>CM075881.1:23884297-25298254 GCA_038021265.1 Cyprinella venusta
TACACTTGGTCAGTATTACATTGACCAGATACAAAGGGTTATTATACCCACTTGGTATCAAGAACCACAAAATATGACACTTGTTTTTAGTGGAACACATTTAAGGAACTTCTTAAAGTCACACATGTTAATATAATTCTCATGTGGAATGATTGCAAACAGATTTGGCTGTCCATGATAACTTGTATCACGACTGGCAGGATTAGATTAACCAACTCCTCCCAAACCTTTGTTTATAACTCCACTTAAATTAATATAAAAACATAGAGCATATTATGTGCTAATTTCTTACTCAAAACACAGTTTGTGACCAACTTTAGTTGTAAAAATTCAGTGAATCCAGATACCTAGTCACTCAAACTGAAATAATTTGAATCAAATTGTGTCCATATTTCAAATTCCCTGTTCGACCATATAGTAAATAATTGTAATCAAATAAAATCAATGTCTGACCAAATATTTACACCATTAATAGATGTCTGGCTTCTTTTTTCAGGTTTTGGTGTTGTGTACTTTCACACTCATCGCAGTGTTCCACTCCTGTCATAATGAGCCATTTCAATATACACATACGCAAGTTGACAGTCAGTAAGTCAGTCCTGGTGAGAGCGGCCCCTTTGTTTTGACAACTCCACTGAGGTCTAGTGTTCCCTTACAACCAAACACACACCGGTCTATCGGCGGCCAAATGTCAGCCCGCTGACTTCCAGACATCCTACAGAGGATCAGGTTTACCTTTCACTACGTTGCCCATTAGCCAGGAATAGATCCGTCTAGAGCAACGCCATATGATCTCTTTTGTTACCTTAAACAATAGTGGCGATAAAGACATGAGGCGCGTGTTGAGAACTAAATATAACAACATGTAAAGTTATCCACTGGCTATGCTGTCACTAATGCGCCATTTTCAAATACATGCTCATAAGAGCCCTTGTATCATTCCAAATTTGAATGCAGTTTTTTTTGTTCATGCAACACAAAAGTAGATTTAGAATGGAAAATGATTTACTAAAGTGTGTAAGAGACACCTTTCATGCGAGTTGTGTCAGAGGCATGTTGCTACATTACGGATGCTATACAAGAGGAGACTTAACATGACTGATGTAACATCAGTTATAACTTAACTTACAACAAACTGACTGGCAATATCTGGTATGTGCAAACACAATTCAGCCCTCAACTTCCTCCCAAACTAACGGTTTCACTGACACAGTCGTAGACATATATTAGACTTATAAAACATATTTTGAAAAGTTGGTGAGATCTATGGTGAGTTCTCTCCTTCAAAAGTTACATGTTTTCGTGTTTCTGGTCTTATCTGGTGACAATATTAAGAAATTGCATGTGATGTGTCTGTATGAATGTAGACCAACAGCTGCTTTTAGACCATTACCAATGAGAGACCGGAACACGCTGGACAGACATTTTCCATGTAGAATGAAATATGAAGTATAGATTGAAAAACAGATTCAAAAACATCTAATGTCATATTTAACTATTTCACATGTGTTGAAATTCATTTAAAAATGTGTTTGTGATTTAAAATTGATGGTCTTGTGAAGACATGTTACTTGATTGGCTCAGGAGACAGCTTTTTTCCCCTGTCCTCTCCCACAGTACAAGAATGGCTCTTTGGGTTTTGACATTTACTATAGGCCTCACTGTAAATAATAATTATAACTTTTACAAAAAAAAAGAATGTAAATGTAAGGTAGGGTGGTAGCCAAAGAGCACAAAGACGTCTCAGGAGTAGACAAACAAAAACAGCACACAAGGGATCAATGGAGAGTTTATAAGAGGAACTTGGGAGATTGCATACCACACATGAACAAATGAGAACATACAAGGATTAACTGGGGTTAATCACAGGGCTTAAAATACACAGGGCAAACAAAGGAAACTAGTAGAGACACAGGAGAAACTAATCTGTAACTAAGGCAACTAACTAGGGAGAATTCAGGGATAAACTGAAAGGGAATACAAGAAACAGAAATACAAGAACAAAATGACCTCTCTTACATAACTCCCCCGTCCTAGAAGGCACCTGGAACATGAGGGAAAGAGGAGCGAAAGGGATGGAGGGCTGAGGCCAACCGGAGGCCCAGAAGTCCATGGCTGAACCAAGACAATGACGGACCAAGGCGGAGCTGGAAGATTGAGGGAGCCCGAGGGATGATAGGCAAAGGCAGAGTCAAGGACTCAAGGCCAATTTATACTTCTGCGTCGAGGGTACGGCGTAGTGTACGGCGTTGGCTTCGCACGTAGGCGACGCCGTTGTGAGCATTTATACTTCTGCGTTCAGGTCTTGGTTGCTCTGCAGTACTGCTCCGAAACGCTAGTTGGCGGCGGAGGGTTTTAATGTTCCACTGTGTTTAGATTCCTCACGGCTAGGTTACTACAAGCAATAGCGACTGAAATAGAGTGGATCATGTTGGAGTTTGAGCTTATTGAAGTGGAAAAACAGTTCATTTTAGTGAAATTACTAAAACTGAAAGGCAGAAATGAGAGAAGACGTCGGAGGAGATGGTACGTGTGGAAATGAGTGAGAAGGTACGTGCGGAAATGCGTATGAGGAAATACGATGCTACCAAGCGACCAATCACCGATCTTGCGGTCCGCGTCGTCGCGACGTGTAGTTACATTTTTGAAGAGGTGCACGTCAGGCAACGCGGAAGGGTTCGCGGTATGGGACGCGTCTGTGCGTATGCTACGCCGTACCTACTGCGCGCACCCTACGCAGAAGTATAAATTGGCCTTAAAGGAGCTGTATGTAAGATTGTGGCCAAAACTGGTACTGCAATCAGTTTCAAATTACTGTAGAGCGGTGTATCCCCTCCCCCTCCCCCCTGACCCCAGGTTGCCAGATATGCTGCAGGATCCAACTTTTTTTACCCCACACGTTTGTAGCTGCAGCTGTGGAAACTAGAGCAGAGCTGGCAACCCGAATGCTGCAACACTAATGACTTCGTGATTGGTAGATCGGTGGAGGGTGGAGCATCAGACCAAAACACAACATGACAGTTGAGGGCTGCAACAACACTTTTTAAATGACAATATCCTGGCCGGACTACTGTTGTCAGTGATAAAAGTATTTGAAATGAACATGATATCTTAATGTCTAGTGACACATCAGGGTCATTTTATGATTATTTGAAATACATTTCTTACATACAGCTCCTTTAAGGTGGCCTGAGGTGTAGCCAGGGAATCTGCCACACAAGAGCTGACGGAAGCCAGTAGAGAGAGAGGAGCCGAGCAGCTGAACAGCACCAGTAGAGAAGGTGGATCTAGGGAAGTGGATGGAGCCATCAGGGGGGGCGGGGCAAACGGGTGAGGGATGATTCCGGATAATAATAATTAATGCATTTTATTTATAAAGCACTAAGCTTAAGGCACTAATTTATAAATCCTAAGCTTAAGGTCTATGAACAGGGAAATAATGAAGTAGACATGGAATCAACAAATGGGTCCAGCTCATCCAATGAGCCCAACAGGACAGCCTGAGGAGGAGAGAGTTCTGGGCTGGGGACTGGCTCCATAGACCACAAATCAATGTGCCATAGCTTATCCTCTGGCTATGGGGTGGACTGGTCTACCGGCACTGACTCCAGAATGGACCTGAGGCAGGCTTGGGCCTCAGCACAGATTCTGTGGTCAGCTCTGGCTCTGGGGAGTTGGACTTGATGTTCAAGTCAAGTCACCTTTATTTATATAGCGCTTTTTACAATACAGATTGTATCAAAGCAGCTTCACAGTGATAACATGAAAATAATACAACACAGATCAATAATATTGTTGAATATTAAATGTACCCAACTAAGCAAGCCAAAAGCCAAGGCAACAGTGGCAAGGAACCAAAACTCCATCAGGTGACTGAATGGAGAAAAAAAAAAAACTTGGGAGAACCCAGGCTCAGTCGGGGGCCAGTTCTCCTCTGGCCAATGAAGGAACAGTGATTACAAAACAAATTGGATCGAAACATTAGATCGGATCGAACATGTTGTCTTTCTTAATGACTCCCACGGTAAAGGAGGAGCTCCACACCCATGAGGTGTAACTGATGAAGTCGATTAGGGGACAGCGGCCCAAATATCTGGCCTAAGATGTCATTTATCCCTCTCCAGAAGGGAGACTTGAGTGCCTCATAATCCCACCACACGTCATGGTACAGCTCCAAGAACTCCTTTACATATTCGTCCAGTGAGCATCCGTTTAGAAGATTTCATATAATAAAGTCAAACCAGGTCAAAATCTTTCAACCTTGGACAGTCATGATTGCTGTCTCAAGGGTCTGGGTCTCACCCACTCTGAGGCAACTTTGGATGGCTCTAATCCTCATTGCGAGAACATGACTGTCAAACCTGTGATTGTGATGTTTCTGACAGGTCAATCCCCACAGGCTTTTTCTTGTACGTTGTGCCCAGTGGAGTTCCCGGATGACTTTGACGGTGCATCACATGGCACATATGATTGCTTATTTGGGTCTTCGGATGATGGAGAACTATCGATAGCAGCATCAGATAGTGGGCTTGTGCTTTCCAATGCTGAGGACTTGGCAGGATTCCCACCCTCAGGTCCAGAAGCTCAGTTTTAGTGGCCTTGCTCGCAAGGTGGCCTCTAAAGTGATAGCGTCAAGGATTTTGCCCAGCAGTTCTCTGCAGTCCAGGAGAAGACAGTGGTGATTAAACAAATCCTCACTTCCTCCACTGCCCCCTACAGGCCGCCGAGGTCATCGTCGCCGAGGGTGTCCATCTGTTGCTGCCACATCAGCTCATCTGTAACCAAAGCCCATGCCCCGGCTGCAGCGTTGAGCTGCCTGCAAGAAGGTGATGCAGCCCGCTCGTCAGGTGAGCATTAAAACCCAAAGAAGGCTTCGATGCGTCCTAATACAATGACCCAGAGGTGAGAGGAACTACTCTTTCCCAAGAGATGGTGAATACACCTCGGTGGAGGGAGGGTGGAGAATCTTTGGTTTCTTTTTCTTTTTGTTCTGCCACTCACCCAAGTGGCAGCAGTACCCTAATTTTCATAGAGAGAGTTCACATAGGGTCACAGCTCACAGCCAAATCATAATGGATGGAGACCTCATGTTCAGGTCAGTGTGGCGTGTTCAGAGGATGTGTGGCTTCCTCAACCGTCACAGGCTGGTTCCAATGTGAATCAGGGCCTTTCTTGCTGCGAGGCAATAGTGGTACCCACTGAGCCATTATGTCCCACTGTTCATCAGAATATGTTTTATGATACAAAATATAAGAAATACCATGACATAGAAATTAGGCTGCATAAATTAGGTCAGCAGGAACCCCTGTGACCCGGTGTACTAGTTACATCATAAGAAGAATGGCCTCGGCGCTAATGTTAGTCTTTCTGCTTATTCCGAAGTTTACTGTAATCAGCAGAATCCGGGCCGTATCCAGATCAGATGGTGGACCTGCACCTGGACACGACCACAACACATGATGAAGTGAGCCGGACCAGGGGCGTATCCAGATCAAATGGCGGACCTGCGCCTGGACACGACCACAACACATGATGAAGTGAGCCGGACCAGGGACGTATCCAGATCAGATGGAGGACCTGCGCCTGGACACGACCACAACGCATGATGAAGTGAGCCAGACCAGGGGCGTATCCAGATCAGATGGTGGACCTGCGCCTGGACACGACCACAACACATGATGAAGTGAGCCGGACCAGGGGCGTATCCAGATCAGATGGTGGTCACGCCTGGACACGACAACAACGCATGATGTATTGATCTGGACCCGGGGCGTACCCAGATCAGATGGTGGACCTGCGCCTGGACACGGCCACAACACATGATGAAGTGAGCCGGACTAGGGGCGTATCCAGATCAGATGGTGGACCTGCGCCTGGACACGACCACAACTCATGATGAAGTCAGTCGGACCAGGGATGTATCCAGATCAGATGGTGGACCTGCGCCTGGACATGACCATAACACATGATGAAGTAAGCCGGGCCAGGGGCGTATCCAGATCAGATGGTGGACCTGCGCCTGGACACGACCACAATGCATGATGTACTGATCTGGACCCGGGGTGTATCCGGATCAGATGGTGAACCTGCGCCTTGACACGACCACAACACATGATGAAGTAAGCCGGACCAGGGGCGTATCCAGATCAGATGGTGGACCTGCGCCTGGACACGACCACAACTCATGATGAAGTGAGCCGGACCAGGGATGTATCCAGATCAGATGGTGGACCTGCGCCTGGACACGACCACAACGCATGATGAAGTGAGCCGGACCAGGGGTGTATCCAGATCAGATGGTGGACCTGCGCCTGGACACGACCACAACTCATGATGAAGTCAGTCGGACCAGGGATGTATCCAGATCAGATGGTGGACCTGCGCCTGGACATGACCATAACACATGATGAAGTAAGCCGGGCCAGGGGCGTATCAGATGGTGGACCTGCGCCTGGACATGACCACAACAAATGATGTATTGATCTGGACCCGGGCGTATCCAGATCAGATGGTGGACCTGCGCCTGGACACGACCACAACGCATGATGTAGTGAGCTGGACCCGACCGTATCAAGATCAGGTGGAGGACCTGCGCCTAGACACCACTACAACACATGATGTAGTGAGCCGGACCAGGGGCATATCCAGACCAGATGGAGGACCTGCACCATAGACACCACCACAACGCATCCCTGAAGTGTAAGCAGAGATTGTGTCCACTAGACTCTCCCCTATAAAGGCCTCATCAACACGACAGTCATTGGCACTGATCCTCAACAAACTCGTCTCCATACCGGTGTGACCCTGACCTTCAACCAGATGAAACTGGATAATATTCTGATTGTTTCAATATGACCTCTGACCTGTTATGGTGCCTGAATCAAAATCATACACTGTTCGTTTACTGGGCCCCAACGGAGCCAGGGTTCTCCCAAAGTTTCTTTTCTCCATTCTGCCAGTAAAGGAGTTTTGGTTCCTTGCCACTTTTGCCTTTTTCCTCCTTTGTTGCCATTTGCTTTTGGCTTGCTTAGTTGGGGACATTAAATCTAATTTTCAACAATAATATTTATCTGCCTGCAATGACACCATTAAATGAGAACTGAACTGATAAATTAACTAAAATTAATAACTTTTTTACAACAAAAATGAAACCTCACAGAACTTACTTAAGCTGGACTGTGATGCTTTTTTTCTTCTGGAAGCAAATTTGATGCATTATTTCCCTGTTATTTCTGTAGTGTATTTTGGGGTGAACTATCCCTTTAAGTCTTGCAGACGTGCTGTCTCTATCAGAGCAGAGTTTGTGCTTGTAGGAGAGAGATGACCTTTGGGACAAGGGCAGATTGACTGAGCCTGACAGGACGGAGACAGTCTGTAACATTATTGAGCTAAAAGTCAGCTCAAAGTCTACTGTGATAAGATCATTTAATTGAGAAGGGTCTCTAAAATCTGACTTTGTCCTTTCATGAATAGGGAATAGGCATTTCATTAGAATAATTGGGAATATTGTTGTCAGTTAAAGTGGGTAATTTCTTTGCCCCTAGAGGCAGCAAACAGAATTGCAAAAATATCATATTTTGTTACATTTTCTTAAGAAAAGGTGAACATGTACAATGCTAGATGTTTTTCGCTAGGATGTTACAGGGTGTGCTTTTGCAAAATAATGTTTGTGCACCCCCCAACCCCCACCCAACCCACATGTTTAGTATATTAATGGCCATTTGATGTGAGCTACCATTCACAACCAGAATTGCATGTCTTCAACCAGAAGTTATGCATATTGAGTTATGCTACTTATAATAACTGTATAATAGTGATGCTAGCAAACTAATGATAGTTTCCAAACAATTTTCTTGAACACTCATAATGCAGAATGTACAGGTTGCATTCACTTAAAAATATTCATGTGTCATGTTCTTTGAATATGCAGTCGTGAATGAGATTTGATGTGTACCGCAAAGGGAAATCTTTTTAGAGAGTAATAACTTGACTGTTTTTACACAAAGTAATTTACAGCTTTACAAGAATTGAAAATAGTGCACAAGTCTTATTGATTTTATGTATGTGTGTGTTTTGGTGCTTTAAAGACAGTTACTATGCACTTTTGTCTTGACGTTTGTGACACAAATAGTCTAGGCATAGATATACAGGATTGAAAAAGACGGTTTTCATTTTTGGGTGAATTAGTTTGTATTTTTCATAGAATTACTTTTAAAACCCAAAAATAGTATATAATATAGCACATGGTACAGTGTTATTTTAGCATCATTGAAATGCTTCTGTAGTTTCTATTGATATTTTGAATGCGTTTGCATTTTTATATTTTTTTAGTTTTAATTTTAGATAAAGTTTTAATCATGTTGTTGTGTGTTTTTCTAAATATGTCTGTATAGTTTTTATTTAAATTTTAAATGTAGCTATTTTAGTACATCAAGGCCTGGTTTCACAGACAGGAATTAGATTAAACCCGGATTAGGCCTCAGTTAAATTAAGACATTTAAGTAGCTTTTATAAACGTGTCTTAGAAAAAAAGAAAAAAACATTGCCCGTGTGCATCTTGAGACAAAACAATGCTGCAAGTTGCTTTCAGTTAAGACAGCTCAATTATGCATTTTTGTTTGGGACTAGACTTAATCTTTATCAGTGAAACCGGGCACAAGTCAATCCAAATGCAAAAGAATTTTATTTTATTTCAGTTAATGTTTATTTAAGCAATGAAACCGATTTATGATTTAGTTTTTTTTTTAACGAGTGAGTTTGCTTGCATTACATTTAATTCCTAATTCTATCATCTTACAATATTCTTGAATGCATATCCCTACACGCTGAAGACGTGTGATGAACCAGCCAGTCAATTTTCGGCTCTCAGGCTCTGTAATGTCTGCTCTTTGCACACACGCCGTCTATTCTTCTCAGGTTCTTCCCTGATGTGACCTGCCAGTAAAACAAGCATCCCACACCCGTGGCAGCGACCACCATCCTCACAGCCTCCCACTGGCCACTCGCTGCGCTGCTGTGTGACACGACAGCCCCACCCTTACACTGCAACCGCTGCTCGCCTGCCATTGGCTGGCCAGAAGGCATGGGGTAGAATATATGTGGCCAACCTTGAAGTATAAACTAGGGCACTGAGAGGGTTAGAATGCTAGAATGAGGGGAGGAGAGAGAGGGAAATGTTGAGGGAGTGGTGGGAAGGCGGGGTTGGGGGGGACAAGAACAGAACAGGGCTGTGTGCTTTGTGTTTTCCCCAGTTTCAGCACACAGCACACTTTAGCAACATCACAGGGCAATAACCGAATGGCTGTGATATATATTGTGTTATACAGATCATCTGCATCTGAGTGCTGTTCATTTGTCATCTTGGAAGAATGGAAATTTCAACAAAACATACGTATATTCTGAACTTAATTGTCTTAAATGTTGTTAGTGTAGCCCAGGGTTTTCCAAATGGGGTTCGCAAGAAAATCTGCTAATGATTAATTATATCAAATGTACAATTAAAATAAGTATATGGGGCTGTGCCATAATCGTGATGCACCTTTTGTGAACATTGTGTGTGCTAAGGTTTGCTTTATTTACTTATTCACATAATTGCATATAACTCTGATAAATGTACAGCATTTCAACAGCATTTTGCCCAATTTAAAAGCTTGAGGATTTAAAATCTCAATGGTTTGAACTTTTGGAAGTGAAGAATTTAAGTAAAATCATTATAATTACTATCAAATATTAATTTTTCATTTTATGAAGTGATTGTAATTTATACAACAGAAATATATTTCTGTCTTGATTTTTAGAGGTAAAACATTGATGATGATGATGATGATGATGATGATGATGATGATGATGATGATTAGGGGTTTGTCCAACAAAAAAGTTTGGGAACCCATGGTTTAGTAAAATAATACAAATTACTGTATGCCAAATAAATAAAAATTGTGAAAGGAATCACTTATGGTTAAATTGTTAATACATTGCAAATCCTGTGTATTACATTTTGGGATACAGTATTTTGGTGTATGCCAAGATGGTTTACTCCAATTCCAATGAATGGGAGCAACTGCAGCACGCAATAGTAAAAGGAAGTCCCGCCTTCTAAATGAAATAGCCAATCGGCAATTTGTAACGTCATGACATCATTGCAGAAGCTAGAAACTCCAGTTCCCGTAGAAACTTAGGCTATGTTTACACGGAAACAATTCTGAAGAGAAAACGCAAAAGTGGCGTTGCGTCATCACTTTTTATTCTGCGTTTAGACGAGTGTGGGAAATCCGCTTGCAAATGGTGACGGTGTGAAATGGAAAAGTGTGTGAAATTCAATGTAGTATGCACTTCAGGCGGCTAGGAGTGCATACTACAACAACACCAAGTCCAAGTGCCTGAGTACAAACTTCACTGTCAAGCAGACTTTTGGGTTTTTACCGTTTACAGGGGAACGCGGCGGTGGAGCGTTTTTAAGGCTATGTTTACACGGAAACAATTCTGAAGAGAAAACGCAAAAGTGGTGTTGCGTCATCACTTTATTCTGCGTTTAGACGAGCGTTTTGTGTGGGAAATCCGCGTGCAAATGGTGACGCAAAAGTGTGTGAAATTCAATGTAGTATGCACTTCAGGCGGCTAGGAGTGCATACTACAACAACACCAAGTCCACGCGCCTGCGTACAAACTTCACAGTCAAGCAGACTTTTGCGTTTTTACCGTTTACACAGGAACGCGGCGGTGGAGCAGTTTTTAAGATTTCCACTCTGGAGGGTGGTTTCACTTTTTTGCGTTTTTAAGCCTCAAAAATGTCGTCGCCGTGTAAACGAAAGGCACATCCGATAAAATATTTTTACGATTTCACCCACAAGCGTTGTCGTGTAAACAGGGCCTAAGATTTCCGCTCTGGAGGGTGGTTTCACTTTTTTGAGTTTTTAAGACTCAAAAACGCCATCGCCGTGTAAACGAAAGGCACATCCGATAAAATATTTTTTACGTTTTCACCCACGAGCGTTCTCGGGTAAACAGGGCCTTAACGTGTAGAAAGAGTCCTGAGACCACTGGCTGGACCAACCTGAAATATACGTTTTTTTAATGCTATTTCCGCATATCAGATTTTATTGCTGGTTTGAAATATAGTGTTGAAATGCTAGACGTTTTAGAAATTCATCTTTAAAAAAGATTTTGGTGGTGTGTTCTGTTGAATACTTAGGTCATCCACGTTCAGTGCATACAGAAAATTCACAAACAGTGCATAATGCTGAAATAGTATGTTGTATGTTAATATGCTAATATAGTTTTTGTCTATGAAGGTACCTCAGGTTTCAGGACGACTTCCAAATCTGGAACAAATTTGATAGAAAACAAACACACACGTAATGAGTACAATGCAATACTTGTATCTCTCGGTAGAGATAAGACATGGTTTCACGAAAATTAACTGATTTACTTTACGGCCATTTTTATCTGTTCTAAATAAGTGCCAGATGATACATCTATGCCACTGCCAGTAATTGACCAGATCAAGGCATCTTACCCAGACAGCAACATAGTGTCGTCTTTGTTATCTAGTATGTGTTATACACGTTGAACCCAAAAGTACCAAGTTGCTGTCTGGGTAGTAAACAGGTTCAGGGCTTGACGTTAACGCCAACCCGCCAAATGTGAGTGTATTTCCAACGCGTTCTCATCCTAGGGCGTCACATAGTGACATTTTTGAAATTTCGTCTAAATCCAATGCACATGGGACCCTTTAGCGTCAATATAATATGCACAGAGCTTTGTTCAGTTATGGGTAGGTTTAGTTCTGCTGTAGGTTTAGTGTTACACCACTAGGAGGCGCCTTCTGCCCCATATTCTCATATTGATATCTCATATTGACGCTAAAGGGTGCTATGTGCATTGGATGTAGACGAAATGTCAAAAGCGTCAGTATATGATGCCTTGGGATCAGAACGGGCTGTTATTTTATCATTGGTGTGTAACGTAGTCACTCCTACAAGCCACTTTGTCGGGTTGAATTTAAAATATATAATATATACATTTTCCAATTATGGTCTTTTAAAAAGGCATCTGAAATTATAAACTAACTGCAATGTAGTGTCAATACATCGATACGGAAATATCTGAAACACTTCCAATACTCATTTTCCGTAGAATAGATACACGATACTAACAGCGGTTTCTCTCTCGTCTCTCCGACAGCGAGTGTTCACGCAGTCAGTTATGTTTTAAGTGAAAGCATAAGTTTAGATACAAAACGCACGTGTAATAGTATAATGGATACATGTGTTCGGTCTTAAAGTGACAGCAGCCTAATAAACCAACAGCCAAATTACGAGATATAACATTATTAAAAACATCTATACGTCAGTTTTTCCTCATGGTTTCGATTTCAAAATTGTGGCCAGTGAAAATTGTGAACTTTGGGAAACCTCTAGCCACAGTGGCTGGTGGGAAAAAATGTTAATGTTAAGCCCAGGACAGGTTGTCAAATGTGCTTTTATTTTTTGCTTCAAAAGTGATTGCTATAGTGATCACTTAATGTGATTCACCAATTACAAAATGTTCCTGGATCAACATCTTTGTTGATGGTGGAGTAACATTCCAATCAACCAATCAGATTTGAGGGACAAGTTAACGGTTTATGTCAAGTTTAGGTTTACAACCAGGGTTATGTGCTTCCACATCAGCGTTATTCACTGTCATTTACCTTCAATGATAAGTTATGGGTAGGGTTAGGTTTAGGGGAGTGGATATGGTTAGGACTATGTTTTTGGACAGGATCATCAAAAGATGAACAGTATATGGTTTTGTGTTTGACACAATTAGATTAAATGACCAGCAAGTGTGTCATTCCGCTCATGAGCAACTGTAAAACAAATAAAATAATAAATAAATAAAAGATGAGTCCAATAAAGCTTGTGAATTTGACTGCTCAGCTTCACAACTCAATCCAATACCGGGTTGCAGTGTTGCCTAGTAACGATGGCACACAACTGACCTTATCTCGTGCGGTCATAAAAATGTATGAAGTCCCCCCTATTTTCCTTCCTCGGTTCTCTATTCCCCGCTCTCCATGCACAATCACTCGCACGCAGCCAAGGGCAAAGCACACTATGCATTTTCTTATTCCCTACTACAGCACTGCTATCGTGAGTGTGTGTGTGTGTGTGTGAGTGTGCTTTGCCTGGGAGCTCCCTTGTTTCATTACAGCGTTGTTATCTGAACCAGAACACTGTCTCACAACACACACTGGGTAGGAGAGAAGCAGATCACATGGTTTAAATTTAACACACACACACACACGTTTCTATATGGGAGAGGGAAAGGGAAATGTCTGAAAGGGAGAGGGCTTATAGAAGAGGCTGTACCTTTATTGGATTGGCCTTGACAGTGATAATTTCGGCAGAATCCATTCAGCCTCCGGGGGGAGGACAGACACCAGCGTTCAATAACACCTGACACTTTTTTCCCATCATCCACCACACTGAGGCTACAATGTAATTCTACTGTGTCTGTTGCAGCATTGCGCCAATTTCGTTGGAATATGATTTTACCTCTAAAGATTGAATAAATGTACAACTCTGAAACTGCAGGCTGCTTTAGGCGACACTGAAGAATATTTATTGATGTTTTCAAAGGCAAGCATCCATACTGCTTTAGCAGATTTGAACAAACCTCCATTTCGAAGAACTAAATATGGGTGTGTGCCTCAAACATTTGTATGTGCTTAATTAAATTAATATACTAAATTAATTCAATACAGTTCAGAAGCTATGTTCTGTATTCCAGACCTGTAAAAACAATCATTATTGAAGGAAAATGTCATTTTTATGTGTGTTTTTTTTATTTGTGATATAATTATCAATTTAAATATTTTAAGTCATCCAGCAGCCCCCTTGGAAGTTCGTTAAGGCCAGATATCACAAAAATAAGCCTTTATTGTGACAATATTCACCAAATGTTTTGAATGAGGCTGATTTCGGACAGTTGAAACTCCTAAACTGATCCACGTTTGTCCGGAAGCTAGTTATTTCACTTTATTAAGTTTTAAATATGGATATTCTTCTTACACAAGCACATTGCTTCACTTCAAAAGGCCTTTATTAACCCCCTGGAGCCGTGGGTTGAGCACTTTTATCATGGATGGATGGACTTTTATGGACATCAAAACATTATAAAGCTTGTAAAGCTTTACTCCGATTGTATTCGTCTGAAAGAAGAAAGTCATAAACACCTAGGATGGCTTGAGGGTGAGTAAATCATGGGCTAATTTTCATTTTTGGGCGAACTATCCCTTTAAGTATATTCCGTGCACTGTCAAGTGCTTCATCAGATTTGTCATGTTGGCGGTCTTGGAAGTAATTAAGCTGTCGGCATCAAGCCTGGTGAAATGTAGGCACACTTTTCATCTTTTCCACATATATCGAGGTAGGGATGCTTACACCATACAGCCTCGCGTGTGAGCCACGTCTCTGGGCCTAACACCGCCGTAAACGTAGTGTTGCCAATCATGCTGCATGCTTATTGGCTCACTGACGTTGACAATATTAACCCCTAAGATATCGAAATTTGGTAACGAACGACAAGACAATTTTTTATACTGAAAGAATATTGAGGCAATTCGGTCAGTGCCTAAAAAGTATCGAACTTGATACCCAGCCCTACTTCAGTCTACAGAGTGTGTTAAAGGGACCATCGAAATAAAGAAAAACCAAAACGTGTTCTTTCTGTCCTAACTGTGTATTCATACTGGCAGGGGTTAACAGGGCCATGCTAAGCAGAGACACCTAAACCCCTTGGGTCTAACGTCTCATCGTTCAACTGTCCATTTTCCTCGTCCTCCATCTTCTTCAAGGGTAAATCGTGTCAAGTCACGTTAGATTGAGTCAGGTCAAGATTCAAAGCGATTTTACACACCGTCATCCACGGCGCATCTGTGTCACATGAAGAAAAAGCAGATTTGACTGCACTGCGAATGCAAGTGCATTGAACTTTTAATGGCGATTCTAAGCCTTTTCTCCTCTATGTCCTCTAGTTCCTTTTCAAAGGAGCCGGTGATCAACACGCCTCGCGGTCATATCACAGAAGGTGTTTGTGATGCCGAGTGCAGGACGGCTCCGGCCCCAGGGGGCACCGTGAGGCAGCGAGGGTGGCAGCAAGACTTCACCACTCGACCTCCCGCTGTCCTGGGAACAGCTGCGGCGCAGTGTGGCGCACCAGCGTCTGTCGGGGCGCAGATGGCGGGCGAGGGTGATACCTCAGAGATGGCAAGCGGGCGATGCCCCTTAAGAGAGCAAGCTGGCAGGTACAGGGACGCTGAGCTTAACCCTGCCAGGGAGCGGGTCGTCAGCAGTAGTGTGTAGTGTGCAGCGATGCTCACTGCAGTACGGACAGTTACACACCGCAACAGACTCGGGTGTGGGAAACCTAGTGTACTGTAGCAGAATGCTGTAGGTTTCACTTTAGATACAAAAAAAGAAGGAAGGAAAGGAAGGAAGGAAGGAAGGAAGGAAGGAAGGAAGGAACTTAGTTGAATAAATAAATCAACTTTTCCTGATGTTTCTCACATGGCTCAGTATGAGAAATTCAAAGAGAAGACAGTACAGAGCTATACAATGAATGTGGATCACCATCACCATTGTGATAAATATGACAAGAAATCTTATGTTTGGTTGTAGACTTTGATACAGTTTCTTGACAAGGCCATTTGAGACATCTCTTAAGTCACCTAAGGAGACAACTGAGACTACTGGACTCGTTTTTATCAGGATAAGCACGACACTTGAGGAAAAGTCCCCATTTGTTCTCCAATTAATCGCTGGTGATTGACTGTGGTTATGGAGAAACAATTGAGAAAAGCTGCTTTTTTTCTTCTTCTTCTTTACTACAGAAAGGCCTGAACTAAACCAGAGATTTGTGGTAAATTGGCCTTTACTTTTAAATTATAACATATAGGGCCGGTGCTACACAAGTGTTTTTTGCTAGTGTCAGCCCGACGCAGTTATCATTTTCACATCCTGCTCCATGTTATTTAAATAGCAAATACATTTGCGCCCATTTGTTCACCCATGGGCTGCTGGTCTGAAAACTAGGTGTGTCCAGGCACACTGTTGGCGCATTGCTAATTTGAGGCAAAAAAAAAAAAGAAATAGACTGAGCCACATTGACCAACAAAAATCTGGTCTAAACTCAATGGTGCAGTATTGTTTTTGTTATTTAAAGACCGTGTGAGCAGATCTATTTCCTCGCTACAGAAGCGTTCAGTTTTTCGGCTTGCAAATTCCTCCATGTAAAAAAGGGAATTGGAGATGAGGCTCTGGTTGGTTTATTGTATGTTACGCCCAAAACACACCCCTTCCTCATTAAGAGAATAGGGAAAACTCTTTAAGACCATGCGCCGGGAGTGCCGACTATTTTTCCCGTCGTTGCGGTGCAGACTGATCTCATGAAATGGCGTGTGTATGACACGCCAATTCGTATTTCCATTTTTGGCGTGCTATCAACACGCATAATCGCTTTTCAGCGTGTTTATGAACGCCGTTGACTTAACATTACATTACTGTGTATACATATGTGACTTAGGCCTACCTCAACCCCGTCCCTAAACCTACCCGTCACTGGGGTTAATACCATTTATGAGTCTTCCCCTAACATCCTAGAAAAAAAAAAATACCACTCCCCAGATGTAGATCTACATTTCGCTTCGTTTCGCTCGGACTTTTGATGGCGTGTACTGACACGCAGAATCACTCAGACATTAATGGCGTAGACATACACGCATACACGGATACACGCGGATAGCTCAAAATGCGTAGAGATAACACGCCACTTGACTCGAAAATGGCATGTATGTTTATGCAAATGTCATGATGTCATGTTGAAATGTGGATTCGGACACACCCTGAGTGAACCTGCACCCTGCGCTTTAGACCAAGAGCTTAGATCCTTAAAAATAGTCTCAAATTTAAAATAGTCTCAAATTTCATAGTCTCAAATTTGTATTGGATGTTCCTTTTGAACTTCCTAAGGTGGATATCCTCTGATCTTAAACCTTTTTTCTTAAAATATCTTAAATGTTTTATTCCTAAACAATCCCAATTTAATTTGGGGTAAACTGACATGGAAAGAAGTAGGAATAGAGAGAAAAATAGTGACATTATGTGATCTTTGGTTTAAACATACTTCTTGTACAGTGTTTGTGCTAATCCAGCTAGCTGGTTTGGTGTAATCAAATAACACGTGCCTATTTTGAAAAGTCTGACTGGAATTGCTGTAACATCAACATGTACACAACCAGCTGTTCTTTAAAGTAAACACCTTTAAGAGTAAATGTGTGGAGATTCTCAGTTATCAAGGACAATTATTTTCTAATCAACTAGATGTGTTTGTGGCTCAGGGACTCTTCTTTAAATACATAGCCAGTGAGAGTTCACCAGTTACTAATGATGAATCTTTAAACAAGCTTTTAGCAGAAACGCTCTGCCTGATTCAATTTAGGGGTTACGCAAGTAATACACACTGGAGATATAAAACTATCTGTAAACATTCAGATACAAATTAATACTTGGAAAGCAGAGAGAATTAGGGGAGGAAAAATAGGATAGAGAATGCTCCAGCCCCATTCTCTATTACTATATTTTATAAGATTTATCAGGTTTAAATGTTGCCTTTCATTATTTATTTAGGGGTGGTATAATGCGCTTTTCAAAGGCCCCGTCTACACTACTGCGTTTTCGTTTAAAAACGGAGACCTTTTTTGCTACGTTTGCACCTCCCGTCCAGACTAAAACGGAAAAAAAATGAAGAGAAGTTTAGAAACGCTGCAGCTCCGTTTTGCGTTTTGAATCTCCGAAGGGCGTTTTAGTGAAGATGGGACAAAACGGAGGACTTTAGAAATGCTGACGCAGAGGCTCACGCTCGGCTCTATGATTGGGTGTCATCAGTCATGACGTGTCCTTCCCTGATTCGTCAGCCACCCATCACATGACCCGTTTCCTGTTTACACCGGCACGCGCATGCCCAGTGTTGGTGAATGGTCACGCGTTTTCAGTCGTTTTAATGTGGACGGAGATCGATTCTAATACGCAGATAAAACACTGGTGTGGTCGGAGTTCATATTCGTTTTAATTCTCCGTTTTTAAGCGAAAACTTAGTAGTGTGGACAGACCATAAGTCTTTGATTTCCCCGGAGTGTGAATGTGAAGTTTTAGCACAAAATATCCCACAGATATTTTTATATAGCGTGTTAAAATTGGCACTTTTTGAGGGTGAGCAAAAACACAGAGTTTGTGTCTGTCCCTTTAAATGTAAATGAGCTGCTGCTTTTACCTCACACACACATACACTGTAAATTAAAAAAAAAAAAAAAAAAAAACTTTAGCCTTTTATGTTCAAACCAGAGTCAGACAATGAAGGAGTGACTCCAGAAGAATGGACAACATGTAGAATTCAACAGGACATTTCTAAACGGTTAGTTGATGAATTTATGTAGCTTATGCGTAGTTATTAGCATCATTAGCATATTCGGTCATGATAATCTATAAATCGTATTCCCGCGGGCGGGGTTTATGTAATCACTTGGATCACTTGGAATCAGCTATTGAGCTGATTTTATTTTTTTTATTCACTTTAAGAATGTGTTTAAAGCAGCATCCACACATACGTGTGTTTGCGTTGTTTTAAATAAAAAAAAATATATAATTAATATATCATAGAGTTGTTTGTTGTGGTTGTGATTAGACGAGATCTGTGGTGACGTCACAATCATACTGCATTGTGGGAAATAGGTGCATGAAGTGTACATATGAAGTAGACTTGCTCCCTCAGTCTAAATCTCGGTCTAAACGAGTGTTCACGAAGTGGAACATGCTTCAAAATGCTTAGGGAGGTTCGCAATCGCAAGTGCGTGTCTAAAAGTGGACTGGAACGCAGCCATGGATTCCACAAGGCCCAGATGTGGGCCGGATCTGGGCCGACACTTGCTGTCTGGGGGGTAAATTTCTCCTAGTGTTTCTGCCCACTTTTGGAACTGGATCTGTGCTTTAATAACCCACAGCCAAAACTGCTCCATCACCTGCACACTAAATGGTCCAGGGTGGAAATGAACATTAGAGCAAAATCATGTGGACAGGTCACTCCTACACACATCCCTTCCTTCCCCCTTAATCCCAGATTGTCCAGCTCCTCTTCCCTGCCTGTAATTACACAATATCACCATGCAAGATGCCAACAGATGCACTGCGTCTAAGACAAGCATTATGGACTTAGAGATGCTTCAGTAATTCGGCCTGCAGATTACTCTATCGAACAGGTCTTAGGTCGAGAAATGTACAACAGGTGGTCAGTTTCAGGGTGAACATGGCGTGAGACTGAGGGGGGATGTTATAAGAGGAAGCGAGCACATGCTGTTAATAACCTTAATTAAATATCAGTTTTTAATATGAAATATTAGGAGACACTCTGTAATTGTTAAATATAAATAAGTGTAATTGGTCTGGTTTACTTGTTTTTTTAATGAAAACATAATAATCTTATAGCCTATATTTTCATTCATCTAATTTTTTATTGTTTAGCATTTTTTTATTATCTTTAAAGGGTTGTGGTGACTTCACTAAATATAAAAATGCTATAAACCACCATCTTTCCACACAAAGGTGTTTGGACGTGCTGGGTTAAAATGGCAGTGGTTCTGTGGAGGAAGATGGGTGTTGTCTTAAGGCAAAAGGACGCTGGTGCGTTTACCTCTGACTGGTTCTGTGTCTTGCTCCTCAAGGCTTGTTCCAATCAGGGTTCGTGGAAGATTAGGGAGCAATGTTCCAGGAAAGGCGATTTGGACTGTAAACTGTTAGCCTGCTCACTCCGATAATCTCCCTCATTTACCGCACAGCTTGTTAGATGGGGTTAGAGGGGAGTGAGGAGAGGTGTACTGTGCCCTCATCTGACGACCAGCGGTACTGCAAGACAATGGCCCGAATGCAGGGAGATTTATGAACAGAACTCTACTCATGTAGCCTATATTGTAAATTGTTAGTTTTTCTCAGTCGCTTTTGGTACATTTCTCGAATTACGCTCGACATTTCTAAAACAGTAAGTGTGTACAAATAGCAAAACACCATTTCCAGTCTCTTGCTCAACATCCTTAGCTCATCTCTCAAAAGTATCTGTGTCAATGACCATGTCAATGCTATCAGAATCACAGGTCCTTGAGTCATTGTGTACGGATGAGACTACAAGATAGTCATGTTGTCATTATAACACTGTACTCTGGATGTTCTGATGTAAATGGATATAGTTTTGATGACAATTATTGTAAACTGTAGGTTACACACATAGTGAGTTTGCAAGAGACTGGACAAGATTCACATTTACACTTTTACTGTTTGTGTTGACAGACCATGTCACTGTGATACAGAAAGGAAAAGACAGCAATGCATAGCTGTGAAATGTATAAATATGCTTGATTATGACAGCTTGTTTAGCCGTTTTGCATGTAAAGACTTACTGTATGCTATGAACTAATGCCTAAATGTTGTGGGGGGTGAGATTATTCAACAGAGACCCATTATAATACATTTTGATCAACGTGACATAAGCAATTGATATAGTAGGAAACAGCAGAGAATTGTACGTAATCATTTGCATGGATACCAAAGCACATGCAACTTGTTCAAAGAAAAGAGAAACTGCTTTTTTGATGTGCGTTGTATTTGCTTTAATGTACAAAAGACATGTAAGGGTCCCCAAAACAGTTATGAATGAATGTTATTTAGTATTAGTTCCAGCCTATGTCAAAAGAGATAGATAGATAGATAGATAGATAGATAGATAGATAGATAGATAGATAGATAGATAGATAGATAGATAGATAGATAGATAGATAGATAGATAGATAGATAGATAGATAGATAGACCTTCATAAAACACAAATAGTTAAGGTATAGTCCTACCTATTTTCTCGACTTAACACAGAAAGATGTTACTTTCCAAAACTGACTAAATTTACTCCCCAAAAGATTTTCCCCCTATACTCTCAACCGGCCGCCCATAATGCTGCCTAGGCAGACAGTACACTAACTTTTGAGACACAGCCCAGTGTATAGCCTACTAGCCTATAGTGTTTCCCTCTCTCTCTCTCCATAGCCTCTGGCCCTGTTTAAACGCTGGAATGTTTGCGAACGCTCGTCATATCCGTCATGTGCTCTTTCAGGAAGTTATCAATTGAACACATTACACACACACTTTATTTCCCCGCGGCATCTGTCTGGTTCACACACTCTCAGACGAAGATTATTCCCATAACTAATAATCAGAATGGAACCTCAGCCGTCGTCAATGACAGAGTTCTGCACTTTGAAACAAAGCTGAGTGTCTGTCAGGGTGAAGTTTGGCGAGATGCGGCTCTACTACCGTCTCCTGATACTTTCTCTCTCCTTCTGGACGTCCCATTCAGTGTTTAAAATACCATTGAAAATATTTTCTGGGAATTTCGACCCGTCTGTGCAGCTGGACCTCCGGCCTTTGCGACAGAATGAAGGCGCAGTGGAGAGCGGACTGTCCCTGGCGTCAGACCCAGCGGGCATCGTCAACTTTCTGGACATGATAAATAATTTAAAAGGAGATTCTGGTAGGGGATATTACATGGAGATGGTCATTGGGACTCCGGGACAAACGGTATGTAGCATAGCCTACACATTTTGAAACATTTTCCTACGTACATAAAGTGTCAAAACATTTCAGTGTCCAGTGGAAACATCTGTTTTACATTGTAACCTTTACTAGATAGCCTCTGTCAGCCTCTTCAAAAGTATGAGACATTTAAGTCGCACGCGCAAGATATCAACCAACCATTATTTTTTTGAAAGAAGGATAGCACAAGCAAACACGAGATGCGTTTCACAACAAAAGATGCGCTACCTTTTACATATGCTGTTCAAAACTAGGGCAAACAGTGTTTTGACACTTTCTAGAGGTCAAACACATGATGAACTGCACCTGTGGTTACTCTGAGAGGAACTGACATCATATACGTCCACTTAAAAACAACTTGGGACAGGTGAGAGACATTGCTAAAGAAAAGTGAAAAGAAAAGTGAAAGTCTTGAGAAAAGCAGAGGCATGTTGTGCTATTTTATTATCTAATGAAATTACATTTCATATATTTGTATTTTGTAGGGATGTGTTTTCATATGGTTTTGCCCTTCACGGTCTCGTTCAAAACTGGGCTGATCTCTGATTAGCTGTTACTGTGCTTCAAAAACATCAGATTAGATGGGGTACTGTAGGCCAGGCTGATCTCAGAGCAGTGTTTCAGCCTTTAAGAGCAAATCAGTTCAAGAAGCATGTGATGTGAAAGTCTCTATGAGACGCCTTGGGCGCAGGAGGGAGACCAAAGACCCCTTGATCTTTGTGCTGAGAATAAGTAAGAGCCAACTCACATGGGTTCACATGACAGCAGGCCCCTCCATCAGAGCAGCTGACTCAGATTAGGGCCTGGAGGAGATGCCTCTGTCTGTACAGGCTTTATGGCCAGTACGGCAATTGCCATTGTCCATTTCTCTTTCTGATCAACAGTGTTTGGTTAATATAGATGTGTTGATTGTGTAGATGGTGGAAGGTTTTAAGTGAGCGGACTTTTACCGTCTGCCTCCCACAGCCTCGTTTTCAAACTATTTTAATCATTCAATACATTTGGCTCTTTGCTAAATTACATTGTATTTTGAAATAAGAAATCTGGCCAAATTTGGAATGTAATGTGATTAATTTGTTTTGGGATGATTCATAATTAAAGCACACACACACACACAGTTCAGTGCAACATGTGCTGAAGTCTGTCATAGCCAACATAAAATTATAATGAGAACATTATAATTGTGTGTTTGGGACATGGCTTTTAAAAATGAGACTTTAGTTTTTGTAATCAGGCTCTCAAAATTGTATGCAAATTTGGATATAAATTTATTGGCCAATGTATCGGATATAAGCTTTCAAATATAAAGAATTATCGGTCAAAATGTTCATATAGGTGATCATTATTATTATTATTATTATTTTTAAAGGGAGTAAAATGTTTTTAGAATATCACAAATTATTAATTTGAATACTTTTTAGAAGTTACACTAAATGCCGTTTTTCATATTGTATATTTTTGGTCAAATTATTATTTTAAGAGAATGCTTCACCTATTTTGTCTGCATGTTGGGTACACCACATATTTTTTTTTTGTTTTGTAAAAAAATAAATAAAAATGAATAATAATGTAAGATTATGCCAAACAACACACATACAAAAAAAAAACAACCATTTCATTCTTCATCTTCAACCCTGCCAAATTTATTTTATGTCTTTATGCCTTCCAAAAACATCAAAATGAGTTTTAATTTAGGTTTATAAAATCTCTAACCCTAAGAATGAGGAGTTCAACCAGCAATTTAAGCACAACTACTTACATTATGTTTAAAAATGGATGCATTAAATTTTTGTTTTCAGGTAGAAGCATGTTTTTACATCCCTACTGTAACTGTAATTGCATTCCTCTCTCTTCAGAAAATGAAGCTTGACTGTAAGTGATCATAAATCCTTCACGCGGTGTGTCTCTCTGGAAATATTGTAATGAAATCTCCAGTGTCATTGAACATCATGTTTATTCTCTCATCTCATCACAAACGAATGAGTGAGGTGAACTGCGAGAGGCCAGGATCTTCCCGCATCCTCTGCGAATATGTAATTAAGGGTACTCATGTTAATTGAGGCGCTCTTTCTAAACGAGCCACTAATTGCGGAATCTGTCGCATGTGCGGAGGCGTCGGACTGGAGTGGCTCACATCTGCTAATTGGTACAAACAGGTAGCAGATGCGTTCCCAGTGACAGAGCGCCTGCCAATTAGCTAAGCCACCTCGATAGGGGTGATTAGAGCCCGCTTCCCCAGTAGAGGAGCCGTGGGAGTGCAGGGAAGGGGCCCGGTTCCTGGAACCAGCGGGAGTGTGTGTGTGCCAGGGTCCTGCTGCGGACACACTTAATGTTGACCGAAAGAAGCCCGTAGTCATGACGGGAACGGTGCCATAGTGAGGAAGTTGTCCTTAAAGGCCCCCTGAAATCAAAATTTTAGCTTTTAGTATGAATATGTTAGCCTTAAAGCTACACTGTGTAACTCTTTTAGTTTATTCTTAGCTAAAAACACTTAGTTCTTTCAAAAATATTTGTGCTCATTAATGTATATTTACTTCGTTCGAGTAATAAAGTATTCTTGTGAGTGTATAATATGCCATTGAAAATACATACGGGTAAGGGGTTCTAATGTCGGTCGCCATGTTGCCCCTCCATCTTGAAAGTACATTAGCCAAAGAGGGACATACCAGTTAATTCAAGCTTCACCTTTCGCGTTTACGTTTGAGTTAACACTCATGGACGAGGTCGAACTGGAAGCCATGTTAATCTTGGACTACATTGGCCACCGTAGGAGTTAAAACGAAATCAGAATTGAGAGGAACAGAAACTAATATTCAGTGGATGGTCATATACCTTTTCACCACTAGATGGGGGTAAAAATCTCACAGCTTTAAGGTTGTGAATAAGCTGGTGTGTTACAAAACAATGACAAAATTCGCATTTAGAAGATATAAGCATTCAAAACTTGGTCTCTCGCTTCCGCTAAAACGGATCATGGGATTTAATGACATCACCGCGGACTCCAGCTCCTCATCACATCTTCTGTCCAATCAAATGCTCGCAATAATCTAAAACTCCCGAGCGTTGACACGTCACGGAGCAATATGGGTTGGAGATGTGTGTTTGGTTGCTCAAACGCTCTACTTTTATTTTGTTTTTCAACTGTACGTTGGTTAAGAATGAAATAGCTGGAGTTTATTTACAGCTCTACTATTGAATCCAGTGTATCATCAGCTCTCGGATTCGCTTGAAGTCTGTGAGGTAAACTAAACACTATTGGCTATTTGAAAAGGGGGTGGAGCCATTCAATACGTCCTCCCTTAGCTTCCTGTTTCAGTTGGAATTACGTCAACGCATCAAACAAAGCTGCGCGATCCCAAGCTGCCCTAGAATGTGAAATTGAATTTATTTTGGCATAGTTAAATATCAAGAGTTCAGTACATGGAGATGACATACATTGAGTCTCAAACACCATTGTATTCTCCTTCTTACTTAAATCTCGTTTTTGAAAAACACCCCTTAAAAACAGGCGAATCTCCAAATAACACAGACTCTGACGCAACAGTTGGGATCATTAATATGTACGACTCAAAACATTTGCATATGCCAGCCCATGTTCAATGAGAGGCGGAACTGCGCAGCTGAAGCATGGCCGTTGATCAATGTTTGGATGTACACGTGAACACAAAAGTATTTTTTAGTTTCTTCATCCGAGCCTCTGAAAAAACAATGGATTCATTTTATTTTCTCACCGACGACTGTTTCCTCAACTTGGGCCAAGAGCTGGCCTCGGATCGAGCTGATGTGTAATTGTTCAAGTTCAGACAGGTAACGTTAATCTTTCTCTCAAAATCGTTCAATACTGTTTATGCATCAGTAAGTCAAGCCAGTGACTAAAATATCAACTTCACATCGTTTCTTTTAGTAGGATGAAAAAAAAACGTATTTAAATTGTGAATAAATAAATTATATACAGAAAGCGATCAAAGAACATTCTTTCCACACAGTGCAAGTTTATCTGTAACACTTGCCAAACTCGTTATGAATTCAAGGACGCACATTACACTGCACAACGAAGCTCTTATTGTATTTACTTGAACGTGTTTGCATTGGTGAAAGCAGAAACTGCGTTGCAATGAAAAGATCTTTATTCTCGCGATTAACAGGCTGTCCTCTGCTTGCTCAATATGCTGATGGAAATAGATCTATATACTTCAAAACATCTCACGATTCGTTAATATCGATAGCTGGAATAGTAAAAACGTATAATAGCTGTAGTATAATTATTCGAGAGTTTAATGTAATATGTTGCTATTTCATATGCAAGCATGTCAGCCAATCACAGCAGAGGCCACACACAGCAGACACGCCCCTTCAAACAGAGTGTTCAAAGCAGAGGCTAAAATCAGGCTAGGAAAAGTGCCTTTTATTTCTAAATTATGACTATTTTTGATCTAAAAAAACATACTAACATTATAAGGGCTACCCAGGAAACATAAATGGCACGTTTAATGCATCCTCCAGACTTATTAGTGGTAAGGCAATACTGAAAGACCCCTGTGTTTGTTGTATTTATCTCTCCACCGAAGAATGTGATTGCAACCTTGATCGAAACCGGTTAGGAAACAACGGTTGCACTTTGTGCTGTTTGCCTGAAACTTTGTCCTTAATAATCGTCTTGAGTTAAAGCTGGTAAGGAATGAGGAATTACACACAATAAAGGGCAACTCTGATAAAGTTTCTGCTTACTTAGTTAAACACAGTAAGACAACAGTTCCTCTTGAATTTCTTTCACACCCTGCACAAACAGAGGCTATGCAGAGACTTATTCATTCTATTTCTGTACTTTACTAAGCAAATACAAAGCAGACACATTATTGGCCAATGCTTGTTCTTATGAGTTTACTGACTAATGTGAAACGATGTGTACTAATGTTCATCTTGTGACAAAACACTGACAAGATATGGTGAGAAGTGGAGGGGAGTTGGACTCTGATGTTCAATAACAAAGTAACCATAAAAGCATACACTACATGGTTAAGTGTAGAGTCATTTTTTTCATACTACAGTATGTGTATTATTTCCCATATTACAGTATTGTAGTATTGTCTTTCAAACATAGCTGGGGCCTTTCAGTCTCCCTTTTTCCTCCTCCTTAGAATAGATCTAAAAATCATTACTTGATAACAACTGAAGATTTTCCATAATGTTTAATTCAAACAGTGCATTAAAATGCGTTCCTAGGTTTAAGAGTTTAAGTGTTTTTAAATAAGCTGTTAGGATCAGTGCAGTGGAGCAGATCTGTGTGTATATTATGATGGCGTTAACGATGAGGAATGCCCATAATGGCCTCTTTGGCAACTGGGTGAGATGGCACAGCTCTGTTATCTCATTAGTTCCCCCTCGTTGAACCAGCGCTCCAACAACATTATTCCAACTGCTGTGACCGCCTCGCAAGCGCCTGGCAAACAGAAACATGTGTGGAGAGGCTAAATTGGAGGGCTCTGTGCCAGCGGGGTTTGATGGGTTTTAGGTGGTTGACATTTCAGGCACAAAGATTTAATATAAACTAAAACAAATGTGTGATTATTTTCAATTTGTGAAGGAAGGAAGGAAGAAAGGAAGGAAGGAAGGAATCCCTGACTCATTTGTAATCTAGACTACTCAAATCAAGCATTTGTTTATTTTAAAATATCAAATCTTTCATTTGTTTGTTGCTTAGACAGAAATCCATTCTGATATAATGTCATATTTAATATTATTTTCATAAGTTTATATATATATATATATATATATATATGTGTGTATATATATATATATATATATTACGCATATCCGATGTTACCAGAAACTCTTATGACATTAATTCTGATAAACTACTCAAATATTTTTACTTGGTGACATCAGATTTTGGATTATCAATTGATTAAACAAATTTGGTCAAATTAATTGTGTGATATTTAATCTAATTAATCACTATTAATATCAATATTAGCTGAGAAAGGCTCCCAAATAAAGATACCTCAAAGACACATTATTGTGGCTGACTATGAAGACAGTGGATCTACTGTAGAAAGATAACACACCCCTGTGAATCCGCTGGATTTTATGATCTAGAAATAAATCTTGTCAGACCGTTTGTACCTGAAATGTAAAAATTACAACCTGTGCAATGCTACTGAAAACCAGTCACAAATTTCAGGAAAAAAAAAACAACAACTTCAAAATATAGCTGCTAGCAGCAATTGTCGGGGCCAAGCGCTGTGAAGACGATAAGTTTCTGACCAACTACAACTATGAGCAATTAAAGACATTTTAAGATGATTTTAGGCAAAATGAAAACAAAAACGAAACGAAAAAACGAAAATCAACGAAATTGATGTGATGTGGTCAGAGTGAGGTGACAATGTCAAGACCATTGTCAAGGCATTGCAGAGATAAAGCCTGAAAACTTCAACTTTTTGAAGACTACAAAATCCATAACTTTTTGTCAGCATGGTCAGGAGATGATACGATTTGATTTTGGTGTAAATCGGACAAAAAACAAATATCTTCAAAACTGTCTTTCCGGTTTAAGCGCTAAATCACAAAACTACACAAACCGTAAGGCAAAACCTAGCATGTTTGTTATCATTGGACTTGCTATGGATTCAGGAATCTAAGAAGATTTAAAATAAGTCAACAGCACCCAGAATTATAAGCATTTAAAAAAGAAATTCTACCACTAGGTGGTGCTGGTTTGAAATTTCTCTCAGGCTTTTTCAGGGCATCGTACTGATGACCCATACTGAGTTTCGTAACTATACGTTCGTGTGTTCATAAAACACTGCATTTTGGTACAAAATAAAAAATGGCCGATGCCTAACATGGTCGATATGGAAAAATTGGATATTAGTCGGCTCGGCAGAATGTCCTGAATCTTACGAGACATTTATGATTTTTTGGACAAACTGTTCAGAAGTTATAAGCAAAAATAGCCATTTTTTAATATATTTTGACCAGTAGGTGGCATTGTGCCGAAACCCAGCATGCTATCTCAGGTCTTGCTTGTGATGACTTACCAAGTTTGGTCTAAATACGATGAAGCATTGCAGAGATACAGCCTTATGTCTGTTTCTGCATGGGCTGTGTAAAATCAGTTTGCGAGGTATTCAAGAACGGTTTGACGAATCAACTTGAATTCTTTAACTTTTTGTCGGCATGGGCTGAAGAAGATCTGATTCAATTTTCGTGAAAATCGGAGCAGCCGTCTAGGACAAGCTCGAAAAAGTAGATGATAAAAAAAATCTAAATGTCGGAAAGATTTCCATGACAGAAAATGACGTCATATCGTGCATTCAAAATGTCTTTTTGTTTCTATCGCTTATGGTTCAAAAGTTATTAGCATAAACTTGAGTGAAAATTTGGACAATTGGTGGCGCTAAAGGGTTTGATTTAGAGACAAATTTGCTATAGTGACTGTTTAGACTGTCCTCTATCAGTGTGCCAAATTTCATAATTTTCTTGCTAGCGGTTGTATGGGCTCCCATACAGAAGAAGAAGTGGAAAAATAATAAAGAATGCCAACGATTTCAGTGCTTAGCCCCTAATAACCTAACTGCATAAGTGTGCACACCCTTTTATAATTGGGTATGTATGTAGCTGTGTTCAGAATTAACTAATCATCAAGCTCATGTGTAAGTACACTCCTGTTTTCACCTGAAGTGACTCAAAATAAGGCTCAATCCCAATTCATCCCTTGCCCCACCCCTTGGCCCTACCCCTGCGTTTTGCGTGTTCACGTCGGGGTAGGGTGTCCCGATTCTTGTTGAGATTGAGGGGTAGGGCGAAGGGGTAGGGCTACATAGCCCTTGAAACTGAGATTTTTCAGAGGCACACTCCGAACGGAGAGCTAAGCAAATCATCGGCGAGATGGCTTCGTAAACGGTTAAACATTTAAATTTAGCGCCAGATGACACTACCATGCACTTTATTTACTCTTATAATAATACTATAGTCATTTAAATTAAGCAATGGTATAATAAATTACCTTTCCAAATCAGAAAAGACATACATTTCGAGGAAGGAATGTTAGAAACATCATGTTTCCTCAAAGTTAAGAGCAGCTGCACTGGTTGTCAGTTGTTGTCATGGAGAAATCCTGTAAAAACTAGTAAAGGCAGAGCCATCGCCGACGATTGATGACGTATCGGATTCATGAAGCGTTGTTTCATTTCGTAGGGGAATATTTCAACTGAAATTGTGACATCACGTTTCTACCGTAGCCAAACGCGAACACAGCGCTACAGAACGCGTGTCATCACTATGAAAGAGAAGCTGCAGAAACCTAGAAGCTAGCTATAGACACTGTGAGAGTGGTGACTTTTCCCTTGTCAATGGTGTAAAATATGTAGTACGACTGTTTCATGTTACTTAGTTCTTCTCCATCGCTGTATTATGTGTTTGCTATGTGGGGAGAAATGTGCTGGCTCAGTTGTGAGACAGTCAGCTGATTACTATTATTATATAATATATTGACCCTTGATCCTCACCTGACTATGGCTTTGTAAACTTTATCCATGATGTGGTTTATAATGGACTATGGTACAGAAACAGTTACAATGTTACACACTCTTGGCTTACTCTGGCTATTCTCTGCTTTCTCAGCCGACGATATGTTTGTCCCGTTTTATCCACCGTAGATTCTTCGAAAGGGAGGGGTGAGCAGTTGGCTGAGCCCTTAGTGCAACTCACAACCGAACCGCTAGATGTCACTAAAAATCACGCACTGCACCTTTAAGATAAACATTTACATTTTATCGGTACTTTGCGAGCCAAGAGATCTTATATTCTTATAATCTGCAGCATGTTACAGATGAGAAGAAGTTATATTTAATATGGAGTATTCCTCTGAAATGTCATTATTACCAAGTAATGCATAAAAAAAATTGTGTAACATCATTGTTTTCTGTCATTGCAGCTGAACATCCTGGTTGATACTGGAAGCAGCAATTTTGCTGTAGCTGCAGCAGCACATCCCTACATCACACACTACTATAACAGAGCACTGTAAGATCACATCCCTACATCACACACTACTATAACAGTTCACTGTAAGATCACATCCCTACATCACACACTACTATAACAGTTCACTGTAAGATCACATCCCTACATCACACACTACTATAATAGAGCACTGTAAGATCACATCCCTACATCACACACTACTATAACAGAGCACTGTAAGATCACATCCCTACATCACGCACTACTATAACAGAGCACTGTAAGATCACATCCCTACATCACACACTACTATAACAGTTCACTGTAAGATCACATCCCTACATCACACACTACTATAATAGAGCACTGTAAGATCACATCCCTACATCACACACTACTATAACAGTTCACTGTAAGATCACATCCCTACATCACACACTACTATAACAGAGCACTGTAAGATCACATCCCTACATCACACACTACTATAACAGTTGACTGTAAGATCACATCCCTACATCACGCACCACTATAACAGTTCACTGTAAGATCACATCCCTACATCACACACTACTATAACAGTTCACTGTAAGATCTACATCACACACTACTATAACAGTTCACTGTAAGATCACATCCCTACATCACACACTACTATAACAGTTGACTGTAAGATCACATCCCTACATCACACACTACTATAACAGTTGACTGTAAGATCACATCCCTACATCACACACTACTATAACAGAGCACTGTAAGATCACATCCCTACATCACACACTACTATAACAGTTCACTGTAAGATCACATCCCTACATCACACACTACTATAACAGTTCACTGTAAGATCACACCCCTACGTCACACACTACTATAACAGTTCACTGTAAGATCACATCCCTACATCACACACTACTATAACAGTTCACTGTAAGATCACACCCCTACATCACACACTACTATAACAGAGCACTGTAAGATCTACATCACACACTACTATAACAGTTCACTGTAAGATCACATCCCTACATCACACACTACTATAACAGTTCACTGTAAGATCTACATCACACCCCTACGTCACACACTACTATAATAGTTCACTGTAAGATCACATCCCTACATCACACACTACTATAACAGTTCACTGTAAGATCACATCCCTACATCACACACTACTATAACAGTTCACTGTAAGATCACACCCCTACGTCACACACTACTATTACAGTTCACTCTAAGATCACATCCCTACATTACACACTACTATAACAGTTCACTGTAAGATCACATCCCTACGTCACACACTACTACAACAGTGTTACGTTTCTTCTCAAAGAACGCAACAAAGAAAGGGAGAAGCCACACAACCGCTACGTAAACCATAAGATTTATTTACATAAAGTAATTAACATGTGATGTCAAGAGATCAGTATAAATGTTAGTTAGTATGTCAGCATGTAATTGTAAGTGGCAAGCTCAAGTGATGTCAGTACAACCAAACATAACCAAAACATAATCAAAAAGTCCAAATCAAAGGATCCTCATCAGGGGAAAATACGTCACATCAGATCTCCGAAGCAGTTGTGCTCTCCCGTGACCCATATGTCCTGTGAGCTCTCTGGACGTTCCCAGAGCCGCAACAACACCAGCGAGCCATCGTCGTCTCCCTCTGTTTTACTCAGTGTCTTTTAAAACATCATAATTTGGTTCAGGTGTAAAACCACGCCCTCCAGCAATCAACCTGTAACTCAGAGACAAACATATGAGCACAACCACTCATTGAACCGTCACACACCCCCCTTTAAAAGATCCGATATCTTATAAGGATCCTCAGAACCTTTAAAAAAAAACAAAAAAAAAAACACAAAAAAAATTAAACAAATCATACTTTCCTTTCAAAAATACTCTTTATGAAGTCTGATTCCCATATTACCAGTGTTTTTCCACAGTCACCTCTATTCACCTAGATTACTCCATTTATCCCCAGCAATCTGGATCCTGAAAGCATATTAAGGCAACAAACAGAGAGCACAGAAAAATAGTAACAACTGCTAAAACACTTACAGTACACCATTCAACCTACTCAGGAACACGAGATAACGCATCTGCCACTACGTTATCAGTTCCCTTGATGTGTTTCACAGTTAAACTGTAAGGCTGCAAAAAGAGAATCCAGCGCATCAATCGCTGACTCGGGGACTGTAAAGAGTGTAAAAACGTTAAAGGGTTATGATCAGAATAAACCTCCACAGGTAATCCGCCCCCCACGTACACATCAAAATGCTGAAGAGCCCAAATTAAAGATAATGCTTCCTTCTCTATTACCGAATAGTTCCTTTGGTAAGTATTAAACTTACGAGAAAAGAAACTTACAGGATGGTCAAGTCCACTCTCACCAATCTGTAATAGAACGGCTCCAGCACCAATCTGGCTTGCATCTACTTGTATCTTAAATGGCTTATCAAGCCTAGGGGCAGCTAAAACAGGAGCAACAGTTAGTAACATTTTAACATGTTCAAATGCCTTCTGACACTTTTCACTCCAAGCAAAATTGACAGCACTCTTAAGGAGATCCGTTAATGGAGAAACAACAGTTGAAAAATTTGGGCAAAAACCCCGGTAGTACCCAACCATCCCTAAAAACCGCATCAGCTCCTTCTTTGTTGATGGGGGGGGAAATTGTTGAATAGCCGTCACTTTAGCTTGAACCGGACGCACCTCGCCCTGTCCAACTTCTTTTCCCAAATACCTGACAGTACCCTTGGCAAACTCACATTTTGCCAAGTTAACTGTCAGACATGACTCAGCTAAACGCAGCAAAAGCGCACGGAGATGAACCAAATGTTGTTCCCATGTATCACTGAATACAATCACATCATCCAAATACACCGCACAACCTTCCAGGCCGAACACCACTTTATTCATCAATCTCTGGAAGGTTGCGGGTGCATTTCTCAAACCAAAACTCATAACAGAGTAAGAATATAACCCTGATGGTGTAATGAATGAAGTTATCTCTTGAGCTCTGGGAGTTAAAGGCACTTGCCAATATCCCTTTAGAAGGTCTAGTTTGCTTACGAACTTTGCAGACCCCACCTGATCCACACAATCCTCCATTCGAGGAAGTGGAAAAGCGTCAGGTTTAGTAATAGCGTTTAATTTTCGGTAATCGGTACAAAATCTATAAGTAGAATCTGGCTTTTTTACCAACAAACATGGTGAAGCCCAACTGGAGCATGAAGGAACAGCAATCTCATTATCAAGCATATACTGAACCTCTGACTCCAACACATTCCGCTTATTGATAGGAACCCTGTAAAAACGCTGACGGATAGGTCTTGCATCTCCCACATCCACATCATGCTGGATCAAATGCGTGCGGGTGGGCACATCTGCAAACAAACTAGGAAAGTCAAACAACAACTCTATCAATTCTGACCTTTTTAACTCTGACAAATGTGCCAACAAAACATCTAGATTCTGAAGAGTCTCTGAATTCTTTAACCTTGGAAGCAAAACACAGTCTTCAGGTACAATCACATCCTCCCCTCCCTCTACAGAAAAAGGTTGAGAGGTATCCAGAGAGACAGCAGCAACGGTAACAGCTGGCTTAACCAGTTGAGTGTCAGAATTACGAGAATGATAAGGCTTAAGTAAATTTACGTGAAAACACTGTTTAGCCCTTCGTCGATTTGGAGTTGCAATTTGATAATTTTGGTCTGTCATTTTTTTAAGAACAGTATACGGACCAGTAAATCGTGCGCAAAACGGAGATCCAGATGAAGGTAACAAAACCAACACCTGATCACCCGGCATAAAAACACGGCATTCGGTATGTTTGTCAAAGTGTTTCTTCATCTTATCTTGTGCTCCGACAAGATTTTTCTGAGCACTCAATCCAGCTAAAAATAAGCGTCTACGGAAACCATCTACATATTCCAACAAATTCTGAGGAGGATCCTTTTCAACCAATCCCTCCCTCCAAACAGAAAGAGGACCACGTACACTGTGACCAAACACAAGATCATTCGGGCTAAAACCCAAACTCTCCTGTTGTACCTCTCTAGCTGCAAGTAATAACCAGGGTAAACCCTCCTCCCAGTCACGATTCAACTCCACACAGTAAGCACGTAGTAACGCTTTCAATGTTTGGTGAAACCGTTCAAGCGCACCTTGACTCTGGGCGTGATATGGGCTTGATTGATTATGCTTGACCTTAATCACTCTCAAAATCTCGGCAAACATACGTGAAGTGAAATTAGACCCTTTATCGCTCTGAATAATCTTTGGTATCCCAAAAATAGAGATGAATTGGGTTAACGCTTTCACAACTGCTTTAGTTGTAATTCTTCTAATCGGATAAGCTGCCGGGTATCGAGTTGTCTGGCACATCACAGTCAGCAAGTATACATTACCTGATTTAGATTTAGGTAAGGGACCCACGCAGTCAATTATTAGATGCTCAAAGGGTTTACTTGTCACCACAATAGGACACAAAGGCACTGGTCTCAAAGATTGATTCGGTTTCCCCGTTAACTGACAGGTATGGCATGTTTTAATAAAAGCCGAAATATCCTTTTTCAAACCAGGCCAATAAAACTGTCTCAAAACTCTGTTGTACGTTTTATTTACTCCGAAATGACCAGCAACTTCACCATGTGAAATTTGCATGACCACCTCTCGAAATTGTTTTGGCACAACTACTTGAATCACAGATTCCTCCATCAAACCTTTCGCACAGGGAACAAATTTCCTTAAGAGCAGCTCATCTTGGATAAAATATCCACTCGCAGCACTTCTTACCTCCTGTGATGGAATAACATTCTCAAACAGTTGTTGTAAACCAGGATCGTTCTGTTGTGCAGTCATCAACTCCCTATGCGTAATAGGAAAAAGAGTAGACAAACCAGGCACAACACAATTGAACAGTTCTTTTTCCTCACAAGATGTTTCACGACTCCTCGAACGAGTTACTGCACACGTTACAAATACCTCAGGGAATTCTTGCTTTAGTACATCAGGCTTTTCCATCAATGGAGTAGGCACTACCACAGGTGGTGGAATTACCTCTCGCCATACCCTATCTCCAGCTAAATTATTCCCCAATATTACCATAACACCATCTACTGGCAAGGACGGACGCACTCCCAAGGTTACTTCTCCACAGACCAACTCCGAAGTCAAATTCATCCTGTGCAAAGGAACAGAAAGAGTCTGTAATCCAATTCCCCTGATTAAAATGTTTCTCCCTTCACTTGATGCATCAGAAAAAGGCAGGACCGATTCAAGAATAAAGGATTCAGAAGCTCCGGTATCTCTCAAAATCTTAACTGGAACTTTTTTATCAGAATTAATCAAAGAAACAAAACCCTCCGTAATGAATGGTGCAAAGTGTTTTGTGCTATCACTCTTCGACTCAGACACTGCATTACCTACTTCCATAGAAGCAATACCCGCAAAATTATTAATTCCTGTAGTCTCCGTCAGCAATACAGGACTAACATTTGCATTTGTCTTACTCTTTGGGCTAAACTTCAACTTTGAGGCCAAAATAGGACACTTATTTTTCCAATGACCAACATTGAAACAGTAATTGCACACTAAATCTCGGTCACTCCTTCCACGATTTTTTTTCTCAAAATCTGAAACATAAGGTTGTTCAAATCTCTTTGATGCCGTCCTATTTTCACTAAAGTTACCATACTGACGCCCTGGTCGCCCCTCTTGGTACACGTTCTTATGCGACAATATGTAATCATCTGCCAAAACTGCAGCTTCACTCGCGTCCTTTGGTTTCTTTTCGTTTATATATGTAGCAATATAGTCAGGAACAATGTTCTTAAATTGTTCTAAAATAACCAAGTCACGCAACTTCTCGAAATTATCCACATCGGAAGCAATACACCAACGATCAAAATGTGAAACAAGTTCTCTTACCACCTCAGAATGTGTTTGGCGGTCACCTTTTCTCCAACTTCTAAAACGCTGGCGGTATGCCTCAGGAACTAACTCATAAGCTTTTAGGATGGTTACTTTTACCTTATCATAGTTCCTTCTGTCCTCCATCGTAAGCGCTGCATACGCCTCCTGTGCTTTGCCTGTAATGACAGTTTGAAGCATAAGAACTCGGATTGCACTGGGCCATTTTCCTTCTTCTGCTACAGTCTCAAATAAGGAGAAAAAAACATCAGGGTCATGTTCGTTGAATTTAGGGAGCAATCTTAAATTACCACCAAAGTCAAAACTGCCAGACAAATGCAACCTTTCACCACCCTCTGATGTTAATATGCCATCCTTTATTAATTGCAAACGTTCCGCTTGCAGCTCAAACTCCCGTTCTGATTTTTCAAGCTCTATTTTTTTCTGTGCAAATTCAATTTCGCGCTGTTTGAGTAAATTATCTGTTCTTAATTTTTCCATTTCCAACTCATACCGTTTGGTTTCCATGGCCAAATCTCTATCGTGAGTCTGCTGCATTTGCAAAATTTCTTTTTTCTGCTCGAACGACAACCCTGAAAAAATATCGACCGGAGTTTTTTTTTCAATGTCATGTTTTTTCTTTGCGGGAACAATCAGAAGATTTTTTTCGATTAAACAATCTCTCACAATAGAACGAAGTTCGTTCTTCTTAATCTTTTTATCGACATCACCAATTTTAAAATGCTCTACAAGTTCCCACAACTGTTGCTTCACAAACGAATTTAACACGTCCTCCGACGGAGCTTTAACAAATTCTTCAACTGATGCCATTTCAACCCTTAAAACTTGGAGATTTATCCTACACTCTCAACTTAAGGTAAGTGCATTTATAATTCCAGTAAGGCACAAATACCACACTCATTCACAATCTCCCCTACTACCCTGCCTATCAACCCACTAAACTGCACTATGCCTAATCTTCATGCAGCTTTCAAGAGCAAAGCGACATTAAACACCAGATACCGATGGTTCCGAACTGAGCAGTACAGCCCAATCCGTAGCCACGGCGGTGTGCTTCACCCAAAAGCCTGCACAAAAATAAAAAAGGCAAAATAACAAATCAACGCAAAGCGTTGCTAATACCTACTAGGGGAAAATGAATGAGGTTTCATCTGTACCCTAATAAAAATGCACTTACCTTCAAATGACGACTAGCTGCTACCTTAACTCACAGAACAAAACAAATTTAAATGTAGACCTATCTCAAAACAATACGAATAAACAAGGATTAACTTCTCCAAATTATCATTCAACCGAGCACTTAATCAACCAAATGAGCTAAAAAAATATCTAATCAAACGAACTCTCATTTGTGAATTACTCTTTTGGACGAGCCCCCATTTGTTACGTTTCTTCTCAAAGAACGCAACAAAGAAAGGGAGAAGCCACACAACCGCTACGTAAACCATAAGATTTATTTACATAAAGTAATTAACATGTGATGTCAAGAGATCAGTATAAATGTTAGTTAGTATGTCAGCATGTAATTGTAAGTGGCAAGCTCAAGTGATGTCAGTACAACCAAACATAACCAAAACATAATCAAAAAGTCCAAATCAAAGGATCCTCATCAGGGGAAAATACGTCACATCAGATCTCCGAAGCAGTTGTGCTCTCCCGTGACCCATATGTCCTGTGAGCTCTCTGGACGTTCCCAGAGCCGCAACAACACCAGCGAGCCATCGTCGTCTCCCTCTGTTTTACTCAGTGTCTTTTAAAACATCATAATTTGGTTCAGGTGTAAAACCACGCCCTCCAGCAATCAACCTGTAACTCAGAGACAAACATATGAGCACAACCACTCATTGAACCGTCACAACAGTTCACTGTAAGATCTACATCACACACTACTATAACAGTTCACTGTAAGATCACGTTCCTACATCACACACTACTATAACAGTTCATTGTAAGATTGCATCCCTACATCACACACTACTATAACAGTTCACTGTAAGATCACATCCCCACATCACACACTACTATAACAGTTCATTGTAAGATCACACCCCTACGTCACACACTACTATAACAGTTCACTGCAAGATCACATCCCTACATTACACACTACTATAACAGTTCACTGTAAGATCACATCCCTACGTCACACACTATAACAGTTCACTGTAAGATCTACATCACACACTACTATAACAGTTCACTGTAAGATCTACATCACACACTACTATAACAGTTCACTGTAAGATCACGTTCCTACATCACACACTACTATAACAGTTCATTGTAAGATCACACCCCTACGTCACACACTACTATAACAGTTCACTGTAAGATCACATCCCTACATCACACACTACTATAACAGTTCACTGTAAGATCACATCCCTACATCACACACTACTATAACAGAACACTGTAAGATCACATCCCTACATCACACACTACTATAACAGTTCACTGTAAGATCTACATCACACACTACTATAACAGTTCACTGTAAGATCACATCCCTACATCACACACTACTATAACAGTTGACTGTAAGATCACATCCCTACATCACACACTACTATAACAGTTCACTGTAAGATCACATCCCTACATCACTCACTACTATAACAGTTCACTGTAAGATCACATCCCTACATCACTCACTACTATAACAGTTCACTCTAAGATCACATCCCTACATCACACACTACTATAACAGTTCACTGTAAGATCACATCCCTACATCACACACTACTATAACAGTTCACTGTAAGATCTACATCACACACTACTATAACAGTTCACTGTAAGATCACATCCCTACATCACACACTACTATAACAGTTCACTGTAAGATCTACATCACACCCCTACGTCACACACTACTATAATAGTTCACTGTAAGATCACATCCCTACATCACACACTACTATAACAGTTCACTGTAAGATCACATCCCTACATCACACACTACTATAACAGTTCACTGTAAGATCACACCCCTACGTCACACACTACTATTACAGTTCACTCTAAGATCACATCCCTACATTACACACTACTATAACAGTTCACTGTAAGATCACATCCCTACGTCACACACTACTACAACAGTTCACTGTAAGATCTACATCACACACTACTATAACAGTTCACTGTAAGATCACGTTCCTACATCACACACTACTATAACAGTTCATTGTAAGATTGCGTCCCTACATCACACACTACTATAACAGTTCACTGTAAGATCACATCCCCACATCACACACTACTATAACAGTTCATTGTAAGATCACACCCCTACGCCACACACTACTATAACAGTTCACTGCAAGATCACATCCCTACATTACACACTACTATAACAGTTCACTGTAAGATCACATCCCTACGTCACACACTATAACAGTTCACTGTAAGATCTACATCACACACTACTATAACAGTTCACTGTAAGATCTACATCACACACTACTATAACAGTTCACTGTAAGATCTACATCACACACTACTATAACAGTTCACTGTAAGATCACGTTCCTACATCACACACTACTATAACAGTTCATTGTAAGATCACACCCCTACGTCACACACTACTATAACAGTTCACTGTAAGATCATATCCCTACATCACACACTACTATAACAGTTCACTCTGAGATCACATCCCTACATCACACACTACTATAACAGTTCACTGTAAGATCACATCCCCACATCACACACTACTATAACAGTTCACTGTAAGATCACATCCCTACATCACACACTACTATAACAGTTCACTGTAAGATCTACATCACACACTACTATAACAGTTCACTGTAATATCTCATTCCCACATCACACACTACTATAACAGTTCACTGTAAGATCACATTCCCACATCACACACTACTATAACAGTTCAAAGTAAGATCACATCACACACTACTATGACAGTTCACTTTAAGATCATATCCCTACGTCACACACTACTATAACAGAGCACTGTAAGATCACATCCTTAGACTACTATACAGTTCAAAGATCAAAACAACTACACAACTACACTACTCACAACTACATCCAGTGTTGGGTGTAACTAATTACTAAGTAATTAGTTACTGTAATTTAATTACTTTTCCCTTGAAAATGTAAAGTAAGAAAGCATCCAGCCAAAACTTAATTTCAATCTTTATTAATTAATTAATTCCAATCTTTTAATGTTTGTGTTAGTGAATTGTGTTAGTGAGTAGAGCTTTTAATGTTAGTGAATTATGTTTGTAGTGCATTAGATATAAACCAAAGTTATGATGGTTTGCTCAGTTCCAGTACATATCAGAGCACTGGGAGAGCAGTTGCAGTAAAATACACTCAGGGAGAATGGGAGGGGGAACTGGGAACTGACCGCATCACCATTCCTAAAGGGCCCAATGGGACCATCACCATCAACATAGCTGCAATCCTCACCTCAGAAGGCTTCTTTCTGCCTGGAATCAACTGGCAGGGAATTCTTGGACTTGCTTATCCTCTACTGGTTCGGGTAAGTCACATAGTTGTTTTGTTTATAAAAGGTGTGTTATGTTAGCAATTTGTGCAAACCGTTTGATTGTGCTCTGCTATGGTTATTACGTGATAAGTTGAATGTCACAAAGGTGTGCCTCAGATCCTCAAACATCAATGGTGTTTTGAGTTTCTGTAATGGATCTACTGAATGCAAGTTGTAGAGAAGAACCCAAATGCAGTTTATTACAATACAAACAAAACCAAACATGAAACAAAAACATGGCGTGGCATGAAAACTCAGAACATGAAAGACAGGAACATAAACTTATCTATGTTTTAAAACCAATGACAAACAGGGAATCACAGGACGTGAACAAATTAAAATGTGACAGTTTGAGAATGGTTTATATACTCTTCTATAAGGTAGTTGTATATTTGCTATTATTAAGTGACCGAGTCAATGATTAATAATTGTAAATAGTTTGTTTTACCAGGGTTGGTTTCAAAGCAGTGTAACAGGTATTTTGACAAGCACCTTGGAATACCAAATATCTTGGTATTCTTTGATGGACGGCCCCACTTTATATTAGCAATTCCTGGTACAAGTGTACTTACTGAATTTAAGAAGGTGTTGTTACCAATGTCCTGTTACACATTTGTTTGCAAATACCATTCTGTGGGTTGTTACATATGTGTAGGTACACAAATATTACAGCTGTAGATATTATGTACCAATGTATACACTATAGTTAAAGTGGGACCATTTGGACTTAGACTATTAGTATTGTATGATCTGAAAAGAGCTTCTTAAATAGGATGCATGTGGTCTTTTTCTCCTCTCAGCCCGACCCGTCAGTGGAACCCTTCTTCAACTCTGTTGTGCGGCAGACTGGGATTCCAGATGTGTTTTCTCTCCAGATGTGCGGAGCAGGAGTCTCAGCCAGCACTACAGCTGACCCAGCGGGCGGAAGCTTGGTGGGTACCAAACCTGAAGCAGTCTTATATTGAACTGCAAAAATAATAATAATAATAATAATAATTCGTTACATTTATATAGCGCTTTTCTCGGCACTCAAAGCGCTTTACATAGGAGGGGGGAATCTCCTCAACCACCACCAATGTGCAGCATCCACCTGGATGATGCGACGGCAGCCATATATAGCCAAAAATATACCAAGCCATACGACGGCAGCCATATATAGCCAAAAATATACCAATTTAGTACAAAACTAATCCAACTACTAGGAGTGAACCGCTACTGTGAACGATTACATTTTCATTTGAAATAAGTTTAAATATTAAGTATCTCTATTACTATTTAAGAAGTTAGTCACAAAACAGTCTTTAGATAACGTTTTCTATAAAATAAATGTTACTATCTTTGGTAATATCACTAAAATACTTAACTGTTTTCGTTTTGCCAACACTACATAATTGGTAATGTTTTTAAATTAGGGAAACAAAATGTGTTGGATAACTTATTAATGTTAATATGATGAAAAGCATTTTGAGTTAAGCAACAATGTTTTTAAAATTGTTAAAATCCCCCCGCAGTCAATAATTGTGTCCCTTAAAACTCATCTTTGATCACTAAAATGACATATTTAGACTTTTTTCTTAATATCTTGAATGTAACTGTACACCCTTGCCTCACATAATATACACTCACCGGCCACTTTATTAGGTACCCCATGCTAGTAAAGGGTTGGACCCCCTTTTGCCTTCAGAACTGCCTCAATTCTTCGTGGCATAGATTCAACAAGGTGCTGGAAGCATTCCTCAGGGAGTTTGGTCCATATTGACATGATGGCATCACACAGTTGCCGCAGATTTGTCGGCTGCACATCCATGATGTGAATCTCCCGTTCCACCACATCCCAAATATGCTCTATTGGATTGAGATCTGGTGACTGTGGAGGCCATTTGAGTACAGCGAACTCATTGTCATGTTCAAGAAACCAGTCTGAGATGATTCCAGCTTTATGACATGGCGCATTATCCTGCTGAAAGTAGCCATCAGAAGTTGGGTACATTGTGGTCATAAAGGGATGGACATGGTCAGCAACAATACTCAGGTAGGCTGTGGCGTTGCAACGATGCTCAATTGGTACCAAGGGGCCCAAAGAGTGCCAAGAAAATATTCCCCACACCATGACACCACCACCACCAGCCTGAACCGTTGATACAAGGCAGGATGGATCGATGCTTTCATGTTGTAGACGCCAAATTCTGACCCTACCATCCGAATGTCGCAGCAGAAATCGAGACTCATCAGACCAGGCAACGTTTTTCCAATCTTCTATTGTCCAATTTCGATGAGCTTGTGCAAATTGTAGCCTCAGTTTCCTGTTCTTAGCTGAAAGGAGTGGCACCTGGTGTGGTCTTCTGCTGCTGTAGCCCATCTGCCTCAAAGTTCGACGTACTGTGCGTTCAGAGATGCTCTTCTGCCCACCTTGGTTGTAACTGGTGGTTATTTGAGTCACTGTTGCCCTTCTATCAGCTCGAACCAGTCTGGCCATTCTCCTCTGACCTCTGGCATCAACAAGGCATTTCCGCCCACAGAACTGCCGCTCACTGGATGTTTTTTCTTTTTCGGACCATTCTCTGTAAACCCTAGAGATGGTTGTGCGTGAAAATCCCAGTAGATTAGCAGTTTCTGAAATACTCAGACCAGCCCTTCTGGCACCAACAATCATGCCACGTTCAAAGTCACTCAAATCACCTTTCTTCCCCATACTGATGCTCGGTTTGAACTGCAGGAGGTTGTCTTGACCATGTCTACATGCCTAAATGCACTGAGTTGCCGCCATGTGATTGGCTGCTTAGAAATTAAGTGTTAACGAGCAGTTGGACAGGTGTACCTAATAAAGTGGCCGGTGAGTGTATGTGGTTCTATGAATATGCAAATGAGCCCCGCCTCCACTCACTCGCTCAGCGATCCACTCATTCTGATTGGTTACAAGGCAGTTTGTGATGTCAGAAACACCAGCGATTTCAAACCGTGTTTCTGAGACTGTCTTTGGTTCACTGCAGTTTTAAGGAGAAAATACTCGGCAATGGTGCCGACTCATGAATTTACACATCTAAAAGCATGTCTTAAAGCTGATAAAAACATATATACACTATTAAAAACTTGATTTTCACCACAGGAGGACTTTAAATATTCTATTTTTAGACTTATTCTGCCCAAGAACTACAAGAAGAGACTGTTTATGTATAGGTTTATTAGAAATGTATTATTAAATACAGCACCCCAATATTAGACTGAAATGTGTTTGAACAAATCTGAAGAGTGGACCAGAGTTTGAGCCCATTGTCCACAAAATCACAAGTGGCCCCTGGTAAAACATTTGACAACATTGTTATTAACTGGTATTATTGATTTTAATCACACAAGTTGGTGCCGTAGGTAGCATTCAGGATTCCTGCTCTCATATATCAGACCCGTTTACACTCTCAAGGACAGATGAGATTGGGTTTCTCAGCGCTACTCAAGAAACATAATAAGCTCAGTGCGTCTCTGTGTCTCACACCTCCGCTGCCTACTATAGGATGGCGTGTCTCATTAGTGAGAAGCTAATTAAGCTAAAGAGAGCCCCCTGCTGCCAGCACATTCTGTTAGCAATACGGGAGCGCTAGAAGAAGAGACGGCCACGTGTCCCGCAGAGAGGAGCAGATGGGAAGAGCGGTGGGGAGGGGTGTGTCCTGTGTCCACTGCTGAACAATGTCCAAAGCCTTTGGAAATATTTGACTAGCCTCTTAATTAGATGCTATTTGCAGAAGTCAAATGCCAGATCTAGTCTGGTTTATTATCTTCAGTTGAATGTATTTTGATAATCTTTTTCTTTATCTAATATTCTTAAATATAAGGAAATAGATACTGTAGATCCACAGTTATATTATTGTTACTTAAAAAAGGAGAACCTGGGGATTCAGATGATACCTTTTTTGTCGAAATAGTTTTTTCACTGCAGTTTTAAGGAGAAAATACTCAGCAATGCTGTCAACTTATGAATTTACACATTTGTCTTAAAGGAGTAGTTGACTTTTCAAAAAAAAAACTTTTGCTGATAATTTACTCACCCCCATGTATTTCTTTCTTCAGTCGAAAAGAAATTAAGGTTTTTGATTTTTTTTTCTCCATATAATGGACTTCAATGGGAACTAAACGGTTCAAGGTCCAAAAGACACTTTCAGTGCAAACTGTTCAAAGGGCTTTAAACGATTCCAGACGATGAATAAGGGTCTTATAAAGCGAAACGATCGCTCATTTAAAAAAATAAATAAATAAAATAACAAAGTTTAAGTTTTATAAGCTCAAATGGTCGCCTTGCTCTGTTCTGTGATGCGTGTTCATGACTCTCCTGTTCGAACTCGTTCATCAAAATGAACGAATCTTTTTCCGAGTCAATTTGTTTGTTTCGTTCGTTGAATGAACCAAATGACTCGGAAAAAGATTTGTTCATTTTAGCCACATAGACATGTAAACCACATCAAAAGCTGAGTTTTCATCGAGGATGACATGCTTCTATGTATTTGTGTTGTGTTTCAGATCATGGGAGGAGTTGAGCCAACCTTGTACCAGGGTTCAGTTTGGTACACACCAATCCTGGAAGAGTGGTACTATCAAGTGGAAGTCTTGAAGCTTGAAGTTGGAGACCAGAATTTAAACCTAGATTGCAAAGAGGTACATGACACAGTCTACATCAAAAATAAAGTAAATTCAATCAGATAATCGAGTCTTTTAGAAAAACACATTGATAATTACTGGAATTGAGCCGAGGGCGAGTTGAAACCGCCAGTGGAGTAACTGCAGCATTCGATAAAATATACGTCAGAGATAAGAATTAGTGATCTTATTTTTCCCTCCCTTTGGCCATTTTGTTCAGTACAACTCGGATAAAGCCATTGTGGACAGCGGGACGACTCTACTGCGACTTCCTGAAAATGTGTTTAGTGCTGTGGTGGAGGCTATCATGCAAACATCATTGGTATGACCTTCCGTTTTTTGATATTTACCTCAGGGACACTTTTTGTGCGTATTTAAGGGGTTGTCCTGCTCTCCTAGATTGAGGATTTCTCCGCTGGATTTTTTGACGGCACTAAGCTTGCGTGTTGGATGAGAGGAGAATCACCATGGAGGCTTTTCCCCAAACTCTCAATCTACCTCAGAGCAACGAACACCAGCCAGTCCTTTCGCATCACCATCCACCCACAGGTCAGGACTATCCTTAGAGAAACTGAATATGTTTAAAACAAAGACTAAAAATGACGAGAGTACAAAATTCTGATGAAAACTGAGGTGTAATATAAAAGCTATTTCAAAATATGAATAAAAACTCTATTAGTTTATTACTAACATCTGCTTAGCAGTCAGTTTCAGGATTTTTAGGGAACAATCTCTTACCAAACATTCGTCTTAACTAGTGGACAGGTTGTGTCTTAAAATTCAGTGTTGGTTGAATCAATGTGTCCCCAATGGTTGAGGGAATCGCCCCGTTACGCCACCCCTGCTTGTACACGGCCCCCTTAGGCTCCAAACCCATGATATACTTTGTTGTTTTTGATGTAATAATGTTGCATATTTTCTTAAAGGGATACTCCACTTTTTTTGGAAATAGGCTAATTTTACAACTCCCCCAGAGTTAAACAGTCGAGTTTTACCGTTTTCAAATCCATTTTCCAAATAGGCTCATTTTACAACTCCCCCAGAGTTAAACAGTTGAGTTTTACCGTTTTCGAATCCATTCAGCCGATTTTCTGATATTTAGAAGAATATCTGTAACCAGACCATTTCTGGTCTCATTGACTTCCATAGTAGGAAAAAAATATACTATGGAAGAAGTCAATGAGACCAGAAACTGTCTGGTTACAGATATTCTTCTAAATATCAGAAAATCGTCTGAATGGATTCGAAAACGGTAAAACTCAACTGTTTAACTCTGGGGGAGTTGTAAAATGAGCCTATTTCCAAAAAAAAAAAGTGGAGTATCCCTTTAAGTTGAGCAGAAACTGAGAATGTACATAGCTCGCAGGTCTTTTGATATCAGTTTTTCTCTCTGCAGCTGTACGTCCAGCCAGTCACAGATATCGACGGGACATTGGACTGTTTCCGGTTCGGAGTCTCCCCTTCAGCCAATGGCTTAGTCATTGGAGCCACTGTGATGGAGGGCTTCTACGTCATCTTTGACCGTGCACAAAAGAGGGTGGGCTTTGCTGTTAGCACATGTGCAGGTAGGTGGGACACACACAAGTACACACAGGGGTTTGGGAGTCTCAGAGACGCGTGCCCAGGGGTGTCACAGCTGCATTCAGGATCAGCTGTCTGCTTCGAGACTATTTCATTTAAACCTCTGAGGTCGGCTCACGCGACGTTGCGTTTTTATTGGAGTTTTTTTCACATAGCTGCAACATAGACTTAAAGGGATACTCCACTTTTTTGGGAAATAGGCTCATTTTACCACTCCTCCAGAGTTAAACTGTTGAGTTTAACCGTTTTCGAATTCATTTAGCCGATTTTCTAATATTTAGAAGAATATCAGTAACCAGACAGTTTCTGGTCCCATTGACTACCATAGTACGAAGAAAATATACTATGGAAGAAGTCAATGAGACCAGAAACTGTCTGGTTACTGATATTCTTCTAAATATCAGAAAATCGGCTGAATGGATTCGGAAACGGTAAAACTGAAGCGTTTAACTCTGGGGGAGTGGTAAAATGAGCCTATTTTCAAAAAAAAGTGGAGTATCCCTTTAAAACACTCCGTCATTAATGGTCATATAAATAAAATCAATACATGATTATAAACTATAGAGGCTCTTCTTTTTTGTGTACACTCTTATTAAAATAAAAATCTTATTAACATTTTTGTAAAATAAAAAAAAAAAAAAACAGGGTGCGCTTTGAGCTTACTCTGCCTCCACAAAAATCTTTCTGAAACGCGTCTGAAAAATGAACTGTAACTCTTTAAATAAATGTCAAAGAGACATGAAAGATTTCACTTTATGAAGCTGAAATTCTCTTCTTTTAAAGCCACAATATGTATTTTTTCTGCTTTAAAAATAGCAAAAATAACTGTATCTATGTTATATATTTCTATTAGATGTGTACTTACATTATCCCGACAGTTTCCACCAACTTTCAAATACAGAGAAATTTATAGTTTAATTCGAAGAAACGGGCCGTTTCTTTATTTCCGTTTCGTCGTCCGTCTATGTCGTCATATAACCTTTGACTCCTCTATTTTCTCCAACTTCCTTGCGGAACCCGGCGAAACCGCCAAACACAAAGGGGAACACTGGACTACTGCCAATAAAGCAAAGAAAATGACGAAGAAAAAAAAGTAATACGTATTTTTATGTGTGTAAATCACGTGCCTGCTCACGAGCGCTCAGACGAGCGCTCACTGTCCCCGGTGCTGCTCGCGCATAAAGCGCTCCCCGTTCACAGTAACCGGGTCATCTCATTCAAATCAGCCAACTGTTGCTGTTAGTGAGCCGCGCACATTGAATACTCATATGAGTCAGGTTGCGAATGTACGTGCCCACTTCAGCGCGCTCATGCTTACTAAATAAACGCCTCACCTGCGGCGCAAGCTCTCACTACATTCCCTTTAGCCTTTAGGACATAGAGGATGCATAACGCAAACCCAGTCAAACGTTTGACTGCAGTATCTTATGTGCTTATAAAATCAGGTGTGCCCGAAAAATGTTCTAAAATAGGTCATTCATTGAAGGAGCGTGATATAAATATTTATATTCGTCTGTATTATAGTTATGAACCACGATTACGCTTTGCCTGCACGTTCTGCTGCACAGCCAGCTCAGTAAATCTCAAACGTACGGGTTAAAAATATGACCCGAGAAAGGTATGGGACAGGAGAAAAAGCATGACACGGGTAAACATTGGGGTTGCAATTAAAGCTTCTTGACAAGCTAAATCTACAGAGAGATGCCGTATATCCGTATATTTTGTGAAACGATGATGTCATGTCATGAGCTGAGCTGGTTGTCATTGACAGCGACAACAACTCCCGTGAGCCCATGCCCTTTCCTGACGTCATCAAAGTACGTCTTTTGTTATTATTTTAAACGAGTGACCCCTGGTGGCCAAAAAATTGCATATTGTACGTTTAAATGAAGTCATTTATATAAAAAAGCAGCTATTCTCAGTTGATGTAATCTGTATGAAAACAGAGAGATGTCAGTATTTTTTCTTTCACCTAATTATAGCGTAATGTGACACGCCCACTGAGAGGGGCGCTATTCAAATGCTAATTATAGATTATGAAGTTTTTACAATAAAATAGATGTCAAATAAGCTTTAGTTAGACAGTTTCTGCCCGTATGTTAAAGGAGAACTCCGGCGCAAAATGAACCTTTGGTCTAATAAAACATCGGTATCTAGTCGACCGTTCTCTGAGATTTGTTTTCATGATAATCGAATGTAAAGAGTTTTATCTCTAAAAACTGTTTAGCGTATAATGCTAGTAATGGGGGCATTGACTAACTAAAAAGAAATCGCTAGTTAATACCACTAACAAGGCTCGAAATAGCCCCACAGTAACATAATGAGGGTCCCTACATGCAAAACGAAGCATTGACAACTTTGTAAGTGTACAGACCGTTTAATAAGAAGATACTTTATAAAGACAGCTCACTTCGTGAATACAGACAGAAGCCATCTTAGGAAAACAGTCTCGACAAGTCGAACCACGAACGTCTTGCTGAGTGATCTGAACTGTATGAACGGCGTTCGGGGATCGACTTATCTAGACTATTTTCTAAGATGGCGCCGCCTGTGTACACAAAGTGGACTGTCTTTATAAAGTATCTTCTTATTAAACGGTCTGTACACTTACAAAGTTCTCAATGCTTCGTTTTGCATGTATGGACCCTCATTATGTTACTGTGTTAGTGTGGGGCTATTTCGAGCCTTGTTAGTGGTATAAACTAGCGATTTCTTTTTACTTATTATTTGCTTCTATATACTAGCGTTATAAGCTAAACAGTTTTTAGAGATAAAAGTTCTAGATAGAGATTAGAGTTCTCCTTTAAATATATAGTATGTTTTATCAAAAATAAACTAATCAACTGTTATCCAATGCAAGCTAATACAATGCATATATCAAAATAATATGTATGAGAAAAATCCTGGAATGTTTTCCTCAAAAACCTTAAATTCTTTTCAATTCACATTTATTTAAAGCGCTTTGCACAATACACATCGTTTCAAAGCAGCTTTACAGAAAATGTACGAGTCCACATTGCAATTTAGAGCTGACTGTCTTTGTAAATGTACATTTCTGAAATACATAACTAATCACAGTTAGCTAAAAATGGATTATTTAAACATTGTAATTTAAGGCTGAAACGATGTACTTTAGGACCAGGGTTGAGAACCAGTTTTGACGTGCAAGTAGAAACTGAAGTCTGCTTTGGGTTTAACTGTTCAAATGGCGCCAGGATTGTTTGTTTGAGTGGATTAGTGTGTTACTGCCGCCATCTTGGTTCTGGTTCTCTCTGTATATACCTCTCCTGTCCTCCAAACAGAAAACGGCGGCGTACCGTTTGCAGAGATCGCCGGGCCGTTCCTAGCCGAGGGCGTAGCGTCCGACTGCACCAGAGGCGTGTCTCTTCGGGAGCCTATGATGTGGGTGATCGCATACACTCTGATGGGCATATGTGCAGCGGTCCTGATCGTGCTCCTCATCCTGCTCATCCTGCCCTGCCGATGCCACCGGGACGGAGAGATCACGGACGAGTCCTCGCTGGTGCGCCATCGCATCAAGTGACGTCAGGCGTCGGTGAGCAGGGCTGAAGGGAACTCGGGGCAGGTAACAGCCGAACACACTGCACTGAGCTCTGGGTGAGGCACTTTCCCCAAACATCAAGATGCCAGGATTTAAACACTTCTGGACACTTTTTACGGTAGATTGAACTTTTCAAGCAGGACAACACTACTGAACGATGAAGGAGTCATAATTATACATGTGACTTTTATAGTAATCATAAACAAGTGCCAAAATATGAGCATCAACATTACCCTGTACTTTAAAGTATGCTGCTCTTTTTATTCTTAGTCTTCAATGTAATTGTGTCACTTAAAGGGATACTCCACTTTTTTTGGAAATAGGCTCATTTTACAACTCTCACAGAGTTAAACAGTTGAGTTTTTACCATTTTCTAATCCATTCAACCGATTTTTATTTAGAAGAATACCAGTAATCAGACAATTTCTGGTCTCATTGACTTCCATTGTAGGGAAAAAAAATACTATGGAAGTCAATGAGACCAGAAACTGTTTGGTTACTGATATTCTTCTAAATACCAGAAAATCGGCTGAATGGATTCGAAAATGGTAAAACTCAACTGTTTAACTCTGAGGGAGTTGTAAAATGAGCCTATTTCCAAAAAAAAAGTGGAGTATCCCTTTAAGCTACTGGAAATCAGCAATGGTTTAAATGAGGTTCGTGGTCCAATGAAGTAAAGTTTATGTACTGTTCACATCTAGAGGCTTTGGTTTCCTTTTAGATTTCACCCCAAAATAAAAATTTGTCATAATGTACTCACCTTTATGTTGTTTGAAACCTGTATAATAAAGATGTTTTGCTCTGCTCTTTTTTCGTACAATGAAAATAAATGGGGAGGGATGCTGTTGAGGTCAAATTATTGCTATTGTAAATGTTATACAGCACTTATAACACTTTTTGTAAGGTAATTTTCTAATTTGATTTAATTTGAATAATTCCTTCAGATTTCTTTCACTTCTGATATGGGTTTTTAAGAAAGTCTGGCAAAAGAGCCAGGAGAGATGTGCTGTCTTAGTGTGCTTCTTGGACTTATTTTTATGCTTTTTGTAATTAATTTTGGATTGATCTTGTTTCCTAATTATTTAATTCACATGTGTAGTCCTACTTGCTAAATAAATTGTTAGACTGGAATCTTGTGAAATGATTATTTCTAGTAGATTACAGGGCTTTTCACACTTAAAATAATTAAGCCACTTATTTGATTTGGCAATAATGTACATTGTAGAGGCCAAGCTCAAACTTTAAGCCCCTGAGATGTTTTCCCTGGAATTTAGTAGTTGACGCACTTTTACCTTTAAAGTTGAATGAAAGTCCAAGTCATCTTTGCAGTTAAAACCATGAGTTCGGTTTATTTCCATCATAGCCATATCCAGACAAACTTCATAGCGCATTTGACTTTGTACTGGCATCGGCGTGCCGTGTGTGTGTGTGCGTGTGTTCAAAAACTGTATGTGCTTCCGGGTCACATCTGACGAACCCAAAGACTGACTCCTATTTATGTTAAGAGTGCTAAGTGGCTCTTACACACCAGCCCCTAATTGTACATGACAGATACACAATATAAAAGTCCTGTACACTAAACATCAGTATCCATGCATAAATGTCCATCCCCATAAATCAGACTACCCCTCCTTTATTAAGCACAGTTTAGTTATAGGTCTCTCTATAATGTTGGTTTTGGTTTTTAGCTTGACAGAACGCACAAGGCCCCTTTTATCAGGATACACTTCCAGCACTTTGACAAGCGGCCAAGATCCACGTGGAGCTGTTGAATCCATGATGACTACCACATCTCCAGCGACTAAACTCCTCTTCCTTTGACTCCACTTCTGTCTTTCTTGCAACAATGGCAGATACTCTCAGATCCATCTTCTCCAAAACAAATCAGCAAGATATTGAACCTGTTTCCATCGCCGTTTCGAATACATGTCTGCGGGTTCAAAAAGTCCAGGCGGCAAAGCAGGTTTTCCCTTTAGTAGCAAGAGATGATTTGGTGTGAGCGGTTCCAGATCATTTGGATTGTCAGATAGCTGCGTAATAGGACGATCGTTGAGAATAGCTTCCACTTCACACATAATAGTGTGGAGTCCATCATCATCTAAGGTCTGCTGTTGCAAAACTGATCGGAGAATGCGGCGTACCATTCTTATCATGCGCTCCCAAACTCCACCATGATGAGATCCAGTCGGTGGATTGAAACTCCATTCAACCCCAGCTGGAATGAGAGCTCCTTGAATCTGCTCATGATTTAATGCAGCCACAGCCTCTCTCAACTCTCTCTCTGCTCCCACAAAGTTGGTCCCATTGTCTGATGTAATATGGGCGACTTGACCCCTTCTACTAATAAACCGTCGTAATGCATTTATGCAGGCATCTGTCTCAAGTGAATTGGCCACCTCCAAATGGACTGCTCTACAAGCCATGCAGGTAAATATTACTCCGTATCGTTTGCAAATCGTTCTTCCTTTCTTTATTTCCACAGGTCCAAAGTAGTCTACTCCAACGTTGGTAAATGGAGGTAAATCTGGGACTATTCTCTGTTTTGGAAGATCTGCCATCTTTTGTTCGATAAGTCTCCCATTGTAACGTCTGCAAAAACTACATTCTGCAATAACCTTCCTCACAGCCGAGTTGGCTTTGGTTATCCAGTACTCCCTTCTTAGTGTAGATAATGAATGATTTCGACCACTATGACCCAATCGTTGGTGAATATCTTTGATAATCAGCTTGGAAATATGCTGTTCCTTCGCAAGAATGAGTGGATGTTTTATTTCCAATGGCATTGCTCCTTTGCTCAATCTCCCTCCCACTCTAAGAAGTCCATCTTCCAAGATCGGATCCAGCTTATAGATGGTACTTTGTCTGCTTACTGTTCCGTTCTCAGATAACAGGGAAGTAATTTCATCCTGAAACCTTTGCTGTTGACAATAACAAACAATAGCCAACTCCGCTTTCTCCAGATCCTTTGGTGTCAAGATATACTGCTTGGAAGTAGTTGATGTAACATTTACTCTTTCCCTTTGTTCAGCCTGTACATTTCCAGTGGCCTCCAAAGCCTTTCTCCCACGGCTGAGCTCAAACAACATTGTCTTCAGCCTGAGAAACCAAGCCACTGCAACTTTAAGCCTCTTCCAGTCTGAAAAGTAACTCAAAAGACGATCTGTAGCTTTAAGTGAATCGGCGACCACAATGTTCACAAAGGTTTCCCTTTTAACCTCTGGATCATCAGTGTCTACCCTGATATCACCATTATACCGTACTGGCCAATCTTTCTCCGTCTTCCAAAGAAACGTTGGACCCTCCAGCCAAACTCTATTCTTTAGGAAGTCTGGAACCTTCATTCCTCTAGATGCAATATCAGCAGGGTTTTCTTTGGAACTGACACGCCTCCATTGGATAGGTTTAGAAACCTCTCTTATGGCAGTAATCCTGTTTGCCACAAAGGTTTGAAATCGTTTGTCTTCGTTGTTAATATACTTAAGTATATTATACTTAAGTACTATCCGTCCAAAACAAAGATTCATCCAACTCGAGTTGAAGCTCTGACTTCAGCATCACATCCACTCTAGCGGCTACCACTGCCACTGTTAGTTCCAATCGTGGAATAGTTATGGATTTCAGTGGTACGACTCTGGCCTTACCCAACAGGAAAGCTACATGAACTTCATTTCTGCAATTCTCCAGCCTGATGTAGGACACAGTTCCATAGCCATCCTTACTGGCATCAGCAAAATGATGTAACTGCCTGTGTATGGGTGCTCCAAAGTCCTTTGGCTTTACACACCTGTCCAGTCTGAATGAAATCAGCAACTTGATATCTTCCAACCACCGCTTCCATTGAGTCAAGATATCTGATGGTACGACATCGTCCCATCCACACTTTCTCCTGCAGAGCTCCTGTTGCATCATCTTTGCAGACAAAGTGACTGGTGCCAAAATACCCAAAGGATCATACACAGAGCTTGTGATGGACAACATGCCACGTCTGGTTAGCGGTTGCTCTTTCACATCGATTTTGATCTTAAAGGAGTCTGACTCAACACACCAAAGTAGACCTAAAGCTCTTTCCATTGGCAGATTATCTCTATCAAGGTTCAACTCCTTTAACTCCTTAGCCCGCTGTTCTTCCTCAATTGTGTGCAAAACTGCCCGACTATTGCTGATCCATTTCTCCAGTATGAATCCACCTCTTTTGCAAAGATCATTGAGCTCTTTAACCATCTGGATCGCCTCCATGTCCGAGCTTAAGCTCATCAAACAGTCATCTACATAAAAGTTTTGGTGAACAGCTTGAATACATTTAGCAGAAAAGTCAGATTGATTGTCAGTAGCAGTTCTCCTGAAGGCATAACTAGCACAACTAGGTGATGAAACTGCTCCAAACAAATGTACAGTCATCCTATAGTTCTGAAGCTCCTTGCTCAAGTCCCCTTCTGGCCACCAGAGGAAACGAAGAAGATTTCTGTCCTGTTCAACCACCTTCACTTGATGAAACATGGCTTGTATATCCCCCATTACTGCTACCGGTTCTTGCCTAAATCGAGTGAGAACTCCCAAGAGTGAACTGGTAAGGTTTGGTCCTTGCAATAACTGGCTGTTTAATGATGTTCCCTTATAGGTAGCTCCACAATCAAACACCACTCTTAGAGAACCTTTTCTGGGATGGTGAACACTGTGATGTGGGATGTACCACACCTTCCCATCTCCACAGTGCAACTGCTCTGGTGGTACTTGCTCAGCGTAACCTTTAACAATAACCTTGTTAAGATAACTGGAATATTCCTTGTGCAAAGTTGGATCATTCACAAACTTCCTTCTTAACCCAAGCATTCTTTGTTTAGCCACTGCAAAGTTATTTGGTAGAAGGACCTCTGGTTTCTTAAGAGGCAACTTTAGCCAGTACCTTTCATCCTGTAATGTTGCAGAAGATTCCATTATTTCCATAAATCTGCAGTCTTCTCTAGACATTTCCTTGTCCTCTGTGTTTTTCTCATTGAAGTCGTGTTTATACTGATTGTTCAGTATAAGCTCCAAGCTTGTTACCAAAATCCTATTTACCAGAACAGAAGGACGTGCCACTTCAACAGCATTGCCATTTCCATTTAAAGGGCCGTTGATGACCCACCCCAACACTGTTCTTATAGCGTATGGGCCACCTCCACAACTGTTGACAATTTCCCATGGTTCCAATAACTTGGGAGCGTTGGTTCCTATCAACATGTCAACATTGGCCCTAAAGCTGGGAATGTGAATTTTTGACAAATGTGGCCACCTTTTAACGTCTCTAGCAGTAGCAATGTTGTCTGTAGTGACTGGCATCTTCTTCTGTGTGAGGACTTCAGGGAGAAGATAAAAGTTGTTATCCTCCAAACCAGACACCTCCAATCCACGTAAGGAGTACGCTGGCACAACCTCTTCACATCCCATCGTTTTCAAGAGAAAATGAGTCCTCTTTCCTGTAACACTTAACCTTTCCATAAGCTCCTCTGAACAGAATGTAGCTGTACTACCGGGATCCAAAAATGCATACGTCTGTATGATGCTGCTTCCTTTCGTGGACTTGACCTGTACTGGAACAATAGAAAGAACGCAGCTATCCTTTCCAGCCCCTGTATGTCCACATGTCTGTGATAGTGTTGAAAGAAACTCCAGATGACTCAGACGTTTGTTCTGACTCCACGTTAGTTTTCCTGATATGGAGCACAGTGGGGTGCTGTTTATCACAAACTTCACAAGTCATGCGACTATCACACTCCCTACTTATGTGTCCCATACCCAAGCATCCAAAACAAATGCCTTTCTCCTTTAGAAAAAGGATCTTGTCTCTGTGCTTCTTACCTTTAAATTGTTGGCACTTCTCTAAAGGATGAGCACGTGTACAGCAATGACAAGACACGCTCTTTTTCTTGGGGCAATTGGTTGTGGGTTTGTTTTCATCAGGATCAACTTCAGTTACTGTAGTGGCAAAACTGCTACCTTTGATTCTGCTCTTTGACTGTAGCTTAAACCTGTTTGAAGTGTTTAGGCCAACAGCTCTTTGTGGTTGGCTTGCACCTTCAATGTCTCCAAAAATTGGGTCTGACAGAATTCTTACATGTCTCTCAAGAAATGAAACCATGTCTGAGAAATGAGCTCTGTCATTACAGGCTTCCCAAATGTCATGAGCTTTGGCTCTCCACCGTTCTCTTAGCTTAAATGGCAACCTGGAAACAACAACTTTCATATTGGCTGGTATATCTAGCTCTTGCATGAAGTGAAGTTCTTCCATCACATTACAACATCCACGCAGGTATAATGCATAACCTTGGAGGGCTCTGACATCCTCAGACTTGATGGTTGACCAAGATAAAGCCTTTTCTATATATGCAGTAGCAATCTTGTACTCGTTCCCAAAATGCTCCTTCAAAAGACCCTTAGCCACAATATAACCACGTTAAGGAGACATGTGTTGGCAGCTACGAACCAATTCCCTTGGCTGCCCTCTAGTGAACTGTTCCAAGTAGTATAAACAGTCAGCTCCACTAGCTTTATCCTCCACTCCTTGCTCGAATGCCTTAATGAAGGCCATATATTGAAGTGGATCTCCTTCGAATATGGGAATTTCTCTTGTTGGTAAAGACAGCAAGCGTTGCTGGTGAGTAAGTGCTGCTGTAATTTCATTCTGCTTCTGCATAATGGCCATGACATCTCCTGATGATGTGTGTCCATGCATGTTGGCTTGACTTTGCAAAGTAATGTTTGAGCCAGGTTGCAAAACTTGTGTCGCTGAAATATGCATTGTCCTTTGCTTACCATACTGTGCAGGCAATTTGTTTTGTGGAAATGACGACCTTGTTTGCAGAGTTTTCCCAGTTTCAGGCTCATACTCATTTGCCATGGGGTTAAGAGTGTTAAACCGTTCCAGTTTCCTTTGTTCCCTTTCAAAATAAGAGTTCATTCCATTTGACAATACATGAGGGGAAGCTCGTCCATCAGTTGCTTGCAAAACTGCCAAAAAGCTGCCAAAAACTCTTTCAAAGCTGCCATGCGTGCAAGTACTGCAGCCATTTCAGCTGCTGCTTTAACCATAGACAGTAAAAGAAATGGACAGAGCGATCTCACTGAAACTCCATTGAGACGATTGAAGCCCGTTTTTGGCGATTTTTTTAGCACTTCCGTCCCTGACGCGCAGACTCATGCAGAGCTAGTCTACGTAGATGTGACGTGAGTGAACCGTTTGACTTCTAGTGCGGTGGCATGAGAAATCTGAATCATTCCCTCCTGAAACATGCGCAGAGGCAGAGAGTATGAATAGGAGCTGTCCACGGGCTAGGAGAAGGAGACAAGTTTGCTAGGTATTCTGATAAATTATGTTGTCATTCTGCCTCCACGTTTCCCGATTGCGTGCGAGCTTCTTCTCGTGTCCATACGGTAATCTCAAAACTGTGCGACAGAGAGTCGCGCGGGTATGACGCAATCGTTAGCCTACTTTCACTAAAACTGCTTCTACGGGGCCATAACATAAGCTACAAGGTAATGGAGCTATTTATACATTGTCGAGTTTCTTTAGAAATAAATAAAGGACAAATGGGGTCTTCAAACGCCTCAGATGTAAAGTTATTCACTGTCAAAGTGACGCCAAAATGAACGGGAGTCAATGGGAATGCTAACGCAAGTGAAGTTCTGCAACAAGATGTCAGCTCCCGCGAGGCTTCTACTTCCGGTCGATGGATTACCCCCTTGGCTTTAACTTGTGCAGAGGAAGTGGTACTTGATTTATTACTGATGTTGCTTTTGCTTTTACCCACATTGGAAATACTGTCACCTGGATTTATACCATCATGATCACCCTCGTCAAAATTACCATTTTCATTACCATCATTTTCAGGAAAATGTTTTCCAACCCACATACGCACATTTACAATAAAATCATCATTAAACATAATTTTTGCCTTAAACCATGTTTCGTGTTTTTCTTTTTCCTCCTGTGGTAACAAACGCATTATAGACTCATGCATGCATCTTATTTCATCACACAATGCAATATAACCTTCAAAAGCATTTTGCACATCTGAATGTTTACCAGTGTCCATTAAACCTTGCAACCTTCTTCTTAAATCACAAGCCTTATTTAGCTTTGATTTTCTACCAGCTTGTAATTTTTCCAACTTATCAGCAAGTGCTTTAACAGAAAGTTTGACAACACGCTTGCTGCCGTGTGTTTCACTGTTGGCCATACTGTCCGCTTTGCCAGCAGATAACGCACGCTCAACTGGCGCTCTGAACATGTCCGCAACCGACATATTTAATAGTCCGATAGTTAGTAGATTATAAGCCGATCGACGCAAAGTTTATTGTCTGTTCATTTCAGCGACCAATGCATTGGGATTACGCATGTGTGCACACAACTAATAGTCTATTAGATGGCCATTCAAACACGTTGGTAGCCAGTGTTGGGGTAGTTACTCAAAAATAGTAATTAGTTACTAGTTACTTCTGTAAATTGTAATGAGATTTCTTTACTGGTTGCTGCATTGGAAAAGTAACTTCACTACTTATTACTTTACTTTCCCGTTTCTTAATTTACCGTGTACATGGACAAACATATCAATTTTTGCCCTATATCATCACTTTATTGTAAAAATTAATACAAAATGACATGAAAGAACAATATCCCTGTCTGCACAAATAAATATGCCGCACTGTAAAATTCACAAACAAAATGGGGTTCAAAATTAAAAAATTTAAAATGGGGTTTAACACAGAAGTTTCAAAACAGGCTGGGAGAATAAAACTCTTCTCCTGAGAACAAAACCAGCTTTTTATTCGACTCATGGTAATAATAAAAAATTAAGATGTCAATGAAACCCCTTTATCCCATAAAATTCTTAATCTTAATTTAAATGTATTTTTCTAAACCTGGGGGATTAATGGTCGCAGGGGAAGCATGTCTTCTACAATAAACCCTGCAACAATCCTGTTCATTTCGTTTTGTGTTATCCAAGACTTTCGAGCCTTGTTTTTACTCGACACGTTCGCACGAGCGGAAAGGTGCGCGCGGCAAACAGCGCACGCGATGCCGCATCCGAGGATGAACGACAAGAAGCCGATCCTGCACCGAACAGCAAGCCAACATTGAATAAACATTGTTTTTCCATCTGAATCATCATTATGGTTGATATCGAAATTTCAATGCAAAATTACATTGCCCTGTCGATGAAAACCTGATGTTATTAATGTTGATGGCAACGATATTGGAACAACATTGATCTATAGTTATCTTTATGATTGATTTAGCATTGATATTTGGTTTACCGGGCGATCGCTGAATGTGTTGAAAAGTAATTGATTTATAGTTGACCGGGAAACTACACTGTTGTTGAAAAGTCATCGACATTTAGTTGAGCGGGAAATGTGATTGAAAATGCATCGACATATAGTTGACCGGGAATTATGATTGAAAATCAATAGATTTTTGGTTGACCGGGAGATCAACGGGTGTTACGTGCACCGGACAGCGGACACACGCTCATTTCTGGACCCTTGGCACAAGTGGAAATAAGGTAAGCTTGCTTAGCCTTGTTTGAAATTAATGAATTGTACCAAATCAAATAGGCTGTTCGTTAACAGGATGTTTGGTGTAGCGATAAATAGATTTTTGTTGTACCACGTACTGTATCAAAATCTGTCAAAAGTGCCTACTTTGTAGTTCTCTTTAAAGTTAGCTGTTAGCAAAACCTCCCGAGTCCAGTCTATTAGTGTGATTTAGCTAAAAATACATGTCTGTAGCCTTGCTACTCATTGCTTGTGTCGTGAAATCTATTAACAGACAGCACCGCAGCGGTGCAGTTGGTTCCGCGCCGCGTTCTCCGGCGGTCAGAAGAAATAACGGTGCCACCCGGACCGCCGGAAAACGCGGCGCGGAACCAACTAGCTAGCACCCTAATATTAGTGCTCCACCTAGCGCTGTATACCCCCAGAAGTGACCGCGGCGGGCCAGAATTACACAGAAGACATGTTACTTTACTTTTTTCAATGCAGAACTGTCTCGAGTTGTAATGAATGCCGACTGAACCACCTCGTCGTGCAAATCCCAAATATGAATGTATTAATGCTTATGCGATATCACAATTTTTGCGCGCACTGTTGCTTAACAACCAGGCATCGCGTCAAGGGGGACGAGGGCGAATGTACCAATGCAAATAAATATAATCTCATGTTTAACTTAAGACTAATTTTTGCGTTATGATTTTATTTTCTGTTTTAGGTGCTCTTACTCATCGGATGGGGACAGGCGCCGTCACCCAAGTCCAGACCGGGCAAGGGACTGGACGGCAAAATATTCAGACGTCAGATGACATGTAAGATTAATTAAATAAAAAGGCTAATAAAAATGAATTTCACTAGCAAGGACCACGCCACGACTGCACAGAATTTAGCTATAGCTTATGAGATGGAATAAGGGTCGAAGGAAGATGGGGAAAAAGCATGGTTCTAGAACTACGGTTCTCCGTCCGGCTGCTCAGGGAGTCTGGCCCGGGAGACTCAGAGTGGGGGCTTCGTCTCGGTAGGCAGTAGGCGGAGTTACTTGGAGACCCCCTGGGTGCAGCCTATGGAAGTACAAATGAGATGTTAGAGATTGAAGGAGAGGATTGGGGTCGGGGGAAGTGGGATGGATGGATGGATGAGTTGGAAGGGAAGGGGTGGGTGGGGTCGAGTTAGAGATTGGGGGCTAGGGTCGGAGGAAAGAGGGATGGATGGATGAGTTGGAAGGGGAAGGGTGGGTGGGGTCGAGAGCTAGAGGTGGAAAAAAAGGGGGGGGGGGAGGGGGTGTTCGAAAGACTGAGACGAACGGGATGGTGAAGGTGGGTTCCTGTATAAATACGGATGGGGAGAGAGCTGATTAGTTGAGGCGTGGTCCTGCTCCCGAACTTCAATCAACTTGTTAATTACATTTCACTAGCAAGGACCACGCCACGACTGCACAGAATTTAGCTATAGCTTATGAGATGGAATAAGGGTCGAAGGAAGATGGGGAAAAAGCATGGTTCTAGAACTACGGTTCTCCGTCCGGCTGCTCAGGGAGTCTGGCCCGGGAGACTCAGAGTGGGGGCTTCGTCTCGGTAGGCAGTAGGCGGAGTTACTTGGAGACCCCCAAAGGTTTTGATGAGACAATGCGGGCTTGAGCTTGACGAAGATCGTTGAGATTATTACGGATGTACAAGCGGTATGCTTCGGAAGACCATCGACCTAGTACTCTGATTGTCTCGTCTGAGATGCCCATGCTGGCGGCCGTAGTGGCTGCTCCGATCCGAAATGAATGTGTAGAGTAATGTTCGGGAGATATGCCGGAGGTACTGAGAATTCTTTGGAAGTGTTTGCTGAACCAGAATCTCGTGGCCATTTTCCTGTTTTCTGTGAGGAAGAGTGGTTCTCGAGGAGATGAATGGTTGGCGTATCTGGAAGAAACGTATTTTGAAAGTGGCTCGTAAGGACTGAGGAAGGAGTGCAGGCGGAAAAGATATATTGGAGATGACTCTCCAAATTGGTCGGTTTTACTTCTCTTCAGGTTGTATATCAGAGAATCAGGCGTGTGAGCGGTGATGTCGGAGAGGCTGGGATGAATGGCTGGGTTGAAGGCTGACGTCGACGGGGCGAATTCGGAGCATCTCAGGAAGCCGAAGTATGCGAGAAGGAACATGCACTCTAATGTTTGGTCTATCGATGGGCTCAAGTAGCCGGAACGTAAGGTGTGGATGCATTGGCTCAGGAGGTCGGAAGTCAAGGGTAAGCGTTTGATGTTGAGGACTGGTTCTTGTTTCCGAAGACCTCTGAGAAGCATGGATACGTGGGAGTGTGAAATGGTTTGGCATTGGTCACCGGTTGCGAGTTTATAGATAAAATTAATTCCGGATAGGTAAGTCTGGATAGAGGATGCCCTGATGTTTTGGTAGTAATGGGCATGAGTAACGAAGTTGCAGATGGACCAAACATTCATAAGAGGAAATGGGATTTGGTAAAAGGAGTGGTAAGCCTTAAAACAATTCCAACCGGTCAAGTAAGCAGAGAGGGTACTCTGGGCAAGGCCGTTGAGTATAGCTTCCCTCGAAGCGTGTGTAAGTTCTTCCAGCTGTGGATTTAGTTGAAGATGGTGGCTGAAAACGGTGGGACTGGCGTGGGATGGATATCTGACTCTGGAGCCAAGATTCTGAACTTCTGAAAAGAGAAACGGGACAGTGAGTCGGCTATGCTATTGTGGTGTCCGGGAACGTGCGCTGCTCGGATGATGAACTGACGTTGTGCTGATATAAGTGTTAGTCTGCGGACTAATTGCATGATCACCGGGGAACTGGATCTGCCTTTATTTATGATTTCAACTACCGCTGAGTTGTCTGAGTGGATGAGTATGGAGTGTCGAGACCATTCATGTCCCCAAAGGAGGGCTGCTATAATGACGGGATACATCTCGTAAAGTGCGGATGATGGGAAGTCTGGCTGCTGAATTAGATGGCTGAACTCTGGTGGCCACTCGGAAGCGAACCAGCGGCCGCTGTAGTAGCCGCCAAATCCTATGGAAGGCGCAGCGTCTGTGTACAGCTGAATGTCTTCTGGCTGCGTAACGTAATCGTTATAAAAGAAAGATATGCCGTTCCATGAAGATAGGAATTCGCGCCAGAGCCACATTTCCATTTTGCAAGCTTCATCCAAGGTGACTTTGTCGTGTAGAGAGGGTATTGTTGCTGCTTTTGATAGTAAGTTGGAAAGGAAAGATTTCCCCTGGGGAATTATTCGGATGGCGTAATTAAGGTGGCCGAGGAGGGCTAGCAGCTGTTGCTTTGTGCACCTGTCTGCTAGAAGATAGTTCGATAAGAGCAATGAAATGCGTTGTGTTTTCTCAGGAGGTAGAGATGCTTGGAAGGAGATGGAGTCTAGGGTGATACCTAGAAACTCGATGGAGGTGCAGGGTCCTATGGTCTTTTCTTTTGAAAGGGGTACGCCTAGATCGGAAAACACTTTAACAAGGGTGGAAAGTCCTGAGTGTGGAGGTGCGGATGTAGGTGTGATGATGAGGAAGTCATCAAGAAGGTGTAGGACGTAAGGAAGCCTGTGGTTGTTGATGAGAATCCAACATAAAGCCTCCGAGAGGGAGTCGAATATCTTGGGGCTGCTTCTGCAGCCGAAAGTAAGGCGTACTGAAAAATAATAAGCTCCTTTCCAGAATATTCCGAAGAAACGCCAGAATTCTGGGTGAATGGGCAAGACTTTGAAAGCACTGGTGATGTCTGCTTTTGAAAGCCATGCTCCACGGCCTGCTTTGCGGATGAGAGTGATGGCTTGGTCAATGGATGCGTATTTCATGGAGAAGTCTGGGGCTGGAATGATGCTATTGATGCTGGGAATATGTGTGCCGTGTGGGGAGGACAGGTCGATGATTAATCTCTTTTTCCCGGAGTATTTCCTGGTGGCGATTCCAATGGGGCTGATGCGAAAAAGAGTGAAAGGAGGTTCTTTAAACGGGCCTATCATAAATCCCTCTTTGACTTCTTTAGCTATTAGGGTGTCGACGACGTCTGGTTCGGAGAGGGCGGACTGGAGGTTATGGGAGAGATGAGAAGTGTCTGGGATTATTTCTATGCCTGGAAGAAAGCCATTTGTGAATCCATTGATAAGGAATTCTACAAACTCTCTGTCGGGGTGGTCTATTAAGGCAGTGGTTAATGCTTCTACCTTGATTGGTGTGCTGAGATACTGTAATAGTCAGTCAGGTAGAGCGGTTGGGTTGTGGGGGCAAGAGGCTCTTGAGTGAGCACCTCCGCAGAAGGAGCAGGTGTGTAGGAATCTGCAGTTGGAAAGAGAGCAGCCAAGATGGTTGAAGTTGTTGCATACCATTCTGCCTCCTTGGTAGAGGATCGGTCGTCCTCTTTTGTCAATGCCTTTGGGAAGTGGAACGTTGGCTGTGGGCTGTATGTTTAGAGGTTTCGGGATTAGAGGAGGAGGTGGGGCTGCTGTGGATAATCTATTGAATACGGATGTTTTGCGTGAGGAGGGTTGAGATTGAGAGGGTGTGATGGTGCATGCTGAGGCTGGATGTGATGGTGCTCCGCATAGTTCGCAGGACATAGAAGTGCGTGCTGCGAAGATCCGACAGTAGAGTTCTGCATCAAGAGTGCCCCAATATGTCCCCTGATTGAACTGCTGTAACCGACCTGCTGCTTGTGTGGCGAAAAGAACGTGGTAGTTGTAGAAGCCTGTTCCTCCGAAACGCACGGCCATGTCTAAAACGATCGAGAGATAATCGTCTAGCTCGGTTCTTCGATCGGGATAAACGGAGCACAATATATCTCTGTAGATCGAGAAAGCTAAAGCAAATTCGGTGGGAGTGAGATCCTTTGAACGAGAGTTTAAAGGATGGCTAAATTGCATTAGGCCTTGACTGGTTTGCAGCTCTCTGGGCTGGTTGATATTTATGAGGGATGGATGTAAGAGTTGGGCTAGATCTATGTAGTTACCTGATAAGATCTGAAGACGTGAGGCTGAAGAGGCTGGGGAGGGTCGATGGATTGATGAAGCTGGACGAGGAGGCGGTGCGGCTGTGGCCAGGGTATATGGGCTAGTATTTATTGGCAGGATGTGAGGGTGTTGGGAAAGGGAGGGGTAGGGGTGGGAGAGGGAGGGGGTGGATTAGTTACGTAAAGGGAAGAATTAGGAGGGGGTTGAAAAGGTCCGCTGAGAGGTAGAAGTCCTGGGTTTGCTGCATGAGGGACTTGAATTGGGTTAATTTGTAGGGAAGAATCAGAAATAACAGGGGCCGTGTGGCTGTGAATGCCAGAAGGAAGGGTAGAAGGATGGATGCTGGGATGGAGGGGTGAATGTCCATGAGGATTTGTAGCTGTTTGTGAGCTTAAGTACGCAAAGAAAGATGTCATGAATTGAGATATGTCTGAGGTAGAAGGTGTGGAAGTTGAAGGTAATATTACTTGGTCTCCACTAGGTGGCGCGGATGCTGCTGGCTGAGGCCGTTGTGAAGGCAGTGTGGTGACGTCATGAGTGACGATGAGAGGATCGCGTGTCAATGCCGGAAGTGTTGAAGGCTCGGCATTTAAATCTGAAGTGTGTGGAGATGCTGTGTAAAGCTGAAAAAGTCTTGCTTTATTGTCCGATCGGCTGAATAGGATACCTTTGTCCTTGAGAGCTCGCTGCAGACGAGCCACGGTCCAATTCTTGATGGTACTCTCTGGTCTGGGGGACGTGGCATGAGTGCGCTGAGAATTGCTACGATTTGTTGAATGATGGCGCGGTTGGCGAGGAGAGCGATCGTGACGGCTTTCGTGCCTGTGACGATCGTTTATGTTGGTTCTCGTTTGCAGAGAAGAGCGATTCTGACGGGTCGGGGTTGGAGAAATCTTTGATGATGAACTGTGACGTGAATGCCCGCGGGATTGAGGGATTTCAACGACGGAACGCAGCCGGTATGAATTTTGGCTGCCTATGGATTGTTGTGGAGACCTGACGCTCTGTGGCGGAGGAGAGTTTCTGAATAATTCATCTTCGGAGTCAGAGGGGTTGATCTGCAGCTCGGAATCCATTTCGAAAGACTGAGACGAACGGGATGGTGAAGGTGGGTTCCTGTATAAATACGGATGGGGAGAGAGCTGATTAGTTGAGGCGTGGTCCTGCTCCCGAACTTCAATCAACTTGTTAATTACATTTGTTTGTGTGGTTTGTTCAGTGTTTTATACGAGATTTTCGATTACTTTTTAACATCCTGGCTGTAGATAAAGCAGGGTATTTAATTTATGGCATAAATTTAACATTTAAAAATGATTGAAATTTCATTGAAATCACGTTGATCCATAGTTCAGTTGAAATTTCAACATTGTTTCAATATTCCTTATGATTGAAATACCATTGAAATTCTGTTGATCTATGGACAGGATTTCAATGTTGTTTCAATATTAAAACAGGGTGCAAAATGATGTAGAATCAACATCAGAGTTCAATGTTGATTCAATGATTTAATGTTGATAATTTAACATTGATTTACCATTGTTTCAATGACTGTTTGCTGTCTGCATCTCCGCAACGCCACCCAGTTTGCGCATCTAAATCAGTTATTTATGTTTACAAAATGAGCCTAAGATACATGTTTTATAAAATGTCCACGAAGCTTAATGAAATGTTTAGTGAAATAAGAAAATAGAGATCGTTCATTAGTTCTTTAGCCTATATACATGTTTTTATATCAATATATTTTGTTCTAATGTCACAAATAATAATCTTAGGGTTTACTATAGCCTACATTTCACACAAATATTTTTGTGCTTTCGAGCAATAAACTGAAAGTAATGTGAATATTGCCATTTGCCGAAACCCGTCTCTCTCTCTCCACTTCCCTCTCTCCCTCTCTCAAATTGGTCTCTATGGCAACGGCGCGCACGCACCACTAGACGGAACTCTCCACACAGGCAAACACGGCTTGGGTAACGCAGGAAAGCGCGTTCCTTTAGTATAGTAAAGTAGTGTAGTTACCAATATTTTTAGTGTAATGCGTTACTTTACTTCGTTACCCAAAAAAAGTAATATCGTTACTGTAATTCGTTACTTTGTAACTCGTTACCCCCAACACTGTTGGTAGCGCTACCTTACCTCGTCAGATGAACAGCTGATGTAGGCCTATTTCAGTCGAATATAGCTCCACAACTTCCCTGGAAGTATCGATCCTCTCTGGCGCCCTATGCAGCCGATGAGCGTTGACTGTAGCAAAGCGGTCCCCTCTCCGCCGTCCCGATCAGCTGATTACCAGACGAGCCGCAGCAGGTGAAACATTCCTCGCGTTTTCCGTCTCCTTCCTCGTCGCCGCCACCACCAACGATATGGAAAAAGCGTTTCCTCCAATACTCCAAACGCGTCTTTAAAACTCCATCAAGCAAAGTTTTTGACTTTAGATGTAGAGGCCAAGCTCAAACTTTAAGCCCCTGAGATGTTTTCCCAGGAATTTAGTAGTTGACGCACTTTTACCTTTAAAGTTGAATGAAAGTCCAAGTCATCTTTGCAGTTAAAACCATGAGTTCGGTTTATTTCCATCATAGCCATATCCAGACAAACTTCATAGCGCATTTGACTTTGTACTGGCATCGGCGTGCCGTGTGTGCGTGTGCGTGTGCGTTTGCGTGTGTTCAAAAACTGTATGTGCTTCTGGGTCACATCTGACGAACCCAAAGACTGACTCCTATTTATGTTAAGAGCGCTAAGTGGCTCTTACATACATGATGATATAAATTACTGTAAAGTTATGGTGGGTTTGTGATCATGCAGGTGAAGCTGGTGTGAAACCATGACTATAATTTAGCTACTGTATCTGTATGTGAATCAAATATCTAAAATAATGGACAATATTTATTAAGAAACTCAGTCTAATTCAAGTTGATTTAGAGTCAGATAAAAAGAAGATTTCTTTGACTTGCTGTTTGCTGTTTTGCTGTTTTAACAGAAGCAGAGGAAACATGAAACACTACCATTCAATATCCGGCTCAATTGTTGGGTCAGTGTTTTTTAGGTCCATCCCCAATCATTGTATGGAAAAGAGCAGTGTAAACATTCACTAAACATCATAAGACGATCTCACATAACAAAGAAAATAATCTGTGAAGAGATTTTTCTACAGTAGCCCTGAACAGACAAACGCGTTTCGTCACTTTGTTGTTGTTAGTGTTTTATTCGCTGACTTTAGCGAGCTTCTTTGCATGGACACAAACGACGAACAAGTAGCAATAATATCCGCAATAACATCTTTTTGCTGAATAATTAACCCTCAGAGACCTGAGAGTATTTTTACAATTAATTTTCCGTCTGGTGTGATTTACAAAAAAAAAAAAAAAAAAAAAAAAAAACTTGTAAAACATCAACCCTTTTGTGCACAGACAATTTACACACCTATTTTTTTTTTCAGGACAAATTGAACTTTCAGTATATGTGTGTTGCATTGATGTCACCTGAATGTAAAATAAGTTATGGGACCATAAAGACACATAAAAAAAAAATAAATCGGAAATTGAATCACTCAAATATTTATTGAAATCACACAAAAATAAATAAAAGCTAATCAGATTTCCTCTGGAAAACAGTTTGTTCATATCTTTGGAGTCCTGGAACACAGGAGTAAACATAACTTGTACAGAACAAAAAATATTTTCATTTTTCCAAAAGAAGTCCAGGCATTTTGGGTTAATGAAATTCACTGGTGCCAAGCCTCAAAACAGTTCCTATCAGCAATCACACAGAGGGCCACATCACAGGCTTTGCATTTCTATTTTATTTATTATATTCTTTTTATTCTTTTACAGTAAATAAATAAATGGCACTTCAGCTGGATCCATCCTGGTAATTTAGTTCCTCATCTGTCAAAAAGCTCTGTTCTCCGTAAAATCCAGCGCTCGATTTACCTCCATTTTTCTCTGTGAGACGCGCGTCTCCGTGCGTCTCTCTCTCTCTCCCTCCACTATATCAGCGCTTGGTTCGTGCGTAATGACGCACACCAATGTTTACGACGGATCAGCCTGTAATTGGTCAACAACCATCATGTGATATCCAAAATAGCAGCTGGCATCGAGTTAGCGGAAAAAATGACGGAAAATGTATAAATTATGGACTTCAATTATGGCGTTTGGATTTATTGCTGAAAAACTCCGAAAGGATGCACAAGTTCCAAGCAGGATAGAAAACCTTCTGTAAAGGCTAAAAAGACACCCCTGTGATGGCTAGCTCGTTAACTTTCTGCTGGAAAAAAAAAACGGTAAGAAAATCTATAAATCTGTCATCGAATAATATAAATATTTATCGGAGATGATGTGTGGCGTCGTCAGCAATGCCGTCAGTCTCTGAGGGTGAGGTAAACCGAATTTATTTATCTTTGTAAAGAACCCTCATTGCTTAACTGGCTACTCTCTGCTGTCTTAGACGACGACATCACTTCCTGTCGGCCACCGTAACTTCTGTTGGTTGCAATTCTTAACCTCACCACTAGATGCCGCTAGAAATTACACACTGCACCTTTAAACTGTTGTGATATGTGATTCAGGGCCAGATTTAGAAACAGCTTGCATCAGCACTAGTGTTGTGCTTAAACGTTTTTTTTTTTTTTTAGCGAACGTGGACTGAACGTACTGTCTGATGAACGTTACTGTGAACGCGTTCATTCTGGTGTCTGTAAACGCACGCTCTCTCAGTTTAACATCGTTCAGTAGGGTGCCAGATTTCTATAGAGCCTTCCAGACGGAAACCCGGCTTAAACACACGTAAACAGGCCTTCATATGTAGTGAAATAAACACCCAATCTGGCAACACAAGTCACCAGTGTCACACCGCAGCCGCCGCGTGCGTCATCAAAACAAAAAACAGCATGTAGTCGACAAAGCATCAAGGAGGCGTCACATCCTATGATCAGTTTTAAGACGAGGTCCGCGAGGATATGTAAAATCTAACATTTCTGTTCAAACTTCGCCCGCCAATGTATATGGGTTGTGGCAATAAAAAAAACAAAAAAAACAAACTATAAACTAGTTAATATTTTGGAACCGTGAACAAAATTGTGAAGTATGAACTATGAACTAAACTACTTCATTTTAAAATCTGTGAACTGAACTTTGAACTAGTTCATGTAGAAAGTGATCTTTCCCAACACTGATCAGCACAAACCCTCTTGTGGTGTTAATAAATTAAGCACGTGCCATTATTTTTACGGCTGACCTTATTGCTTATGTATTTTTAAGAGTTTCCCTTTCAGACGCAAAATGTATGGGAGGAGAATATTTAATTGAATCATCATGTACTAAGGTTTGCGCTAGTTGATTTACTGGTATTTGTGTGACGATATCCCAACATATCGTTTGGCGAGCCACCCTATTTTCAATGTGATGTTCCTGTATTGTTAGTAGATTACCGGCTCTGCTTGTTTGCAAGTCTACGTTAATTTGCGCTGCTCTTGGCAGATTGTGTTGGCTATTACAGAAATGTTTATTCACCTGCAGATTTTTCCCTCATCTGCACTTTTATGGGATTGCGCTCTCACGCTAGTTTGCCCCGTTTAATAAATCTGTCACTTAATTTAAATTGAATGATTATAAATAAATTTGAATAATTGTATTATTAACCAGGTCAAACTCCATCGACAAGATCTTCCATCGTTTATGACACAACTCTTCCCTGCCATTTACAAGTAGTTCCTCCAATCCATGTTTTCACTGTTAGACAGTAGGGGGCGCTGTTACGGATGGTCTGAAAACAAGTGGCGATGATGATCTGCGTAAACTAGGAGCTTAAAGAAGTAAGCTAACGTGCACTCAACGAACACTCAACAGCATATAAATCAAAACTACCAGATGCTTAAATTTCGACCAGGACGAGGCCATTACGATTGTGAATATGATCAAAAATGCTTTCAATGATTAATAATTTGTCAGGTGATGGAAACGGCATCCCAAAGTTTCCATGTTTTTCAGTACTTTCCCACTGTATTCCCAACAAGCATGGGTTTTAGGTGGGACAACTTGTTTGTGTTGCCAATGTGGAGTGTTTGGAGTAATGCCTCAAGAGATCCTCCATATGGAAGTGATGTATTTCATAAATAGCTTTGGATAAATCAATGGCTAAATAATTACTAATTTCAACTTGGGAAAATCAGTACAACTAGCTAGATTTTGAGATTTGTGGTCCGTTTTTGAGGCGTTGCACACACACACACACTCACTGAAGTGGTTTTGTGAGTTACGTAACAGCTTCTCGGCAACTGTTTTAAAGGAGGTTTGCCTCATGAAGCCACTAATGAACCTTCCACTGACTCGTGCGCTCTTTATAACTTCATTAACTCATTGATTAATGAAGCAGAGATTGTACAGTATGTGGCTAACGGTCTCATGGGATACTGTAGCAGGCAGAGGCGTACAGCAGAGACCGTATGAGGTCATCAGGGGTACAAATCTGAAGTTATCAAAAGTTAGTTTTAACCTGAAATGACAGACTGACTGAGACCTTCACAGTTTAACCGTGATTTATTGTGTATCTAATAAGTAATATCTGTACTGTAAGTACACATTACAACATGAACCAAACTGATCGTCAATGCATCTGATGAGCTTTGTTTAACTTTACCTAACTTTTCAATTCCATTGTTATCTACTATTACTTAAACATTCATATTTAATGCATACAATTCAAAGCTTGTGGTGACATTGAATAAAATGTTTTCAATTTGGATGTTTTGAACAAAAACTGATCCGACTGTTCACTAGAAGTATTATGCTTTACTAAACATTGCTCAATATATTCAAGTCATTGAACTATATGCAGGCTAATAGTGCATTTCAAAGATGGACGTTCAGAGTTGTCACGAAGCGCATGAGAATACAGTGATAAGGCACTTCCACTGTTCACGTGCTGGTTTAGGTTATTTCTGTGGTGTAAGAATCAGTGGCGAGTGCTGTGCGCGTGTATCAGACCCAGGCCTGCCACCCGGGGAAGAGGCGGCTGAGGTTTTTGGGGTCCATGGCCTGCTGAATGAGGAGGTTTACCTGGCCACCCACGCTGAGCACCGTCCCGTCCTCGACACCCTTCAGCTTCTCCTGCAGGCGCAGTAACACTCGCTCCGCCACTTTGTTAAAGCTCTGACTGTCACTGCACAAACACAACACACATGACTGTTAAGCCTGGCTCACACTACAGGAGTTTTAAAATCCTAACAGATTTTGAAATCTGGTTGCAGCTCACACTTAAAGAGAATCTTTGCAGATTTTCTTCCCTCAAATCTTAAACATGCTCACACTACAAGATTTGAAAATCACGGTGCATCACACACTACACAATGTTATTAAGATTATTGTGCCAGAGGAAATGGCTCACGTGATCTCACGCAGCAGATAGGAAGCAGAAAAGCGGATCATGTAAACAAAAAAGCTGTCCCTCATATCAAGTCATATTCGTGAAAAGATTGCCGTGACCAAGGAAAGAGAACTTTTTAAATCATCCTTTTAACATTTAAGGTTAGACTATTTCTAATGAATGGCGTCAGCTCTGGTCAGTGCAATGAAAAAATGTTATTGATCTCAATGAAGTGAAGCATCAGTTTCGCGTTGCCCATGCACCGCAATGCTGCTGAGCCTTGTAAAGTGGAGATCAAAGTTAAAATGAAATATTAAAATAAATAACAGCTTGTTTCATTACATCTATATTTGAATGAATCTGCTTTTTTTTACATTTCCGTTGAATGAACAGTTTAATGACTCACTCAAAGACAGTGCCTTGTCGCCACCTAGTGGCGTAACAATGTAACTGGACTGAGCGACAGCCTGTCTATAACACGCAGAGACGAGCAATGCGTGGTAAAATATCAGCAGAAAGCCTATAGTAAAGTGAGATTCGAGGATCGAAACTAACTGTTATATTATAATGGCATAAAAAGCATATTGTCATTTGTCAGGTTTATGTTCTGTCATTATATTATGTAGACTCTTATTTTGACATTGTATCTTCTCTGTTTACTCCACTTCGTTTCAATGCGCTATTTAGTTTCGGTTTTTATTACTGAATATATACTCGTCTTCGTGCCTGCTGACAACAGCACAACACTTATTTATTTAGCAATAAATAAATAAATGAAGATAATACTGCATATCGCGCTGTTGAGTCACTCAAAATTATAACAGTAGAAATTCCTTCACCACAACAGCCTTCTTATTGGCTAGACAGTCCTCACGTTCATCACAATCTTGCTCATCCCGATAAATATCAAACATGTTTGATATGATCGGAGGGAGCCCGATTTGTGTGAGAGCAGATCGGGAGGTGCAATATTCGATCTGTGAACGCCTCACATTACCAGATAATCTGCGCCGAACATCGGAACCGATCGAGGTCATCAACAAGATTTTTTCTCCGATTCTCGTGAGGGGAAATTCGGGCATAAATCGGCCTAAAACTCCTGTAGTGTGAGCCAGGCTTTAGACACGTGGCCATCTGTATGTTCATTTAAAACCTCAAAGTGTGTGTAAATACAGTTCTCATCATGACTCAGCAACTCCATACTGTGACTACACCAGTACAGTCAGACACCTTCAACATGCATCACATTATTCCAGTTTATTCACTATGGTTGGTTATAAAATATGACAAGAACTCGGTTCATATTTCACTGGTTTTGTCCGTCCTTCTGTTAGACCCTCATAAATGAATTATGTTGAATTATAAATTTAACTACACAGTTAGATAATACCAATTTAGCTCAACCAATCACCAAGCAATGGTTCATGTTGTTCAGACTGTGTGTAAAAAGGTTGCATTAGCGATTAAAGAAAAACACTTCAGCAAAACATGCTCAGGTCAAAGTGTCTGAATACTTTTTGGTGCCAAATTTTTATAAATGTTATTGGTAGTCAATGTATGATGAATTTTTGGGTATAATATATCTCACACAGTTTAATTTTGCTATCCTCTCTTACATAAATGAACTATAGTGTCCTGCACACACTAGGAAAAAATATCCCATTGTGCAGAATAGGGATGGGCAACGATTAATCGCGATTAATCGTTAGCAAAATAAAAGTTTGTGTTTACATAATATATGTGTGTGTAGTGTGTATAATTAATTTGTATATATATATAAATACCCACATGCATGTATATATTTAAGAAAAATGTGTTATTAATATGTCAAATATTTATATATAATATTAATTATGTATAAATATATATAAAGTATATACATGCAAATATTTCTTAAATATATACATGCATGTGTGTGTATTTATATATACAAATTAATTATACACACTACACACACATATATTATGTAAACACAAACTTTTATTTTGCTAACGATTAATCGCGATTAATCGTTGCCCATCCCAACAAGAGATCCATACACACATTCATGCGACATTGTATATTTCATATCTGCTATGGATAAATCCTCTAAATTACTAACATGATCAAAACTCACTGAAAATCATATTGTAGAAATTTACTACATGCCGTCTGATTAATACGGAGGCGTATTGCATTCACTTGAAGAAAAAAACAATCTACTCTGTTTATCTGAATTAACAAATTAATTTTTCATGGATTTTTTTTTTGCTCGTTAATTCAGAAAAACAGAGCAAACATTTTTTTTTCTCATGAAAAATTAACTCGTTAATTCAGAAAAACAGCAAAAACTTTTTTTCTCATGAAAAATTAACTCGTTAATTCAGAAAAACAGAGCAAACATTTTTTTATCTCATGAAAAATTAACTCGTTAATTCAGAAAAACAGAGCAAAAACTTTTTTCCAAGAAAAATTATCTCGTAATTCTGTGATAATTAACTTGTTAATTCAGAAAAACAGAGCAAACATTTTTTTTCTCATTAAAAATTAACTCGTTAATTCAGAATAACAGCAAAAACTTTTTTTCTCATGAAAAATTAACTCGTTAATTCAGAAAAACAGAGCAAACATTTTTTTATCTCATGAAAAATTAACTCGTTAATTCAGAAAAACAGAGCAAAACTTTTTTCCATGAAAAATTATCTCGTAATTCTGAGATAATTAACTTGTTAATTCAGAAAAACAGAGTAGATTTTTTTTCTTCAAGTGAATGCAATACGCCTCTGTAGATTAATATTTCTTTTTGCTGTGAAATATTTACTGTTTTTTTTTTAATAGTAGTGAATGTAAGAATAACTTGTATATTGTTAGCAATATTTCAAGATGAACACATACTGGACTGGAGCAACTTGAAGTTTACTTTATTATCCATACATTATTGTTTAAATACATTTTCAAAATGTATTAAATATGATAAATCAGGCTTTAAAGAACGCTTTTTTGTACAATCATAATCATAGTTTAACATACAAACTACAAAGCTTTGATCATAAAACTGAGCATTTAAATATAATAAGACAACAGATATTTATATGTATTTTATGTACGCAAGTCTGCTATACTATTATAAAGAATCTCATTGATTTGCATTACAAGCAATTCGAAATCTTACTTTTTGGCCATATAAATACCAGCAACTACACCAAATTGAATGTGTTTGGGCCTCTGATCATGTTAAATCATGTTAAAATGTTTGTTTTTTTTCTTAAATGTGACTATATTTTCCTCTATCATATATATGATCCATAAGCCTGATGTATTAAAGGTTTTTTTCAACTCAAACAATGTGATATTTGCATTAAAAATGTCATGATTGAAAGTGAATGACACTTAATGGCACATAAACATGCATGAAACCTCCTTCACATTCATGACATGTGTCATGTCATGATTATGAAGGTGTCATGTCAGTCGTATGCACACCCCTTCAAGTAACATGTTACCGATGTTTCTCATATGCAACAGGATTGGTGGCTCTTGTGATGTGGTGGTCGCTAACAAAATCTAAGAAAACCTAGAAAAAAGGTTGTGAAATGCGACGCAGCTGACGAACCGGACGTGAAATAGATTAACCAATGGAGCAGAGCACGGGACTCTTACAGTTTTTTTCGATTGCTAAACCACAGTGGAGCACAACTGGAGCTACATGTGCAAAACTCTAACTACAGTCTGCACAGCAGCAGTTCATGTGGACCAAACTCTAGATTGTTTTTCATTGCTTGAACACAGTTTTCAAAACTCTACAAAATTATCCCATGACTTTAACCACAACCTGCACAACACTGTGGATATACAACACTTTGTTCAAATGCTAACACACTGCTGTCAAAACTGTAAACCACACATTCAAAATAGAATAAATTTCAGCCTTGTGCCTTTCACACACTGATGATTTTCAAACAATTTCAGCTGAAAGGCTAAAATCTTGTGGCCTAACGCTTGAGAGAGGCAGGATTACAGTATTACAGTATGTGCTTTTAGTTTCTACCTTTTTTCTCATTACTGTAATTCTGTAAATTACTAGAGACTATTGAAGCAAACTGCTAATTTTCAATTGTTATGTTCTAAAAATGAAAATATATCAAATGAACGAATGTCTCTTTTCTTTGAAGAAAATATTACTTTGTATGAAGACACTGAAATTGTTGAAACTGTAAAAATGAAAAGTTTGTATTTTCTGTATTGGTGTTTGATGCTAATGTTTTTCCTCTCAGTGTGTTCTGAGTGACAGTGTGTGTTATCTCAGTGAGGGCTGTGCATAGTGTTGTGCACACTGAGTCTGTTTTGAGCCATGTGTTAAGAGTTGTGTTCAGGTCACTGTTGGTAATGCAGACTGTAGTTAGAGTTTTGCACATTTATCTCCAATTGTGCTCACTGTTGTTTAGCAATCGAAAAAAACTGTAAGTGTGCACACCCCCAGAGAAACGAGTGTTACCTGGACTTGCGATGCGCGTCGATCTCGTCCGCCCCCGGCGTGGGGTTGAGCGTGGCGTTGAGCTCCACCTGCTCATCATGCTGCTGCAGGTAGAAGGCCTTCAGAGGGTTCATGGTCCAGTCAAACAGAGGGTCATACAGCAACACCTGCACACACACAAACGCAATCAAACATTAATTTACCGACGTATGACAGCTGTCAAGTGTGAGATGGGATACATCAATCTGTGTACCTCCACAATGGTCAACAGGGCTTCCTGAGAACTCCTCATAACTTCCATTGTTTTCTCACAACATCTAAAAAAAAAAAAATTGTTCAGTTCCCTTCACAGAAATCAAATGTCACAAAACAGCAAGAGTCCCATTTCAGGGTTTTTACACTTGAATCATTTCAGTGAGTCAGTTTAACAGGTTTAGTGGGTTGCGTTTTTCAACTGACCTCCGGAAGACGCCCTCCACCCCTGTGATGCCCATCCCATCCACAATGTCCCGAGACAGCCTGAAGGGAACTGTCTCAGGGGTGGGCAAGATTTTACCCTGCTCGAACGCAACACCTGTGCGGAGAGACGACGGAGGGGAAAATGTAAAACGGGAAAAGACCCGAGACCTTCCGAAGGGTTGGTTTTGGGTGTACACATACCGAGGTCGATGTGGACCAGTTCTGCAGTCTGTTCGTCGATGAGGATGTTCTGAATGTGCCGATCGCCCAGCCCAACGATGTAACCCACTGTCAGACACAAGACACGTCACTCACATGATTGTCTATGAAATCCAGGAAATCATATTGTATTTTAAAAGGGTTGGGAAAATTTGATCTGAACTTTTAGCTTTATAATTATGTAATAGCCTCTATGCACGATCGCTTCCATATTTGTCTCAGCACGCCCACTCACTTCCGGTGCTGCGTCAGTCTATGGTCATAAGCCGGTTTTGCGTTAGGTGGAGATAGTGTCAAATTACACTCGCTGTTTATAAAAACGTCCTCCGGTTAACGTGAATGATGTTAACAACACTGTGAGGCAGTTAGCTGTCACGCAAGAGTAAAAAAGAGAAGTTATTTAAATTATATATTTCGAGCCAAATCAACAACTTTGAGTGTTAGTATTCTCTCATATCGTATGAAATTCGACTAGCGAATCAGCGTTTCTAAAATCGTTGTCTCCGTTTCTGAGAAAACGGATTTTATTGCAGTTTTGCCGCTATACACTTGGCCTGCAGAACGCGCTTCCGGAAGTAAAGACGCTGACTGAGATTCGTTCGAACACACGTCAGCAGGGTTCGTGCATAGAGGCTATTAAATGTATCAGTGTTGCCTTTTACGTCAAGTAGGCCTAAATACATAAAGACTACAATCAGAGATCACGCTTATCAAACAATATCTTCAGTGTTTTTCAAACTCAAATTACAGATATATGCTATCAAAAATACAACTCTTAAATATATATATATATTTTTTTTTCCATTATTTTTTTTACAAAGTTTTTAATGGCTATTGTTTTTCAATAAACAATATTTTACATTATAATGTTGGCATATTTTGTATTGAGCAAAGGTCTGATGGGGGTTTAGTTTACGCAGTGTTACTTTTGCGTGAAAAGATTGCATTTGTGTTTTGTTTTGTTTTTTCGAAAAAAAAGGACATCTCATATATATTGTAATTGTATAAGTTAAGCACTTTTCAAGTACTTCTTCTTAAATATGCCTGTTTTCAAGGGTTTTTCCAGGACTTAACTTTCAAAAAGTCAAATTCAAGTACTTTAAACACCTTGTACAAACCCTGACAGACTGTTCAGTGCTGCTCAGAGGTGTTTCTAAGTTATTATTGTAGTAGTAGTAGTAGTAGTGATTATTATTAATGTCAAGTTAAGTATATTTATATAGCGCTTTTCACAATATAGATTGCATCAAAGCAGCTTCACAGTATCAATCAAAACATAATAACAATGTTCGTTACTTTGTGGAAAAATATACACGTTTGGTAGAGCTGATCAAGGAAGTGGCAAGGAACCAAAAAACTCCATCATGTGATAAAATAAAAATACTTAATATTTATTTAATTAATTATTACTTAGTATCATTTTTGGTCCCATTTTATATTAAATGGCTTTAAGTACTATGTACTTACATTGAAATTAATAATTTGATACAATGGACTTATTGTGTACATACATGTTTTTACATTGTACTTATATTTTAAAATTCCATCATGTAATTACAGATATAATAAATATATGTAATTACATTTGTAATTACACAGTTGACCCTTCCCTCACACCTTAATCTACCCTTAAACCGACCCATACCACCACACCTGTCCCTAACCTTACCCGTATCAAACATCAATAGCAGCAAAAGTGTTTTAGAACACAACAGGAACACGATAATACATTGTACTTATTGTTCAATGTAAGTACATAGTACGTAAAGCCACTTAATATAAAGTGGGACCTAATTTTTATACTTAATATTTAATAAAATACATTGACAAATTGCATGTCACATGGCTACACAGACATTTGTTCATTGCATTTTTACTTTAGAAAGCTAAGACTTCACAGTAGTTATTTTTTATAGCATGTATAGTGGTTATATTTAGTAGCATGTAAAACATATAATATGACATGTATGATATGTAAAACATATGAATAAATAGCATTTCCCTTCAACACTGAAGCGGCCCATGACTTCAGTAAATCCTCTACTTATATAGTATCTGCATTCTGTTGTTTATGATGAGAGAATCTACAGGACAGCAGCTTTTAGTCAGTGAGTGCTAGCAATGAACAAAACCCCCAGTGTGTTTTCAGCACTGACTCATTTAAGCGCCTCGGACTGGCCTCTGCATTCATAAATTCAACAGACACGTCTGTGATTTTAATGCTCAATGCTGCATCTAAATGTCATGTCACAATCACTTTCATGACAGCTGTATTAGACTTATTTAGAAATTGTACAGAGGTATTTTCTGCCTCCTTATCTTCAATTTTGTTCATTTTGGCTGTATTGTGCCCCAAGTCCCCGTTAATCTGGCGCCCCTAGAATCAGTTTATGGTCAATGGAAACTTGTGAGTTGTGTGTATGTAGTGTGAATAAGTACCGATAGAAGAGGTGGCCACACTGCGAGTGTACGCTAGCTGTCTCTCCAGCCACACTGCAGGATCTAGGAAGCGCTCCATGCAAAAGTATCGGAAAACTGGCCGGAAATTTCGGCACACCTCTGAGAAAACCTGAAGTTTGTCGTCGAACTCCAGCCTTTGAGCCTCCTACAATCACCACAACGAGAACATCAGTCAAATATTTTATAAATAATCGTTTTTTTGGGTTTTTTTTAAAGCTGCAGTCCACTGTCGCCATCTCTGTTCGAAATCTGCAATTGCGGTCACCGCGCCGGTGTGGATACTGGCATTCAGAATCACTGATTATTCTTTTTGGAAGAATGACCAGCATGATTTCACCAGAAAAATGTCATCTGAACTAGTAAGAACCATCCACTTTTGTTCTGATTCTGACATTGCAGTAAATCGCGCTGATTAAATCTAACATCGCTTATCACATCACACGAAACCTTGCAAATTATTCTTTGTTCTTAGTGCAGCAGATTGATGGCATATTTCAAGAGAATTGTTCAAGATTGGTTTAGAATCATAAAAGTTGGCAGAGATACTCTCTAAGGGTCACTTTTTGTGAAAAAGGTGTTGGCCTCCCAAAAATTCAACAGGGTGGCCATTTTTTCAAGATGGCCGCTATTTCTGTCAAATGCTCATTATGTCTAACCTGACTCCGCCAGATGGATTTGCTCCGCATATCCATCTGGAAACCTTCCGTTGAAGTAATTTTGGTAAGGGGCGAAAATACTGGTTAGCTGATTGGCCTATGTTGGTGATAAATGGGCCAAATCAACCAATCAGATCAACGAAGCATATGACGTACCGTAACTCTTGCCGAAACCAGTCGGGAGAAGAGCAAAAACATCTTTTCCTCTGAGAAAAGCCTCCAGAGCAGTGTTTTGCTCTTCTTTCAGTGAAGAAATAATTCCGATAAAACTTGCTCGATAGCCACGCTGATGCTAGTTTCATCCGCTGAAGCTGCCATGTTCTTTAGACTGAACTGTCGCGCTTCTCGTTGCGTCACACCTCAACCCGCCTCAAAGCCAACGCTGATTGGACGTTCGTTTGGTGAACTGCTCCCAAATTTTCTTTAACGGAAAGTATCCACACTGATCTGCGAATGAAACCTTGAAAGCTCGCGAGATCAGGATGGTCTCACGAGGCTACATTATGTCAACTGTTCAAACTACTGTGTGAAAATACTCTTCTCTCTCAAAAAAAGTTTTTTTTTTTTGAAAACGGTGCTTGTCTCCTTAAAACGTTTAATAGGGTAACCATTTTTTTTAAGATGGCCACCATTTTTCTTGAATCCTTAAATCTTTTTTTCAAATGGTGATGCCACAAATATTCTTCAATGAACATTGTTATGAAAAATTAAGATGTGTGCCACATAACTTTTTCCAAAAGAGTGTTCCTTGAAGAGTGTCTGCCTAATTTTATGCTTGCCTCACTTTTAGAACAATTAAAATAATTCATATTCAACAGGAACGGTGGCCATCTTTAAAAATGGCGACCATCTTGAATTTTTGAGGGACAAGCATTTTTTTCCAAAAACATGTTCTTTAGAGAGTTTTTATATCAAATATTATGCTTGGATCACTGTTTGAATAATTGATATAATAAGCATTTAATAGCAATGGCGGCCATCTTGAAAATTGGCCGCCATGTTGAATTTTTGAGTGGCCCTTTTGAGTGGCCAACACCTTTTTCCAAAATAGTGGCCCTTAGAGAGTAACTGTACTAAATTTCAAGCTTCTATACCAAAGTGAATGATTTTTTTTTCTAATCTGCTGTACTATCTCGAAATGTTAATGTTAACAACGTCAGCATTGCGTGACTACTTGTAATATCCTTCCGATAATATACTTGTTTTCGTATGGGTCCGGTTGTGTCTCTTTTTTTCTGAAATCACTCCGAAGTCCGAACAAAGTCTTTTGCATTTTACAGCAGGTGAATCTGTTGTCTCTGGTGATAGTCTTTTGAACCTTTCTGGATCCGCCATCAAATTGATACGTTTAATTATATCAAGAGCTGTGAGAAAAGGCTATAAATCTCCAACTCCAACATCGTCACACGCAATATACCTTATACTAGCCGAGACTCCTTCTTTATGTGTGTAGATGTGACTTTAAGACTCAATACAGCCTTCTAGTCGAGACTCCTTCTTTATGTGTACAAATGTGTGTGTAAAGATGTTAAAAACATTATTACAAGCTTATCATTTTGAACCTCTTAGAACACTAGCTGGTAATGAATTTTTTTCCAAATATGTATTTAGGATCATTTTTAACTCAAAAAAAGCTAAGGACTGCAGCTTTAAAGACAATCCCTAATATTACAAACATAGTAAAATGTCTGTAAGAATGACTCAGTAGGATGACAAATGAAATAAGGCGATAAAATCCAGTACCATCATTTTCTTGCGACAGGACATGTTGGACCAGTCCTGTGGGCGGAAACGTTTGTGTGCCCCCTTCTGTGGGTCCACCAGGAACTCTCCAATGGGCACAGTACCAGAACACCACTCCAAAACACCACTGCGCTGGGAAAACGGCACAACCTGAGACAAACACATGGCTCAGTGTTGATAAAGTGCTTCTTAATGTTTCTCCGTGTGCGATGTGATTCAATAAAACTAGCACATTTACATAGACCGGTGATTAAACTGTAAACTACCTGTGCATTCAATTATAGAACTGCATATACTAAATGGGGCAAGGGTGAAGATTTGCATTCAAGATATTTTAAGGCATGAAGAATGTTGTTTTTTTTTTCAAGAAAAAAAAATATTTTAACACGTAATTTTGGTGATTTATATGGAAGCTTGTTTCCGCCACTGAATATAAAAATAAAATAAATAATTGTGACTTTTTATCTCACAATTCTGATTTTTTTTCTCACAATTGCGAGTTTACATCTCGCAATTCTGACTTTACTTCTCAGAATTGAGAGATAAAAAGTCAGAATTGCGTGATATAAAGTCGCAATTGCAAGTTATAAAGTCAGAATTGCGAGATATAAAGTCAGAATTGCATGATATAAAGTCGCAATTGCGTGATATAAAGTCAGAATTGTGTGATATAAAGTCGCAATTGCAAGTTATAAAGTCAATTGCGAGATATAAAGTCAGAATTGTGTGATATAAAGTCAGAATTGTGTGATATAAAGTCAGAATTGGGTGATATAAAGTCGCAATTGTGAGAGATAGTCAGAATTGCGTGATATAAAGTCAGAATTGCGTGATATAAAGTCAGAATTGGGTGATATAAAGTCGCAATTGTGAGAGATAGTCAGAATTGCGTGATATAAAGTCAGAATTGCGTGATATAAAGTCAGAATTGGGTGATATAAAGTCGCAATTGTGAGAGATAAAGTCAGAATTGCGTGATATAAAGTCAGAATTGCGTGATATAAAGTCAGAATTGCGTGATATAAAGTCAGAATTGTGTGATATAAAGTCAGAATTGGGTGATATAAAGTCGCAATTGTGAGAGATAAAGTCAGAATTGCGTGATATAAAGTCAGAATTGCGTGATATAAAGTCAGAATTGCGTGATATAAAGTCAGAATTGTGAGAGATAAAGTCAGAATTGCGTGATATAAAGTCAGAATTGCGTGATATAAAGTCAGAATTGCGAGTTATAAAGTCCGAATTGCGTTATATAAAGTCGCAATTCTGAGAAAAAAGACAGAAGTGCGACTTTTTATCTCACAATTCTGACTTTTTTTCTCACAATTGCGAGTTTACATCTGGCAATTCTGACTTTATAACACATAATTGCGAGTTTATATGTCGAAATTCTGACATCTTTTCTCAGAATTGTGAGATATAACCTCGCAATTGTGACTTATCAGGCCAATTCTAAGGGGAAAAAAAGATTAACTTTATCCCCCCTCAGAATAGTTTATATCTCAGAATTCTGACTTCATATCTCGCATTTCTGACTTTATAACACGCGATTGCGACTTTATATCTTGCAATTCTGACTTTATATCTCACAATTCTGATTTTATAACTCGCAATTCTGACTTTATATCACGCAATTCTGACTTTATATCTTGCAATTCTGACTTTATATCTCACAATTCTGATTTTATAACTCGCAATTCTGACTTTATATCACGCAATTCTGACTTTATAACTCGCAATTCTGACTTTATATCTCTCAATTCTGACTTTCCATCTCGCAATTCTGAGAAATAAAGTCAGAATTGCGAGATGTAAACTTGTAATTGTGAGAAAAAAAGTCAGAATTGTGAGATAAGAAGTCGCAATTACCTTTTATATTTTTCATTCTATGGCGGAAACAAGCTTACATAGATTTAAGATGAGTTTAAAGAGATAAAAGATTGACTACAGGGGGACTTTAAAAGACTTTAATGCACACCTTTTCAGCAAATCAGACCACGGTCTAAAGTTTTTAAGTGTACGCACATAAAACTTAAATCATAGACATAATCAAAACATCTGAATAGTGTTAGAAAACGTTTTAGTTAACACCAGATGTGCTATCAGGATAGTGTATGTAAGGTGTCTGTACTTTGTAGCGGCGGATGTTGAGTTTCCTCTTGCGAGTTTCTGCGTTGCGCTGGAGAAGAGTGGAGCACATGTGAAAGACCTGCTGCATCACTGCGTCCTGCCTCAGATCGTCCTGACCCTGTCAGAACACAACACCTTACTTCAGATTCAACTATTAACAAGACTGATCGGCAAACCAACACGTTTTAAACAGGCAAGAAGATTAAGACATGTCCAAGCAATTTTGGGCCGATTTTGTCCCCACTCTGTGTTTAACAAAAAATGAAGGGGTCTCCAGGGGTTCAGTGTCCCCTATATATATATATATATATATATATATAACAAAAAAAAAACACAAAACTACTAATTGAAATACGAAATCAGCTTTTTGACTGGATGTGATTATTAAGGAAAACCCTGAAGAGGTGATGTGTTCTTGGATAAGCAGACCTTGACCAGCTGTCTCCTGCTTTTGCCATCTGAACCCACACAGTCGATTATTTTGGGGAGGTTCACACCTCCAGCAAGGTGAAAATGAGCTTTGAATGACCTGACAGTCACAAGGTCTTCATATTTGCCTGATGGGTCCACCTGAAAGAACAACAACAGACTCCACATCAGAAGTAACCACATCACAGAACACGAACACGGGCTTCTCTGACGAACAAGATCCTTCAGTGATCATGCGTCACCTTGACGTCCATGGTGGGAATGACGACATCATTGAGGTCTTTGATTTTCATGATGGGTTGTTCCGGTGGGATAGGTATGGCTTCTGCACAGAAAAGACAATCATATTTAACAATAAACAGTCTAAATGTCAAAATATAACATTTATAACGTCGACCATTTTGACTCTAAGTCTACAAGTGCCACTTGCCTGAAAGTCACCATGAAATCAAAATTTACAATTCTAGTTTTTTTATGGAATATTACAAAAACATTACATATCAATTGTTTATTTATATATAATCAATGGCACATGCCTAATGGACAAGTTCCTAATGGACAAAATCAATCCCGCCCAACATTTGTTCCTGTTCGAGAAGCAAATGTGTCACGATGCAAGAAAAGGCCATTTTCAAATAACTACTAATAAGTAAATTAGCTGGTGCTTTTATCCAAAACGACAGGTACAGGTAATTTGGAAAAATTAAGAAAAATGGATCTTAAAACACACACACACACACAAAAAGTGTAACAATTGGTCAGTAAAAGCAAGCGCCTTTTTAATACTAAAAAAGTATTAGTCCACTTCAGGACATTATACACTGTTATGTTTATACTTCATTTAAGATATGCAGTTTTTCAAATTTGAGACATGTCTAAAGTCTAACCCATGATGCATGTCATTTTGTGCAATAAACACTAAATACTAAAATAAAGTAAATAAATAGATACAAATTATAATTACAATGTTTAAATGAAAATAAAAATGTCAAGGTGGGTCACAATATTGATTTTGATTATTATCAACAATTTCTCAATATAGGCTGGTTAGTTTAATAAAGGCTCTGACATTGATAAACTAATACTTCTCATATATTAAAGAAGTATTTCACTTTAAAAAAAAAAACTTTAGCTGATAATTTACTCACCCCCATGTCATTCAAGATGTCCATGTCTTCCTTTCTTCAGTCGAAAAGAAATTAAGGTTTTTGATGAAAACATTCCAGGATTTTCTCCATATAATGGACTTCAATGGGAACCAAACGGTTCAAGGTCCAAATGTACAAACTGCAAACTGTTCAAAGGGCTTTAAACGACACCAGACGATGAATAAGGGTCGTATCAAGCGAAATGATCGCTCATTTAATAAATAAATAACAAAGTTTAAGTTTTATAAGCTCAAATGGTCGCCTTGCTCTGTTCTGTGATGCGCGTTCGTCACTCTCCTGTTCGAACTCGTTCATCAAAATGAACGAATCTTTTTTTTGAGTCATTTGGTTCATTATTTATTTTTGAAATGGCCGATCGTTTCGCTTGATAAGACCCTTATTCATCGTCTGGAATCGTTTAAAGCTGCGATGAAAATCTCATTTGGATCTTAAACCATTTGGTTCCCATTGAAGTCCATTATATGGAGAAAATCCTGGAATGTTGTCATCAAAAACCTTAATTTCTTTTCGACTGAAGAAAAAAAGACATGAACATCTTGGATGACATGGGGGTGAGTAAATTATCAGCAAAAGTGTTTTGTTTTTTTAAAGTGAACTTCTCCTTTAACCCATTAAAAAAGAAAAACAATTCAATTCCTTTTTTGTTTTTCAAAAAATGAACTGAAAATCAACTCAACATACAATATATCTATTACTTATCAAGTAAATACTGATTTTATAAAGTGCTTGGGACACCAAGTTGAACCTTAAAGTGCAAACTGACTTGTATTATGATGTGAATGGACAGGAAGTGAATCCCTCAGATGGTTGACTTTTACTCACTCTTTTCAGTTTTATGGCGACTGGCGTCCATGTATGCCAACGTGATGTAGGCATTGCAAAGTGTCTCGATATCTTTGACCATCTTGGGCCTCTTTTTACGAACCACGTCAATGATCTTTCGTGCAACCTCGGCCCGTTCCTACACACCAACACATTTAATTAAGGTTAGTCATTTAATAACAATAATGTTACTCAGGAAAAACTGTAAAACTTTTTGCCGTCTACAGTACATATTATGTTTCCATGTTTTATTAACAATTCATATTAGTATTATGTATTTAGCATGGTAACTTAGTTTCCAACTATTTTCACAACTTTATTGTATTATGAAAAACTAGTTTGGGCCATTTAATAGCCTCCCCTTAGACTGTTATTCATCAGTGTTAGTAATATTCTTAGTCTAACATGTGAAAATGTGTGCCATTGCCAAAGCAGTTGCGAACCACTGATTTAGACATTACAGCAAGACATGTAAAACTCCTAGAGCAGAGCAGAAATATCTTCTCGTGACAAACGTTTAGCCAATGCAAAATAAGACTTATGATTCTGTCTTCTGTGTGTTATACCAAGTCCAGAGGTGAAGGTTGGCGGGCACTGCTCTTGGAAATGCGACTGCGAGAGAAACTCTCATCCTTGTTGGCGTTGACCAGTGCCAAAATGATGAAGAGCGTGTGGTGGGGGTGGTCAGCGGACGACTGACAGATCAGCTGACGACAGAACATATTTCAGTTGTGAGTCTACGGTGGATTTCACTTATGAGGTTCAAATTCTGAATAAAAAGAAAGGCAAATGTCACCTCGTTTAGCACATGATGGAAGCCCACGTCCTGCGAGGTCATGGAACTGGACACTTTAGTGCCCATTCGAGCAGCCAACTGGTACATCAGGGGCAGGAACTTATGTGATGGGATTTTCTTGACACCACTCTAATAAAAAACACAGGTAATACTTTACAATACGGGTGCACTAATATGCATTAAATCATGCTTAACTAATGCACAGATAATCATGAGTTAATGTATAACTCATGAAGAACTAAACCATTAATTAATGATTACTGCATCAGCAACTAATAAAGAGTCTATATGATTAATAGATTAAGTAATACATGAATTTCTATTAATTCAACGTGCCATTGTGTATTAATTCCTTAATAACATATTTTATGAACTAATAGTGTAAATTAATGTGTTAATTACCACAATTAGTCAAAGCTATGCACTTCAACTTCCAGTTGTCTGCTTTAATTAATCATTAGCTAATGATTTGCAAAGGTATCATTATGTTATGACTTTACTTGTTGGGGCACATCATTATTAACTAGTCATTTAGTAATTGTAGTAATTTGCACATGAATTTGCACTAACAATTAAGTAATTAATCATGCATTAATGCTTATTAGTGTACCTGTCATATTATCTGGAAGTTGAAATAAAAGGCTTTGGCTCATTCTGGTAATTAACATATTAATTGACACTATTAGATAAAAAAAATAGTTATTATGGAATTAATCCACAATTACATATTTAATTAATAACAATTCATATATGAACTAATACATTAACTTTACAGACTCTTAATTAGTTCCTAACATGGTAATCATTAATGAATAGCTTAAATAATCATTAGTTACACATTAATTCAGTATTATCTGTGCATTAGTTAAGCATGAATTAATGCTTATTAGTGCACCCGTATTGTAAAGTGTTACCAAAACACAAATTACAACTCGGAATCTGTAGAATCTAGGGCTGTCGCTTTACGTTCGAAAATCGGTCGGACCAACCAACACAAGTTTCCAAAACAAAAATAGGGAATCCATTTTAACGGCCTTTTTTTTTTTACCAAAAGTGTGTTTTAGGTGGACAGATCAATATAGGACACAGAACATGCAGGATGTTGGAAAATAACAATGTATTTTCTGTTAACCAAATGCTTTTTAATATTCGCTATTACTTCAATGCAAGTGAACAAGTGCACCGTTGTTTGTTGCGTAGTGACGTGTGTGTTCATTTGTAGCGTTGTGACGTGTGTTCATGCAAAAATGCGCAGATTCTGTGCAATACGCTGTATTTAATAGGGCTGGGTAATAAATATCGATTTCTCGATATTAATCGATTCTCATTTTTACGAACCAATATCGATTCTTAAATCTCAAGAATCGATTAGTCATCCTGTTTCATTTGAATGAATGGGACATTGTATCGCGGCTGCGCGCATCCAAAAAAATTCGCAATAATCTTTGTCCTTTGTTACTATTGATATGAAACAAAGTCTCAATTTTCAAATGACGTCCATTTTCTTTAGAAATTCAAAAACATAAATAGCGTTTTGGCACTGTGGCGTGAGATCGCTCTGGCGCAGCTCAAGAGAAGCAGCAGCGCTGATCTCTCGTCCCGCTTAATAATACCAGTCACAGCGCCAAATAAACATGAATGAGCATCTGAAAGTGTGTTAAAGATAGAGTACAACTTATCCAAATCCATATCAAGTCACACTGATTCGCTCAATCAGCGTTTCAACCGTGGAAAGACATCAGTTAAACAGCTTGTAAACAATGTCATGTATCGTCATATTTACCTCAGAAAACATAAACTCGTTAGTCAGCTAGAAAAAAAATAACTCCAGAGAGGAGTATTTTGCTAATATGTACACCATATTACATATGCATTATAATCTTAATGTTCTTCAATATTTAATGCATATTTGAATAAATCTGGCAAGTTTTTATGACAGCCACCATTTAAATGTTTATATTTCATATAATCTTCTTATTATAAAAATGAATAAAAGTGTAATTTAAGTGTTTGTATAGCTACAAAACAGTTCATTATTACCTTCATATTAGGCTAATGAAGCCTAATAGGCTACAACTAGGCTCCCGTAGTTTACAGCATTAGTTAAAAGATTTGATTCCATTGAGAAAAATTGCAATTTATTGTAACTGATAATCCAAACCAAAATAAGCGATATTGAATCGAATCGTAATCGAATTGAATTGCAAGCTTGTGAATCTAAATCGAATCGAATTGTGAAATTTGTCTCAATACCCAGCCCTAATATTTAATACATCATGCGTACTCACAAGTTGAGTATTTGAGCAGATTTGGCTTACACAAACTTCCCCAGCAAAGTGAGTAGGCTAACATAGAAACACGCCAGATTGGCTCATGATTTGACCGACCAAAGTTAATTTTTACCCGCATTTGGTGGGTTGGAGAGTGTTAAAGGAGAACTCCGGCGCAAAATGTACCTTTTGTCTAATAACACATTGGTACCTAATCAATCGTTCTCTGAGATTTTTTTTTTTTATGATAATCGAATGTAAAGAGTTTTATCTCTAAAAACTGTTTAGCGTATAATGCTAGTACTGGGGGCATTTACTAAGTAAAAAGAAATCGCTAGTTAATACCACTAACAAGGCTCAAAACAGCCCCACACTAACAGAGTAACATAATGATATTTTATAAAGATACTTTATAAAGACAGCAAACTTCTGAACTGTATGAACATCGTTCGTGGTTCGGCTTGTCGAGACCGTTTTCCAAAGATGGCTTCTGTCTGTATTCACGAAGTGAGCTGTCTTTATAAAGTATCTCCTTATTAAACGGTCTGTACACTTACAACGTTCTCAATGCTTCATTTTGCATGTATGGACCCTCATTATGCTCATTATGTTAGTGTGGGGCTATTTCGAGCCTTGTTAGTGGTATAAACTAGCGATTTCTTTTTACTTATTATATGCCCCCATATACTAGTGTATATGCTAAACAGTTTTTAGAGATAAAACTCTTTACATTCGATTATCAGGAAAACAAATCTCAGAGAACAGTCGACTAGGTACCAATGTTTTATTAGACCAAAGGTTCATTTTGCGCCGGAGTTCTCCTTTAATTTCAATCCCTGAATGTTGCACTCCTGTTTGTCATTGTGCACAAAACTTAACGCTAATAAATCATCAGAAATACTGCCGACTTGTGTGTATCTTAAGCGCCCTCTTTACGTTCGTCCTAATGCCTGATAGGTGTCCGTGGATTTGCCTGTATTTGGTGTTGAAAATGGAAACTGAATGATGGAAAATCGATTATGTCACTTGAGTCTCAAAAATCGAACAGGATGTTTTTCACAAAAGTGACAGACTTTCATCTCTGCTTCCTCCATGTACTTCTGGGAGATGTTGTCATACCTTCATCATGTCATTCACGGTTTTGACATCTGCATTTTCCAGCCAGAGCGAGGCCAGTCTGAAGACCCAGGTGTCATGTTCTTCTCCCAACTCCAGGCACCGGATGTAGTTCTCCACGGCCTTGAGGAGGAAGCGGTTGCGGTCGGACTGTAGGTTTGACAGTGCCTTGACGTCCAGCTCTAGTTCTCTCTGAACCTTCACTGTGTATCTGCACATGAGAAAGAGAGATGTTAACACTTTGTATATGTGTTACTGGTGAGTAAAAGATTTCTTAAAAAGATGGTTTCACGCTGACCTGTTGTTGCCGACCTTCCTCTCCCGCATCAGGTCCACTTCCTCCTTGGCCTTCTCCAGAAGAGCATGCTTGTTCTCAAACTCGGACGACTTCATGTAGTTTTCGATGCTCTGGTACTGTGCGTCCGAAAAACGGGCGAGCGAAAAGAAAGCCTGGGTCTTCTGGCTCTGGAGTTTAGCGTTTGAATCTCCACAGTGGTCCTCAATGACCTCCACTGCCTATGCAGCAACAATACATCATTAATGCAAACACAAGGTTACGTTTCCAAGGCACTTCAATACAGTGCTGAATGATTTTGGCAAAACATAATTTTTCTTGTTAAAAATGTGATTTAAAAAAATTCCAGGTTTGCTGTGCTTGTTTGAAGGGCTGTACAATTTGGATACAATTTTGTGGTTTATATTAATATAATTACTACTGTAATATCCACTGTAAAAAAAGAATTATTTGAGAAATACAATATAATAATCAAAAATATTGTGTAAAAACAAACTGCCACACTTACATTTATAAAGCACATACATTTATTTCATTAAAGGAGTTGATCAGTTTTTAAAAGAAAAAAAAACAACAACTTTTGCTGATAATTTACTCACCCCCATGCCATCCAAGATATCCATGTCTTTCTTTCTTCAGTCGAAAAGAAATTAAGGTTTTTGATGAAAACATTCCAGGATTTTTCTCCATATAATGGACTTCAATGGGAACCAAACGGTTCAAGGTCCAAAAGATAGTTTCAGTGCAAAGAGCAAACTGTTCAAAGGGCTTTAAACGATTCCAGACGATGAATAAGGGTCTTATCAAGCGAAACGATCGCTCTTTAAAAAAAGAAAAAAACAAAGTTAAAGTTTTATAAGCACAAATGCTCACCTTGGTCTGTTCTATGATGTGTGTTCGTGACTCCCCTGTTCGAACTCGTTCATCAAAATGAACAAATCTTTTTCCGAGTCATTTGGTTCATTCATAGAACGAAATGAATGAGCTGACTCTGGAAAAGATTCGATCATTTTGATGAACGAGTTCGATCAGGAGAGTCACGAACATGCGTCACAGAACAGAGCAAGGTGACCATTTGAGCTTATAAAACTTAAACTTTTTTTTTTTAATGAGCAATCGTTTCGCTTGATAAGACCCTTATTCATCGTCTGGAATCGTTTAAAGCCCTTTGAACAGTTTGCAGTTTGCACTGAAATTGTCTTTTGAACCTTGAACCGTTTGGTTCCCATTGAAGTCCATTATATGGAGAAAAATCCTGGAATGTTTTCATCAAAAACCTTAATTTCTTTTCGACTGAAGAAAGAAAGACATGGACATCTTGAAAGACATTGGGGTGAGTAAATTATCAGCAAAAGTTTTTTTTTAAAAGTGAACTACTCCTTTAAATGATGATGTGTGTGTTGTTGTACACTTGTCTCTCCTACTTTATTGTTGTATTTTTCCATTGTTGTATTGTAAAGCGTCCACATATAAAATAAACATTATTATTATACTATCGGGTTATTGGTTTTATTTTGATTAAACATGCAGCCCTACTTTGATATTTACAATTGTACAGAATTGTATTATAAAGCTTATTCTACATGAATATAATAGGCAATGGCACTAGAAAAGAAATAGTGCACAGTTATATGTCACTGAATTCCTTTTATTTCCCAATCCCATTATGCCTTGCAGAAGATATGAGTGATTTACCCTCTCCAGGTATTTTTCCAGTATGACAGCAGGGCTCTCCAGACAGGATTCAGCCAGCCAGCTTCCACACAGTCTCAAACACTCCGAATACACCGGCACCACGGCAGGTTTCACACACACCTGTCAAACAAAGGCGTTCTGTGTCATTCAGCAGATATGCGAGCACATTTGGCGTTACCTACACCAGTGAAATGGACTATAGAAGCCACCTTCAACTCACCAGATCCTCTAGTTTTTGGATCATCTGTTTGAGCAGCCCCAGAGCCAGCCCGTGCTCCTTCTTCACCCAGAACACCTGAGCCTCCTCCAGCTGGCAGGCCCACGAGCTGCTGCCAACGCCCCCACTGGCCAGGCTGTGCCGCTTCATGTGGAAGACGGCCCGCTCGGCCAGCTACAACAACACATGCATGACATATGCCTTTCCAATACTATAAAAGGGGCGTTGTATTTTTTGACAGAGCACAGACACACTTTTTAGTCTTATTCAAGTCTTATTGTTGAAAATGTTTTTTGATTTATACGACTATAGATATACCCAAGTTTACCCGGATCCATACAGTACACTCATGTTCCTCAATTCTGACTTTTTTCTCGCAATTGTGAGACATAACCTTGCAATTGTGAGTTATAAAGTCCAAATCTAAGGAAAGAAAGATCACATACACACACATCACACTTTTTTCCTCAGAATTGCGAGTTTATAACTCACAATTCTGACTTTATAACACGCAAATGTGACCTTATATCACGCAATTCTGACTTTATAACTCTCAATTGATATATCACAAGATATAAACATGCAATTCTGAGAAAAAAAGTCCAAATCAATTAATCTCACAATTCTGACTTTTTATTGCTTGATTTAAAGTCGCAATTGCGTTATAAGGTCAGAATTGTGAGATATAAACTCGCAATTGTGTGAAATGAACTCTCAATTCTGACTTCTCAGAATTGCGAGTTTACATCTCACAATTCTGACTTTATAACATGCAGATGCGACTTTATATCACGCAATTCTGACTTTATAACTCCCAATTGTGTCATAAAGTCCAAATTGCAAGATATAAACGTGCAATTCTGAGAAAAAAATTCAGAATTGAGAGTTCATTTCACGCAATTGCGAGTTTATATCTCACAATTCTGACTTTATAACGCAATTGCGACTTTATATCAAGCAATAAAAAGTCAGAATTGTGAGATTTTCAGCTCTACATATATAAAGCTGGACATATATCCAACTTTATCCACATACATAAGTACACCCATGTAAAGCTATATATAAAATATAGCTAATCTACCTGATTTTTTATTTCATTGCAAAATCTAACTATATTATCGGCCAGCTCTTTATATAAACATGTCCAACTTTATCTGCATATATACAGTATACTTGTGTAGGGCATATATTATGTGTACTATATAACAAACTACCTTGATTGCTTGAATCGTCACAAAATGCAAACTATATGTGACGCAAAAAATGTGACTAAGGCATTAAGATGTTATATTAAGCATTAAAGGAATACTCCACTTTTTTTGGAAATAGGCTCATTTTACCAGTCCCCCAGAATTAAACAGTTGAGTTTTACCGTTTTCCAATACATTCTGCCGATTTTCTGATATTTAGAAGAATATCTGTAACCAGACAGTTTCTGGTCTCATTGACTTCCATAGTAGGGAAAAAAAATATATACTATGGAAGTCAATGAGACCAGAAACTATCTGGTTACTGATATTCTTCTAAATATCAGAAAATCAGCTGAATGGATTCAAAAACGGTAAAACTGAGCTGTTTAACTCTGGGGGAGTGGTAAAATGAGCCTATTTCCAAAAAAAAGTGGAGTATCTCTATAACATCATGATTTTCTGTAAAGCTGCTTTTAAACAATGTGTATTGAAAATGCTATACAAATTAATTTGACTCGTTCATATGATAATATAATGTATTACACCAATGACGAATGAGTCAAAAGTCTGGCTAACTGACACACACAGACCTGCGTGTTTCCTGCAGAACGAGCCAGTTTGCACAGCTCCATCAGGTGGGAGGAATAGGCCGAGATCAGCTCATTCTTCTTCTCAGTCTCTAAGGAAATCAGTGTTTCCTGTATGGAGGAGCGCAAGGCTAAGATGGGCTCCACCAGACTGAAATCACTGTCCGTTAGGAGGTCAGAGTGCTGTTTCCACTTCCTGTAGACTTCATTCAGGCTGGAGTCAGTTATAGGCCTGGCAAGAACAGAAACATACTATATATTAATATACAGTATACACTCATTTATTGCATTTGGATCTATAAGTCTAAAAAAATTAAATAGTAATACCTTATTTAACTTTTTTTAAGGGAAACGTAATTAAACGACAGTAATTATTTACTTAATAATGCTTAATAATTATTTACTTAATAAAACAATAAATATTGTTTATGTCTATAAAAAACTAGTTTGCATTTGAAGAGCTCTTTTCCAAAACGCGATAAACGTCGCGTAAAATGAGTTTGTCGTGTCATTCTGCTGTGGACATAACCCTTTCGCTGCTCCATCAACGTTTCATGCCAACTCGCTATATTTCCTTGTTTAAAATGTACTGCAAGATACAGTTTCTTTCCAAAGCGTGATAAGCGCCAGCCCTGTTTTTAGCCAAAACGCGATAAATCCTCGAATTCGATGAGCGTTCTATGCAATCCAGCACGGCGGCACTCTGAACAGAGGTTTGTTTATGTTCATTCATTCCGCATGCATAAAGCTTGCCACAAAGAACCGGCAAAAGTAATGATTATGCATGAAACATTTGAATTGTTTATTAATAAACTAGTGTTTTCTGTCAGTGTCAGCAGCAAAGATAAAGTTGATGATGCTTACTTATCTTGCCATCTTCGCAGTGAACACGCATAGGCCTATAGAAACGCATAGGCCTACTTCGAGTTAGCCTACATACGCAGAGAGTTGCCAATTTATTTTCGTTTAGTTTGTTTTGTTTAAAAGAAGACATTTAAAGCTTTCTGTAGCTTAGTTCTTGGTCTGTGAGGCAAGCATCGCGGTGTTTTGGTTCATAATATGAGACGCGCTCCGGTTCACCTGCGCACCTCTGTGTCCTGATTATATTGTCTGATATTTGCTTCTAATGTTTTAATCCAGTCAATTTGTTGATGAAACATTTATTAAACTGAATATACAATTTATATCAAACGAAATTTACAAGCTTTCACAAAACAAAACTGAATAAGTGATCAAAATCGTGTCTGACCCACTCCAAATATTTTCCGATATTGGGCAGCTTTTGAATTTTGATCCTATCTTACCATCTCATGCGGTTCCCTTTTCATAGCCTACTCAACAAAAATAAAAATAAGTAACGTAATATTATTAAACACAAATGTGAAACGTATAGCCTATGTTTATTTTATGTTTATTTATTTTTTACTTATATTTAAGCGTCACCGCTTTGCTCACATGCTATGTAGCCGTGTGTGCATGTGCTGGAGGGGTGCCCATCCCTTTTTTTGAATATATCGTTATCATTATTGATCATTTTTTAATAATTAGTTTTTTCATGCATATGTTGAAATTGGTACTATTTGTTTGAGGTTTGACACTTTACTAAAAATGACTTTACTAAGAATGAGACAAAAAAAATGGATGGATTTATAGCGTTTTGAAAAAAAATAAAATTAACTTTTAATTTATCATTAACAATATTGTTGTTTGATTTAATAATCATTGTTCAAAATGTTCAGACTGAACCAATAAAACATTTCAACAGGATAATTTGAATATTCACAAAATGTGTGGGTCTAGGTAAAAAATGTAGTTTTTCTGAAAACTATTGAAATGGATTTATAGCGTTTTGGAAAAGAGCTCTTCATTTCCATTTACAATATATCAAGACAACTCAGACTTTAGTGAAAATTAAAGTGTTATCAGAAAGAAAAAGACACAAAACAAAATAATACAATCAATACTCACAATAACTCAAGATTATTTAGCATTAGAGTACCATGCAAAGACCTAATTATCATAGCAAAATCAAAAACACACTTACATTGCATTATACCTTAACTGCCAAACATATGCCACTCATGTTCTTAGTCCGAACCAAAAACTAGTTTTAGTTCAGAACCCTGCAGGTCTATATCAGAATCAAAATCATGGGCACTCAGATCTGCTGGCAAGCTCATCACTTCAATCTAACATCACATCATGTGACTAAGGACTACATACACATGAAAAACAGGGCTGTGCTGATTAGCTGAGGAACATTTACAAGCCATTAAACTACCATGTCATCATAGAATCATATTTTAAGTGACTGTCAATGAGAAAGATGCTCTTTGCTAATCACAAAAGTTACATGGATGCAAACCAGCACAAACTTGACCTTAAATTGATAGAAACATTTACAATAACATCAAATCTATGAAAATTTGACTCAAATCAAAATTTGATATGACACTCAATTTAAAGGACAACTCCGGCGCAAAATGAACCTTTGGTCTAACAACACATTGGTGCCGAGTCGACCGTTCTCTGAGATTTGTTTTCATGATAATCGAATGTAAAGAGTTTTATCTCTAAAAACTGTTTAGCGTATAATGCTAACATATGGGGGCATTTAATAAGTAAAAAGAAATCGCTAGTTTATACCACTAACAAGACTCAAAATATACTAACACAGTAACATAATGAGGGTCCCTACATGCAAAACAAAGCATTGAGAACTTTGTAAGTGTACAGACCGTTTAATAAGAAGATACTTTATAAACGTCCACTTTGTGAATACAGACAGAAGCCATCTTTGGAAAACGGTCTCGTCAAGCCGAACCATGAACAGCGTGCTAAGTGAGCTGGTCGATCAGAATTATGTTTGTGAAATCTAATTACATGCATGAATTATATCTGTTTATTAAAATATATAGGTGACTAACTACAAGGGAAAAAGGGTCCCATACTTTCATATGAGATCCCAAGTCACAAGTTCAGCTCACTTCGACCAAACTACGCAACATTTCTCTGCGTAGCACCCTGCAATAGTGCTTCAGGGAAGAGTGCTTTTGCTTCTATGACTGTAAGGTGTGCAGCCTGACCTGGAGAAGAGCTCCTCAACACCCCGCAGCTCGCTGATCCTCTGCAGGTTACAGAGAGCAGGATACAGCGAAGACACGGCCTCCAGACTCCCACGACACAACTCCTCCACCTCATGACCTCTGGCAGAACAGGAGAACACATACAGGTCACATGGGTGATGCCTCGTGGACTGGATCTATATCTGTAAGTGTTACTCCAGTCATAAAGTGAGGACAACAAGTATCCACAATAACATAGGCCCAGTCTCACCAAGAAAGATAACTATAACGATAACTACATCAGCATCCACACCAATGCATAATATCGTTGTGTAATTATAAGAGTGTGCTGCAGCTTTGTCGTCTGCCACTTTAAATGCTAAAACACTTTAAAGGGCACCTATTATGCCCCTTTTTACAAGATGTAATATTGGTCTTGGGTGTCCTCAGAATGTATTTGTGAAGTTTCAGCACAAAATACACAGTTAATTTAATATAACCATTTGAAAATGTCGTTTTTGGGGCCTGTTTTAAAATAGGCTGTTTTGGTGTATACCACCTTAAATGCAAAGGAGCTGCATATCCCCGCCCTGCCTTTGGATGAGGGCGTAACTTGATACCTATGGCAGTCGGTGAGCAGAAGAGCTGAGAGAGTAAATAAAAGACCTTCTGTTTTGAATGTCATGCAGCCGTACATATTTGAATCAGAATATATAAATAGTCTCTGATCAGACCCAGATGACGAAGAGACTCAAATGAGATAAACACAAATGAGAATGGACCAGTACGTCTCGGTATGGTTATTTGATACATTTATGTACTTATAGAGTTGTTGTAATCGCGTCCCCTTTGAAATTATAGATGTGGAACACAGACACACACAAACACTAATGCTGGCACAATTTTTGACACTACAAACACATACTGTGATAAAGTTTGCTACGTACAAGCAAAATTACATTTATGCGAGGGACCTGTGGCGCCATGTTTACTTGTCATACAGGTGCTTAAGAGTGGCGCTCTGACGTAAGCAGCGTCACTGAACACGGATTGACAACAGAACCGGAAGACAATACAATCCTGAATAAAGTTGCAGTTTTTGTTATTTTTGGACCAAAATGTATTTTTCGATGCTTTAAAACATTCAAACTAACCCACTGATGTCACATGGACTACTTTGATGATGTCTTTATTTCCTTTCTGGACAAGGACAGTATACCGTACACACATTTCCAATGGAGGGACAGAAAGCTCTCGGACTAAATCTAAAATATCTTATACCATGGTCTGGGTGAATACTCGATTCTGATTGGCTGCAGGGTGTCCGTTAAAAAGTGATATAGGACACCTAGTAAAGTAGTTCTGGTGAAACTGCCTGTTTACCATTCGAAATTAATAAATAAATGCGCTGCCTACAACGGCTGTGAGTAACCATAGCAACAGGCAGTCACATGCTCTATCATCTAACGTTGGATATTATAACCTAATACAACAATGAAAGACTTCGTGCTATTTCTTTTAACATTTATGGAGAATATGGCAACTTTGACGACTGGAACGCTGCTGAAGAAAGAAAAAAATGTAAATAAAACGGCGCTGCTGCTCTGCTCCATTGAACTCTATTGGTAACGACGGAACTTGCGACCATAGTTGGCTAACGATGCTTTTGGGAAACGCGCCCCTGAATGAGACCTTGCGGGAGTTTTACGCAGCTGTCCAGACAACCAAGGCAGGAGAAGGCTGAACGTTACAGCGTTTCAAGCCTAAGGAGCCTGAGGCAAATGACCCTCTCTTTGATCTGATTAATTTATTGCCCTCTACAACGTTAAGCTGGAGCTCAGAGCTAATTCTTTTTTTTTAATTATTATTGTTGTTTGATTAATTGTTTTATGTGTAATAAAAAAATAACTATGCCTACCTTTGTGTTTCATGAAAAAAAAAATGCATTGTGAACCTGAAGGGATACGAGCTAAGCGGACTATAAATATCTCTGGTTGCTAAATAAACAGTCAGGCAAATTATTATTTGTAAAAACTAGATTTAGCCTAATTAAAATATAAACTAATGCTTTAAAAATGTTTTATTTGGCAAGTGACCATGGTATAAGCGGGTTAATGCCCTCCGAGGTGTCCATTGTCAGGTTTTAATGGACTTCGGCGGAGGCAACCGTCCTCCGCTGCGTGTCGGCCGGTTTACGCCTCGCCGTCGTCCATTAAAACCTGACAATGGACACCTCGTCGGGCATTAACCCTTACTTAAACTGTGCTCTGAAGATGAACGGAGGTCTCACGGGCTTGGGATAACATGAGGGTGAGTCATTAATGACATCATTTTCATTTTTGGGTGAACTAACCCTTTAACACAGTGTAAACTGGTGGTTACCTGGCGTAGTTGAGGGTTTGCTCAAATAGGGACAGTTCTCGATCTCTCAAAGCTTGGAGGGAATTGAACAAGGACTCATTGATGCCAGGCTTCAGCTTCTCATTTCTGGAAAAAAAAAAAACAGAGAGGGTAAAAGTACAACTGAAAAAAAAACTTCACTACAGTTGAAAGCAAGTATTGATTGAGCTTTCGTGCTAAACACAGACAGTGGAGCTTTCAATGTTGCTGCTAAATAGCGTCGGATAAAAAGAAGAGTGTGTAAATGACGCATCTACAGAGAACAACGCAGCCATTCCTTTCAACAAAAACAGCTAGAGAGTGTATTTGTGTGTGTCAGTGTATGCGCACGCTGGAGGGATCTTTAATAATATTCATGGTTCTAGCCAAGAGGTCCGGTCTCTGTGTTTCCTTCCCAGCGGAGGTCCGGACAATACTTTTTTGGAACAGTAATACATTTCCATCGAGGCAATAGTAAAAAAAAACAAAAAAACACTCAAAATAGTCATCAAAGATGTGAATGTTGGGCCCATAGGACCAAAACAGTGATGTAAAGTATCTAATAAACTGGATATGAATTTAAAAAGGTTAGAGCAGATGTTTTACTACGCTATTTTTATTTATTTATTGATTGATTTTCCAAAATACTATAAATCCATTCCAATAGTTTTCAGGATTTTTTTTACTTAGACCCACACATTTTGTGAATATTCAATATATCCTGTTAAAAAGTTGTTGTTGTTTTTTTGGCTCAGTGTGAACATGTTGAACAATGATTAATAAATCAAACAACAATATTATTAATAAAAATAAATTGTTAATTCATTTGTTTTTGTCAAAACGCTATAAATCCATCCATTTTTTACAAAAAAAATAAATAATAATAATAATACATGCAACACATAATCAGGGGCTCATTACATAAATGAATATAAATTAAATTTAGGGCTGTCAAACGATTAATCGTGATTAACCACATCCAAAATAAAAGTTTGTGTTTACATAATATATGTGGGTGCACACTGTATAATTATTTTATATATATAAATACACACACACGTTTGTATATATTTAAGAAATATTTTCATGTATATAGGTTTACATATAGTTTATATTATATTTAAATATAAATATTTTATATATAAATAATATTTTTGCCTTAAATATACATGCATGTGTGTGTATTTATATATATAAAATAACAGCACTATCTCACGCCCAATTCGTACGAATTTGACGAATTATTAAAACGTGTCTAATTCGTAATTATTCGTACGACCTCACTCGTACGAATTTGTACGATTTGTCTAAACCCACGTGATGGTTAGGTTTAGGGGCGGGGTAAGGGGTAGGTCATTCGTACGAATTCATACGAATTGGCCAATTCGTAAAATATGTACGATTTAGCAAAATCGTACTAATTCGTACGAGTGAGGTCGTATGAATTGTTACGAATTAGCCACTTTTTAATCATTCGTCGAATTCGTACGACTTGGTCGTGAGATCGGGTTGAAAATAATTATACACAGTGCACCCACATATATTATGTAAACACAAACTTTTATTTTGAATGAGATTAATCACGATTAATCATTTGACAGCCCTAATTAAATTTAGTAACGGATGTCATTAAGGCTAATACTCATTCGGTGACTAGTCATTCATATGCTCAATATATCGGATCGAATATTTGGAGTGGGTCAAATATGACTTTTACCACTTATCAATTTTTGTTTTGTAGAACAAAAATTTTGAAACATGTTTGAAAATTATGGGGAGGTGCTCGTCTCGTCATTCCTCTCACACAATGCCAGCCGCGACCATACGTGCATCAGCGATTTCCTCCGAGAGAACAGAAATTGCCTGCGAGCTCGTACGACAGCAAACTTGTGTGCACCCGGCTTTGAAGAGTGTCGGTCCAAACACGCACCTCTCAGGAAGGTCACAGTCCCACTGTGTGCTTCTCCAGGCGGCCTGAAAGCGCAGCTCTCGGAGGTCAGGACTCCACTCCACACCCTCTCTCTCCAGCCCGTGGAGATACGTGCGCAGAATACCACACAAACCAAAGTTCTGCAGAGCCTGACACACACACACACGCGCTGTTACCCAGAGACCACAACTTTAAATCCTCATGATGTGGCAGAAGCATCAGCCGTACCTCTACTATGCCGATCTGTCGAGTGACCTCTGGGAGGTTGGAGTGAAGGTCATATGAAACCAAAGCCTTATCCCACATGGCCTCATGTTCATACGTTCGAATTCTGGACACCACACACACACACACACACACACACACACAAAGAAAACATCAGCACTTTACATTTAGATCTTAATTAGTAAGAAAGTAACAGGGTAACACTACATTAAGGACCATTAGCTTTGTTTAATGTAAACTAACCAACTAAAATGCACTATACAAACTTAAATGACCTAATCTAGACCTAAGTTTGGTCTTGTTTTAAAGAAAACAATCAGTAGATTATTACTAATGTGAATGCACTTCAAAAAATTAAAGTATGAAAAAGTTATGGAAGTTATAATTTACAGTAAATCAAATATTCTTTATTAATATATATATATATATATATATATATATATATATATATATATATATATATATTTCATATAAAATAAATAGTTTTTTTTTACTATAAAATTTCTATAAAATACATTTAAAGTGTATTTTTATCCAAATTTAAAGTTGATATCACAAAAGTTGGAGTTCCCATGAGATTTTGTTTAGGCGTTATACCAAAAATAGCCACTGGGTGCAATTGAATTTAACTGTATGCATTCTGCCATAACAAATGCCATAACAAATTAATACATTTTTATCCAAATATCACTTCTGTCACTAAATATGGAACCTAGAGACCTTTCTGACAATGTGTGTTTTGTCAAGATTAGAGAAGGTTTTGATAATAAAGTACGAAAGATGATGGATGAAAAAGGTGAGGGGCCTAATAAAAAAATACCGTTTCTATGGTAACGAAACATCCAATTTCAAAACGGTTTTCACAGGATGAATTCTGAGTTTGTAAGCTTTCAAATGATACCTAACTTATGATAACTACTAAAATATGTGATATAATAATAATAAATTATATATATATATATATATATATATATATATATATATATATATATATATATCATATAAAATAAATAGTTTTTTTACTATAAAATTTCTATAAAATACATTTAAAGTGTATTTTTATCCAAATTTAAAGTTGATATCACAAAAGTTGGAGTTCCCATGAGATTTTGTTTAGGCGTTATACCAAAAATAGCCCCTGGGTGCAATTGAATTTAACTATGCATTCTGCCATAACAAATGCCATAACAAATTAATAAATTTCTATCCAAATATCACTTCTGTCACTAAATATGGAACCTAGAGACCTTTCTGACAATGTGTGTTTTGTCAAGATTAGAAAAGGTTTTGATAATAAAGTACGAAAGATGATGGATGAAAAAGGTGAGGGGCCTAATAAAAAAATACCGTTTCTATGGTAACGAAACATCCAATTTCAAAACGGTTTTCACAGGATGAATTCTGAGTTTGTAAGCTTTCAAATGATACCTAACTTATGATAACTACTAAAATATGTGATATAATAATAATAAATTATATATATATATATATATATATATATATATATATATATATATATATATATATATCATATAAAATAAATAGTTTTTTTACTATAAAATTTCTATAAAATACATTTAAAGTGTATTTTTATCCAAATTTAAAGTTGATATCACAAAAGTTGGAGTTCCCATGAGATTTTGTTTAGGCGTTATACCAAAAATAGCCCCTGGGTGCAATTGAATTTAACTATGCATTCTGCCATAACAAATGCCATAACAAATTAATAAATTTCTATCCAAATATCACTTCTGTCACTAAATATGGAACCTAGAGACCTTTCTGACAATGTGTGTTTTGTCAAGATTAGAAAAGGTTTTGATAATAAAGTACGAAAGATGATGGATGAAAAAGGTGAGGGGCCTAATAAAAAAATACCGTTTCTATGGTAACGAAACATCCAATTTCAAAACGGTTTTCACAGGATGAATTCTGAGTTTGCTTTCAAGTAAGCTTTCAAATTTGAGTAAGCTTTCAAATGATACCTAACTTATGATAACTACTAAAATATGTGATATAATAATAATAAATTATATATATATATATATATATATATATATATTATACTTTTTAGAGGACTTCTTACTATATAAAATATAATTTTATCTTTTTTATTGACAAATACTAGATTATGTTTTATTATGAACTTTTAGCACTAAAAACCAAAGTTTCAATTATTAAAAGTGTGTGTGTGTGTCGACTTTTGTCACAAAGGTCAGAAACTCCTGTAATGACGTCGATTTTTTGAGGCACACTCTTGTCATAAATTCATATATTACTGTTCATTCATAATTTGTAAGAAAAAAACAGCACTAAAATATCTATTTAGCAGTCTTAGACCTTTCCAACGATATATAGTTTGTCATGACTAGATTAGGATTTAATAGTAATATAGTGAAGTAAATTTAGATTGCCCATATACGGGCAAGTGACAGTTAAAGTATTAGTAAATGAAATTAAAATGAACAAATGCTGTATAAGTGCAGTTCATTATTTGTTAATGTTAACTAATGTAGTTAACTAAAGAACCTTATTGTAAAGTGTTACCAAAAACATCTGTTCATGTTGAAATTTTATAGGCATTTATGAAATGAAAAACAAGCAGATTTAATTTGTGTAAATTGTTTGTAAAGTTTACTTTTTACAGTTGTTTTGATCAGTAATTTTTGACACCACACATAAACAAAATCATCTGAAACCTTTGTTTTCTTTTAGGCAAACTGACTCTGCATTTAACATAATAATATACAGTATAATTACCAAATTAATTGATTATCCAATAGTTAAAATGTAATAAAATATATAAATTTCTTTATTAAACTAATTTGACTGAAAACAGCCACACTGTCTGGCTTTCTTTTAACTATAGATACTTGTACTTTAGATGAACTACTTGAACTATAGATGGTAGTACTTTATTTTACAGTCCGCTATGTATTTATTATAGTTATTACAATAACTGGGTCAGAACCTGAACCGAACCTTAACCCATGTAGTTACCTTATATCAACCAGTACTTTCTGAGCTATATACACTATAAGTACACAGAAGTGCATGTACTGTAAAATAAAGTGCAACCAAAACTATTATTCTGATCACCAGTACATATTTTTAGCAAGCTTTAATTGAATTATTTCTGAAAGGCATACAGCCAATTAGTCTCTTCTGCATTTATGCAAAATACTGGAGCCAAACCTGAGGAGGATGTCCAGAAGATCCCACAGCAATCCTGTAGTAATTATGGGTGGTGATTATGCTAATTTGAATGCCCTATTTACAAATACACGCTTAACTATCAAATCTACATAACAAGAACAAAAAAAAAAAGGTTAATGAAGCATTTGTGAACCCAAAGGAGTTTTAGGAAGGTCCATAGTTTTGCACAAATTACTCTGAATTTACTTCATTTGTAGATTTATTTTTTAATTGATATATTTATTCCTCATTCGTTCTTGAATGAGGCCCATTGAGCATATAGTGTATGTTCATACGCTGAGTTTATCTACCGAGTCGAAGAGACTCACCTAGTCAGAGGACTGATTAACTTCCCCCCTCCACATCCATACAGGCTGTCAGGCTCTCCAATGCACCTGTACACTTCAATCAGAAGATCCTGACAAAGAGTAATCAAAGTATTACTGAACATCCCAGTGTTTTACTGCATTATAATCAGTGGAGGAGAGTGTGTGAGCGGGGCAGAGTGGAAGTGGAGTTACAGTGGCTACGTTTACATGCAACCATATCCTCCGTTAGCAGAGCCGGACAGTGAAGGCCCTTGCACACTGAGTCCGAAATGTTTGTACATTAAAAAATAAATACGACCTCACGTTATGTCAATCACGCTTGCACACTGCCTCCGAAACTTTTGTCCGTCAGAAAAAAAATCGAATCTGTAGCAAGCAGTTTGAATGGAGTTTGAATGGTGTTTTGACAATTCAGTGCCACTGAATCACGAATACGAAAATTTCGGACTCGGTGTGCAATGGCTTTAATGGAGTACATTTGAGTACAGTACTTGAAGGAGTAGTCCACTTCTAAAAAAACTTCAGCTGATAATTTACTCACCCCCATGTCATCCAAGATGTCCATGTCTTTCTCTCTTCAGCCGAAAAGAAATTACAGTTTTTGATGAAAACTTTCCAGGATTTTCTCCATATAATGGACTTCAATGGGAACCAAATGGTTCAAGGTCCAAATGAGAGTTTCAGTGCAGCTTCAAAGGGCTTTAAACGACACCAGACGATGAATAAGGGTCTTTTCTAGGACCCTTCGAGTCATGACTCGAAAAAAAAAGATTTCTTCATTTTGATGAACGAGTTCGAACAGGAGAGTCACGAACGCTCATCACAGAAGAGCAAGGCAAGGATTTGAGCTTGTAAAACGTAAACTTTATTTTTATTTTTATTTTTAATGAGCGATCGTTTTGCTAGATAAGACCCTTATTCATCGCCTGGAATCGTTTAAAGCCCTTTGAAGCTGCACTGAAACTCTCATTTGGACCTTGAACCGTTTGGTTCCCATTGAAGTCCATTATATGGAGAAAAATCCTGGAATGTTTTCATCAAAAATCGTATTTTTTTTTTCGACTGAAGAAAGAATGACATGGATATCTTGGATGACATGGGGATGAGTAAATTATCAGCAAAAGTTTTTTAAAAAGTGATCTACTACTTTAAGTACAATTTTGAGGGATCTGTACTTTACTTGAGTATCATTTTTGGGGAGTACTCATGACTTCACTCAAGTACATTTGAGAGGGAAATATTGTGCTGTTGTACTCCACTACATTTCTATCCATAACCGTGAGTACCCGTTACTACTTAAAAAAAAAAGAAAAGAAACGAAAAAAATCTCGGAAACCCTCAATTTGTTGTTTCCCTCTCAAACGGGATTTGATTGTGCAGGTGCCCCACTGATTGGGACAGCCTATCAGCAATCAGCTTTCCGCCAAAGTCAAATCAATGGTCAGATTTAGATAACCATGGACGAAATAATGGATGAAGACGCAGCAGGTCCATCCCGGGAATGTGCCGACCCGTCGCCCCACCTCGCCAGGCTATTTGAATTTTCTGAAATTTTCTTAAATGTTAAATAAAGCAACATGATAAAAAGATAAATATTACTTGATTTTAGTTTCAATTCCTTTTACATTCTCCAAGGTATTAACATTAACGTTTTTCATAATTCCATGTGGGACGTTTCTGTACGTAAATGTAAGGACAGTAGTAATGCAATATTTAGAAAATGTAGTCTTGATACTCAAGTACTTTTAAAAACAAGTACTTCAGTACTTGACTGTAGTACTTTTACTTGAGTAAAATTTAGCAAGGTGTATCTGTACTTTTACTCAAGTAATAAAGCTGTGTACTCTGTCCGCCTCTGTCCGTTAGTAATCGTGTTGACGTGCTGGACGAGCTCTTCATGTTGAATAGTGTCATATTAATGCGTGTCCCCTCATGCTATAATCCTCCTTTCACTCAGAGTCTGTGAAGTGGAGCAGGACAACGGCCTTGTTTCGGATTCATCAATCGGAACGAATTCAGTCCGATTGAAACAACAGTTGCATGTAAACGTAGCCATTGAAGCGCAGTGATGAAATCACGTCTCTGATACCCATCATCACCCACCTGGAGACTGATGCCAGAGTCTACTAAACTCTTCTCATTCACACTGCTGATGGACAGAGTCTGGCTGCTCTCATCAAACGCGATCCGTCTCGACACTCGAGACTGCGAGCTGAGACAAACACATGCCATTGGTCACAACACGGATGAGTCAAGAGTGTAAAACACTGTGGTCATGATCACAGCAACCATGAACAAGCGAGTGAGAGCGTCACCGGGCAGCACCTTCGGCTGTGCTCCATGTCGGACCTGATCTTGTCCACGTAGATCTCAGAGTACAGGAGCGCGGTGAAATGGGCCGAACACACCTGGGCGGCTCCAGCCACCTCCAGGTAATTCAGATCCAGCCAGAAATTAGAGTCACACACCGTCCCATATTCATTACTAAAAAAAAGTTACAGTTTAAACCACAATTACTGCACTTTACAATGCAACAATGTACTTCAAATGAATAGTTCACTTAGAAAATATAAGTGTCATCATTTACTCAGCATGCCTGAAACATTGTTCCAAACCTGTATGTAGGAAGATATTGTGAGGAATGTCTGTAACCAGACAGTTGATGGACCCCATTGACTTCCATAGTATGAAAAACACAAATAGTGATCGTACACCATCAATGACTTACATAGTAGGTCATCAACTGTCTGGTTATCAACATTTTTCATAATATATTCTTTTGGATCAGCAGAAGAAAGAAACTCATACAGGTTTGGAACAACTTAGAAATTATTTCTCCAACCTCCCAGGCGCCACTGGGCGGTCCTGTTGTCTGAGATAGTCTATGACTGCCAGCATGCTGCGTAGTAAGGTTTTGTCTATCTGGGTCTGGTTGGCAACATCAATAGTGCTTCCTGTTAAAACAGACAAAACGCTCACTTGTACAGAATAGAGAATCTCTAATAAGACAGTACTGCAGCAGAGCAAGTTGTTATTGTCCAAATGAAGACTAACATGGTTCTGCACCTGAATCGGAGAGCATGGGGGTGGTGGGCCGGCTGGTCGGGGAGGAGGGTCTGCGGTACTGACTGAAGAAACTCTGAATGTGTGTGGATAGCAGCTTCCTCCAGGAACCATCCACATCTCCCAGGAGAATATCATGAACAAAGAGCGGCAGCATCCTCTGACAAAAATCTGTGTTCACCTACAGCAATAAAGAAATTACTTTTGGATCAGACATTAGCATAACATCAGCATTATAACACGGGACCACTAAAATAATAACTTTTTCATCAGTGTACCTCACATAAAGGTCTGGTGAGAAGCAGAGCTTCGTTTCGGACCCCTCCACTGTCTAAAAGGGCCATACACAGGTTCTTCAACCAGTCCTTGTGTCCACCAGGTGTCACCAACCACAGGTCAGAGCTGTCCAGCCTGTCTCTGGACTCTGAGCTCACTTCCATGGTCATAGTGGGCTCCTGTACAAAAGAGCAGATAAGTCCTATAAGGTGTGGACGGAGTATCACTGCAGGTATTATTTTTGTTGTCATTTAAAGGTTTATTTATTAAAATATCTATTCAATCATTTGTTTATTAAAGTACCTCTATTATGTTTTTTTGTTTCATGCTGTGTGCAATATAGCTGTTTGTGAATGTAAAAAGTCTGTAAAGTTTCAAAGATTACTTTCCCATAAAAGAAAGAACCGATTCTGAACTGACTGAAACAAGTCATCAGTAAAGCCCGTCTCACTTCCTGCATGAACGTATGTGGATTTGTAACAAATTTGCACAATGCCAGTCTATGGTCTTCATTGGTGGCCCTCGAACAACGTCCACTTTGACCCTCAAACATTGTAGATGTAGCTGAGGCCTGGAAGAGTTTGATTCGTGCTGAAGACATGTCGAGAAGAAGCTGTTTTATAAGCTGTGAATACAAATTCACATTGCACGCACTTTCAAAGGATGAGGAATCAGACTCGAATTGATAGGGTAAAACCGCTGCCATCAATACCGTTCATATCACTGTTTATCAACTGCGGGGGATGATCCGGAGCTTAAATTTAAATATTATAATGCATGTTTCATTTCCGACATGAGCTTTAAGCGGTCAACCAATCACAACAGACTGGGCCATCTGACCAATCAGAGCAGAGTAGACCAATCACAGCAGACTGGGCCATCTGACCAATCAGAGCAGAGTAGACCAATCACAGCAGACTGGGCCATCTGACCAATCAGAGGAGAGTAGACCAATCACAGCAGACTGGGCCATCTGACCAATCAGAGCAGAGTAGACCAATCACAAGAGACTGGGCCATCTGACCAATCAGAGCAGAGTAGACCAATCACAACAGACTAGTTCATTTGACCAATCAGAGCAAAGTAGATCAATCACAACAGACTGGGCCATCTGACCAATCAGAGCAAAGTAGACCAATCACAACAGACTGGGCCATCTGACCAATCAGAGCAGAGTAGACCAATCACAACAGACTGGGCCATCTGTTGTTCTGTGTAGACTGTGTTGTTCACACAATCTGACCAATCAGAGCAGAGGAAAGGAAGGGTTTATTGAGACTGAATTTGACTTGATCAAATGGTTTCAGACAAGGCAATGCTGTAATGTATATCATCAGAAAATTAAACTGTTTTTTAAATGTAATTTGTTTACCTTGGGTGCATGCAAACCTACTGCATGAAACTTTTAAAACAAAATAAGTTACTTGTTGCATAATAGAGGTACTTTAATGGTTCATCAATTCACAAATATTCAGCGTGCAGTTGGAATCAAGTGTCCATAAAAAGGATTTCATGTAGACATATGCAGATGTGAGGCACTTGCCCGTCTCTTGGCAGAGCGGAAGGGGTTTAGGTAAGCCAGCAAAGGGTCCCTTTTACTTTTATACATCTCTCCAAAATCAAGCCCAGACTCTGTGGCCAAGATGTCCTTTAAACACACACCAGCAGCCTGACGCACCGTAATACTGAAATAAAACAGACAGAGAACTATGATGTAACTGATGCAGGCACATTCAAAATAAATACTATTAGAAAGCAAATACTAGAAATTGTTTAGTGTGAATTTGTTAGGGATGAAAGTTAGGCATGCACCGATATGAAAATGTTATCCGACACGATAATTCTTTATATTTGAAAGCCGATAACCAATCTATTGGCCAATAAATCTAAATCCAAGTTTTGATATAATTTTTGAGAGCCTGATTACAAAAACAAAAGTCATGTCCAAAGCACACAAGTATATGTTCTCGTTATAATTTTATACTCGTAATATAATTATTTTGCACTGAACTGCATTTTCCTTCTTTTTTTTTTTGATTCCAATCATATTTCAAGCAATTCAAAACCATCATGGCAAAGTGTTCATCTGAAGGAAATAATCCAATATTTATCGGCTTTAATTTATCGGCCACATTTTCTTACCGAACCGATTACAATAACATCACAAATGAACATATATCGGCCGATACGGATATGGTTTCTGATATATCGTGTGCATCCCGAGTGAAAGTGCAAGATCTGCTAAAGGAAGTAGTAAAGACGTGCCTGTGATGTGTGAGTGCATTGTCCATGCAGTTCAGGATGATGAAGATCCACTGAAGAGGAACATCTGGGATCATATGGGCTGCTCTAGCATACAGCTGGTCTTTCCCATGATGCAAAGCAATTGATGACAGGTCAACTGGCCCAAGTTCTCCCAGGCACCGACCAACAGCCTCTGAGGAGCAAATGATAAAAATCCCTGCCACTGACTACCAACAGAAAATCACAGTTCCGACAAATATTTTGATGATCACAATTCATGGTTCAATATGTCCAGCTCAGACTTTAACAGGACATCCATCAACATTTAAAAAAAAACTGCACCTGTTAAAGGGATACTCCACTTTTTTGGAAATAGGCTCATTTTACCACTCCCCCAGAGTTAAACAGCTGAGATTTACTGTTTTCGAATCCATTCAGCCGATTTTCTGATATTTAGAAGAATATCAGTAACCAGACAGTTTCTGGTCTCATTGACTTCCATAGCATATTTTTTTTCCGACTATGGAAGTCAATGAAACCAGAAACAGTCTGGTTACAGATATTCTTCTAAATATCAGAAAATCGTCTGAATTGATTTGAAAACGGTAAAACCCAACTGTTTAACTCTGGGGGAGTGGTAAAATGAGCCTATTTCCAAAAAAGTGGAGTATCCCTTTAAGTCATTTCAATGGGGTCTATGTGTATGGCAACTTACTCAAGATGTCTCCTCCACCAGGGTGGTTAGCTGCGGTTTTGCAGAGCTGAAGGAGGTTTAGAACCAGCTTAACCAGAATACAGCTGGCCGGATCGGCTAAACAGATGTCAGATATGAACATGAGCATTACTAAGACAGCGCAAGTTAAATATATCGTCGCTGCCCGATGAAAACCACGTATGTCCAAAACGGTTACTTTTCAGGAAGTGAAAAAAACATGTAATTTCAAAAACAGCTGAACGCAGCGTTGTCATGCTTGGCACAACATCTTTAAATGTAACCATATTCTTGCCAGTGTCATGATATAATCCATATTTGACCCAAAATCGAGTTTAAATGGACATACGTGCATATTGTATTGTAACGGTGGTCGATACGCGTTCTTCCGATCATTAATTAGAATGACCAAATCGCGTTTCATATTGACAGATTAATAGGCTACGCTCAGTTTATTAAATGTCTCTTGCAAACTATGAAGAGACAATGAATCATACACTGACATGGCGATGCTAGACTGATACTTTATTTACACAATCTTACCGTAATTTTGTCGGATATGAGCTGCATTTATACTGTATGAGCTGAATTTTATCGTCAGCTAATTTCAAAATCAAAGACATACATCAATAAGAGCTCGGCAACAGCCTGCCCTGGTAAGAACACTTCGTTTCTTTACTTGAAGATGATTGTTTGTGAGAGATGATTGTGTGATTGTGAAGATGATTGCGTCTGTGACTTACTTTCAGTTTCGCTCAGCTGCTCATCTGCGGTGATGCGTGTCGCAGTAGCGCCGTCATATCTGACTATAACGTGTCATATATAGCCTATATAACACGCTCTCACTCGTTTATTTTTTTTTTACATTTTTGGGAAAAGTAAAATATAGGCCTACATATGTGGTTTCAACAACCAGATTGCGTTTACTAGTAAAGATCCGAACACAATGCGAGCCAGACTACCTCCAGATTAGAGTTCTCAACGGGCCTGAAAATTATTACCCGACCCGACTCGGCCCGTGGCTTTTAAAGCCCGAACCCGATGTAACCCGACACATCAACATGAATAATCTCCCCGAACCCGGCCCGCGGCCCGACTCGGACGCGCTCTACAATCTATTGCCGTTGCGGCGTCTATTCATTCCGGTGAAATCACAAAATAAAATGCACACAAACTTAGAAAGATTGACTAACTAGTAGGGCTGTAATCAACCAAAGAAATCCTTGGTCAACCAAAGTCTTGTCCTGCAATTAGTCGAAAAAAAAAACCTTGTTTTGATTGAACATTCTTTTAAACAATTGTCATAGAGCATTTATAAAACAACAACGAAAAACATCACAAATAAATAAAACTATAATAATAATACAATTTTTTGAGAATTAGGCCTAAGTGATTTTTAACTGAAAAAAGTGAGGAGCTCTGTCTATGCAGTCACAATCGCGCACCTGATCACACCACAGGATACAAAAAAATAACTGCTATCTGCCACATTATAAAAAATCCTAACAAAAGCTCTCGTTTATACGGACTTTATATTCTTCTTTACTCACAAAGCTATGGGTTAACTTTTGTCCAGCCGATCTAGGCATTTTAAACAAACACACAAATACCCACGTAGCCTAAAAAACAATCCGAATAATAATAGGCTGTATTTTGGAAGGCATATAGGTTTATTTTCGTTTTGTTGCATTATTTAGGTTATTTTACAAATAAAAACGAAAAACATATTAAGAAAACACAATCTATTGAATCAGCATGATATAGACGGTAAAAGGGCTGCTCACGTCTTTTGCGCGCTCAAGTTTGATTCAAACATAGGCGCGCGCTGTGCGGGCTCATGGAGCAACGCGGTCGCCTCCCTCCACAGTCTTGTCGTCTTTGTTTTACAATGCAGCCAGACAAAAGATTTAGATTTCTTGGACATTTTGTCGACTAAAGTCAAAACAAGCAGCGTTCTAACTGAATGAATACAGCATCCCTTACCGAGCGCGAAGCTGCAGCACAGCCGGCCACAGGCGCGTTCCCGAGTCTCTATGTATGTGCGCTAAAACTGTGTCTCATCCCAAAGCGCCATATACAACTGACGCTTTTACAAAAGCGTAAATATCGAACGCACATGGCACCCTTCAGCGAACAGCAGCGATGATTAATCATTTGGTTTTTATTGGGCGGAAAAGATTAAGCCCGAGGTCCGACCCGACCCGAGTCATTTGCTTATATTTTCGACCCGAACCCGGCCCGAACCCGCGGATCCCGTCGGGTTTGTCGGGCCGACCCGACCCGTTGAGAACTCTACTCCAGATGGTCAGGCAGATCCGATCACAATTCGACCATAACGTATTTATACCTTGCATTAACATGCCTTTTTTATTATCCGGATAACTTATCTGGATACATATCGCATTTTAATACCAGGTGTAGGGGTCTCAGAGACTTCACGAGACCGGCGAGATGCCTCCACAGGGCGGGGAGATACCATACTGTCTATGGGAGATACGCTGCGTGATGGACAGCTTTGACAGCAAATGGAAATACGTGGAAATCAGATGACATGATTTCACAACTTTTCATTGGTCATTTAGATAATGTGAAGCATGCACATACGGAAATGAACCTGGACATTCTATCCGTCAAAAAATCTCAAAATCGGCAAAATGGACATACACGGTTTTCATCGGACAGCGACGATATAATAAAGAGCTATGGCACCTTTATCTGACGGTAGCATAACAAATGGGATTCTGACCATGGCATTCTTTCAAGAGTTGTCCAATCTGCTGTTTGTGGCTGTGAAGTTGCCTTTTCAAATTTTTCAATCCCTCCAAACGCGCCAGGGGCAACGAATCGCAAGACCTCACAGAGAGAAAATGCTCGATTTCCTGTGACAGACAGAAAAACAGAAGGAGCAGGCACATAAAACGGTGTATAATAAGAGCAGAATTACATAAACAGAAGAACAAATTGTCAATGTTAAGCCATATCAACTGTGATTAGGAGCATCGACCAATTATGAAATACTTCATTTCAAATTCATACAAAATCAACTTCTCCAGTTTAAATTTAGTTTCACAACACAACATGTAGATATATTTAGACATGTTAAAGGTGCAGTAAGCAATTTCTGAGAAACACTGTTGACATTTGAAATCAACCCAAACAAACACACCCCTGCCTTCAGTGCACACACATGCAGAGTGGATGTCTCTTTATCAATGCTGAAGGAAAGCAAAATAGGAAAAATATTATAGGTGTTCTGAAGCCATTTTCTAGTATAATGTGAGATAGAAATTAATATTTAAAGATAAGAATACTAAAAAAAACTTTGCTGATAATTTACTCACCCCCATATCATCCAAGATGTCCATGTCTTTCTTTCTTCAGTCGAAAAGAAATTAAGGTTTTTGATGAAAACATTCCAGGATTATTCTCCATATAATGGACTTCAATGGGAACCAAACGGTTCAAGGTCCAAAAGAGAGGTTCAGTGCAAACTGTTCAAAGGGCTTTAAACGATTACAGACAATGAATAAGCGAAACGATCCAGTGAATATCAAGCGAAATATCAAGCTTATCTAGCGAAACGATCGCCAATTTAATAAATAAATAACAAAGCTGAAGTTTTATAAGCTCAAATGCTCGCCTTACTCTGTTCTGTGATGCGCGATGGTGACTCTCCTGTTCGAACTCGTTCATCAAAATGAACAAATCTTTTTGTTCGAGTCAATTCGTTCATTTTGTTCTTTGAATGAACCAAATGACACAAAATAGTGTTGGGAAATATTCCCTTCGGTCTGATAATTGTTTTACTTTCTCTGTTCCATTTGTGAGAACTGAACTGGGAAAAAGGTCTTTTATGTACGCAGTTCCATTTGAATGAAATTTTCTTCAAACGAAATTGAAATTACAAACGCTGTTGCCTATGGAACATTTCAAATCTATTATTCGATCACTCGAAGTAGACTCATTGATTTGCAATTGTTTTTAAGTGTTTTAAGTGTTTTAATTGTCTATTTGTTGTTTCAATCTGTAAGTTGGAACTGTAACTGCTGTTCATTCTTGGCCAGGACTCTCCAGTGAAAGAGATTTTTAATCTCAAGAGAGATTTTCCTGGTTAAATAAAGGTCAAATAAAAAAATAAAATAAAAGTTTTGTTCATTTTGATAAACGAGTTCGAACAGGAGAGTCACAAACGTGCATCACAGAACAGAGCAAGGCGAGCATTTCAGCTTATAAGACAAACTTTTTTTTTTTCTTTTTTTTAATTGAGCAATCGTTTTGCTTGATAAGACCCTTATTCATCGCCTGGAATCGTTTAAAGCCCTTTGAACAGTTTGCAGTTTGCACTGAAACTGTCTTCTGGACCGTGAACCGTTTGGTTCCCACTGAAGTGCATTATATGGAGAAAAATCCTGGAATGTTTTCATCAAAAACCTCAATTTCTTGGATGACAAGAAATGGATGTCATCTTGGATGACATGGGGGTGAGTAAATTATCAGCAAAAGTTTTTTTAAAAGTGAACTACTCTACTCTACTCTACTAAGTCGTTAAATTCAAGATCACGTAAACTCTTCCCAATGCTGCGGCTGTCAGTCATTCTCCAGTCAGCATCAAACAGCGCGTCACATTTGGTTACGACAGTCAACACGAGGAAACTCTCTCCAAGATGATTCAACGTTACTATTATGCTTGATCTGTAGATAAATGTCTATGGTTTTCACAAACAATGACTTTATCTTGCTGGACTTTATTGCTGTATCTTAATCATGTTACTTACTTTCTCCCGGGTGTCTGTTAGATTACAGCACTAATTGTTCTTCATGCGCACAGTAACTGAAATTTAAAACTGCTCAAAGAAAAGGCTCATTAAACTATTTATAGATACTGTATAATAAACTACGCGTAATGAAGTTGTCTGTAGTTGTCTATACACTATATTGTGTTTAACACACAAAAGAGTGATTATCAGTTCAACATACAGAGTTATAGAAATTCAACTTCATTAAAAAAAAAAAAAAAAACTACGCTGGTATCGTATCGGTATGGGTCGATACGATGTTTTGGTATCGGATCGATTCTGCAAAAATGGTATCGGTACATCCAGAGTCCTAAAGCTCATGCTCATGATCATAACCATTGTTTTCCCAGTGATTTTCCTCTGACCTTTTCTCTTTTGTAATGTCTCTCAGCCATCTCTCTTTCTACAGTCATTCTTCAATCTCTCTACATCTATACATCTCCTTCCGCTTCATAAGTGGACACGCCCCCTGCTGCTGATTGGCTCATTCCCCTCTCCCTTTCCCATCATGAATGAACACCCCCTGCTGCTGATTGGCTCATTCTCCTCCCCCGTCATGAGTGGACACGCCCCCTGCAGCTTGGCTCATCTCCCCTCCAATCATGAGTGGACATGCCCCCTGCTGCTGATTGTCTACAAGTGTGCTGTGCTGCTCGGCCCAATCCACTTTCAACAGCATTTCTCAGAAATCACTTACTGCACCTTTAATGTTAAATAATGTGGGTCTACGCAGCATTTCTAAAAAAAAGAACAGATGTTGACCTGTCTGAGAGTGAAGGCTCCAGAGCTGTATTTGAGAGCATGTTGGGCGGCTCGGAGTTCTCTGAAGTCCGGTCGGTCCGGGAAAGGCTCCAACAGGGGAATGGACTTTCTCAGCATGCTGTTCTCTGGGTTTTCTATTACCAGGAACCTTAGCAGACGGAGGACCTAAAAGCAGCCGCATGTACAACATGTCATATAATGAATAATCAGTCAAATCATGCATCACACTTTTCGCATCGCATCATATTATTTTGTTAGTGAACACTGTTAACATCGTAATTGACTTTAATGTGCTTTAAATCAGTACTGTAATTCAGTTTTGCATCCACCTCTTGTGTCACCACACTTAACAGTGACTTAAAGCTACACTGTGCAACTCTTTTAGTTTATTCTTAGCTAAAAACACTTAGTTCTTTCAAAAATATATGTGCTCATTAATGTATATTTACTTCGTTCGAGTAATAAAGTATTCTCATGAGTGTATAATATACCATTGAAAATACATACGGGTAAGGGGTTCTAATGTCGGTCGCTATGTTGCCCCTCCATCTTGAAAGTACATTAGCCAAAGAGGGACATACCCATTAATTCAAGCTTCACCTTTCGCGTTTACGTTTGAGTTAACACTCATGGACGAGGTCGAACTGGAAGCCATGTTAATCTTAAACTACATTGGCCACCGTAGGAGTTAAAACGAAATCAGAATTGAGAGGAACAGAAACTAATATTCACTGGATGGTCACATACCTCTTTTCACCACTAGATGGGGGTAAAAATCACACAGTGTAGCTTTAAAACCTGCATTTCAATTTTCATTCACATTTCAGTTATTTATTTCCAAATATATTTAGATATTTCCAAATGAGTTCTTTTCTAGTCATTGGATTTCATGATTTCTGAAAAAAGGATTGTTAAACACATTTTGTAGACATTATGGTGGTGTAAATTTTAAAAATTGTTAATTTGAACAATGTATATTCTCTTAACTATACACATTTTCTTGACTTGTCAATCATCATTTAAAAAATCCTTGATATTTTAGATTGTTTTATGTTATCGCTTAAAAATTCATACACTTTTGTGGCCAAAAATGAAACATTTAGGGATAATTCACCCAAAAAATTGTGTCATCATTTACTCAGCCTTAAGTTGTTCCAAACCGGTAACCAAACAGTCGATGGATCCCATTGACTTCCATAGCGTGGGGAAAAAAAATTGTTTGGTTACCGACATTCTTCAAAATATCCTCTTTTGTGCTCAGCAGAAGAAAGAAACTCATCAGACACGTGCAGAGGGGGGGGGCGTTGGGTGCTCGGGCACCTGCCCTTTTGCCTTGGTGCCCAAAGTGCCCTTTGGTCAAGACAAAATTTATTTTCCTTTTTTTGCTTTTAAAGGCACTTTTGTGGATGCCTGCCCAATCTAACTAGTAGTAAAATGTATGAATAATAATTTAGCCGTAAATAAAATGACCTGCATGATGACCTTTCACCTGGCGAACTCATCCAGGACGATTCCTCACGCTGCACGCGCATTTTTTGATTTCGTGCGGCTACGCGCAATCGCGCATTCCCAGAGGATAGCTTCAATTCTTGCGGCTGCGCTGGTAAGTGGTGTTCTATTCTCAGCGAAGTGATTTTGATGTTTGTTTACTTATTATTATTATTTTACTAGAACGACGTGAAGAGAGCATGCAGAGAAATGTTTGTGTTGCTGTGTGTAGGCTGTAGAAGTAACGTTAGCTTGCTGTTTGAGGGAGAAAAGTTTTACGGGCGTGGAGGGGTGTTATTTGACTAAAAAATATTATTTTTACTTTAAACTATTATTATTATTATTACAGTATTTATTTAAAAAAACGTGGAGTGCCATAAAAAATATTATGACAACTCTGGTAAGTTATCACATAGGCTTACCAGTTAGTATCTTATGTTTTGTGTGCAGAAGCCTCTGTGAACATCTCCCTAGTAATGTTACTATTATATACTATTATTGTATTATTATACTATAGCAGCCTGGGCAGAATCTGTAGCTTTAGCAGGTCAGTGAACTAGTGAGCCAGTTACACCTGTCAGCAATCTTTACATCTTGTCATGGTCACATAAAAATGGTTTAATCAGCTAATACCCTATATCTCTGTTTATTTTAATGTCTACAGTCTCAGATCAACTCCAGCAGTATCAGCAGCAGTAACAACAACATCAACAGCAAAGGCAGCAAACTCACTTAAAGACTTTAGTAAGAATTTACCAGAACAGGTATCACATTAATGTTAAAAATCTTGTAAAGTATTAATTGCTGTTTCTGTTTGCTTTGTTTTTATTTTCATTGTATAAAATGTAACTCTTGTATTTTTGTAAATCAGTTTTTGCCATGAAAATAGCCACAGATGCTGATACTGTATGCCATTAAATGAAACTATACTGTACTGCACGAAACATGGGCCATGTTGATTTTGTCCTACACAGTTCACTATAACAGCTGTTCTTTATTATTCTGTATAACAGAAAAGAAAAAGCCATCAGGTTGGGACAACTTAAGATGTTTCAGTTTCTAATCCCAGAGTTATATATAGAGCACATAAATCATTTTTTTTTTTACATTTTAAACTTTAAATTTGTCTTTTCTGTTCTGTTTCTTTTTCAAAACTGCATCAATGCATTTGCTGCTGTATCGATGCAGAATCATCTGTATTGATATATTACTGTATTGATATTTTGAGCACAGCCCTATTTAAAGCCTTGTTTCCATGTGCCCCATTTTATACTTTAAGCACCTGCCCCTCCAAAGGTCTCTGCACGGCCCTGAAACTCATACAGGTTTGGAACAACTTGAGGGTGAGCAATTTGGGTGAATTATTAATTTTTCATTTTGGGTGAATTATCCCTTTATTTGAAAATTAGATGATGTTTTTTTATGGTAATAGGTTTCCTGTGGTATATCTGCTATTTTCAAATGCGTTTTATTTTTCAATTTACAGATACTAGGTAACTAAAACACTTATAATAAAAATTAAAAGAATACAATTTCAGATTTGTAGAAGTTTGAAGAGCTGAATATTTTTTTCAGATATTGTTTTATCTTAAAACTTATTTTGAATCATTTTAGGTAATCTTGAGGCCCCTCGGACGTTTGCTGAAGCCCCCTAGTTGAGAGCCTCTGCACTAGTTTGTGACTTAACACTCTCTCTGTTCTCTCTCACCTGCTGAGATATGGCAGACCTTTCGGTGACCTGTGCTGTGAGGGTCGCCACTATGACCTGCAGGTGACTCTCAAGAGCATCATCACAGTATTCAACAGCCGTCTGACAGACCAGCGACAGCAGCTCACAGCACAGGGACAAACTGCGAGAGGACACTTCATCCTGAGGACATGATCTGCAGCAGAACACAAGAGCAAAATCAGCCACTCTGGTTCTCAACCTGTCTCCCACTAATGACTGCTAACTATTCATTTGTCATCTAGCTGATAACCCAAAGGACCCTATTCCAAAGCGAATGGCACAAGTGTACTCAGGGCGAGTCTGAATCCACTTTTGCTTGTTTAACGAAAGAACAACTGGTCGGCGCTCCCGGAACATGGTCTAAAAGGGTTGTCCCAATTCTCTTAATGAGTGCAATAAACCAATCAGAGTCTCATCTCCCACTCCCTTTAAAAGCCAGTTGCACTCACGCTATGGCGAATTCGCTATTTACATGGACGTATTTGCAAGCGGAAAAACTAAACGCTTCACTAAGAAACGGATCTGCTCGTGCGCGAGGTTAAAGACCATCTACGGGACAAACCGGATTCCACCATATCTTTATGAACACAATAATAATCTTTTACATTGTAATCCTTTTATTTTTAATATTTGCCATGTTTGTGTGTCGCTGCATGCCCCTGTGTGTTATAAGCAGAGTGTGCGTGTGTCGTGGACCCACCTATAGACGCAGATTACTAATGCGCTCTTAAATAAAAAAAAAATACTGCGCCATTGATTTTAGACCAGGTGTCAGTTGGTCAATGGCGCAGTCTATTTCAGTTTCCTCAAAATAGCAATGCGTCAACAATGCGCATGAACACCTCGTTTTCAGACCAGCATATTGGTACCTGCTCTTTGATACCAATATTTCATTTGAAAGTCACGTTTCTAGCATCTGTAAAACCACATTCTTCCATCTTAAAAAATATATCTAAATTACACCATTTGCTCTCATTGACAAATGCGGAACAATTAGTTCATGCGTTCATGACATCAAGGCTAGATTATTGTAATGCTCTACTGGGTGGTTGCCCTGCACGCTTAATAAACAAACTCCAGCTAGTTCAAAACTCAGCATTTCGAATTCTTCCCAGAACCAGGAAGTATGACCATATTAGCCCGGTTCTGTCAACCCTGCATTGGCTCCCTATTAACACTAGAAGTGCCAGAATTCCAAAACTACTAGAACGGCCACAAACGGTCATTTTGATGACCAGTGTTTATTTCATTGACGAATAATTTTTGTAATTATTTTCGTCAACCACATTTTTTCAAAGATGAAAACGAGACGATCACTAAATAAAAACTAGGTTTGAATGACAAAAACAATGACAAAAATGTTCCAGTCAGCAACAAAAGAAAAAGAGACAATCGTTCACTGCTCATTAATAGCTTTAATAACTATTCATTATTTTTAATTCATACAAATAAATATGTCTGCTGCTTGAAAGAATAAAGAATGATGTATGCAAGCAGAGAATGCATATATAATTACTTGGAAAGAAGACTGAGTTATTTATACGCCAACTTTGCACCCAGGAAACGTCGCTGTCACTTTCCACCTCCAATTGTTCCCCTGCATCCGAATCATCACTAGTCAAGTTCTGAAGCATCTCCAGGGCCATGGTTCGAGTCATGGTCCTCCTCATTCCCTCATTCATTTTAGACATTTTAGCCTAGCAATATATATATATATATATATATATATATATAGCCTATAGATAACGTAAGTATTATAGATAACTGTAGTCTGGTTTTATTTGCTTATTTCTATGGAAGCTTGTTTCCGCCACTGAATAAAAAAATAAAATAAATAATTGCGACTTTTTATCTCACAATTCTGACTTTTTTTCTCACAGTTGCGAGTTTATATCTCGCAATTCTGACTTTATTTCTCAGAATTGCGAGTTATAAAGTCAGGATTGCGAGATATAGACCATTTCACAAGATGTAAACAACACTGGTCCAGAAACACTTCCTGTTTCAGTTTGTAACTGTTTTCTTTATTTCACATGTAAAGAAAACATCTTAAAGATGCTTGTTTAACTTTTTGATTCAGTCTTAAATGTTCTGTTGGTTGTATTTGTTGTATGTAGTGTTAAAAAAACTGAAACAGGAAGTGCTTCTGGACCAGTGTTGTTTACATCTTGTGAAATGGTCTATAAAGTCAGAATTGCGAGATATAAAGTCAGAATTGCGTGATATAAAGTCAGAATTGCGAGTTATAAAGTCAGAATTGCGTGATATAAAGTCGCAATTCTGAGAAAAAAAGACAGAAGTGCGACTTTTTATCTCACAATTCTGACTTTTTTTCTCACAATTGCGAGTTTACATCTCGCAATTCTGACTTTCTAACACATAATTGCGAGTTTATATGTCGAAATTCTGACATCTTTTCTCAGAATTGTGAGATATAAACTCGCAATTGCGACTTATCAGTCGGGTTACCAATTCTAAGGGGGAAAAAATACTAGTTTAAATCTCACAATTCTGACATTATATCTCACAATTCTGACTTTATATCACGCAATTGCGACTTTATATCAAGCAATTCTGACTTTATATCTCACAATTCTGACTTTATAACTCGCAATTCTGACTTTATAACTCGCAATTCTGACTTTATAACACGCAATTGCGACTTTATATCTCGCAATTCCGTGTTTATAACTCGCAATTCTGACTTTTTAAGTCACAATTCTGACTTTATATCACGCAATTCTGACTTTATTTCTCGCAATTGCGACTTTATATCACGCAATTCTGACTTTATATCTCGCAATTCTGAGAAATAATGTCAGAATTGCGAGAAGTAAACTCGCAGTTGTGAGAAAAAAAGTCAGAATTGTGAGATAAAAAGTCGCAATTACCTTTTATATTTTCATTCTATGGCGGAAACAAGCTTCCATATATTTCTGATCAACAACTAATGTAGAAATTATTATATAGCAAACACCTCTACAGAGGTGACTGGACGGACCTTTCTGTTGACAGTTGAGAGAGACCACGCTCAACCGCGGGATATTTAAAAAAAAAAATACTGCGAAATTCAGTACGGTCAATATGACCGTCTATGGCCGAAATAGGTAAATATGTTCTTTTTTTTTTTTTTTGCCTTACGTTTACGTAACTTAATTTATATGAAAAGCATTTTAAATGAAAATACAGACAGTTTCAGGAAAAGTCAGGTACCAGCAGGATTTTATTTTTTTCAACAAAGTTATTGTAGATATAAAATTCAAAACGGTCAAAATGACCGTTATGGCCGCTCTAGTGTTAAAAATTGTATACATTTTAAAATATTGCTAATTACTTACTAAAGCACTAAATGGTTTAGCTCCGCAGTACTTGAGCGAGCTCTTAACGCATTATAGTCCTTCACGTCTATTGCGATCTCGGAATTCTGGCTAGTTGATAATACCTAGAATATCAAAATCGACTGAAGGCGGTAGATCCTTCTCCTATTTACCAAAACTCTGGAACATTGTCTGTGAAGCAGACACACTCTGTAAGTTTAAATCCAGACTAAAAACACATTATTCAAATTATTCAATATAAACGTGATCATAAATTGATCACTCTTGATTGACCCTTGAAAAAGTGAAAATGATGACTGAAATTAGCTGAAATTAGAAAAACACACTTGCGTCGTGTCTGGCACTGAATTGCGTCAAGTTTGTGATGAGGCCCAAAAACAGTCGTAATGTGTGTGTGAGCAGACCTGCTGTTGATATGGTGAATAAGCGTATAGATGATGTCCCGCAGCACAAACGCCCACGCACCGCCCAGCCCGTCCTTCACCTCCCTGAGCAGCAGGCTCACAAACAGGTGGTACATCATCAGTATACGGTGCCGCTCGTAGGCGTTGGTGGTCTCGGCGGCCTTCTGACAGATAGCAATGAGAATCCTCTGAATGGACATCTGAAACAAAGAGAACAAACACAGACACCAATGCACATTTATACGGTAGCTCGGGGGAAATATAAGCATGGAAGTTTGAGTGTGAGGCTCACGGGAGTCTTTGACAGGATGGAGACTAGAGACTTGTGGTTGGCACTGTGGCATTTGCTCAGGTAATCCAGCGTGGCTTTGATCACGTATGAGCTGAAGAATGGCGGGTTTGGCGCAGGATCCAACTCTCTAATTACAAAAATACAACATTTCTTATGATTCATAAAGGGTGGCAATAATATAATAAATTCTAAGTGGAGTTATCAGTGAATTTGTCAATGCTGGATGAACATTTGAGCACATATGTTTTTATGCGCATTTTTTAATTGTATGTGCATCTTCCCGTTTCCCTCCAGAGTTTTTTTTTGTTTGTTTTTTTCTGCATTAACCCCCTGGGGACCAAGGTGTATTTGGGGTCCTTGAGATGTTCTGACATGCCCTGACATTTGTGATCTTTCATTTGCTTATAAACATATTAATGGCACAGGTGAAATGACACTATATTTAGCACAAACAGGGCTACCATAATATGTGGGCAACATGTATGTACATGTTTGTATTTTTGAGAGAATATTGTTGATGCGTGGTTATTGAAAAAAATAAAAATGAAAGTTTCTGAAATAAGGCCACAAAACACATACGAAATATGCGTCCACAAGACTTTTGACTAATGGATGTTGTTGCCTAGAGTTTTTTCTTCACAATGATCTGAAAATCATCCTCGTAATCTTTTTAATCTTTTAAAAATTAACACGTCATACGCTATAATTAGGTGAAAGAAAAAAAATGACATCTCTCTCTTTCATACAGATTACATCAACTGAAAATAGTTGCTTTTTTATATAAATAACTTCATTTAAAAGAAGAGAATTTCAGCTTCATAAAGAGAGATCGTTCGTGTCCCTGTGACAAGTATTTAATGAGTTACAGTTCATTTTTCGGACACGTTTCAGAAAGATTTTTGCGGAGACAGAGTGAGCTGAAAGCGCACCCTGTTTATTTTATTTATTCTACAAAAACACAAGGTTTTGATGCTAATAAGAGTGTACACAAAAAGAAGACCCTCTATAGTTTATAATCATGTATTGATTTTATTTATATGACATTAATGATTGAGTATTTTAAGTCTATGTTGCAGCTATGTGAAAAAAAACAAACAATCAAAACGCGGGGACACATTTTTGGTCCCCAGGGGGTTAAAAAAAGGTGGCTAGAAAAGGCTATTTTTACTAAATGAGTAAGTTCTCAAAGTTTCAGTATGTTTTCATTGTGTATCAACTCTGTTTTATCTCAAATAAACAATGAATATGGATTCCTCATGCTATAATCATTTTAATGATCTGTAAGGTGTCACGATAAGAAATAAATATACCCAGTAAATTTCTGTAGGTCTCCACCATCCGCAGACGCTCCTCCTGCGGTCTCATGCAGCGTCATTAACAGCTCCACCACAATGTCAGCCAGGTTGTTGCAAATCAAACTGTCAATTTGCTGAAGGAAGAAGAAAACTGTGTATATAAATACTTCTTGAGCAGTGTACCAACTTTAACCAACTGTGTGCCAACTGCATCTACAGAAATATACAGTTTAAAGGGATACTCCACTTTTTTTGGAAATAGTCTCATTTTACCACTCCCCCATTGTTAAACAGTTGGAGTTTACCGTTTTCAAATGTATTTAGCTGATTTTCTGATATTTAGAAGAATATCAGTAACCAGACAGTTTCTGGTCTCATTGACTTCCATAGTATATAAAGGGGTTGGACAATGTAACTGAAACACCTGGTCTTACAACACAATCATTTATTAGGATGGTGAGGGCCTCATTTTGCATCCAAATAAAGCACCAATTCATCTTGGGAATGACAGATCGAAGTCCTTCACAGTGACCAGAGGGATTATGAGCCGTTCCTCTTCCAGAACAGTGTCCAGGTCACTATATGATGCTGATGGAGGAAAATGTTTTCTGATACCTCAATAATATTCAGATCTGGTGACTGTGCAGACCATGGGAGATGTTCAACGTCACTTTCATCTTCATCAAACCCTTCTGTCACAAGTCTTGTGTGTGATACGCGGTTTGAGCATCAGGTGCTCATGATCCTCCAGCTCATGATTTTTGACTCGTGTCCATCAAACACAGTCAGGATTGTCATGATATTGCAGCGCAAACCATCACTGATCCACCCGTGCTTCACTCTGAAGATTGGCCACCAGGCATATAGATGTGAAACCTCCAACATTGGCCAGTGTTTCAGTTTCATTGTCCAACTCCTGTATTTTTCCTACTATGCAAGTCAATGAGACCAGAAACGATCTGGTTACTGATATTCTTCTAAATATCAGAAAATCGTGGAGTATCCCTTTAAGTGCAGATCAGTAATGTACTAAATATCAGTGGATCCTCACCTGTTTTCCCAGGAAGTTGCTGTCCTTCAGTATGTCGTACACCCTATGAGCTTTCTCTCGCTGCAGGGCCACATGGGTGTCTTGCCCAGCGAGGGCGAAGTGAGGCAGGATGTTCACCATGATCTTGGGGAAGCAGTTGGCCAGCAGCTGTTTCCAGTCTTGAGCCAAGTGATTCCCAATGGATTTCACCTCCTCAAAGTTATTCAGGAAGACCAGGTGCGGGATCAGCACATGGTAGGATGACCTGAAATTATAAAACATAGTTACAGTATAATCAGAGTACAATACAGTATATTTACAGATGAACTTGGCCGAAAAACGTCTGAATGTGTTCTGATACTGAGAATTTTCGGTAAAACTTTATTTGAAGGGGTGTGCATAAGACTAACATGACACTGTCATAAACATGACATAACACCTGTCATGAAAATGAAGGAGTCTTTGTGAATGTTTATGACTGTTGTCATTAAGTGTTATTCGGTAAATTATGACACTTTTAGTGCAAAGTTGACATTGTTTAAAATGTCTTTGTTATGACAACTTGACATTAACCAAGAAATCATAACCTGTCAACCTGACATCTTCATGACTAGTCCAACGTGTTCCACTTTACTTGAGGTAAGGGGAAATATTAATGACACTGTTGTTTGACAGCATTTGACAGTGTAATAACCCTTAATGACATCTTTATAACTAGTACAATGTGTTCCACTTTACTTGAGGACAAGTCAAATATTCATGACAGAGTTATGGTGTCAAGACGACCAAAGTTAAAACCAACCATAACATATGACAGGGACAGGGTAATGTAATGTTAACACAAAGCTAAATAACTTCTTTAGGTTTGATAATTAGACATGTTATGACATAGTTGTGACAGGTTATGATTTCTTTGTTAATGTCAAGTTGTCATAATCAAGACATTTTTTCTTTGTAAACGTCAAGTTGTCATAACAAAGACATTTTAAACAATGTCAATTTTGCATTAAAAGTGTCATAATTTACCGAATGACACTTAATGACAAAAGTCATAAACATTCATAAAGACTCCTTCATGTTCATGACAGGTTGTTATGTCATGTTTATGACAGTGTCATGTCAGTCTTGTCATGTCACTGCACACCCCTTCAAATAAAGTGTTACCAAATTTTCTACTATAATGTAGCATTTTTATAATGAAAAATTGAAAATGATAATGATTAATTGACCATATGCACGGTTAACTTCCTGGATTTCGATACAATCTGTACAATCGACACATAATCATCAATTCTTTTTAATGTTGATTTACATTTTAATGCAGTTATCAAACTTACCTAATTTGCCAATAAACCAGTTATATTGATTGCAATAAAGACTAAAAGCTAATGGGAATACTGGAATAATAAACAGTTACAGAATAAATACAGAATAAAAAACTAATTCAGAATACATCTGTATTTGGACATGTACACACACAACATTTTTCCAGCACTTCATATGTATTTTTTTTTTTTTTAACGTGATGACCAAAAACACTATTTGCTCATCCTCCTGAGAGGATGCCCATTTGTAAAACCGAACGCTTTAAGATGTAGGAAATCCAACATTTGATAGAAAACACTGTTATTTTTAAATAAAAAAGATATTAATTACCAGTATAGACCATTTTGCAAGATGTAAACAACACTTGTCCAGAAAGACTTCCTGTTTCAGTTTGCAAATGATTTCTTTATTTCAAATGTCAAAAAAATATATATCTTAAAGATGTTTGTTTAACTTTTTGATTCAGTTGTATGTTCTGTTGGTTGTACTTTATCCCAACGTTCATACAGTGTTAAAAAACTGAAACAGGAAGTGCTTCTGGACCAGTGTTGTTTACATCTTGCAAAATGGTCAATAGCCAGTAGATGGTGGCAGGTGAGCATTTATTGGCTCATATTAGCCATTACCTGTAATATTTTCTTTGCTTTTGAAAAAAAATATTAAATCCCTATGTTTAAAAATAATTTTTTGTAGTGAAGTATGGATGTAGGAAAAGTTACAAAGTCTCATGAAGAACAAAAACTTGCCTTCAAACTGTGAATGAATTACACAGAAAGCGAGCACTCCCTTTATAATCACAGAAGCTGTCAGGAAAACGACCGTTTTGTTCAATAAATCGAACTAAAGTGCACAATAAATCTTTAATTTACAGTGTGGACTTGATGATTGCTGAGAAGGAACACTGAGGGACGCGTATTTCTATGGCGTTTTATGTTTGAATAACTAAATGAATGCTGACTATTTAAAGGAGTAGTTCACTTAAAAAAAAACTTTTGCTGATAATTTACTCACCCTCATGTCATCCAAGATGTCCACGTCTTTATTTCTTCAGTCGAAAAGAAATTTAAGTTTTTGATGAAAACATTCCACGATTTTCATTAATGATTTCTTCATTGACTTTATTGGGAAACAAACGGTTCAAGGTCCAAATGAGAGTTTCAGTGCAGCTTCAAAGGGCTTTAAACAACACCAGACGATGAATAAGGGTCTTATCTAGAGAAACCATCGCTCATTTAAAAAATAAATAGCAAAGTTTAAGTTTTATAAGCACAAATGCTCGCCTTGCTCTGTTCTGTGATGAGCATTTGTGACTCTCCTGTTCGAACTCGTTTATCAAAATGAACAAATCTTTTTTTCGAGTCATGACACGAAGAGTCCAAGATAAGACCCTTATTCATCGTCTGATGTCGTTTAAAGCCCTTTGAAGCTGCACTGAAATTCTCATTTGGACCTTGAACCGTTTGGTTCCCAATGAAGTCCATTATATGGAGAAAATCCTGGAATGTTTTCATCAAAAACCTTAATTTCTTTTCAACTGAAGAAAGAAAGACGTGGACATCTTGGGTGACATGGGGGTGAGTAAATTATCAGCTAAAGTTTTTTTTAAAAGTGAACTCCCCCTTTAAGTGACTATATTCTGATTAATTTCTAAGTATTGATGCGGTTAAAGCTGCCCAAGGACATTGAAGATAAAGACGCACCAAATGAGTGAGTGAGTTTTCCAGCTGATTATATTATTGCTTTTCGTCCATATGCTCAATTGCCATGAAAATAAATAATGTTAACCCCCTGGGGACCAAGGTGTATTTGGGGTCCTTGAGAGGTTCTGACATGCCCTGACATCTGTGTTTTTTTCAGCTGCTTATAAACATATTAATGGCACAGGTGAAATTACACTATATTTAGAAGAAACAGGGCAACCATGACATATGGGCAACATGTTTGTACATGTTTGTATTTTTGAGAGAATATTGTTTATGCGTGGTTATTGTAAAAACTAAAAATGAAAGTTTCTGAAATAAGGCCACAAAACACATGTGAAATATGCGTCCACAAGACTTTTGACTGATTGATGTTGTTGCCTAGGGTTTTTTCTTCACAATGATCTGAAAATCATCCCCCTAATCATTCACATAAAACTGTGAATTGGGTTATATTGTGAAAAACATTTTTTTTTGTTTGCCAAGGCAATATGCGAATGGGCGTGAACAGGCCAGCCCCATCATGTATAATTAGGTGATTCACACCTGAGAGAGACAAAGACATGCATAATAATGAGCCTTTCATTCAGGTGAGTCAGACAAGAAAAAAAATGAAAGGACAACATACATATATATATATATATATATATATATATCAGAAGGTCAGATGCAAAAGCCTCTATGTTCCAAGTTAAATTCTTCTAGAATGATCATTTTTATCAAGCTTGTAAGCTTTAAGTTCAGTAATTTCACTTAAATGACAATTAATAGGTAGTCTTCATTGCCATTATGTGAAATTACTGAAGTTGTATATACAAGCTTGATAAAAATGATCATTCTAGAAAAAATTCAAATGGCACTTAGAGGCTTTTGCATCTGAGCTCTTCATATATATGTATGTATAAAATCAAAGTATAAATGAAAGTCAAAACCCATTTTTTGTCATACCTGGAAACAAATCCTGGTCAAATATTATATGGGCCATGTAGAATTGGTTCAGAGTTAGAGTTTAAAACATCAAGATGTTTTAAACGCTAACCGAAAAGTGTGTTTAAATATGATTCGCGTGTGTGGCTAAGAAAATAATATGAGCAGAACTCTAACGGTCTCTAACTAAATGAACGTTCGTTCGTACGTCCGTCCACACGCCCGAATCATATTTAAACACACTTTTTGGTTATAGGTACAGATAAATAATGTTATCTTACTAATGTAAGGATGTCACATGAGATTCTTGTTCCAATGAAAACGAAAGTGAATGAACGCACTGCGCAAGCGTCTGTGAATTCGTCTATTCTTTCCTATCAGACGCGCATTTGATATTTACACAGTCTTTGTAGACACTAACGCGATTAGAACAAAGCACTTATAATAAATGACTTACTGCATCAGCTGAATCCGTGCTCCTCAAAATGAAAGTATAAGGTAACTTTTTTTCCAGGATCTCCTCACTGCGCATGCAAGACTAAAGAATAGGACGAGGTTATCCGTAATAAACTGTGTTTTTATCGATATGGGCATAAACTGTATGTTTTTATCCATGTGGGCGTTTTCATGGCTTGCCTCAACATTAGAATTTGAATAGCACGCGCTCCCAGTGGGCGCGGTCACATTAGCACCTCATTTGCTGTAATGAGGTGAAAGGGAAAATCCTGACATCTCTTTCTTTTCATACAGATTACATCAACTGAGAGTAGTTGCTTTTTATATAAATTACTTAAATTAAAAGAAAAAAATCTCAGCTTCATAAAGAGAGATTTTTCGTGTGTCTGTGATAAGTATTTAATGAGTTACAGCTCTTTTTTCGGACGCGTTTCAGAAAGATTTTTGCGGAGACAGAGTGAGCTGAAAGCGCACCCTGTTTAATTTATTTATTTTACAAAAACACAAGGTTTTGATATTAATAAGAGTGTACACAAAAAAAAGAAGACCCTCTATAGTTTATAATCATGTATCGATTTTATTTATATGACCATCAATGACGGAGTATTTTAAGTCTATGTTGCAGCTGTGTGAAAAAAAACGATCAAAACGCGGGGGCGCGTTTTTGGTCCCCAGGGGGTTAAAATAGCCTTCTGATACCATGTATGCAAAATATGATTTATTTAGATTCGGGCTCAAATATGACCAGCGTGTTTTTGTGAGATTCGGCCTGATTCGATTACACACCTGTAAAACTCGTCCAGACTGCAAAAGCCCAGCAGTGTGTAGGGGAAGGACTGCAGCGTGTACCTCGGGTCCGACTGTTTCTGGTTCAGCCACTCGGCCACTAGGTAATATAGATGTGAATGGATTAAACTCTTGGAGTCCCTGTACCCGAGCGACCGGGACACGCCTCTCAGCACCTGCAGAGTCGACAGAAAAACCTTTGAATGGAGGATGCCGAGGAACATTTGGACAGTGTTCAGTGTTGAATGTCTTTACCTTATTGATGAGCTGTTCATCAATCCTGTTCTCCTTGTAGGACTGGAAGAGAGCAAACAAGGCTTGCTTCTCACACACGGGGCTGCAGGACATGACCATAGACACACTCTTCAGCAGGGTGGCCCGTCGATTGAATGTCTCGTCGGGCAAGTCTTCAGACGGACAGCTCTTCTGCACAACAACGGCATTAAAGAATTGATGAACAAATTAAAATAAGGCAAAAATAGGCGTGTCTAGCCATAAATACGTTTATCTTTAATTTCTGGTATAAACTGTTGGATTTTGATTTTTCACCGAAAATTCTCACAGAAGTCCAATCTGTTCACAAACTGCACATAATACGCTCACACAACGCTGACAGAGAATGGACAATGAAATGAGAGTAACTTAAAATTGGCGTGGCGCTATTTAAGCCATTTACTACATCCTTCACATGTCAGCATAATCAGTGTAAACACTATTTCCTTAGACATTCAGATGAAGGTGAACGAGATACACCTGCCCGCTCATTCCTTCCTGAGCCCTGAGGTAAATGTTCTCAAAGGCCGTCTGCTGGTTCTTCATGGGAAGCATCATCTTGCCTTCCAGTCCGTTTTTAAGGAACAAGCTAGAATTGAAAAGCCCATGTGATTAATGGAAGAGCAGTTCCAGCAGAAGAGCGTGTAGTTGAGCTCATCCCACCTCTCCACAGACAGTGCCGCCAACATGCACACGTGGTGATGTGGGTCCGCTAAATGAGCCGAGAGGACCGCGGACACGGGCAGCTCCTCATCCCTCAGCGTCAGCGTCGCCCACTTACAGCAAGGGTCCACCTGGGGGAAACGCTCAGGTAAAGCTACATATGCAAACCTCTCTTTGAAAACACTGTTTACGTGGACTTGAAAGTCGAAAGATGATGTAACTGACTGTTATCCTATAAAATAGTACTACTTAAATGTGCCTATTACAATTCGTTTTGTACTATTTTACTGAAATACAAAAGCATACCGTACTTACCTCCAGCAAAGCCAGTAAACACTGCCTTAGTGCCACTCTCACAGCTGAGGTGCATTTCCCGGATTTCCCTAAGATGCTGTACAAAAAGAGTGTAATTAACCTTAAGAAGCTCTTGAGGAATCTCTTTTAAATTTGATCTGGACTAACATTTCTTTGTTTTTTTTTGTTTTTTTCTTTTTAACAAAACATACACTTCTTTTTAGTCAACAAAACATTTCTTTATAGTTATGTAATTACCATTATATAATGAAGTAAATGTTTTTTTTTCTTCACTTTATTTATAGGTTTTTCCACATATTAAAGAATTCCGAACATTCCATGAAATTGTACAATTTAACATATCTATTACCCTTCTACCACCCCCCACCCCAAGAGAGAAAAAAAACAACAAAAAAAAACGGTGCCAACCAAGGTAAATATTTAACCACATTATTCCATTACATTATTCCATTTTTATACAGGAGCAGTGGCACAGTATTAAAGAATACAATCACTAACTCTTTTCCGGTATGCAGGGAGTATATGTTTCCATATATGCAAGGAGAGAACTCCACAGTTTGTAAAAGTTCTTGAGAGAACCCCTCAGCGTGCATCTGATTTTTTCCAGTTTAATAAAGTGAAACGTCTCTAATCCACAAGGAGTGAGTAGGTGGAGCAGATGATTTCCAGTGCGGTAAAATCCGACGTCTAGCCAGAAGGGACACAAATGCAACAAAATCCGTCTTGTACCGAGAACATTGAACAGTCACAGAAAGTGTACCGAACAGTGCTGTTATAGCCACAGGTTCAATTGCTGTCCCGACTACCTCTGACATTGTCTTAAATATATCAGACCAATATCCATGTAGGGCTGGACAGAACCAGAACATATGTGCCAAGGTTGCAGGAGCAACCTTGGTCACAGATATGATCGATGTCAGAGTAAATTTTAGACAGTTTGACCTTTGTCCAATGAGTACGATGAAGTATTTTGCATTGGATCCATCCATGTTTGGCACACACAGATGAGGAATGCACCCTGTATAAAATACTCTCCCATTGTTCATCCGATATATTTTCAAATAAATCTCCCTCCCACTGAGTTTTTAAAGATGCCAGTGAGCTTCTATTTAGAGAACATATTTTGTCATAAAAAAAGAAATCGTCCCTTTCCCAATAGATATTGGCTCAAGAAGTAAATCTATGGAAGTGGGAGTAGGGAGGGAGACTAGGAAATTGAGGGTGCATATTACGGATAAAACTGCGAGCCTGTAGGTATCGGAAAAAAATGTTTCTGGGCAGTGAAAACTTATCAACGAGTTGTTGAAAGGATGCGAAAACATCATCTATATATAAATCTTTAAACATTATTAGGCAATATGTTGCCCACTGGGAAAAAGTCTTGTCCATCAATGATGGTGGAAAAGCAAAGTTTGACGCTATAGGGGCAGACATAGAGAATGATTGTAAACCATAATACAGCCTAAACTGTCTCCAGATTCGCAGTGAAGTTTTTACCAATACATTTTTTGTGTAGGGAGAAAAGGAACTGTTAATAGGGGAGTGCAACAGGGCAGTTAAAGTAGTTGGGATACATGAAGTTGCTTCCATGGCAAGCCACATGGGTGAGCACTGCGATTTGACCTGCCTTAACCAGTACTGAAAGACCCTGAAATTAGCTGCCCAGTAATAGTGTTTAAAGTTGGGTAAGCCCATACCCCCAAGAGATTTGGGTCTGAAGTAAATGTTTTGAAGTAAAACCATTTTAAAATAAAAAATACCATTTAATTTGTATAATTTGTTTTTAACACTAATATTGATCTGTCAGCATTGACACCATAATATGAGGACTGAACTGAGCAGGACGATGACATCACAGTTTATTCCAGAGCGGCGATATACATAATTTAATTAATAATTAAGAAAAAAAAAAAATATATATATATACAGTATATATATTATGTAAACATGCCGTCTATCCACTAAAACGTTTTTCTTTTTCCTCCCATCCTCCCATCCTTTGTCTCTATGATAATGCTATCCTATGCTTTGTTTGAGAGTGTCCACACCTCTATGTAACTCCTCCCCCTCGTAAGGTATATGAACACAAGGTATTTTCCCTCAGACTTGGCTAAGATTTTTGGACGAAGCAGACTACAGAGATGCAACAGTAATAAAGAATCATGCTTAAAAAGATACAGCCGAGTCTCCTGGTCTTCGCTTCCGAGTTCCTACGCTTTAGAAGAAAAAGGTTTTCAACACCGCTCACCAGAACCCAGACACGACTTTGAGCAGCGCTCCTTTGATGTGTGCCAGCTCGTCGTCCAGCTCGCTCGCGGCGGGCGCTCGGCCCAGACAGCGGATGGAGGGCAGGAGAGAGCACAGGACGGCAGCACACACCTCCTGGTCTTGCCGATACAGAGAACAAACATCTCTGCATCAAAACACCCAAAAGGAATTAGAAAAGATTGTCAGTGGAATACACAACAGGCTGAAGTTTTTTTAGGCTTATCTTCTGCTAAAAAAAAGGATGCATTTAATTGATCAGAATCAAAACGGTAAGAACAGTGATATTGTGAAATAATATTACAATGTAAAAGAACGATTTTCTTTTTAACACATTTTAAAATGTAATTTACTCCTGTGATTGCAAATCTGAATTTTCAGCATCAGTACTCCAGCCTTCAGAGTCATATGATCATGATTCAGAAATATCTGTAAATTAAAGCTGCAAGCAGCGATGGGCGGGCCCTCGCACCTGTAGCACGTTGGGGTGTGAGGCGGCCACGTTGCATATTCTGTAGCTCAGCCAGTGCGGCTGTGCATTTGCTACGTTGCTTCGTTAAAGGTCACTTCCTGTTGCCAGCAGGTGGCGCTATGAATGTGGGTGAATGTCGGTATGTAGATTTGTTCAGGGCGGGACTCTTGTCAAATGTGTAAAATTTCGTGCAGATCTGGGCATTTACAGCCAAGTTACTACAACTTCCTGTTTCATGGCGAATCTTCGATGCCACAGACACGCCCATCGACGAAAACGCGCAGATAGCACAACTTTACATCGTCAATGCCTTTAGAAGGCACAGCAGGAATTTGAAGTCGATCCAAGTAAATCCCTAGGAGGAGTTAGTTAAAGTACGGAGTGTGTAAATCGTCCCAAATCGGTCGCCAAATTCAAAATGGCGGACTTCCTGTCGAGTTTAGGGTATGGGTTCTTGAGGCTTTTTTGTGCGTCTTGATATGATACACGTCCCCACCAAATTTCGTGCATATAGGTTGAACGTGGAGGAGGGGCTAATTTTTTACAATTTTCTAGGTGGCGCTGGCGAGCCATTTTGCCACGCCTATCCGCGAAACCAACAAAATACGAAATTTTTCACCAATCCTGACATGCGTGCCAAATTTGGTGACTTTTTGAGCATGTTGCGGCCCCGAAAACGGCGCTTACTTTGTAGAAAAAAAAAAAAATAAATAAATAAATAAATAAATAAATAACCCTAACAGTTTCAAGAAGGCCTCGCACCGTTGGGTGCTCGGGCCCTAATAATACACTAATAAGCTGATTTAGTCATTGTTGAAAGCAATTTTTGCTGCTTAATATATTTGTGAAATCATGATACACTAAACTTTTAAAAAAGAGAGTGATTAATACTTTTATCCAACAAAGACGCATTAAATTGATCAAAAGTGACAGTAAGGACATTTCTACTGTTAAAGCTTTATAATAAGGTCTTATTTGTTCAAATTTGTAAATGTATTATCTAATATGAACTGACAATGAGCAATACATGTGTTACTGTATTTATTAATCTTTGTTAAAGTGAGTTTATAAAAATACAGTCGTTCATTGTTTATGTTAGTTCAGTGCATTAACAAATACAACTTTTGATTTTAATAATATATGTATTAATGATGTGATAATGTATGTATATATGTATAACGTATTAGTAAATGTTAAAATTAACTAAGATTAATAAATGCTGTAGAAGTTCATTATTAGTTCAGGTTAATTAAAGTATTTATCTAATGTTTACAAAAGAAACCTTATTGTAAAGTGTTACCGAGAATTAGCCTTCAAATAAAATGCTGTTGATTGAATTCTCTGGAAAATGCACTAGTTTCAACAAAATCTTTAAAAACGGTTTTCAACAATGATAATAAGAACCATTGGTAATAATCAAGCACCAACAAAACTTCATTTTACTTTTTCTTATAATATTTCACAATATTACTGTATTTATTTATTTATTTTTGATCAAATAAATGCAGACTTGCATTTGAGTGAGAATAAGAAACTACTTAAAAAACTTAATTATTCCAAAGTGGACTGTTCGTATCAATTTCACATTTTCAAATACACTTTAGAAGAATTTAGATATTACTAGTTCGGTCATTTATTAAAATGAACTTTAATGCACCAAATATAAGATGTTGAACAGAACATAGGGGAAGTGGAGGAATCCTTACGCCAGAGGCCTGAGAAGAGTATCGAATTCTTCAGGATCCAGAGATGAGACTTCAGCTGGGAGTTTCTTCAGCAGGGAAAGATACTGTACAAGTAATGGATGAAAAAGACTCGCATTAGACACAAGATCTGCTAGTATCAGACGTGGAGCATATTTCATCTACATGTAGCCTCAACCTCAGAATAAGGCACACAAAATGGGAAACACTTCAGGAGTTTCAAAGTCGTCATCTGAATGGTTGAATTCTACAGGATGTCAAGAAGATGTGTGTGTCGTGTTCTTTAAGGGTCCGCCTGGAAACAAATCACAATGCCAAACCCACTCGTGGAAGAAGAAATCTGTTGTGTTAACAACTGTGACAATGAGCACTTACCAGGATCAACTAAACGCTGGATTTAAAATGCAAGTGACGTTTGAGGCTCTATTGTAAACTAACACAATTTTGTGGTGAAAATCCAGCTTTTAAAGGGATACCACTTTTTTTTTTTAAATAGACTCATTTTACAACTCCCCCAGAGTTAAACAGTTGAGTTTTTACCATTTTCTAATCCATTCAGCCGATTTTTTGATATTTAGAAGAATATCAGTAACCGGACAGTTTCTGGTCTCATTAACTTCCATAGTATATTTTTTCCTACTATGGAAGTCAATGAGACCAGAAACTGTTTACTGATATTCTTCTAAATATCAAAAAATCGTCTGAATGGAACCGAAAACGGTAAAACTCTGAGGGAGTTAACCCTGAGGGAGTTGTAAAATGAAAATTTTCCAAAAAAAAGTGGAGTATCCCTTTAATGTTTTTTTATGTCTATTTTGTGTTTTTAATGTGCTTTAAGACAAACCATGTGTAAATTCATGAGTCGACAGCATTGCTGAGTAATTCTCTCCTTAAAACTGCAGTGAACCAAAGACAGTCTCAAAAACACGGTTTGAAATCGCTGGTGTTTCTGACGTCACAAACTACCTTGTAATCAATCAGATCAACGTGTGATCGTCAACAAATAGATCTCTGAGCTGAGTGAGTGAGTGGAGGTGGGGCTCATTTACATATTCATAGTACCGCATATACTAAATGAGGAAAAGTTGTAGAGTTACATTCAAGATATTTTAAGGCATGAAGAAAAAACATTTAAAATGTAATTTTGGTGTGTTTGGGAGTTTTAAGGGATACAATTATTGACTACAGGGGGAGTTTAAAATAATAATTTATTAGATGGGACGCTGGGTTGTTATCATAGCCACAACATTTTCACGCCACTGAACATAACGCAGAACAAAACAAACTGTGATTGGTTGCGACACATGTCAGTCAGACGGCCTCTGGACGGTCCTTGGCCAATGAAAGCTGCGATGGAGTCCTAGACCTTCTGTCGTCAGTCTGGTTTGTCTACAAGAGGCTCCTTTCCTAAATGTCTTTAACATAATCCAATGTTTCAATTAAATAAGAGTCAGACAAGCAGCAACCTTCCGGTCTCTTTCTTCAATCTAAAACGAGAATGACTTGAACCGCAATTCATCGACTGGCCACTAGAGACAGGATGCAAAATCCCATAGACCCGACCGCCCATGTTAACATGCCCACCTTTAGGGGCTGTTTACACCTGGCCACTTCATGCGTTTTCTCAGATCGGATAGCTATCTGATTTATCAAAACGATTCCATTTACACCTGGTCACATAAATGTGTTTTTGCGAAACGGATATAAATCCGATCTTCAATTCCCGCGCTATATGCAGATTTAATGAAGTGCACGTCACCGAAAGCAACAGATATGAGCCGAATTTGATCATCGGTTAATTTCAAAATCAGCAAAGACAGCAATAAGAGAGCGGCAACAGTCCTGGTAAGATCATTTCATTTCTTTAGGCTACTTTTATGGTAGTGTTAATCGTCTGCGTCTTACTTTCACTTTGATTTGCGATAGTTTGCGGCGTGTTGGCTTGATAGGCGTTCAGCTGCTAATCTGAGGTGATGCGTGTCGCAGTAAACTAACATGAAATATAGCCTATAATACGCTCTCACACTTTTATTTTTTAGCATTTTTGGGAGGAGTAAAATTTACATATGTGGTTGCAACAACCAGATGCCTTTACACATGGCCCGTATGGTTGGGTTGCGTTGCGGAGAGTTTAGGATTGCAGAGTTTGTGAGATAGTGGTTTTCTAACACCGACACCCGTACAATGGAAATTATTCTGAACATCAGCTATGCTAATTATTTCCCATCTGCCTTTCTGCTGTTATCTCGGGACGCTTGTCCCGAGAAAAATGGCGTTCGTCAGGTCCAGTCTTGTATCCAGCATCTCACGGGGGTTTCGGATGCCCCACCGCCTGTGATGAGAAGACCAACGCCTGTGAAGAGACGACTCACCGCCTGCGATATGTTAAGGCGCCGTTTTATACATAAACAATATTTATATTTAATACTTATATATAAAAATATGAATCTAAGCCAGAGGAGAACTGGCCCCGACTGAGCCTGGGTTCTCCCAAGGTTTTTTTCTCCATCCAATCTGATGGAGTTTTGGTTCCTTGCCACTGTCGCCTTGCTTTTGGCTAGCTTTGGCTTGCTTAGTCGGGATTATTTAATATTTAATATTTAACAATATTATTGATCTGTGTTGTACTACTTTCATTTTATCACTGGGAAGCTGCTTTGATACAATCTGTATTGTAAAAATCACTATATAAATAAATGTGACTTGACTTGACATGTCCAGTTTCGTCTGGAAAGCGGCCCATACCACCTCCTGATGTGGTTTGAGTGATCGGATTCTAATCCGTCTCAGATGCGTTTTGGGGGGCATTTACACCTGGTCTTTTCACAATCGGATAGCTATCCGATCTCAGAAAACGCATGAAGTGGCCAGGTGTAAACAGCCCCTTATATATATATATATATATATATATATATATGAAGAGTTCAGATGCAAAAGCCTCTAAATGCCATTTGAAATTTTCTTCTAAAATGACCATTTTTATCAAGCTTGTATATTTAAGTTCAGTAATTTCACTTAAATGACAATTAATAGGTAATCTTCATTGCCATTTAAGTGAAATTACTGAAGTTAAATATAAAAGCTTGATAAAAATGATCATTTTAGAAGAAAATTTCAAATGGCACTTAGAGGCTTTTGCATCTGAACTCTTCATATATATATATATATAAAAAGCTAATAAAGTCTATATAGCTAATTTTGCCGTTCATGACAACTGTGAGGGGGGTGATTTTTTTTGTTTTATAACTCAACAATTTAAATTATATTGAGCCTTAAAGTTCTGCATAATTAAGACCGTGGCCACTTGAGTGACAGATGAATTGCCGCTGATGTCAGTACTAGCAGTTTGTCTGCTGTCTGTTAGCGTCATGTCACCTCAGCTAATCCCGCCTCTTTGCCCATTTTCAGTTACCCGAAAGTACGCACGACCAAGATGGCGACGACCAGCTCCGCCCACTTTGGACTTCAAAAATGCTCTCCAGAATCCTACGGGTGACGTCACGGACGCTACGTCCATTGTTTTTATACAGTCTATAAAGTAAATACATTATGAAATCATAATCACCATGTGGAGATGAAGAATCTGAGAAAAGTCTGTGAGGTCCAGTAGTTTGAGCAATTTGCGTTGAGTGTCCAGGGGTTTGAAGGAGAATCCACCGTTGAGCTCTGAGGATCCACAGAGCGACAGGAATCCAATCACAGACAGGAAGGCCAAGTCTTGCCTAGATAAATGCTCCTCAGATAATGCACTCTTGGTCCCTACGATCGAAAATGAAGAAAAAAAAAATCAATAACGTGATCTTAACAGCTGCGAAATATGAAATCCCATTCCTGATTATCTTGAGCTCTCCAGTCTCGCTTGAGCACCTGTGCTGAATTTTGAGTCACAAGCTTCGTCATTGGACTGGCAGGGTCTGGAAGTGACGTGGCGCGTCCCGTCTCCATCTTCAAACAGATCAATCTCCTCCTGATTGTCCGTTTGGTTTCTGCTCACATCCACATCTTCATCCATTGGGTCGTTCTCCATGACTGCGTGGTCCTTTTTACTTGAGCTGCTCAACTGCAAAAGTAAAAGATGCACTTTAGATGAGTGTCATCTTCTGGAAAAGATAAATAACAGGAGTTTGTATGGGTGTGTGATATGATTTTAGACTGAGACATTAAAATGTCTCCACGATCTGCCAGTGAAGAGAAATCGCAGTATTGTGCAACAGTGCGATCAGTTCTGGTGCCTCCGTCCCAACATACTTTACGACGCCACGTAAGGGTTAATGCCCTTTGAGGTGTCCATTGTCAGCTATTATTGGACGACGGCGAGGCGTGCGCATCTGACGGTTGCCTCCACCGAAGTCCATTCATTCCTATAATGGACACCTCGAAGGGCATTAACCCACTTATACCATGGTCACTTGCCAAATAACACATTTTTAAAACATTAGTTCATATTTTAATTAGTTTTACAATCGAATTCTAAAGTTTTTACAAACAATAACTTGGTTTCCCTGGTTACGCCTGGCGATTTATTTAGCAACCGGAGATATTTATAGTCCGCTCATTTTTTCAGCGTTTTTCAACGCGTTTTTTGTGTTCACACTCAAGCCATTTTCACTGATGATGAGCCGAGTGAACACGCGAATTCATTCCCTGACATTAGATGGCGCCAATTTGCTATGCAATTCCACTCCATATCAGTTTTCTTTTATCAAGATGTTTGTAGTCCCTGCCGTGTTTGTCATATAGTTCTTTATGTTCTAACACCAATGAGAACAGCAGCTCTACATTCATCTTGCCTTGCATCTTCCTCGTCTTATTTCTTCCTGGCTGTGTAGACGGCGACGCTACTTGGCGTATATCTTCTTCGCCGTTGCATATGTGTGCTCGGCAAGACCGTTTTGTGTTTGAGCGCCCCCAAGTTGTGTTTTACTGTAACTTCAGAAGCTCCAAACATGTGAGCAAAAGCGCCAATCTCATTGGTCGGATAGTTTTGGACGCAGCACGTCAAACTTAAAAAAAACCGACCCGTTTTTTTTTTTTTTAAATTATGCTTTTACGCGTGGCGTTTTACGCATCGGTGTGCACACTCACATTGGCGCCCTTTGTTTAGTCACGAGGCGTTAAAGGCCGGCGAATAACGTGCGCGAAATTCGTCCCAGTGTGAACAGGCCTGAAGTCACTCCCCTTCCGGTCGACCACCATAGGACCTTATTTCGGAAAAATATTATATGGTAGTCAATGGCGAGAGAAAATATTATATGGTAGTCAATGGCGAGAGATAACAAATATGGCGAGAGATAACAAATAAGAAAGTCGCTGTTTAATGTAAAACTGTTGAGGTATAAGACTGAGAAAATACGTAATTACAAAAACTACAAACCCCAAAGGCGCACATTTTCTCTCAATGAATGAAGCTAACTTTACTGAAGCTAACATCCGTCATTTTTTGTTATAATCGTAACGTTACGCCGTCATGCCTGAGTGTTTTGTACCAGACTGCACATACGAGCAATGTACCCAGGAGATGTACTTCATTGAGCGATTTTCACATAAAATTGTTCACAAAAATGTTCCTCTTCTGTTTTATGACAAACTGCGACTTTCTTGACTTTCGGAATTATCTTTTAAATTGACAAACATCATATGTGTAATTCAGGGCACAGTTAAGACAGAATAAAAAGATAGGATGTCTCTCGCCATTGACTATTTTTTTCCGAAATAAGGTCCAATGAGCCGGAAACAGAGGGGAGGGACTTAGGCTCTCTATAAATACTTTTACATCACGTTTAGCAGTATACACACCGGCCTCATTAGCACACTGTTCTGAATTTATGACAAACTTATCATATCACACACACCTAGAAGGTTGGCTGTGAAATCTCTGTTTCACCTCTGACTGAAAAAACATAATTAATAAGGTAAAACTATCATTTCAGTGTTTTCAAAAATGTTAAAACTTTTCTGTAGTCATTCAGGAGACATGGACATCTGTAATGAAGTGTCGGTAAGTCTCACCAGTTGCTTAGATATATCACACAGGTCATTCAGCAACCTCACAGGCAAAGTCTTCATGAATAAAATGCGAGATATGGTAGACACTTTGTCATCCTAGAAAAAATATATAAAATCAGTGGAGTCATTTTGAGGTTAATGGATAAGGATTTTTAAAAGTGCATCATTCAGACCTATGAATCTGACCAAAACTGAAAAGAACTGACTTGAAAGAACAATTTGTTTTACACAAGAGTCAATTACATATTTTGGAGCAAAGAAATATGCATATTCACTGTGCAATCCCATAACTCAAACAACAGAGCATGGCACTGGCACCGGAGATGATTTTTCATTCCCAGAGAACGCATTGACTTGCAACATAAGGCACTTTCTTGTGACAAATGCATAAGTGAAATGACTTTAGAAGAGATAGACCAATGAAAAATAAAATCTGTCAGGTTTTTTTTTTTTTTTTTTTTTTTTTTAAGTTACTGGGATCAAATGTTCAGTTTCCAATCTATTCTTTTGTTATTCTATGCAGAAAAATAAATTTCAACGAGGTTTGGATGGAAAAACTTTAGGGTGAATAAAAAGATGACAGAATTTACATTTTTGGGTGGACTATCCCTTTAAAGCAACACCAAGTAACTTTTCCTCTGTGGTCGCCCTACAGGTTGGAAGCGGAATTGTTCATTACCGCTGTCGTAAATAATTTAGCCTAGCGTAGCGTAGCGTACTGTCACACACACACACACACTCATTGTTTATCCAGTGCCGGCTTTGGAATGAACGATGTCCACAGACATGAAAGTATGATGTATTGCAACATCAGAAACGCAGAACAACTAAATAACGACTAATGTAACGCTTGACGTAAAGCAAGTCAAATTTGTAGTATCCTTATGTCTCATTAGAACTACAGAAATGCGACCCGATCTGGCAATCTTACATAGCATGGTTATAGCAGATATAGGACTGCAAAGTGAATCCAGAAATGCCTTTCACCCTGTTTAGACTTCATGAACCACTAAAACGATTTTGGAAACTTTATTTTAAGGTAAAAAATCTTACTTAGTGTTGCTTTAAGAAACATTGGAATTTTTGATTGACCTGAAAATATATTTTTAAAAACTTATTTTTATAGTATTTGTAAAATACAAAGCTATAAATATTAAATAACAACATACTTAACAGTCATATCTTGTATTTGGTGATGTACTGTGGCTTACCTTTTCTCTTCTACTAATATTATCAGAGCACAACAGCATCACTGACTGAATAGATGTGATGGTGTCGTTCTCAGCCAATCTGCTCTTTGCCGCTGATATGTAATGACTAAATTCCTGAACCAATGCCTATAAAGGAAGGAAAAAGTAATTAATTACCAGGAGTAATGAGTTATTTATATGCATTTTAAATAAAATAATTAGGGCTGTCGATGGTAGAAAAAAAATACACATATCTTTTTGCACCAATAATTTGAAATCATAAATACAAGTTCAATTGAAGCTCCAAATCATTGTGGATTCAACAGAAATACAGTATTTTAGATATTTGATATTTAAAATGTTCGTTTAATGGCATCTTTCTTCTGCTGAATGCAAAAGAAGATATTTTGAAAAATGTCAGAAACCAAACAGTTAAAGGGTTCGACTTTCATAGTATATATATTTTTATTAACTGTCCGGTAACCAACATTTTTCAAAATATCTTCTTTTGTGTTCAACAGAAGAGAGAGATTCATACAGGTTTAGAACAACTTGAGGATGATGACGACAGCATTTTCATTTTTGGGTGAACTATCCATTTAAATGGATTGTATTTATTTATTACCATTTCTAGAAATAAAATTAATACGAATATCTTTTAAATTAAGTCAATTTGCAAATTCACAGAACCGTGTACATTAAATGAGGCAATGGTGTAGAGTTACATTCAAGATATTTAAAGGTATGAAGAGGAAAAAAATTTTAAATATGTAATTTTGGTGATCGAAGATGAGTTTTAAGGGACACAATTATTGACTACAGGGAGACTTTAAAGTTTCATGCACAAAAAAAACCCTAATGTTTATGAACTGAAAAATATTTTCAACCCTCACTGTTTTTAAGGCCACACCTCAGAGTTCCAACTGGCGCTGCAAATGCAACCAGGAAAACGTTCCTGAAGAAACCATTAGTTCTCGGGGAAACACACTGGTGGCTAGTTCCTTTAAAACTAAGTTCATTTAACTATCCGGTGCCAAAGCCCCTAAAATTTCTTTGCAAACTCTCATTTCACCGTTCCTCATTTACAAAACAATTTACAGTCAAACTTCAGACACGATCTGGGAAGCCATTAAAATAAAATGAGCTGTTTGAACAGGACGTGTCAAAGCATTTTTTAACACTTCATTTGTCCTGTTGTCGACAGACTTGAGTGTGTGGATACATCAGAATCTGAACACAAATCTGTAAACTGTATCCAGTGTAGACAGCATCACTGATTGTAATGGATTCTGTTTGCTTTAGACGTGATGCTCACATTCAGCAAAGGCACAAGTCAGCCGTTATGCGACAGTGGGCGGGGCCTATGGTGCGATGATGTATAACTATTCAGCAATGTCTTGCTCTGGAGGCAGTTGTATGCAAAAATGTGTGTGACGTCACAGATCCCACAATATCCAAACAAGCCATTTCAGAGCTTGATTTAACAAATGTTTTGTTTACAATGAGGAGAACTTTTTAATCTATGCAACTTGCAGAAAGTTTTAATGGTACAAAGAAGTCCATCGAAAGTTCAAGGCAAATCTGATTTATAATGTCATCATATTGATATACGAGCAGGTTAGTCAATGATTTTATTGGCCAAGAATGTATCAAGATGGTCAAGAATGCTGTAAAACTTGTTCTGAATGTCAAAGGGTAGCACCTGACAGAATTTATTTGCAACCTCTGCCTATTATTGGAACTCCACTTGATCGTATAGGGATGGATATAATAGATCCATTGGTGAAGAGTATAGTGCAATATACATTGGTGATCTTTGATCTTTGAGTAGGGGTGTCACGATTCTCCAAATCTTCGATTCGTTTTAATTTTCGATTATAAGGTCACGGTTCAATTTGATTCTCTATTTTTGCATTTATTTTTTTTAAAGCACAGGTTGCTAAGCCATTTTTAGACTTGACTTTTATGCAATATAATATATGACCCTTGTTCACAATGTACCACACTACATTGTAAAATTTTAAACATTTAATAGCAACATAAAGTGCTTATAATATAATCTAATATCTTATATCTTTAGTCGATTGGAAACTTAAGCAAAATAAATTGCCAGAAGTTCGAGATTGTGACTTAATTTCTGTCGATTTTACGTTCAATCCAAGTTAAACACATTGTGAGATGTTTGGTTGATTCAATTTCAAGGGTTGGAGTTCCTTCTTAAATTATCACTGATCAGAGAACAAGTTTTATGGCTAAACTGATGAAGCTACTGTACAAACAAAAGGCCATTAAGGGAATCAGAACTACAGCATTTCATTTCAAAACATATTGATGAAAATAAATGAATGTCATGGATGGAAAACCCCACCTTGGCTTTTAGGAAGAGGGGCGAGCGACAGGCCTCTTCTTCTGTGATGAGTCCCATACACACGTACGCAGCAAGAACTCCAGTGAGCAGCGAAGCACAGCGCAGCACACACTCGTGAGGAGTGTTTGAACTCTGTGGAGAGAGTCGGGGGAGATAAATGAAGACACTACAGATCAGCTCTAACTGCAATAAAGAGCTCATTTTTTACATAGCGTGGATCAAATGTTTATCGGTTAGTTTCAGACCTCAGTTTTACCATTTGTTTAGCAAAATGTGTCTATTATAAACTCACCTAAAGGATTATTAGGAACACCATATGATACTAATGTTATGAGTCTATATAATATATTAGTTACACCTTTTAAGTTGAATTAGTGAAATAAATGAAATTTTGCATGATATTACAATTTTTCGAGTTTCACCTGTAATAAAGTCTACTACACTTACATCAGGAGAGTAGCAGTTAAAGAGCTGCTCGGCGACAGACAGGAGACTGAGCTCTAGTTTGGTTCTGAGAGCTTGAATAACAGTGAACTGTGGTTTTTCTGAGCAAACACCGTCTCTGTCAGCTGTAACTTTAGTGCTGGGAGGGCTGTTATCAAAACTGAACTGCAGGAAGAGACTTTCAACCTCTGCCAAAGTGTCTTTCGCCTCAGTGAGGGAAGAAGTCAGGGGAGAGAAACTGTATAGGACACAAAGACAAAAAAAAAATCAGGCATAACCATTAATTACCATAAAACTTCAAATAATAGCCTGGGCTTTTATTTTCCAAAATCGTCAAACTGCACCAGCTTGTATTTGAGACAGGCATCTATATGAGACAGGCCTTTATAATTTAGTGTTGAGATGTTGTTCATTGAGTGTAGGCCTAGAGTCTCTAATCTCTAGGCCTACACTCAATGAACAAAATCTCAACACTAAATTATAGTGTAGTGACCCCCAACCGCTCATGTTGTTTGAAAACGTGAGAGTGGACACGCACAGCCGGGTCTCGCTCGCTCGCTCGCTCGCTCTCTCTCTCTCTCTCTCGCTCTCTCTCTCTCTCTCTCTCTCTCTCTCTCTCATGCGCCCTGTAAAACACAACTATTCGATTCCTAAACTCATTTATTCGATTCCTGACCTCAAGTATTCGACTCCTAACCTCGAGTATCCCATTCCTGACCTCTAGTATTCGATTCCCGACCTTAAGTATTCGAACCCCAACCTCAAGTATTCGACTCCTAACCTCAAGTATTCGATTCCTGACCTCTAGTATTCGACGCCCGATCTCAAGTATTTGACTCCTGACCTCAAGTATTTGACCGGCAACCTCAAGTATTCGACCCCTGACCTCAAGTTTTTCGATTACTGACCTCAAGTATTCGACTCACGACCTCAGGTATTCAACCGCCAACCTCAAGTATTCGATTTCTGACCTCAAGAATTCGACCCCCGACCTCAAGAATTTGATTCCCGACATCAAGAATTCGATTCCCGACCTCAAGTATTCGACCGCCAACCTCAAGTATTCAACTGCCAACCCCAAGAATTCGACCCCCGACCTCAAGAATTTGATTCCCGACCTCAAGAATTCGATTCCCGACCTCAAGTATTCGTCCGCCAACCTCAAGTATTCGACGCCCGACCTCAAGTATTTGATTCCCGACCTCAAGTATTCGATTCCTGACCTCAAGTATTCGACGCCCAACCTCAAGTATTCGACCGCCAACCTGAAGTATTAGATTCCTGATCTCAAGTATTCAACTGCCAACCTCAAGAATTCGACCCCCGACCTCAAGAATTTGATTCCCGACCTCAAGTATTCGATTCCTGACCTCAAGTATTCGACGCCCGACCTCAAGTATTCGATTCCCGAACTCAAGTATTCGATTCCCAACCTCAAGTATTCGATTCCTGACCTCAAGTATTCAACGCCCAACCTGAAGTATTCGATTCCTGACCTCTAGTATTCGACGCCCGATCTCAAGTATTCGACTCCCGACCTCAAGTATTTGAAAGCCGACCTCAAGTATTCGACCCCTGACCTCAAGTTTCGATTACTGACCTCAAGTATTCGACCCCTGACCTCAAGTTTTCGATTACTGACCTCAAGTATTCGACTCACGACCTCAGGTATTTGACCGCCAACCTCAAGTATTCGATTCCTGACCTCAAGTATTCAACTGCCAACCTCAAGTATTCGACCCCCCGACCTCAAGAATTCGATTCCCAACCTCAAGTATTCGATTCCTGACCTCAAGTATTCAACTGCTAACCTCAAGTATTCGACCCCCGTCCTCAAGAATTCGATTCCCGACCTCAAGTATTCGATTCCTGACCTCAAGTATTCGACCACCAACCTCAAGTATTCGACGCCCGACCTCAAGTATTCGACCGCCAACCTCAAGTATTCTATTCCTGACCTCAAGTATTCGACCGCCGACCTCATGTATTTGATTCCCAACCTCAAGTGTTTGACTCCCGACCTCAAGTATTCGACCCCCCGACCTCAAGTATTCGATTCCTGACCTCAAGTATTCGACTCCCAACCTCAAGTATTCGACTCCTGACCTCAAGTATTCGACCCCCCGACCTCTAGTATTCGATTCCTGACCTCAAGTATCCAACTCCTGACCTCAAGTATTTGATTCCTGATCTCAATTATTCGATTCCTGACCTTAAGTATTGGATTCCTGACCTCAAGTATTCGACTCCAGAATTGGAATCAATTTTTGATTTCCAACCCTAAACATGCCCCCCAAAAAATGTGCAAATATTACTGATCTGGGTACTCCAAGTTCACATAAAATCTGCATACTATGCACAGTACACATACTACAAAAAGAGTATGAGTAGTATGTTAGAGTAAGTATGAATAGCATGTTACACTCACCTCTCCGGCTTCAGGCTGCCCATCAGAAACGTTAGTCCTGCCCTGCTGTCTTTCAATGTCAAGGACACTAGAATTCTAGGAATGAGGTTCAATGGAAAATCCCTACAAAGACAAAACATTTTATTCAGAAGGCTACCAATATTTACAGTACATTAGTAGCAACTTCAGTTGAAATTCAGAAGTGAAATGTAGTGGCTTCCCAGCAATTCGAGAAATTGAATAAAATGACTAATCACTAAACTACATTTTTGAAGGAAACCAGAGTGGTGCTTTCCCGTGCAGAACTGGCCACTACAATATGCTAACTGGTGATATGCTGGACCTGGTGATGATGAGGTGAGGTCTGCAGTTCTCCTCCGTCTCCTCTTTGTGTTCGTTCATGACCAGCCAGTTGATGATGGAGTCTCTCAGGGTGGGTGGCTCTCCACCCGTCTCCATCAGCACTCCACCGATGACGTCACGACTGTGAACGTTTTTGGGCACGGAGCACTTCAACAGGGCCTGGGCCAAGCAGAGGGCGCCAACGCTGAGGAGGAACAATAGGAAGAGAGCGTTACTGAGAGTTTTGAAACATTAGATACATATTACATAAACATAAAAATCACACGACCAAAAAAAATCCCAATCACACATATCCTTCAGCATATTACTGTAAATTATTTTATAAACTGAGAGATGAGTGCAAATTATTTTCCGCATAACTGATTTAAGTTGCTTCACTTTAAAAATTAATTGAATAAGGAACTCCAATATTGTTACACTCCAGCTAAGCTTGTAATGCTGAAGACTCACAGAGAAGGCTTGCAAACGGCCCCAGCGAAGACTTTCCAGAACTCTCGATCGACGGGCTCCAGGGATTCCTGCACTATTGTGCGCAGCAGTTCCAGACTCAAAGTGCCGGTCTGGGCTGAGCCGACTCCACGCAGAGCCAGAGCCCAAACCCTGGCCCACAGTCGGGCCAGCTCTGCCGTGTGAGCCGAGGCGTTGGCTGAGGCCGTGGCGTGGCAGAGCTCCTTCAGGCACCGCAGGACGTACAGGCCCCTCTCGCCCCGGCGCTGCTGCTCTCCCTGAAGCTGACAGAGCAAACCCAGCAGAGGCACGAGCTCATCCACCGGCAGGATAGAGGGGTATCGGGATATCAGAGCGGCTGTCACCTGTAGCCTGTCCACACACATGAAGAGATGCTACACTGCAAACACGCAATATTCAGATACTAGGGGCCAGATTTACTAAACAGGGCAGATTAGCATGAGAGCGCAACTCTGCGCGTGATTTACTGATGATGTGCAAAAATGTACAGCTAATCTGAAACAGATTTATGTACAGTAAATATGGCTCTAGGGCTGTCAAATGTACCGGTATTACTGGTACCAGTCAGTCGGTAATAATCAAAATCGAAATTGTTGACAGCATTTTGACATTCTTAAATTATTTTAACTGGATATGGTCAATCCCAAATGTAAAACTGGCAAAATAACCTCCCTTCAAAGCTGAAAGATATATATAAAATGTAAATGTATAAAATATATACATAAAATGTATAAAATATATACATTTTTGAATGAAGGATTGTTTGTGCTTTAAACTGAAATAAAACCGTACCAGGGTATAATGTCGAAGTCGCTGTGGTGGGGCTGAAGTTTGGATCGTATCACCTCCCAATTGGTCAGCGGCTGCTCGATTCGCCTGCGTTTGCAGCTCTGCGGACTGTCCCGCTGAGTATCCCGACAGACTGATGGTGTCACTTCCTGAACATGAGTGCTTTGACGGAACAACTGCAGAAACACGGCACATTCGTGAACACTGCCATTAGAAGTCAACAAATCAGAATGTGAGGGAAACAAGTGATACACAAGACCACGCTTTGTTATTATAAAAACAGTAATGGTGATGGTAACGCTATGGACCTCTAATACATTGATATACCACGGTATTTATTTACTGAATTGGGATTTAGCACTCCAAGGTACCCAATTAAAGGGTTTGTTCACCCAAAAATGAAAATTCTGTCAGTATTTACTCACCATCATGTTGGTCCAACCCCGTAAGACCTTCGTTCATCTTCAGAACACAAATTAAGATATTTTTGATGAAATCTGAGAGCTGGATCACTCCTCCATAGTCCATAGACTTCTTGAGGAATTGAAACTGGCCGGCCACAAAAAGTTATTAAAGACATCGTTAAAATAGTCCAAGTGACTACAGTGGCTCAATCTTAACTTTATCAAGCGACGAGTTTGATTTTAACGATGTTTTTAATAACTTCTCAAGGCCGCCATATCTTAATTCCGAAGATGAACGAAGGTCTTATGGGGTTGGAACAACATGAGCGTGACTAAATACTGACAGAATTTTCATTTTTGGGTGAACTATCCCTTTAATGACTCACCCTCATGTCGGTCCAATGAATAAAGACATCATCAAAGTAGTCCATGTGACATCAGTGGGTTAGTTTGAAATTTTGAAGTATCGAAAATACATTTTGGTCCAAAAATAACGAAAACTACGACTTTATTCAGCCATTGCCCAGCCATATTTATTTGAATCCGAATACACAAGATTCACGTCAGCGGCGTCACTGAACGCGGATCGTCAACAGAACCGGAAGACAATACAATGCAGAATAAAGTTGCAGTTTTTGTTATTTTTGGACCAAAATGTATTTTGATGCTTCAAAACATTGTAACTAACCCACAGTGGGTATACAGTTGCCGGTTTGCGGTAGAAATACTCCATTGTTAAGTGCAAGGCAGGGCCCCAAAATTATCCTGCTTAGGGCCCCCAGATTTACAGAGCCGGCCCTGAACCCACTGATGTTTCATGGACTACTTTGATGATGTCTTTATTTCCTTTCTGGACAAGGACAGTGTACCGTACACACATTTCCAATGGAGGGACAGAAAGCTCTCGGACTAAATCTAAAATATCTTTAGAAACAGTGTTCTGAAGATGAATGGAGGTCTCATGGGCTTGGGACGACATGAGGGTGAGTCATTCGTTAATGACATCATTTCTGGGTGAACTAACCCTTTAATATTAAACTAGGGGAATGATGACGAGTGAGCAGCAACAGCATTAAAACATCCATGAATCACCTGGTGGCAGACGTCAGCGGTCAGTTCAATGAGATTTTCTTTCACAGCAATGTGCCGAGAGCCAGTGGCATATTTCCCTCTGCTGCCGATCTGATTGATCTCGCTGACGAGGGCATCATAGAGGGTGCAGAGCTGACCCTGCCATCTGACCCAGTCCTCCGCATGCGCTCCTGAGCCAGCAAAGAGTCACGGTCAAGACTTTAGTAAAGCTGCACTTTTGGCACTCTAGTGGTTAATAAGCAGAACTGCGTGCGTCTCTCTGTTTATGTCAATGTCATGCGGGCGCTGGGCTACTCCGCAGCTGTACGGCCCCAACCAGTCTGAAATAGGCCCAATATAAACACTTATTATAGCTGAATGTGTGGAAAGCTATTCAGTCAACTCAATTCATTAATATGCTATAATACTATCCCGATGTGTAAAAAACTGACCATATCAGTCGATATTATATCGGAGGGCGATATATCATGCACCACTAGTTCGATTCCCAGGTAAAGCAAGAATTGATACGAATGTAAATGTGTAACTAGAAATGCAATGTAAGTCGCTTTGGATAAGTGTCTGCCAAATGCATAAATGTAAATGCAATACAATTTTCAGTTCACACTATTAAAGAAATTGCAAGTTACAATGGTGTGTTTTTAAACAAATGCAAGAGCAAAAAATACTAAAAAGCAGTGCATTTTAAATGACGGTTGTATCATCACCTGTCTCTAAAGTCTTTGCCCCTTTTGGGTGATGAACGCAAAGCTGCAGCTGGAAGAACTTCACGAGCTCGTCTTTCAGCGTGGAGCTGGGTCTCATCTGAGTGTAAACGTACAGCATAGCGGACAGGACCTCCTCGCCCAGGGCACACGCCCTCTTCCTGCAGGACAGGAGCACCGAGCGCAGGAACACGTTCACTGCAGACACCAGGTTCTCCAGAACCATCAGCTGTCTTTCTGCCCTGAGGAACAGCAGACCAACACAAGTTAAGCATGTGTTTTTATCGGACAAACACATATTTGGGGTGCGTTAAACGATACCTGGTGTTGCTCAGAGCCTTCCGGAAGAAGTTGAAGAGCGTGTGGGACAATCCCTCCGTTTGGACACAACAGCCCCAAACAACCGTGTAGAGGATGCGACTCACTTGGACTCTGTTAATGGACTTGGATCCCCTGTTGAACAGCCCACAGTACAGATCCAACAGACCTGCACAACACACAAAACAACAGGAAGGCTGATTAACATTATTAACAAAACTAAAATGTAACGTTATTAGCAAAAAACTAAAAAGTATGGATAATGCATGTCATTATTGCAAAACAAACACTGACCGGGGTTACTTTAAAGTCCCCCTATGGTGAAAATCCAGCTTTTAACCCTAAAACCGTATTCTGGACAAATGTGGCCAAAATAGTTTTGATTTATTTTTAAAAAATACTTCCCTTGATCAGAGCAGTACAAGACTTGGCTACTTTTCCTAAGTTTGCCTCCTGAACACAAACGATTTTTTTTTTTTACTCAATTCTACAATGTTAAGTGGGTGAAAAAAAAACTCCTTAATCTTGTATTTGGGTCAAAAATGGGCACCCATAGAAATGAATGGGAAAAGCTGTAATTTAGAGCATTCTAAAATAAGCCAAAATAGGTGACAACAAAGTCACTTCATCTTTAGGTTTTATCTCTAAGAACTTATTGGAATGATATTTTAAAGTAGTTAAAATAATTATAAAACATAAAAATAAGCATAATTTACATGGAAAATATGGTACTTTTGAAGTAAATAATACCATAAATGGATAGAAAAAACTTAATCGAAGACAGTAATATAACATTTATAATAAATTAAAATTAGGATCACACCTGAGTCCTCTCTGCCCACATTTGTCCACAATTACAGGATTAAGTGCTATAAAGTGAATACGGTTTGAGGGCTACTGTTGTTTATATGTCTATGTGGTGTTTTTAAGTGCTTTAAGACAAATCATGTGTAAATTCATGAGTCGACAGCATTGTTGAGTATTTTCTCTTTAAATCTGCAGTGAACCAAAGACACGTCTCAGAAACACGGTTTGAAATCGCTGGTGTTTCTGACATCACAAACTACCTTGTAACCAATCAGATCAACGTGTGATCGTCAACCAGTGGATCTCTGAGCTGAGTGAGTGAGTGGAGGCGGGGCTCATTTACATATTCATATAACTGCGTATACTAAATGAGGCAAAGGTGTATAGAGTTACATTCAATATACTTTAAGGCATGAAGAAACTGTTTTCAAGTAAAACAAGTTTAAATATGTAATTTTGGTGATTAAAGGTGAGTTTTAAGGAATAAAATGATTGACTACAGGTGGACTTTATCAGTATCAGTAACCAGACATATCAGTAACCGGATATCAGTAACCAGACAGTTTCTGACTTTCATAGTAGGAAAAAATGTATACTATGGAAGTCAATGGGACCAGAAACTATCTTTGCTTACTAAAATTCTTCTAAATATCAAATCAGCAGATTGGATTCGAAAATGGTAAAACTCAACTGTTTAACTCTGGGGGAGTTAAAATTAGCCAATTTACAAAAAAGTGGCGTATCCCTTTAAAGTTGAGAATAGGGGATAAATAAATGGATAAACACAAAGAACCAGGGATGGTACACTCACTGTGCCACTGCTGCTGGCTCATCTCACACCAGTATTTGCGCACCGACAGGATGTCCTTGAGCAGAATGCTGCTGTAGTCCTCGCCGTACGCCCCACAGCTGAACGGACTCTGCAGGACCTCCACCACATGGGACAGCAGCTCAGCACACTTTAACTTCGGACCACCTGCAGAACAGAAGCGGGATTTCCTGTAATGGATGTATTGCGCTTATCTACTGTAGGCTACAGTGATGAGCAAGCACAGGGAAATCTAAAATGGATACGGAGCAAACTCTAGTGCTGTAATATTAGGAGCTCAGACATTACGTTGGTTGGCGCATCTGATAAAATACTTCATCAGGCTGCTAATTTCCTGCATCTTCTTCTGCCGGTTGGCATGCGTGGTGGCGGATACGTTGGCTTTTCCTGACTGCAGAAGCTCTGTCTCTTTCTGAAGGAACTTTTGTAAAAATCTGTAAGGAGAAACCATTATGAGCACAGTCAGCTCACACCTTAGAACTACATAACGGAAAAATAAAAAGCGAGATAGACCGGAAAACAGCATCCCAGGTGAGCTGCTTGGAGCCTTTGGAGACTTTGCATCCCGACGTACGATCGAGTTCCTCCACCGTGTCTGGCGAAAGGATGAGTCTCCTGAAGCGATCCACCTCTTTCTGAAACAAAAACATAATAAATCAGTCAAGTTTTATTTATGTATCAATTTACAACTGAATGTTTCAAAGCAACCTCACAGTTTGAATTTGCAAAATTCAGCTATTGTTAAAGGGATACTTCAGGATTTAGCATTTAGCTTTGTATTAGTAGTATTTTTCGAATTACCGTGCTTTCCACCCTCATATCCCCAATAGACGAGAGATTTATGTATTTTTTTGTCTGGAAAAAAATCCAGAAAAAAAAATTTGTCCAGAGGCTAAAGACTACAGTCAGTAGTAGGCGCTGTCCCGCAGTAATCACGTCACCGGCCTCGCGCCGTTCTCCCGCGGCCCTCACTCGTCCTGCTCGCCGCAGTAAACATGATCAATGGCGACTGTAGAACGCAAAAGCCCAATCCCGGACATTTTGGACGATCTCGAAACACATTTTCGGGCAGACTCATCACGGAGACTCACTAGTAGCCTAGACTTGTTGTTTAACGACTGCGCTCTGTTACCGGTAGGCGTGGCCTCCTAGGGCATCGAAGCAAGTGCATTCTGGGAGTTGTTGTCTTTCATCCACATAAGCCAAAAATACATTTTCTGGCTTTTCTCAATCTAGAAAGCTCCAAATTCAATTTCTTCTATATAAATGACCAATTTCAAATACACATTCATCTTTCCAGAGGTGAAGTATCCCTTTAAATTACTTCATTTTAACAATTTCTGGTCCCCATTGACTTCCATGGAGCGGGCTCCTCGTCAAAATGACAATGCAATGCAAATAGTCTCAAAAAAATTGTTTGTATTTTTGTAAGTTGGTGTAACTTGATGGTTACACCACTAATTTACAGTATGTCTATTCATTGAAAATCAGGGTATATTTTTTAATTTATTACACAGTGTTCTACACTGCCAAAACAGGCATTGTACCAAAGACATTAGTGATGGACCGATAACTGGTGTTACCGATATTTTCCCTGATATTTAAGCATTTTTCCATAATCAGAAAAAAGAGAAAATCAATTGCCACCCTTAATTAGTACATTTTATTTAATATAACAGCCATTAATGCACAAATTGAGACATGTTACATGAGTGTTATGCAGTTTAAACTTGGTGCTAAAAAACGTAATCCATCAAATCCCAATTAAGTTTTTATTTAAGAGCCTCTTTAGTGACAGACAGTGCACTTTATTTACTTATGTAGAAATGTGTTTTGCGATGTATCCACGGAGGTAGAACATGACAGAATTTACAGTATATTAAATAAGTTTTAAAACAATTTTGTTCAATAACTGTCAAAACAAATATAATATCGGTTCTGTAAATCAATCACCGGGCATAATATAAACATGCAAATAATCAGAATCGGTTTTGGTTATAAAAGTCAATATCGGTTGATCTCTAATAGACATCAACAGTTATTTTATGATAGGGGACCACACTGTATCAGATAACTATAATAATATAGATATTTAAAGGAGCTGTATGTAAGATTGTGGCCAAAACTGGTACTGCAATCAGTTTCAAATTACTGTAGAGCGGTGTATCCCCTCCCCCTCCCCCCTGACCCCAGGTTGCCAGATATGCTGCAGGATCCAACTTTTTTTACCCCACACGTTTGTAGCTGCAGCTGTGGTAACTAGAGCAGAGCTGGCAACCCGAATGCTGCAACACTAATGACTTCGTGATTGGTAGATCGGGGGAGGGTGGAGCATCAGACCAAAACACAACATGACAGTTGAGGGCTGCAACAACACTTTTTAAATGACAATATCCTGGCCGGACTACTGTTGTCAGTGATAAAAGTATTTGAAATGAACATGATTTCTTAATGTCTAGTGACACATCAGGGTCATTTTATGATTATTTGAAATAAATTTCTTACATACAGCTCCTTTAACATAAAACTGTAGGGTAAATTACAGCATTCGGAGATATGTGACTGTCCACTAAGTATAAAAAAAAAACATACACTAAAAACATTATGTAAGTAACACCTAAATTTCTATACAGTTATCATTGTCAAATTTTGATAATATCATCCAGGATTTCTGAAATTACCTCATATGTTGTTATCTCTTACAATGATTATTTAAATATTGTTCCTCAATTCATATTCAGAAATTGAATTAAAAAGCCATTCTCAAATTAACACTGATGTTTTATCGACTGATGTTAAAAGTGATTTGGCACGTCTGAAGAAGTTGAGGTGAATGTCAGCCCTCAGGTCACTGATTTATTCATAAGAAAAGAGATGTTTCACACACACCTTCCTCTCTGTGGCTTTCTCATTCTCCAGTCCTCGACAGCACACCAGCAGCTCGTGCAGAGCCAGACTCATTGTGTTTCAGAGGAAAGGCATCGGTTGTGATTTGGAGTGTGTGCAGTGGGAGACAAGTGTCTATTTAACTTTACATCTTGCTGATATCTGTTCGCGAGAGCGTCATCACATCACTGATAACCCGGAACACAGATGTAATATATTCAATACATGTAGAATAAGCCTTCTCGGTTATATGTATGATTACAGTGCTTTATTTATCATACATACGCTTCTTCTTCAACTTTCTTTTCCCCTGCTTTCCACACAACATCAGTACCGCCTTCAGCGCTTCTTCATCTTCTTCATCTTCACTCACGACGCCAGAGCTTCATTACTGCCATCTTTAGGGCTGGAGATCGTGCTCATAAATATTAATCAGATCGCGCTGACGTAGAGACTTTAGCTTATACAGTTATCTCTTTATTGGATAAAGGAATTTACTTTCGCTCTGACCTTTTAGATTAGTCAGCTTAGTTTCTTTCTTAGAAAATTTGATGAATATTTTGGTCATGGTCATTTCCTATTAAATATACAGAATAGTATTCTGGGAGAAAAGCAATTCCCACAGCTCTATTGATGAGAAGCCACATGTTGTCCCGTTTGTAGAATTGAACCTGTATACTTCATGTACATCCGTTTTATAGAAATTAATCTTTCTGCAATATTTGTTTCCAAAAAAATTATTAGGAAAAAGCTTGGGTACTTCCTTCCTTTTCGGTTTTGTATATCGAAAGAAATGCTGGACATATACATTTGAAAATTCTTCATAATAGCCTATTTATATTAGCCTAATTAATTATACTTCATCAAAATTGATGAAAATTGCTCATTTTGTTTTATGAGTCTCTACATCTCTTTTATGAGTGTTATCACACACACATTCTGGGAAGATTTATGCAGGTTCAACATAATTCAGGTCATAATTGTGAAATTGCATCCAATTACGTATTTTGAAAGATGCTTATTTTATGTCAAACCTTATCTTGGTAAATATCATATTATAAAAAAAAGTAAAATAAGAAATTCTAAACCTTGTCTGGAGGTCTTTATGGGTGATTTTGAGTCTCTCAAATGTGGCTATTGATAACAAAAATTTAAAACAAAAATTGAGGACATTTGATATCCTGTCTTCTTTCTTTAGTTACTGCAATACAGTTATGTCATATAAATAAAACAACACGGAACATATTCTCAGAGTTCTCTGATCTTCTTCTGGATTGAAGCACAGGCTCTACTCTTTGTCACAATGGTGACCCACAAAACTCAGACCAAAAAAAACTCCTTTAAATCCCAACAGAATATTAAACACTAACAGATCTCAGCAGATTATCTCAGACAGCATTGCCAGCTTTACTTATTATTAAACAGTTTGACTTTATTTCTGTCAAATATCCACAAATTTCTTATTGATAATCAGAAGTTTAAATGTTGGTGATTTATTGAAAATAATGTAGTTTTCATTATGGTGATCAGTGTTTGCATTAGTTGGACTCTCGTCTCTTCAACATTAGTTTTAGTCAGACTGCTGGGCTGCTCTGACTGTGTGTTTTTAAGACGAAAAGCCAAGCAAAATGATGTGTGATCTGTTGGAGGCTCATTGATGATTTCATAATCATGATAAATCTAAGTCACAGATCTCATCCCAAGATTTATCACTGATTAAAAGTGTTTATTATTAAAGGTTCACCCAAAAATCAAATCACCTCAAGCCATCCTGGGTGGATATGAAATGTTCTTTCAGATGAATTGGAGTTATATTAAGATATGCCCTTGCTGTATAATGGCATTTATTTTTTCAGTTAAGTTTCAAACATGCACAAAGTATTTTCAGTTTAATAAATAGAAATAAATGCGCAGCTTATCACTGTCCTGACATTTTTTGTGTCTTTGTATTAACAACTCACAACTTAGGAAAAATCTGGGAAAAATTGTACTCTGAAGTAAACTCATTAAGCAACATTTTCATGTAAAGATATTGTAAATATATTTTTCAATATATGAAAAGTGGCAATTCCTTATGTAATATATCATTTTATATATTGTTAATTATATTTTCACCATATAATATATTTATCATAAATATATGGAAATATATTTTCTTTCAGTAAAAGTTATTTCACCATATTTTCCATAAAAACAGCATTCAGTCAGGCTGTCTTTTCATCACATCAATGGAACTCAATACCCCCACTAATTAGAGAGTCCACATCCTATTACTCATTTAAGATTAATGTTAAGAAATGGCTTATTGAAAATCAACACTGTCAACATTGATGTGGGTCTAATTCACCAACAATAATTGCATCGTCTGTTAACTTCTAATTTTATTTTATATCGCGTGTTTATTCGATTATTCGTGATTTTAACACAGTCTAATCTTTTTACTTTTTGTTTATTGTATATAGAACTGTATTGCATTGTTATTATTTATGCCTAACATCTGGCAAGGGGACTGCCGATGAAAACTCGGGTGCACTTACATTTGTTTTGAATGTTGATTAGTGTACATTGTCCCTTTTCAAATAAACAAATAAATAAAATTGCACTTTCTCCCATTCTGTATATGAAGTCTTTGCCGATAGCTACATTAGAATAGACCAAACCGACGTTTGAAATTAAACGGAAAGGATTTTTAAATAATTTTATAGGAAATTTTCAGGCAAATCAATATTTATATCTGAGATATTAGAATCGGGACAGGGGCCACATCTTGGATTTCCCGCCTCACTTTGTTGAGCTCACGTGCCCTAATTAAATATGCATGAGTCCGCAAACGTATTGGCTCCTCCCTCATTCCCCCTCCTCCTCCTTTCTCTTCTAACCATCATGGCGGCCGCCAGAAAACACAAGCGCATGGCGGCGTCTCAACCCGGGTTTCTGTCTTTTAACTCGGGTCTGGATGGAAGCATTTCGGATATTAAACGGCGAAAACGCGTGAACAAAAATAAGAAAAAGAACTGGAACAAATACAGTGATATCCAAGATGTGGAGGAGTTTCTAGACGACGTGCGGCTTCAGGAGAAAGCAGCAGGGTAAGTCATGGATAAATATGGTTTGTTATTTGTATCATTAAAGTTCAACATTGATGGAAGTGATTAGACTTCTATATTTTTATCTTTAGTCTGCTTTATTCCAGTAGAATATAAATATAAAAGAGTTGATAGAGTTGACTAATAGAGTTGATAAGCGTCACGTGGCTTTTTTTATGTAGTAGGCTACGTAACCATTGAGTCATTTGTAACCATTTGAGTTTATGTTGTATTATATATATATATATATATATATATATATATATATATTAGTTATGTGTTTTTTATTTCGTCACTTATTCTTCTGTGCAACTAACCAGTCCAATTATTATTAACCAGTCTTATTTATTATTATTTTTTTTATTATTCATTTTGTTGCTGTTGTTTTGATTTCCACTTACTGTTGCATGGCTGATTTTTCATCATTTTGTTTGTTAAAAAGATGAGAGAGAGAAAAAAGTGTTGATATATTGTCGTCTCACACGACTTTTCAGTTAACTGGACAACGGTTCATGATACAGGAGATTCTGAACAAACACTGATTTATTATTCTCCATTCTTCAGGGGGTTGATCGCTGAAAAACCCGATGCCAGTCTCTTTTTTGTGGACACTGGTGAAAAAGACAAAGAAACTCAACCACGTAAGTTTAAAAAGATCATCTCTTCTTTACATCTACTATGTCATTGCCAATCCATAACTGTTTTTCTTGTTATTAGAGACGACACTTAGGAAAGGTAAACGCTCCAAACCTCTGCGGATAGATCTCATTCTTCAGCCGGATTCCCGCGTACCTGCCCCCAAAAAGTGAGTACAGTACGACTGTAAAATGACCCGTGATCTGCATCCTCTTCTGCCCGCTGATGATCTCATCCTTGCGCTCCCAGTATTTCTTTGGGAATGTGAAGATAACACAGTGGAGCTTGGAGGGCTGTTGTGTGAACGGCCGTCCAGGATCTGAGGGCATATTATCAGGATTCAGTTATTAAACTCTTATTTGGTGTTCGTTTTCTCTTGCCTAATGCCATTATATCTAGAGAACACGGTAATGTATGAGTGAATAGTGAAATTATATATTAGAATTAAATTACATATGTGCGCAATAACTAATATTTACTTAAAATTCACCCTAAAAGTGGCAGACAACTCACGAAAGTCTTCTGAAGTCATACTAATGCTGCAGCTCTCAAATCACATATGGCTCTGTTAAACACGTTTCAGGTTTCACATTTGGCCATGAGACAGATGAAAAACTATGAGCTGAAGATGTTAAGCTTTATTTGATCACCAAATCATGTAGATTTAAAGATAAAGTCAGTATTATTTGTATAGCATATTTCACAATACACATTGTTTTAAAGCAGCTTTACAGAAAATAGTGATGTTAATGTTTGCAATATCTTAGAGATGGATGATAATATAGTTTAGATTTTGCAACAATCATGTAGTTGAGATTTTCTAAATAGTATATATCGGATTATGTCCAACTTTATCCACTCACATATTTATAAATCCAGCTTTATAGAGTTGTGTGATTAATATATTTTGGGTTTTGTGACGATATAAACAATCACGCAGCAGAGACTTGCTATACAGTGGCATTAAGTGTTACGGAAACTGCATCTTAAAATCCATCTATGATATAAGGTTAATCTGATCATCTCCAAACCATTTATCCCCAATTTTACATGACCCTGATTCTCCTGTTGTTCTTTCAGTGTCTTGGCGTTCCAGCAGCCCAATGCTAAAAAGCAGCGGCGTATGGCAGAGAAAGCGGCGAGGTTGGCGGCCATGGGAGTGTTGCCTCGAAGAGAAAAGCTTCTTGAACTCCGAAGAGCTGCCGCTGCCTCTGGGCTGCCCGTTAAACAGACTCCAGTGGCCAACAACAATCCAGCGAGAGCCTTTTATGACCTGTGGAGTGCAGGCCGTGAGTATCTTCACACTGTCTGATAGGTCAGTAATGTAAACAAGTGGTGTAATGTCGATCAATGTCTTTGTCCAACAGCGCCGGAGACGGCCGATCCCTTCTACCTCGAACAAACAAAAAAAAAGCTTGTCAAGGTGAGGGCAGTGTGTTCTTTTGTTTTGTGGTCATTATCTTTAGAGAAGTATTCACAGTCATATGGACAATGGATGTAGCTAGGGGCCAGCCAGTGTTTGGGATTTTTTTCATTATTGTTTGGGTTTTTTTTTTCATTTTGACCAATAAATGTTGTAAAAGCGGGACTTTTATTTTGACAGCGCTGAGAACTTTGGTGCGTGCAAGGAGCTCTGACTCCTATATAAAATAAAAGTCATTATAATCAAAATAAAATCAAAACAAAAATCCATTTTGGTGTTTGTAAACAGTGATATGTTTGGGTAGAGCCTACCATGTGGCAAAAATTGACAGTTCTGCATTTCAGTCTATGGAAGCCATGTAAGAAATAAATATAAAAGGTATTTGCGAGTTTTTTATCCCGCAATTCTGAGGAGAAATATCTTCTTAAAACTTCCCTTTTTCCCCCTCAGAATTGCAAGTTTATATACTGCAATTCTGACTTTTCTTTCTCTGAATTGAGATAGAGACTCACAAAATTGTGCGTTATAAACTTCAATTTTGGAGATATGGACTCGCAATTGCAAAAAAAGAGTCAGATAACATTAAAACTAGGGCTGTCAAACGAGTAATCGCCTCCAAAATAAAAGTTTGTGTTTACATAATATTTGTGGGTGCACTGTGTATAATTATTTTATATATATAAAAAGTTACAAGTTTCATCAGTCTAGTCTTTGAAGCTAAATCCAGACATTTATGGTTGCAAAGTCCCTTTCAAGTAAAGTGTTCACTCAGTGGTCATGTTTGCTACATTGACATCCAAGACCCAATTCTGTCTACTTGAATGGAGGAATCCTAAAATTGCCCGCTGAACTCGCAATCCTGATCAACTGCCCACTGAACTCGTAATTAAATAACCTTAACTAGCGGAAGCTGCAGTGACGTGGAGACTTTATCGATCAGTGACTGGCTCTTATTTAGAAGACGGGACTTGACTGTTCCCACATATTGTGCGTAGCACTTCCTCCCAGTAATGTGAGGGCGAGTCTTTGATGTTCTATGAAAAATGAAGACCATCTTTGTTTGTACGTCAGAAACATTCAGACATGTTTCCCCCATTATTCTGTGGGACTCGCTCATCTTGTCACCACTGTTTTCTGACCTAACTGACAGGTCTGCTGAAGTCTATACTAGGATAACTTAATCAAAGAGCTGCTAATCTAAAGTAAATCAGTATACTTTACTCTTATTTTTCTCATGAATGTATTAAATATGATGTAAAATAAAATTTCAGCAATTATTATGCATGTTATTTTCTGTCTTTAAATTAGATGGTGTGATTATCATAAATAGGCTTTATATCCACCCTCAGCCACTCTGTTCTCTCAGGTATCAATTGAAACACGCTAGGTTTAGCTGTTGTGTTCAGGTGCTGAATTTGTTCATGTTCCTCTTTAAGAGACCAGACAGGCTGAATGAGAAACCTTCAGTTCTTCCTGCAATTGAGGTCGTCGGTCCTGGAGGCTCATACAACCCAGACTTCTTTTCTCACCAGGTATAATGTAGCCTGTTTCTTCGCATGAACATTCATCTGCTCCCTTTACGTCGCGTGTGTGTTATACATCAGTGTGTGTGTTTTTCTAGGACCTGCTTCGTGAAGCCCATGAGGTGGAGGTCAAGAAGCTGAAAGCAGAGGAAAGGTTGGCACGTCAGCTGGCTGTGAAAGAGGACATCGCCACTAAGGTACAACCTTGAGCCTTACGCTGACAGCTTAACTCAGTGGTTCCCAGTCTGGGGGTACATGAGGTGGCAGATTTGCCATTCATGCAAACAGCGTGCTTTTTGGCTCCTCCTGCTTTTTTCACATCAGTTTGGGTGACTTCTTGCAAATCTGAAGAGTTTTTTCAGTTATTCTGGATTGCCTCCACCAAACAAGTAAACAGGAAATAAGCAAATCACGACACAGCGTGTCTTGTTGCGTATTTTTTTCTGGGGTCTCCAACACGTCGCTCGTGGCCTGATTGGAGGCAGCTCGTCAAGGGGCCGTTCACATGTCGTGTCTTAGTTCCTGTTTACACAAGAACGCTCGCGGGTGAAAACGTAAAAATGTTTTATCGGATGTGCCTTTCATTTACACAGCGACAGCGTTTTTGGGCTTTAAAAACGCAAAAAAGTGAAACCACCCTCCAGAATGGAAATCTTTAAAACGCTCCACCACCACGTTCCCGTGTAAACAGTAAAAATGCAAAGGTCTGCTTGACAGTGAAGGTTGTAAGCAGGCGCGCGGGCTTGGTGTTGTTGTAGTATGCACTCCTAGCCGCCTGTAGTGCATACTGCATTGAATTTCACACTTTTGCGTCACTATCTGCACACGGATTTCCCAACCAAAATGCTTGTCTAAACGCAGAATAAAAAGTGATAACGCAACGCCACTTTTGCATTTTCTCTTCAGAATCGTTTCCGTGTAAACATAGCCTTATGCGTGCTAAAGTTCGTTATTTCAAATGTAAGCGTGATCATAATTGATGCGACACGCTCATTTAATCCAGGCGGAACGAGATTTGAGAACACCTCAACTTTGCAGAATTCCGCAAGCGCACTACAGGTCATGTGACAAGATTCCTTTCTGTAATAACATTGAAAGCTCAGTCTACAGCCGTGTTTCCAATTCCACCGCAGGAACTTTCCCCAGGAACTAGGAACTTTGGGGTGGTACTCGGTAGGGCTGTCAAAACGATTAATCGCGATTAATCGCGTCCAAAATAAAAGTTTGTGTTTACATAATATATGTGGGTGCACTGTGTATAATTATTTTGTATATATATAAAAACACACATGCATGTATATTTAAGAAAAAAAATATTATTTATATATAAAATATTTATATATAATATAAATTATGTATAAATCCATATACAGAATATACATGAAAATATTTCTTAAATATATACAAGCATGTTTGTGTATTTATATATCTAAAATAATTATGCACAGTGCCCCCACATATATTATGTAAACTTTTATTTTGGATGTGATTAATCGTTTTGACAGCCCTAGTACTCGGTGTGTTTACACCACAGAAACTAGGGTCTAAATGAAGTTCCGGGCAGAAAGTACCTGCTGGCGAGGTAGTACTTTTTCAGAGTTCGGGTGCTTTCATGGTGGGACTTGTGCGCTGAACATGTTGATTGGTTCTTACCACTTGTTCTTTCTGCCCGATGGCGCGCGGTCGTCCCATCCATCTCACGTCAATGTCCGCTGATAACAAACGTCTACTTTTATATCTTGTATTACGAGCTTTCTGAATACGCTTTGAGTGCTCGTCTCTTTTCTGCCGTTTTGTTAATTAACTCGTTAGTAAACCAATCTCACACAAAAGCAGCACAGCTTGAATCTCCTCCATACAAAACTCAAAACAAACACGCAGACTGGGAGGAGCAGTCGCACGCAGTTCAGTGTCACTACATAATCTTCCCGCCCCGGACCGGTACTTTAGTCCGCGGTGTAAACGCAGTAAGCAAGCAGTCTGAGCCAAAAAAAGTTCCTGGGACAAATAGTTCCTGGTAATTGCGGTGGAAACGCGGCTAACGTGAAGGACGGAGGTACACCCAAACACTGTCGGTGTTTTTCTTTTCTCTGTAATAGATACAGCAAGCGTTTTTCGGTGGTGGAAATCCATTAAGTCCATAAAACGTCATTGTTGTGGAGAGCGCAGTGCATGGTTGCTTAGCAACGACAGACTCCACGGGAAATTCGGGCCGAACTTTACTATTAATAATAAAAGATAAGCTAATGTGCATTGTAAATGTCAGTAATTTGTCTTTTTTGACTCGTTCTTTATATAAAAATGATTTAAAGGATGAAAAATGTGAGGTTTATCTTTTTATAAAACCTTATTTGTTGTAAAATTTAATTTTACTCTGAGCCTATAGGGGTGGGCTGAAGAATGGCATATCTTTTATACATGTGATGCGATCTGGGAAAAATCACCACATGGTGAAATTTGACATATTACAGGTTTTGAGACCATGTTAAAGCTGTGTTCAAGCCCTTTCCAAATCTGTTTTTTTATTTTTTTATAGTTTGTCTGTAACAAAAGTTGTGGTTATCTGAAGTCGGCTGATCGCTGTGATTTTCAGAAACTGAATTTGGAGAAAAACAGGTTTAATTAACAGTCACGTCCTGCTAGCAGGACGACTGGCTCTCCTTTTTTTATATCACATATTTTAGTAATCATCATAGATTAGGTTTCATTCGAAAGCTTACGAACTCCAAATTCAACCTGTGAAAACCATTTTGAAATTGGACGATTGGGAGGCGAGCAAGATCTTTTAAACGAGCAGCTTCAAACTCTGTTGTTCTCTAGTGCATCGCATCACACCGCATGATAACGCTGGCTAAAAATCAATAAATAAAAACTTGCGTGCTGTTGTAGTTCACCCAGGACTGGACTTTAGTCTGTTATGTGGTTTATTTTGATAGGTGAACTGTCTTTGTACTGTTAATAGAAGGAGAGCAAACGGGAGATCCCAGGTTCAGATGGGAATGTGTCCACATGCTGTTCTAAATATAGATGTGTTTGTGTTTCTGTAGGAGAGCAGCTTTAAAGAGGAGGTGGAGGGATTGATTGAAGAAGGGGATGTTGAACCGGAAGAGCCAGAAGGGGGCAGCGAAGACACAGTCATCGGGCCGACCGCAACGCAAGAGAAGAAAACTGAGAAACAGAGGAAGAAAGAGAAGGCTCAAAGGATCAATGTAAGGAAGAAGAGTGGATTTGCCTCTTGTCCAAGTTTTGGATGAGCTTTTGATTCATATGCAAACCTTTAATTCATCAAACAGGAGTTACGGAAGAAGGCCGAACGTCAGATGATTGACAGGCAGCAGCAATTGTTCCAACTGCGATCCATCCGTGCCAGCCTGAAGACGCAGGAGCAGAGGACCAAAGAGAGGCAGGCTCAGCGGAGGGCCAATCGGGAGGCGCAGAAGAGCATGCCTCGCAGACTCGGCAGACTCAAGTGCGTTTCCTTCACTTTCTGGCTTTTGTTCTCCAGCTGTGTCTGATGTGACATCATGATGGGGAAAGATTTTTCCATATTTTGGGAGTAGGGTTTAAGATCGCCAAGCCCGGTTTTGGACCATATTCATCAAAAGTGCCCTGCACACAATTGAACAAAAACACAAAGGTTGATGATGGTGTAACCTTGTTCTTTGATTGTTCTTTTGACAGGTTTCAGGCACCTGATCTCGATGTGCAGCTGAGCCATGAGCTCGCCGGCTCTCTTCGCAGTCTGAAGGTGTGTGTTTAACTGTGTCTGCATGCATCTCTCACTGACTTCCAGTTGCATGCTGTTTGAAATAACATGTGTTTCTTGTCATGCAGCCAGAGGGCAGCATCCTAAAAGATCGATTTATGAGCTTACAGAAGAGGAACCTTATTGAGCCCAGAGAAAGAGCCAAGTAAGTTTGATGTTTTACTGCATTATTTGTGTAAAATGGACGATTAAGAGTGTTAGTGTGGAACTGTAGGCTTTGTGGCAAGCTGAAGCTACAATGCTTTCTCTTTTTTTGTCTGTTTTTAACCTTTTCTATTCTCTATTCAGGTTTAAGAGGAAGTACAAGGTGAAGTACACGGAGAAGAGAGCGTTCAGGGAGATAGTGTGACCGCACAGTTGTTTCTCAGTCCTCCAACAAATTATTCATATTGCAAGAAGAAAATAAATCTGTTATATTCCAACGACCTCTTGCCTCAGTGGTGTTTTTGAAAAACTCAAGTCAATTTTCTTTGTTTGTTTCTATTCAATGCACACGGTTGCAAATCACCTTTTCAGAAAATCATCCTCTAGTGCTTCGAGTCGGCCAAAGGTGACCGTGTTCAGGGCGAAAATCCATAAAATGTGAGCATTGTGGGGGAAAAACCCCTTGACAGGAACCAGACTCAGCTGGGGAAGCCCATCCCCCCTGGAAAGACACACATTGCAATCAATATACTGCTTATGCCTAATATTTTATGTGTACATAGTATGTGCAATGCTAATCATATGTAAATTGAATAATTTTTGGACCTCATTGTATTGAAATGTGTTTTTGTTCATTGTAGTTGTAGTGAACGCGGTCAGTTCAAGCTTAACGGTACACTCATACTCACACAGATGCAGATTGTGGTTGTTGCTCTAGGCATTGCCTGCTAAACAGGCTAAAATTAAGGCCAGTAATGCCTATTATTTAATATGCGAATGTTAGAATTTTTGTGACCCATTTGTTAATGAGTTTAAAAAAAAAAGGTAAAGTATTGCAATGTGGAAGTTATGTCTCCACTGCAGCAAATCACTTTGTGTGGAAGTGAAAATCTCACAAATCAATGCGTTCGATTTGACCTTTCATTTACAATTCTGAGATGTTCTGTGGTATAATGAAAAGTGACAATGCTATTCTTTTCAATCTTAAAGGGATCGTTTATTCCAAAATGAAATTCTGCCTCATGTTGTTCCAAACCTGTATGCTTTTTGCAAAAAAAAAAAATATATATATATATATTTTGAACTTGGCACTGAAACCATTTTGTTGACTATTGACTTCCATTATGGACGGAGAAACAAACTGAAACATATCTCAAAATAACTTTGCTTCATAAACGAAGTCAAACCCCTTTGGAAAGATATGAAGGTGAGCAAATGATGGCAGAATTTTCTGAAATGTGTTCAGATGTAAGGAAGCTAACATATTTCAATTCTTATACTAAATTCTGAAACTTTGCACAAAAACGCATTTTACAAAAATGAGTATATCTTACATCCTTCTTTTGTATTTTAAGCTGTCCTGTTGTTGCCATGGAGATAGAAATGGCATAAAAAGTACACTCAAAAATACATTCAAAATAAAAGTTTGTTTAAATAATATATAAATAAAAGTTTGTGTTTACATAATATATGTGGGTGCACTGTGTATAATATATATATATATATATATATAAACACACATGCATATATATTTAAGAAAAATATGATTTATATATAAAATATTTATATTTTTAAATAATATAAATTATATATAAATCTATAATCTGTATACAGTATATACATGAAAATATTTCTTAAATATATACAAGCATGTGTGTATTTATATATATATATAAATAATTATACACTGTGCACCCACATATATATATATATATATATATACACACACACACACATTTTTGTGTATATATATATATATATATATATATATATATATATATATATATATTAGGGCTGTCAAACGATTAATCGCATCCAAAATAAAAGTTTGTGTTAACATAATATATGTGGGTGCACTATAATTATATAATTATTGCCTCTGTGTATAATTATTTTATATAAATACACATGCTTGTATATATTTAAGAAATATTTTCATGTATATACTGTATATAGATTTATATATAATTTATATTATATAAAAATATAAATATTTTATATATAAATAATATTTTTTCTTGAATATACATGCGTGTACATATACAATATACATAAAAAATTCTTAAATATATATATATATATATATATTAAACAAAATAATTATACACAGTACACACATATATTACTTAAACTATTTTCGATAGTATTAATCATTTCACAGCCCTATTTTTAATAGGTGGGGAGTGTGTGTGTGGGTGGGGGTGTTTTAGTCCCATTTTCTTAAGCTTTAATTAAGGCCCCTGCCGGGGAAACGAGGGCTTTCCCCCATTGCTTCTTGCCTGTTAGCAGTGCACAGGCAAAGCTGATTATCATGCAGTCATGGGTGGTAATCTTACCTAAAGAGACGCCCACCCTGGCCAGCGTCTCTGATCCTCGCTGTCCGCTGGAGCATCAGTAATCCTTGCTCTGCTGCACACGCCAGATTCACCCCAACAAACTCCTATTCATATCTGCACATCTGTGAAGGATGACAACTTGTGTTGTAGGGCCGTAATAACACATTTATAGATGTGTTATAAATTAATAAAGTTTCTGAGTATTTCCAAGTAATGCTAAATTTCTAGCTTTAGATTTTGACAGGAATATCAAACCACACATGAAACAAATTTAACTCAATAAAATGCCTTCACTGCTTCTAGTTTTAGTCAGACTTCTTGCAGTGCTGAGGTGATGTGCAATGACTGATGGGTAATTATTGTAAAGTTGTGTATTGATGCACCTTTATTCACTACACCTACATCTACATATATACTACTCATTACCCTGAAAAAGAGATCTTCAAGTCAGTGTTGTTGCCATGGGTAATGACTGGGAGAACTTTAAAGCCCATAAACATCAGTGTGAATCATTAAACAAGATTAGTGAAAGTGAAGAGTCACAAGAGCATTAAACTGAAACAAGAGGATGACAAGCCATCGTGATAAGAAGTCAACAGTTGTGTATCTTTCAAAGCAGTTATATTGTGAAAGTTGTGTAAAACTGCTCTAATGTGTAAAAGTGTTATAACCTGCTCTGTTTCAACTGTCCGGCTGTGTAAAGCTGTTCTGTCGTGTAAATGTGGTGTGAAGCTATTCTGTTGTGTAAAACCTTTCTGTTACGTAAAGGTGGTGTAAAGTTGTCCTGTGAAAAGGTGTTGTAAAACTGCTGTTTTGTAAAATGTAAATGTTGTGTAAAGGTAGTGTTACCATTGTGTAAAGCATAGTGTTTTGTAAAACTTGTTATGTAAATGTGGTGTCCTGCTGTGTAAAGGTGTAGAACGGCTTTGTTTTGGTTTTGTAATATGTATATGTTGTGTAAAGGTGGTGAAACCATTGTGTGAAGCTGTTATTTCGAGTGAATGCAGTGTAAAGCTAATCTGTTGTGTAAAACTTGTTACATAAAGGTGGTGTAAAGTTGTCCTGCTATGTAAAGATGGTGTAACCATTGTGTAAAGCTGTTGTTGTGTAAATGCGATAGACATATTTTAAACAACAGACTAGCTTTATATCACATTTACACAACAGAACAGCTTTATATTACGTAAAGGTGGTGTAAAGTTGCCCTGCTGTGTAAAGCTGTTGAAAAACGGCTTTATTTCGTAAAACCTAAATTTTATGTTAAGGTGGTGCAACTGTTGTGTAAGGCTGTTCTGTTGTGTAAATGTGGTGTGAAGCTATTCTGTTGTGTAAAACCTTTCTGTTATGTAAAGGTGGTGTGAAGTTGTCCTTGAAAAGGTGTTGTAAAACCGCTGTTTTGTAAAACATTTATGTTGTGTAAAGTTGGTGTAACCATTGTGTGAAGCTGTTCTTTAAGGTGGTGCAACTGTTGTGTAAGGCTGTTCTGTTGTGTAAATGTAGTGTAAAGCTATTCTGTTGTGTAAAACAACATAAAGGTGGTGTAAAGTTGTCCTGCTGTGTAAAACATTTCTGTTACCTAAGGGTAGTGTAAAGTTGTCCTGCTGTGTAAAGGTGGTGTAACCATTGAGTAAAGCTGTTCTGTTATGTAAATGCGATAGACATATTATACACAACAGGCTAGCTTTGTATCACATTTACACAACAGAACAGCTTTATGTTACATAAAGGTGGTGTAAAGTTGTCCTGAAGTGTAAAGGTGTAAAACGGCTTTATGTTGTAAAAACTATCTGTTGTATAAATGTGATATACTGTAAAGCTATTCTATTGTGTAAACATTTCTGTCACATAAAGGTGGTGTAAAGTTGCCCTGGTGTGTAAAAACTTGTTTTAAAACTTCTCTGTTGTGTAAAGAACAATTTTACAAACCTCTACACAGCAGCACATCTTTACAGCACCTTTACATAGACGAGCAAGATTACAGAACTGATCTGTTGTGTAAAGGTGATGTAACTGTTGTGTAAGGCTGTTCTGTTGTGTAATTGTGGTTTGAAGCTATTCTGTTGTGTAAAACGATTCTGTTATGTAAAGGTGGTGTAAAGTTGTCCTTGAAAAGGTGTTGTAAAACCGCTGTTTTGTAAAACGTATATGTTGTGTAAAGGTGGTGTAACCATTGTGTAAAGCTGTTCTTTCGAGTAAATGTAGTGTAAAGCTATTCTGTTGTGTAAAACATCTGTTACGTAAAGAAGGTGGTGAAAATTTGTCCTGATGTGTAAAACATTTCTGTTACGTAAGGGTGGTGTAAAGTTGTCCAGCTGTGTAAAGGTGGTGTAACCATTGTGTAAAGCTGTTCTGTTGTGTAAATGTGATAGACATATTTTACACAACAGACTAGCTTTATAACACATTCACACAACAGAACAGCCTTACACAACAGTTACATCACCTTTACACAACAGATCAGTTCTGTAATCTTGCTCGTCTACTTAAAGGTGCTGTAAAGATGTTCTGCTGTGTAGAGGTTTGTAAAATTGTTCTTTACACAACAGAAGTTTTAAAACACCTTTACACACCAGGGCAATTTATGTTATGTAAAGGTGGTGTAAAGTTGACCTGAAGTGTAAAGGTGTTGTAAAGCGGCTTTATGTTGAACCTATCTGTTGTATAATGTGATATAAAGCTATTCTATTGTGTTAAACATTTCTGTTACGTAAAGTTGCCCTGGTGTGTAAAGGTGTTCTAAAACATATCTGTTGTGTAAAGAACAGTTTTAAAAACCTCTACACAGCAGAACATCTTTACAGCACCTTTACGTAGACGAGCAAGATTATAGAACTGATCTTTTGTGTAAAGGTGATGTAACCATTGTGTAAAGCTGTTCTGCCATGTCAATGTAGTGTACAGCTACTCTGTCATGTAAAGGTGGTGTAAAGTTGCCCTGCTGTGTAAAGGTGTTGTAAATCTGAGAACTGCTGTAACAGAGCAGTTTGATGCAACAGTTACAGTTTGTGTAAACTTTCTCTTCTACATACAGGTGCTGTAAAGTTGTCCTGCTGTGTAGAGGTTAATTGAGCAGTTCTGTTGAAAAGATATACATATAGAGATACAGTACATATCTGTTTAAAGGTGGTGTTAAGGCCCGTACACACCGGGACAAATATCAGTGCGCGTTATTCGTCAGCGTTTTTCAACTCGTTTTTTGTGTTCACACCCAAGCGATTTTCGCTGATGATGAGCCGAGTGAACATGCAAATTCATTCCCTGACATAGATGGCACCCATTTGCCGTGCAATACCACTCCATATATGTATGTTCTAGCACCAACGAGAACAGCAGCTCAACATTCATCTTGCCTTGGTTCTTCCTCGTCTTATTTCTTCTTGGCTGTGTAGACGGTGACACGTAGATCTTCTTCGCCGTTATGTGTGTGTGCTCGGCAAGACCGTTTTGTGTTTGGGCGCCCCCAAGTTGTGTTTTACTGTCTCTTCAGAAGCTCCAAACACGTAAGCAAAAGTGCCAATCTCATTGGTCGGATGGTTTTTGACGCGCTAAAAAAAATGAGCCCAAGGCGTTTTTTTAAAAAATGACGCTTTTACGCGTGGCGTTTTACCCGTCAGTGTGAACACTCACATTGGCACCCATTGTTTAGTCACGAGGCATTAAACGTCAGCGAATAACGCGCACGAAATTCGTCCCGGTGTGAATAGGCCTTAACTGTTGTGTAAAGGTGCTCTGTTTTGTAATTGTGTGGCTGGCTCACAAGAGCGTGTCTGCTTTGAAAAACACGAGGCGCGAGTAGTAGAATTGGGAATGTGTAGAATGTCTTGAGACGTGTTTTATAAAAGTGGAACTGATTTTAACTTGAGCTCCTCGTTTTTAGAACACCGTGTCATAAAAGACGCGAGACATAGGCACAACGTTACACACATCCATCAAGGGTGTGTTTACAAAAAAAACAATGGCAAAGTAGCACATTGGAATTAGAAAAGCGTGTTTTCTGTGAATGGCCCTTAAAGCTGCCACTGTTAAATGCTGATTTGTTTCATTATTTCCCATTTTTCCATCTCCTGTAGGCCTATGTCTTTAGTTCATCAGCCTTCAACATGTGTCCGTTTAAGTTTTGCACATTTTATTTGTTCCATGCCTCTATTTCCGCCATTGCGAGAGATACAAAAATGGGATTGCGATTGGAAATGAAAGGAGGAGTATGGTTGGATATGTGGCGTGTGGATGAGAGGAAAGGAGAGGAGGGGTAGCATGATGAATTCTTCCACTAATCCTTTGGACACACGCATAAGCCAGGTGCCCACAAGTGAGAGAGAGAGCGAGAGAGAGAGAGAGAGAGAGAGAGAGAGATATGGAGAAAGAGGCTTGTAGAGTGAAAGGTGAATGAACCGGGTTAATTAAAAGAACTGTTTAAAATAAAGCGTGCCAACAGAGACTCGTGCAACAGTTCAAAAGTACTGTGTGTGTGCGTGCGAGACAGAGAGAGAGATAGAGATGGTGGGAGGTGGCACACTTATCGTGAGTGACAGAGAGAACGTCAGTGGAGAGAGGGAGGGAGAGCCAAGCAGAAAACGAGAGCGTGGCAAAACAGTGGCTCATAGTGACAGCAGGGGTAGAGAGAGGCAGAGCGGGCGAGCGAGGAAGCTGGGGAAGAGAAAACTGACAGTGGGGGGAAAAGAAAAATGCAGGAAAGACACTGAAGCTGGGATGGTAGAGGAGAAAACAGGAGAATGCAGACTGCTTGCCAAGGCTAGATAGAAACATTAGAAAGCAACAGTGAGGAAGCAAAGAGAAAGTGTGATTTGTTCAAATGTGTGTGTGATGTGCAACTGGCGGTGCTTTAATCGGAGCGTGGAGTGTGCGTGTGTGAGCGGGTCTGATTGTCCGTGCGACCAATACTGGCAGGAAAACGTGCTCGGTGGATTATGAGAGATCAAGAAGAGGACGATTGTGTGCGTGTGTCAGAGTGTGTGTGTTTAATGGTAAACAAAAGGGCTAGGTGCAGCTTGTCCGCGAGCGTGCGTGTTTAGACCGCGCAGCTGTGCTTGAGGAACGGGAGAAGATAGTCCAGATAGTTGAAGCACTTGAGGACACAAGGGCATCCAGGGACACTTCTGCACTCTTAATGCAACTGCTGTCTTAGTCCGTCAAACCCTAAAAGGGAAAGCGAACCGGTGAACAGAGACTGTTGAAGGAAGATAAGGAGAAACCATGTGTCTTCTCGAGCCATCATCAGAACTATTTGTAGAAGCAAAGCATCCCTGTTGCTGGTGACTACCTCGAAGAGAAGGAACGGGGACGGTGGGGTTTCTTCGGAGGTCTTCGTGAAGGGTCGGCGGGGTCCAGTACAGTGTCCGGTGATCCCTGGATGTCTTCAGCAGAAAGCCATGGGAGAGTGGACCATTCTAGAGCGCCTCCTGGAGGCCGCCGTGCAGCAGCACTCTACTATGATTGGAAGGTAAGAAATGCATGATCGATGCGATGATCGGCGTCAGTTGTCACAACGAAATGATTATTAACTGCGACCTTTGCAGGGGGTCTAACGATTGTTTTTTAATGTTTCAAATACTTTGCATTCTACTCTCGTGGGTTCATATGCAGAGGCAAGAACAAGAAAGCCACTGATGGGATGAATTTCTGAAGAGTATAATCACTGGCAAGGTCCAAAATTCGCGTCTGAAATGTTCGCAAGTTAAAAAATAAATTCGACCTTAGGTTATGTCAAACAAGCTTGCACACTTCCTCCGAAACTTTCGTCCGATATTAACAGAATCGAATCGGGTTTGATTTTTCGCGTTTTTCGCATCGGTAGCAAGCAGTTGGAATGGTGTTTTGACAATTCAGCGCCACCGAATCACTGAAATCCTGAAATTTTCAAATACGTTTTTTCATATTTGTCATTCGGCGGCTCAAAATGTTCTACACGGATCTGAAAAACGTAGAAAATCGAACCCGATATGATTTTTTTATGACGTACAATGTTCCGGAGGCAGTTTGTAAACGTGATTGACACAAAGCAAGGTATTTATTTTTGAACTCGCAATTCAAATTCGGACAAGATTTTTGGACTCATTGTGCAAGGACCTTTAACGTGTCAACTTCTGTGTCTACATTAGTTTGGAGCAGAATTATATCATCACGCTTCGTAACTTTTTTACAATTTGACGAATTGGTGGTTAATTCTTATGAATTCGTACCATCTCAGCTATACACATTTGTCCAGTTAACGGTTACGTCCAGGGGTGCGGTTTGGGGTGGACATCATACAAAATCGCCACCTCGAAAAAGTGTCATATTTTCTCATGGGATCGAGTTGTCCAAGTCCCTAACCTCAAGTATTATACAGCGAGCAGAGTGACTCGTCCCATACCATTTTTTGCTATGGACATGAGTGAACCATGTGGCTCATTAAGTAGTACGAAGTTGTGCTATAACTTTTCTAAATTGATTTTCACTTGGCAAATGAAAAAAAATGACAATATCTGGGGCATGGCTTCACAGGAAGGTTTGATTTCACTGCAAAACAAAAGCACACATCCAAGCATCCAAGGTAATAGATGCAAATTAATATACATAATATAGCTATAAAAAAAAGCAAATTCAGGTAATGATTTAAATGCAAACACTAAATTCATATCATTGGTTTTGCTCTGTATATATGTATTTGGGATGAATCTGTGGATTACGAGAATTACTGTGCAGTGGCTCTTAATCCTGTTCCCGGGGACAGCCCTGCACATTTTGTCTTTTTTGATCTGATGCACCAAGTTTGGTTCATGAGTCTCTCCGCTAATGAGCTGAAAATTTGATTCAGGTGCATTAAATAAGGGTGAAACACACAAAATGCAGTTCTGTGAGTCCCCAGGACAAGGATTAAGAATCTCTAGTGTATGCGGCTATCGGTCCATAACAGTGGCTTACGGTGAAGAGAGAAATGACCTCGCGGCTGAGCTTTCCACTAATCCTGCGGGCACCGCGAGCTCCTATTGGTTGATCTCAAGCTTCAGTAGATCCAGTGTTTGAACCACTGAAGCTTGCGAGACCTCAAGTGACATCGCCTGCTCGGGTGATGCTATTTTCTCTCTTATAGTTTAGCCCCTCACGTTCTCTTCTTCCTTTGTAATTTGGATATGAATGCTAAAACAAGCATTGCATACATATAAATATTTTCTTTTCTATATTTTTCACTTTTCTATGTGCTGTCTACAGTTTTCTCAGAAACCCACTAATTTGTCTTAGCCTGTCATCTGAATTCATCTCGAAGGCAATCACTGTCAAGCAGTGTACATTGAGGCAGTCAGCCAGAAGACATGGGGTGTGAAATGGTTCAGACATCCAAACAGGCATCTACCAATGCTTAGCATTCAGGTTATTGGTGACTCACCTACTGACAGCATGTCATATATCAAATGATCGTCTCGGGTCACCACTATCTAAAGCTATGATGTAATGGATGACTCCACCTCATCCAGGCACACAATAAAAGACTCAAATTTGATGTTTTGCTGAATCTGCAGTTCATTTCTACGCCAGAACTCGGAATAGACATCGATTGCACGGCAGCAGATGCTTGGGTCACAAGACATTATAATTGTTTGCCATGTTTTTCTCTTGCCATTGCATCGATTTGGCTGGTCGGACACTGAGCGACACTTTCATAGAGGTGCCGATGTGCTGAATATGAATGATTTCCCTTATCAAATCTCATTCACCAGTTACTGCCCCCACACTCACACTTCAGTGAGCGCAGGCTACTTGGCAGCCAATGGTGAAAAGCACTACGCTTGACAGGGTATGCCTCAGTCTCGAGGGACTGTTTCATTCATTATGTTTGACATTGCTGAGGGGATGTGGGTGGTTTTCTGTATTTTTCTGATGTGAGCTGTTACGAGGAGGTTAATGAATGTGTGTAAATATGGAGGGCGTTGCCAAATAATGTTCTTAGAGTTTCGGCGCAAGACTTTTTCTTTTGTGCCACGGACCACCTCGAATCAAACATGTTAAGGACACTTATGTTTTTAAGAGATCAGACATCTGATTTATATCCGAAGATGATAAAGCAGGTGAAAATCCCATTGGCTTCCAGAATCCAATTATCAAAGGGAGCTGAATGCAAGAAAGCATTAGCCACCAGTTCCCCCTCTAGCTTAACCATGGACTCAATATAGTCTGGCTATGAGAAACCCAGTCTGGCTATGAGAAACCCACTACTAGCCAAAATACATTTAACATTGAATTCAGTTACATGTTGTTTTTGCCAAAATAACTTGCGAGATGTACGATATTCCAACACTATCTCATGACCTCACTCGTATGAGTTTGTATGATTTGTCTAAGCCCACGTGATGGGTAGGCTTAAGGGCGGGGTCAGGGGTAGGTCATTCGTACGAATTCATACAAATTTGGTAACTTGTTAAATATGCACGAATTTGCAAAAAATGTGAGGTCGGATGAATTCATACGAATTAGCCACTTAAAAAATTCGTACGAATTGCCATGAGATCGGGTTGGATATTCCATCATATAAGCAAAGTAAACAGTGATTACAAGGTGTTTGGTTTCGATTCTTCACTCATTTCATTTCTTTATCTACACTGAAAAAATAAATGCTTTATATAATCAAAATTGTGGCAACATATTACAAGCAATATTATTAATTAAATTGTACAAATTATAATTAATTAGAATATTAATTTGATTAAAGCCACAATATGTATTTTTTCTGCTTTAAAAATAGCAAAAATAACTATATCTATGTTATATATTTCTATTAGATGTGTACTTACATTATCCCGACAGTTTCCACCAACTTTCAAATACGGAGAAATTTATAGTTTAATTTGAAGAAACGGGACGTTTCTTTATTTCCGTTTCGTCGCCCGTCTATGGCGTCATATAACCTTTGACTCCTCTATTTTCTCTAACTTCTTGCGGAACCCGGCGAAACCCGCCAAACACAAAGGGGAACACTGGACTACCGCCAAGAAAGCAAAGAAAATGATGAAGACAAAAAAGTTGTACGTATTTTTATGTTTGTAAATCACATGCCCGCTCACGAGCGCTCAACCGGTGCTGCTCGCGAGTCGTGCGTCACTGTCTATGGACACAAAAACGGCGCTCCCCGTTCACAGTAACCGGGTCGTCTCATTCAAAACAGCCAGCTGCAGCGAGTCGCGCACATGGAATACTCATATGAGTCAGGCTGCGAATGTAAGTTACGTGCCCGCTCCAGCGCGCTCATGCTTTCTAAACAAACGCCTCACCTCCGGCGCCGTACACTCACTGCATTCCCTTTAGCCTTTAGCGCATAGTGGATGCATAACACAAACCCAGTCAAACGTTTGACTGCAGTATCTTATGTGCCTTATCTGGCGCGCCCGAAACATGAAAAATGTTCAAAATAGGTCATTCATTGAAGGGGCGTATATATTTACATTCGTCTGTATTATAGTTATGGACCACGATTACGCTTTGCCTGCACGTTCTGCCGCCAAGCGTACGGGTGAAAAATATGACCCGAGAAGGGTTTGGGACAGGAGAAAAAGCATGACAGGTAAACATTTGGGTTGCGTTTAAAGCTTCTTGACAAGCTCAATCTACAGAGAGATGGCGTATCCGTATATGTTATGAAACGATCATGTCATGTCATGAGCTGAGCTGGTTGTCATTGACAGCGACAACAACTCCCGTGAGCCCACGCTCTTTCCCCACGTCATCAAAGTACGTCTTTTGTTATTATTTTAAAAAAGTGACCCCTGGTGGCCAAAAAATCGCATATTGTACGTTTAACTATTACTCAATTCTAATTTGTTCAATTTAATAAATAATATTGCTTGTCATCTGTTGCCACAATTTTATTGATTAGATAAAGCATATTCACTTTTACAGTGTAATAGTCTATTGTTGGGCGATGGTTTAGACGTTAGCGGCCCAAATTTTTCCATTTTTTTAGCCTAGACGTCTAAGGCCGTGTTTGGACGGGTATTAGACATCATTTAAATGCAAAATTGTTTGCTGCTCTTTGTATTATTATTTGTGGTAGTAAGCAACTACACTTAGCAAGCACATGGCAATGCAGGAGGGATGACGTGTTTCTGTCGGCCAAAACCCGGAAACCAGTTTTAGCTCTTCATGTTCCATCGTCCCAAAGTCAATGGGCTTTATAAATGGGTTTTTAATTAGGGTCTGTTTTCTTCTGGACACTTCATGTGTTTTTACTGATCGCATAGCTGCTGTATCTGGTCCCATTTACACTTGGCCATGTGTTTCTCTGCAAAACAAATATCCCAGCAAACACAGAATGTTCCCCTAATGTTCCCGGATGGATCCCATTTGGTTATTTTTTGGGGAACCAAATAAAAACGTTCTAAGAACGTTCCCTGTAGGTTATTTTAGGTTTAATTTTATAACCTAAGGAGAACTTTCTGGGAATGTTCCCTGTAGCTCATTTTTAGGTTCTGCTTTTATAACCTAAAAGGATCGTTCCCATTAAGTTTCCAGAAAGTTCCCCTAACCTTAAGGGAACGTTCTATTTACGGTAAGAAAACTTTCCTGGTTAACCAATAACGTTCTGTGAATCAAAAACTAACATTCCCAGAGCGTAAAATTGTAAGCTGGGATGAATCCGATATTCAGTTCCAGCACTACATGCAAATTTACGTCAACGAAAACAACAGATATGAGCTGCAGTTTATTTATTATCCTCTAATTTCAAAATCAAAGATGGCAAAAGCAGAGAGCGGCTTTAGCTGGTAAGATCATTCAGTCTCACTACTTTAAATGAAGATTAAAGTGTAAGCGTCTGTGACTTACTTTCAGTTTAGCTCTGAAATATGTGGCTATAACATGTCATACAGCCTATAAGCCATGCTCATTTATTTTTTAACATTTTTGGAAGAGTACATTTGACATGTGGTTTCAACAACCAGATGCATTTGCACTTGGCGAGTTTCGTCTCGAATGCATCTCAGAGCGCATTTATCTGACCAGTAAAAACACATGAAGTGACCAGGTGTAAACAAGCCCTTCTCAAATAAACTTGGCGAGTTTCGTCCCAAATGCATCTCAGACCATCTCCTGATGTGCTTTGAGTGATTGGATTTAAATCCGTCTCGAAAGCATTTGAGAGGGCATTTATCTGGTCAGAGAAAAAGTGGCCAGGTGTAAACAAATAAGCTCTGTGGTTAACACAAGCTAAAGATATTTTATTCTACGACATTGGCTGAGAAATGAGACTACACTAGTTATCTGAACCTGAATTGGGTATTCTTGAAGAAGTCGCGAGTTTCGTCCAACAAAAGACATTTACACAGCATTTGTTTCATACCTCAGTTGAGGAAAAGTAGCACTGCATATCACACACAGCAGACTCATACCTTGGTTTGTTGCAAATGTGCTTGCAACCAAGCAATTACCCAGAACGTCCTAGCAACCACACTGAACACCTTGGAAACTGCACTCAAAAACACCTTAGTAACCACATACAAAATTAGCAGGCAATCATAAGACCACAACCCCAGGCAAAATCCAGTTCAGATTCATGCACTTCCGTATGCTCCAGATTGGTTTATAGTCATAGAGCCAATATAATCACCTAATAAACCCATCCATAATTAATAGATGATTTATTTAGCTGCGCTCTGAGGTTTATGGGAGGCGGTTTTCAATTAAATGCTCATATATAGGGAAGGGGGTGGAGGAATGTGGGCGACTGCTACTTGTTCGGAACAGCTGTATCATTTACAAGCTGTTATTCACTAAAGGACATCTCGAAATAGACAACGCGACAGGTGGCTGTGCATTTATAGTGTTCACAGGGAATATTTACGGATTAAGTGTAAGAAATGCTTTTGTTAGATACATTAAAAACGTCCATGTGCAGTGTGATTGCTAAATACGTTTAATATTGTGGTATTCCGCCATGTTGTTCACTTACACGTCCTCAACTCTTAAAACATCAGGGCTTGAAAGGGGTCATGAACTGGCTTTTAAATTGTATTATATTGTTCTCTGAGGTCAACTTATGACGTTCACTTTTTTTTTTTTCCAGATTTTGCATTCAAAAAATTAAAATGAATAAGTAATGGGATATTTTCTACCCTAGTTTTGAGCCTAGCCCAAAAACGCTGGGTTTTTTTGGGCGTCTCGCACTGAAGACTTGGAAGTAAACGCCCACTGCTGTGAGTGGATAACAGTTTTGCATATTATAATGAGTTTCAACCCACCCGTTGATGCACCTGAGGGAAATTGTTTTGAAAAAGTCCAAGGTTGTAAAATGGCAACCGGAATGATTCTCCCATACATGTTCGACCCAGAGTACGTGTGTTGCACCATTCCTGTCAGATCCAACATAGACGGCACAGCAACGTTCTTTACTCTTAATCGGTCTGCAATTCCACAACCAGGAACTGCATAATATTTTGTATTGCTCGGTAGCTCGATCCGGTTTGTCATCACGAGGTAGGCATCTATGTTATTTAGCTATGCGTGTAATGCGCGAATTGGTGGGCGGGGCTAAACCGGCCGTGTTGAAGTAGGTGTTGATCTTCTGCGGGGGTGGTGTTTTATCCTCTTTGTCGTCATAGTTCCCCACTTTTAAAAACGAGTCGTTTTCAGAGGCTGTGTCAATAAAAGCTTTTATCGGACTAACAAGGACGTTTTCAGTTCTGAAACTTACAGGATATTCTTATAATATGATGACCTCTTAGATGTCAAAAGCTCAAGGAAAATTTGATTTCTCAGTTCATCACCCCTTTAAAGAAAATCGTATTTACGACATTGTGGAGGCGTTCATGTGTGTTCAACTCGTAAATATGAGCTTTACGACATGAATTTGTCCAAATAAAGAGATTTTTATCAAGAGCCAAATCAGATAGAGATGTCTTTTTATAATGTAGATCCTGAAAAAATCATTCAAAGTTAATTTTAGAGTAATTTTTAGACTTTAGAAAAAAAAAATGTTTTTTGAAAAATTTTGAAAATTTTATTTTGAAGATAATAGACAAGTATTTTATCATACGCATGCTGCATTTTATTCGTACACGTAAATGCCGCAGTTATGCACGAGTTGGAGAGTTTGATGATAACTATGGCGTACTGTTCTACAGATTATACATTTATAATTGGGTTATTTCATTTTGGCAAGTATGTGGGGATTGAATATGCATGCAGAACAAATTCCATGGCATTTCTGCATTCTTGAAGGAGACGCTAAACATACCGTCGAGTCGAACGCAACTAATCCCTTCAGAAAAGGGAAGGGATCACAAAAAATGAGTTAGTCATTCCCAGCATCCCCCGAGAGTGATCACTTCAATTGTTCTGCACTACCGGCTGAGGGATGCTCACTTTCGAGGTATTTATAGCTGCACAGATTTATGGGTATCATGTGTGCTTCTCGTCGTGTATTTTTAGAGAGTGACACCTTCATCACAGCGGATTTGACTTTCCATCACACCATCCAGTCATATTGGACTGTTCAATCATTCATTCATACCATGTCATTTCTATATATATATTTAAACATCCGTTTACAGATTCATTACAGCTCTATTCACTCGTGCGTGACTTGAGTCCCACTGTGACTTCCTGAACCACAGGCTGTTGGCTGTTTTCTGTCCTGCTCTTCCAGTTCCTCTCTCTGCCCTCCACCCATGTTTTCATCTCTTGCCCGGTTTTAGCCTTTGGATTATATCGGTTATGCATTTGATTCTGTGCCGGGAAATAACACAACGCCTCAGAGGAGATGTGTTATGACACACATTTTCAAATCATCAATCCGTTTGCCACTCAACATCAACAAGCATTTCATTCAGATTAGAGACCACAAATGTATATCGTAGACACAATCGTCTTCAATCTCCGTTACAGCAAGATTAAACACAGACGTCACGCCAAACTGCGATTAGGAGTTCAAAGAAGGGATGGAGTAGAGCGAGAGACATTTATCGCAGATGTCTCTAGCACTTAGTGAAGCGTCTTCTGTATGTGAAAAAGCTGACGCTGTTAAACTCAAAAGTTCACTCAGAAATTATCATGTCCTCGTTTGTTCCAATCCTGAAGGACTTTCTTTCCTACAGTATAGCATTTGATGTGACTACAAGAATTCTGTGTTATTTTTCATCTCTCCTAAAGCTATAGCCTACTTCTAAAGCAGTATTTACTGAAAAAACTTCCTCATTCCTTCACATCTTTATTGAAGCTTGTTTCTGCCACAGAATAAAAGATAATTGTGGCTTTTTAATGATGTATTATTAACAAATTTTAGGAGAAGCAGAATCTAATAACTCAATTAACATCAAGAGTTTTTTTTTTTACCGCTGTTCTATGACAGTATTTAAGCATGCCCTCGGACAGCACGCCAAATACGCATATCTTTTACTCTATCTAATTGTATGTAAGTGTAAACTCACAATTGCGAGTTTACATCTCTCAGTTCAGACTTTGCGAGTTATAAAGTCAGAATTCTGTGAAAAGTCCAATTGTAAGGAACAACAAAAAAAAAAAAAAACACAATTGCAACTTTATATGATGGAATTCTGACTTTTAAACAACAATTACCAGAAAAAATGTCAGAATTGTGAGATAAAAAGTCACAATTACCTTTTTTATTTTTCCAAAAATTGAAATGAATGGTATTCTTTCTTCTGCAGAACACAAAAGAAGATATTTTGAAGAAGCTTGGTAGCCAATCAGTTTTGGCGACCATTGACATTTCTCAAAATATCTTCCACACGTTGGCCTCTAGTTCATAAACGCCAAAGGAGAACTGGTCCCCGGTTGAGCCTGGGTTCTCCCAAGGTTTTTCTTTCTCCATTGGGTCACTTGAAGGAGTTTTTCGGTTCCTTGCCACTGTTGCCTTTGGCTTGCTCAGTTGGGGATATTCAAATGAATTAACCAATCAGTAATACCCTTGATTAGCTCTACCAAACGTGGATATTTTTCCACTAAGAAACGAACATTGTTATTATATTTTGATTGATACTGTGAAGCAGCTTTGACGCAATCTATATAGTGAAAAGCGGTATATAAATATACTTGACTAATGACAGAATTTTCAATAACACTTTAATTTGATTGTCCTCTTTAAACATTCTACTATCTATAAGTAACTTTGCAACTACATGTCAACTAACTCTCATTAGAGTATCAGTAGACTGCTAGGTTAGGTTATGGCTAGTAAAATAAATGGACATAAATTAAAAGTTACTTATAGTCAGCAGAATAAAGTGTTAGACAGTCTAATCCTCTAATGAGAGTTAGTTGACATAAAGAATTATATAGTTAGTAGAATGTCTAAAGTGGACCATCGAAATTGACATTTTTGGAAGAACTTTTCTTTTAATTCAATTCAAGACAGTTTTGTTAAATATTCAAAATACCATTGGTTCTCATGCATCTCAAAACCAAATGCTAGCGTTGAATTTGTGCAAATGAGATTTGAATATTGTCTTTAAAAAACAAAACAAAAAAACATGCCCCTTCTGACCCCCTCAGTATCAAAGGAGGGTTTAATGCGATTCTGGTTCTGTGCAAATGAAATCCGTAAACTTAAAATTGTTGTTGCATAATCAGTGCTTACAGCGGTTTTTAGTGTCAAGCATGCCAGAAGTGGCTTCTGTGCACTTAAAGTGTAAAACAGCTTTGTGTTGAATGGTACCACATCACCTAGCTAATGTTTTTCTGGGAAATTCAATCACAGCTTTTATGCAGACACACTCATTATGAAGAAGACAATGTAGTTTTCGCCATCGGATTTTGAAGTTGTGTGAAGATGTGTGGCAGTTTACCGTGGAGAATTGTGGGATGACATGTGACTGCCTCTCTCCTGGGCAAATAAAGCATAAATCACTGTCTTCCCGCTCTGAGCTGCATCAAAACCTCAAGCTTCTCGATGAAAGATCAGATGAGAAGGGTGAAAGGCTCCTGTGAGGACAGGGGAAGTTGTCAGTACATATATACCACAACACAAGGTTTAGGGCTGCTACTGTGTGGCTGTGTGAACATATAGAGTATGTCTCTCAAGACTGAGGCAAAACAAAGACAAATCTGTGAACAGAACATACTTTACAGACCAATAACCATTACATACACACACTGACTGATCTGACTGACACCACCACCGCCAAAAAAAAAACAACAACATGTGATTCAAATTTCCATCCATCAAACACACAAAATGAAAACAAATATCAGGACACACACACTCCACCAGAGGCATCTGTAACAACAGTATGTCACCATCTACTAACACATCATATTAGCAAGACAAGCGTTCTTGCAGGGGCACGTCAACCTCCTGCTGCACTATATACGTAATTTCACAATTATACACACACACACACATTCACATATGTGGCAAACATGTAGGAGGGCTGGCATAAATATTTTCTGCATAGCAACAATCACATGCACCCTTACAGTACGACTCATTCAGACATTTCTACTACACTTCCTTGGAGAAATGAAAAATAGATGGCGTTTTTTTACATGAAGCTTTAAAATGAATGTGGTAGTCTTCATATCGAAACCTCTTTTGGGGTTAGAATTAGTTGATGTTTGTCTAGGACAATCTGAGCAATTTGAGACCTTTTATGAAACTGGACAGAAGGAGATTTGTGAGTTTATTGCGATCTGAGAAACATCTGAGAAGCAAATCTCTTTTTATGTCTCGCTTTGCTCTCCACTGATGTGCTGTTCAGGAAGATACAATCGAGCTACTACTGAGATTCAGTCGCCATTTCTGTTCTAACAAAAGGCAAAAAGAAAAGCTTGATGACCCTTGAATGAAATTATACCTCTACACGAAACTACTTTAGCCTCATTAGATGTTGACAAATCTCCATTTATTACACGCAGACATATTGACAGCATCCGAAATCACACACCCTTCTGTATAGTAAGTGAGTAAGTGAAAAACAGTATGTGAAAAGAGTATGTACTAGTACATAGTGAATGTAGTACGTCTGGATGTAATTCACTAAGCACTACACACAACTAGGAAATGTACAGAGTTAATAATGTACACTGCAAACAAAAGATTCTTCACAGAAATATACTGTATTATTTTACAGATATTTTCTGTTTTTTAACATTATGTGTAAATGTCATTAAAATACAGAAAAAAAAACTTTTATTTAAAACATTAACCATAATATAAAAGTAATAATCTGTAAATTCATATAAAGTATCCTGTATTTTGTACAGGATTATTCTTTTTTTTTAATTAGCTTGAACGTTAATTTTTTTTAAGTTAAATTTAATTACATTAAATTCTATGTAAAAAGACAAAAAAAAAATCACATATTTAAAATTAAGACAACTATGTGTTTTTTTACTGTGAAACCTTAAATTTAAGGTAAATACATGTAAAAAAACAATCATAAAAAACGGTAAAAAGTCTAGCAGCAAAGTTGCCAAACACTTACCGTCAAATTACAGTAAAAAATCTTAAATTATTCTACGGAATAATTCTGTTTTTTTTTAATACAGATATTTACTGTAAACATTTTCTGTATTTTTACAGTTCCACTGCTGTAGAATGAAAAGAAAATCTCATTAAAAAATGTCTGTAGAACGTTAAACAAATGAGTAAATCTGCATATAAACTGGAAATTATTGCGGAAATACCTTAAAAATTGTACAATTAAATTAAGTATTTTGTTTTTACACAGTATTCTTTTGGTAAATTCAAAACATTATCAATTACATCCACAAGAACTCCCTGTCAAAGTACAGATTTTTAGATCTAAAACACAAAAAATTACAACATTACTTAAAATACCGTATTTTAAAAGCTTTAGGCTTTTATTTTACGGGATTATTAGTATTAGTATTAGTATTAAATTCCTGTGAAATTTTGTTTTTGAACAGTAGAAAAAATAAGATCACATTATAATAGCTTGCAAAGACATTTTTTTATAGTCATTACTTTGTATAAACAATATTTGACAGTAATTACAAGAATTTCTCCAATATATCTACGTACTTTTCCCATTAATGTATGGGGTTTACTTTGAATAAACATACTTTTAAAGTAATTACAAGCAATTATCCAATATATTTACGTACTTTTAATTCAAGGAGTTCACTTTATATAAACATAGTAAATTAAAGCAACCATCCAATACACTACTTTACCATTAATGTATAGTCGCTTTTAATCAAATAAAATGCATAAGTGAGTTGTAAACATCAGATAATTGTAGCTTTGTTTATCCCCATTAGTTGTTAAGAAAAGTCTTTATAGACGAGGATAAAGTTCAGGCTAGGGGAGCGTTGTTATTTCGTTTTCTTGTGTGTCATCTTCCAAGCGCACGGCAGTGGAATGGTTTTAGTCATTCACTCGGAAAGTCAGAGATATCAATGACAACTATCCCACAACACAGCAACTGTCTAGCCGGACGTGACAAACGAGTGCGTAAGATGTGCGTAAACCCTGCATAATTCAAACAAAGCACAGCAGTGTAATCCTACAGGGATGCTGTTTTTACTTAGACCAGCAGATTTAAAACAATAAAGGTTGAGAGAGAGAAGCTTTTCAAGTTATGTAATAACCTCCAAATCTACTCTTAAAGACGCTTCACACAAAATACATGTAAAGACCTTTAAATGCGATTGCTCTCAATTCAAGTCAAACACAATAATGGTCACTTCCGGTTGTTGACTGTGCGCGTGTGTGTCACGCAGGATTCTGGAAGTCAGTGCGTGGAAACGTATGGTTGTCCTGGCACAAACCTGAGCGTGGGGACCTTCCTCCCCTCTGTCCTTCTGCCCAGCCCTCTCTATATCAAGGCATGTGGGTCTCTGCTGGAAGCAAGTACCTAAAATATGCCGGTAATACCATAGTTTGATATAACTGCGGTATTGAACAGCCCAGTCTCACATAGGATTTACCCATGAGGCTTTGAAACATCACCCTATTAATGTTTTAATCATATTTTGGAGAGTTCCAGTTGAGTGATGCCGAATACAGAAGCGGGGTCTTGAGATGTTTTTCATTACAGAGCTGTATGAAGTACATTACCTTAGATAATGTGTTTGTCCACCGAGACGTCAGAAGGTTCTGCGGAATGCATATAAGCAATAATCATGTAAAATTTCTAGCCCCATTTCTAGTCCAATTTTCTTCATTTATTTATTTTTTACACAACGAAAAAAGCAATGCAAAACGTTTGTGATTCTTTAGCTATGAAGGTTTTCAATTGCCAGCTTTTAATTTATTTACATTAAAGAGACAGTTCACTTTGAAATTAATTTTTGATGTTTTATCTTACCTCAAGGGCATCCAAGATGTAGGTGTCTTTGTTTCCACAGTATTTTCAATTTTGACATTTTTAGGTCAAACCGTTCTTGTCTATCAGTCATGTAATGGAGGTCTATGGTCACCACCTCAAAGAGCATGCACAGAGAAAAACTAAACATGATTTAATGACTCGTAAATGTCAGTACACATTGATGGCCTAAGACACGAAACGAGCGGTTTGTGTGAGAAAACGAACAGTATTAATATGGTTTTTATCGCTTGTAATCACAGCCATGTCCAAGTGATCTGAAAGCAGTCTGCACAAGAGCCGGAAAGCGCCGTAAGTGATCTATTGCGTGGTTGCGAAAAAAAATATCAACGTTGTCTGTTGATATATCGAAATTGTCTTCCATTGCAATTTCCTGTATATCTAAATATGCAGTGTTGGGGAGTAGTTAACTACAAGTAGCGGCGCTACTAACTTAACTACATTTTTCAGTAGCTTGGCAGTAGCTCAGTTGCTTTTTAAACAGTGTAGCTTTTCCAGTAGCGAACTACTTTTTGCAGCAAGTAGCGGTGTAGCGCGAGCAAAAGCTACATTGCGTTTGTCGAGCCTGCGCGAATCAGCGCGATGCAAGGATATTCTTCTTCTTGTTAGATTACAAACTCATTTTTTGCCATTACCGCCACCTGTTGTTTAATCACACATCTTGCGGCTAACGGTTCACTGACGTAAAGAAGTGCGTTGACACACCCATATGGAGCAAGACGTGACGGCAGATTTGGAGGATGGAGAAACAACTAACGTCAATTACCCGTGGCCTTATTTGTCCAAGCTAAATCGGTATTTTTGAGAAAATGTTCTAAATGCAATTTATGTTGAATGTATATTTTGTTCTAGCAATGTTGTAGGCTATTTGTTGCAATTTTGCACTTTTGACAGTCTGAGATATTTGAGTGTTGTGTGTAAAAAAACAATACTCTATGAAATCATAATTGTATTGCATTGTTTTAAACACTAAATATTTTAATTAAAACATTCATCAGACACTTATTCAGTTATTTATAATAATTTATAACATGTTATAATAATAATAATAATAATAATATGTAATATAATAGCCTATTTATAATATGTTGTTCAAAAAGCAAAAGTAGTTTCAATGTAGCTAACTACTTTTTGATAGTAACTTGTAGTGTAGCTAACTACTTTTCCAAAAGGGTAGCTTGACTGTAGTTAAGCTACTTTAACGTACGAGTAGCTTGTAGCTTGTCAAACTACAGTTTCAGAGTAGCTTCCCCAACACTGTAAATATGTTTAGATCTTCACAGTGAAGGGTAACACATCTGAAATCTCTGTGTAAACAATAAATGACGTACACGCGTGAGAGACCACTTCTGGGGCTTTCCGGTGGTTGCACAGATAGAAGTGCCCGTGCCCTCAGATTACTTGGACGTGGCTGTAATTACAAGAGGTAAAAACGATATAAATACTGTTCGTTTTCTCACACAAACCGCTCATTTCGCGTCTTAGGTCATCAATGTGTACTTACATTTACGAGTCATTAAATCATGATTAATCTGGACTTCTCTGTGCATGCTCTTTGAGGTGGTGACCATAGACCTCCATTATATGACTGACAGACAAGAACGGTTTGACCTAAAAATATCAAAATTGAAAATACTGTGGAAACAAAGACACCTACATCTTGGATGCCCAAAGCATACCAAAAATTAATTTTAAAGTGAACTATCCCTCTAAAATTGGATGAATATACATTTCTTTTATTAAAGGATAATTTTATTCACGTATTTTAAGAATATTTAGACAGTGTAAGTGTTATAACAGAAAACTAGCAATCGTTACGTAGGTCTATCTTAGGAAGTTCAAGTCAGGTTTTTGGAAATTGAGGTTTGGATTATATTAGATTGGGTTATAATAGTGCAGATAAAAACTGCTTCATTCATGCACGAAATAATACGAAGAGTACACTTTTTTTAGCTATTAACAATTTCAAGTTATATTCAGAGCGTATTTTTGTGACAATGGACTGTTGAATTTTAAAATAACTAATGGATTTCCAATAACTAATAAAACTTTGCCTAGTACGATTTTTCATGCATTAATCACGTTTGTCAATGTGTGTGTCACACACATTCAGTTTAGTTTGCTCTTACTTTCTGTTTTCTTGGACTTTCAGTTTGTGTCCATCAGTCACGTGTGTCTCTTTGTCTTTTGGGGAACATTTACACAACAACGATATGCTGAAAACGGAAACGTTTTTTTCTTTGAGTTTCCCGCGTACAGGCAACACCTTTATCAAAATGATCCCCAATTCCCCATTAGACTCATTGTTTGCCTTTTCTGTTACAAATAATATAAAAGCAAACGCATTACTTTTTCACACACCATTTATTTTGACTGACAGAACTGGGGGCTTCAGAACTGATAATCAAATAAATTATTAGATATGACGAAGAATATGAGTGAGCGCTGTACTATCAACTTATCAGGCGCGTCAAAATAAAAGTCTGCAGCATCGTCAAAATAAAAGTCCCGCTTCCAACAAATCAGCCAATCAGAAAAAACTTATCGGCCGATGCCGACATTTTAAAAATGCCAAATAATGCGATATATAGGTCGACCACTAGTCGCTATAAGGGTTTTTGAATCCAACATAAAGCCCCTTTAAATTTACAGCTAGTCCAAGAACATTCAGTGGTGAACATTCAGGTGTGTAAAATTGGTACAGCTCTATTGGTACAGTTGCCAACTGTATATTGAAAAATACATATATATTGTGGAAATCTTGCACCTATTTTTTATTTCTTAGATTAAACTGCCATTTACTGGTACTGTGGGTGTTCAGAAGCCATAAAGTTGGTCTAAAATATCAACTACTGTTAACTACCTTTCTTGTATTTGCACATGTGGCAAAACCCATCCATCCTGTCATATTTGCATTGTGTTACTGATTACAAGCAATGTAAGCAATTTATCATTGGTACACTGAAATAACTATGTTTGAAATAACACAGTTCCCATCCCTCCCAACAATGTATAAAAGGCCGTTATATGCCCATACATTATGCATACAGACACGTGTTTATGCATTATCATAGTTTGGCCTCAGAGAAGTGTGAGCACGGTGGAAAATCAAAAATGGAATATTAAATAGTTACCATAATTAATTAATGCAGTAATTTAAGCGAAGGTAAGATATGCATGTAAAGCAATTCCCAGTCACACTTCACAGTCCACGGCGCAGCTGAAAACGCCACGAGCTAAAACCGCACAGGAACATCAGCTTTCAGGTTCATTGATTCAGACACTAAAATGAACAGGAGAAACAGTCTTTCATCTCCTCTCCTCCATTTTTCCTTCTATCCGACTCGTTCTCTTGATTTTTAGTAGGATTGAGAAAGAGCTGGGTTGAACTGATAACTGAACTACATGATAGTGTGTTGCATTTTGAAGAACGCTTTTCAAAACAAGCTCGGCTGCTTTGTGTTTCGTTCGTCAGTGTGCCGGTAAATGCTGCTATCACACTGCTAGAGCTCAAACTGAGGGGCTGAATAGAGCGCGACGGCTCAATATAGCAGGTCCTTATCACATAACTGAGGGAAAATCACTCTCTTGCTCTCATTTCCCCTGTTCTCTCCAGCTTTCTGCCCTGTGTTGTTGCCGTGGTAACAGGCAGAGGGAGGAGAGTGATGCTGTGGGTACCATTGACGGGGGGAGTTTTGGGGGATTCTCGCCCTCACGGACTGAACGCCTTCACACCTCCTTACTACACACAGTCAGAGACTTTACAGGCTAGTGGTAGATGCACTTGATATCCAGTGCCCTTTCTCCACATAAAAGGGCTTTCAATGTTTTAATCAGGGAAATAAAGGTCATTGTATTACCATGTTGATTGATGATGTTTTTTACACTGTAGTGTATTAATTTAATTTAGGGTGACCATATTATTTTGATTAACAAAAACCAGGACGCTCGGTCCGGCAAACAGATACTCAAATGATACTCGAAGTTTACTCAAAGATGCCTTGTTAATTTCAATACATTTAAAGTAGGCTATGCCTCCTCTGTATGGATAGAAAATTGTTATATTACAAGACACAAATTCAGATAGGCTTCTCAGAGGCTACTCAGCATGTTTTATTATGACAGGTTTCAGATTGAAATAACGTCTCTTCTGTATTAGAAAAATAAATATATAAATAATAAATAACTAAGGCCATGTGTCCACCAAAGCGTTTTTCCACGCGCCTGGCATATGTTTTCAATTGTTTTCAATGGGAGCGCCGCGTTTTTTAAACGCCATGAGCGTAAGGCCGTGTGTCCACCAAAGCGTTTTTTTGCCAGCTGAAAACGCTACACGCTCTGCAGAAGACGCCGTGCTTTGGGCGCTTGAGAGCGTTTTGGCAGCGCAGCGTTTTTTCCGTTGGGGCGTTTCGTTGCTATGATACAAAATATCCGCAGCAGTTTAAACGTTGTGACTGTTGGTCGGTGTGGTTTAGTCCTGCCCCTCCTCCACTGTGATTGGACGGCTGGGCAAGAACTGACAGTGATGAGCGCTGCGTTTTTTCCAAAGTTGAACATTTTTCAACTCTCGGCGACCAGTAAAAAACGCCGGGTGCTCGGCGCTTCAGCGTGAAAAAAACGCTCAGCGCCTCGTCACGCTCATGGCGTTTAAAAAACGCGGCGTTCCCATTGGAAACAATTGAAAACATACGCCAGGCGCGTGGAAAAACGCTTTGGTGGACACACGGCCTAACGAGGCGCTGAGCGTTTTTTTTCCACGCTGAAGCGCCGAGCGCTCGGAGTTTTTTACTGGTCGCCGAGAGTTGAAAAATGTTCAACTTTGGAAAAAACGCAGCGCTCATCACTGTCACATTTTACCCAGCCGTCCAATCACAATGGAGGAGGGGCGGGACTAAACCACGCTGACCAACTGTCACAACAGTTGTGTGCTGCGGATATTCTGTATCATGGCAACGAAACGTCTCAACAGAAAAAATGCTGCGCTGTCAAAACGCTCTCAAGCGCCCAAAGCACGGCGTCTTCTGAAGAGCGTCTAGCGTTTTCAGCTGGCTAAAAACGCTTTGGTGGACACACAGCCTAAAAGAAATACCTCCAAATTGAACAAAAATAGCTTTCACAAACTAACAAAAACGATCTAACGAAATGTATTTATATCTTTAGTTTTCTTCCTCTTTATCCTGTTTTTCTTCCTCATCCTCCTTTTTTGTCCATGTATATTTTGCAATAGAGCTGATCTTACCAGGACATTTTCATCACTTTATAAAAAACAGCCAGGGGTGTGTTTCACGTACAACGACGTAGTTTGATGTTTCACTACCATAGCATGATGCATCGTTGGAGAAATCAACTAGCTAGTCGCGTCTGTTTCCCGAAACCCATTGTCGCAAAGTATCGTTCAACCACGTTGGTTTCGCACGTGGTGGAGTATTAACTACTTTTAATAAAACTGTTTGAGATCCAATGAACGTTAGATTTGTTTTATATAAATTACAGACGTCATCTGAGGACTATTTCTAATTGTTCTCAGTTGTTTTGCTTTATTACCGGACTCAATATTTGGCTCGTTCTTACATAGTAGAGCACGTTCGCACATGCGCACTCTTCAAACACGGTACTTAAAATCTTTTGACAAACTAAAAGACGTAAATTACATTTGTATGTATTCTAAATAAAAGGTACCGGTTGTACTGAATGTAAGCTTTCTTATTTTGCTCAAGATAAGGATTTATTACCTCCAAATGTGGTGCCTCTACAGAAACGATACCTCTAACCACAGGTCAAGAGCTGTCGTTCAAACCACACAACTTTGCGATGCTGTTTGCGAATGTTCGTTGGAACGATTGTTTCGGGAAACACTGACTAGTTGAACTATGCTGATAACGACGGAACTTTCGACCATAGTTGGCTAACAATGCTTTCGGGAAACGCACCCCACGACGGCCAGGACAGGACATGTCCTGGGAAAACAGGAACGTCGGTCACCCTACCTCTATTTATATAGCGCTTTTTACAATACAGATTGTTACAAAGCAGCTTTACAGTGATAAACAGGGAAACTTCAATGATGTTAAATTCTTCTGTTAAACACTAGTGTAATTGTTCAGCTGAAGTGTGGTTGGGATGAGCTCAATGCATCTATAACACTTGATGCGATCTAGTTTAATACTTAGAACATGATATATAAAGGTGCAGTCAGTCACATTTACCATTGTTTGGTAAATATTTGCTAGCAAAATCCAGTCATTTCAATTTAATTTATTTAAAATGACATCCGCAAACTGGAATTTCGCATGAGGGTGAATGATTTTCCCATGCAGATTTCGCAACTTGTTCAAGTTGGTCATGTGGATTCATGATGCATCTTACTTCTGTATAAGCTATGTTTTAAACATCAATAGCATATTTATAATGACAGCATATTGACAGTAGACAATGGATCTTTTTAGTCTCTGGAAATTTTATTTTATTTCAATGGACATTCTGTTGACTATAACTTAGTCAACTAACTCTCACTGGAATATTAGTCGACTTTAGACTGTTGGGTTAGGGTTAGGGTTTGGCTTAGATGAGAGTTGCAAAGTTACTTATAGTCAGTAAAATGTCTATTGAGGAGCATCATAATAAAGTTTTAGCTGATATTAATCAGACAGTCCACTGGTACTCTAATGAGAGCTAGTTGATGTAGTTACTTAGGCTATGTTTACACGGAAACGATTCTGAAGAGAAAACGCAAAAGTGGCGTTGCGTCATCACTTTTTATTCTGCGTTTAGACGAGCATTTTGTGTTGGAAATCCGCGTGCAAATGGTGACGCAAAAGTGTGTGAAATTCAATGTAGTATGCACTTCAGGCGGCTAGGAGTGCATACTACAACAACACCAAGTCCACGCGCCTGCGTACAAACTTCACAGTCAAGCAGACTTTTGCGTTTTTACCGTTTACATGGGAACGTGGCGGTGGAGCGTTTTTAAGAGGGTGGAGGGTGGTTTCACTTTTTTGCGTTTTTAAGCCTCAAAAACGCTGTCGCCGTGTAAACGAAAGGCACACCCGATTAAATATTTTTACGTTTTCATCCGTGAGCGTTCTTGTGTAAACAGGGCCTTAGTAGGAGATCTAAAGTGGACTATCAAAATAATGTGTTACCCAATAAACTCCCAACTTGAGTATTAAAGTCCCCATGTGGTGAAAATCCAGCTTTAATGTTGTTTATATGTCTATGTGGTGTTTTTAATATATTTTACGACAAACCATATGCAAATTCATGAGTCGACAGCATTGCTGAGTATTTTCTCCTTAAAACTGCAGTGAACCAAAGACAGTCTCAAAAACACGGTTTGAAATCGCTGGTGTTTCTGACATCACAAACTGCCTTGTGACCAATCAAATCAACAACGAGTGGATCTCTGAGCTGAGTAAGTGAGTGGAGGCGGCGCTCATTTGCATATTCATAGAACCGTCTATAGTAAATTAGGCAAGGGTGTAGACTACAGTTACATTCAAGCTATTTTAAGGCATTAACCAAGGACTTTTTTAAACAATTTTAAAATTGGTGATCAAAAATGAGTTTTAAGTGATACGATAATTTACTACAGGGGGACTTTAAACTTTGTTTTGTACATTGCCCTGTACTGTTCATTGGACAGACACAAATGAGACCTCAAATGGTGTGGCTTGAAAGATATTTAAGATTTATGGTTGAGGCAGATATTTCTAAGTGAACCAGTTGTTTGTTGAACCATCACTTTTGTTGCACTCTGATGTGATGTAAATACTAGCTTGGTTTGAAAAGGCTGGGCTTTTATATCTGAAAGGATGGTTCTTGGCCAGAATGTGCAGCAGATTTAATGCCTTTGGCTTGTAAGACTGTAAGAGCAACAGGATTGACTGTCTCGCATGCATCTGCTAATTATGAATTTGTCAACATTTAGGAATACAATATACAGTAGTGGCCAAAAGTGGTGTCCAGAGGGAATATTTATTTTTAATGCTAATTCTAAACTTGGTTATGATGTTTGTCTGACAAAATTATTGGACAAAAAAAAATGCAAACTAAAGCTAATGGTTTCATTTTACTATGCATCGAAAAACAAAATGCTCATTGGAAAAAGCAAACACTGACTACAATATAATACATTATTAATATTTCATTGGTCTTATTTTTTGCATATGTTCATAATTTATTTGTATGACAGCCTAGCCAAAAATTGGTTTCATTTTGATTTAATGTTGAGCCTATTTTTTATGTTTCTGTATTACCTTGACAGTTTTTAAAATGTATCGATGTTATAAGTTTGACGAAATGTATGGTGTAGCATAATATTATTAAAGGGTTAGTTCACCCAAAAATGAAAATTCTGTCAGTATTTCCTCACCCTCATGTTGTTCCAAACCACTATGTGTTTATTTGTTCTGCTGTACACAAAGGAAGATATTTGGAAGAATGTTTTAATCAAACAGATCTCATTCCCCATTGACTAGTATGTTTTTTTTCCTACTATGGTAGTCAATGGGGATTAAAACATTCTTCCAAATATCTTCCTTCGTGTTCTGCAGAACAAATACACAGAGGTTTGGAACAACATGAGGGTGAGTAAATACTGACAGCATTTTCATTTTTGGGTGAACTAACCCTTTAATTATAAACTCATGTAGGGAATGCACCAGTAACTTTCCAAGTTTGTAGAAGCACTTGCATGAAAACATGTTAATGTACTTTACATTTATTTGAATGATTATCATAATAGGCCATGATGAATTATGCATTTGATAACTAATATAATGTCTATATAACCTTAGTTCTTTTCCAAAGAAGGTGACTTCTACCTGTACACAAGACAGAGCATACACTTTTATTGTAGATATAATTGTATTATATCTTTTAGATTGAATGTGTCAGTTGCAATGGCTGGTATGGCTAAGATTGCATGAGCAGACCAAACTTTCAGACTCTGTGTAAAGTGTGTAAAGAGTGTGTTTTAAAGGTCCCCTGACATGGCTTTTTTATTTTATTTTATGTTTCCTGGGTTGCCCTTATAATGTTAGTATGTTTTTTAGATCAAAAATAGTCATAATTTAGAAATAAAAGGCATTTTTCCTAGCCTGATTTTAGCCTCTGCTTAGAACGGTCTGTTTGAAGGGGCGTGTCTGCTGTGGGATTCAATGTAACCGCCCACTGCTGTGATTGGCTGACATGCTTGCATATGAAAAGTTTTTTCTAATTATGTCATTTAAGTTTGTAAATAAAACTTCAAGACAGAATGCGTTGTTCTTTTTTTAGGGGGTGGAGGGATTATTGGGAATGTTTCATAATACTTTGGTGACATTCAATTGTAAAAAGTCACTAAAAATATTATATTTAGTTACATGAAGTAACATTTTGGCTTATGTCTAACATTTATTGAGGTGTATGAGGTTTATTTTGTTCTTGGGGAAAATAAATATCTTTGATTAATTATCAATCATAATTTAAGGTTTGACCCAAACCATAAAAATAATTTGATAAACTCTAATAAATTTGGCTGTAACAAGTTCTTTTTAGGAAGTATTAAAAATAGCCTAAAAAAAAAATTTTGGACAGGAGTCTAATGAGAGAGACAGCAGGTGAGCCAGACAGGAGGAAGATGAAAAGAGATAAAAAGAGGGAGTGTGAGGGGAACTAGTGAGGAGTTGGTGGGGTTTGGGGAATAGATAAACTAATGCTATTGGATGGCATTAAAGAACTCGTAATGCAAGAATCCCTCTATAGGCGGCAGTGCAGATTATAGGTTGTGGGTGTGGCATGTGGAAGATATGATATAATTCGTCCTCTGATTAAATTTACTTTTACTATTCACTAAAATCTCATATTATTTGTCAGTCGTGTGTGTCTGTGTACACATGTAATTCCCTGCACAGTTTTTCCTTTCTCCATTCCCCAGCATTGGACTCTTCCGATCAGTCTTGCTTCCTACTCTGTTAACCACACAAAGACAACATACTCCTACAAAGTGCACAGTGCTTGCAATGAGTTGCATAAAACAAAGAATATATTATCGTTACACACCTTGGCAAAGTCACCTCAGAAATGTAATCTTTGGTGAGTTTGGATTTCACGTCCAAGTGATGAAATATTAGGGAAACCTGCAATTGAGCACTGTTAACAACATGTGATCTTCAATTGTTTCTCTCTTAGCATCAATCATTTTAATGAAGTGTGTCATTATGTTTTTAATGTTAAAATATGCCAGTTTAATGTGATAGTAAACAATAGGTATTAGTCATTTGTAGCTTGAGCAATTATCGAAATGTGGTGCTTTAAAGAGGAGGAATTTAAAGAAACTACTTGTCTGAAGTCATTTAAATAGCACTTTTTACAATACAGATTGTATAGAAGTAGCTTTACAGTGCATAGGAAATCAATGAAACAAAGATTGTTTTGGCTATACAGCAGCTCTTAAAGGGGTGGTTTAGTCCTCTTTTTCTTTGCATGATTATGTTTATGGGGTGCAATATAACATGTATTCGTGGTATTCTTATTTTTCATAAACTTCACCTTTATCGTCAGCCGCGCTATCCTCTGTCCCCTGAACGAGCGGTTTACTTCCTGATTCTATGAAAACACTCCCTCAGAAACACGTCGTGGGCTCAGATTGGTTCGTTTGGGCGGGTGTGTTGTGATTGGCTAAACTGTCGCTCACGTTGTCCGGAAGATTAACGCCTATTACCTTACGGGGAAACGCCAGCTCCGGTCCAGATGTAAATAATGGTGTCGAACTGCAGTATCAGTGACCTAGAATCAGACCGAGAAAGCCGCGATGAAGCGAGTCAAACAGAACCACACCACACACGGCTCTTACTAAACGTTTCTGAATGATAAGTTGACATATTTTTTAACCATATACACGTTTGTTTTACACAATAGCATCTGACTGGCAACGATAGCAACTGAGCAACTGACTGGCTACTAATGTTAAGCACAAACAGCGGTGGCAAGTTTATGTTCTTGATCAAATCGAAAATAACGTCATAAAGCATATATAAATAAAAAATACGTTTAAAACATTAGTACTTATACAAAATTCAGGTCCATAATGTTTGTACGCGTTTGTCGTAGACACAAAATACTAGCATAACTAGTAGCCTAGTGGCTAGAAAGCCATCGCTGGCATTTTGAAAAAATAAAACATAAATAAAACACAGGCTAACGTTATGTCTGGAATTATACATGCAAATACATTTAAAACGATTAAGTCTTAGCCTACTTACAGGTTGTGGCCCAACAACTGCTGCCTCTGGTTTTAAAGTTGGATCAGCTTCATTATTTATTAACAGTTTCTTGCTGCATTGATCTCGTGGAGATTCTAGAAGCTGTCTTCCGTAAAATGCGCAGCACAGAGAGCTAGATTACGATCGTCACTTTCAGGAATATAATCAAACAAATTGTATCCATTGTTGATGAAGTATAGCATCCGTGGGAAGCTTGAAACACAGAAGACCTGACAGCTGCGTGAACACAACTCACTCGACGTGCTGCAGAAATATGCGCATGCCATTTCCTGCATATCCCGAAGGGAGTGGTTGATGAAATGTGTGGGTTAGTGACGTACCATAACCCGTTGTAGTCCCAATCGAGTCGTTTTTGTAGGCGTTTACACTTCCTGGTTTTTAAAAGACGATATCTCTGCTTACATTGAACTTTCAGCGCTGCAACTTTGCAGATACTGTTAATGCACCATCAGCAACATTACACACTATTTAAAATCAAAAAAGTTAAACTGGAATCTACCACCCCTTTAAAGAAAGTCATTGTCTAGTTTACGTAAGTTTTTGATTGATTAATTTCCATTGTAAAAATCATTACTTATTATTATCTTAGGGGCCGCTTACAGGACACTGTTTTCATGACATTATGAGTTTTGCATAAACATAGACGCCACTTTCAAGTCAAGTGGCTTTTTATTTATACACATTTTGAGCTATCCGCGTGTATCCGTGTGTATGCGTGTATGTCTACACCATTAATGTCCGAGTGATTCCGAATGTATGTACACGCCGTTAAACGTCCGAGCTGACGGGTAGGTTTAGGGTAACACAGTCTCATCCCAAAAAGTCATATAACTGACGTTTTGGGGCGTCTTTTGACCATACGTCAATATTAGCCTTTTTAGGGCCCTCTTAAACGTCGCTAGATGGCGATCCCGGGCCGTCATACAACTGACGCTTTACCTTTAACGTCAGTTAGGTGACGGGTTAGGTTTAGGTATGGGGTAGAGTTAGGATCCCATAACCTCATCTACCGACGTTTAAGGGGGCCCTAAAAAGGCGAATATTGACGTATGGTCAAAAGACGTCCCAAAACGTCAGTTATATGACGTCTTGGGGTGAGACCGGGTTGTTTAGGGACGGGGTAGCTCATATATTTATATATACAGTAATAACGTTAAGTCAACGGTGTTCACACTGTAAACACGCTGAAAAGTGATTATGCGTATTGATAGCACGCCAAAAATTGAAATACGAATTGGCGTGTCATACACACGCAATTTTATGAGATCAGTCTGGAAAACAGAAAACTTTTAATGCATTCCGGGCGTTTATTTACACGACAACGGTGTTTGGTGGCCTGAGAACGCATTTTTCATTTTAGGGCCCTAATTTTGCTATTTTAAAGATTCCTAATTTTGTTTTAGAGGTCTAAAACAAAGAGGTTTTGTTTCTAAAGGTCAAAAAACACTTTAATCTTCTCATTATATATTGCAGCGTCACCTCTTTTCTCACAGTGTCCGAAATGGTTGGAATAATGATTCAGTCTCTCTAAACCTCCCTTCTGAGAGCCAATCACAATCCCTTTAACTGTTGATTATCACTTTGAACTGGGTGTACGTTGTTCCCCCTGTCCAGACATGAACTCAGACTGAGCCTGGAGAAACAGAAACACTGCTGCTGACTGGGTGCAGATTAAAGCTTCCTCTTTGACCTCACAGCTGGACAACAGGAACCCAGTGCATAAATCCGTCATAATTGAGGCCTCCAATCACATAATTGACTTTCCTGATGTGTCACTTTCTACAGAGTACATATAGAGTAATATAACAATTACAAGCATAAAGTGAAATTTAACTGTAAAGCATTTGAAGAATTAAAACCTACATTAATAGTGTATTCAGAATTTACAGTTTACTTTAAATAAATATATATCCTCATATCAGAATTTAAGTCAAATAATTTTGGGCTCTTTATGTGTGCTGGTTCTGATTCCAGCCAACAGACAATATGGGACACACATGATTAATGGAAATAATGTCAGGGAAAATGTTTTTAAGGATAGCCTTTGTCAGACTAGGATTTAACATTTTAGAGTCTATAGACACATCTGACAAACATACACACAAGTTTATTTTAAATAATGAATTTGGCTTAATTGATCAATAGTTGACAATGAATGATGAAACCTAACACCAAGACCATGTTTATGTGGTTCACACCAAGGACGATAAATACAATGATAAAGATAAATATATAGTTCTAGAAATCGTTCAAAATATAAGAGAATAAAAGAGTCCACACCACAGCTATAACAATAATTGCACAGAGAAAGGATATCGTTGAAATCACTTCTTGGTCCCACTTTCTATTAGATGTGTTTAACTACTATGTACTTACATAAAAAAATAAGTACAATGTAAGTATTGTGTCCTTATTGTATTGCATATTGTAAGGTTAGAGAGAGGTATGGGTAGGTTTAAGGGTGGGTTAAAGTCTGGGAAGGGTAAACAGTGTAATTGTAGAAGACATTAATAACAGCTGTAATTACAAGCATTTTTTGAAATATAAGTACAAACATGTATGCACACAATAAGTTCATTGTATAAAATGATTAATTCAAATGTTAGTAGTTAAGGACTCCAGATATAAAGTGGGACACAATATTTCCAGCTGATGAACGATAAAAACACTGATCAGGACACTCAACCAATTAAAGCAGCAGATGACAAAACTGCAGCAAGTGCTTATGATAAACAGAAATATATCGTCAGCTGGTGTGGATGCCATAATTATTTTTCAAGTTGTGAATGGGCATTAAGATTCCCGTTATATCACTCGCTTGAATAGATAATCAGATGTCGTCTACAGATGGTTGGGTTTGCTTTCTTACGTCAAACATGTAGTTCATTACAGTTTATGCACACAAGCGGTTGTGTTTGTGTCTGCTGAGGTCTGGGTTGTCTGGCATATGTTCAAGTGCTGAATTTGATTTAAAAATGAATGAGATCTGAAAAGCCACTACATTTCTGGAAGAAATATATGGTAAAAGCTTTTTTGAAGAACATGATGTTTTAAATGTACATTTAATACACAAAACAGCATTCACAACCTCATTTCACTTGGAAATGTGATGTATTTCCAAGTAATACATGATATTCAACGGGGAAAAATGAAAATTGAGAATTGATTGCACTGAAAAGTGGCCATGCCATTCAACAATGAACCACCATTCCCACTAGCTGGCTTCACAGTATTTAGAATCAAATGATTACGTTGAGTTTCTAGCTTAGAGGTGGGAGATATGGTCAAAATCCTTACCACGATATAATTCATTTTCAACCACAGTAAGGAACACCATCACGTTATAGTAATTCTGTCTGAAATCAGAGACGCTACATTGAAATTAAAGCCATACCCATATTTCTCAACATTCTTACATTTGGAAAAATTTCAAACTCACATTAGGCTCTTTGACAACTGGCTATGTATTACTTAAAGGGATACTCCACTTTTTTTGGAAATAGGCTCATTTTACCACTCCCCCAGAGTTAAAAAGTTGGGTCTTACTGTTTTCAAATGTATTCAGCTGATTTTCTGATATTTAGAAGAATATCAGTAAACAAACAGTTTCTGGTCTCATTGACTTCCATAGTATATTTTTTTCCTACTATGGAAGTCAATGAGACCAGTAACTGTCTGGTTACTGATATTCTTCTAAATATCAAAAAATCGGCTGAATAGATTCGAAAAAGGTAAGACCCAACTGTTTAACTCTGGGGGAGTTGTAAAATGAGCCTATTTCCAAAAAAAGTGGAGTATCCTTTTAAGACTACAAATAGTTTTTTGAATAGATGCTTTCTGACTCATTATCGAAATCCCGTAATTGCTTTCTCCCGCCGGGTGACTGACCATCAGACTTATCACCTGCAACATCTGATCATATTTTCATTAATACTTTTTTAGAATGGTTTACTCTTGCTTTAAAAGAAAAGAACAATATTTAAATCTCTTAATCGTCTTTAAACACTATACAACTGTATTCCGTGTGTGAGTTTGGTTGAAATGTGCTATATGAACAGAACTGCGACTGACAAGTGATTGTCTTTCACACATCATTGTCATACGGCAATGAGGCCATGCTTTTCCGGTTATTCGTTTCTGTCAGTTGCTAATGTTATGTGCTGAAAATTACTGAAAATATGAGTATGGAGGTTTCAATGCAAAGTCCTGATATTTTTTATAATTGTTTAATGACTCAAAGGGTTAGTTCACTTAAAAAAAAACCTCAATAATTTACCCTCATGTCACCCAAGATGTCCACGTCTTTCTTTCTTCAGTCGAAAAGAAATTAAGGTTTTTGATGAAAACATTCCAGGATTTTCTCCATATAATGGACTTCATTGGGAACCAAACGATTCAAGGTCCCAATGAGAGTTTCAGTGGAGCTTTAAAGGGCTTTAAACGACACCAGACGATGAATAAGGGTCTTATCGAGCGAAACGATCAGTCATTTCAAAAATATATAAAAAAGTTTAACTTTTATAAGCACAAATGCTGCATTCGTGACTCTGAGCGTTCAAACTCGTTCAACAAAATCTTTTTTCAAGTCATGACTCGAAGGGTCCTAGATAAGACCCTTATTCATCGTCTGGAATCGTTTAAAGCCCTTTGAAGCTGCACTGAAACTCTCATTTGGTCCCAATGAAGTCCATTATATGGAGAAAATCCTGGAAAGATTTCATCAAAAACCTTAATTTCTTTTCAACTAAAGAAAGAAAGACATGGGGGGGGGTGTAAATTATCAGCAAAAGTTTTGTAAAAAGTTGACTACTACTTTAAGGTGTCAGGCATTACACAGACCAACTGTGAGTTAGAAAAAGGAAGTGATAATGTTTACCAGAAAGTACATAATGTTGTGTGCCATAGTGTATCTCCATTTGCCATCATTTTACTATTATTTGATGAAGTAATACTGCCATGACTTAGAAAATTAACACAAATGTGTCTTTTATTTGAAATGTGCTTTGTACTTTTTTGTCAGGTTTTGTGGTTATGTAGCTTTGTTCAGGGAGGCATAAAATATCTGGTTCAATCCATCTGGTTGTCTGTAGTCAAATTGCAAAGCGAAAAAGTATTATTTTTTTTTTTTCACAAACTTGATCTATGTAGTTAACAAGAAAAATGGGCCTATTAGAGTTTTGGAATTGCATTTAATAAGTAATATTTTATTGCAAGCAATTTTTGGATGTTGTCATTCAGAACATGACAAGACCGACTGTTAACAAATGCAAATCACAGTAGTGTTAATGCTGGGTCTCTATATTCGCTCAGTGTGAGAGTTTTTAGACATATCATGTCCATAATGCGGTAATGGCTCTGGTGTCTAATGTGCCTAATGAGTTCAGCACAATGGCAAGATGTCAAAATTTCCAATTTATTTTTTCTGTCCAGTCTGACAGCTACTCTTTTATCTCCTTCGGAGGTGGTTATGCTGAAGTCATTGCTATGGTGACAATTCTATATACTGGATATTGAGATATGCTCTCCAAACCATAGTTGCTGGGTTGCATTTCCCAAAAGCATAGCCAACTATGGTCGCAAGTTCTAAATAATAATAAAAATAATAATTCATTACATTTATATAGCGCTTTTCTGGACACTCAAAGCACACAGTTCTTTTGAATTGTGTTGTTAACCATAGTTGGCTTCGGGAAATGCACCCCAGATTTCATCAGTTGCAGAAGGACAGAGTGGCTTGTTAGTGCTAGATCATATTTGAAAACCAATTTAGTTGACTATGCAGAACCTGATTTCACCAAATGCAACATGTTCCTGGATCGTTGATCCTGGAACAACATTCCAATCAACCAATCAGATTTAAGGGACTAGTTTTTTATGTCAAGTTTAGGTTTACAACCAGGGTTAGGTACCTAACCTAATACATTGGTGTTATTCACCAGGGATATGGTTAGAATTAAATTTCCAGCCCGAAATGTTGTTCCAGGATCATGTCAATATGTTGACCCAGGAATGTGTCTAACTCGGCAAAATCATGACTACATTGAATATACTGTGTGAGCCTAACCTTTCAAGCCTAAACATTTGTGGTTAAGGAGGATGTGGTTGAAAAGCACACCATATCTCAAAGAATAATCCACAGGTGCTAAAATTACAGAACCTAAAAATAAGAGACAATCATCTTAAATGTAAGTGTGTAAGTCCAAACCCAGTGAGTGTTTTACTCCTTCCTTCTCTTACAAACATATGTGATCTCTCTCTTTATCCATCTCTCACTCTTTCCCTCAATCAAATACTGGTACAGAAATAGCCCTAATTGAATAGTGACAGCTGAGGTGTCAAATCTAAACTGTTGCTATGGAAAAGGGGAAGAGAACATATTTTACTGCCATTATGCCACCAAATTAATGAGCATTACATAGACTAGCATTGCCACAGGTTACAGTACCAGCAGTACAGGTTACCATGTTAACGGAGCTTAATAGCACAGAAGGAGCTATAGTTAGAGCTTGAGAGAGCAGAATTGTTTCCAAATTAGAGCTCTTGATTAAATGTGCAAAGTTGCTCTTGAAAGGAAAAAACGATCTGCAATCTATGGCTAAGCCACGCGCCCCCTCCACAAACAGTCAACATTCGGGGACAGGCGCTATGGCAGCTAGGACACATTTCACAGGAGGCAAATGGTGATTTTTGGAGACAGAAATATTATATCTCATCTCAAAGTCACCTAAAGGGCCTATGCATTAGAGGGTTATATTAATATTTTTTTTTGTTGAAAAGGTCGATGAAAAGCTTCAGCTCCAGGCAAAAATACAGTACAGGTCACAGCGTAAACGTGACCCGCATATTGTTGCCATCACCGTTATCACCGTGCTACAATATTTACATTCAACACAACATTGTTAACATTTGTTATCTCGGTTATTTATAGATACGTTAATGAAGCTAAAAGTGACATGATGTACAAAGCAGCTAGAAGCTAACGTTAACGTTTTCTAATGTTAGGCTAACGTTAGCCTAACGTTACGTTCGAGATTTTAAAACGTTCAAATACGCTGTTGACTTAACTTAGAACAGATGTAGACATCCTTGTTTAATTTATCCACTTTTAGTTGGTGTTGTGGTCTACCATATATCTTAATCCAGAACAGACACTTATCTCGGTTGAGATGTGGCTTAGGAAATGGTAAAAAAATACACACCGTCGCCCAGCTTCTCCGGAACCTGCATGTACCCCATGCGCACCGTTTGACCATTTTAAACTTAAAATGACAAGAAAAAACGAATGAAAACTGACTAATTGCAATCCATTTCAATGGACGTGGAAGCAGAGAATGTCCGAGTGTATTGGATTAGCTGCTCACTGTGATTGGCTCATCGCGTTTGAGGGCGTGGCTTAGCTATAGGTCAATTAGCTGGTAGCCAAAATAAGGGAGCAATTATGTCAGTGGAAGGTTGTGTGTGTGTGTGTGTGTGCGCGCTCTGTTAACATCACACATCAAATTGTCCCTCTCTTTCTCTCCTCCAGGATACTCCTGACAGTCGTGGTGATATTCCGTATCCTGATTGTGGCCATTGTTGGTGAAACAGTGTATGAGGATGAGCAGACCATGTTCATCTGCAACACCCTCCAACCTGGGTGCAACCAGGCCTGCTACGACAAGGCCTTCCCCATCTCCCACATCCGATACTGGGTCTTCCAGATCATCCTTGTTTGCACGCCCAGCTTGTGCTTCATCACCTATTCAGTGCACCAGTCGGCCAAACAGCGTGACCGTCGCTACTCCTTCCTCTACCCAATCATGGAGAAGGACTACAGTCGTGAGAGTAACCGCAAACTACGCAACATCAATGGTATTTTGGTGCAGCATTCTGACAGTGGTGGCGGAAAGGACGAAGCTGACTGCTTAGAGGTAAAGGAGATCCCAAATGCTCCAAGAGGCCTCCTGCACGGCAGGAGCTCCAAGGTACGCCGACAAGAGGGAATCTCTCGCTTTTACATAATCCAGGTGGTTTTCCGCAATGCACTTGAGATCGGCTTCTTGGCGGGGCAGTACTTTTTATACGGCTTCAGTGTTCCTGGCATTTTCGAGTGTGACCGCTACCCCTGCCTGAAGGAGGTGGAGTGCTACGTATCACGGCCCACCGAGAAGACGGTCTTCCTGGTGTTCATGTTTGCAGTGAGCGGGATCTGCGTCGTGCTCAACCTTGCCGAGCTCAACCACCTCGGCTGGAGGAAAATCAAGGCCGCCATTCGAGGTGTGCAAGCCCGCAGGAAGTCCATCTGTGAGATCCGTAAAAAAGACATGGCCCACCTGTCACAACCGCCAAACCTGGGCAGGACCCAGTCCAGTGAGTCTGCTTATGTCTGATCTCCATTCATCCAAATATGGCGTCACAAGGAGTCGAGTGGAGAGTGGAATGCTAAAATGACAAGGCTGTGCAAATGTTTATAATGGTGAAGAGGGAGTGGCTCCACATAGCCACAGCCCTTTCCCACAAGCCACTCCCTCCCTGTTTATTGCGTATGACAATGTTTGAGGAAGTTTGCACAATGTAAGGCTTCTGGAACAGCACGTGAAGACGAGACATGGAGGGACTTGAAAGTCTCCAACTGTGCACAAGCATCGGTGGAAGGGTGAAGAGCGTGAGGTATGATACTAAGAGATGATGGACGTCAAACACAGAATGTTATGGAAAAAACAAACAAATCTGGGGTTGTTTTCCCACTTTTCTCACTCTCAGATCTTGAGGAAAGAGGGATATTTAGCAGGAGAGCGCAGCATGACTATAACCTCCCAACCGTTGTCACTGAGATGGTGCCAGAAGAGGAATACTGTTTAGGTTTGCTCTCTTGGCAGTGAATCGGCCTAAAACAAACAACGGGTGAGATATAAACATTGTTACAGCAGTGGCACCTTCACTTTGATGTATGATTGAACAAACGTTAGCATCGTTTTTGTAATCTCTCTCTGGTTGTCGTACGAGACTAGGAGATGATTATTACCTCTGCGCAAATTGTGCCCTTCCACGAAGACTCTTACGTGTTCCAGTCAAGTATTCCTCTCTCTTGTGGTGCATGAATGTGTGTTTATATGGATGTATGTGACCAAAGTTGAAAGAATTTAGAGACTGCAGATTCCTTTTTGTTCATTTTATTATTATACGTTATATTTTTGCGAAAAGGTTGGTGCCATCAACTTAAATGACTGTTTTTTTGTTCCAGATAATTATTTAAAATATAAAGTTAAATGATCATTACAAAGTTAGATTATTTATCTTTATTGGGAAACGGAGCCAACCCTGCTGAAAAGAATTTCCATGCTGGTCCAAGGCTGGTTTATGTTGATTATTGATGGTGGAGCAGCTTAGCCACGGCCTGTGTCTGAAATCGAATACTTCACCACTATATAGTATGCCAAAAACAATATGCCAAAAGAGTAGTATGTATGATGAATGAAGTGCACATTCGATGGACACTTTAACCTCCCAAGAGGAAGAGGATTTATGAATGCCAGTGAAGCGACGCAACTTTCACGTGACTAACAATGGCGGATGTAGCACGTCAGAATTTCATTCATACTACATACATTCATACTATATAGAATGCACTTTTTATTGGTCGCACAGTATGGGATTTTAGACGCACCGGAACAGAAATATGCTTGATAACCAGCATGGTCTTTCTGGTGAATGTGATTAACAAAGGAAATCTTGTTGTTATGATAATGTAGATGCTTGGAGGGGACACCCGTACAAATGATTGAAAAAAAAAATGTGTCCGGATGTTTCTATCAGATGAATTTATGATCAGAAAGCATAAAGATATCTTTCAAAGGCATGTTTACAAAGCTTTATCTGTCAAATGACTTTTGAAATGAAAATCGATGTTCAGTGTGTGTTGTTAGGAAAATAGCTTTTTCTTCTTGTCACGTGTTTATCAGCATGCCTTTATTAGTGAGAAAAGATGAAAAATATATATGTTTGCATTGCACTTTGTGGGATGGGAAGAGTGGATAAAGGGAGAAACTCACTGTGGGAAGGACATTAGTGCTGAGAAAGTGAGCCTTTTGAATTGGTCCATCCTAAATAAGATCAATGAGGAGTATGTGCGTGTATGTAGCTGTGATCCCCTGTGTGCCTTCGTTTACACAGTGTGGGATAAAGCAGGGTGTACCGTCTCTAACAAAAGACACAAATTGCATTCAGTTGTCATTCAGCCAATATTACAACACCTTAGGCCCACTAAAGAAAGCACTTGTGCCTACACCGCCCTGACTAACCTCTGCACGTGCACATAAAGGGTAGACAGAACAGAGTCAACTAACACAGGCCAGCTCGCTGACATACCGCAGACGCAGAAAACACTGACAGAGAGAAAGAGAGGAAACTGCAGAGTTAATAGCAACACAATGTGTCCAGACTTGGCATGTCTTATAGAAAAGTCGTTCACAGGAAAGTGTGTGTTTATGTTTAGCTGGACAGTTCAGCCGCAATTCTGATTCAGGCCAGAAGTCAGCGTGAGCATGGACATTGTCGGTCACATCTAAATTGAATGAGAGGTATAAAATGGGTCACGTTTATGAGGCCTCGCATTTGTTTTACTGTGAATGTAAGCAACTCGTAAATGATCCGTAACATTTCTGAAGCTTTTCTGCACATGCAACCCTGTTGCTTCCAGGATGAAAACCAGGATTTCTATGCTTACATTTACAGCCAGGGTGCTAAATTAACTCGCATCAAGCGGCAAATGCAGTTGGCAAGTACATAAATGAAGCTGCTTGCCAGTTTATTAGGAACTGTAAAAGACTGCAATAATCTGAACCTTGATGAAGTGATGATGCAATTTAAAGACATACAAACTGTCTTTAAAAAAAAAAAACTACAACAAACAAACACCGGCATTTGGCAGCATGACGAAAAGTTAATTTGGGATGTCGTGTATGCACTCTAAAAAGAATGATTTATTAAACAGTTTTTTGTAGCATACAACTAAATCTTTTTAAAAAAAAAAAACGTTTGGAAAAAATGCCAGTGAAAAATAAAAGACATATTCTCTGACGTTTTCCTATCTTATGCCTAATTCAGATTACACGATTTTTTTTTTGTTACGATAGTCACTGTGTCAGATTATGCGATTTTGACTCCTAAAATCTTGAAGTGTCGTGGACAAGACAAATGTCAGACTACACGTTGCTTCATGACCAGTCATCGCATGCCGTCTTTAACGGCGTGCGTGATGTCATCGAGAAGGCGAAACTAGTAGCGAGTGACTTCCGGAAACAAACGTAAACAAACAATGAATGGAGCGATGAATGTTGTATTGGCTGTCCCGTGTTCAGAAAAAAAGTAAAAAAAGAAAGAAAACCTGACAATGTTCCTGGATTGCTCGGCATTGCCTTTTCAGCGTGAGAAACACACGGTGTGGCGTGTGAGCGTGTGAAATGGTTGAATTGTGTGTGTCTCGTGCCCATTGCGTGAGACTTGAGAACCCTGCTCGTATGGGCTGTCAATCCTCCAAAGAGAACTTGAGGTAAAATATTGTTTTCTTATATATTTTTACTTTTAGTTTTAACGTTAGCGCCGTCGTCTCTCTTTCGTTTCGCCATTTTTGAAAGTTGTGTACGGAAAAGCTTCTGTGCTCCTATTGGTCAACCTCATACATGTGACGGAACCATCGTGGACGACCGCTAAGAAAATTAAACATGCGTCTTTTTGTCGTGAAGCATCGTAGGTTGTCGCCCACTATGACACACTTATACGAGATGATACGATCGAATCTTGCGTCCTGACGCCCGTTGTCGTTTACGAATCCCCACGACAACCTACGTCAAACGGATCATGACCAAATTGGGCTAAAATCGTGTAATCTGAAGCAGGCTTTAAACAAATTCAGTTAATCTTGTTTTAAGGAGGCTAATATGAAAAACAAGACAAAAATACTATTTAAGAACATTATTTTTGCAGTGCATCTATCTAGGAAGAAACTCATTTTAATCAGAACAACAACAACAAAAAAATAACACTGTGCAACGGCTGAACGAAAGGTTCAAGTTTGATTGTATCCTCTGCAGATTTAACAATCGGGACCAGTTTAACATGTTATATAGCCATTATTGTGTGGGGTAAAAAAGGAAATGCATCCCTTCTATTGGGACCAAACACGTCCTATATCTGTCTCTTTTTAGTACGCTGTACCTTCTCCTGAAAGTCCCAGTTCTTTTATCCTGATCTAAGGATATAGTATCTCTACCAAATCATAACCTCTGTAACTATGCAGCGTCAAAGGGGACCTTTTACAAGCTTATTATTTTCAAGTGCAGTTCAGAGATTATGAAGATTGATTCCCCAAGTGAGAACTTCTTCATGTGCTTGCATTAATCCACTCTTCTCCTCAGTCTATTTTCAGAAACCCTATATCCGAGTTTAAATACTAGACGAAAAAAGAACAATGTCCAATTTTTGTTTCTTCTTTTTATTTATTCCAGCTTGTGAATTATGTCTATGTGTGTTACTCTTTTATACCGTGCTGTAATATGAGGGTTGACCGCAGGGGGTATTTAAAGACCAGAATTATGAAGTGAAAATGTGGCTTTACTTGCCAAAGTTATATGCAACTTCATAACGAATTGGGTTTCAGTGAATGGGTTGTTTACTGTAAAGCATGAATGACTGATATGGAAAGCATGTTTTTACTATTCTTTTCCCTCTCTTTTTTTATGAAACACAAAAGCAGGGACAAGGAAACAGCATGGTTAGATTAAAACTGGTCAAAGTGGCAAATTCTTGAGGCTTTAATGGGCCAAAATTGAATCAAAAGACTGTAGCGGGTTTTTTACTGCAATCTTGTTACAAACGTATGCAACACTTGATTTTCAGCACAAACTTTTGACGTGAGGGACGTATTTTTATGGTTACATGCACCCTGTAGTCACTGCCAGATAATTTTGTAGAAAATTTTCTCTAACAAAAAGATTTTATGGAGACTTTATGTGCAAGTAACCAGCCTGCTGTTTGTTAATCTACTGCCAGTGAGATAACTGCTGATATTTCAGTCATAATGTCAATTAAACTGCCAGAAAAAACAAAGTGGACCAGTGCATGTGGGGAAAAAAAATGTCTCAGGTGTAAGATTTTTTTTTTAAAATTACCTTTAAGTGTTTCTACAATTACTGTTTTGTGTATAGTATCTTTGCAAAAGCCAGTTGAAAGTTTGCCCATGTTTTATAGAGTCCTAAACTAATTTGATAACAGTGAATATTTTACAAACTATTTTATCAGGATGTATACAATATGGGAAAATCAGAATAATATCAAAATATGTTGATTCAGGAACGTGTCAAAATCATGGTGGCGAAGCAACTATCCCTGGTTGTAGGACTAAACTTCACATAATCTGTAAACTCAAATCTGATTGGTTGATTTCAATGTTGTACTTGGTAAAATCACGTTCACCCTACCGAGATATGCATATCAAGTAATGAATATAACAGAGTGAAGTTCATTCCCGCTTAGCTCAGGAAAAAGAATCATTCTAATCTCATTCTAATCCCTTTCGAATGATCATCAAATGTCCCAGAATGCTCTCTGAGCGACTGCCAGAAATCACGGTGCCCACAGTCACTGAAGCCTGTGTCCCAACCACACTTTTGCCAACCCAGGTTTTCCTCTAAATCCCCGACTCATGACGAATCCCTCATTTCGGCATGGACAGTTAAATGAGATTATGCATTTAATCTGTTTTCCTTCACCGTTGTATTCCCAAAAAGCCATTCTTTAGTTTTAACCCTCATACAGGGTAAGCTTTTCCTTCCTCTTTAAGTACAAAACTGCTCTAGGATGATAGTTAAGGGGAGCTTCAAGCGATTACAACTCCACGTGTGCTGCCAGGGCTGTTTGACACCCGCTTCACAAGCCGTACTAATCTCTCAGGAATAAGAAGAGTCGCGGCTCCTAATCACTGCTAGCTGCTTACGTGGACGTATAAACAGGATTAGCATTTGGCAAAGGCAAAAGGGCAGACGAGCCATCCATCCCTCGTACCTGCACCATCAGGACAAACCACATCAACACACGCAGCTGTAACTCAGGATCTGTGCAAAGGCACCAATCCTATAAGCAACGTTTATACACGGATCAGCATAAGAAATCAGGTCTCCTTCTGCGAACAAGGGAAAGATTGTTAAAGGACAACTTTTCAGTTTATCGCAAACAATCTAATCAGCCATATGAAACATGATAGGCGAAAGATGAAGTGACTTTGCTTAGCTCTGCCCCCTTGGCTGCTGTTGCATACGATTAAAAACTGTCATCACAGTCAAACGAAAAGAGAAAAGCCTCATTTTTCAATTGCTTCACTATAATGATTGCCCTATCAACAATGTTTTAGTCTATAATTTCTGTCAAATATTCACTTAATATTCGACTTAAACGAGCAAAAGCTCGTCTGATTATATGGTGGATGGCAATGCTTAGTCAATTTAAAGGGTTAGTTCACCCAAAAATGAAAATTAAGTCATTAATTACTCACCCCCATGCTGTACCAACCCCGTAAGACCTTCGTTCGTCTTTGGAAAACAAATGAAGATATTTTAGATTAAATTTGAGAGGTGGATCACTGCTACATAGGCACCCTAAGGGATTGAAACTTGACGGCCCCGAAAGTCATCGAAGAAAATGTTTAAATATTCCATGTGACAACAGACGAGAGTTCTAGATATTTCCACGACGCATGCGCGAGAACTGAACTGAAGTAGAGTTGAAGAAAATCGAAAATTCTCGCGCGTGCGTCGTGGAAATCTCTTGAACTCTAATCTCAGGCCTATAAGGAAGAAAAAGAATAGTCGAATAAAGTCGTTATTGTTGTTTGTTTTTTTCGCACAAAAAGTATTCTCGTCGCTTGATAAACATAGTCACTGTAGCCACTGTAGTCACATGGAATATTTAAACATTTTCTTCAATGACTTTCTGGGCCATCAAGTTTCGATCCCTTAGGCAGCCTATGGGGGCTTTTACACTGGGCTCGTTTGCTGCGGTCCGAACCCGAGCGCATTTGTTCCCGGCGCCTCCCGCAGCTTTGGTCTGGTTTCACACTCAACTTGATTCTATCGAACCCTGGTGCGTTTGCGTGCATCTTACGTCATCGCAAATTTGCGCGGCGCATGATAGAAAGCAGAACGTGGGTAAATATTGTGGGGTTTTTTTTATTAATTTGCTGCTATTATGAGCATTTAAGTGAACAATACAGGTTTACTACGCATGTGTCACATAAGGTGGACTTCTGCTGCTTGCAAATGGACTCGCGCAATGCACGAATTCACTGCAGGCTCACACTCGCTCGTATCCAAGGTAAATCATCAACACTATCATCCCTTACAAGTGTTTTATTTAACTGAATACAATAAGCTAAAACGCATGCGCAGGTTACTTTACTTCCTGAACAAGTGCGCACCCGAGTCTTGTGTTGCTTGCACATTCACGCAAACCGCGGCACGGTTCGGGAGCAACCGAACTCAGACCACCTCTTCCAGGCAGTCTTGGGTTCGGTACCCCAGTGCGCACCCGGATCCCCTGACAGCGTTCACATTAACGATTTTTCTCGCGAACCGTGCCCCGTTCCGAACTAAACTGCCAATGTGAAAGCCCTATAAATGTAGCAGTGATCCACCTCTTAAATTTAATCTAAAATATCTTCATTTGTTTCCCAAAGATGAACGAAGGTCTTACGGGGTTGGTACAGCATGGGGGTGAGTAATTAATGACTTAATTTTCATTTTTGGGTGAACTAACCCTTTAAAAGTCTTATCCTAACTCCTAAAACAGTGTTTTTTTACATATAGTTCTTCAGTTATTAATAGATGAATAAAGATGTTAGACTTGTGATACCTTATGCCATATGGTAAAGGGTAACGGTGCCACCTGTAGCTGATCGTCCATCTGAGAGTACAATGTGCAACCCTTTAATCCTCCATGAAGTAAACAGTCTGATTACTTTATCTAATTAAAATGGGTTAGATGAGATCATGTGCACTGACAAGGGTTTATTAATTAATCGTCAATTAAATCAGATTTTCTTTTCTTTTTTTTCTTATTTCGTGTGTGGAAATGATAGGCAAAGGTCAACGCACAATTGTGTTCAACCCAGTGTGCAAAATGTGATGTTTCCTGAAATATCAAATGGGTGCTGCTAAAATGCTTGAGTAATATAAATTTTACTGACAAGCTGTACATCAATCGTTAAGTCTACAAATGCCACCGTATCTCTCAGCCCTGTTTCGATCTCTTTCATAGTTGTTGCTGAATTCAATCCAAATGAACAATTGATTTGTTACTTGTTTCCACGAGGAAATCTGTTGCTTGGAACACAGATTTCTGTTTTGTAACTGACCTTATTTGAAGGTTTTGTTTCTATATGTTTCTGAATTGTGGATTGTGTACTTAATAAAACACCTTGAATGAACTCAATGATGTGTCCTTAAGTGTGCGTTTTTGTGTGTATGCTGTCAACTAAATTCTGATATTTTCGTGGATATTTGGTGAAGATTAAATATTGTTTATATAAACAGCAGGAACACATATATAAAATTGGCTTTGTGAACACACACTGTGAACGATTTGAAAAGAAAAATATATTCAACACAAACACATTCTCACCCCAAGGCATCACCTTTGACCATGCTTCAATATTTGACGTTTTAGGTGCCCTTTAGCGTCACTGACATGACGCGATCCTATGGCGTCATCTAACCGACGCTAAAGGAAAGCGTCAGTTAGAGGACGCGGTTAGGTTTAAGTGTGGGGTGGGGGTAGGGTACACGCGATCCTAGGGCGTCATCTAACTGACGCTAAAGGAAAAAAAATAGCGTCAAAATAGCGCCTAAAGCGTCAAATATTGAAGCATGGTCAAAATGCTCCCAAGGCGTCAGTTAGGTGACGCCTTGGGGGTGAGAATGTGTTGGATATATTAGGGGAGAGCGGGGCACAACCTAACACATTTTGGTTTTTGCTCAATTATAAAAAAAAATTATTAAGTTAGAATCAACTTTTTTTACACAAGCAACATACACTTGATCTCTGCTAAAAATGAACACTTAAAGTTTTATTCTAGGACCTACCATTTTCGTACTGTTGCACTGAAAGTGACAGAAGTGCAAATGTTACAACTTACCCCATATGCGGGGTTAATTGTAACAGACAGAGGGGTTAGTTGAAACACTTGTGTGTAACACACATAATTCAGTACTATTTTATTTGTATACAGTAGTTTGATATTGTTTGTGCATTTGTATAGATAGATATCCATACATCCATCCCTCATCCAATCATCCTTCTATTATGGATCAATATAGAGACAGAAAAGGGCTGCACAGTTTTGCAATAAATAATAATAAATTAAATCATAAAATATTTTATTGCAATTTTTCAGAAATTCAATTTTATTCAATTTTAATAAAATTCAATTTATGTTGCCTTGTTTTGGCTTGCTTAGTCGGGGATATTTAATATTTAACAATATTATTGATATGTGTTGTACTACTTTCATGTTATCACTGTGAAGCTGCTTTGATACAATCTGTATTGTGAAAAGCGCTATATAAATAAATGTGACTTGACTTGACTTGAATTAGATTTGGCTGCATGTAAAATTATTATTATTAATAATAATAACAGTAATAATAAAACAAATGAGCTTAAAATCAAAATTTAAAGGGTTTATTGTAAAACAGGTCATATTTTTAATAAATAAACAAACAAGTGATCAATGTATAGTTGACTAAATTTTAAATATTTTAAATTCCAACATTGTTTGTGAAAGTCCAACAAAGTTAAATGTATAAATAAATACTCAAACCTGAAAAGTTGTGTGGCTCCCTGTTTTCATTTGATTATCATTGTTTGTCGGCTTGTTTGTAACACCGTGTTACAACTAACCCCGCTGTATTACATATTTTAACTCTATCTAACAGTTGCTAGGAATTACTGACATGTTTCAAAACGGTGCTATGTTTGAGCCAACAAGACAGTGATTAAGGCAATATAAAGTTAGATTTGGAAACGTATACACCCAACCCAGAAACCAAAAATCTATGATGAAAAAATTCACTTTCATGGTGTCAAAACACTCTTTATCCAGTATCTTCACGAAATATAATCAAAACTTTCCGCATTTTCGCGGGAGACCGTCTTCTGGCAGCAAGCGAAAAAGAGCGGAAAAACAACCTGCTTGATCCCGACTAACTATGTAAAAGGTCCGTGTTACATTTAACCCCGTGTTAGGTTGTGCCCCGCGCTCCCCTACCTCCTTTTGATTCCTGTCAAAAATTATATATGGCTACCCTGACAGTATTATCTGGGATAGATGCTGCCTAAGTAGTTTTGCAAATAAATCACTTAAGATTCCATGATGGTTAAAATAATGTCTTAGAAGACAGTTGCCTTCTAGTTTTATTCAGCTTTTACTTTCAATTTAATGAGTTAATGTTAGTCCATAGAGGCCAGCTGCCAGGCTTATAGAAAAACCAATGCAACTAATGCATGACGTCCAAACGACGAGCTGCAGAGCATGTTGAGTTCTTTGAGCAGCAGTGTTATTTAATAAATGTATTTAATACAGTCTTTATATGATGAACAGATGGAATTTAGGATTTTGATAAATTTGTGGTAAAAAAAAATACATTTGTGGTAAATGGAAGCGCAAGCATGATGTGTGAGAACCAGGTTCATTCTCGTGTGACGCAGAAGGTTTGAGCTCCTGTAAGAACCAATGACGTTCATTCTCGTGTTACACAGCACGTTTGAGATTTTGCAAGAACCAATGAGGTTCATTCTCATCTTACGCAGCAAGTTTGAGCTTCAGCAAGAACCAATGAGGTTCATTCTTGTATATATATATATATATATATATATATAAATTAGGTTCATTCTCATGTTACACAGCACGTTTGAACTTCAGCAAGAACCAATGAGGTCAATTTTTATGTTACGCAGCACGTTTCAGCTTCTGCAAGAACTAATGAGGTTCATTCTTGTGTTATGCAACACGTTTGAGCTCCTGCAAGAACCAATGAGGTTAATTTTTGTTTGTTACGCAGCACGTTTGAGCTAAAGCAAGAGGTTTTGTTGTAATGTGTCAAGCAGGTTCAATTGAGCTTTTGTTTATGATCACTGATCAGTGTTTAAATATGAATAAAAGCCTAAATTAAATCTGTACATCATATAAAAAGCAATCGAGTCTCTTTAGACAATTTGGACTAAACCACTGAATACATATGGATACGTATATATATATATTTATTTCAGCATCCCTTCTTCACCACCCCCTCTCCTCACAGTTAGATTAGGTAACTAATCTAACCAGAAATACAGGGGAGTACTCTGAGTTCGAGCCAAATTATGATGTCTGAGCTGTCCCCTCGGACAGGACGCCAAATCTGATTATTTGTATGTGTGAACTGAATAGATGGACTTTAGAGAACAAATCTAACTGGGATTTATTCATGAAACACAAGCAGAATAAATTCCTGCGTGTAAACAGTTCCTAAAATATTTTTATGTAAATTAATTCCAATAAATGATGTTCCTGTAACCCATTTCCTTTATAAGGAATTTATGTACTCTACATTAAACTGTATGACCCCAGAACTATTCAGGAAATGTAAGATTGAACACTTGTTAATTTAACAGTTGGCTCCAGACTATGTGAAAATCTGTTATGTAAAATGTAGAAGAAATTCTGCACTCATTCCAGGTCACTAATCAAATATGCAAATGTGTTTTGTTTTTTTGAACTGTTTGTACAAAAGGTCAGATTTCACAGAAGATGCCCTTTGAAACATCCTCAATATACCAGGATAAAATGGATCATGAGGTTCAGCTTTAAAGTGAGGAGTCCATGCCAGTTTGAGTGTTGCAGTCAGAAAAAGTACAAATGACAAAAAAAAAAAAGCTAAATAGAAGCATTTTCACAAATGGTTTCAGTTTTTTTGATTCCAACTGCTTATATTGTTTATATTAAATCAGCCCAGTAACCTAATCACATATTAGTCATTGTAACTAGCTGAAAAAGATCTAATTTCGAATGGCTTAATAGTCGCATTAATGAGTCAGTGCAGTTCCTAGATCAACAAAATAAACAACAGCTTCTTAATAGCAGTGGTAATAGCAGGAATATGGTAATTATAACGAAAAGGCTAATGAACTGTCATGAATTAGAGATTTAAACTGCAGGAACATTTTCGTCTAAATGTGTTTTTTATTATTATTTAGAGCATAATCCATCATTTGCAAGTCATGGATTTGTGCACGTGTGACATTAGAGAGTGTATTTATTTATTTAATGTACACATCTATGTGTGTGTGTCATGTCAAGCCCCTCTACTGCCCGCAGTCACGTGGTTGCGAGTTGGGATTGAGGGCCTGTTGCCACGGCAATAAGCCAGGCAGTAATATCTCTAAGCGCTACAGGGATTATTGTGTGGACAGATGGGTGAGAGAGCGTCACTTCCTAAGAGACGAGCAGAGATCACGGCAGGCTCCGCCCACATGCTATATATCATAATCGTTAGCATCACCACCTGCAGCCGCCCGCATTCATCATCTGATCTCCCACAGTGAAAGTAAATGTCACTGTAATCACCTTTGATCAATGTAATCATACATTCAAAATACTGAAAAAGCAGTTCTGACTCGTTCTGGTTACATACTGACGCACCACTGAGAGATTCAGGTTATAATAGCCAGCATTAGCAATGATTTGCTATTTTATCCTTGCTCCTTTCATTCGTTGATAGCATCAGCTATCAATGAATTGTGCATGTGGAGCAGTGAAATTATTATAAGTTCAGTAATGACATGTACTTGCACTCTGCCTTCAGATACTAATGACCTCTCTTTGACACCCCCGCGAGCCGGAAAAATGGCTTCAATCCGCTCTTCACAGCTCTCATGCTGGGGTCGAGGTGAACGGCTCTGCCTGACTGATCGTCTCTTCAGGACTATTAGATGAAGAGGAGAGCGGTTTGCACCCTACTGAAAGAGAGGAGAGACTGAAAAGAGAATAAAGAGTGCTAAACCGCTTAGTGCATAAAATGTGAATTGTGTATTTTGTTCAATGGTATAATACTTTATCCTGTCCCAGAGTCATATTAACCCTGAAGAGCCTTACATATCAAATAATAGTCATATCCATTAATATATATATATATATATATATATATATATATATGTGTGTGTGTGTGTGTGTGTGTGGAGTATTCTATTTGATACATCAGGGTTTTTATGGCTCATATAGTATGATATATGAAAATACGGAGCTCATGGTCAAGGCAGAAAAAAAACACTCCAATGGATTCAGAGGCAAAAATATGCAATTTGGTGCAGTTACTAATATTTATATGAATAAATATAAATTTATATACATAAAATGTGTATAAATACCCATTGTCACTCCATATCTCAATAATAGGTCTCAGTAAGATGATATTTAAAGGGTTAGTTCACCCAAAAATGAAAATTCTGTCAGTATTTACTCACCCTCATGTTGTTCCAACCCCGTAAGACCTTCGTTCATCTTCGGAACACAAATTAAGATATTAAGATCACTCCTGCATAGACCATAGGCTTCTTCAGGGAATGACTCTCGCTGGCCTCAAAAAGTCATTAAAGACATCGTTAAAATAGTCCAAGTGACTACAGTGGCTCAATCTTAACTTTATCAAGCGATGAGAATACTTTTTGTGCGCAAAAATAAACAAAAATAACGACTTTATTTCAACTATTCACTTCCTTCTCTCTGCGCCTCTAGTCAGTTGACGTAGTGTGATAGCGTAGAGCTACGTCACACGTAGGCTCACTATTGGCCGACGCTGGTCGTGTGTGATGCGTGTGATGTACAATAACAGAAGCTTACGCTGTTAAACTAGTAACCTGACTCGAGGCAGAGAGAGAAGAAAGTGAATAGTTGAAATAAAGTCATTATTTTTGTTGTTTTTTGTGCACAAAAAGTGTTCTCGTCGCTTGATAAACTTAAAGGACAAGTTCGGTATTTTACAATTAAAGCCCTGTTTTAAGATCGTCCCTGATGAAATAGAATAGTTAAGATTGTTTTTGAGACAAATGTTCCTGTCACAAGAATTTTTGGATTGTGTGTTAGTACCCCCCACCTTTATAATGAAAGCATAGGTGCACTCGAACAATCATTCATCAAAACGCATAAAACTTTAGTTTACAAAGACGTGAAACTCACCGAGTGGTCTAGGGTGTTCACTGATATGCTCACACAAAAATCGCTGCAAAAGATGCTTTCCAACAGGTTTTATCATAGTTTTTTGTCCAAGTCCATGTTTCTTCCTATTTTCGGTTGAAGTCCACAGTAGTCAATTGTCGAGTTTGCGTGCGCGATCCTTAGTTATCTAGTTACCAATGATCGCGCAAGTGAACTCGACAATTGACTATTGTGGACTTCAAACAAAAACAGGAAGAAACATGGACTTGGACAAAAACTATGATAAAACCTGTTGGAAAGCATCTTTTGCAGCGATTTTTGTGTGAGCATATCAGTGAACACCCTAGACCACTCGGTGAGTTTCACGTCTTTGTAAACTAAAGTTTTATGCGTTTTGATGAATGATTGTTCGAGTGCACCTATGCTTTCATTATAAAGGTGGGGGGGTACTAACACACAATCCAAAAATTCTTGTGACAGGAGCATTTGTCTCAAAAACAATCTTAACTATTCTATTTCATCAGGGGCGATCTTAAAACAGGGCTTTAATTGTAAAATACCGAACTTGTCCTTTAAGATTGAGCCCCTGTAGTCACTAGGACTATTTTAACGATGTCCTTTAATGACTTTTGGAGGCCAGCAAGAGTCATTCCCTCAAGAAACCTATGGTCTATGCAGGAGTGATCTTAATATCTTATATATCTTAATTTGTGTTCCGAAAATGAACGAAGGTCTTACGGGGTTGGAACAACATGAGGGTGAGTAAATACTGACAGAATTTTCATTTTTGGGTGAACTAACCCTTTAAATGCTGTGCAAATTCTGTTTGTTTGATGTGAGTCTGGAATGAGTGGAAACGGTTGCATTGGTGCCGTGACCCGGGCAGGAGAAAAGTTTAGGTTAACTCCCATGTCTGATAAAAACTCTATGGTCATGCTTGTTGGTTATTGTTTTAAAGTGTAACTTGATTTATAGATATTAACTTGATTGTTGATAAGAGCAATATCACATGAGTAAGAGGTCGCAGGCAATCACAGCAGTGTTGAAATAGGGCCGTATCGCATTCCTACTCATGTGATGCTGCTTTTATACCACAGTTCGACGGTGCAAGTGTGTTGTAAAGAGTTTGACCAGATCAGCCGTACATATTATTAAATCACCCAAGACGGGATGATATGTTACCCGCATCTGCATTCATGTGTACCTCGGCAATCAACCACAAATTGATTGTAATTAATTGCATAGATCGTGTTTTACAGACAGGTAAAAAATTAGCTCACTTGTATATAAATATTTTATCAAAATGGATTCTAATTAAATATTAATACGTCAATGAGGTCTACCATATGTTTATTCTGACGATATCCCTGTGAATTAATTTGTGATCTGATGATCTCCTTGTCCAGCAAGCTAATCACATTATCATTATCAATTCTCATGCAGAAATAATTTCAGAGACAGGAAAGGGAATTTCTGGCCGTGAACTCACCTTCCTGTTTTCACAAAGACAGCCTGCTAACGTTGGTTAAAGTACTTTTATAATTTTAAAGCTTTGTAGCAAGGATTGCACATTTAAGTGACCGGTATATGAGCAAGAGACATGAATCAATCAATGAATATAAATGAATTTAATAAAGGCAGTCTAAATATACAATTACTAAGGTTACATGAGATATACAACAGATAACGAACAAACACGGAGAGGAGTTTTAAAGTGAAAATAAGAGTGGGATAGAGAGAGAGAGAGAGATTTGGCAAAATTCACCTAGACAGTTTATACCTTTAGGACAACACGGAAAAACACAATGCTCTGAAAGCTCGATAAAGAAATATACTTGCAAGTGTACACTCACCGGCCACTTTATTAGGTACCCCATGCTAGTAACGGGTTGGACCCCCTTTTGCCTTCAGAACTGCCTCAATTCTTCGTGGCATAGATTCAACAAGGTGCTGGAAGCATTCCTCAGGGAGTTTGGTCCATATTGACATGATGGCATCACACAGTTGCCGCAGATTTGTCGGCTGCACATCCATGATTCGAATCTCCCGTTCCACCACATCCCAAAGATGCTCTATTGGATTGAGATCTGGTGACTGTGGAGGCCATTTGAGTACAGCGAACTCATTGTCATGTTCAAGAAACCAGTCTGAGATGATTCCAGCTTTATGACATGGCGCATTATCCTGCTGAAAGTAGCCATCAGAAGTTGGGTACATTGTGGTCATAAAGGGATGGACATGGTCAGCAACAATACTCAGGTAGGCTGTGGCGTTGCAACGATGCTCAATTGGTACCAAGGGGCCCAAAGAGTGCCAAGAAAATATTCCCCACACCATGACACCACCACCACCAGCCTGAACCGTTGATACAAGGCAGGATGGATCCATGCTTTCATGTTGTAGACGCCAAATTCTGACCCTACCATCCGAATGTCGCAGCAGAAATCGAGACTCATCAGACCAGGCAACGTTTTTCCAATCTTCTATTGTCCAATTTCGATGAGCTTGTGCAAATTGTAGCCTCAGTTTCCTGTTCTTAGCTGAAAGGAGTGGCCCCCGGAGTGGTCTTCTGCTGCTGTAGCCCATCTGCCTCAAAGTTCGACGTACTGTGCGTTCAGAGATGCTCTTCTGCCCACCTCGGTTGTAACGGGTGGTTATTTGAGTCACTGTTGCCCTTCTATCAGCTCGAACCAGTCTGGCCATTCTCCTCTGACCTCTGGCATCAACAAGGCATTTCCGCCCACAGAACTGCCGCTCACTGGATGTTTTTTCTTTTTCGGACCATTCTCTGTAAACCCTAGAGATGGTTGTGCGTGAAAATCCCAGTAGATTAGCAGTTTCTGAAATACTCAGACCAGCCCTTCTGGCACCAACAATCATGCCACGTTCAAAGTCACTCAAATCACCTTTCTTCCCCATACTGATGCTCGGTTTGAACTGCAGGAGATTGTCTTGACCATGTCTACATGCCTAAATAGAGAGCCTAAGTCCCGCCCCTTCGCTTCCGGCTCATGGGACCTTATTTCTGAAAAAATATGAATGGTAGTCAATGGCGAGAGACAACTTATCTTTTTATTCCGTCTGAACTGTGCCCTCAATTACACATATGATGTTTGTCAATTTAAAAGATGATTCTCAAAGTCAAAAACGTCGCAGTTTGTCATACAACAGAAGAGTAACATTTAGTTTTATGTGAAAATCGCTCTGTGAACTACATCTCCCGGGAAGCGAAACGAGATCCGCTGCTCGTGTGCGTGCAGTCTGGAACAAAACACTCAGGTAGGACGGCGTAACGTTACGATTATAACGTAAGACTGTAGAAACAATGACAGACAGCCTCAGTAAAGTTAGCTTCAGTCATTGAGAGAAAATGTGCGCCTTTGGGGTTTGTAGTCTTTGTAATTACGTATTTTTACAGTCTTATACCTCAACGGTTTTACATCAAACTGCGACTTTCTTTACTTTAAAATGTATCTTTTAAATTGACAAACATCATATGTGTAATTCAGGGCACAATTCAAACCAGATCAAAATATTTGTTGTCTCTCGCCATTGACTACCATTCAATATTTTTCCGAAGTAAGGTCCCATGGTGGTCGACCGGAAGGGGAGGGACTTAGGCTCTCTATGCACTGAGTTGCCGCCATGTGATTGGCTGCTTAGAAATTAAGTGTTAACGAGCAGTTGGACAGGTGTACCTAATAAAGTGGCCGGTGAGTGTATATGTTAGTATATGGTTCTCTTTGTGTTGCTGAATAAGGCTGCCTTTGTTGAGCGGCCTCATCCTGTGTGTGTTGTTAGCTTGTCACATGCTTTGAGGGTGGACGTTCAAACAAAGTTTAAAGGTCTTTGAGGTAAATTACCAAAAAAACAATTCAGCTAAATTCATTTCCTTGTCTGTGGAAAGGAACTAGGTCGAGACACTTAAAAGAAAAACAAAGCTTAAACAAAAGAAAAGATTCCTAAAAGGGAAATCGCAAAAGTTGCATGACAAAGAAGGATTGAGAAGAAGAGGACATGAGAGAAGAGAGAGAGGAGAGGGAAGATTCTGAGACTGGAAGTTGTGTACCGCATCTCAGCCTCTGCCCCGTCAGAGAACTGAAGGTCTATGTCGACCGCTCAGCCCAGTGATGTAGTCCGGCCTTTGGTGGTAAAATCAGAGGGCTGCTGTCACCAAACAGGCTGGCTTCGCTTCTAGGTGTGCGTGCCCATTCCACAAGAGGAATGGCTTCTTCTCAAGCTCTTTTAGGGCCTCTTCTTTGGAGGACATTTGTGTTGCAGCAGGATGGTCCTCCCCGAGTTCAACGGTCTGGATGTGAGGTCTTATCTGCTTAAGCGGACACTTTCCACGATCTTCCAACTATTCTCAGGTATGTGAAGGCGTTATGGTATTGTTCCCATAGCAATTTTCGCAGTTTTGAGAGACATATGAAAGGGAAAGTCTTTTTTGGGCATCTAACCTTTGTTCCCTGAATAGGGAAGGATACACTGCGATACCGGCCTTCTCATACTTGAATAGTGCTTCCTTCGTCATGGAATCTGAGAAAATAGCGCGCAGCACACTAATATGAAGCGTACGGTGGCGTATTTTTAGGGTGGTACTAAGCACTATTGGCCAATCAAATTTGCATGATAGTATAAAGGTCTTCAGAAATTCGTCCACACCAAAGGTGTTCCCATAGCAATATTCATAGTGTCTCGTTCCCAACTCAGGGAACAAAGGTTACATCCATATGCAACGTTTGTGTTATGTTTGGACAGAAGACAAGAGTTCTTCATTAAACTCATAAGGGACAAAAGTATCATGGGAATACTGGATTCTAAACAACAAAGAAATGCCACAATTTATCAAGACCTTGAAACAATTTGGAGGGAGAAACATATCATGTGCCGCTCACAAGTATAAGGGTCTTTCTATTAAAGCTTGGATAACACGCCTACGTCTCCATCCATTAAAAATAATAGCTAGTACGGTGTCCTACCAACATCCAATGGCATCACTTTTGGAATGACTTATCGTGAAAGAAAAAAAATGACGTTTTAGTCGCTTAAAGGTTGTATGGGTCATTCAGTTATAAAAAACTTTTATCAAAATTTCATTAAACTTTCTATATATATTAATGCATAATTAAATTCTAAGGACTCTGGAAAAAAAAAGTATAAAAATCGATTGACTCTAGACCGTTTAATCTGCATTAAACACAGCTCATTATTTCGAATCGGGGCGAAACAACGGATTGGCCTAGGCGACTGTCACTCTCTCGCAACCATGGCAACCACCCCTTTGCCACATAGGACCTGCCTTTTTGCGCGCACTCGTTCGGTTTGTGTAATTCAAGAGCAACGGAACCTAGGAATACCCAAACAATGTCAGAGAAAGACCAATCTAAGTCCACGTTTGCAGTTCACGAAGGCAACCCAGTCAAAAAAAAGGAAGTCAGTTACATTACAAGAAAAGGTAATGAACAAAAAGTTCTAGTACCACGACCTCTTGCACGAACTCCTCTGCTTCGCCCTCGACCACGGTTCTGTCCTCGAGCTGACGATGTGGTACTTGTCTCGGGAGTGTAGTCCTCATCAGAATCAACTATGCTTTCATCAAGCAAACTCTTACATGCAGAACACCCTTTATATGTTATAAATCTTACACGAAATTCATCTACATCACAGTGTAAATAATGGCATTGGAACAACGTGTATCACGCAACCTTTGTTTAGCTTTGCCTTATAGATAACTAGCTCGTTAGCGAATCTATAAATATATACAAAGTTTACCAATATCAATATGCTAGCTTGATATTGAGTAATAAAATACAACTTATTTTTTTAACTTATTAATGATAAAGTTTGATTTTTTTATTTACATGTGTTTCTGACATGATGTCACTACATGCACTCGTTCCTCTCCTCTTCGCTGGTCTCAGGTAAAAATGCGTCTTCAGCTCAGCTGTCGGAGTCGCGCGTTCATGTGTTTTGGGGGCGTGGCTTTGGAAGGAGACCAGAAGGGAGGGGGTGAAGTGAATGGAAATAATGAGCTGTCTTTAAAACAGTCGTGAGAGGTCTACAGACACTCGATTTTTATACTTTCTTTTTCAGAGTACTTAGATTTTAATTATGCATTGATATATACTGAAAGTTTAAAGAAATGTGGAAAAAAAGTATTTTTAAAATTTCTGACCTATACTACCTTTAAGGCCCGATTCACATATCGCGTCTTTTGCGCGCTCAAGTTCATTATTTCAAATGGAGGCGCGCGTTTTGCGCGTGGTATGCGCGCTCATTATGGAAGCGACGCGGTCGCGGTGCGACGCGCTCGTTTTTTCCATGCGTGTCCGCGCCGCATCGAGATAAAAACATCTCAACTTTTCAGAATGCCGCAAGCGCACCGTAGGTCACGTGACACGAACCAACCAATCAGCTTCCTAGCCACTTTTGTTACCTCAGCAGAAAAAATGGAGGAACAGCTCATCACTGCGTTTTTGTAGTATCGGGTGCACCCAAACACTGCGGCGTTTCTTACTTTAAATAAATCTTGTAACAGAGTTACAGCAAGGGCTTTTCGGTGGTGGAAATCCATTGCTGAAATTTCCTTCATGTAACGGATAGTGCAGCTGATGGTTGCTTAGCAACGACAGACGCCAGGAGCGCAACCACCCTAGCGCATCTTTGGAAAAAGGAGAACGCATGCGCCTAGCGTTTTCTGTGCGTTTTTAGACGTGATATGTGACCGGGCCCTAACAATGGTTAATGGAAATGCTTTAATTTCAAGAAATTTAGAATATATATATATATATATATATATATATATATATATATATATATATATATATATTTTTTTTTTAAATTGCAAATCGGTAATGGAAACTTGTGATGACTTGTGATGCCTTAAAAGGCTGCCTAAGTAAGATAAATGACAAAAGCATAGTAAACTAGTACCACACAAGCCAATCAAACACCAGTGTAGCGTGCCACTTGTGCCTCCACACACACACAAACACACACTCTGGCAGCAACACTGTCACACGACACTGCGCTGTGGCCATGTTTGGCCTGCAACCCTGCCCACACATGCAAAGAGGAACCACAGTGGGCAGTAGGAACGCCAAGACCCGGGTCACATCCACGTCACCAGCCCTGAGCGCTCAATATAGTCACAGTGACAGCCGTAGCAGAGAGGACACTCAGGCTCTCCTGACAAGTGTATCCCTCCCAGTCTTACACACACACACACACACACACAAACACATGGTTATGTAATCCTGCCACATGCAGCCTGCACTTTTTAAGCCGGTCTTGACTCCTGGCTTGGTTCAGTATTCTGTGTTGACAGTATTTACTTACAAACTCAAACAACGAATAGTTTATCCCAGGAAAGATAGAGAATTACACAAAGCAAAGAGTTAAAATGAAGACATGATAAGAATGTGGTATATGATTACATTTATTCATTTAGCTGACGATTTTATCCAAAGCGACTTACAAATGCTATATATGTCAGAGGTCGCACGCCTCTAGAGCACGTAGAGGTTAAGTGTCTTGCTCAAGGACACATTGGTGTCTCACAGTGGTTCGAACTCGAGTCTCTCACACCAAAGGCATGTGTCTTCACCGTCACCACCCAAATAAAAACACTATAAACAGATTTGTAAGCTGTCATTGTTGAGATAATTTGCTTGTTTGCCCACCTGTTATAACAGTCCTTCTCTCCAAATGACTGATCAGAATGACTGATTTTAGATTACAGTAAAGGAGCATTTTTGTGTAGAGAAATAGAAGAAACGCAAACAAAAACATGAAAAAGGACTGTTTCTGAATAGGTCACATAATATTACAATGATTTAATGAACATTTTTCAACATAACCTGAGCAACCTTAATGGTTTATGATGGCGATGTTATCACAAGTTTGATATGTACCCTGATGCTGACGGATTATCATATACCATATTTTTCTAGAAGTAGAAGAAATATGTTTTTCAATGGTCAGTGTTAACGCTGATATCCAGGGCTGATGGCTAGTATAATGCAGATATATAACATATAACATATATTGTACATCTGGGCTAGACAGATTACACACAAAAACTAGAAAAAACTTGATTTTTACACGTTTTTTTTTTTGGTCTACTATAGAAATTATTATCAATAATAGATATAAATATTTAAAATGTTCCACAGTTTCTAAAGACAAGAAAAAAATTAATTTAAACACTTTAATGTTCTAAAGTAGCCTATAACTAACTAATTTAATATGTTAAAATGCCTTCTAAGATAACATTCTACAACAATAATTGTATTTAATTTTATTTGGTAATACTTTATTGTGATGCTCCCCCTACATACATTCTGCTGACGATAAGTAACTTTACAGGTACATGTCAACTAATTGTAGTAGCCCTAACCTCAGTCTACTAACAATCCAATACAATCTTCTTATACTCTTATGAGAGTTAGTCGACATGTAGTTGACAAGTTACTTAGTTAGAAAGTGGACTTATCAAAAAGTTTAACCTTTTACTTTTGTTTTTCTTTACAGTACTGATGATTTGCAACTGAAAGTTTTCCATTAAATAGCCCACCGTTCATCATTAAATCACAGAACAACTAAGATTAATCATTCAAATTAGGAATAGTTCATCTCTAAAACAAAAAGTATTGAAACATTAAAAATCAGTTCATCGTACAACTTTAAAAACAATAAGTATTTATTTGTCATGATCGTGTTTAGTTCTCTGTCTTGTTTAGTTTTAGTCTTATGCTTGCTTCCTGATTTTGGCAATCCCATTAGAAATCACACTGTACAACATGGATATAATAAACTTGGGTATGACATGTACGTAGAGTCTATGATGATGACAGACACCGATTGAATCACAGGCTAACACTAGTATTGAAGAATAAAACGTCATCAGCATAAACAAAGAGAGAATGATGAATCGCAGTTTGGCAATTGGAGTTTTGATGTGCGCTAAAAAAGAGGAAGTGAATATGGACGCGGTCACGGCTTGGGAAAACAGGCCAATTTTGCAAATTGAGCTTGAAGTAAATAGTTTTAAGTTTTATCACCTTGATCAATAAGCCATTTTCTGTTGCATTTTTATTGGCTAGTCAAACACACTTTGAGATTATCATGATACATTTCTGACACCGTCAGATCATTTTCAGCAAGCTATCTTTAGTCACAAGACCCTGACAATGGCCGTCATTTGAACCACTCTCACTGTTCCTTTGATTACCTTCTTCATACATTTAAGCCCTCGATATTCCTCGCTTCTTGTTTCTTGTAATGTTATGTTTTTGTGTTTATTAAAAACTAACATTTACTCAGTCAGTGTGCAACTCATTCATTCCCATAATCAACTTACTCTTACTCTTACACATATGTAACCATATGTGTTGTGAAAACTTGTCTTTATGTAAGATATGATGCATGGCCTTGACTGTATTTAACTCAGAGAGTAACCGCCATATGTTGACTGTCAGCTGTAATCCTTTCCTATTGAAGTCATTCTCTCAGAAGGGACGACAACAGTCGAGACAAGGGCAACATGTCCTATGTGAACATAGCCCAGGAGCTTTTCTGTTCACCTGTCACATCATTCATACTTGAAAATCTAACCAATGAACACTGACACGAATTGAAGCTAAAGTGAACAGGACTTTTTTGTATAGTGTCAAAGACACTGCTATTTTCCCAAGCATTTCGACATGGACATTTTTACCTGGAGTATTTTAAAATGCAGGAAAAATCTCATAGACTTAACAATGAAAGTGGAAGCCATAATAGATACAGCCCAGAACATCCTAGCAACACCCTAGCAACCACCCTAGAAACCAAATAGCAATGGGATGGCAACCACCATCAACACACTAGCATTGTAGCAGTGAGATGAGCACTACTACAGAAAATAAATCTAGTTTGACAGTAGATTTATGTTTTGTTGACTTAATGTTGTGTGCTCTGCATTCTGCATTCAACTGGAAATTCAAGTTAAAGCTCGACTCTTATTTAGATTTTATTACTCAACATAGAAATATTGAGACAAAAACAACTTGTAATTTAACATTACCTATATTGGACAGAAATAATAATGACATGACACACAACATGCGCACACATCTATAGCCAGACTTCAAGTGTTGTTATGATTATCATCTTATTGCTCTGTTGAAAAATTCCAGAGTTATCTATGTACAGATTTATTATTAGAGAAAGTGCATGAAAACTTTCCATGACGACAGATATCAGACTCTGACATTTATTGCTGTTCATTTCAAGTTTGCAGCAACGTATCCTGACCGCCCTCATAATCAGGTCGCAAGAGAGAAATGCATCTTTATGTGCAGTTATACTGTCTCTTTTCATTCTTAATGTTTACAGTAGACGGATCATTTGGATCACGGAAGGTAAGGAGTGCAATTTTATGGTAGAAAATGTTCTTCTATCCCAGTTTAAGTAAACCATTTATAGGCTGACCTCCTGAAGAGCATAAACACATTGGCCCTGTGGTTCTTTCCAAACACTACTCTGTTTGTTTGAACGGCCTGACATGACAACTTCTTGCACACTGAGACGTTGCTAACTTGACTTCATCTTTTAATAATGTGACAGCAGTTAAGTTATCTTCAAAATAGTATAGTTTTTTTTTCCAATAACAGGCTACTTTTTCGAATAATTAGTGATATAGCGTGTCTGTCACATTGTAAAAAAAAAAACCTTAGATCTGAAGCAAAAAGACCATGGGCCAGATTTACTAACAGGTTGTGGCAGTGCAAACCCTCTTTTGGCATTACTACTGTCAGGATTTAATAAAGACACAGGGTGAAAAAAAAAAGGCTTGGACACAGTTATATTTGCGGCTGACCTGAGGAGTTTCCCTTTCAGGCGCAAAATTTATGGGAGGAGAGTATTTAGATTTAGAATCAGGCAAGGTTATTTACTAAGGTTTGTCGCCCCCAAAAAAGCAGGTCTTGTTATCTTCCCGGTCAGAAGTGACCGGACACCTAAAAATTAAATTTCCTCTATCCCAGTAAAACCAATGCAATTTATTTTTGTTCTATAATATTTATTCTTTTTAATTTAGTATTTTGAGACAATTTGATTGAATTTATTAATATTTATACAATATTTATTGTCTATTTTTGCCATGGAAAAATATATATATATTTTTTATATAAATATTATTTTTTCAGTTCGTTTTGTTTCGACTCATGTTTAGGGGCGTGAGAATATAATGTTGATGCCTCAACAATAACAGACTGGCGTGAATCTAATAAGTGATTAATTTAAGAACATGCAAGTTTACTGCAACAATGGAGCCACAAACTTCACATAATTTTGAAAATCCAGCATTTAGTTGATTCTGATAAGCGCTTAATGTCGTAGTTGTAAACACAACAGATTTCTTCTTCCACAAGGGTTTTGTCATCATGGCACTTGTTTTCAGGCAGACAGATAAAGAACATGACAACCCACATCTTCCGGACATCCTGTAGAATTCAACCAATCAGATCATGACTTCGGAACTCCTGAAGTGTTTACAGAAAAGTGTGCCATAAGTTCAGCGAACGGTTCATAGGTGTGACGTGTCGTAGAAATTTTAATAGATAAGATTAATTATGTTAACTAACCTTAAAGTTCTGATTTTATATTTCTATCGTGTGATAAAATCTATCATACTTGCACTTGTTTGTCTTAAGGTGACTAACTTTAAATTGTAGATCTAAAAATAAAACAAGATAAATCTTAGTTCCTTTTTGTCACGGGGTAATCAGGAAACAAGCGAGGACTTAGATGCAGGAAAACTAAGGTAAGAAAGGTAAACTAAGGAAAGGTAAGAGTTTAATTAACCAAACAAACAAAATACAAAGTACGAACAAAATGTTGGGGGGGACCAGAACAAATCCTAACAAGGCAAAAAACCTAGGAATCATAAACATTAACTTAGACAAACGAACCAGCACTGGACTGAAAACACAAAGAAGGCTATAAGTATAAAGGAAACACACAGGAGGGTAACAAGAATACAGGTGAGGAATGTTAATCCTAAACAGATAACGAGAAGGAAGGAGCTAACAATTAGACAGAAAGCACCATGGCACAGGAACTGAGTCGCAGCTGGAGCAGTTGAATACCTATTACATTTAAGAAGTTTGTTAATAGAATTAAACAATTGTCTTGAGTGGTTCTGATTGTTATCAATTATCTGTGCAAAATAAGCAGACCTGACCGATGCAATTTGGGTCCTATATTCAAGTAAGTGATCTTTCCAAGTCTGGTAGAAGACATTCAAGCCAGATATACGCCACCTATGCTTCATTGTACTACAGGATGTCTTTATAGCACGCAGGTTTTCATTGTACCAAGGAGAGGGTCAACCAAAGGAAACAAGACGTGATTTCAAAGGCGCAAATAAGTCCAGGCCAAACGAGAGAACAGAATTTAACATGAGAACTTTGTCCTCCAGAGCATCAGATGAAGAAAATGCGCTCAAGGAAGAACCAATAAAATCTGAGAAATCAGAGGGTTCAATCTATCTCCTTTTGCGATAGTTAATGATGCGAGAAGGGGTAGTGTTTATATCAGGCAGTTCCATATTAAAAAAGATAGACAGATGATCAAACAACCCCAAGTCAGAGGTGTACAACTGTAACACAAATGAGCCGTTTAAAATCACCAAATCAAGAGTATGGCCTTTATTATGTGTAGGACAGTCCACGAGCAGGTTCAAATCGAAGCACTCCAATAAAGAGAAAAACTCTTTTGTTGTTATGGAATCTTTTTTGCCCATATGGATGTTAAAGTCCCCCAAAATTAAAGTTCTCTCAAATTTGAGGCATAGCAAGGACAACATATCTGCAAATTCAGATATAAAGTCTTTATTTTTCTAACGAGCCTGCAGACTGTAGCTATGGCAGTGGAAATGTGGGCAGGTACACTCAAAACAAGACATTCAAATGAGTTTAACTGTGGAACAACCACAGGACTCAAGCTGAGTTGGTTATTATATAGCACAATAATGCCCCCACCTCTTCCAGAGGAATGCGGGAGATCAAATAAGCTGTATCCAGCAGGAGTAAGTTCATTAAAGAGAACACCATCTGACTCTTTGTGCCATGTAAAACACACAAGATACAGTTTATGTTCTGTAATAATGTCAGATATTTTCACAGCCTTGTTATTGACAGATCATGTATTGAAAAGCGCAGAGTTTACCAGACGGGGGGCAGTTGAAACCAGAGAAGCAACCTCGCGCTTGGGAAACGACAAGTTGTTGGAATTAACCCCCCCTATAGGCCTACCCAACAGCATTTGAGATTTACGCAGAAATGCAGGACAAGCAACGGAGGACGCAACGGAGCGGCAGCCAAAACACGCCAGCGTACCCTTCCAATCGGAACCGGAAGTGATGTGAAGTGATGGAAGAGATGTTCATAAAACAGACAAAGGGCTTATGGGAGTGCGGCGAAGTGAGCTTTGTGATCCTACTCCATCTCACTGATGGCAAAGGGGGATGCAATGTGAAAAGAAATACAGAGTGTCTATCTTCGTCATATGAGATGATGTACAAGATGAGCAAGGTCTAAAAATCCTCTGTGTGTCTCTCGAGCAAATTTTCCCCCTGGGAGAGGAGGAGGATACTAAGTGCTAGATCCATTCTATAGGTTCGTTGTTCTGTCACAGCATTGGTTGCAGCAGAGACGAAACTGGAAAGTGCAGCAGTCTTTATTTACAAATAAACTCTAATCTTTACCAAACGGATTCTCAAGATCAGGCACAAGAACAATTCGGAACAGAACAACCAACAAAGTGCAACGTTAAGAACTGACAAAGAACAAGACAGAACATGTGGTTTAAATAGACAGAACTGAAGAGCAAATGACAAGATGCATCTGAACTAAACGAACAATCAAACAGAAACTATAGAAACAAACAGGCAAGGGGTGGAGTAAGACAGAACTGAACTAATTAACCCAGACATCAAAACAAACTGAAAATGTGACACTAGTACAGCATGGTGTGGTGAATGTGCTGGATCTAAACTCAAGCAGTATTAAGTTGTATTTACACAAACTTTAAACTAAGTAGCGAGAACTGACAGTGAACAGAACAAAACACAGGTCTTAAAGCTGCTGTATGTGAGTTTTTGACTGTACTAAAGCAAAAATTTCCATAATATGTTTGCAAATATTTAGGAAACATGCTGATTTCACATAGCCAACTCGCTTCTCTGAAAAACAATGCTATAGCCAGTTATTTTACTTTGAAATGTGAGTTCTCCACTAGCGATGTCCCCCCGTTAGAGAATGTCTGTTTTTGGTCAGTAATTGGTCAGTAATTGCGCTTTAATGTAATGACTCGACTCGGCTCGGCTTTCTTTGGTTTTCCACAGTGTAAAAGTTGTACCTGTTCCTGCTTTCGGGTACTTTTTTGTACCACCTCCTGGGAGGTTCTGCGTGAGCTGAGGCAAGCTAAGGCGATACTAAAATGTCACGTGAAAACAATGTCGACTGGTCAGAGAGAATCGTCACCATTCACTGCATCATCATTGCACACACCAGATGGAGTATCCGGAATAACCCCGCTATGTTTTAATATTTTGGCCAGAGATAGTTACTAAACTAACTACTATTATTATGGCAACTCGGAAGAATACGCCGTGGTCAAACGAAGAGGTGTAGACTTTCCTTTGTTTGGTGGTCGAAGAGAGGATCCTGCGAGAGATCAACGAGGAACGAAAGGCATCGCTATGATGACCGGGTACTATTTGTGGCGGTACTGTCTGCAATGGAAAACGGAACGAAAAGCGAGCCGAGCCGAGGCGAGCCGGTACGGGTAATGGAAAAGCGTCACATGATTTCGCACGCTTATAATTCACACAATAGTCTTTCACCACAGGTTGCCAGTTGGCGGAAAACACAACTTATTGCAGCCATGAAGCCAAGGAACAAACTGGGTCAGAGAGCACAGATTCTACCCGACCTAAAAAGCCTCCGCACACATCTAAAAATTTCTATAAATGGAGCATATTAAAACATGATATCAACTCATAATAAACCAATAAATTAACTTACAGGGTGTATATGTCCTTGCCTTCCATTGTCAATTGTGCTTGTTTCTGTTGTGTGTCCTAAATCTGGCAACCAGTGTAGAGTCAGATAAGTAGGGGGCGAAGGAAACAACTCCCTCCAATATTTGGAATTTGGACTGCAGTATCCATTTCAACCACCGCTGTCAATCTTACATACTGCACCTTTAAATACACACACCAAAATTGGTAATTAACCACATGAACAACAGGTGTAAACACTAATCAAACAATGAATAACCATAGAAACAGATAAAAACGAAAAAAACTAACTGATCGTTCAAAGCAAGTAATTTTAAAAAGTTGTGTGAATAAATTATGGTTGTTGCTGATTATTTAAATCTAGTAGGTTTGGTGTCTCATGTCGCAAATCCAATGACGCTGTAATGACGATTCTCTCTGATTAATCAGTGATCTGCAGTGTTGTGGCTCACTAGGATTCTCAACCGAGGGGGTACTAAAAAAAAGTACAGTGTACTGCTGTACTGTACACTGTGGAAAATCCCCCCAAAGTGAGCCGTATCATGCAGTGGAAATGCACCAGAATAAAACAGAAAGAAGAAAGAAGAAAATTACTATATTCTTGTATTAAAAAATGGTTAGGTACAATATACTTGTATTCATGTTTTATTGCAAACAACTTTTGAGGTGGGGAATGCTTGAAGTTAGGGATGGGTTTGGGGGTATGGTTATGTTTAAGGGTGGAATTATAGATGTGATTACATGCATTTTTTTAATATGAGTCCAGTGTAAAAGTATGTATGTACACAATAAGTGCATTGCATCAAATGATTAATTAAAATGTAAGTAATATAGAGTGGGTCCAATTTGTCTTATACAGAAGGCAAGGCAAAATAAGCAGGCAACACAGTAACCGGAAACAGAATAAATTAGTTTTACTGTAAATAAATAAATAAACATTTCATAAATTCTATCTATCTAAAAGTCTGCATGCACATTCAAATGTGTGCATGAATTAATAATTACTCTGAGCAATCATATGTAAATTGTATATAAATACTGCATTGTTGGGTGGATTTCATTAAAGCCAAAAGCATTTATTGTAAATTAATTTTTAATTATGGAATGCATTATGCATAAATATATTGCAGGAAAAGGTAGTTCTTTGTTCTCTGACAGCAATATAAAAATACCATTACATATGACATGAGAAACTAAAAACTGGTTTATGATATTTACTGTAATAAAGTTTATAATATTTACTCAACAAACTTCTTAAAACTTTATTTACTGAGTGCAGGGAGCAGTAGATTAATTAAAACCTGAATGTTTTGTAGTATTATTTTTTTTTTATCTGTCATTTAACTTTCTGTTCAGCTGTTATAATAACAGTCTGTGTTCCAACACGGTACTTTTTGAGTGAGTGTCATGTTGTGCTGTCTAATGCTGATTATCATCTGCTTACAACATGTTCTTATTCAAGTCATGCATCGAATTAAAAGTTAAAACAAATGGGGAGACTGGTTGTCACACTTCTTAGTCCTGTGAACATCACTTGGAATAGCTTTATTTTTGTAAGTCAATTTCAGTAGACACCTTCAAGTCTCAGCAAAAAAATATAGCTGCAAGCAGCGATGAAAGGCCCAAGCCCTGGCGCCACCACCACCCCGGTGGCTCTGGGTAACGGCGGGCAATATGCATTTTAAAGTGGTCAAATTAAAAAGAACTATGTCAAAATTGTTTGCACATGCCACATTTACTGCAGCAGCAGCTGCCACTATGATCATGAACCACAACAGCCACATCCATGAGACAATTTAAATGTATATAATGATGTATATTATAAATGTATATAAAAAATTGAATTTATACATTTCATGTCATAGGTCACTTTCAAATGAGAGTGAAGTTATCATCTGCAGCTCAAATGTTTTTATGTCCATAAGTATCTATAAAGTTGTTCATTTTATTAACCTTATTTATTAAACTAATTATATAAAACGATGTTGTCAGTGCACTACAAAAAAACTGGTTCTATGCCTATCACGATAGTCACATCCATGTGATTGGCCTCTTAACTACGAACACACAGCTGACGTTTTAATCAAAATCAAGTAATGACGCAGAAGTTATAACACACTTCCTGATTTCCTTTTTTCGCTATGAATTTGTTGCCTCGCCACGACCAAACCATTCGAGATATCAAAAATCCACTCACGATGTGTGCAATGGGTCCTGATAGCCGACGATTCCAACATGTGTGCAAAGTTTCAAGAATTTTTGAGCATGTAAGAGGCCCAAAAGTGCCCGAAAGATTGAAGATTTACTTGTTAATTGTTAAATGTTAATTGCTGCAGTCTAAAAATGTTTAAAGGGGGGGTTGACTGCTTTTTTTCCTTTGCATGATTGTGTTTATGGGGTGCAATATAACATGTATTCGTGTTTTTTCTTTTTTTAAAAGTCTTATTTTTCAAACTTCACCTTTATTGTCAGCCGCGCTCTCCTCTGTCCCCTAAACGAGCGGTTGACTTCCTGATTCTATGAAAACACTCCCTCTGAAACACGTAGTGGGCTCAGATTGGTTCGTTTGGGCCGGTGTGTTGTGATTGGCTAAACTGTCGCTCACATTGTCCGGAAGGTTTAACGCCCATTACCTTTACGGGCGGAACATGTATATCATGAGCTCCGGTCCAGATGTAAATATGTGTCGAACTGCAGTATCAGTTTGAGGCAGAATCAGACCGAGAATGAGGAGAGTCAAGCAGAACCTCACCACACACGGCTCTTAATAAACGTTTCTGAAAGATAATTTGCTACATTTTTTAACTTTATACACGTTTGTTTTCCACAATAGCATCTGACTGGCAACAATAGCAACTGACTGGCTACTAATGTTATACTCAAACAGCGTTGGCATGTTTACATTCTTGATCAAATCGAAAATAACGTCATAAAGCATATATACATGAAAAATACGTTTAAAACATTAGTACTTATAGAAAATTTAGGTCTATAATGTTTGTACGCGTTTGTCGTAGACACAAAATAGCATAGGCTAACTAGTAGTGGCTATTAAGCCAGCGCTGGCATTTGAAAAAAATTAAACACAAGGCTACGTCCGGAATTATACATGCAAATACATTTAAAATGATGAAGTCCTACTTACAGATTGTGGCCCAACACTGCTGCCTCTTGTTTTAAAGTCGGAACTGCTTCATGTTTAATGGTGCGTTCTATTATTCATCCGTCTCGGAGATCCGAATCGGACGACAGACGTTGCCTAGTAACACGCCCCCTTTCCTCGGATTTCTCCTCTCGGACGTCGGACAACCGTGAGGACACCGAGCAAGAAATCCGTTTCGGAATTCAAGATGGCTGCGCCCTGTGACTTGTAAGAATTAATTGTTTTCATTGTTTTTTAACCGCTTTGGTATTTTAAATGACGATTATAATCACTCGTATTACTGCGTCCCCTGTGGGTATGGGAATCGGTTGTTGTGAGTGCAATTACTAACGTTGCTAGCTTGCTAACAGAAGATTAACATGAAAAACATTAAATAAAGTGAACATTTTCAAGTTCAAATGGCTGCGTTTTGATAAGGTGTAGTCATAATATTTTTTTTAAATGTAAGTGCCTGGTACTCGGCCATTGCTACCATGACAACAGCTTTCTCCGATTCGGACACGCAAAACATAATAGAACGCTTGAAGTGTGTACGTGACGTCAAATCTGAGGTCCGAGTCGGTTTGTTGGGTATAATAGAACGCACCATTAGTAGCTAAAAGTTTCTTGTTGAATCCGGCATTGAACTCGTGGAGATTCTGGAAGCTGTCTTCCGTAAAATGCGCAGCACAGATAGCTAGATTACGATCGTCATTTTCAGGAACATAATCAAACATAAATTGTATCCATTGTTGAGGAAGTATACCGTCCGTGGGAAGCCCGAAACACAGAAGACCTGACAGCTGCGTGAACAACACGCTTGACGAGTAGACGTGCCTTAGAAATATGCATTTTCTGCATATTCTGAGGGAGGGGTTGATGCAAATGTGTGGGTTAGTGATGTACCATAACCCAGCTGTAGTCCCAATCGAGTCGTTTTTGTAGGCGTTTACACTTCCTGGTTTTTAAAAGACGATATCTCTGCTTACACTGAACTTCCAGCGCTGCAACTTTGCAGACACTGTTCATGCACCAACAGCAACATTACACACTATTTAAAATGAAAAAAGTGAAATCGCAGTCAACCCCCCCTTTAATTAATTTGAATTATTTTTCTTTTTTTAATCAGTATGAATAAATGATTGCTCATTCATAAAGACTTTTGGTAACACTTTACATGAAGGGGTGTGCATAAGACTGACATGACACCTTCATAATCATGACATGACACATGTTATGAATATGAAGGAGGTTTCATGCATGTTTATGTGTCATTAAGGGATGTTACAAAATATAGATATAAAGTCCATTGAACTAAATACAGTATCCCCCATCCCATCCCCCCCATCCCATCCCCCCCCCCAATATAAACTACAAAACAGAAAATTAATTTGGAAAACAAAGAAAAATCAAGGGAAATTGTTGACTGTTCAGATAACCAGGACTAACTCCAACCAGCAAGGTGAAGGCAGGGAGATCAGTAATGTCCAGGCAGAGGTCAGAGCCAGGTAGTCCAACAAGGGAAACAGACAGACTCCAGGGCAAACACAAGGGCAAAGCCACAGCCAGGCGGGGGGAGGGTCAAAGCCAGATGGTCAGATTAAAGAAGCAGACAGTCGGGAAGTCAAACACAAAGGAAAGTTAGAGCCAGGCAGAAGGTCAGAAACCAGGAGTCAGTTCGAGCCTGCAACCAAAAGTCAAGGAGCTTGACTGAGGCTAGAAGGCAACGGCCAACAGAAGGTCGGTGCTAAACCTCGGGCAGGACAAGGCAAAGGACTGAAGCTGACACAGAACAAAACCATGACAAGACGGGGCCATGCAACACAACACTTACTGCACAGAAAATTTACACGTAATAACCTAGCACACTGTCTAACACTTGATGGCTGCTAAGTCAAATCCTCATCATTGGTTAGGAACCTGGGTGTGCTCTTCGATACCAACCTTTCATTTAAAAGCCACATTTCTAGAATTAAAAAAATAGTATTTTTTCATCTTAAAAGTATATCTAAATTACGACATATGCTCTTAGTGACAAATGCAGAAAAGTTAGTTCATGCCTCAAGGCCAGATTTATGTAATGCTCTTATGGGTGGTTGCCCTGCACGCTTAATAAACAAACTCCAGCTGGTCCAAAACGCAGAAGCTCGAGTTATCCAGATGATTGCATTTTAAAATATTGCTGATAATCATAAAGTACTAAATGGTTTAGTGCCCCAGTGCTTGAGTGAGCTCATAACCCATTACAGTCCTTCACGTTTATCGTGGTCTTAATTCTGGCAAGTTGATAATACCTAGAATATCAAAATCAACATTTTCCTATTTAGCACCAAAACATTGGAACAGTCTTCCTAGCCTTGTTTGGGAAGCAGACACCCCATAGAAAAAAAGAAATCTCTTTAAAAGGATACTCCACCCAAAAATGAAAATTCTGTCATCAATCATTCTTCAAAATATCCTCCTTTGTGTTCAGCAAACTCATACAGGTTTGCAACAACTTGAGGGTAAATGATGACAAAATTTTCATTTTTGGGTGGAGTATCACTTTAACATCTCAACTGTCTCTCCTAGACAAAAATGAGTTTACTTTGACATCAAATGGAGACTTTTGCTTGAGTCTCCTGCGTCTCACACTTGTTTCCTGATACCCCTAACACACTCACAATGGTCTCATATATAGTTTTAGAAGAGATCTCAACAACATCATATATTTATTGAGAGAAAATGAGACAAGACATGAAAGAAACATAAGAAAGAACGAAGAAAAAAAATTGAAAATCAATATGAACAAACATACAATATTTAGTGCAAAGAAGTTTCACAGCATTTCACATAAAATCTGATGTACTAGTTACATCATAAGAGGAATTGCATCAATGCTTATATTAGTCTGTCTCATCCTTATCCAGAGGTTTCCATAGTCAGGACCAAAACAGCCCTGAATGTAAGCAGAGACCATGATGACCAGAGACAGATCCCCTGGGAAGACCATGAGAACCAGGAAAGTCCTGGCAGACCCTATGATCCATGTTTTCCACAGAGTGGCTTTATAGATCAACTCAGCTCATACCAGAATTGATTAACGTATTTAAACTAAATAATGACTGTTTACTATTGTCTTTTTAGAGCTGCTTTACAGCAGATGTTTGCATCATTGAATCATAACTTTAATTATTTATAAGTGCAAAGCTGCTTTGTGGCAAATTGTATTGTATTAAGCACGATAAATAAAGGTGACTTGGCAAGTGCAGGCAGGGATGCATATAGAGAACAGCTAAGCGCTACACAAGGGAGCATGGGAAGGGAAAACAAGGGGATGAGTGAACATCTTGGGTACTTGCTGCACATCTAAACTGAAGAGAATATACTGCCAAATATAATGCAATATTACATATTACACATGCAACACCATATTGATCACATATACATATATTATTAAGTGTTTTACTCATGATATATTAGAAAATTAATTCAACATATGAAAAGCCGCAATTGCTTATGTATTATTCAATACACTCACCTAAAGGATTATTAGGAACACCTGTTCAATTTCTCATTAATGCAATTATCTAATCAACCAATCACATGGCAGTTGCTTCTAGGGGTGTGGTCCAGATCAAGACAATCTCCTGAACTCCAAACTGAATGTCAGAATGGGAAAGAAAGGTGATTTAATCAATTTTAAGCATGGCATGGTTGTTGGTATTTCACAATCTGCTCAGTTACTGGGATTTTCACGCACAACCATTTCTAGGGTTTACAAAGAATGGTGTGAAAAGGGAAAAACATCCAGTATGTGGCAGTCCTGTGGGCGAAAATGCCTTGTTGATGCTAGAGGTCAGAGGAGAATGGGCCGACTGATTCAAGCTGATAGAAGAGCAACTTTGACTGAAATAACCACTCGTTGCAACCGAGGTATGCAGCAAAACATTTGTGAAGCCACAACACGCACAACCTTGAGGCGGATGGGCTACAACAGCAGAAGACCCCACCGGGTACCACTCATCTCCACTACAAATAGGAAAAAGAGGCTACAATTTGCAAGAGCTCACCAAAATTGGATAGTTGAAGACTGGAAAAATGTTGCCTGGTCTGATGAGTCTCGATTTCTGTTGTGACATTCAGATGGTAGAGTCAGAATTTGGCGTAAACTGAATGAGAAGATGGATCCATCATGCCTTGTTACCACTGTGCAGGCTGGTGGTGGTGGTGGTGTAATGGTGTAGGGGATGTTTTCTTGGCAGACTTTAGGCCCCTTGGTGCCAACTGGGAACCGTTTAAATGCCACGGCCTACCTGAGCATTGTTTCTGACCATGTCCATCCCTTTATGGCCACCATGTACCCATCCTCTGATGGCTACTTCCAGCAGGATAATGCACCATGTCACAAAGCTCGAATCATTTCAAACTGGTTTCTTGAACATGACAATGAGTTCACTGTACTAAAATGGCCCCCACAGTCACCAGATCTCAACCCAATAGAGCATCTTTGGGATGTGGTGGAACGGGAGCTTCGTGCCCTTGATGTGCATCCCACAAATCTCCATCAACTGCAAGATGCTATCCTATCAATATGGGCCAACATTTCTAAAGAATACTTTCAGCACCTTGTTGAATCAATGCCATGTAGAATTAAGGCAGTTCTGAAGTTGCACGGTATGGCGTTCCTAATAATCCTTTAGGTGAGTGTATATTGTAATATATATTAACATAATATATTATTCTGTATATTTTCAAATATACTGTTAAACCATTTAATTTATTGATCTTTCATATGAAAAGAAAATATATTTTCCTTTAGAACGATGAGGAGTTAAAAAAACAGCTGTTAAAATAAAATAGATCACATGCTGGTACATCCCCAAACACGGACACAGAAGATCCTGATTATTATATGGTTTCTTACTGAATAAATTATTTACTGTAGAGTGCTTGTTAAACCTAAAGTTATTATTCATATTTATCCTACAGCTGCCCTTATGAAAAGAAAATATATTTTCAATATAAATGATTGAATTGGGAGATGGAAGGCATTTGAGTTGGTAAAGGTCACTAGAGAGCAACAGGGCTAGTAATATTCATAATTTACTCTACCTCAAGTTGTTCCAAACCCAAATGAGTATCTGTCTTCTTAAGCACAAAATAATATATTTTGAAGAATCTTGATAACCAAACGGATGGGACCATTGACTTTCATTGCATTTGTTCCCATATTATGTAAGTCAATAAGGTCATCAACTGTCGACGCATACATGCTCTTTTTTTGTAATAAGGAGGACTTTTTTAAGTTATGTAATTTGCAAAATGTTTGTGTTTCAATCTGTGAGAGTGCTTGCGTCAGTGGTCCAAAGACAAAACTTTTGGAGGTGTGCAAGAATTAGCTCTTTGTTTTCATCCACTCGGGCTACTTACCTTCGGGAAATTTAATTTTGAATGTCCAAGTCTTGCAACAGATTTTCTGGCCCACACATCTGATCTCACGAAAGTCAGTCTGGGATTAGTTTAGCAACTTCCCCAAGTAGTGGTGGGAGAAACAGCTTTTCTCGAAGCTCCCAATCAACTGATCCAATCGAAATTATTCCCTTTTAATAAGCTCACAATACCACATGGTGGCGACATCTGCTGGTCAAAACATTTAAGTGCAACACACACACACACACACACACACACACACACGCACGCACGCACACACACACACACACACACACACACACACACACACACACACACACACACACACACACACAACATTGACATGAGACTATTAACTAATAATGTTCTTTTTTATTATACAAATAAGACTATCAAATTTCTACAATATAAAACTAATCCGAACTCAGTTAAAAAGCATGTAGAAATTAGTTCATTGGGTTCGCTGAGATCGCGCCCCCTAACGTCAAATCTCTGAAATTGCAGAAGATCAAAACAAACATGGCGGCCTCCTTGCTGGTGAGTTCAAGTCCTGCGAGCATACATTTCATTATTGAGGAAATTGTCGCTGCCGTGTTTCTCTCCATAACACTCGCCAAAATTACAATTTGGTTAATTTTATAATCGAGACACTCGTGCAAAGTTCTATTCTACAAAAAAAAACTAGCTAGCAAAATTCGCCATGTTACCATGTTTATACCATGGTAATGTGATGTTTTGTTGTTGTACCTGGTACCATGGTGTTATGTAGCTACCTATGTAATGTCAAAGATTCAATTAATTCGATTCCAATTCAGAATTACATCATTTTAGTTTATGAACCTAGAATTAAAATGAGCTATTTCATAGAAACGTGCTCCAATTTTCATATTTCATTGTGTCATTTTCACTATTAATATCAATCCAGCACCGCATATGGGGTATTTTCAGTAATATTAGATGCTGCTGAAAATCAATGTTTAAAATGTCACCTATAGAAATTAATTCATCTCATGTTCTCATGAATTGAAAGAAGGCTGATTTTTCAGAATTATAATTGGTAACCTATTTGTCATGGAACATGCATTATAGACAGTATCACCATACCGTACAGATCTATCATGAAACCACAGTACTTCTGTGAGAGCTAAATTCATGCTACAGTTTCACATTCTATATATTATTAGTCTAAGTTTCATTAAGAATAATTTGTTGTTAGCTGAAATGCTTTTTAACCCTAAAACCGTATTCTGAACAAATGTGAGAAAATAGTTTTGATTTATTTTTTAAAAATACTTTGCTTGATCTGAGCAGTACAAGACTTGGCTACTTTTCCTAAGTTTGCTACTTTTCCTAAGAAAAAAAAACTCCTTAATCTCGTATTTGGGTCAAAAATGGGCACCCATAGAAATGAATGGGGGAAAAAAAATTTAGAGCATTCTAAAGTAAGTCAAAATAGGTGACAGCAAAGTCACTTCATCTTTAGGTTTTAGCTCTAAGAACTTATTGGAATGACATTTTAATATAGTTAAAAAATTAAAAAAAAAACTACATAGTAATTAATTTAAATAAAAAATAATTTACATATAAAAGAAATAATTACAGAAAAGAGAAATAATTTTAAAGAAATAATTTTAGAAATAATTTACATATAAAATATGGGACTTTTTGAAGTAAATAAATTCAAAAATAACCCTAAAATTAAAAAAAAACCCACCATAAATGGTTAGACAAAACATTATCGAAGACAGTGATATAACATTTATAATAAATAAAAATTAGGATCACACCTGAGTCCTCTGTGCCCACATTTGTCCACAATTACAGGATTAAGAGCTATAAAGTGAACATGGTTCGAGGACTGAAACGTGTTCATCTTCTTAGTAGCATCATGTTGTAAATGATATTTCTATCTCATATATTGTCTCTTTATACAAGTCCCATGGCATGCGGAGATGTTCAACACACACCTGTGCTGCTGCTGTTGCTGTCAGGAGGGGTTTGAGTTCAGCTGCTCCTCCATCCGTCTTCAACAGGCTCTTATTAAAACTCAATCGCTACTTCTATGATGTGGAGCACATTGTAAGTTTGAATAACTGGGCAAGGATGAAACTGGTCCAAAGCAAGAATACGTAAGTGCCAGTGAGTGCATGTGTGCTCAGATGTGTTGTTTATGTTGTCTTGTTGCCCAATCAAATATTGCACTGTAAAAGAAGACCATAGTAGCTATATAAACAAATCTTTTTTTTTAATTTTTATTATTATTTCTGCTGAAATGTTGACTTAAAGGTCTTTTTTTCTGTAGGTTTTATGGTTATGTACAGCAGAGTTTTGGTGATAATATAGGAGCGGCCTATTATATTCTGACTCTCAGAGGGAGCTTCAGGTAAGAGTCCATGATGTGATGCCCCTTTTTTATATCCCATTTTTTATGTGTGATAATCAATTAAAAACTACATTAAAATGAAATTCAAACATTATTTCATTGAATACACATTTTACTGCTTAATCTTTTTTCTGAATTAAAGGTAATTGAGGGCATAAAGTCAGAAATGCAGGGCATCATGAAGAAAAAATATAAGGTTTCATTTTGTTAACATTAGTTAACTAAATTAACTACAATGAACAATATTCCTGCAACATTTATTAATCTTAGTTAAAGTTAATCTCAGACAAATACATGTATGTGGTGTTCCTTGCATGGCGCTCAGAAATGGCAAAATATTTTTTTTATTTCAATTAAATGAATTTACCATATTTTAGTTCTGCAGTGTTTTTATTTAATCTTTTCTATTTGTAGGGGATTTTATGGTACTAAAACATGTATTTATAAAGTAGCTATAATCCATTTATTAACTTTTTGAGCATAGACCTGAAAATGGTTGAGTTGGGTCTCTTGTAACAAACGTTTTCACTTGATGAAATTCGCTTCCCATTAATTTCCAATGCGGTCATTTTTGTACAAGTGTGACTATCTTTTTCATTTAACCTTTTTTTGTGTTCACATAGCAAGTGCCAAAACCTTCTAGCGTTCATGCCATTCTAATGAACAAACATGAACATGATATTTAGTTTTCAAACCAACATTAACAAAGGTTAATAAATGATGTACGAGAATGTTCATTGTTAGTTTATGTTAGTTAATGTATTACCTTATGTTATCAAATGAGACCTTATTGTAAAGTGTTACCCTTGAAATTAAATCCTTAGTAGTTTGTAGTTTGAGACTTGAGAGCAGTTTGGCCTAATATTTCATAATTATTTCAAACAAAACTGCTTAATTATTTGTGATGCAGGAAATGAGATCATAGAGAGGACCTGCAAAATGTGTGTCATGGACAGGAAGTCCTTAAAGGGATAGTTCACTTTTCATTTTGAAGTGAACTATTCCTTGGTATTGAATTGAATTGAATGGTATTGAAATGAATGGTACAAAAGTTTGTATATGAAATTTAACAATATGAAACCAACATGAATGCAGTAAGTGCATATATAAGAACTTAGCTTTTTTTTACTTGATATTAAATATATATTTGGACACTTTTATATGTCATTGATCATGAAACATTTATGAACCCATCCAGCTAGTAGATGATCTCCATTGCACAAACAAGCATTGTGTCTCTCTAGATTTGCAGGCCAGTCTGAATGGTTTCGTCCAGACTCGAGAGGAAGATTCAAGTATGACTTCATGAACACACCTGACGCACAAATAGAGGAAGTGGATCTGAGTGGCACCATAATAAACCACAATGGACTCGACAACCTTGGTAATCAACTTCTCCTGATGTCTTAGCCTTTGACTAGTCTGTATTAGTAGGATTAGTAGGAAATCCTTCCTTATTTTGAAGCCAAATTATGTTTCAAGATTTAGATGGCAAAGCAGCAGCTAATATAGTTTTTGTTCTTGTTGTGAATGGGCCTTAAAGGAGTAGTTTACTTTAAAAAAAAACTTTTTGCTGATATTTTAGTAAATTATCAGCAGTTTTTTTAAAGTGAACTATTCCTTTAAGCCAATGTGCTTTCCATTCTTATCAATAAACGCTGTTTACATCTGTTCTGGGAGTTGTCGTGATTGACGTTGAACATTATGGACGTAGCCAACAGAAAATCCCTTCCTGAATCAAATGGGAACATAACATGAAAAAAGTTCAGCTGCCAGTAAAACATATCATCGCTGTGTATTTTTGTTCTCTGGCTCACTCAAATAAATTGTCTCTTCTCAGTAAGGCAGAATAAACTCAAGAGTCTCTCTGTGCGAGGATGTCCTGAAGTGGACGACTGGTTTCTTGCACGTCTTCATGTCTTTGGAGAAAGTCTAGTGGAGTTAGACGTGTCCCACTGCCCTAGAGTCACTGTAGGAGGTCTCGCTGCATTACAAAACCTCAGGTGATTTAATCACTCTTCACTTGTGAATGAACATACCATTTTAGTAGTCCTTTGATTAATATTTCAGTCTGACATGTGTCCCAATTTTTTTTTAGGACAACAAATAACCAAATCATACCTTTGTTTTTTTTAAACCTCATTTTCTATGTTATTTGAATCATTTATTGTGTTATTCACCCCCTCTGCCTTTACCCCACAGAAAGCTACAGCGTCTGGATATTTCGGGACTTGATCGGCTTCAGAGTCCAGGCCTGGTCCGGATCCTGCTGGAGGAGATGCTGCCGCACTGTCGGGTCACTGGAGCTGAATACGAACAGGGCCTGATCCAGCCAGACACCCGAGAGCCAACAGAAGAGGATCATGAAGCGTCAGCAAACACTGCAGTCAGACATTTATAAAGTACATGGCTGAGTTATTGTGTTGCATCCATGTATGTTCTGTGTACTAATAAATAACTGTTGTAAAATATATTGTACTTATGAGACAGACACAAAGTTGTATGTATAAGTGTTTTTGTTCTTAAAACATGATTTATTCCACATAAATCGCTGCATTCCCACTTGCACTTTACTTACAGTGTACTTACCACAAAACCACTGAGCAATGTAAGGTAGTTATGGGAGAAGGTTAGGACGTAGTTAGTCAACAAGTACATGGTATGTGTATGCAAAACTGTAAAATAAAGTGCTGCCACTTTCCCTTATGAAACAGCACTGTGGTGATATATAGTAATATTATGGTACCATAGTTGTACCATAGTACTATGGTACCATATGGTACTATAGTCCATAAAAGGTGTTGAGTCTAATTAGGTGGAGTAAATCCTGTAATCCTTTTTGTAGAGGTGTGAGGATACTAGATCTAAGTGTTAGAAAGACTGAGGCACATGCAATGGAAAGGTGGATGAAGAAATCTCGCTATAGGTAATGTTTTTCTTTCATGAAAATATTTAAACAAACGCGACTTTCAATCAAAAAAAAGAGAGATATTAGACTTAAAAGTTGACTTTACGGTTTATAACAACTACATTGTCATTGAAACAATATGTTTTGAACAAATATAATATAATAACAAATTATTAGTTAGATCTGATCAATAAATTGCAGTGAAATATTAAGTAGAAATAATATAGAATTGTAATTAATCACGACAGCCGAACTGGGTGTGCACGCGAGGTCCAAAAGCTGTATCTAATTGGTCAGATGCGAAAAATAAATAAAAATTAAATAGCTGTACATTTTCAGTTTCATTATACGGGTGTAAATGATTTATGATCGACACTTGAGAAACATTGATGGCATATCATGTGATGCGTGTTTCTTTTCTCATCTCTGTCAGGAAGGACCAATCACAATCGTTTGTGATCGCCCGATCCGTGTTTTAATTGTATATCCATTACAAGGGCAGGTTTTCATTTGTCAGGTACCAATCATTTACTTTAATGAATTTAAATCATCATACTTTTAGCGTATATGTTTCTCCAAAAATATAAAGAGATGGCAAACTGAGCCTCCATGCGCCCCCTTGAGGATCAACTGTGTATGTGCCATATTAAACATCTACTATCAACATTAGCCAAGCCATCCAAAGAAATATTAGCGACGCACACAAGCAACTGTCCCTTTAATAAAATAAACAGTGCTGTCATCTCTTAACTTTATGTGTTTTGAAATTGTATAGTACTGTTTGAAAGCGGATAGATGTCTGAAGGTAATAATGATTATGCCTTTGTATAAATGGGTGTTGTCAGATCCAGTTAGCCTTTAGCAAAAGAGAAAGCTAAGTGTGTATTGGAAGTTATTCGCTGTTTGTGTGATTGATTTGTTATTTTGACAGTCACATCTGTGTGATATGATTATTGTGTCCTGTAGAGGTTTCTAAAAGGGCAGAAGAGGAGGCTGAGACACCAGATCTCGAGGTAAATAAAGATACAATCGTCGTGAGTTGTTTAAATAGAGATGCATGTGTGTTAGTATTTATTATGCAGTATATGTTCATTATACCTGGAACACGACACTAAAAACATCATTATACTCATCAAGGCCATGTACTATAGTAATACCATGTAATTTGGGGCTTTTCAAATGTTAAAATACCCTGTTTCTGGACATTGGAAATACATAGTATTCTTTGAACTGTTCTGAAGTAAACCAAAGTACCATGATATTACTACTTTGTGCCATCATTTTACTATGGTAGTGATACATTATTATTATAAATATCAACATTATTATTGGTCTATATTTTTTTCAGTGGTTAAATGTTAAGTAGAAATAAAATAATACAAATCATAATAATTAATTTAATTAATAAAAGGTTTGTTTTTTCACAATATATACTAAAAATAGAAATTGAACATTGAAAACCTGCCAATAGAATTTGAAACTGACATGAATGGAACTAATACATCTGTTAATCAAGCAGGAATCATTATCAACCAATGCCAATAATTAAAAAAGGCCAAATTTCAGTCTATATATCAGCCATATATTAGTACATCAGTCATATTTTTATATTTTTTTCTTTCTCAAAACGTGTGTATATAAGAGATGAATATGTTAGTCAATCATGAGACGAGTACATTTAGCGAACATCCACCATGTGCAGTTAAACATCAATATTATGAAGACATATTTTAAGAGTGGGTGTTGTTATCTATGATTGGAGTGGATTGGTAATCTCTGTAACTGTTTTTTTGCAGGGTCAGTCTGACGACAGCAGTGACGAGGGCGAAGCTTCGGGAGACACTGAGAGTATGTGTCAAGAAATTTCCCCTTTAAGTGCATCTAAAGAGCTCATGTGATCTTGGCTAAAGTTAGATGTTTTTCAGTGGATTTCCTGCGCAGTCTCTTCTCGCGAACTCTCGGTCTGAGTCCTGGAGAGAAAGTCTTGGATGAGCTGACCTTGGATGCGGTCGCCCGGTACATCCTGAGTGGCAAATGTGAGTTGACTTCTCAGATGAGGGTGTGTTAAGTGTGTCATTTTTTTCAATGTTAAATTACTCTTATATTCCATTCAATATGTACAGCCAACTATAAGAAAGCCAATTGAAGGTTGGCTTCCTGAACAGTGTAAACACTATGGCTCTGTTTGAGGAGTCAGTTGTTCAGGAAGATTGATGTGTCTGTCTGTGTCAACAGGTAAGAACATTATCTGTATGGTTGGAGCTGGAATATCTACTTGTAAGTAAATATTATATCATAAAATGCAATTAAATTAAGCACAGTTGTTTTTAAATAGATCATATCCTGATTTTTTTAAAGACCTGTTATAATGACAGAGCCTTTTGATAACCACTGGCCTATGTTTCTTGGATAAATACTGTCATAATTTAGTTTTTTGGACCATTTCTTATCACTGAGCCTTAGGATTAAACAGGCTGTTATTTAAACTGTGTTAGTTACATAGTGTGCCTTTAACTAACCTGTAAATTCCTCATAATTTAGCTGCTGGAATCCCAGATTTCCGTTCTCCTGGCACTGGTCTATACGCCAATCTGCAGAAGTACAACCTGCCTTACCCTGAGGCCATCTTTCAGATCGACTATTTCAAGGTCTGGTTGTGATTCTGAAGAAATGCTGCTGTCTTACGTTCATTGTTTGTCATCTTAGAGGAAAAAAGTCATATTTGAAAGTCTTTTTCCAGAAACATCCGGAGCCCTTCTTCGCTCTGGCCAGAGAGCTCTACCCGGGACAGTTTAAGGTACTTTATGAATCTTCTCTCTTCTTTTTTTATACTCTTTTCCTTCAAATGGAAAAATCCTGCAAACTTTACAATATTGGTTTCATTTGTTAACATTAGTTAGATAACTACGTTAGTTAACTTAAACTAACAATGAACAAAACTTGGTAACGCTTCCTTTTACAGTACAGTACTTACAGTGTACTTACCTAGAAAGTACTGGCTAATATAAGGTAAGTACATGGAACAGGGGTAGGTTTAGGGGTAGGTTCAGGGTTAGTACTAGTTATTACCCAGTAATTGTAGTTACTAAAATAAGTACATAGTATTTACATGGGTAACTGGACTGTAAAAGGAAGCGTTACCCAAAACCTCTAGAGCATGAATTAAAGGGTTAGTTCACCCCACAAATAAAAAAAAATATTTTGAAGTGATTGTAACTTTGGCACCATTGACTTCCATTGTATTTTTTTTCTTACTATGGAAGTCAATGGTGCCAAACAACTGTTTAATTCCTATCGTTCTTCAAAATACCTTCCTTTGTGTTCAGCAGAAAAAAGAAACTCATACAGGTTTGTAACAACTTGGGGGTGAGTAAATGATGACAAAATTTTCATTTTTGTGTGGAGTATCCCTTTAAGGGATCGAAACTGACTGGCCCAAAAGTTAGTAGAGACATCGTTCAAATAGTCCGAGTGACTACAAAAGTATTGTTGTTGCTTGATAAACTTAAGGTTGAGCCACTATAGTCACTTGGACTATTTTAACGATGTCTTTAATAACTTTTCTGGGCCGGCCAGTTTCGATCCCTTAGAAGCCTATAAAGGAGTGATCCGGCTCTCAAATTTCATCAAAAATATCTTCATTTGTGTTTTGAAGATGAATGAAAGTCTAACGGGATTGGAACAACATGAGCGTGAATAATTACTGACAGAGTTTTCATTTTGGGGTGAACTAACCCTTCAATATTAGTTAATGTTAATCTCAGCATTATTAAAATCAAAAGTTATTTAAAGTGGGTAAATGTAAAAGACCTTCATCAAAATTGTTTCAGTATGCCACAGTTACTGCAGCAGTGGGTGCCATGAGATCTATAAATACATGAAGTGTGGCAACTGTAGGTGAAAAGGGGTGAAGTTTCAAGAGTTTTTGAGCATGTTAAGAGCACCAAACGTCCCTGAAAGTTTGAAGTTTTGCCATGGGGAAACAATAGGGCCCTTCACACCTTAGGCTTGGGCCCTAATAAATGCTGTAAAATATGTATTGCTCATTTTTAGTTTATGTAAGTAAATCCATTAATGCATTAACAAATGAGACCTTATTGTAAACTCTTACCATAAATCCAATTTTAGCAGTGTGGAATAAGTATTTGTTTTTAAAGGAGACATATCATGCAAAATCCACTTTTTTAGCCCTTAAATGCATTTTGTTGTATATTTGGAGTGTTTATAAGTAAAGAAAAGATGAAATTATTCTCTTCAGGTGCTTCGTTTATATCTTTATATTCTGTTTTGGTCATATTTTTCAACCTGTTCGGATTTTCCTGTTGTCTATTACGTTTTTTGAACAATTACGTCACAGTATTTGCAGCGGAACTGACAAATAAGGACATTGACTACCGGTCCAACACTTCGAGCAATCCGCCATTATTATTTCTCGCTCCGATTTTGTAGTCCAAGCTCAATGATGCAGAAGTTACGGGAGGGCTAGTCAAAATGTTCGGTTGTTGGATGTAGTGACCTGAAGCACTTCAAGGATCCCCAATCCAACAACCTCCGCCAGTATACAGAATGGTTTGCCGATCGACTTCGTCTGAATGAGGGGTAAATTCCTTCTATCATTAGCTGCTGTGTTTTCTGACGCTTTCTAAACGCAAGTTATCATATTATTATCATACAGATTTTTAGTGGTAAGATCAGACCGCAGTCATTTATCTTGTCAGAGTGCTTGTTTTAACAAGAGAAATAGTCGACTTTCACTAATAACACAACATAGTTAACTTAACTTTACATACCACTGCATCCATATGAAGACGTTGTTCTGCAGGTTTGTCGTCGTCTTTTTCAAATCGCTCGCTCTGGCTCGAATATGTAACGCTTGATGGACAAGTCTTCCGTTGTTGACATTTTGTTAACGTGTGAATAAAAATGTTCTTTGAAACTATAGTAATCGTATATTTCTTATCAAACTACAATAATGGCCGAACGCGGGGAGTTGAACCGAACGTGAACTCAGCGACCTGGAGAGCGGGCGGGGAAAGATGCAACTCCTTTTTATTTAAAGGGGACACTTCGAAACGGGTTGCTCACAGAAGCACATCAGAAAAGGGGTAGAAAAGGGGCCTGTTGAGCTATAATAATGAGGAATTCAGACCCAAGCATTGCAGTTATGCTTTATACAGACCACAAATGTATGATTTATAAGTAAAAATGAATGATTTAAAAGCATGATATGTACCCTTTAAAATACCAGTCATTCGTTTGCAAGCATTGAATAAACAAATCGAACGAAATAGAGACATATAATTTGTATTTGAAATAAAAATTGGCTTACACTGTGATTACACATTTCATTATTATTATTTTACACATATTACATGGTCTTCTTTGTCATGTCATGAGGTCAAAAAGGTACCACATACAAATAATGACCCATCTAATACTGTGATGAATTTAGTTTGACTGTTGCATGCGCTTTGGTTTCTCCAGCCCACAGTGTGTCACTATTTCATGAAGATGCTGAAGGACAAAGGCTTATTGAGTCGCTGCTACTCTCAGGTAAGGCAGTGTTCGGATGCATATTTTGAATAAACACGCACTTTGCGGGTGAAAAAAATATACAATTATTATTGTATTTTTTTTTTCAGAATATCGATACTCTAGAGAGAGTTGCCGGTCTGGAAGGCGAGGACCTGATTGAAGCTCACGGCACATTTCACACCTCTCACTGCGTGAGCTTCCTCTGTCGCAAGGAGTTCTCCATGGACTGGATGAAAGGTACAGTGTTGAACAATGACACGTCTCTGTGGTTGCAGTTTTAAATGAGATGCGGGAATGTTTTTTCACTTTACTATTATTCCATGTTTCGCAGATCAAATTTTCTCTAAAGATATTCCTAAGTGCGATTCCTGTGGAAGCCTGGTTAAACCTGGTAAGAGCAATCGTCTCTAAGAACAAGAACAATATCTAGAGCCTTTTCTTTCTCCTATTAGGATTAGTTTTTGATTCAAGACAGTTCACCCAAAAATGATAATTCTGTCATCATTTATTAACTCTCATATTGTTCCCAAACTATGGTTTTCTTTCTTCCACAAAACACAAAAGATATATTGCAGAATCACTTTAGCATATAAATGAATTAAATGGGGAATCAACTATTTTTATGCCATAAAAGTTTCATAAGTGTAAGGAACAGTCCTATATTCACTCCGTCATTAAAGGAGTAGTTCACTTTCAAAAAAGTAGTTCACTTTTGCTGATAATTTACTCCCCCCTCATGTCATCCAAGATGTCCACGTCTTTCTTTCTTCAATCGAAAAGAAATTAATTTTTGATGAAAATTTTTGATGAAGAAATTTGATGATTTTGGTGGTTTTTGATGAAAACATTCCATGTTTTCATCAGAGCAAGGTGAGCATTTGAGCTTATAAAACTTAAACTTTGTCCATTTTTTTTTTTTAAATGAGTGATCATTTCGCTTGATAAGACCCTTATTCATCATCTGGAATCGTTTAAAGCCCTTTGAACAGTTTGCAGTTTGCACTGAAACTCTCATTTGGACCTTGAACCGTTTGGTTCCCATTGAAGTCCATTATATGGAGAAAATCCTGGAATGTTTTCATCAAAAACCTTAATTTCTTTTCGACTGAAGAAAGAATGACATGGACATCTTGGATGACATGGGGGTGAGTAAAGTATCAGCAAAAGTTTTTTTAAAAGTGAACTACTCCTTTAAATAGCTTTCCTTGGTGGCTAGTCTCTTTTTTAAAATTCTTATGGTTTTAGCCTCTTTCCTTTTTCAGATATTGTGTTTTTCGGGGAGAATCTACCTCCTCGATTCTTCACTTCCATGAAAATGGTGAGGATTCAGTCTATCTTTAAGGTCAAAGCCAGTCGTTCCACATTTTCAGTTTGACTCTTACTGTCATCCCACTGTTGTACCGCAGGACTTTCCTCGATGTGATCTTCTCATTATAATGGGCACATCCCTACAGGTTCAGCCGTTCGCATCACTAGTCAGTAGGTAAGCATGTCTCCAGGTATCCGCTTAAAGGAGTAGTTCACTTTAAAAAAAAAAACTTTTGCTGATAATTTACTCACCCCCATGTCATCCAAGATGTCCATGTCATTCTTTCTTCAGTTGAACCTTCTTCAGAGGTTTTTGATGAAAACATTCCAGGATTTTTCTCCATATAATGGACTTCAATGGAAACCAAACAGTTCAAGGTTCAAAAGACATTTTCAGTACAAACTGCAAACTGTTCAAAGGGTTTTAAACGATTCCAGACGATGAATAAAGGTCTTGTCTAGCGTAACGATTGGTCATTTAATAAATAAATAGTAAAGTTTAAGTTTTATAAGCTCAAATGCTCGCCTTGCTCTGTTCTGTGATGCGTGACTCTCCTGTTCGAACTCGTTCATCAAAATGAATGAATCTTTTCCAGAGTCAAATCGTTCATTTCGTTCATTGAATGAACCAAATGACACGAAAAATATTCGTTCATTTTGATAAATGATTTCGAACAGGAGAGTCACGAATGTGCATCACAGAACAGAGCAAGGCGACCATTTGAGCTTATAAAACTTAAACTTTGTTATTTGTTTTTTTTAAATGAGCGATCGTTTCGCTTGATAAGACCCTTATTCATCGTCTGGAATCATTTAAAGCCCTTTGAACAGTTTGCACTGAAACTGTCATTTGGACCTTGAACCGTTTGGTTCCCATTGAAGTCCATTATATGGAGAAAAATGCTGGAATGTTTTCATCAAAAACCTTAATTTCTTTTCAACTGAAGAAAGAAAGACAGGAATCAATGTGCATTAAATGAAAATGAATAATGTTGGTTCATTTTATTTTTCCAACAATTATCATTGAATGATGCGCATCGCATCGGATCCAAAAATTTAATTTTGTGCAAATCTGCAGTTGTTTAAATCTCTGACTCATTTCAGGTCAGTTCAAGTTTTATTGTCAGATGCATATATTAGTACAGAGTACCAGAGCAATGAAATACAATGTGCCTTGGCACTCTCTCAGCACCAGTCGATAAATAACAATTAAAATTACATTAAAAACATCCAAGCACAGGAAATACAGTAACTAAGCTCCTTTAAATGTATTGTCTTCTCTGCAGAGTGTCAAACAGCTGTCCTAGACTGCTCATCAATATGGAGAAAACCGGACAGGTCTGTAATTGCTCATCTAATTATAATAAACATTTGAATGAAACAAATTCGTTTTATAATTACATTCTTGTCTTTCTCCGACAGTCGGAATTTGGCATGGGGTTATTCGCTTTTGGAGGAGGAATGGACTTTGACTCGGATAAAGCCTACAGGTGAGGTCATGTTCAACAGCGTGTCTTCTTGAGGCCTGGAACACAAAGAGCATTGTGAAGTGCTGGACAAAACTAAAACTACTAGTCAAACTAACATTTTTTTTTTAGTTAACTTTACTTAATGTCTAAACTTAATTGTAAAAATCGTGTAATCTGTACTATTCACATACTACTCCTTGCCAGACACGTACATGTATAAGTGATGTTTGCGAAGATTAACTGTATTGATCGTTCACAGAGATGTGGCTCACCTGAGCACCTGTGATGACGGCTGCATGGCTCTTGCCGAACTGCTGGGCTGGAAGGTAAATACAGTAAATATTCACATGCAGATCTGACATTTCATTTACGTAAATCAGTAAAAATATTCCCCTCTTAAAGTGTTTGTTGCATGAGATGTCAACCTTTTTGATTTCAGGCAGAGCTGGAAGAGATGGTGAAGCGTGAACATGCTTTGATTGACAGCAAAGATGATAAAAAGAAAGACAAGGAAGCCAATCAGAGCTCCAGAAGCACAGGGGCGGAGCCTGGGAAGACTGACAAGACAGAATAACCAATCAGAGCATGCAGAAGGTTCAAATGGCAGCCCTAATAGATCTCTGTAATTCACTCCACTCTGGCCTTCTCACATCTAATGTCCATCATGTTTTACTGTTTCTCTGAGCTGTTTTGTCTGTAATAGCAAAATAGATGCTATAGAAATGGTACCGAAACCACAAAGAGCTCAAACAGGAACAGTTAGACAGACAGACGGCAAACACTTTAGCAGAAGCGTGGTGTTCTGCTTTGGCCAAGAGACTGCTCTGACAAAAACAGTTTGTGAAACACAATTATAAAAAAACATAATGCTTTAAATGTATTTTTTTAAAGCTGATAAGCATTACACTTGGCTATATCACATGTTTAATCTTGCAAAAGCGTATGTGTCTGAAACAAGCCGCAGCGGTTGTGGCGTGTTGTCAAATGAGACTCACAGGCTAACTTTGGCTGTTAGATGGTTTGAAAAGTTATTTATGAGTGAAACACAGGAAAACATGTTGAGGTAAAAAAAAAAAAAAAATTCAACATTTATTCTACATAAAGAAAATGAAGCGTACTTTAAGGACCATGGAGATTTTTTTGCACTGTGACATTATTTTCATTTAACTAAAATTTTACTTAAATCAAATAGAATTTATACAAAAAGCTGGACAACAAATGATAGCATGCTGTATAAATTCTTTATTTTAAATGCAATCTTTTATTTTGCACTACTATAATGAGATTTACATTTCTTTGCGTTATGAAATGCATTTGTGTTAAGTCTGAGGTAAATTCTTAACAGATTTCATGATATTCACCGTAGTATTAATGAGGGTGTACCTTGTCAATAAGACTTTTCTTTTTTGTGCAATCATTTTTAGATTTTAGCAGACTATAATGTTATATTTTTAAAAGGGTTAATGAATTATTAATAATATCTGCAGGATATAAACTATAGTAATACTTATGGCTGTTTTTTCTTCTTTGGATGCTTATCTTTGGTTTGGAATGATATCCACCCTATGCTTCAGTTGTGTAAGAGGAAGTTGGCCCAGTAGTGTTTTACAACATTACTATCATATCTGATTGAGCCCTTACTTGGAAACAAGAACAAGTTTTGTATGTATGCATGTGGTGTGATGTTGTCAAAAAGCATTAAAACTACATTACTCCAACAGGCCAACTATTAACCTTGTGTCATATCCATATCTTTAAGCTTGAGGATGATACCGTAGTAATTTGATTACTTGATGTTTTGATGAAAAATTGTGTCCCTTTTGTGTGGTTTTAGTATTAGTTTTTTAGGGAAGGACTACATGCCTGCGCACATATATTCAAAAACGCATACCTATAGGATGAACTCTTAATATGCATGTGCACCCCATCAGTGTTCTCACTGGTTCACATTTTTAAAGTTTGCGTAGAAAGAACTTCTGTTAAAACGTGACGTGTTAGCGCCCCCTAAGTTAATAACTAATAATCATTGTAACGAAAATGAATCAATTAAAACTAACTTTAGCTTGAAAATAACTTTATTCTAGAGTTGTCATAAAGCCTATCTACATTGTTAAAAGTGCTAAATAAATGAAGATGACTTGACTTGAATTGTTCTAAGTTTGTTAGCAATAATCAATAATATATGCATAATAGCCTCTAATTTCACACTGTTTAATAATTAGGAACACTGTTGTTCTTAATGTTGTAGTAATACAACAAGTGATAATAAGTAACTTTATGACTACATATCAACAACCAGTCACTAGAGTATTAGTAGACTGTCCAATTAATATCTACAGTAACACTTTATTTTGATGGTCTCCTGACTAGAAGTAACTGCAAGTACATGTCAACTTACAGTACGTGTCTTGTGAGCCCTCCTCCCTCATTGGTTTAAGCAGAGAAACATGAAAAGTGGGTGTGATAGGGAGTTGTAACTTGAAAGGTACAGGATCAATATGATGGATGATTTTGTAAAGGATCAACATACCTGGGAGTGGACTTTCTTGCAAGGAAGCTGCAGATGGAGTACTCTGGTCGACAGCCCCACCCACTGATCCGGAAAGTATATTTGGGGAAGGGGAATGAGTTGATTGGCCTCGGAGAATCTGTTGACAACTGTCAAAATGGCTGGAAACCCTGTGAGCAGGGTCCGTGATGAAATCCACTGCAATATGAGACCGACAGAGAGAAGGCAGAGGATGAAGGAGTTTAGAGGGAAGTTGTCTGGAATATTTTGATGTGGCACATTCATTGCAATTCCTAACATAGGTGGCAACATCAGTGGCAAGGGAAAACCGGTTCTGAACTAGCCTGTTGGTAGCTTGGATTCCTGGATTGAATCTGGTTGAACAGTGAACCCCTTGGAAAATTCTCTGGTCCAAAGGTATGGGTACCTCCAACATCTTCCATGAGAAAGCTGCACTGGGGTAGAGTCTTGTGGGTGAACCATGACGTTGGCTTGTGCCTTAGATGAGTCCATGGATACACCCTCAGGAGAGATGATCTAGCCCAAAAAGGAGACTACAGTCTTGTAAAACTTTTTTTTTATCTTAGCATTAAACTGCTGTTAAATGAGGCATTGTAAAACAGCTCTGACATGCTAGACCTACTAATCAAGGGAAGTGGAGTAGATCAGGATATCAGCGATATAGATCAGGGGTGTTCAATCCTGTTCCTGGAGGGCCACTGTCCAACAAAGTTTAGCACCAACCCCAATTAAACACATCTGAATCAGCTAATCAAGGTCATACAGGCATATTAGAACCTTCCAGTCAGGTGTGTTTTGGGCAAGTCGAAGCTAAACTCTACTAGTCATGTTTGATGTGTCAGGTGTGTTTTGGGCAAGTTGAAGCTAAACTCTACCAGTCATGTTCGAGTTCAAGTAGGAGTGACAATCGACTTTCAAGTGAATTCGGGAGTTAGACAGGGCTGCATTCTTTCTCCCAGCCTGTTCGACAGTGTCGTGGACTGTATCATGAGGCAGGTCTTCTTTGGATGACGCGGAGTGAGATTTTGAGCTTGGGATGACGAACAAGCCACAGATCTGATGTAAGCTGACGATAGTGTTTTTCTCACAGATGTTGATGTCGAAGCCTCCACAATTATCCAGGATATCGCCGAGGAAGCTACAAGATTTGGGCTTAAAATCAACAATGTCAAAACAGTTGTTATGACCTCAGACAACTCTCCGGCAGTTGTATACCTTAATGGGATCCAGCTAGAACAAGTCGAAACATTCAAATATCTGGGGTCGACCATTCAAGGTAACAAGATCGCAGCATCAGTTGACATTACTCACCGAATCGGATCTGCTACTTAGGCCTTTGGTTCGACTTCCTGGTGCGTCTGGAAGAAAAAGTCTCTAACAACAGCAACGAAGGTTTGTTTATACCGCACTCTGATTCTACCAATCCTCCTATATGGAGCAGAAACTTGGGTACTCTTAGAGTCAGACGTGAGAAGATTGAAGGTATTCCAAATGTGTTGCCTCCCCCGGATTCTTGGAGTTACAATCCTTGACAAGACTCCGAATGAGGAAGTTCGCCATCGCTGTTCTCACCAACTGGAAATCAACTTTCTGATTAGGCACGCCTGCCTACGGTGGTTTGGACATGTTTGCAGGATGGATGAGCACCGTCTCCCACACCGCACCCTATGACGAACCAGGCCAGACAGCTGGAAAGTATTAAGAAATGCACCGAAAAAGATGTGGATCAAACAAGTGGAGATGGATCTAGCAGCGTACGGTATTTCACCCGATTATGCCAACAAGAACGCGGCTCAAGACAGGATAATCCCTAATATAGATCATGACCCAATTGCCCAGGGATTCTCTGGAGATGTCATTGATAAAGGCCTGGAAGACAGATGAACTGTTGGATAGCCTGAACAACATCACCAGATGTTCATAGTAACCCTGTGCAAGTGGAAAAGGCCACCTTCCATTTGACTTTCTCATGGATGTGGATCAAGTTGTACAAGTTACAAAGGTCTAGTTGTGTATTTTAAAGGCTGCAGGAACAAGGGGTAAAAGATAGTGATGCTTAATGGTGATAGCATTCACACGCCGTTAATCAATGCACGGATGGAGAAACCCGATCTTCTTTCCCATGAAAACCTGGTTGGATGAAGCATTTCTCCAGTGCCTCAGAAATTGACTCCTCCATGGCTTTGGCCTGAGGTTCTGAAAGGGGGTATATCTTTTTCCACTAGCGTCCGTGAGGGGGAGAGGTACTTGACAAAACATCAATCGCACATACACAGGAGTGATGTGGAGGAAATTGCATGGTCTTAGACTTGGTGAATGCTTAATGGAGATCAAAATAATTGGAGGGCAGGGTTCTCAACACCGGCCACTGCTGTAGTGCTTACTGGAGGGAGAGTGGGTTGTACCAGAAGGTTGAGACAGAAATTAGAGTAGGTAGAGCCCCAACAATAGATTTGTCCCTTTCTCTGAGAAATCTTGGGATTGTATAATCTTAACCAGGGCAAACCAAGGACCACCGTTTTTTCAGGGAGAATGAGTGACTTGGAATTGGATCTTCTCAAAGTGTAGAAGGCCCAGTTGCAGACAAATTGGTGAAGTGATGTGTTGAATCTTGCCCGTGCCCAATGGTCAACCCACTAGCACTGTAGAGGAACACAAAGAACAAGAGAGCAATTCAGGGAATCAACCAAACTAAAATCTTTGAAATTGCCAGCTGCCCCTGAATCTAAATACAGAATGCCAATACAGAATGTGCCTCAACATGAACATATAATATAACTGGGACTTTTAACTGGCCTACAAAAATTAGATTAAAAAAATCCAAACTCACCACAGAGTGTCACCCCTTCCTAGGGGTCGAATCAGGAAGGCAGCCAGGAGGTGTCCTGATTGTCCACAGTAAAGTCACAGATGAGCTCTTATGCTCCTCAGCCAACATACAGTAGAAGATCAACCCACCTGCATTGGTTCGGATCGCAGGTGTCTGGGTTGCATGTTGTGAAGGCCTGCATGTGTCTGGAAGGTCTACATTCCCTGATCAAATTGTCCAACCTTATGGCAATGTTATTTGCCCTCATCACAACAGGCCAGTTCAGCATGGAGGTTGGGATTCAACCCTTGACAAAACAAAAGCTGTCATCAACCCACACAGGTTGAGCTGCGAGCATGTGGAACGATAAAGCGAAGTCAGCGGCTGAGCTCTGTACTTGTTTCAGGTTCAGCAGAATCTCCCCCACATCTTTTTCCCCTCAGAATGTTTGAACACTTCCCGATTGCAGGAGATGAACCGGGACTGCAATTCACTTTCATGATTCCAAAAGGTGGTGGCACAGTCTCACTCAAGACTCTTCAGTGATATATATAAAGAAATTCTGTTTTATTTAGTTCGGGGGAGCACATTCGGATAATTAACCTAATTATCATAGGAGGACCTCATCCAGTCAACTCAGTTAGCATTAGGAGGTATATATACAGCAGACTTACCTCTGTTCAATGACAGTTTTCCAGCACCCCCCCCCCCCCCCCCCCCCATCTCCTCATTTCTTACTATTCCTATCCCAACCTGGGATGGGGGAGTACTCTGGGTTCAAGCCAAATTCCCCTCGGACGGCATGCCAAATACACATAAACCTTTATCTAATTATATGTATGTGTAAACTTGTGAAGTGGTTGTTGTGATTACATTGCATGAGAAAGCCTCGACACAAAATTCTCAGTGAGAGAGTCGAGATTCTTGGGGCTAGATACAATATGCGTTGTGTTGCCGGCATGAATGCTTGTGTTTAGTTCACTTGGAAGCATGGTCATACTGGATTGCAGCTGCACAGATCTAACGAGCTCCTCCATCAACATGGTGAGCTTGCGGATTTGCTGACAGTGACTGACAGCATTTCCACTTGTGCAGTAACAATTTTGTATAGCTGTTGAACTGCTGCAGGATCCAATTGCATTGATGTCTTCTGTTGAGTAGAGACTGAGGTGAAGTCCTAATGATCCATATGCAGTTTAATGATAACGACGAAAATGTAGTGCAGTAAACAGGCAGGGGTTCGGTACACAAAGTCCAACTAGGCAAACAAAGTGCGAACCAATAGGCAGAAGAGAACGGGCAAACAGAGTCCAAAACTCAGGCAGGGAAATACGAATAAATAGGCACAAGTTAAATACAAGAAATGTAAGTGCAGGCAAGACTAACAAGACTTTGCAAAGTATGAGAGAACATGGGGAGCTTATTAGTCAAGGACTAATAGGAAACAGTTGCGAGGTGAAAATGAGTTGGGGCATACAGTAGGTCTATGGGAAGTGCAGTTCGTGAGAGTAAATAGCTGAACCTCTGGGCATGAAGTTCTCTGGTGGCGGTTCTGGGAGAGAGTAGATGCTGTGGCTGTAACAGTCTAAAGTGGACTTTTGAAATAAGGAACACTTTCTTATTATCATTTTCTCATAATAATTTTTCATAGATAGTTTTATCAGACTGTACATACTGCATGCTATAGTTACAGTGTGATAAAACTATCTCTGGTAAAAACAACCTTTGTGATCATTAGTTCGCCAGGTTTATTATAGAGTTGGCTATAGCCGCATTTCCACTGCAATTAACAGGAACTATTTGTCCCAGGAACCTTTTTCATTGGAACATTTTTTTGCCCCAGACCGCTTGCTTACTGCATTTACACCGCGGATTAAAGTACCGGTCCGGGGCAGGAAGATTATATAGTGACGTTGAACTGCGTGCGACTGCTCCACTCAGTCTGCGCGTTTGTTTTGAATTTTGTGTGGAGGAGATTCAAGCTATGCTGCTTTTGTCTGCAGTTGGTTTACTAATGAAGTAATTAACAAAACGTCAGAAAAGAGACAAGCAGGGACTTTTTACCTGGAACTTCATTTATACCCTAGTTCCTGTGGTGTTAACACACCGAGTACCACCCCAAAGTTCGTAGTTCCTGGGGAAAGTTCCTGCGGTGGAAACGTGGTTTACGAGTTTGATCTTATTGTGGGTGAATATGGTCTCCTTTATATTAAGAGGAAATTCAGTGAGAAACATGGGTAACTGTTGTAACAAATTAGCTCTATTAAATATGAATAATCAATACTAACTTGTTATGATTAATTATGAATATTTGGGTCAGTTAATTGGCTTATCTTGATGTAGCTAAATTAATATTACAAACAATTAATCAGTTCATTGAACATAGCTTTGTAGTGTGGGGACAATACTTGAAGTTGTTGAAAAGTCGTTGTTGGGTTCCGTGAGTGTCAAATGTGGAAGTGGGTTGAAAGGTCTCTTTCTCTCTCTATCCCTCTCCGTGAGCACATGGCTGGTTAGGCTTTGAGGCCTTTTTGCCAGGCGTGGGCCAGAGAACCACGCAGAGCACCCAGGAGAAGGGAGGAAGTCGGAAGAGTTGAAGTCGGAAGTCGTTGTGCCAAACTTCTGAGATTGTCCTTGGTTCTGGTTCAGAGAGTCTTCTCTCTCTCCTGAATGAGCTGGTTTTGAGTCAAAGCCTGGGGCCTGCTGAGGCCAAGCAGGACAGCACAGCACCCGGAACAAAACAGAGAAGGCCAAAAAGAGTGAGGAAGTCGGACGAGTTGATGGTTGCCCATTCAGTAATGGCAAAGTTGCAGTTTTCCTCTGAGTTGGAATGAAGATACTACAGTCTAACTCTGTTGGGAGAGTGAAAGCATAGCAGGCCGAGGTCACAGCTTGCGGTGGGGGTCCCGACAGACATCAACCAGCAGTCAAGAAGCAGGAAACAAGAGAGAGAGTCACTGTGTATTGGTCTCTCTCTAATAAAGTCTAAGAAATGCCCCACCTCTCCGGGTTTGCTTGATCAATGAGAAGGGTGGAATTTCCGAGCAGGAAAATTCCTCTGTGGTTCCCATAGGAAAAATGTGTTGCTCATCTGTTGTTCAATCTCATCTCTTGAGATCAATTTGAGCTTCTCATATTCATATCATTCTGTGATCATTTGTTTCTGAGTTACTTCTCCTAAGGGTCGCTTAGGAGCAAGACATAAGCTACATGAGCAATACTTGAGAATATATTGAGAACATATTGAGACTAATTTGAGAGCTTGCACTACTCTATTTTTTCTTTTTGCTGAAAGAGACAACTGTAAGAGAATCTGAGAACTCAAATAGTGAGCAGTACGAGACATATTTCTCACTGAGATATAACTGAGATCAAATTGAGACATATTTGATAGCGGCACAGTATGTCTCGTTTTTCTCTTAGTTGAGATCTGGAAAAGAGACAGCTGTGAGAGAATTTAGAGAACTTGCACTGTGCTCAATGTGAGACTTAATTCTCAGGAGAGACATTTGAGAAGAATGAGAAAACCACTTTGGTCTCAATTAGTGCTCATTTATATCTAGGAGATGTAAATGTGACATAAAGGAGATCTCATCTTCAATTTTGCTTTGCTATGGGTTGATTTATGAATCTTTGTTTTAAGCATGCTCATTTGCATGTGCAGTTGGATATGTTTCTGATGAAAAAATACTAATACGTTGCACAGCTATCGAAATATCATGTACACAATCATTTCGATCTGCAAAGTACCAATTTATAGAGACCAAACATGGTATAGGTGACCATTGATTTTATTGTAAAATACACAGCATCAACAAAATAATAGTATTAAAAGACATTAAAAAAAAACAGTAAATCATCTGCAAAATGTTCTTCATATTCATTTATCAGTAAAAGTCTGTATTAAAGGCTATTTCTGTCTTCCCCATCCTCTCTGTCTTGAACATGTGACCACATTTTAACAGCAATAAAACCAACTTATCAGATCATTGTCCTGGTTACCAAGACCATCTTCCCCTCACCGGGGGGATGGGACCACAGATCCCAGTGTGAGTTTTAAAGATTGTTTGGTACATATACCAAATAATTGTGTCTGATTTGTCTCAGTTATTACATCGTCTTCCCTTAAGCTCGGTAATTATAAAAGGAAACAGGTCTATTTTTTTTTTTTACATTTAACTGCTGACTTGACTAAAATTGTACTGGACTGATGTACTCATTCAGATATAATCTTTCTGATGTATCTTACTTTCACTTCAAAGTTTGTCACAGTGAGGTTTACCACAGTAATGAAAGTAGGTGGAGCTTATGGTGTGAGAGACACAAAGGCCATCATCAAGAGTTCTGCCACTCTTATTAAAGCTGATATTGATCTTTAGTGTGACTGAAATCGAACGTTTAAATGCATGTCACAGACCAAAAGTGAATCTCACTGTAGGTGACATGACTACAGAAAAGATTCATAATGAGGAGTCTCGATTACTCCACGCGTCAAACTTGCAGTGGGTGGAGGTGTTTGGAGCAGCTTTCAGAGATGTTCAATCTTTTCTTCATGTTGGAGGACATTTTGAAGACACCACATGTGAGTTTAGCAAAGATGCTTGTTTGCATCATTCCAAGAGTGTTACTTTTAATGCATTGTTAACTTATTCTTGAGACATGGGACAAAAAAAAAAAATCAAGTTTATGTACTGTAGCCTATCGAGGACTTACTATGTATTTACTGTTGCTTACACTTTTGGGAGTGTAAGCAACAGTAAATACATAACATGCTTTTTCCATTTTCTATAGAAATGTCAAAACTGTTTGATATAAAATAATACACACTGCAATGACAAATATTTCTTATAAATACTTACATTAAACATGGATTAAGAATAAATTGGAAAGACAGGCTGTCAAACATTGATGACAGAGGAGTTGACAGCTGAAAGGGCTGACAAAAAATTATAGTTTGCCGCACAAGTATCCAATTAAATAAAGTAGCAGTGTTGGACACATTTCTCAAAAAACGTAATCCTCTACAGATGACTAAATACTAGAAATTGTGTGGAAAAGGCAATCACACTCGACATACAAGATGTTTTCTAAAACCCTTGGAAGAAAAGAATTTACTGCAAAACCATTTAAATGATTATTTTGTTATGTCTATATATGATGTGTGTGTGTGTGTGTGTGTGTGTGTGTGTGTGCGCTCAGGAGGTCAATGTGTGAGATTTTTAAGCAAGTAACATCTGAGTTTACAGCAGTGGCTATTAAAGGTTTCTATTTCACAGAAAGATTTTTTTTTCTTGCCCAATGAATTCAAAATAATGTGTGCTCATTGTTTATAGTTAAAAGAAACTCAGCAATGCATCTTCCTGTCAAACCAAAGCAAATGGAAGAACGCCTACATGTGAGCTAACCCATTCGTCATCCAACCAAAGTATAAACTACGGTGCCAGTCTGTTACGAAGACAAATTTAAGATGTGTAAATAGTTTAATACAAAACCATTTTTAACCATTAAGGGTTTTATTCAATTAATCAAAGTACACAGTGAAGAAAAAACAGGCAACACTTGTTCAGCATCAGTTTCCGGGATATGCCTGATTGTGCTCAGAGAATCCCTGAAGGCTGACTAGTTACACTGAATAATCTAAAATATGATCTATTTGTATTTATTAAACAGTTTGTTGATCACTACATAATTCCCATATGCGTATTGTTTTCATGGTTTCACTTTATGTTGAAGTCCTGTGTAAGTTAATAACCTGAACCTACTCCTAAACCCAAACTTAACCAATATCTTATATTATTTCCTGGGTACACTGTGACAAATATGAATAATAAATAACAAAGAGCTGTGTCCAATTGTTTTTTGTGAAAGATGCATATGTATTTCAACAAGCTGGAAGTCGCTCTTTTTGTCACAGCACATGGCCTCTGTTTTCAAAGTTGCACTTCACAGATGAAACTCCTCCCCTAAATTTGAAGAAAAACTTCTTCTTCTTTTAGACTTTAGATTTCACTGCTGATAAAACACATTCAACTGTTAACAAGGAACTATGAACAAGAGTGAACGAAAAGACATACAAATGAAAGGATGTGGGGTTCGAGAGAAACAATATTTCCTAATTTCTTTTGTTTCTCTCTTTCCAAATTTCAACAGGGTTTCAGCAACATATTTAAAATGGAAGACCTTGTGCTGGAACAGATTTCCTGAAGAGGTCCATGATGATGAAAGAGTCAAAAGATGAATTCACAACCAGTGGGAACAGGTAACATTGATGCAATTTTGTTCAATATGCATTTTTTAAATGTGTTTTGTTTTTAGAAACATTATTATTTAAACACCTTTTACTATTTCTCATAGACAAAATGCTGCCAGGACGGTACCCAACGGGGTCTATAGGGGTCAGACCAAAACCCTGAGTCTACTGCAAGGCTTACACTTGTGTCAGGATGCTTGGGCTCCCAAGAGCCCCTGGGACAGTCATGGGGCGCATGCCGCTCTGTGGGGAAGACCTTCTGGGGTGGGTGCCTTTACATCCCTTTTTGCGATGCTTGCTTAATCAGTCATTCAGCTGTTTCAACAGTAGGTCTAGTAAACCCTAATGTTGTCAATAAAAAGAAAAACAGTCACGTAGTTTTAGTGTTACTTGAAATGTAACGCACAATCCAATCATTTACATTGCTTGAAATGTTTTAGCTTCAAATTCCATAAAAGCTTGACTTTACTTGTTAATAAGTCTTTTTCATCCCTTATTATTAATACAGACCATGGTAATTTTGCCAAGTAAGACATCCACTAAGCAAAATGATGTCAAAAATACGTCTTTTTAAAGTCTTTGTCACAAAAGTCAGACGTTGGAAAGAAGGCCACTGAGGAGCCAGAATGAAAGTTTTTATGATGTCTTTTTTGACGTTTTCTATAGACGTTCCTGAACCCTTCATAAAAGGTTAAAAACTAGTCCATATGTGGTCATTGTGGACATATTTTTTTGCATCATTTATGGTCTCATTTAGAAATAATTACTTTGACAATTGCTGTCAGATAATTTACTTACGGAGAATTAACAGAGGTTTAGATGTTGATATTTGTTTCATTTCATTTGTGTCACCATTATGGTGATCAGTGTTTGCTTTAGTTGGACTCTGTCCCATTTATTTTTACTTTAGCTTTTCTTTGGCTGCTGCAACTGTGGGTTTGTATAACACAATTCTTGTGACGGAGAAAGCCAAGAAACACTAACATCAGGGGCCCTATCTTGCACCCGGCGCAAATGACTTTATACACAAATGCATGTCTCATTCCTATTTTGCACGCGCGCGAAGCGGGATTTTCCCCTCCACAGACGCACGTCGGTAAACTAGGAAATGAACTTGCGCTCCCTGGGCGGATTGGCGCAAAAAGGAGGCGTGTTTCGGCGCAAACATTCCCTGGTGCTATTTTACACTTCCAGAACACAATTGTGCCACTGACCAGAAAAAACCTAGTCTAAAGTCAGTGGCGCGTTGCGCGTTGTTCATAATGCTATTTTAAGCGCGCATGCTTGGCCATAATGTAGCGGGTACACAACGCGCATATACTGATTCTCTCATCAACATAGATGCAGTAGTTTTTATTTTTGCAAATCATACATTATAACAAGGAAAAATATTAACACAAGAGGGAAATCATTGTGGTTTACATGAAGATGAAAAAACCGAAATAACCATTTCTTAAGGCTATTGTAGTACTAAAGGATCAGACCTGTTTGCCCAATAGTGGCAAGAAACATACGTATAGGCTATAATGTTTAACCGACGCTGATGTGCAAGAGTTTCTCCCATCCCCATACAACGTCACTTCTCTGTCTTTCACTGTCCTGACAAGAACGTCGGTCTCATCGGCTGTGAACGCTCCTGGCGCGCGCCTGGTAAACCCGCCGTTATAATAACAATCCGTCATGCAACATGCGCACCTGTTCTTAAAGGGTATGTTGGATGGCGCTCGGATTGGTTTATTTCACGTTACGCCCAAACCACACCTATGAATAATGAAGCTACTTCAGACCAACCTCTTTTAGATTTGCGCCAGGCGCAAGAGGCATTTATCCCGCCGGGAAAATAGCAATAGCGCCGGGACCCGCCCACAAAGTTACTTGCGCCATGCGCTTTGACACTTGCGTTTCAGATCGTTAAAATAGGGCCCCAGGTGTTATCAGCTCAATGTTGTTGATGACATAATCATCACCAAACAAGCATCAAATTTTGAGTTTGAAATTGTTTTTATATTTGGCATTCATAACCACCAACCTTATGCAAACCTGGAATATTGGTGCCAATAGAATAAAAGATATTGTTTGTCTTGAGCAAATGCATCATGTAGTCACACAGAGACATCAAGATTTGGGATATGAATCACAACAATGGTGACAATCAAAACAAAAATTCTTGTTCAAAATTCATAGTTCAAAAATCAATGATGATTTTTGAACTATGAAAGCTACCCATCATGCACTGCAGCATGACACTTTTTTATTGTCACCATTGTTGGGAATCATATGTAAAATCTTGATGTCCGTTTGTGACAACATGATACATTTGGTCTAAACATCGTATGCACATAAGTTTTATCCACCTCTAAATAAGTGATATTATAAATGCTATTGGTGCCAATATTGTATTTCCACAAGATGACCACATTTGAACTAGTTTTTAACCTTGTACGAAGAGTCCATGAACGTCTATATCGGACGTGCAGAACACGTCAAAAAAAGACGCCATAAAACCTTTCATTCTGGCTCTTCAGTGGACGTCTTTTCAACGTCCGACTTTTGTGACAAAGACTTTTGGACATCATTTTGCTTACTGGGATGTTTCTGGATCAAACATTAGTCCTAACCCTACCCATAATTTATCCCTAAAATGCGAGAGAAATTATAGATTTACACCGATGTAGAAGCACCTAACCCTGGTTATAAGCCTAAAACATGAACTGTTAACTTGTCCCTCAAATCTGATTGGTTGTTTGGAATGTTGAACAAAGATTTACTTGGTGAAACCATGTACAAACCACATTTATTTAATACATTAACATTATTGATGCTATTTTTATTGTGGAAAGTCACTGTTCCATTTTTCTGAACTTTGGCCCTGTTTAAGTTTTATTTAACTAGTTTTATGTGCACTATTGGGGAGAAGTTTATTCAATGATTGACTTACGTCTGTTTATCGTGCCATAATACAATTATCTTAAAAAATCATCTTATTAAGGTTTGCTAACCTAACCAGCACTATGAGCATAAGTTCTTGATAGGACTAAACTGTCATTGTGTTGCGGACAATTGCAGAAGTAGTGTTAGATAAGAGTGCAGAAAGCATGATTGCAAGTGTACTTAAGAAGAGGCAGAGAGAAAGAGAGATCGAGAGAGTAGAGCACTGGTGTCTTGAAGGACCAACGTACTGTATTAAAAGGTAAGATCTATTCTACAATTTATGCAAGTGATTATTTACAAAATGCTGATTCAGAATGGTCAATAATCAAGCATTATGTAATTTTACTTTGTTCATTGTCAACTGCGCAGTGGGTGCCGTAAAAAATCCTCATTCAACATGTAATGATTAAAAATAATATAAGATGTACATAAATATTGCTGAACCCCAGGAAGATTAGCAACCACTCTGTGAAAGCCAATGGGGATCTGAAGAAAAGAATGAATGAATAAAAAGAAAAAAAATCAACATATTTTTTTCGTTTTTTGGGGGGTTCTCAGACTCAGCAGAATCTCTAAGGATCCAATGTTGAACTTTTCAGAAATGTTTGCTAACACTGATAGTGCTGAGGCGATTTCAAAGCCGTGGAAGATACTCCTATAGTCCTGCACACTCTTACTGTGTATTAATAGTGAGTGATGACAAAATTACCAAAGATCTCATTTCACTTCCCCTGTGGTCAACAAATACTTGTTGGGGGCTCTTGTTGATAATATTTTAGGGAGTGAATTTGAATGCCATATAACCATAAACTGTAGAAAAGCATATAACCTGTGAATATTGTTAGAAGCATATTCATCATTGGTTTCGATAAACTAAATGAACTCAAATAACTTCAGTAGCTCTCACTGTCATCTATTTTAGTTTTTTTTTTTTGGCACCTGACTTGTGTGCGCTCTGACTTCCTCTTGTGAGAGAGCTTACCCACAAAGTGTAAGTGTGCGTTTCCTTGATGTCAAAGCTGGTTGTGTCACTCTTTCGCATGAGTGCAAAACATGATACAATATTCTCTAAAAATGTTCAATCCTCAATGATCTCAGTTTCATTAAACTTGCATAAGATTGAAATAATCTAAATGTACCTTTCCACAGAGTTTCCTGGTGGTGCAAGGGTCTTTGCCTCAAGACCAGCTTCTGTGTGTGTCTGTGGCGGACAGCGATGAGCCGGTCAAAGAATTCCCCATCATAACCACTGGAACAGGTACTGGAAACAGCTAATGATACCAAAGTCCCTTTAAGACAAGTCATTTCACTCGGCGGCCACCTCTGGCCATGCAAGTGCAGCTCCTGTCTCTCTGAATGAGGAAACATCAAATTCTCCAAAACTGTTTGTCAAGCATACGATTCAATTTCTTATTTGAAATCACCAATGAAATCTGACAACAACTGTCTCATAAATATTGTTTCTAAACACTTGAATCTTGACAGAAAATGACATTTTTCAGGCTGGATTAATGCACGTTTCTATAGGAACCGGAGCTTCTAACGGCTGCAGTGACGCGGGGACTTTACCAATAGGTGATTGGCTCTTATTTAGAAGGCGGGTTTATTCCATCATATTCCGCGCCCATTCAAAACAATAAGAGAGACGTGTCTTTTGATATTCTTGTTGATACTCAATCAAAAATCAGATTTCAACATGAACTCAAACATGATCAACATGCCCAGCAAGCAATGTTGCATTTAAAAGACGCCTGATACATGTCCAAACAAGTCTAGGCTAAAACAAGGCTAAATTTAGGCTGTCATTGTAATGTACTGAACCATCTAAACCATCGCTCAAGAATAGACTAGTCATCAGTTAGATAACAAAGAAATGAAACGAGTGAAGAAATGAAACCAAACACCTTATATTCACTCTTTACTTTACTTATATGATGGAATATCGTACATCTCGCAAGTCATTTTGGCAAAAACGACATGTAACCAAATTTAAATTTTATTTTGTCTAGAAGCGGTTTACTCTATAGACGAATCCGGCGAAACTACCGGAAGTAAGCGGGCGCCATTACTGAGCTGTTGCTGGGTAGCGTTGCTCCATTGCCTTCTATTGTTTTATTTGCAACTTGCGTCCACAGGAATAAACAGCCCGCGATTTACGACTGTCACTAACGTTACAACGTTACCCCTTGTATAATGTCGAGTGAGTAAACAGTTTCCGTTATAAATTGTTTCAGTGGTGGCAGTAAAATTTCAATTTTGAAGAGAAAACATTGTGAATACCCCAGGTCGACTGCCCCTGTCTCGTGCCGTACGGTTTACACATATTTCCTGGGCGAGTACAAGACGCGGACATTCGCGTATAATAACAATTATTTAATGACATAAGTAAAAAAATATAATAAATGTGTGATATAGTGATCAGCAAAATCTCATCTCTTGCTATTTTTTCTATTTAATTAACATGCTATGGTCATTAAATGGCTTTCCTGAGCTAAATGTAACGTTATGTGACATTGTTCTCCTGCTGTCTTTCCATGGTTTAAAAACACGAGTTGGTCGATATTGTGTATACTTTCTAGCTGTATAACGTTACCTTACCCATGCCCGTTGCAATGTAAAAATGAGATAAATAATGGACACAAATGAAAAACATGAATTTGTTTATTTGATTTCATTTATTTATTTATTTATTGTTGCCAAATGGACAGATCTTTTTTTAGTTTATTCGGTAGCAAACGTTAGCCTAGCTAGCTTGCCAAGCTATTTTCATAAATAATCTGTAAGATCGTTTGTACCTTCATCTGTGACTGGAGGCCAATGTCCAACATCATCAACCCAACAAGTCTGCCTGGGTGTAGCTGTCATCGAGGGTGCGTTATCACCTTATCTCCGAGGTTTGTTTACATACTGGTGCATATGTCTATGCCGGTGTAACAGCTCAGTAATGGCGTCGCCACAAGATGGCAGCCTACACAAGAACGCTCGTCGGATTCGTCTATAGTTAACCAGACGGTTAAATGCAACATGACATCATGACTTTTGCGTAAACATACTCGCCATTTTCAAGTCAAGTGGCACGCTATCTATACGTATTTTGAGCTATCCGCGTGTAAATACGCCGTTAAATGTCTGAGTGATTCCGCGTGCATATACACGCCGTTCGAAACGAAGCAAAATGTAGATCTACCTCTGGGGAGCGATATTTTTTTTCCTAGGGTGGTAGGGGAAGACTCATTAATATTATTATTCCCAGTGACGGGTAGGTTTAGGGACGGAGTTGGGGTTGGTCATATATTTATACAGTAATGTAACATTAAGTCAATGGCGTTCATAAACACGCTGAAAAGCAAATATGCGTGTTGATAGCACGCTAAAAATGGAAATACGAATTGGCGTGTCATACATATGCCATTTCATGAGATCAGTCTGGTTAAATAACAACTATTCCAGGCTGGGTGTTCTCAACATCAAATTCCATATTTGAGCTATGCTTTCCACACTTTTATAGCTGTATACTGTATATCAACTACTGACCCATTTGTTTTGTTTTTTATATATGATTTTATAAGGGAAGCATCTATCAAAGCAAAGCTAAGTTTTCTGAGATTCGAAAAAACGACTGCAGAGCATCTTTAATGTTGCACGAAAGGAAATGCTCAAGCTGTCAGGCATTATGATACGGATATAAAGCCCGCAGGTGTTCTACATTTCCTGTTGACACCCACATAGCAACACTGTTTCGACCCAGATCCGGCCCACGTCTGGCACTTGTGGAATACTGATCCGGCCCACATGCAGCTTGGAATGACGGTGTTCTGACGATTCATGCTACCCATGAAGATTTGCTACTTACCGGTTATGCGCATGTGCAGACTCACAGTTTTTTTTTTTTTTTTTTTTTTTAACAAAAGGTACATTTTCCTGTTATGATGTATAATTTCCCTTTAAAAAAATGCTTACTACCATAAGAATATTTGTACGGTCAGCCAGCTGAAAAAGAAATAACTGAAAGTTTCAGTTACTATGAGGAAAGGTGTACTTTGATAAGTCAAAGATGAATGTTTTATGATAATTTTTACTTTTCACACTGTTTTAAAAATAAAAACAGTAGTCTAGAGTATACAGTAGCTACTCATAACTTAGAATTGTATTATAATTGTATTTCATACGACTTTAATCGGCAATCTGTGATCAATTAGCAGTAGCAGTTTTCGACAAGGCAGCAAAAATCGACAGAACAACGGCCCCTGGGCGGACCACTTCTGATTGTCAGATCTGACTGTCAAATTTGTTTGGTTTGATTAGAATCAATTGACATCAGAAAATCTGGTTATTTCATGATTATAAAGCCATCATCAGGTAATCATCACCTGATCTCATTTCACTTTAGCTGCTATAAATGTGTTTGACTAACACACTGTCACAGAAGCCAAAAACAGACAAAAGCTATTATAAGAGTTAAGAGCCCAACTGATGGAAACACTGATCATCGTTATAGTGACTTCAAATGAAACAGTAAAACCCCAGTTAATTCTCAATAAGAACTTTTGTAGACATCTGACAGAAATAAAGTCAGTCTGGTTAGCAATAAGTGAAGCTGGTAATTCTGTTTGTGGTGTCGTTTAATCCTCCTCTGCTGAGATCTTCAGAGATGAAATGTCTTCTTTTCTCTTCAGTTGTAAGTCAGTTGTGTTTCTGCTCGTCTCTTTTTCCGTTCTCTTCTTTCCTTCAGCGATTCTGCTTGTTAACAGGCTTATTAAGGCTGAGATGACTCTATATTTAATATACACAGATTTTGTGGCTCAGATACAGTCCAGTTCTGGTTTATTTCTTTGCTCTTGGCTGACATCTGGCATTGCTATGGCCTGCTTGTGGCCCAGATCAGAAGCGGTCAGTCCAAGGGCCGTCATTCCACACTGTATGTGGGCCAGATCAATATTCAACAAGTGCCAGATGTGGGTCTGGATCTGGGCCGAAACAGTGTTGCTGTGTGGGCATGGGAATTGCACGTCCATGTGCAAATCGTGGACATGAGAAGTTTGTGCACTTCAGGAAACTCTTCTCTGAACTTCCTTCTTTATTTGTGCACGTTGTTCTGGTTGACATAATGCGGCCTTCCTACTTCCTCATCACATCCGTGTTCTTTTAAAGTTCATGACTAGTTTTTCCAGTTTCTCTCTATGACTCATAGTGCAAGTCTGACTGAGTCTTTCTTTCACAGCGCTTCATCTGACAGCGTCCCACCTGGCTTTCCCTGATCTCTTTCAGCTGCTGCACTTCTACACACTGAGCAGGTGCGGATGAGTTATGATTATCTAGCAACTATTGATTTGTTGTGCTTGATAACAGGAGTGTTACCACAGGAAATACTGCACTGCTGTATTAGATAGTAAATTATACTAAATGTCTCTTATGGGGCAAACAGTTGCAGTTAATGCTCTTTAAAGTGAATGAATAATCTTCTTGTTTCCCTTACACCAATTATAATAAGTGCTAAACCGTATAAATAATGTGTTGTAACCTTCTTCTGCCATGTGCTCAACTCACATTTCTCTCAGGGATGTTTTGCCTGTCTGTTTGTTGGTTCCCTCGTGGGTTTACACCATTATCAACCAACCCGATCACCTTGTTCCTCTGCTTGGTCCAAGTTAGTACTTGCCCTGTTGTGCACCATTCGATGTACTACACACTATAACTCTGCTGTTATGTCAGTCAGACTCTCTCTGTTTCAAGAGTTTTGTGTGCGTTTGACTTTCAGAGACCTGGCTGTGTCCCTCCTCAGATCTGCAGGCTAACAGTATGACTTCAGAAACACAAGACACAGCAGAAATGCCAGAAAGCATCCTGTGCACTATACAGGTGATACTGAGCTCTGCTTTACTTCTCTTATGGTTTCAAGTTCACTATATTTTTTCAGTATTTAAGGATTAGTTACATTCAGAATGTAATTTCCTAGTAATTGTCTAATCCCTTTATTCATGTCTTTCTTTCTTCAGATGAAAAGAAATGAAAGATTTTTGAGAAAAACTTTCCAGTTTTTCTAACTTCAACGGGAACCAAAGGGTTGAAGGTCTAAATGTGAGTTTCAGTGCAGATCTCTACACGATCCCAGCCGAGGAATAAGAGTTATCTAGCCAAAACATTGGTCATTTTCTAAAAATATAATTAAAACATATGTAGGTCGTGTACAAAGATACTTCCGCCTGTTATGTGTGACCTTTTAACATTCTTTTAAAGTGTGTGGCGCATCGCAGATCTAGTGCAAGATGGCTTTTGTGGTTAAAAGGTATATAAATGTTGGTTTAGATTTGACCGTTGGTTTCGCTAGATAAGACTCTTATCCCTCGGATGGGATCGTGTTGAGATCTTTGAAGCTGCAGTGAAACTCACATTTGGACCTTCAAACTGTTGGTTCCCGCTGAAGTCATTATGGACCACTATATATTTTATATATAAAAATCCTGCAATGTGTTCCTAAAAAAACTTAATTTCTTTTCGACTGAAGAAAGAAATAAGACATGAATATCTAAATTATCAGGACATTTTAATTTGTGAACTCGTTCTTTAAATAAGTGATTCAGAACTGAGAAATTCCAATTCCAGATTCTAATTTCTGGATTTGAATTGTATGTGAATTGAGGTAATCGGTAACATAAAGCAAACCTACAAAGTTATACAGTGAACTTTTATTTAAAAAATGTATGTTAACCACATCTACCTTCTGTAGAAGTAACAGTCAATTATGCATTATTCCAAGCCATAGATAGCATTAGCAACAAGTGACTAACCATAAACTAAGCCCTAACCCTTACGTAATTACATGCTATAAATATGCGGTAACACTTTATTTGAAGGGGTGTGCATAAGACTGACATGACATTGTCATAAACATGACATAACACCTGTCATGAACATGAAGTAGTCTTAATGAATGTTTATGACTGTTGTCATTAAGTGTCATTCGGTAAATTATGACACTTTTAATGCAAAGTTGACATTGTTTAAATTGTCTTTGTTATGACAACTTGACATTAACAAAGACAAAAAATGTCTTGATTATGACAACTTGACATTAACAAAGACAGAAATGTCTTTGTCATGACAACTTGACATTAACCAAGAAATCATAACCTGTCAACCTGACATCTTTATAACTAGTCCAACGTGTTCCACTTTACTTGAGGAAAGGGGAAATATTAATGGCACTGTTGTTTGACAGCATTTGACAGTGTAATAACCCTTAATGACATCTTTATAACTAGTACAATGTGTTCCACTTTACTTGAGGACAAGTAAAATATTCATGACAGAGTTATGGTGTCATGACGGCCAAAGTCAAAACCAACCACATATGACAGGGTAATGTAATGTTAACGTAAAGCTAAATAACTTCTTTAAGTTTGATAATTAGACCTGTTATGACATATTTGTGACAGGTTATGATTTCTTGGTTAATGTCAAGTTGTCATAACAAAGACATTTCTGTCTGTGTTAATGTCAAGTTGTCATAATCAAGACATTTTTGTCTTGGTTAATGTCAAGTTGTCATAACAAAGACATTTTAAACAATGTCAACTTTGCATTAGAAGTGTCATAATTTACCGAATGACACTTAATGACAAAAGTCATAAACATTCATAAAGACTCCTTCATGTTCATGACAGGTGTTATGTCATGTTTATGACAGTGTCATGTCAGTCTTATGCACACCCCTTCTTGGTCCTTATTTGTGTTATTACAAGGACTTAGGGGTGTAACAATGTATTTTGCCACAATATATTGCAATACAAAAATGCAACAATACGTATCATGAATAGTGACTATGTATCGTGGATAGTCCCCCCAAAATAGTTTTCAGAGTTTTAAGTACTACATTAAACTACTACTAATGTTGATTATAATGTATAATAATGCAATTTGGGAATATTCGTGGGTCCTGATAATGCCAAATGTCTGTTGTTACCAGTAAAAAGTGGCCGACATTATTTTAAATATATCTAGACAGTGAAAGAGCGCAAGCATATTCATCTAAAATAATTCTGTATTTTCAGCTTCAGAATCATGAATATTTTTATTATGGTGTCACAATTGTCCTTGGGTTACAAGTACTAAGTCCAAGTCTATTCATTTAAACCCACAATGTAATATTAAATTTATGCATTTTAATCAACCGTACATTTTTTGTTAACCTTTTACCATATGTCTTGGAGTATCGCAATAATATCGTATTGTGAGTTCAGTATCGTGATATGTATCGAATCATGACATGAGGGAATCTTTACACCCCTTGAGTGAAACCAAAAGTGTAACCACATTTCTAACCCTCTTTGCCTGGTTCTCATGAACCTTAACATGTCTCTTCTAGACACTGACTAAACATTATCAAAACCATCACCATTTGTAACCTTTGCAACTACAAGACTTATTTTAGGTGCAAAGTTCAAACATCAGTTTAGCGTGCAACTATGAACATTGCTGCGTAGTAACTGATTACATGTAATCTGAATTAAGTAATACGATTCCAAAAATTAAGCACTTGTAATTAGATTATTTTTTTTAAAAAAATACTCATAATCAGACTACAGTTACTTTTTTTTTTTTTTTGTTATTCTCACAATGACATGAAATTATTCATAATTCATTGATTCACCCAGCAGGTAAACAAATAAAATATATATTTTAATATATTTAGTAAGTGTTTTTATTTTGAATGTTTTTATTTTTTAGTAATAATACTTATTATTTTTATGGTTTAATTAATAGCTATTCATTAATTCATTAAACTCATGAACCTCAGTCTAGGAAGCCCTGGTGTACTGAAATATTTAATGCACTTAATAAAACATATTTTCATATCAAAATAGCACAAGATTATCCTATTCAAAGCAATGTGATAAATGAGTTAGTTCAAAAGTAATCTAAAAGTAATCAGTTTATACCTTAAATACCTTGTAACAGTGCAAGGAAGTTGAAATTCAACAACACAACAAATGTGTCCACGGGAATCTGTTCTTTTTAATTTGGGATTTGATTGGACCACAATGATTGACACTTGAGGCTGTATTCTATAGAGACTTGATCTTCAAATTATTTCTGTGTGTTGGTAGGTTACAGCCGCCAATGGTGCCCTGTGCTTCATCAATCCCTTGTACCTTCAAGAGCATGGGGATGATTGGCTGACTCACTCTCCAGCCAGCCCAGTCAATCGTCCAATCGGCTTGAGGCGAGACAAGCGGTTGAGTACCACCCGAGCATGGGAAGGGAGGGGACTGAAACTGAGGTCATCTACACAAGCCGAGGACAACTCTAGCAGTTTTGACCAGGACAAAGGTAGTGGTGGACTCTTTTTAATTTTCAGTTATATAAATTCAAGTATATACTATGGGCTCAATGCACGGTGGTATTTCCGGTGAAGGTCTGGAATTTTTTACTCCATGGTTATAGTAAAGAAACGTTAGTCACAAAAACAGACAAAACAGACACCCCTCGTTGTGTTTATGCTTCTTTTTAAAATGATATTAAATAAACATAACTATATATAAAATTACATCTAAACGTATGAAAGTTGCGTTTCAAAGACCGGAACAGTAAATTTTGAAGACTCTGCCATAATCCCATTTTCCTCGGTTTTCTACCGCTTTAATCTCCCCAACCGGAAACTGACGAGCATCCTTGCATCAAATGCGGAACTTATGCGTGCATATAGCCCATTACACTATTTTGAATAAGCTTTTATTTTTATAATTCTAGTTTTCAATAAAATATTTGATTTCAGTTTAAAAACTGCTATTTTATATATTTCAGAATTTTTAAGTTTTTCATCAAATATTTATATTTTATTTGAATTCAGCTTAATTTCAGATAACGAAAAAGATTTTTAAAACGATTTTTAATAGTTACAATATAACAATAATATCACTGATTTTAAGGAACCGACAAATAGTAGTTGCTTTGCCACTCTCGGGCCAAACCATTCTTGTTTCTTAAAGGTATGAATTTTTTTTCGTATTCGTCATTCGGTGGCTCTGAATTGCCAAAACACCTCTCAAAATGCTTGCATCTGAAATTGTTGCACGTTTAAATAATAAATACAACCTCACGTCTACACACTGCCTCCGAAAACTTCTGCCCATCCAAAAAAAGTTTGGATCAGGTTCGATTTTCTGCATTTTCCGCATCCGTTGCAAGCATTTTGAGAGGTGTTTTGATAATTCAGAGCCGCCGAGTGACGAATGAGATATGCGAATGCGAAAATTCAGACTCAGACTTCAACCATTCCATTTCGTGCCCAACTGGTACTGGCATGGTTATATTTCCCACTGTAGGACTGTTTGTAATCGTTCCGTGCCGAACCGAACCAAGCTCAAGTGAAACTATTACTTATTGTTGGGCCTGATGTTGAAAAAAGCGGCTAATGTTTATAATTGCAACAAGATGTGCTGTTAAAAAGGAGGCTGTTAGAAAGTGTCACGTATTGACGTCTTTATTTCTTCTCAAAGGATCACCATCACCAGTCTCTCCATCTACCCCGGGTGGAGTTGTGCTTCGAAGGGCGAGTGGCACCAGCAAGGAAGACCCCCTAAAAAGAGCAAGCACAGACTCCCTTCAGAGCCCTCTACCCCAGTCGCCACACCGCGTGTCCTGGATAGAGGACAAGATATGGCTGAATTCACCACTGCCCCCCTCTCTGCTTCAACCGCCCTGCTTAGAGCTGGACTCGCTGTCAGTCAGCAGCATAGAGGAGGAGTTTGAACCGGCTTCAAGCCCCTCCCTGCCTTCGCCCCGCTTCCAGCTGGCAGATAAGATGAAGAACCGCCTCTCGGCAGTGGGTCAGGCTCTAGGTGGACTTGTGTCTCCTCAGCGCAGACTGAGCAAGCGTGTCCAGGAGATGGCCGAGCGCAGGGCTGGGCCATTTGCAGAGGCGGTCCGGGGCTTTGTGGAGGAGACTCTTGCGGGCGGAGCCGCTCCTGGAGTGACTTGCAGCGAGATGCTGCAGGACGTGCGCTCGACTCTTACTAATCTGAGGGAAACGCTGTTTGATTGTCCAGAGATACAAAGCATCACAGACAACTTTGGAGACATTCCTGATTTTGAGCTGGGTATGACCTCTGGATGTACTGAAGATAACTGTCAGGGTTCATCCATGTTCCCTGTGTGTGGTTTCCCTTCTAGTCAAGTCCAGTCCAGTTCAGTACAGTCCAGGGGTGCGTTTCCCGAAAGCATCGTTAGCCAACTATGGTCGCAAGTTGGTCGTAATTTCCATTGAACTCTATTGGTAATGACAGAACTTGGACCATAGTTGGCTAACTTTGCTTTTGGGAAACGCACCCCAGTCCAGTCAACCTGTCAAGTCTAGTTTTCCCCAAACATTCATTTTACGAACTAAAAGTCACTTTGCAACTACATGTCAACTTAAACCCTGTTTACTCCTGGTATTAAGACGAGTTTTGGTTGATCGGCTCACAAGTGGACGATGCTAAATGCAGGTGTAAACAGGGTCTAAAATGTTTTGAGCTTGTTCAAATAGCCACAAAAGATGCCTTATTGATTCGCCTCCACTGAAACCAAATTTATTGTCAAATTTGTTTTTCTCTCTGTCCTTAGATGCTATGCTGGAGCTTGCTTTGCATAAAGTGGCTTTAAAACCAGTTTACACTCACCTGTACGTGTATCTGAAGACCGCGCGTAGGGATGACGGCACTCTGCAGCGTTTAGAGGCCAACAAGAGCACGCTGGAGAACCGAAGCCTGGAGGAGCTGGAGGGAGCAGCCGGAGCTGGAGTGCCGGACTCCAGCATGATGGAGAAGATCCAGCATCGATGGACCACAATGCACGAGGCCTACTCGCCTAGCAAAAAAGTCGACACCCTGCTCAAAGTCTGCAAGAATATCTACCACAGCATGAATGCTAATGCTAAGCCTGGTGAGTGCACTACTGTAGAGACACAATGCAAACTTGCCTCTTCCTCTCGAATTATTCCCCATTCAACACATACCTGTGTCCTGTGCCGAGAAATCAACAATTCAATAGTTAGTGCTAGGGAAAATGACTTAATATTTTTAGTCAGTTACTGATTTCAAATGACATGTCAAAAAGTTGTAGTTGGTAACATGATCCATTACATTCTTGACTAGTTTTTGATTACTTTGGACCTAACTCGTTTATCACGTTGATTTGAATAGGATAACCTTGTACCATATTGATGTAAAAATCCACAAAGCGAAAGAATATATTTTCCACTTGTTATCAACAACATTAAATATTAAATTACGTCACGGTTTCCCAGGCTGGGGTTTGTGAGTTCAATGAAAATTAAATCATATTTGATAATTCATATACAATGTATTTATACACTATCATTTAATAATAATTCAATTTAAAATTAAATTAAATTGAAAAAATTTAAATAAAAACAATCAAAATAATACACTAAGTAGAAGGGACCTGCTTGTAGAGAATCAATGAATTATTGATCATTTACTGTGAGAATATCATGGAATCGTTGAATCAATAAAAAAGTATCTGTATGCTTATTATTACCAAGTATTTTGAAATGCAATTGTCACACTTTGGCTGAATGTGATGTAGGCTGGATGCAAAGATGAAGATAAAAATGTGTTTATTGACAGAAAGATAACAACACCAAACTGAACTAAAACAGAACCGACAAATGACTAAAACACAGGCATATATACTGTATGTATATAAATCGAAGTCAAAGATGTTTGGATTAATACAAGTGATATACTGTATACAAGGAACTGACGAGTAACCATACAAACTAGAAGCCAATAAGTAACCTATTAGACAAACAAGTGGGAAACTGAGAACAAATAATAGTCTAGATGTGAATGAAAGACACAAACTAAAAGTTCATGTGGGTGAAACTAAGAATAATCGTATCAAAAATCGAATTACAAGTACTTACTTTTGAGAATCTGATTACGTAATCCAGACTACATGTAATCAGTTACTACCCAGAACTGCATGCCTATGGAGCTATAGTCGCTTTCCGACTGGAGGGACTTTTGCAGTTCCTAGAACCTAACGTTCCTGTAACCCTTTTTTTCTTGCGTTCCGACCGGACTAAATTGGGGATTTTTTAGTTCCTCAGACCGTAGTTCTTATAACTCTTTCAGTACCTAGTCTAGAGCGAGGACTTTTTTAGTTTCCTTTCCCTAGGTCTACGTTGATTGGTTCAACTTCAGAGGCGGACAGAGTACACAGCTTTATTACTTGAGTAAAAGTACAGATACCCATTGCCACATTTTACTCAAGTACAAGTAAAAGTACTACAGTCAGATGTCTACTCAAGTAAAAGTACTGAAGTACTTGTTTTTAAAAGTACTTGAGTATCAAGAGTACAAGAGTACATTTTCTAAATATTGCACTACCTGCCACAGTGCTTACATTTATGGACAGACACGTCCACATGGAGTTATGTGTTAATGTAAATACCTTGGAGAATGTAAAAGGAATTGAAAGTAAAATCAAGTCATATTAATCTTTTTACCATGTTGCTTTATTTAACATTTAACCCTTCTATTATCCTTGGGGTCAATTTGACCCCATTTAATGTTTAACGTCTGTAAATACATAATTTTATTTAGTTATGAAAAATGTTAATGTAAAATCAAGTCATTTTCATCTTTTTACCATGTTTCTTTAATTAATATTTAAGAACATTTCAGAAAATTCCGAAAATTGAAATAGTGTGGCGAGGTGGGGTCACAGGTTGGCACGTTCCCGGGATGGACCTGCTGCGTCTCCATCCATTGTTTCGTCCATGGTTTGGTCTCTTATCTAAATCTGACCATGGATTTGACTTTGGCGGAAAGCTGAAGGTGATTTCTGATAGGCTGTCTCAATCAGTGGCGCCTGCACAATCCTATCACGTTTGAGAGGGAAACAACAAATTGAGGGTTTCCGAGGTTTTTCTTATTTCCATTTTTTTTTTTTAGAAGTAGTTACTTTTTACTCACAGTTATGGATAGAAATGTATTGGAGTAAAGAGTACAATATTTCCCTCTCAAATGTACTTGAGTAAAGTCATGAGTACTCCCCAAAAATGATACTCGAGTAAAGTACAGATCCCTCAAAATTGTACTTAAGTACTGTACTCAAGTAAATGTACTCCAATACTGTCCGGCTCTGTTCAACTTATAAGTCACGCCCACTGTCAACACAGAACTTGTAGCGCGCTGTCTGCCATACGCTGTGTTATTGCAAAACATTACAACGAGGATTAAGACAAACATAACGCGTTCAACCAGCTAATTGCTAATGCTAGCTAAACTTACCCGTCGTTTTGTTTGCCTCCTGCGCTCTGCTCTTTTATCTTCTTCCATCATATTACTTAATATCATATTACGCTGGAGCCTTCATCTTCTGTGTTTCTCTGTACAGAACTCAAGCATAATCTTTAAACGCCGCGGTTCGTTCTCCGTTATTAAGGTCCCGGCAAGGCAGAACAGGATCATTGCCTCCTCCATGCTGGTTTGTTGTTGTTGTATATGGCCGCAAGACTGTCGCCGTGCTTGCGTTACCCCTCCTACCAGTTCCATTGGCCACTTGGCCAGTGCGAATACAAGCAGTAAAACCGAGTTTGGGGGAAAGTAGTTCTTAGAACTGTTTAGAAGTGGACAGTTCTTTTAACTAAGTTCCTGTAACTACTTGGTCGGAAAGCGGCTTATGATCACTATAAGCCACTTCATAATTTTAATACCTGAGTCCTCAAGCTGTAGGAGATTTGAACATGTTGATTGTTTTATGTCAGGAACGGTCTTCGGGGCGGATGATTTCCTGCCGTGCCTGACGTGGGTGTTGCTGCGCAGTGATTTAGCTATACTACAGGTGGACACTGACTACATGATGGAGCTGCTAGACCCCATGCAACTACAAGGAGAGGGTAAGGGATACACACACATCAACAGTGTTCACACCACTGGTTTTATGGTTGGTTTCCTGATGAAGGCAAACACTGTAACTCTTTAAAGAGCATCACTCTGTCCAACATGTCAGCTTCTGGCTCAATCGTGGCTGTTTGTCTAAACAGAGAGGGTCTATACCATCTGTAGAGAACAATCCGGATTCATCTCAGTGGCAGGACAATCACAATCCCTTTATTTGTGACTAACCTGAAGTGTGTCCTTGAATGCACTATATACTTATGTGTTTTCATTCTTTTTTTTCTGTGTAGATTAATGGATTGCACATGCCCTGAATCTTCCATTGACCATTACTATGCTGTTCCTTTAATATTTTGGACTTCTTGTTTACGCATTTTTTTCCATGCCTTTAGATCTTATGGCTTCAGAAGAGTTGGAATGTAGCAAATATTTAAATGTTTTTACCTTGAAAAAAAAGATTCATGCCTTAAAATAGCTTGAATGTAACTATACCCTTGCCTTATTTAGTATACGCGGTTCTATAAATATGCAAATGAACCCTGCCACCACTCACTAACAGCAGCTCAGAGATCCATCCATTGGCCTGGGGTGTGTTTCCCATACAACGATGTAACTCAATGCTTCACTACCATAGTACGATGGATCGTTGAAGAAAACAACAAGCTAGTCACAACTGTTTCCCGAAACCGTACTGTCGCAAATTGGTGGTTCAACCATGTTAAACCCCACATAGACATATACTTACTTACTTACGCCTACCGCCCAACTTTGGGCATAGGCCACGAACAAGGGCTCTGCAGTCATCCCGGTCCTGGGCCACCTTGTTTAGATCTGCCCATGTGTGGCCAGACCTCTTCACATCTGCATCTAGGTCACGCCGCCAGCTGCGCCCAAGTCCATAGGGCATAGACATAAACAACATTAAAAACTTTATAGGGGGGCCTTAAACTTGATATTTATCCACTGGGGGTCCTTAATATTATTATTATTTATTATTTTTATTGACTTAATTTTATTATTAACTTAACTTATTAATTTAAAATTTCATAACGTGAAGTAAAATCTAGTGATGTGAATCATATTTGAATGTGTTTTAGAGACAAAAGCCAAAAAACAGCAATACATGGTTAAATGACTCACTGAGTGATAATTAAATTAATAATGAATGTGTTTGTCAGGAGATGATTCAGTGTGCAATGTTGCAGTGTTGAGAAAACACTTCTCAAAGTGAAATTATTTCTGTAAGTCCTGTGAGCAACTGCGGTGTGGCTCGCCTCTCAGTGATAGTCACATGAGTGTCTGTTTTTGGTGTGCGATTCAACAAACCTGAAAGAGCTTCTGAACTGATATATACAGTGGGCTTTATTTTAGAAAGAACAATTAAAACTATTTTTTTTAAGTAGTTGGAAGAATTATTATGACGTCACCACACAAAACCACACTGGTATGGATGGATGGATGGATGGATGGTTAGGTGGGTGGGTGGATGGATGGAAGGGTGGATAGATGGGTGGGTTTGTGGGTCGATGGATGGATGGATGGATGGATGGATGGATGGATGGATGGATGGATGGTTAGGTGGGTGGATGGATGGATGGATGGATGGATGGATGGATGGATGGATGGATGGATGGATGGATGGATGGATGGATGGATGTTTGGATAGATGGATGGCTGGCTAGATGGATGGGTGGGTGGATAGATGGAAAGGTGGATAGATCTGTGGATTTGTGGGTGGATGGATGGATGGATGTTTGGATGGATGGATGGATGGATGGATGGATGGATGGATGGATGGATGGATGGATGGATGGATGGATGGATGGATAGGTGGATGGTTAGGTGGATGGTTAGGTGGATGGATGGATGGTTAGATGGATGGATGGATGGATGGATGGATGGATGGATGGGTGGATAGATGGGTAGATGGATGGATGTTTGGATGGATGGATGATTGGATGGATGGATGGTTAGGTGGATGGATGGATGGTTAGGTGGATGGATGGATGGATGGATGGATGGATGGATGGATGGATGGATGGATGGATGGATGGATGGATAGATGTGTGGGTTGATGGATGGATGGATGGATGGATGGATGGATGGATGAGTGGATAGATGGATGGATGGATGGATGGTTAGGTGGGTGGATGGATGGATGGATGGATGGATGGATGGATGGATGGATGGATGGGTGGGTGGGTGGATGAATGGATGGATGGGTGGGTGGATAGATGTGTGGGTTTGTGGGTTGATGGGTGGATGGATGGATGATTAGGTGGGTGGGTGTATGGATGGATGTATGGATGGATGGATGGGTGGGTGGGTCGATGGGTGGATGGATAGATGGTTAGGTGGGTAGATGGATGGATGGATGGTTGGTTGGATGGATGGTTGGATAGTTGGATGGATGATTAGAGAGATGGATGGATAGATGGATGGATGGAGTTTTTTGTGATGTATTTGTTGCTTGAAAAAGTTAATTTTATTGCATTAGAATGCTTTAATGACCGTTAAGGGTGTTGTTGTGGCCCAGGAAGGGTGTAGCAGTTAAAGATTCCCACACTGCTGTGAATGACGTGCTCCTCTTTCTCCATCTTTCTCTCAGGTGGGTACTACCTTACGTCTCTCTACGCTGCCCTTTTTTACATCAGCAGCTACCAGCCTCGTCTAGCGAAGCGGCAACTCAGTGCAGAAGCACACCAGTCTCTCAGCCAATGGCATCGCAGACGCACACTTCACGGCAACCAGTCACGCCACAGCCGAAACCGCAGGACCATCCGGAGGCACGGGCCGCTTCTTGAGGATGGGAACTCTTTAAACAAGAGCATGGGGTCCAGCAGTCTGAGCGACGTCACCCACGGCTTGCAGGAAACACTCAACGATGTGGATGAAGAGTTGGAGGCTGTGAAGGAAGAAGAGGAGGGAAGTGCAGGTCGAGAACAAGCACAGGTACCAGAGACGCTGGACCTCACCTGTCCCGAGAGAACTGAGGCAGAAAAGCCGACTGGAAATCACACGATCCTGAGTTAATAAGCAAGGGGTATCAAAGAACTTAACTTTGGACTTATGCTTCCACCGCAGGAACTTTCCCCAGAAACTAGGGAATTTGGGGCGACCGTGGGACTAGGGACTTTGGGGTGGGACTCCCCACCGCAGGATCCAGGGTCTAAATGATGTTCTGGGTGAAAATGCCCCCCTCAGAAAGTCCCTGCTCGCGAAGGTAGTGCTTTTTCAATGTTCAGAAACTTTTAGGAGAGGGACTTGGGCGCTGAACATGCTGATTGGTTGAGTTCATGAGTATATTTAATAAATGACTTCCATTTTAATACCATGTAGACGTAATCCAGTGACACGTAATGCTTTAATTTATTTCAAAATGTTCAAAATGGAGCCTAACAACATGAATCAGGTTTACAAGAGGAAAATCTTAACCAGCACACGTCATCTGTTTCGTCCAGATAACAAGGAAATGAAACTAATGAAATTCCTCCGTTGAGTGACTGTGTTGAATTCAGACATTTCCTCTTCCTGTCATCCAATACCCTTGCAAAGTTAAGGGCCTGTCCCAATACCCACTCTTGAGGCATTCACACCTTGTCTGCTTTCATGACGTATTTCCTGTGTTTGACCCAAGTGCTCAAGTAGGTGCAAAGACCGCAAGTCAAGTGCACGTATACATTTTGATAACCGGATGGGACACACTTACAACATAGTGTTGTTAAAATACAAGAGCTTTATTTACACATGATGATTTTCTATGTAACAAACACAGTGTATAAAGGTTTTACAACACCAAATACTTCCACCAACTTTACATTTTACTATCAAGTCATAGTAAATATCTAATTAAGTTTGCCTGCACTGGAAAGTTTCTGAAGCAGTATTCGAGTGTTATTAATGTGGATTTCATGTGCTTTGGCATTTTTCCGAAGGGACAGTCTTGTACACTTTCCTTTCACATACATGTGCTCTCAAGTAGCCAACACCACAATTTAGGGTAGGCTAGGGCCTATGCTATCAATTCTCTGCCGTCCATTGTGACCACTAGGGGGAACTATTGTACATGTTTCTCCATTCATGTGTTATCAAAAACATTGGAGATTTTTAATTCTTATTGTGATGTTCATAGATTTGTCATTGTTTTTTATGTGGACAGTTTTTTATATTTTTTTTAATTTATTTTTTTGTGGACTGCAGTATATTTTGGTTTCTTGTATCAATTCTCATGTTTCTTGAACAGACAATACATAATCAGCCTAGGTGTGACCATTACACTTAAAAAAAGAAGAAGAAAAAACAGAGAACTGTGTTCATAGTTCATATTCCTCTACACACATCATACACACATCAGTTCACATCACTTGGCAGTTTATTGTGAATGGTGAACACAAACACTTAGCACTTAACTGTTACATTCTTACAATTGTTTGTTTAGAATAATGCATATATAAGGAACCAGATAACAATCCCCATTACATATTCAGATGTGGCATTAAGTCTAAAATCAAAGCAGCTTCACAGTGATAACATGAAAATAATCTAACACTGATCAATAATATTGTTGAATATTAAATGTCCTCAACTAAGCAAAGCCAAAAGCCAAGGCAACAGTGGCAAGGAACCAAAACTCCATCAGGGACAGAATGGAAAAAAAAAACCTTGGGAGAACCCAGACTCAGTCGGGGGCCAGTTCTCCTCTGACCAACGAAAGAACAGTATGTGATTTGGGTAGCACTGAAGGATGAGTTGGGATAGGTCCAGGGCAGGCACAGGTCCACCATAGAGGGTCCCTCGGAATAAGCAGAGAGACTAATATTAGCGTAGACGGCATCCTTCTTATGACGTACTAAGTACATCAGGATTTGCAGGGCGTGTTCCCGGTTCCGGCTGATCTAAACTATGCACCCAGCAAACAAATTTAGGTTCTGGGAACGTTCTGGGAACATTAGTTTTTGGTTCCTAGTCCTGTCCTGAAACTTTCCCTTAAGGTTAACAGTCCTGAAACTTTCCCTTAAGGTTAAGGGAACTTTCCCGGATCATTCTCCTTACGTTAAAAATATGGAACCTAAAAATAACCTGGAGCGTTCCTATAACATTCTTGTGTTCCTATAACATTCTTGTTTGTTATGTGAATGTTAGGCCAAAGAGAGTCTAGATTTGTTTTTTACTCTAGATTTGAAATGACAGAGTGTGTCTGCTTCCCGGACAATGTTAGGAAGATTGTTCCAGAGTTTTGGTGCTAAATAGGAAAAGGATCTACCACCAGCAATCGATTTTGATAATCTAGGTATTATCAACTGGGCGGAATTCCGAGATCGCAATAGACGTGAAGGACTATAATGCATTAAGAGCTTGCTCAAGTACTGCAGAGCTAAACCATTTAGTGCTTTATAAGCAATCAGCAATATTTTAATTATACGATGTTTAATAGGCAGCCAATGCAGGGTTGACATAACCGGCGAGCTGCTGCGTTTTGTACTAGCTGAAGTTTGTTTATTAAGCAGGGCAACCACCCAGTTGAGCATTACAATAATCTAGTCTTGATGTCATGAACGCATGAACTATTGCTCTGCATTTTCAATGAGAGCATATGGCGTAATGTAGATATATTTTTAAGATGAAAAAATTCGGTTCCCTTTCGTAGTCACTCCGAGTTACGTCAAGGAGTGACGGAGAATGGGGGTTTCGCATAGAAAGCCAATCCTCTTCGAGTATTTAACAACGAGCCAATGGCATGAAAATGCCATGGGTCTGCGGAATTTGCATAGCGTACTCCGCCCACCCATGTGGGTATAAAAGGAGGAAGCAAACGCACCGCAGCATGTTTTCGCTTCGGAGCCAAGAGCATTCTTCTCTCCACAAGCCATATCACTAAGCCTCTTCGAGACGAGCGTCCTCTTCAGTGTTGGTGTGACGGCGGTACCCAGCGAGATTCTGCATTGCCTGCGATCTGTGCAGTGGTCTGCCAGACTTTGCGCTTCTCCCTGGTCGCCTCGGCGCTGAAAGAGTGAATTTCCTCCTCTCCATTGAAAGAGCTGCACGCGGCACGTCTTTTTAAAGATGGTTCGCCCGTGTTCTTCTGGGTGCGGTCGATATCTGTCCTCCTCTGATGGGCACGATCGCTGCTTTGTATGTCTGGGTCTTCGTCATGCTAAAGCAGCGTTCGTGGATGAGTCATGTGCTCATTGTGGTAACATGACCATCTCAACACTTAGATCGAGACTCAATGATCTTACAGTGAGAGTCCCCGTCCCCGCTACCCGTTCAGCTTCCTCTACCCGGGGAAGCTCTTCGGCTCGCGGCCAGGGTGATCTGACGGTGACGGTGTGGAACAAACCCCCGACGCTAGCTCCTCGGGTCCCACCCACCGCAACAGTGTTGCAGCCAGCGAGCGCCGAAACGGTGCAGACGTCTGCCTGTTCGCAGGTACCGTCTGTTTCGTTCGGCGCTCCAGAGGAGGATGCGATGTCGATCGCGGCATCACAAGGCGAGCTGGATTCTTCGGGGTCTGAAGATGTGGCGGCGCTGCCTCCCTCGGGAGTGCCAGCGCCGCCCGTCTCGGATCCCGAGATGACGGCTATGCTGTCTCGGGCCGCCGTGAGTATCGGGTTGGATTGGAATCCTCCGGCCCACCCCGATCACTCGCGGATGGACGAATGGTTTTTGGGCAAAGCCGCCGCTGCAAAGCCACAGCCGACCCCAATACCATTCTTTCCCGAGCTGCATGCGGAACTGACGAAGACGTGGCAGGCTCCTTTGTCTTCCCGCGTTCGTCCGTCAGCTTCCCCCGCCTTTCCTCCCCTCGACGGCGCAGCTGCCCGTGGGTATGCTGGGGTGCCTCCGGTGGAGCGCTCTGTTGCGATGCAACTGTGTCCGCAGAGCGCCTCCTCCCGGGGACCACCCAAGCATCCCTCCAAAGCCTGTAGGTTCTCGTCATCTATGGTGGCGCGATCCTATAGCGCGGCGGGGCGGGCGGCCGCCGCTCTGCATGCGATGAGCACTTTGCAGGTTTTCCAAGCCAAACTGCTCAGAGATATGCACGAGGGCGGGACTGATCAAGGGTCGTTCAATGAACTGCGAGCGGCCACTGACCTCGCTCTCCGGGCGACGAAAGTGGCGGCTCGTTCCCTTGGTCAGGTGATGGCCACTAGTGTGGTCCAGGAGCGTCATCTTTGGCTCAACCTGGCGGAAGTGCGGGACGCTGAGCGGACCCGTCTGCTCGACGCCCCCCTTTCCCAGGCTGGCCTTTTCGGCGGTGCGGTTGAGGACTTTGCCCAGCAGTTCTCGACCGCCCAGAAGCAGACAGAGGCGATTAAACATATCCTGCCCCGACGGCCAGCTGCTGCCTCCACCCAGCCGTCGCCGCAGCCGCCTCAGCCTGCTCGCCGCCGAAGACGTTCCACTGCGGCCCCCCTCCCTCCGGAGCGACCCCAGCAGCAGCCTCCACCCGGGTCGCGCCGTAGAGGCGGTCGCAGAGGAACGTCACAGCCCCCTCAGGCCCCGCCCCCCGCTAAACGCCGGGCTAAGCGGCGTTCCTGAGACGGGCTGCTCAGTGATGGTTTCGAGTTTTTCCCAGGAGGAGGTAGCAGGCCCCCTCCTTCCCCCGGTGGAGGGCCGGGGGAGAATCTTTTGTTCTCCGCTCCCCGCTGCTCACCCACGGGTGGGCAGCACCCTGAGTTGGTTAAAGAAAGACTTGACACTATCACTGAGCACACAGACCGGGATGAGCGCGCACGATGCTCCAGAGTGTCGCCCCGCTCATTCCTCTCTGTCTCTGAGGGCGCGGAGAGGAGCGTGCGTCGTCCCCGGACCGCACCGCTCCTCTCCCCCTCTGTCGTCAGACCCCCGGCAGAACAGACCCCCGTGGAACGCTGGTCCTTCCCTGGTCTCTTCTGTCGGGGAGCGGAGCTCGACTACGCACCCGCATGTGGTATCTCCCGTGCGCATGCCAGTCACTCCGCCCCGCTGCCCCTCCGGGGGGACGTCTGTGGCTCGTATGACCCCGCTGGTTCGGTTCCTCGGAGCTTGGCTCGAGCTCCCCGGTCTGTCCCGCTGGGTCATCAGAACGATCAGATTCGGCTACGCGATTCAGTTCGCACGATCTCCTCCCCGTTTCAGGGGAGTTCGCTCCACTATAATCGGTGGCAATGCCCCGGTTTTGAGAGCGGAGATTGCGACCCTGCTGGCGAAGGGTGCAATCGAGACGGTCCCTCCAGCCGAGGTGAAGTCCGGTTTTTACAGCCCCTACTTCATTGTCCCCAAGAAGACCGGTGGGTTACGACCGATCCTCGACCTGCGCGTTTTGAACCGCACTCTGCATCGAATGCCGTTCAAAATGCTCACGGCCAAACGCATTTTCGAATGTGTTCGTCATCAGGATTGGTTTGCAGCGATCGACCTGAAGGATGCGTACTTTCATGTCTCCATATTGCCTCGACACAGACCGTTTCTTCGGTTCGCTTTCGAAGGCCAGGCATATCAGTACGCGGTTCTCCCATTCGGGTTAGCTCTGTCCCCTCGCGTCTTCACGAAGATCGCCGAGGCAGCCCTTGTTCCCCTTCGCGAACACGGGGTTCGCATCCTGAACTATCTCGACGATTGGCTAATTTTGGCTCACTCTCGAGAACAGGTTTGCGAACACAGAGATCTAGTGCTTCAGCACTTAGCCCGTCTGGGCCTTCGGGTCAACCGGGAGAAGAGCAAACTTTGCCCCGTGCAGAGGATCTCTTTTCTTGGCATGGAGATAGACTCGGTCGCCATGTCCGCGCAGCTTACGAGCGAGCGCGCACACTCACTGCTGACTTGTCTTCGACAGTTCGACGGCAAGAGTGCGGTTCCACTGAAACTCTTTCAGAGGCTCCTGGGGCATATGGCATCCGCAGCCGCGGCTACGCCACTCGGATTGCTTCATATGAGACCGCTTCAGCTCTGGCTTCGCGATCGAGTCCCGAGGTGGGCATGGCATCGTGGCTCGCTCCGGGTTCCAGTAACTCCAGCGTGCCGCCGAACCTTCTTCCCGTGGTTGAACCTCAGCTTTCTTCGGGCAGGTGTCCCTCTCCAGCGAGTTTCCAGGCATCTCGTTGTCTCCACGGATGCGTCTACCACGGGTTGGGGTGCCATGTGCAATGGGCATGCAGCCGCGGGTTCCTGGACAGGTCCCCAGCGCCTCATGCACATCAATTGCCTCGAGCTGCTGGCAGTACGCCTGGCCCTGCACCGCTTTCGAGCACTGCTCAGGGGTCAACACGTACTTGTCCGCTCAGACAATACCGCTGCAGTAGCGTACATCAACCACCAGGGGGGTCTACGCTCACGTCGGATGTCGCAGCTCGCTCGCCACCTCCTATTATGGAGTCAGAAGCACCTGAGGTCCCTTCGTGCTGTGTACATTCCTGGAGCCCGGAACCTGGCAGCCGACGAGCTGTCACGGATCCGCCCTGTCTCCGGCGAATGGCGACTCCATCCCCAGACGGTCCAGCTGATTTGGGACCAGTTCGGGGAAGCTCAGATAGATCTGTTTGCCTCCCGGGACTCGTCCCACTGCGTCCAGTTTTATTCCCTGTCCGAGGGCACGCTCGGTACAGATGCGCTGGCGCACAGCTGGCCGCGGGGCCCACGCAAGTATGCGTTTCCCCCAGTGAGCCTCCTTGCACGGGTGTTGTGCAAGATCAAGGAGGACGAGGAGCAGGTCCTGCTGGTAGCCCCTTATTGGCCCACCAAGACGTGGTTCTCCGAACTCATGCTCCTCGCGACAGCACCTCCTTGGGCTATTCCTCTGAGACAAGATCTGCTCACTCAGAGACGGGGCACTCTGTGGCACCCTCGTCCCGATCTATGGAGGCTACATGTGTGGCTCCTGGACGGCACGAGGCAGGTTTGAGTTCGCTACCACCTGCGGTGGCAGCAACCATCACTTCCGCCAGAGCGTCGTCTACTAGACACCTGTATGCGTTGAAGTGGAACCTCTTCGTCAACTGGTGCTCTTCTCGTCGAGAAGACCCCAGGAGATGCTCGATCGGTGTTGTGCTTTCCTTCCTGCAGGACGGGTTGGAGCGTAGGCTGTCGCCCTCCACCCTCAAAGTTTACGTTGCGGCTATTTCCGCCTCTCATGATGCAGTTGAAGGTAAGTCCGTTGGGAAGCACGACCTGGTCATCAGGTTCCTGAGGGGAGCGAGGAGGCTAAATCCGTCTCGTCCTCCCCTCGTGCCCTCTTGGGACCTCTCGGTAGTGTTAAATGCTCTGCAGAGGCCTCCCTTTGAGCCTTTGCAATCGGTTGAGTTTAAGTTCCTGTCTTTAAAGACAGCTCTCCTGGTTGCATTGGCCTCCATCAAGAGGGTAGGGGACCTGCACGCATTCTCCGTTGACGAAGCGTGCCTAGAGTTCGGGCCGGCTTACTCTCACGTTGTTCTGAGACCCCGGCCCGGTTACGTGCCCAAGGTTCCCACAACTCCCTTCCGGGATCAGGTGGTGACCTTGCAAGCGCTGCCCCTGGAGGAGGCAGACCCAGCCTTGGCACTGCTCTGTCCGGTGCGTGCACTCCGCACCTACGTTGACAGAACACGGTGTTTCAGGACCTCAGATCAGCTCTTTGTTTGTTATGGGGGGAGCCAGAAGGGAAGGGCTCTCTCAAAACAGCGGCTGTCTCACTGGTTAGTGGACGCCATTGTTTTGTCTTACCAGCAGCAAGGTCGACCGTGCCCCCTTGGTGTGACAGCCCACTCCACTCGGAGTGTGGCTTCCTCTTGGGCTTTAGCGCATGGCGCCTCGCTAACAGACATCTGCAGAGCTGCAGGCTGGGCGACACCTAACACCTTCGCAAGATTTTATAATTTGCGAATCGAGCCGGTTTCCTCTCACGTACTCGCCTCCGCTAGTGCTGGAACCGCTTGAGTGTCTTCGCTTGCTCGCCACTCCACTCCTCAGATTGGATAAGTGCGATATTCCTCAGTTGTCCTTCGTTGAAGCCCTGAGTCCTCCAGCACTTATGATGCGGGCACCACTGCGCTTGCTCTGGTGCCGGCTAAGTGCCTCCATGTGCACGGTTCCCCTTTGGTAACTGTCTCATGTGTATTATCCACTGTAAGTCTCTCTGAGCATGTGTCTTCCCTTGGCAAGCCATCTGCCACCCCTGGAGCTAATTGCCACCTGCGGTTGGCGCTCCAGTATTCTCCATATGCAGCCCCAGTGGCCATATGTGTTTTTGTAAGTCCTCCCTTCGGTAGGCATCTGGTAGCATGTCCCTCCCGGGATATGTTTCCCAGTGTACCTTGGTAATTCTGTGTCAAAGTGGGACCTTTGTGTAATTTTGTGTTAGAGGTCTAGACTTTCGCAGAGCACTGGAAGACAGCTGGAAGATGGCGTGATGGCATAGACCCCCATTCTCCGTCACTCCTTGACGTAACTCGGAGTGACTACGAAAGGGAACGTCTCGGTTACAGATGTAACCCTCGTTCCCTGAGTAGGGAACGGAGACGTTACGTCTCCTTGCCACTTCTGCTGTACCGCTGGGTGACGCCTGAGATCAGTCTTGGCTCCTCAGCGAAGACATGCTGCGGTGCGTTTGCTTCCTCCTTTTATACCCACATGGGTGGGCGGAGTACGCTATGCAAATTCCGCAGACCCATGGCATTTTCATGCCATTGGCTCGTTGTTAAATACTCGAAGAGGATTGGCTTTCTATGCGAAACCCCCATTCTCCGTCACTCCTTGACGTAACGTCTCCGTTCCCTACTCAGGGAACGAGGGTTACATCTGTAACCGAGACGTTTTACATATACTAGACACGTGACTTTCAAAAGAGAGATTGGTATCAAAGAGCACACCCAGGTGCCTAACGATGACGAAGACTTAACAGAGCAGCCATCAAGTGTTAGACAGTATTCTAGGCTGTTACGTGTGGAAGTTTTTTGTCAGATAATGAATCTCTTTTTTTGCAGAAATTAGTTGTAGGAAATTACTAGTCATCCAATTTTTTAAATCAGCTATGCATTCCGTTAATTTTGTGAGTTGGTAAGTTTCTTAGGTTTTGAAGAAATATACAGCTGAGTGTCAGCAGCATAACAGTGAAAGCTAATTCCATGTTTCTTAATGATATCTTCTAATGGTAGCATGCAACGGTCCTAGTACAGAGCCTTGTGGGGTACAACCATGATCGGATGATAAGAGCAGATCATTTGTGACTCAATTAGAGCTGTCTCGGTACTATGGTACGGTCTACCTGTTTATGTTTATGTTTATGGTACGGTCAATTAACCTGTTTCCCATCTGCAGCAAAATCCAAAATTTTACTGATAAAATATATACAACATGCATGTTATTTTTACTCATAAGTTGGATATACATTAAGGCCTTTTCTGGCATATCTCTGAATACACAGATGGTTGAAGACACATTCTGAATTTGTGATGCTTTGATTGACAGCTTTGTGAGGAGTGTGAGCTTTAATGAAGCCGCAGTTAATGGAGATAAATAGGGAAGTGCCAGTGGCAAAATGCACCCCAGCACTTTCATACCAATCATTCTCTACAATAAACCACCGGATGGATCATTAACAACTGCCTGGATTTTTCCTTTCTGTCTCACACACACTGTTACACCTCTTCTGTCACGGGCCCATGTGAATGTCTCATTTCAGCAACTTGTTCACAACAATTTTGCTGAGATAGTGCTGTGAATAGCACATACAAATCCATTGGTATTTGTATGTGTGTATATATTCATATATATATATATATATATATATATATATATATATATATGAAGAGTTCAGATGCAAAAGCCTCTAAATGCCATTTGAAATTTTCTTCTAAAATGACCATTTTTATCAAACTTGTATATTTAAGTTCAGTATTTTCACTTAAATGACAATTAATAGGTAATCTTCTTTGCCATTTAAGTGAAATTACTGAACTTAAATATACAAGCTTGATAAAAATTATCATTTTAGAAGAAAATTTCAAATGGCACTTAGAGGCTTTTGCATCTGAACTCTTCATATATATATATATATATGCTTTTTGTAAGTAATCAGCAATGTTTAGAAATGTATATGATGTTTACTAGGGAGCCAATGGTTGACAGAACCAGGCTAATATGGTCAAATAAAATCAGTCAATCAATCAATATGGTCATACTTCCTGGTTCTGGTTGGAACTCAAGCTGCTGCGTTTTGGACCAGCTAAAGTTTGTTTATTAAGCGTGCAGGGCAACCACCCAGTAGAGCATTACAATAATCTAGCCTTGATATCATGAACGCATGAACTAATTGTTAGATATATTTTTAAGATGGAAAAAATGCGGTTTTACAGATACTAGATACTTTACAGAAACTAGTTTTACAGATACTAGATAACAGATGAAGAAAGACAATGTTTATTTTCAAGGGATATTTCTACTTTGTCTACTTGAGGGACAAAGAATAAAAAAAAATATTTAAAAAAAAATGTAATTCAAATGAAAAGCTAATGAATGGATGGTCAAAAATAATCAGGAAAATAAATGAAATCGGAGGGACTTGGGTGACCTTACGGGGTCAGAGAGACAGGCCTCTTCCTGTCAACCCCTGAGTGACCTCTGACCCCTGCTGTGGGCTGAGTCTCCCACACAGGGCTTGTGTAGGGGTCGACGGGGAAACCAGCCGTGCGTGTCAAACACTTTGCCAGAAGTTTGTGATGACAAGGAAAGTAAAAGCCAACCCACGGGTAGAAACTTTTATTTATTTTATATTTTGTCTGCAATTCATGTCATTTCCTTGATATCGTTTAAACAAAAGAGATACAAATTGCCCCCAAAATGGTTAAAAGAAATATACAGCAGCAGTGATTTTAATGAATTAGTTTAAATGGTGCTTCTCTCAAATTCAAATGTCCTCGTTTTTCAGTCTTTTTTGTATTTTCAGTCAGACAATTAAACCATCGCCTAATTAATTCATAAATACTCTTTTGTCTCTTTTCTGAGTGGATTTGTGCTCTTCAAATATGTCTGGATTTAGAAAAGTATCTAATTAATTATCTAATGAGTTAAATTGACTTTCAATTGCTCTTTGAACTTTTCAAATTGAATGTTTTGTTGATATAATGGCCATATCATCATAAAGACATCATCAACAGTCACATCATATGTTTTAATGCAGACAGGAGAGGGACAAAAAAGAGCTCAGGTTTCCAAGATTGAAATCCTTTACATTTCAATAAAATCTCCAAAAAAGTATAGTCAGAAATACATGTGTATTGTGTGATAAAAATGGATGAAATATTGATGAAGATGATGATACGAGTCAGGTCCTTTAGAGCAAACCAAAAACGTGCCTGTCGGACCTCAGCGGGTAAACATTCACACAACCTTCAAATAACTGAAGAACATATTCACTTCTTTATCCAATCCAGATAATCCAAAATACATGGCGCTTGGATTACTGTAACTTTAACCGTATTTCTGACACAGATAAATACAAACGAAAACAATTAACAAACATTTTTAATTAAATAATGTATAAAAGTGAGACTGACTTTTATAGAGAACTGAGAGAAATGCATGTGACGGCCCTCGGTCAGGAAGACAAAACTCTTGGCTGACTTTTAACAGGTAAAGCTCATAAAAACCTCTCAAGAACATGTCAAAATCTGACATGTGAGGGAAAAAATATGAGAAAATATGCTTTTGCATTCACTCTCAAAACGTTTGTGTTCTTTGGGAGAGAACGTGAAGGCATTGACAAATTTAATTTTCCTCCCATCTCATATTTCCTTCCTTCGCCATGCCGTAAGTTTCACCCCCAAATCAAAAGAAATAAAATTAAAGAATTAAAAAATAAGCTCAAAAATAAGATTTATTTATTTTTTTCCCCCCCAGAAAAACTTTATTACTGTTATAAATGATATCACGACATTAATTATTTGAAAAAAAACCCCTAATTGTCTCTAAATCTTTTCTTTTTGATTTTGGCGTGGTTTCATGAGCTTCACCCTTAGATTTTATTAAGCATGTTCAGCAGTTATAAGGATTCGGTGCAACAGAACAGAAGACTATCTCAAGACCTCTGCTTTTCTCGGGTCCTGGCTGAGGAGGTATATCCTGTGTGTTTCCACTTGTGCTCCTCGAGAGGGTTTTCGGAGGCAAGGCAAGAAAGGCGATGAAGGCCTTAATGTTCGATGAAGGGAGATCTCAGCTCACTCCCCCCTAAGGCCATAGGAAGACATGGGTATACTCAATCAAACGCTGCGATGCGCATTGAAACTAGTGGTTAGATGTATTGGGTGCAGTGCATTCAGAGCATTGTCATGAGGAATGTAACAAGTCTGTCAGGCATTTGAGATGGAAGTTTTGATACATTAATATGATGCCAGGTCAGTGCATTTAAGACATTCTCAGAGTCATTATGTGTGTGGACTGAGGTTTGGGGAGAGTTTCGGTTAGTGGGCGTGAATGTCCAGGCCTTGTCCTATGAGGGGTTCGGCGGGGTGGCTGTGGGGGGGAGGGTGGAGCAGCATGGCAGTGTGGGGGCCGGGATAGGGGTGCAGGGACGGGCCGGCGTGGGGGTATCCCGGCTGGGGCAGGAGGGCCCCAGGGTAATCCGTGGGCATTCCCTGAAGCCCTGACAGTAGAGGAAGAGAGAGAGAGTCAATCCTGAGGACAGGTACATCACCCAAGTGTCCAGTATAACACAATAGAAAAATGCACGTGTATTGTGTATAGTAGTTCACCCAAAATTAAAAGTTTTCAGAGTTTTAGCGTCAGCACTACATTAAACTACTATATATAATGTTGAATACATTTACTTCTTTGGGAATGAGACATTATTACCAGTCACCCAGAGACCTTCAAAATGATACTAAACAATCCTTAAAGATTATCATATTCACATTAAAACCATTTAAATTCTTGTGTGAATGATCTCTGCAAGAGTGTGTGTGTGTGTGTGTGTGTGAGAGAGAGAGAGTTGTTCACATGTTAATTTGAAAGCAAGGTCCTTTGTCTTCAGAGGACTCTGGTAAGACTGAGTTCCAGTTTTCCAGTCTTACAACTACTATATATAATGTTAAATACAATTTGTAATAATGCAATGGGGGAATATTCGTGGGTCCTGATAATCCCAAATGTCTGTTACCAGTAAAAAAGTGGCCGACATTGTTTAAAATCTAGTCAGTGAAAGAGCGCGAGCATATTCGTCTAAAATAATTCTGTGTTTTCAGCTTCAGAGTCATGAATATTGTTATTCTGGTGTCCATTGTTCTGTGCTTTGGGTTTCAGCACCAAGTCAAATCCTGTTCATTTACACACACAATGTTATACAAATTTAGCATTTTAATCAACAGTACATTTTTTGATAACTTTTTACTTGAGTATCACAATAATATTGTATCATGAGTTAAGTATCGTGACATGAGGGTATCGTTACACCCCTACACCCTAGTCTTACAAAGGAAGTGTTCGCAAACAACCAGCCTGTTTAACAGCTTTAGATGATGTCATGTGTTGGACTGACACATAATACGTAGTGGCAGAAAAAAAACATTCAACACCCCCAAAGCTTCACAGTCCTATAACTCATCCTGAGTCGACATTTCATTCATTAGGCAGTTTTGTTTTATCTGCTTAAAGGGATACTCCACTTTTTTGGAAATAGGCTCATTTTACCACTCCCCCAGAGTTAAACAGTTGAGTTTTACCGTTTTCATTCAGCCGATTTTTTTATATTTAGAAGAATATCAGTAACCAGACAGTTTCTGGTCTCATTGACTTCCATAGTAGGAAAAAATATATACTATGGAAGTCAATGAGACCAGAAATTGTCTGGTTACAGATATTCTTCTAAATATAAAAACATTGGCTGAATAAATTCGAAAACGGTAAAGCCCAACTGTTTAACTCTGAGGGAGTGGTAAAATGAGCCTATTTCCAAAAAAAGTGGAGTATCCCTTTAAGCAATTCTTCTATCGCTTGTTTTTGGATCTGGATATTCAGTACTCTTTCAGAAGATGGTAATAACGTCCCCCTACCGTATAACATTGAAAACATGGAAAACATGTCACTAGAGGGGATACTCAGGGCCCTATCATACACCCGGTGCAATGAAGAGCCAGTGTTTTTTGCTAGTTTCAGCCCAACGCAGCTATCATTTTCACGTCCTGCGACATGTTATTTAAATAGCAAATGCACTTGGGCCCATTTGGTCTGAAAACGAGGTGTGTTGCATGCGTATTGTTGGCACATTATTTGAGGAACTGAAGTAGACTGAGCCGCAATGACCAACAAAAACCTGGTCTAAAGTCAATGGCGCAGTCATTTTTTGTTATTTAAAGAGTGTGTGAGTAATATGCACCTATAGGTGGGTCCACAATGCACCGAAACTTTGTCCCGTAGATGGCGTGCTCACGCTTTAACCTCGCGCACGAGCAGATCCGTTTCCTCACTATACAAGCGTTCAGTTTTTCCGCTTGCAAATTCTGCCATGTAAATAGCGAAACCAAGGGAATGGGAAATGAGACTCTGGTTGGTTTATTCCACGTTACGCCCAAAACACACCCATTACTCATTAAGAGAATAGGGACAACCCTTTTAGAGCATGCGCCGGGAGCACCGACCATTTTTCCCATCGTTAAACAAGCAAAAGTAGATTCGGACTCGCCCTAAGTGCACTTGCGTCGTGCACTTTAGACCATGAGATTAGATCCTTAAAATAGGGCCCTAAGAGTTCATTTTGAATACAGTATGTGTCTTTAGACATCATCCATCATTATACTTTTTGCCCCCCCAAGTACAAAAGAGAAACTTTGAAAGCAATGTTCTCACCTGCTGTCCTTAGACCTAAATGAGTTTGAGCATCCAACCCATATCCTCCAAGAGCCGCCCCCTCTGGACTGTACGGGGCACCCTGGCCTAAACACACACACAAATGTGTTATTCAGTGCAGAGAGCCACAAATGTTGATTTACTATACAATCAGAATGTAAAACGAGTCCTAGATAAACATGCACAAATGCAGTATAACTTTATGTTACCTGAGCGATTTGATTGGTCAATCATTGGCTGGACTATTCTGCGTCTGGCATTTATAAACCTGAGCGCAGACAGCAGGAGCAAACACACGATTAGAACAAATTAGACCAAACAGATTAGAACAGATTACACCAAATTGAAGAACCACAATGTCAATACAATCAGAAAATGTGAATCCGTTTTACACAAAAGAAATGCAGAACAAAAAGTAAATACATTATAATATATATATATGTATATATGTATATATATATATATATATATATATATAAATTATATATATATAAATATATATATATATATATATATATGTTTATATATTTATATACCCAAATACTAACCAGTTGTTGACCTGCAGTATGGTGAGACCCGTGTCCAGGGAGAGCTGTTTCTTCTGTTCTTCAGACGGGTACGGGTGCTGAGCGAGGACAAAAGGTGTGTAATGTAATTAAACCTAGGTTAATGGTGTGACTTTTGTGAGCGTACAGAAATAGGCATCTGCACAGTTACCCAGTTTATATTTACATACTCGGATTACTTCCTGAAAGTAACAAGTTAAGCAATGCGTTCACTTTTGAATTTGCATCATTATTTAGATAGAATGAATTTTTCAAGAAAGTAATGCATACATGGTAAAAAAGTACACATTATTAAATACTGACATATATATTTGTAACAATGTAACGCAAATAGTTAAAAGTAATGAAATAATGTAACTTGTTTCCTTTAAAATGCATTTACATATAAACATGCTCCTCAACAATGGTTACTGGTGACACTTTGAGACTTTTAACTAGAGCTGTCAAATGATTAAAATATTTAATCGCGATTAATCACATTAATGTCATAGTTAACTTGTGATTAATAGCAATTAATCGCACATTTTTATATATTCTAAATGTCTCTTGATTTCTTTTTGTCTCGCACTCGTCATCCACTCAAAACGTGACGTTAACCAACTATTTGGCTGGCTTGCAGACCCAAACAAGTGTGTGCAGCGTGCCTGTTTTGTTTCCAGTCTAGCTAGATCCGTTTGCGCTTTGGTCGACGAAGCAACAAAACATCCTCGGGTGTCACATGCCATTGAAATGAATGGGTTTCATAGCGCAGCATCACGCATGCCACGTCCTGTTGCAAAAACATGTGAAAAAAACGACAAAGTTTGCGAGGCCGTTAATCGCGCGATAAAAAAATTTACGCCGTTAAAATGGGCCGTTAATAACGCGTTTAACTGACAGCCCTAGTTTTTAACTGTACATCAATTGGTTTTCAATCTTACCGACAGGTGCTGAAAGAGCCATGCTCTCATAATGTTTGTTGCAACTTTGGGAAAGATTCCTCTTTTCTTGTTGTTTCGTCTGTCTCTGTCCGTTTCGTCTTCTTCTCCTGTGCTGGGCGATGCCACACTCCCATCCAATCCATCACCTGAAACCCCACAATGAAATATCCCATCAGATCGGACCGATAATAACAGGACGCTAGTCATTGAATTAAACATGCAACGACGTAGCATACTACTACTGTAAACATTCCTTACTGCATCTAGTTTATACAATTCACAAAATATTTGAAGAGAACAGTATGCAGTGTAACCAGTACTTGATTGTGTGTAAAATGGCTACCGGCATCACTGCAGTTCTCTGCGCTGTGTGAGGTGAGGCCACAGGAGGCGCTCGGCGTGCCCGAGGGGGTCGACACACACTCATCTGGGTCCCGCAACCAAGACTGATTCTAGATCACATGAACACACACACAATAAGAGGAAACAACCAAACACTTTAGATACAGAAAGACGCTGCACTCATATTAGTATGAATGGGAGAAAGGCAGAATATCTGGCGGAACAAGCCCCACCTTCTCGATAAAAGAGCCAATCGCTGATTGAAGTCATCAGATCGTTAGAAGCTCCGTTTGCTATAGAAATAGTCAGAGTTCTGAGACGCGCGCAGGACCGCACATGCACTCTAAAAAATGCTGGGTTGTTTTAACCCATCTTTGGGTCAAATATGGACAAACTCAGCCATTGGGTTAAATGTTTAAATGACATTTTTTTAACCCAACATTTGGGTTTGTCCATATTTAACCCAAATGTGGCTTATGCTGGGCTGTTTTAACCCATCTTTGCATCAAATATGGACAAACTCAGCAATTTGGGTTAAATGTTTAAATTATATTTTTAACCCAACATTTGGGTTTGTCCATATTTAACCCAAATTTGGCTTATGCTGGGCTGTTTTAACCCATCTTTGAGTAAAATATGGACAAACTCAGCCATTTGGGTTAAATGTTTAAATGATATTTTTAACCCAACATTTGGGTTTGTCCATATTTGAACAAATTTGGGTTAAAACAACCCAGCATTTTTTAGAGTGTGCGTATTGGCTATTTTTTAATGCTATATATATAAATATGCTTAACTACTACGCTTATACTCAGACAGCACCATAGTGTCGGCCCAGATCCGGCCCACATCTGGCACGCATTGAATCCACATGTACCAGATGTTGCCTGGATCGGGGCCGACACTATGTTGCTGCATCTATAGTCACTGCTGTGTCTGTGTAAATGCAGAGCACAAATTCTTCACGTCGCTTTCATTTCACTTTCATAAGAATCCACATTTATGAAATAGTTTACGTCAGATTTAGCTGCTGATTTAAATTATGCCATTTAATAGACCTTATTCAGAGGAGGGCCATGACATATATGAAAGCAAGGCTGTGTGTGAAACACTTGCTGTGCTTTCAATGGGTTTTCAGAAAACCTGTATGAAGCATCCAGAAAACTTACAGCATAATTCTCCACAGCTTGTATTGTCTAGGGTTTTTTTGACTACTGACATTTCCTGAAAAGATAGTTTTGTGGTGTTTTGTCAGCAGAACAATCCAAAAAGTAACGTAAATAACAGTACAACCCACGGAAGAGATGCATGTCTGTCCCTCACAGCCTTGCTTTCAAAGATGGCGCTGCTGTGAATAAGGTCTATAGTGAGTTCAGCAAGCAGCTTTTGATATTTCAGGATTCCCATTTGAGTAGACAGGACTTGGTCTTGAATGCCCAAAACCATAAATATGGCCGTCGGGTGAACAGACAAAGAAAAAGGGACTTTGAAACCACAAACACCCTAGACTCACTTGTTCTGACAGATTGGTGCAAGAACCAGTGAAATCTTCCATGTCAGATTTGGATCCCCCATCCCGGTCCTCCAGCACCAAATCAGTGGGCATCTTGCCCTTTAGACAGGTGATGTAGCGATGACAGAAGTTATCACAGAGGTCATGAACCTAGAAGAGAAAATAGACTCATTGACATCCATTCATTCTGAATGTTAATCCTGTTTTTACAGCACAGGGAGAGAAGGCTTTGTGATTTCAAAACACACAAAGTTTTAATATGGGGAAGTGTGCATGAGGGATATCATGAAATAAGGAAATAAAAGATAAAATATATAATATAATATATAAATAAAAGCCCTAGAATAGACTAGTCATACACACAGAACATGTCAAAGAAATGAAACCAAACTCCTTGTAATCACTGTTGACTTTGCTTACATGATGGAATATCATACATCTCACAAGTTATTTTGGCAAAAACGACATATAACCAAATTCAAGGTTATTTTGGCTAGAAGTGTGTTACTCATAGCCTAGAAGTTTGTTACTCACAGCCTAGAAGTGTTACTTATAGCCTAGGAGTGGGTTACTCATAGCCTAGAAGTGTGTTACTCTTTGCCTAGAAGTCTGTTACACAGCCTAGAAGTGTTAATCATTGCCTAGAAGTGTGTTACTCATTGCCTAGAAGTCTGTTACTCATAGCCTAAAAGTGTTACTCATAGCCTAGAAGTGTGTTACTCGTGTGTTACTCATAGCCTAGAAGTGTGTTATTCATAGCCTAGAAGTGTGTTACTCATAGCCTAGAAGTGAGTTACTCATAGCCTAGAAGTGTGTTATTCATTGCCTAGAAGTGTGTTACTCATAGCCTAGAAGTGTGTTACTCATAGCCTTGGCTTGAAGTGTGTTACTCTTTGCCTAGAAGTGGGTTACTCATAGCCTAGAAGTGTTACTCATTGCCTAGAAGTGTGTTACTCATTGCCTAGAAGTGTGTTACTCATTGCCTAGAAGTGTGTTACTCATTGCCTAGAAGTGTGTTACTCTTAGCCAAGAAGTGTGTTACTCATAGCCTAGAAGTGTGTTATTCATTGCCTAGAAGTGGGTTACTCTTAACCTAGATGTGGGTTACTCATAGCCTAGAAGTGGGTTACTCATAGCATAGAAGTGGGTTACTCATAGCCTAGAAGTGTGTTACTCATAGCATAGAACTGTGTTTCTCATATCCTAGAAGTGTGTTATTCACAGCCTAGAAGTGGGTTACTCTTTGCCTAGAAGTGTGTTACTCATAGCCTAGAAGTGGGTTACTCATAGCCTAGAAGTGTGTTACTCTTAGCCTAGAAGTGGGTTACTCATAGCCTAGAAGTGGTTACTCATAGCCTAGAAGTGGGTTACTCATAGCCTAGAAGTGTGTTACTCTTAGCCTAGAAGTGGGTTACTCATAGCCTAGAAGTGTGTTACTCATAGCCTAGAAGTGTGTTACTCTTAGCCTAGAAGTGGGTTACTCATAGCATAGAAGTGGGTTACTCATAGCCTAGAAGTGTGTCACTCATAGCCTTGAAGTGTGTTACTCTTAGCCTAGAAGTGTGTTACTCATATCCTAGAAGTGTGTTATTCACAGCCTAGAAGTGTGTTACTCTTAGCCTAGAAGTGGGTTACTCATAGCATAGAAGTGGGTTACTCATAGCCTAGAAGTGTGTTACTCATAGCCTTGAAGTGTGTTACTCATATCCTAGAAGTGTGTTACTCATAGCCTAGATGTGGGTTACTCATAGCCTAGAAGTGGGTTACTCATAGCATAGAAGTGGGTTACTCATAGCCTAGAAGTGTGTTACTCATAGCCTAGAAGTGTGTTTCTCATATCCTAGAAGTGTGTTATTCACAGCCTAGAAGTGGGTTACTCTTTGCCTAGAAGTGTGTTACTCATAGCCTAGAAGTGGGTTACTCATGGCCGGACTATATCGGTTCTATAGTTAGTGTAGACTTGTAACTGACGGCTATTGCTCGCTGGGTAACCAAATGTACCATGGTATGATGGGATTTTCTAACATGGTATCAAGGTAAAGTTTTTGGTCATGTGTTCCCATAATTTTTTTTTTACAACATGTACCATAATAATGTTCTTTGTATTTTGTATCTTTGTATCTAAATATTGCTGTTATCATCAGTACTGATAACATATGACCAAAAAGTGCCATATTATTCTCATTTGATACCATCACTATATCATTGTATCACCAAATTGCTTTATTGAAAGGTAATCGTTAAAAACACTCATCGTGTAATACAGGAGACAAAACATACCTTCTCTAGCTCTAATAGATGAAACCGTAGAACTTGAATGGCCTGGATCATCTGTGCAAAGACATCATATAGTTTACACCCTTAGCAAAATTACATGAAGCCATTTATTTTTAAAGCTTATGTATATTATTTTACCAGATTATCCAGTTCTGGATTTGATGAAAAGATGGGTTTCTCTGATCGAATCTAAAATAGTGAACAGAAAAAAAATCATTAGGCACCAGGCATTTTCTAGTACATTACAAGACACAAGCCTGTCACGTTTGACATTTTAAACTAGTCAAGGTGTTGCAGATACCTGTGTGTGAGTTCAAGACATTTTTGCCTACTAAATTATGCTTATTACTTTTCTATGGGGGGTTGGTTTAGGGGTAAGGGATAGAATATACAGTTTGTACAGTATTTTTAAAAATTCATGTTTTCCTAAAACATGCAGACCCAACATGAGTTTCTCACTTGTTTGGCAAAGGCTGCGATGTCATCGTTGAACGAGTCAGAGGAGCAGACGTCGCTGTGATTGGTCATGCCGTGGAGGTGGGCGGAGTTTGACATGGAGGCGGAGTCTCGTGGTGAACAAGTGGCAAGTTCACACTTTTCAAATACCAGAGCCAGGAGTGGAAACAGAGGATGACTGCGAATCAACACACATACGCTCCATGTCAGACAACACTGCAGGGTGAAAACTGCAAAACAGCTTTGATTTATGTGATGAACACAAATTAATCTATTTTACACATTATGTAAAATACAGTAATCATCAAAATTAAAAAACTATAAATCAAAACTGAATAAAGTTACTGAATGAAATATGGACCCAGGACTGCTTTGGTGTTGATGGACTTGATCCACTCCATCTACGTTTTGATCATCTTTCTGAATCCGATCTGATTATTGTCTCTTTTTTAACTAGATTTTCTCAGTTTTTTTGCTCAAAAAGATGCTTTTTTATAATGAAATTTACCCACAAAACACACACAAAAAAATTCAAAGCAGAGGGTCTATTCTTTCTTTTGATATCTTGCATGTTGAGATATTCATGCAACAGAATATTCTGGGGGACATGAAGATTTTGTGAAAAACAGTGGCTGACAACTGTCTTTCTTTTTAACACTGACGGGTAAAGAGTTAATAGGGGTGCGCGGGGCACAACTTAAAGGAGTAGTTCACTTTAAAAAAAAACTTTTGCTGATAATTTACTCACCCTCATGTCATCCAAGATGTCCACGTCTTTCTTTCTTCAGTCGAAAAGAAATTAAGGTTTTTGATGAAAACATTCCAGGATTTTTCTCCATATAATGGACTTCATTGGGAACCAAACGGTTCAAGGTCCAAATGAGAGTTTCAGTGCAGCTTCAAAGGGCTTTAAACGACACCAGACGATGAATAAGGGTCTTATAAAGTGAAACGATCACTTGTTTAAAAAGAAAATAACAAAGTTTAAGTTTTATAAGCTCAAATGCTCGCCTTGCTCTGTTCTGTGATGCATGTTCGTGACTCTCCTGTTCGAACTCATTCATCAAAATGAATGAATCTTTTTTCGTGTCATATGGTTCATTCAACGAACGAAATGAACAAATTGACTCGGAAAAAGATTCGTTCGTTTTGATGAACGTGTTCGAACAGAAGAGTCACGAACATGCATCACAGAACAGAGCAAGGCGAGCATTTAAGCTTATAAAACTTAAACTTTGTTATTTATTTTTTAAATGACTGATCATTTCGCTTGATAAGACCCTTATTCATCGTCTGGAATCGTTTAAAGCCCTTTGAAGCTGCATTGAAACTCTCATTTGAACCATTGAACAATTGATCTTGAACCATTTGGTTCCCAATGAAGTCCATTATATGGAGAAAATCCTGGAATGTTTTCATCAAAAACCTTAATTTCTTTTCGACTGAAGAAAGAAAGACATGGACATCTTGGATGACATGGGGGTGAGTAAATTATCAGCAAAAGGTTTTTTTAAAGTGAACTACTCCTTTAACGCGGGGCTAGTTGTAACACACTTGTTTGAAATACTTCCACACATGCCAGCATTACGAAACTTCTGTGTATTTACTAGTTGCCATTTCAACACTTTATAGAGAAAGAAATTGTGCCAAAATTCAGAAATCTTTGTAAGTCACTGAACATTTATTTAAGCATAGCAAAAGTACAGTTCTTACTTAAGTTAATTATTCATCTCTATTTTTTAAGTTTATTTAAACTTAGACAAATCTGATATTATTTTAATCTTAACAGTTGATATAGTTCTTTAATGCTTCGCTAACTAGCAGAAGACACTAGCAGGGTTTAAACCCCAGTTTGTTGTAACACTGCATTTATTTTAGCATTTTAGAAATATGCTATTATATTCTATAGTTTTATGAATTCTATTGAGAAAACATGTAAATAAAGACTGAGAGTCGATGTTCAGAAATTATTCATTATACTTTTGCATTGAACTACGCTGTATAGCTGTTTTCCGATGTGTTTGTTGTCAAACAAAAAAAGGTTATTTTTAATTATTAAAAAATGCCATTATTTTATATGAAAAGGTTAATAATTGTATTTTATAAAAAAAGATTTTAATTTTTTTTTATTAGTTAGCATTTTAAGCTGTCATATGGTGATGTTACAATGTGCCCCGCACATGTTACAATGTCCCCCGGACCCCGAACCGTCCGGCCCCCATCGAAGTCCACCCCGCCTATGGGGCATGTTGTCACATTTCCCTTCCATTCTTTCGGGGGTAAATCAAGAAAAAAAGTATACACTCTATTAATAAAACAAACCACATAATTGTACTAGACGTGGGAAATTAATGTGGGAAAATAAATACTCTAAACCCTAGACTTACACAAACTGAGAAAGTCAAAAAGTGTTATGTTGTGCCCCGCTCTATGTACTCCTTTACTCCTTCATTTAGGTGCCCTTGATCTAAAATACTTTTTATCTTCATCAGAAAATAAAAAAAGAATGTGTCTACCCATATGGTTTGTATTACCCTAAAAATAGGCCTCGTGTGAAAAGGTGAAAAATACAGTGAAATTATTTAAACTTCAAGTGAGCAAAATCACTTGAACTTGCACAATGCCATAATTACAAATTCATGAAAACTGCCCAGGATTTGAAGGCTAAGTGTGCAGCGCTCCTACATGTTTGGCGTGAGGAAACAGATGGCGACGCTCACCCGTAGATCAGGTCCCGGTGGTGTTTCAGGGAGTCAGGCACCGTGTGGCCGTAGTGATGCGGAGGAAGTGACCTCATGACGTCCCGGTACCCTCCCACAGGCATGCTGTCAGAGCCTGGGTACTGCACCAACTCCTCATACTAGACACCAGACACAGGGCGAGACGAGACTCAAAGATAAGACATGGCCTAATTCAGCCTAATTCATGTGTGTGTGTGAGTGTGGGGAGTTTACACAGCACTGATTGTACAGTTTGAAGTCGCTGATAATTGTATCTCCTCCTTAATAAACAGTGGATGCGGAGAGGCTTTGATGTGCCATTTTTTCAGTGCCAAGCAACATTCACCCAGGGACATAAACTCCACAGAAAACTGATTTATAATTAACAGCCTTGCATACAATTGCATAAAGCCTTCATTTTTATGCTAATTAGGTGATTTTAAAGTGACCTTTCTGGTTAATGCTGTCGTCAGATATACGATCAGAAAATGAATAATCAATAATCAGAAAACGTCTATGAAATTAATTTGAACCATTTTTTCAATGACTGCTCACCTGTTATTCAGATGGAAGATGTATTATTATTACTAATAACTAGGGCTGTCAATTAATCGCATCCAAAATAAAAGTTTGTTTAAATAATATATGTGGGTGCACTGTGTATAATTATTTTGAATATATATAAACACACACACATGCATGTATATTTAAGAAAAAAATATTATTCATATATAAAATATTTATATTTTTACATATAATATAAATCTATATACAGTATACACATAAAATTATTTCTTAAATATATACAAGCATGTTTGTGTATTTATATACATACAAAATAATTATACACAGTGCACCCACATATATTACGTAAACACAAAGTTTTATTTTGGATGGGATTAATTCCGATTAATCGTTTGACAGCCCTACTAATAACGTCGCTTAATGTAAGCCATAACCTCTGCAAATACATTTGAACTAAAACCAAGTGTAGGCCTTTTCTGTAGCATATAAACCATGCTCAATTTCTTATGCTCAACATACCATGATCATCTTTTGTTTTTAGCGCACTATGTTAACACGTTTCGTTCGGCTTCATTTTTGAAGTTTTCAAAGGTTCACAGTCTTTTAAAATATATCCAATGAACATGCTTTTATGAAAAAAATAGATACATATTTTATATGTGAAACTAATAGTGCACTGGCGGTGACCAACACCTATAATAAAATGAATAAAGCTAAATTAAAAAAATAGTTTTGAGCTAAAATGATAAGTATGCCCATTATGAAGACGGACTATGTAAGATTTTAAATTCAAAACAGTATTTAAGAAGCAGTTAAACACATAAAAGATCCAAAGTATTACATTTGAAAAATGGAATAATGCTCATTTTGACCGACATTATAAGTAGCTGTAACACATTCGGTAGGACTTTACAATAAGGTTCAACATTAGATAATAACTACAAGTCATCTAACAATGAACAATACTTCTTCAGCATTTATTAATATTAGTAAATCATATTAAAATCGAAGGTTATACTTGTTAACATTAGATTCTATTGACGGAAATATCATCAAACTTTGATGCACATACTGTACTGTATTTGAACTTGTAATCACATTACGACTATTAGTGTGAATAATTCAAGTTATTATAAACAAACTAAGCACTGCAAACTCAGTTTCAAACCAACTGAATATATTTAAATATAAAAACCACAGTATGTAGGCTAATTGTGCATGCTTTTCAGTGAATACTTCACTAAAACTTAAATACCCAGACGTGACGTAGAACAGCATGTAAAATATATCCCATTGTGGAATTTACCAATGAAAAACTCTCAATGCGGTTGCAGGGACAGATGTAAGAGCTTGTGTTTGAGATCGCATAGACTGATGCCAAATTAACAGGATCTTAACTTCCATTCGTAAGAAGACACACAACACAAGAAGAGTTTCCATTTGGCCGCTCACTGTAGCACGAAAGTTGACCTACTTACACACTTCATCTGCCTCTACACACAGTCTCAGGCTGGCCTTCTGCATGTTCAATACAGCGCATTGATTTCAGTGAGGATAAACTGAGGAGAGGAGTGTGAGTGCCTTCGGAAACGCAACTGTCTGCAAATAAATGTAGGCCTAGCTACATGCAAATTATTCCAAATATTAAAAAAATATATATTTTTTTCTACTCTTTGAATGCACATGGACAAATATATGAAACATTATGTAATAGAATAAGGTTTACAACTAAATTAATAAAGTAAATTATTATAAAGTGTCCACCAAAAATCTAACAATTGCAAAATAGGAAGTAACTTTTTGTATTTTAGACAACAAACACTGCTTGTACTCTTTTTGTTATGCGTGTTTATTTGTTATGATCATCCACTACAGCATCAAACACTAGCTTTGCATCATTACAGCAGGAAAATGGATCTGTAAAAGCAAGGGAAGAAACAGGACCTACCCTCTTCTCCATGCGATACGGAAGCCGAGCTCACACACTCACTGACGGAGGACAACACACACCCGCGGCGGACTCTCTAGAAGAAATAAAGCGTTCAAAAAAATCAGCATACTGATACCATATTCATATTCTGCTCCACGACGCATTTGAGATTGTGTGGACATTAGACTATTAAATAAACGCAAGCACATCGCATATGAGAGTAGTGGACAAGATTGCTCATTTCACTTAAAAAAGTATCCACCAAAATAACAGCGCAAGTGCTGTGCTAGAGAGGTAAACGCATATGCTTCATGTTATTATATCCATAACGGATGATTACATCCACGTAAATGTTATGGTAGTGTATTATGAATATGAGGATATGATGAGAAGGCGTAAAGATCCCCCACCTTAAGAAGACTGTAGCAGCGTGACGCGGGCCGAGTATCCAGCATTAGCGGCGCGTTTCAGATGATGTCGCGTCCTTCGCGCGCTACCGATGTCCATGAAGCGAGGCGTTGAGCTCGAATGCGTCTCTCCGCGATGAGCGATGGAGCTTTAAACCAGAGAGAGAGAGCGAGAGAGAGAGAGAGAGAGAGAGAGAGTTGTTTAGGGGGTCAAAGCACAACGGGGTCTCTCACCCCCACCTCCTTATCACACACACTCTCGCGCATCACACGCACACACGCTCGTGCATTACAAACGCAGAGCCTTTGGTTTTATCTGAAGGACGCTCTGTTCTTCTTTCTCTCTCACACACGCCGTGCTTACCGAGTTTCATCATCGCTATTCCGGAGTACAATCATTTTGTCTGATTATGAGTCTCTCTCTATAGCAGATTTGTCTGGGCTGCACTGGATAATTTTACACGTGTGCGTTATTATTCTCCACTTCACACGCGTCACATCATGCATCATACAGTGGCCCCCAAAAAGAAAACATTTGTCGGATTTTAAAATGTATCGAAGCGGCATCTGCAAACAAATGAAAGACATTTTCTCAGAACTAACTTTAGCCATATTTGCATATTGTGGTGTGAAGGTGATTTTTATAGTGAAAGACAGTTCCTATTAAATTCCCAGTTGTCCTAAAAAGTTTTTGTAAAGGTTATGTTCTACTTGTGTTTGATAACCAGAATGTGTCAAAATAGCCACTAAAAGTCAATGTCTTCCTTATAAATAGAGGGTGAAGTGTGGGACCATTCATTTGAAATATTATGGGGTGACATTGTTGCAGCCCCTTGGATCACGTTTTTAAAACAACAATTGAGTAATCATTTAAAAGTAGTGTCTGTGTAAATATAGGGTTTTACATGACAGGTAGAAACATCGACATTTAACTTCTGGGTTATAATTCGATTTGGATTCAACTATAATTCACAATAATAAATAACTAAATATTTGCTATTTAAAAAAAAACAAAACTTTTTTTCATATTTAATGCTTACAATGAAATAAGAATCTGAGGAAGGGGTTAATAGGGGTTGGTATTGGTTAAAAAAAATACTATTCAAAGATTATAATCTAAAAATAGGCCTACTTTTACAGACTAAATGAAAAATAAATAAATAAATAAATAAATAAAAAGTTAAACATTTCCAGGCATCCTCTCTATATCTGATTTAACACCAACTTCTTATAGTGAAATATTTGCTTGAAAGGCATGTGCTATCCTTTATAGACCTTTTGTTTTGTGGAATAAGTGTCAAAATAGTTTTGGAAGACACTGTACAGCAATTTCTTTGCTAATTTACACTCTAAAAAATTCTGGGTTGTTTTAACCCAATTTTGGGTCAAATATGGTCAAACTCAAACATTGGGTTAAAAATGTAATTTAAAAATATAACCCAATGGCTGGGTTTGTCCATATTTGACCCAAAATTGGGTTAAAACAACCCAGAATTTTTTAGAGTGTAGAAAAGACAAGAGACAAATACAATCAGGTCGCCATCTGATAACACTAACTGACAATTACCATGCAACTTAACTTAGCCTACTATAAATAACAGCCATGTAATTGTTTTAATTGCAGGGCAAATTACAGCAATATGTGTGTTATTTATGACTGTCTAATAGGGAGACTGGAGAAGCTGTCAGAAGGACTGAACTCGTAATATCCACAGCTAAAAAAAACCACATCAAGACAAATGGTAAACCTGTTATCTCAAGACACGGGTATTTTGCATTATTGATGCAAGTTGTTTTTAGCCTCGGCTATCTGTAGGTTTTTAATTCATTAGACTACTTGCAATATTCCAAAACTAATTGTTTTTCTTAAGTTTGGTAATTGTTTTACTGCTTGGAACCTAGTCTGTAAAACAGTTTAAGCACCGCGTGAGTGATATTTGAGTGAAAACAATGGGCTTTAAATATGTGTGCACCCAGCATAACAATCACCCAGATCCACCTGTGACAGGAAAACAGTTCCGCGGCGGCCCAAACGCCGTCTTGTGTTGTAAATCACCCGTAAATAACATCATAAGTATTCCAAGCGTCCCCTAAACTCTTGCCCCGCTGGGCGAGGCGTCGCGGGCGGTCGGGACTTCAATCAGTGCGTCGCGGCTCTCAGCGCAGTGACGCTCCGCGGCCGCAGCGAGCAGGGAAATGGAGATCTGGCTCTTCGAGGCCACAGGAGGCCATCGGCCAGCAGAGAGAGGATCACAGCGAAGGAAAGCATTCACAGCGGGACAACGGGGATGTAAAGGCGCTCAAAAGAGCAACGCCTTTTCAATGCCGGCTTTAATCGGATATTTCCACTTGTAATGCGTTGTCATTTCAGGCCACGTAAAGGCTCACAATATCTGCTATACTATAACTTTGTAGCTTAGATTAATAATAGTAAGCAAAGCTTACAATAAGGTTTCTTTAGTTTAGTTAACTAATAAAGAATACCTACTGTTACATTTACTAGGGTGTTCAATTCAAATGTTGCATTTGTTACCATTAGTTAATGCACTGTGAGTAACATGCATGCACAGCTGCAACAACTAACATTAGCAAAGATTGCTTGTTAGTTCATGTTCACTGTAAAAAATTCTACACATTTTTTCTTTTGTCAAATCAACGTAAATAATTTATTTAGTTCAGACAACTTATTATTTTAAGTTTCTGATGATTAAATCAATCACCTTCATTGTATTAACACACTTTTTCCAGTTCAATCAAATTAAAATTTTAACGCAACCAGGTTACTAAATTTTTTAAGTTAAAACCAACAATATTTTTTTACAGTGATGAACCGCATTGTAAAGTGTTACCAATAATTAGCCATATTTTGTGAAATAGGCTATTTGTTTAATGAAACTGAATACACTTTAAGTACACTTTAAAAACAATATGGTTTATCTTACAATTTTAAAGCAACAGGGTAACTTACTTTTTTGAATTCTTTGAAATAAAACATTTGAGTTAATACAGTGGAGATTGTAAATTAAACTCAAAATATGATGTTATCTGAACCACATTATGATCTTTTTGATTTGACGAAAGATAAATAATTGTGATAAATCATGAACATATTTTTTTAGGCTACTTAAACACACTGCTAACGAAACTGAAAAACCAATGGTTTGCCCAATGCCATCAATGAGTTGTTAGCATTAGTTGTGTGTGTGTGAGTGTAAGTGAGGGCAGGTTGTGTTTAGAGAATAAGCTCATTAGTGTTCTGCTGTGAGGAAGGCGAGTGTGAGGGTTTTTGTTTAATGTGGCTGTTTGTCACTTCCTCTCAAAATGTGAATGTTTGTTCAAGGGCATTTGTCACAGTATTTGTCATGTGTGTGTGTGTGTGTGTGAAAGACATTGGGTCAAGTAATCGCACCACGGATAAACAACAGCAGCAATTCGTATCCAACAAATCACTTTCTCATTTATGCGCTGCGATAGAGTTTGATATCATTCCATTACTGGTCGTATGGGCCTGTCCTACATTCACAGTTTATGCTAAAGAACTGACCTCACAAATTACCATCCCCAACAACCTCACACAGTCTCTCAGGCCTGACCTTTGACCCCTGGATCAATATCGGCTGCTGTGAGCGTTGTGTATCCCTGAGGGAGTCGTTCTCTGGTGTCCGTTCACCCCGAATCTTCAGGTCAGGATCTCTGTCATACACAGAATGGTTTTGGTGCTTATTATTAGGCTTTTATGGCTCTTCTCGGGTTACACAGAATGTCTACATGCACTTCAAGTTTGATTTCAGCCAGACAAAAGCGATAATTTGTCTGTTTTAAAACTTTTTTTTTCTTTTCGCAGACCTGGATAAGGAGATTGAAGCATCTAGATGTATACATATTAATCAAATTACAATCGGTCTTGCCATTGTGCGCATCCCCTGAATTACAGAAGTGATACGCGGCATGTATTTAATCAATCAAATATTTGATTATGCATTGTGTCATACTGACGGTGTCACTATATAGGATGAATGGCTTTAGTTGCAGCATTCTTCACTTGTGAGTAGCTTTGAATAAAATAATCTGTTAAATTAATTGATTCAAATAGCAATTAATTGCTGCTTTTCTATAAACAATAGTCACTTTTTGGAAGGAACACATTTAATTCTCTGTCTTTAAAGGAGTAGTTCACTTTTCAAAAAACTTTTGCTGATAATTTACTCACCCCCATGTCATCCAAGATGTCCATGTCTTTCTTTCTTAAGTCGAAAAGAAATTAAGGTTTTTGATGAAAACATTCCAGCAATTTTCTCCATATAATGGACTTCAATGGGAACCAAACAGTTCAAGGTCCAAAAGACAGTTTCAGTGCAAACTGAAATGCTCGCCTTGCTCTGTTCTGTGATGCGCGTTTGTGACTCTCCTGTTCGAACTCGTTCATCAAAATGAACAAATCTTTTCCAGAGTCAATTCGTTCATTTCATTCTTTGAATGAACCAAATGACACGAAAAAAGATTTGTTCATTTTGATGAACAAGTTCGAACAGGAGAGTCACGAGCACGCATCACAGAACAGAGCAAGGTGTCCATTTGAGCTTATAAAGCTTAAAATTTTATGTTTATTTATTAAATGAGTGATCGTTTCGCTTGATAAGACACTTATTCATCATCTGGAATCATTTAAAGCCCTTTGAACAGTTTGCAGTTTGCACTGAAACTGTCTTTTGGACCTTGGTTCCCAGGGAAGTCCATTAAACGGAGAAAAATCCTGGAATGTTTTAATCAAAAACCTTAATTTCTTTTCGACTGAAGAAAGAAAGACATGGACATCTTGGATGACATGGGGTGAGTAAATTATCACCAAAAGTTTTTTTAAGTACAGGCTTTAATGGCAAATAAAATGGACACACCAAAGAGTTAGGTGTTCAAATAACATTTAACCCTCTGGTGGTCTTCGGTAAAAAAAAAAAAAAAAAAGACTGAACACACACACGCACGCACACACACACACACAAAACATGAATGGACGTGATTCGAAAAGGTTAAATGGTCCTGTAAAAATAGTCACACTTGTGCTCCTCGCAGACAAAAATGAGCAGTTTGGAAATGAATTGGAGATTAATTTTATCTACACATCTCACTGAATGCTTATTTTTTAGAAGTTTCAAGCTCAAATTTGGAGCACAACTTGTTTAGATGTATGGCTTTGATTTGCAGTTTTAGAGTAAAATTTGATCTTGAACATATAGAAAATTGAAAATAGTATTTTTGTGCATTTTTCATAATAAAAAATTCTGCCTTTTTTAAGTTCTCTTTTTTAAGCTTTTTTTTTTTCACTTCAGCAATAATCTGCCGAGTGTCGTCTTTTTGAATATCGAAATTTTGTTTTTTTGGTGGGATGATATGAATGGCCCTGACATGCAGCAGTTTAGTGCAAAACATCAGAGAGCGAGAGAGAGAGAGAGAGAGAGAGAGAGAGAGAGAGAGAGAGAGAGAGAGGTCAGTCTACTTACATACAGTATAGCAGCGGGCCAGAGAGAGCGAGAGAGAGAGAGAGAGAGAGAGAAAGAGAGAGAGAGAGTGTGTGTTTTTTTTATGAGCACGTTCCTCTCCAGTTACTGTCGTCTGGCCCTGGACCCATAAATATTATTTTACTTTTTCGATCTTTTTCATCAGGCCTCTTATCTGTCCCATATATGAGTTTACCCTCCGCCTTACCTTTGTCTTCCTTTAAATGCTTACCTCCTCTTACAGATGTGTCCAGAGCACTATAAAGCTGAATCTAGATTATTCTTAAACAGAATGAGTCACTATAAATGATTATCAGTGATTGGTGTTTGCTAAGGCAATGACTGACTCCTCAAACTGTGGAGCTTGTTAGACGAGATAATGCTCTATTACTTTGGGATGGGATTTACAGATTTGCCCTGATGGATGTCCAAAACTCGCATTTTAAGACAACTACTATCTAACACTTTATTTTGATGGTCCCTTATGAATATTATACTAACCATAAGTAACTTTGCAACTACATGCGAACTTATTCTCATTCTAACCCTGATACTCTACTAATACTCTACTCATACTCTATAATACTCTACTGATACTAGGGCTGGGTATTGACACAAATTTCACGATTCGATTCGATTTCGATTCACAAGCTTGCAGTTCGATTCGGTTCGATTCGATTCAATATAGATTATTTTGGATATCAGTTACAATAAATGGCAAATTTTCTCAAGGAAATCAAATCTTTTAACTAATGCTGTAAACTATGGGAGTCTAGTTGTAGCCTACTAGGCTTCATTAGCCTAATATGAAGGTAATAATGAACTGTTTTGTAGCTATACAAACACTTAAATTACACTTTTATTTTTATTTTTATAATAAGAAGATTATATGAAATATAAACATTTAAATGGTGGCTGTTATAAAAACTTGCCAGTTTATTCAAATATGCATTAAATATTGAAGAACTGTATTTATTTATATGTAAATATTTTCTAGCTGACTAATGAGTTTATGTGGGTTTTCTGAGGTAAATATGACGATGACATTGATTACAAGCTGTTTACCGGACGTCTTTCCACGTTTGAAACGCTGATTGAGCGAATCAATGTGACCTGATATGGATTTCGATAAGTTTTTAACACACTTTCAGATGCTCATTCATGTTTATTTGGCGCTGTGACTGGTATTATTAAGCCGGAAGAGAGATCAGCACTGCTGCTTCTCTTCAGCTGCGCCAGAGCGATCTCACCCCACAGCGCCAAAAACGCTATTTATGTTTTTGAATTTCTAAAGAAAATGGACGTAATCTGAAAATTGAGACTTTGTTTCATATAAATAGTAACAAAGGACAAAGATTATTGCGAATTTTTGGATGCGTGCAGCCGCGGTACAATGTCCCATTCATTCAAATGAAACAGGATCGATTCTTGAGATTTAAGAATCGATATCGGTTCGTAAAAATGAGAATCGATTAATATCGAGAAATCTATATTTATTACCCCTAACTGATACTATACTGATACTCTACTGATACTACTAATACTCTATACTGATACTCTACTGATATTACTAATACTCTACTGATACTCTATACTAATATTGTATACTAATATATACTCTATTGATACAATACTGATACTCTACTGATACTACTAATACTCTACTGATACTCCACTGATACTACTAAAACTCTACTGATACTATTCATACTCTACTGATACTACTGATACTCTACTGATACTCTATACTAATACTCTATTGATACAATACTGATACTCTACTGATACTACTAATACTCTACTGATACTCCACTGATACTACTAAAACTCTACTGATACTATTCATACTCTACTGATACTACTGATACTCTACTGATACTTTCTCTACTGATACTACTAATACTCTACTGATACTATTCATACTCTACTGATACTACTGATACTCTACTGATACTTTTTTAATACTCTACTAATACTCTATACTGATACTCTACTGATACTACTAATACTCTAATCTACTGATACACTACTGATACTATTAATACTCTACTGATACTATTCATACTCTACTGATACTATACTAATACTATTCATACCCTACTGATACTCTACTGATACTATACTGATACTGATACGATACTACTAATACTCTACTGATACTATTCATACTCTACTGATACTACTGATACTCTACTGATACTTTCTCTACTGATATTACTAATACTCTACTGATACTATTCATACTCTACTGATACTACTGATACTCTACTGATACTTTCTTAATACTCTATTAATACTCTATACTGATACTCTACTGATACTACTAATACTCTAATCTACTGATACACTACTGATACTATTAATACTCTACTGATACTATTCATACTCTACTGATACTATACTAATACTATTCATACCCTACTGATACTCTACTGATACTATACTGATAACCTGCTGATACTACTAATACTCTACTGATAATCTACTGATAATACTAATACTCCACTGATACTATTCATAATCTACTAATACTCTACTGATACTATTCATAATCTACTGATACTACTAATACTCTACTGATACTCCCGATACGCCACTGATACAACTAATACTCCTAATACTCTATTGATACTTCACTAATACTCTACTGATACTCTACTGATACTACTACTCTACTGATACTACTAATACTCTATTGATACTTTACTAATACTCTATACGGATACTCTACTAATACTCTATACTGATAATAATGAGAGCTTTCTCTAATTAGTTGACAGCATCACTCGTAGTCAACAGAATGTGTTTAAGGAACCATCAAAATATAGTGAAACCAAAAAATGACTATACATTTAAGGATAATGTCACATAAATTGTCACACAATATCAGAATGTCACATAAAATGGTTGGAAAAAATCCCAAAGACAGGACCAGAAAACCATAGATCTCGGGACGAGATGGGCCAGTAAACAATACTTACGCATCCACCCAAAATGTGTCAGCCTTTTGCTTGGAAAATGAAAAATCTATAGTTCAAAAGTTTGTTTATTATGTTCAAGGGTCCTTATTTTCCATCTTTCTTCTTGTGAATGTATATAGTTCATGTTTGTTTTCACCATATTCCGGAGGAAAGAAACCAAGGCAGACTTTCCTTCCTTTCTTCCTTTCTCCCTCCAGAAGCCTAAGTCTGTCTTCCTCTTCATCCTCAACTCCCTCAATCTCTCCCCCTCTCCCCCCGATGGTCCTCTTGCAGATGGAGATTAACTCGGAGCCCGAGCGCCATCCGTTTCCCTGACTGTTTGTTATTAAAGAGATGGATGGTGGCTTGCAGTGCCAGCCCGACACAAGCGCAATTACAGCAGGGCCCATGATAGATAGAGGGAGAGAGGGAGGAGATGGAGAGAAGCAGATAGAGAGAGGGGCATCTATCACACGCCTTAATCTACCTGTCACTCCGGGGAGAGAGAGAAAGAGGGAGAGAGAGAGAGAGAGAGAGAGAGATTTTCATCTGGCTTATCTTGCAAATCTTTCTGCTTTGATTTGAATTATCTTTAATTGCAGAAAACATTTTAAAACAATCATAACTTAACTCTGCGTAAGATTGGAATATGAAGGCTCTGTGAAGACAAGTGATATTTTGATAAGGTCACTGACACTAAATGCAAATAAAAAAAACACAACTGATTGTAACATAGGCTTATCAACTTTTAAAATGACGGAATGGTTAAACTTTATTTTAAGGTGTCCTTATTAGTGTAATTATGCAGTTAAGTACTGAGTAATATTCATTAACTACGTTTATTTACCTCAGGGTTAAGTTACGGGTGTGGTTTAGGGTTAGTGGATCTGCAATTCTGCATAATTTACAGTTTTTACTGTAAGTACATATAAGATGTCATGTGTAACAAAGACACTGTAAAAAAGACAAAAAGATACTACTAAAAAGAAACAAAATCAAAAATGTTAGTTTACTAAAATTGGGTTGATTTCACATGGAATTATCGATAAATATTACATTTATAGATTTTATACACATTTTTTGAGTGTAAATGGGAATGTCATTTTGATTTACAGACATATCCATGAGGATTGAATTAGATCTGGAAACTTCAAATTAGCATCTCCTGCATAAGCACAATAGTTTACCGTGTCTTAAATCAGTGCTAAATCAGGGATTGTCGTGTAACGCAGTCACTCCGCCAATTTGGCGGGTTGAATTTAATATACAATATACATTTTTTATTTGTAGTCTTTTAAAAAGGCATCTGAAATATTATAAAAGGGTTAGTTCCAATTCTTGATTCTGATTGGTCAATAGCTGTGCTTTATTCATGCTAAAACATGGCTATGACCGCTTCACCCAACGGTTCTTTTTATCACTGCGCAGTTCCTTTCATGCATATTACATATTGGAACGTTGTTGCCATAGACAATAAAAGAAATGGAGAGCGATCTGATTGGAACTCCATTGAGACGATTGAAGCCCGTTTTTGGCGATTTTTTAGCACTTCCGTCGCTGACGCGCAGACTCAAACAGAACTTGACTACGTAGATGTGACGAGAGCAACCCGTCTGTCTTCTAGTGCTGTGGCATGAGAAATCTGAATCATTCCCTTCTGAAACATGCAGAGGCGGAGGGTGTAAATAGGAGCTGTCCATGAGCTAGGAGAAGGAGACAATTCTGCTATTCTGATTAATTATTTTGTTACCCCGATTGTGCGTGAGCCTTTTCTCCTCCATACGGTAATCTCTCTACTGTGCGACAGAGAGTCGCGTGGGTATGATGCAATCGTTAGCCTACTTTCACTAAAACTGCTTCTACGGGGCCATAACATAAGCTACAAGGTAATGGAGCATTTTATACATTGTCGTGTTTCTTTAGAAATAAATAAAGGACAAATGGGGTCTTCAAACGCCTCAGATGTAAAGTTATTCGCTGTCAAAGTGACACCAAAATGAATGGGAGTCAATGGGAATGCTAACGCAAGTGAAGTTCTGCTACAAGATGGCAGCTCCCGTGAGGCTTCAACTTCCGGTCGATGGTTGTTGCTGACAATTTTTTTCTAGCGGAAGGAAGGCTTTTAGTGATTTTACTTCATGAAAGTTGAACTAATACATATTTTTTTTACTTTAATATTTTTATTGTGTAGTAACCGTTTTATAAAAGCTATAAGGTACTCGAGGTAAGTGCTGTATCGCGAATAAGTAACGGCTGAAGGGTTATGGGCCTTTCACACAGGACGCGGATTGCGCTATGAAACCCATTCATTTCAATGGCTTGCGCTGCGCGAAGACGTTTTGTTGCTGCGTCGACCAAAGCGCAATCAAAGCCATTGACTGGCTCGCGTGCACGCCGCGGTCAAAGTTCAAAATAGTTTAACTTTTGCCGCTGCGCTCTGAGACGATTATCAGCGTGGCCAATAGAAACGGGACATAGAAACAAACACGGAAATCAAAATGAATGAACGGCCAGTACTGTTGGAATTTACTGAGCTGTACGATACAATTTTGACATCGTCAGAAAAGCTGTGTAATGGAATCTCTCCATTCAAGTTGGCTTGTCAGGGGTGTTTTAGTATAGGCCTATGTATAATTTGATCCAATGTTTGAATAAATGTTTTATTCTTTACAAGAACTGAGCTCATGATTTGTGTGTTGATTTCGATGTTATATGTGTACACACACACGCACACGCACACACACACACACACACATACATATATATATATATATAATATCATATGGCATAGCGCCGAGCAAATCACGTTGTATTTGAGGGGCAATGCTCAACCCAGTGAAATGCGCTGCGCTGGCCACTGGGTTGAATTTGAACTTATTGTTGAGGATAACCCCATGAGATGAAACATCTCGTTTTCAAGGGGGTCCTCGAGACAAAAACAAAGATAATACAACACATAAACATTCACTCACGCTAAAGCTCTACCTCATCCCACCTCGCCCTACCCACCCAGTCCTGTTGAGCGTTGCCCTTCATATACAACGTGATTTGCGCTGCACCATGCCATATGATATTTTATATATATATATATATACACGATTGTTTCTATGTCCCGTTTCTATTGGTCGCGCTGATAATCGTCACAGAGCGCAGCGGCAAAAGTTAAACTATTCTGAACTTTGACCGTGGCGTGCGTGCGAGCAAGTCAATGGTGCGCTTTGGTCAACGCAGCAACAAAACGTCTTCGCGCGGCACAAGCCATTGAAATGAATGGGTTTCATAGCGCAGCTCCAGTGTTGTAGTTGAGACCAGCTCACTCGAGTCTGAGTCGAGACCGAGATCATAGAGGGTCGAGTCCGAGTCGAGACCGAGACGAAAGAGAGTCGAGTCCGAGTCGAGACCGAGACCAAAGAGAGTCGAGTCCGAGTCGAGACCGAGACCAAAGACAGTCGAGTCCAAGTCGAGACCGAGAACAGAGAGGTTAGATAACCTAAGGTTGGGTTTCAAACCAGACTTAAAGGGATACTCCACTTTTTTGGAAATAGGCTCACTTTACCACTCCCCCAGAGTTAAATAGTTGGGTTTTACCGTTTTCGAATCCATTCAGCCGATTTTTTGATATTTAGAAGAATATCAGTAACCAGACAGTTTCTGGTCTCATTGACTTCCATAGTATACTTTTTTCCTACAATGGAAGTCAATGAGACCAGAAACTGTCTGGTTACTGTATTCTTCTAAATATCAGAAAATCGGCTGAATGGATTTGAAAACGGTAAAACTCAACTGTTTAACACTGGGGGAGTTGTAAAATGAGGCTATTTCCAAAAAAAGTGGAGTATCCCTTTAAAGGTATCTTCAAGAATATGTAAAATATTTGGTGGTAACAATAAAATTGGCACCATACTCAAACAGTAAGCCAAATATACCATGGAATCATGTACACTGTAATGGTAAAAAGGCCACATAGTGGTGTAAAGGTAATTTTATTATATGACTTACAATTTTTTCAATCAGTAAGTGCTCTTTCACAGAACATTACTGCACACGAATTCTGTGTGGCTCTTATATGCAAACTGAATTAGGGATGATAAGGCAGACATTTTCAATACATAGTTGAGCTAGAGGCTCCACATCACATCTGACCTGGGTCTTGCTGCATTTGCGTGCCGCGAATATTATAGTCTCAAGTCATGCGCAGTTGTGCACAAGAAAGTCAGCAATCATTGGACGTTTCAATCAAACAACAATTTAAAGAAATATTAACATACAGTAATAATCATGACATATTTTGAATGGGACTCGAGTGGACTCGGGAATAAGTCCAAGTCCCGACTCCCAATATGTTCGAGTATGAGTCAATTTCGAGTCAAAATGCACACGAGTCCATGACAAGACCGAGTCCATTAAAATATGGACTCGAGACCGAGTCCGAGACCGAGTCTCGAGTGCACAACACTGCGCAGCGCATTCCCCGTCCTGTGTGAAAGGCCCATTACTCCGCTTCACGTCGAGCCTAACAACGCCCTTCAGCCGTTACTTATTCCCGATACAGCACAGCCTCTCGTACCTTATTGCTTACAAAAACTATAAGTGCATGTAGTGTTGTCAAAAAAAATCGATACTGAAATATGCGAAACGCTTCCAATACTCATTATCCGTAGATTAGATACATGATACCAGTTGCGATTTCTCTCTCTCATCTCTCTGACAGCGAGTTACTCACAAACCCGCCTCCTCTCACTCACCCGTTTCAATCGCTCCGGGTGAATATTGTTGGTGTTGCATAGCTTGAATTTCGGTGTGGGATTACGCATATTACATCAATTTACCCGCAGATTTTCTGCTCACACCTAAAGTGCGGCACATAAAGCCGCCTCTCAGCACTAAACAGAGTTATTTTTCGCTGCTTATTGCGATCAAACAGTCAAACACACACAAAATAATATCAAAATGCCGGTTATGTTTTAAGTGAAAGTCAACAGTTGAGAAAGAAAACGCATGTGTAACAGTATAATGGATACCTGTGTTCGGTCTTAAAGTGACAGCAGCCTAATAAACCTACTGCCAAATTACGAGGTAATATTAAAATGATCAATATGTCAGTTTCCCCATGGTATCGATGCCAACATTGTGGTCAGAGAAAATGCTAAATGGCTAACTTTGGAAAACCTCTAGCCACAGTGGCTGGTGTGCAAAAACAAATGTATTGTGGAGCCGTGTTGCAAAATGTGTGGCACTGCTCCAATGGGTTTCAGCTTGATATAGTTGAACAGCTTTTAGCAGATTTCCTTGAAGATGAAAGGCACTAGAAATGACTTCATTTTTCAAAATGTCATGATACACTCTCAGACAGACAGACAGCCAACTAACAAAGACACACACACACACACACCTGCAATGTAACGTATGTGCATACGCTTGGTGTAATGCGATACAGTTTTTCCTTTCCAGTGTTACAAAAATGTTATGAAAAATCCTCGGTTCTCCCGTTTCCTGCCCTCCCTCTCATCAGTCTAGAGGAGTGAGAGATGGGGTGGAGGGATTAATACTCTTCCGCTGGCCAGCGAGATGATGGATGGACAGATGTGGAGAAGGACAGAGGGAGGTAAGAGAGAAGGCCAAGGGAGGAACGCTAAGCCAAGTGCTCGATAAATCTCGAGGAAGGTCTGCTTTGCATCAGACACTGACAGACTGTTGCAGAGGTGTGATGATGAACGGCTGCTTCGCCGAGAGGAGAGCTGAAACTTTCGTCTTCGTGCGTAGCGTTTCACTGTGGTACAGTATGAGAGCAGCCGTTTGTGAAGGTCCTGCTGATCTGGGAACTGTTATTATGTGAGGAGGGGTTGAAAACGAGGCTGGAGTGTTTGAAGTTTCCAGCCAAGAAAAATGGCAGAATACAGTTTTCATTATGCATGCTGACTTTCTTAACTGTTTTAGATTAGTTGTTGCCATTATACTGACTTGACAAAGCCAACATACAGTATGTTACCGTACATATTAAAGGGTCATTGTTGTTGTTGTTTTTGGTAAATCTCTATTCTGAGATCAAAACTTTTTAATGTTACTGGCGCTGACTGAAGTCATCAAATGTGAGGCTTGTGTTATTTTAGAGAATCTGATACTGTCTCTAATCAACAGTCATATTTCACTGTAAATCTATATTGTCTGAATCTTTGTATGAAAGGATTAGTTCAGTTTAGTCTTTCTTTCTTCAGACAAAAAGAAATTAAGGTTTTTGAGGAAAACATTCCAGGATTTTTCTCCATTTAGTGACTTCAACGTTTCTCAACGGGTTGAAGGTCCAAATGTGAGTTTCAGTGCAGCTTCAAAGATCTCTATATGATCCCAGCCGAGTAATATAAGACTTAGAGAAACCATCGGCCATTTTCTAAATAAATAAATAAACATTTATATACTTTTTAACCACAAATGCTCGTCTTGCACTATCTCTGCGATGCGGCACACATAAAAAACTTTTGCTGATAATTTACTCACCCCAATGTCATCGAAGATGTCCTTCTTCAGTCGAAAAGAAATTTAGGTTTTTGATGAAAACATTCCAGGATTTTTCTCCATATAATGGACTTCAATGGGAACCAAATGGTTCAAGGTCCAAAAGGCAGTTTCAGTTCAAACTACAAACTGTTCAAAGGGCTTTAAACGATTCCAGACGATGAATAAGGGTCTTATCAAGCGATTTAACAAAAATTTAAGTTTTATAAACTCAAATGCTCGCCTTGCTCTGTTCTGTGTGATGCGCGTTCGTGACTCTCCTGTTCGAACTCATTCATCAAAATGAACAAATCTTTTTCCGAGTCATTTGGTTCATTCAACGAACGAAAAGAACAAATTGACTCGTAAAAAGATTTGTTCATTTTGATGAACGAGTTCAAACAGGAGAGTCACGAACGCGCATCACACAGAACAGAGCAAGGCGAGCATTTAAGTTTATAAAACTTAAACTTTTTTATTTATTTTTGAAATCCGTTTCGCTTGATAAAACTTCTATTCATCGTCTGGAATCGTTTAAAGCCCTTTGAACAGTTTGCAGTTTGCACTGAAACTGTCTTTTGGACCTTGAACCAGGTTACCATAAGTGCATTACATGGAGAAAAATGCTGGAATGTTTTCATCAAAAACCTTAATATCTTTTCAACTGAAGAAAGAAAGACATGGACATCTTGGATGACATGGGGGTGAGTAAATTATCAGCAAAAGTTTTTTTGAAAAGTGAACTACTCCTTTAATTTCTTTTGGACTGGAGAAAGTAAGACATGAATATCTTGGATGACATGGGGGTGAATAAATTATCAGGAAGGTTTAATTCTGGAGTGAACTAATCTTTTAATAACAAAGGCTCTGATGTGCAAATACTTTTGTAGAATGGTGTGCAGTATTCTAGTTTTATAGTTTTTTTTAATCGGATAGAAACGATTGGGCAAGAAGTAAACGAAAGACAACACCATTGGCTTGGTCATGTACTTCGCATGAATAAAAACAGGATTGCATACATCGGACTGCAAAGAAGAGTAGAAGGTACCAAAAAAGAGCACGTCCAAGAACAACGTGGATGTCATCAGTGGTGGAGAGATACGACATTGAATTGCGTAAGATAGAGACAGATGCCATTTAGCGTCGACTCAAGCGAGAGAAGTATTATAGTTTCTGATGATTATGCCGACCTGAAAACAGGTTAAAATAATGGGCTAAACCAGAGGTGAACTCCAAAGTGATATAATACACTGACTGAAGGCAGTCGAGTAGGGGAAAATTCACTGAGTACACTTTCATTTTAAGACGTGCTGATGACAAAGCCAACGTACTGTTATTGGACCTACTATTTCCTTAACCCGAGATCAATATTTCTGACTAACTCCTCTCAGAGCTTTCATGTCAAGTCAGATTTATTCACATGACAGATTGTTTCAAAGCTGCATCCACCAAACGTGCAGTCCTCTCAGCCGGCTCTGACTTATATCTCCTATAACAGACTTTTTGGGTTGTAGTGAACGATCAACCGGGCCACATGTCGCAATCCAACCCGTAATGCTGTATCCAGTACATGCTTAATAAACCAATTAAACTTTAAGGGAAGGCAAAATTTATTTTCTTTGTGATTTATCAAAATGCTGAAAAAAGCAAGCTAATTCAAATCTTTTAAGACTTTATTTCAGATCTGTTCTTGAAGCGGGACACGTCTGACCCACAATGCAACATGGCATCCCTGTTTACACTGGCCTGTGTGCTTTTGTTTTAGACCGCATGTGTGTTTTCAATCAGCATCTGTAGTCATCTGTAAGTGTCGTTGTGCTGTGACCTGGCTAAGATCAGATAAAGTATGCCCCCCACCCCCTCCCCCCCTCCCACCCCCGCTCCATTTGTTATGGAGTAGCTGTCGGGCCGCTGTGATTGGTTGTTGTGGTAGACAGATAGCCGATAGGCCCTGATTAATAGTTGTTGCTCTGGCACTTGCTCATTGATCAAGGGAACAGGAGAGAGAGAGAGAGAGAGAGAGAGAGAGAGAGAGAGAGAGAGAGAGAGAGAGAGAGAGAGAGAGAGAGAGAGAGAGAGAGAGAGAGAGAGAGAGAGAGAGAGAGAGAGAGAGAGAGAGAGAGAGATCTATGACACACTCTTAGCTTCTGCTAATCTGGTTGCAGTGATGAGATAAAGCCTGATTGCAGGCTGATTTAAAAAAATAATAATTCATGGTGATATTTTGTACAGAATTTACAGCATGGTTAAAATATATGTGTAGTTCCAGGTGTTTTGCTCATAGTCTACACATAGTATGTGTGTAATGCAAAGTGGTCATATAATCATGTGTACGTATGTACAGAGGTCACAGAAAAGAAAAATGACCTGTAAAACACACTGAATCAAGAAAATAAAACACACACACACACATGTTGTGTGCATGGATGTTTTGAAAATGGAATTTAGTTACAAATATATGGACCGTTGACAAATAGCACGCACTGCTGCAAATCTACACATATAGAAATATATCATATATAACATAAAGGGCTATATATATTTAATCATTTTTTATTTACTTAAACACACTGTAAAAAAAGAATGTTGGTTTAACTTAAAATTAAAATAAAATAAAAATTTGAAGTTCATTGAAATGGAAAAATTTAGTTAATACAATGAAGGAGATTAATTTAATCACCAGAAACTCAAAATATTACAGTATGTTATCTGAACTACATCAATTATCTAAGTTTTATTTGACAAAAGAAAAAATGTTGTGATTACAAATCATGAAAAAAATGTTTTACTGTACATGAATGAGGGCCATTGACATTACATTTAAAATACAACTATTTCACACTTATACTTCAGTTAACATAAATTTATATTATTGAAAATAATTATAAAATATTTGTTTAAAACAATTTTAGATGAAGTGGAGCATATGATAGCAGGATCCTACTGTTATGTGTCATATTTAAGACATGACGAATGATCATGTACAGTATAAGAGCAAGTGTATATTTATTCATAGATCTGTTTGAAAGGGAAAGGGGGAAAGACAGCAAAATGGAGCGAATAGTGTGTGTGTGTGTGTGCTGAATGAACTCTCTCGGAGGGGGGGTCAGTAGTGGGAGGTCGTGACCTGGTCGACCCTAGGGGAGTGGAGATCATCAATCAGCGAGAGGCAGGACCAAACAGCAGGAGCTGAACACACCCCCTGTCCCCTAAAACACCCCCTCACACACACACACACCGCCGCCAAGCAGATGGCCTTGTAACAACTGGCTCTTGCTCACCTTACACACACATACATTCCCAGATTGAGTAAGATTGATTTTGCGTTTCTGCTGTTGTTCAGACATCATTGCACATGCCCCTAATTCTACATTATTTGCATAGAAATGACTGATTACTCCTGTAACGTTCATTAGAATACCAGGATCATTTTCTTGTTCTTAACATCATGCATCGCAACATATTTTTCTTGATCCTGGAAATGCATAACTGAACTTGTAAAAAATGTACAGTACAAAAAGTTTTGCAAGACTCATCTATTATATAAACGAAAGCACTAAACAATTACTTATACAACATATTCTCTCTCTCTCATCACATATTAGTGACGATTGTTAATAGGAGTGGGAGTATGTAATAAAAGCTCTTTCTATTGTCTAAAACAAGTTGGTGGCTTTTCACAGATATTATCGTGTAAGGAAATTGCCCATTGTAAGAGCACGCACATTTGAGATTTTGGCAAAGCCTCAGAACAGCACGATCATTTCTACCCTTGGAATAAACAAGATGTGAAATATGCCACATCTACATTGTAGCAAGAGTGCAAACACAAATAAATTCTGCACAACACACATTTTATTATCATTAAAAGCCTTATTAATCACTGTATACAGAGTATTAGTTAGAAGTTAACTTACATTAGTTTACTGAACAGGTAAAGCTTAGGCATATTGATATTTTCACAAGGTGTATCTCTCATTTATGTTGTATACTTTTATTATCTTGACTTGTTATATATATTTTGTTATATTTTTGTTACAAATACATCAAATCAGCACACAGAGTAAGAATAGCTCAGTAGTATATGCATCTCCACATTGATGCAGCAGGACATGTTTTCTGTGCTGCTGGACAGGTGTGGTGTTGGATTCTGTACTCACACCTATTATATAAAGTGTCTCACAAAAGCAAAAGTTTAAAAGAAACGGCAAACTGAATTACACACTAGCTTTCTATTTCTGTCAGATAGTAACAATGAACAACTTTATATTACTTTATATTATAAGGTGTCTAACTATATGTACTTAAAATTAGAGCTGTATTGTATTGTATTAAAATTGTATAAAATTAGAGCTGTCAAACGATTAATCGCGATTAATAGCATCCAAAATAAAAGTTGTGTTTACATAATATATGTGGATATTTATATATTATATATATTTAAGAGAAAAATATGATTTATATATAAAATATTTATATTTATATATAATATAAATCAATATACAGTATATACATGGAAATATTTCTTAAATATATACAATCATGTGTATGTATTTATATATATAAAATAATTATACACAGTGCACCCACATATATTATGTAAACACAAACTTTTATTTTGGATGCGATTAATCGCGATTAATCGTTTGACAGCCCTAAATAAAATGCTATTTAATTAAAGTATTTGCACGAAATTACATACTTATTTACCAAACCCCAACCCAAAATATACTCCTAACACCTAAGCAAATGCGAATCTGGCAAGACTTTTGCAGAACATGTTTGTAATGATATACTCTAAAAAATGCTGAGTTGTTTCAGCCCAAATTTGGGTCAAATATGGACAAATGTTGGGTTAAAATGTAATTTAAAAAAATTACCGCTGAAAGTGAAGTTGGGTTAAAATTTTAAATACATTTTTACCCCAACATTTGTGTTTGTTCATATTTGACCCAAATTTGAGTTAAAACAACCCAGCATTGTTTAGAGTGTAAGTACATATCAAATTTTAGTGCATAGTAGTTAAAGTCCACCAATGATATAAAGTTATAAAGTGGGATCGTAATATTAGTATGCTTGAATTCAGCTTGAGTAGAATTAATCATGCAATAACAATTTTTAGACCATTTAAGACTGGCAATCATGTGAGTGTACATATGTGAGTAGACCTACTATTACATACATGGAAATAATTTAGACATTTGTGGTAAACTCAGTTTTTCGACTCCTATTAAAGGTTAAGAAGTCTAATGTAGAGCAGATTTCAAGATTTCAAGCACTCAGATCTCTCTTTTTCAATTAAAAGATAAAAAGAAACCCATTTGGCACGCATCGGTCATCATGTGATCATAAAAAAGTCATGCTGATCAGACCATATGTGCGCTTTTGAGCCACATGGCCACACGTCTTTCAATCTCCTATGGGGATAACAAGGAAAACTGTATGAGAAAAAATACAATATATCGGTATCGGCCCATATATGTTCGTTTTTATTGTTATCTTTACTGGCCAGATAAGAAATATATAAAAGCCGATAAATAATGTATTATTTCCTTCAGCTGAGACACTTCAGATGAACATGTTCGCCATGCTTTTGAATGCTTGAAATACGATTAGAATCACTTTGAAAAGGAAAATGCAGTTCAGTGCACAATGCAAGTCTCATATCGGCGGAATAATATTATAATGAAAACATCATTGAATAATTGTGTGATTTGGGACATGGTGAGACTTTTGTTTTTGTAATCAGGCTCTCAAAAATAATATAAAATCTAAATTTAGATTTATCGGCCAATATATCGGCTTTCAAATATAAAGAATGATCAGTTATCAGTATCGGACAATATTTTATTAATATAAGAGAATATCAGAAAAAAGGGTACACTTTACAATAAGGTTCATAAGAATGAATTAACTAATATGAACTAACAATGAGCAATCCATTTATTACATTATCAATTAATCTTTGTTCATGTTAAATACTAAATACAGCTGTTCATTGTTTGTTCATGTTAGTTCACAGTGCATAAACCAATGTTAACAAATACAATTTGATTTTAATAACATATTAGTAAATGTTGAAATTAATATTAACTAAGATTAAGAAATGCTTTAGAAGTATTCCTCATTCTTAGTTTATGTTAACTCAGGTAGTTACTTATGAAACCTTATTGTAATGTGTTACCGAAAAAAGGTAAGTCAACTCCCTTATTTTAAGTAAAAGTAAACTAAAATGATTCATTTTTCCATATTTTTTTACAAACTCCATTACATGTTACCTTCCTGGCTTGGTGCAGTGCAGGTTTATCCATTGATTTATCAGCGCTCATGTCCATAGAGTGGGCGGTGCCGTCAATAAGAATGACTCTGTCATCATCCACCATCTCGTCATTCCAGACGACGCTTAACTCCGTCCACGGGTCAATGTTGCCTTGGTCAGAAAAACAGGTCTTTATGAATCACATCACATAATGTTCAATCACTGTAAGAGAACACTCTAAAAAATGCTGGGTTGTTTAAATCAAAAGTTGGGTCAAATATGGACAAACCAAACCATTGGGTTAAGTCTTATATTTAAATTTTTAACCCAATAGTTGGGTTTGTCCATATTTGACCCAACATTGGGTTTAAAAACAAACCAGGTTTTTTTAGAGTGAATGAACTCGAACATGACCTGGAAGGTGAAAGGATCTGCGAATCAAAGGCACTCATGCTCACCGTTGACATAGAGCACTCTTTGTGTTTGGGGCCGGTTCCCGCCATAGCACTGGTTAGTGGTGTCGATGCGGACCTGCAGACTGTCCTGAGCGATGTTGAAGAGTCGAGAGCAGAGCTCAGTCTGAGACTGAAGGGTTGACACGCGTGAGAAGAGGCAATGAGTGTCCTCGCATGTCTGATCTGATCCATAAACCAACATAAAAGGTGCAAAGTTGGATTATAAATAAACACTTGAAGGAGTAGTTCACTTCTGAAAAAAGCTTTTGCTGATAATTTACTCACCCCCATGTCATCCAAGATATCCACGTCATTCTTTCTTCAGTCGAAAAGAAATTAAGGTTTTTGATGAAAACATTACAGGATTTTTCTCCATATAATGGACTTCAATGGGAACCAAACGGTTCAAGGTCCAAAAGGCAGTTTCAGTGCAGCTTCAAAAGGCTTTAAACGACACCAGACGATGAATAATGGTCTTATCTAGCGAAACGATCACTCATTTAAAAAAAATTACAAAGTTTAAGTTTTATAAGCACAAATGGTCACCTTGCTCTGTTCTGTGATGAGCGTTCATGACTCTCCTGTACGAACTCGTTCATCAAAATGAACAAATCTTTTCCAGAGTCAACTCGTTCATTTCGTTCTTTGAATGAACCAAATGACACGAAAAAAGATTCGTTCATTTTGATAAACGAGTTCAAGGAAAGTCACGAAACACGCATCACAGAACAGAGCAAGCTTATAAAAACCATTTGAGGTTATAAAACTTAAACTTGTTTTTTTTTTATTTTTAAATGAGCGATCGTTTCGCTTGATAAGACCTTTATTCATCGTTTGGAATTGTTTAAAGCCCTTTGAACAGTTTGCAGTTTGCACTGAAACTGTCTTTTGGACTGTGAACCGTTTGGTTCCCACTGAAGTCCATTATATGGAGAAAAATGCTGGAATGTTTTCATCAAAAACCTTAATTTCTTTTCGACTGAAGAAAGAAAGACATGGACATCTTGGATGACGTGGGGGTGAGTAAATTATCAGCAAAAGTTTTTTTTAAAAGTGAACTACTCCTTTAATAGACATGATGAAAACTAACCTCGTAAAAGAATATTTAATTACCTTAAATACACTCAAGTCAAGTCACCTTTATTTATATAGATCAATATACATCAATGAGCTCATATGCGATAAAGCACCTAGAAATCAGTGATGTCATCATCCGCTCAGTTTTCCAACAATAGTCAGTGCTGTCAAGTCAATAATATTGTTGAAAATTAAATATCATCACTAAGCAAGCCAGAGGCAATAGTGGCAAGAACCCAAACTCCATTACACTTTAAAATGTAATTAGTTAGTCTCACTTAAAAAAAGCAAACCGATTGCCTTACAAAAACAAATTAAAGTGAAATCCGAATAATATGTTGTACTAACAAATGCTTTGTATAGTTCACTTACACAAGAGTTCACGTAACTAAAAAAGGACTGCGGAGAGTACTTGACTAGATTTAAGAGTTACTGACTCCCAGAGTGCATTGCAGCATGAATAAATTATGCAATTGCTTTGGTTTGCCAATTTTATGTGCTGTCTTGTGTCTTTAGTAGCACAACAAAAAAAATCTAATAAAATTTTTATTGTTACAATTAATAAATAAAATGTATTTATTTTATATTTAAGTCTGTGTCACTCAAGCATGGTCAACATGATAATCGAGCATACAGTTTTACAAAAACAGATATAGTGTTCAAGATAAAGACCAAATAGACAATATGATGAAAAATGTTACTCCAGTTGTGTGAACTTGAGGGAACTGTCTTCATCCTTCATACAAATTGCTAAACATAGCTTTATAAAAATCGCATTGACACCAGTTTGTTAAAAGTCCCAGCAAAATAGATAGAAAGATGAAGTTAGTTCGGAGAAAAGTTTGTTTGCAGATGCCACTTATTTTGTAATCTAATGCAATACCTTTCAGACACATTTAATAGACTAGATGTTTGTTTGAGAAGCGCAGAAGTCAGAGAAGGATCAAAAAGAGTTAATGTAATACTCACAGAAGCCGAACTCAGTGCAGGTCTGGTAGAACCACTGTCTGTAACCGGATGAAGCTTTAGTGTTACTGAGTTCAAGCACAAGTTTCTCATGAGAGACATCCAGACACGGGACATTCTCTCTGGCACGGTACATCTGAAGATACGGCACAAATACGGTCATAAGCTTTATCCACATAATCAGTGATGATGTAATCTTTTAAATAGTATTTTACTTTAGCAAAAATGTATTTTATAGTAAGAGGAAACTGTACACTGAGTGTAGAGTTTTGTTTCAAATGTAAAAGAGAATTGGCAACATTTTTCAATCAGTGATGCCCTCAGCTGGTCAGAAATGATATTGTGTTTTTCATTTTAGTTGCACAACATCTGTGTAAAATTAGAATATTAATAGCCTTCTGCTCGTGAATACACTGTTTACAAAAAATGTGTGTGTGTGAGTGTGTGTGTAAACTCTGGAATAATAAGATTTTGCTTTTGAAAGAAGTCCCTTACATGCTACAAGGCTGTAATTATTTTATGAAAAATAGAGTAAAACAGTAATAATGTGAAATCTTAATTTATCATTTAAAAGCATCCCATGTAATAGTTTCCACACAAAAAATAAGCAGCATAATTGAGCATCAATAATAATTGAGCAGCAAATCATCATATTAGAGTGATTTCTGAAGGATCATGTGACACTGAAGACTGGAGTAATGATGATGAAATTCAGATTTTGATCACAGGAATACATTTCATTTTAAAATACAGTATATATAAACTCTGTTTACTGTATTTTTAATCAAGTCTTGGTAAGCATTAGATACAAAAAAAAATAATTATTTATTCTCTTAATTATTTTTTAAAAAATCTTAATTTTCCAAACTTTTGAGCAGTTACAGTGATGTAAATAAGTTAGGACACCCATGCTAAAGTTGCCTAAAAAAGGAATAAAAAAATTATCTTTTGGAAATAGATCTTAATGCCTTAATTAGAAAAATGAGGAAAATTCAACCTTTAAGGACACCAATTTTCTTTGAGTATGAATAATGATTCATAAATAAATAAATGTTCTTCCTTAAAATACAGGGTGCATAAGGACACCCCTATGTTAAATTCCCTTAGAGTCAGGCAGATTTATATTTTTAAAGGACAGTTATTTCATGGATCTGGGATAATAAGCATCCTGATAAAGTTCCCTTGGCCTTTGAAATTAAAATATCCACACATTATCACACACCCTTCACCACACCTAGAGTTTGGTTTTATTTCAGTTCAGCTGGTTTGATTTGCATTGAAAAATTATCTTATGGAAAGTACAAAATGCCAGGTGCGGTGAAGGGTGTGTGATAATGTGGGGATATTTTAATCCCAAAGGCCAAGGGAATTTTATCAGGATGCATATTATCCCGGATCCATGAAATAACTCTTTTAGAAATAAAAATCTACTTGATTCTATGGCAATTTAACAGGGGTGTCCTGACTTATGCACCCTGTATTTTATGGAAGAACATTTATTTATTTATGATACATTATTCATTCACAAAGAAAATTGGTGTTTTTAAAGGTTGGATTTTTCCTCATTTTTTTTATTAAGGCCTTAAGATCAATTTCCAAAAGATGATTTTTTATTCCTCTTTTTAGGCAACTTTAGTATGGGTGTCCTAACTTATTCAAATCACTGTATATAGCAGTATATTTAACAAACAAGCATTTGATCATAATAATCAGGAAATACATGTGAAATAACAGTGTTTTTGTTTGTTTGTTTGTTTGTTTATTTAAAAAAGAATATTTTACTTTAATTTTACGTTTTTTGTTTGGCAGCCGTACCTGCAGTCATTTGACCCTTTTTTTAACGTTTTTTGTAAAATGAAGGTATTTGATCATAATAATGCAGGAAATACCTGTAAATAACAGTGTTATTCAGTTTATTTAATTTAGGATGTTTTTCAGTTTTTCGGGAGGCTTCCAGTCATTTAACCATACAGAGATTAATTACAGATGTTAATACATGCAGGTGATTTTAAAAATGTAAGTACTATGTAAAAACATGTATGTACTCAATAAGTGTACTGTGTAAATTAATAATTTAAATGTTAATAGACATCATTAAGTGGGACCAAAGTTTTTAATTTGTTTTTAATTTAATTCGAAGACATTTTTGAGTCAAAAATGTATTCGAATTAAAGTCATTTTTGAACCTCTGAATTTTATCGTGTAATTACATATTACATTTTTATAATTTTACATACATTTTTATGTAATTTAAGAAAGCAGAAATAGTGTTTAGTATAGTTAAAGGAGAACTCCGGCGAACAATGAACCTTTGGTCTAATAAAACATTGGTGCCTCGTCAATCGTTCTCTGAGGTTTGTTTTCATGATAATCGAATGTAAAGAGTTTTATCTCTCAAAACTGTTTAGCGTATAATGCTAGTACTGGGGGCATTGACCAACTAAAATGAAATCGCTAGTTTAAACCACTAACAAGGCTCAAAATAGCCCCGCGCTAACGCAGTAACATAACAAGGCTCCATACATGCAAAACGAAGCATTGACAACTTTTGTAAGTGTACAGACCGTTTAATAAGAACATAAGTTATAAAGACCGTTTACTTCCGTTTACTTCGTGTAGACATACACAAGCCATCTTAGGAAATAGTCTCGATAAGTCGATCCCCGAACGCCATTCATACAGTTCAGAAGTTCGTTGAACTTCATACAGTTCAGCTCACTCAGCACGACGTTCGGGGATCGACTTATCGAGACTATTTCCTAAGATGGCTTGTGTATGTCTACACGAAGTAAACGGAAGTAAACGGTCTTTATAACTTATGTTCTTATTAAACGGTCTGTACACTTACAAAAGTTGTCAATGCTTCGTTTTGCATGTATGGAGCCTTGTTATCTTACTGTGTTAGCGCGGGGCTATTTTGAGCCTTGTTAGTGGTTTAAACTAGCGATTTCATTTTAGTTGGTCAATGCCCCCAGTACTAGTATTATACGCTAAACAGTTTTGAGAGATAAAACTCTTTACATTCGATTATCATGAAAACAAATCTCAGAGAACGATTGACGAGGCACCAATGTTTTATTAGACCAAAGGTTCATTGTTCGCCGGAGTTCTCCTTTAAGAAAACAGTAAACAGTGTTACAGTGTTTGAGTACAATTTAAAATTAGAGAAAATGATAGTCAAAAAAAATCACAGTTTTTTTCTTTTAAAATTAGAATTTCTTTCTAATTTCTAATCTATGCAACACAGCAATAATATTATGAAACTGACTCAATATTGACTTATCTTATCTGTGGTAATGGACACTGTTATACCACAAAACTTTAAAATACATCTAAACTTACATTTAATTTAATTTATTTGATTTCTTTATTAAAGCTACACACAATTCCATTTTTTTAACCAATTTTTTAGGAAGCCACATAAATAGAGATATGTTACCGCCACTATTTTGACCAGACGGTCATACGCCTCCTTCTCCTCACTCTTATTGGTCATGATGTCACACAGCTCAGCGATGCTGAATGCGACCCCCTCCTCATTGTATTGGACGGTTCCCATGAATATATCAGCCAAACTCTGCAACAGTTCCGTTTTGTCCTCCACTTTCAGAGGGGTCTCACAACAGCCGAAGTCTTTCCCCACCTGGGTCTCATTCCCCATGAGCAGAGCCGCCTCTACCGCTGCAAACACTCCCTTCACTTCGGCTACACACTGAGCGAGCACACACACACACACACACACACACACACACACACACACACACACACACACACACACACACTCAGATAGACACAGAGATATTCATAGCAACCCTAAATGTGCTCTTACCTTTTCAGAGCCACCCACTGCCTCATTCATAAGACTAGAAGCAACCACCTGCAAAATAAAGGTTTCAATGCCAAAACACACAAGTTATGCAATAATAACTTTCCGAAATAAAAGTTTTCCGAAAAGAGTTTGTCAAATTGGTGTTTGTTGGTGTTGGGAATCCTATGCAGCGAGTTTAACCCTCTCCTAATATGGGAGTCACACTTGAGTTCTGATTGAAAGTTATCTTTTTATTTCCTAATATTTTTATCATTCAATTAAAGCAGTATTTTAAATCCACATTTGAATGCAGATTAGTGTCATCAGTTCGGTAGCAGTAAAAAAATGAGAAAAAAAAAACACATTTGATGTCATGTTGTAACTACTTGATGCCTGTATAACTATCTAAAGAGGCTTGTAAATTCTCTAGTTGTTTTTAAACATAATACTCTTTTATTAGGTTATGGATTTGAAAATATGTTTAGACAATCTCAAAGTCTATTTTTTTAGAAGGTTTAGATATTTTTTTGTTTGAAATTTTTATTTGATGAGTCAGTTATTGCATTGTTGTTACTTATAATAACGCAAAAACTGATTCATCAAAGAAACATTTGACGAGTCATTACAGTCAACAGTCATTACCTGAACACAGAGAAAGCATTTTGCTTAACATAACATCAAAATGTAATAAAAATGTAACAAAATGCTCTAAAAATATTTTCAACCTTTTATTTGAGTCTTCTGGCTGAACTGGGTGAAGATGCTAAGATTTTCTCAAATTTTCAAACCTTAATTATTTTGGTCAAGTGACCGAAGTGTACCATAGAATTGGGGAAAACAATACATATTAAGTTCATTAAGTTCCTTTATTCACACGATCATTAAGTTCCTTTATTCACACGATTTCCAACATTTCTGTGGATAGAAGTGTATAGAGTTCCATCAGTGTCCTGCCATAATAAATACATGAAGATTTGAACGTTTGAAAGTGAAGAATTTAAAACATAAATGTTAGTATTGTGACTTGAGATGTAAAATAAAATAATCATTACGCCTATAATATTCAAATGTTAATTATTTTTATTTTATTTTACAGGACAATTGTATGATAGGTACTTGACAAGAATGAAACGCTCACCCTATTGTAAGAGCTGAAGTCCAGCTGAGCTTGAACGGGGGCAGAGGACGCCACAGCTCCATAGATAAGATGAGGAAACTAGAGGAAAAACACATTCTGCAGTTTCACTCAATGGAAAAGAGCAGCATAGGCATTTTTGTACATTTCTTGGGTTACAAAAAAAAAGAGAAAAAACTATAAAGAAAATGATGACAGAATTCGGTAACACTTTACCTTAAGCTTCCATTTGATCGTTGCTTCCAATTAATCGTTACCCAGCACTAATTATAATCTTTAATATTATTGTACGGCCTTGAGCTAACATGAACAAAGAATAAACACTCGTATTTTTATTAACGTTAGCAATGATAAATCAATTCTACTCATGTGCTCATTGTTATTAACTAATGATAACTAATGGGTCCTTATTGTATAAAGTGATATACAGATTTTTTTTTATTTTTTGGTTAACTATAACCATTTAAGAGGTGATAGACCTCAAATTAAAATTAAGTGAACGTTTTTAATTTTTCATTTGAATCATTCAACATTATACTGTATATAGCAGTTTAATGTAGTACTGACACTAAAACTCTGAAAACTAGATATAATATTTTTTATTTTGGGTGAACTATACACAATACATATTGTCACCAGCCATGATACATATTGATGAATTTTATTATTAAGATATACAGTATTGTGAAATCCCTATACCATTGACCCTTCCCTTACCCACCAAACCCCCAAACCTGTGCCGAACCTCACCCGTATCCCAGCCGCACAAGTGTAATGGCACAATAAGTGCATGCATTAGTAAAAGGCACAGCAACAACACTTTTAGAGAATTGTTTGGGAACAAACCTTTCCTCTCAGCCAGGCCGAGAGAGCTCCAGCATAGGAGCCTCCGAAGCTGATCCAGGCATTGGCGTGCGAGAGGCTGAAGCGCTGGCTGATGTAGTGCTGGAACGCAGCCAAGTCGGACAAACTGAGACCGGGAGGAGAGGAAACAACATACATCATTCCTGCCACTGCGATCACCATTGCGATGTGTGAAAGCTTGTCATCATTACGCCTGCTGGCTGGAGAGGTGTCTCAGGGTCTCAGTCTCGAGTCCATCAGGGCTGATGCTCTGCCCGTAGAAGCGGTGCTCCAGCGACACCAACAGCGCCGCGTGCCTCTCCGCCATCTGCACATGGTGCCCTGCAGATTACATGCCTGTGGTAGACTTTGCAAAACTAGAGAATCAATTCGAATTTAACTTTAACTTCTACTTTAACTTAACTTTACCTTTAACTTAACTTTAACTTAACTTCAACTTAACTTTAATTTAACTTTAATTTAACTTTAACTTAACTTAAACTTAACTTTAATTTAACTTTAACATAAACTTACTTAACTTAAACTGGTCCCACTTCATATTAAGTGGCTTTAAGTACCATGTACTTACATTGAAATGAATAATTTGATATAATGGACTTATTGTGTATGTTTTTACATTGTACTTATATTTTAAAAATACCAGCATGTAATTACAGCTATAATTAATATATGTAATTACATCTGTAATTACACAGCTGACCCATCCCTTACACTTAAACCCACCCTTAAACCGACCCATACCACCACACCTGTCCCTAATCTTACCCGTATCTCACCTCAATAGTAGCAAAAGTGATTTACAATACAACATGAGCACAATAAGTACATTGTACTTATTTTTAAATGTAAGTACATAGTACTTAAAGCCACTTAATATAAAGTGGGACCCTTAAACTTAACTTAACTTTAACTTAACTTAAGTTAAAGTTAAATTAAACTTTAACTTAACTTCAACTTAACTTCAACTTTAGAATAACTTTAACTTAAGTTTAACTTTAATTTAACTTTAACTTAAACTTATCTTAAACTTAACTTAAACTTTAACTTAAACTTTAAATTAACTTAAGTTAAAGTTAAATTAAAGTTAAGTTAAAGTTAAGTTAAAGTTAAATTAAACTAATTTAACTTCAACTTAACTTAACTTAACTTCAACTTTAGAATAACTTTAACTTAACTTCAACTTTAGAATAACTTTAACGTAACTTCAACTTTAGAATAACTTTAACGTAACTTCAACTTAACTTAACTTAACCTTAACTTTAATTTAACTTAAACTTAACTTAAACTTAACTTTAATTTAACTTTAACTTAACTTAAACTTAAGTTAAAATTAAATTTAAGTTAAAGTTAAATTAAACTTTAACATAACTTTAACTTCAACCTATAACTAACTTAACTTTAACTTAACTTTACCTTGAAATTAACTTCAACTTTAACTGAACTTCAACTTTAACTTAAATTCAGCTTAACTTTAACTTAACTTTAATTTAACCTTAACTTTAACTCAAACATAAACTTAACTTTAATCTAACTTTAAACTAACTTCAACTTAACTTTAACTTAATCTTTAACTTAACCTTTAACTTCAACTTAAACTTAACTTTAACTTAATTTTAACTTAACATTTAACTTAACTTCAACTTTAGAATACTGTTGGAACAAATAAGTAGCACTTTATCAACACAGTAACTAAACTCTGATTAATGAATTAGTAAGGAATAGCGCTCAAAATTAAAATTAGCTCAAAATGAACAGCTCAACAACTCAAAATTAAAATTCTAAAAATTAAAGAATCAATTCAAAGTTAACTTCAACTTTAACTTAACTTCAACCTCGAATTGAATTAAACTTTAGAAAACTATTCCTTCATTAATGAATAACAACACAGGAACAAGTGAGTAACGCGCTATCAACACTCAGTACTATTAACTAACAAGAATCTCTGATTAACGAATTAGTAAGTAACAACACTCAGTCTATGTGGTAGTTCACTATTAGCTATTACTATTTTTCATACTTCACTGAAGACTACTAAGAACTATTATACAGGTTCATAATTAATATTAATAATGCATAATGTATAATATGAGGTAATGGTAACGTTAACACATAAGTTACTCAAGTGTTACTACATCCTTATAAAGTAACAGCTAATTATTTGGATCAGTTTTCTAAAGTGAAAAACATGATAACTTCCTAATATTGACTAAAGTCAATGTAAACGTTGGAGGTTTTTGTGAGATTTTGGATAATAACGACCCAAGTGTTATTACATCTAAAGTGGAAATCATGAGAACACACTAGTTATGACTAAAGTGTTACCAAATCCATCGGAAGGAATTATCATCCTCAATCTCACAAAAATCTCAAAAGTTTACAATGGCAATATTAGTTATCATGTTTTCACTTTAAAAAAACTGATCCAAATAACGATCAGTTTCTTTAGGAGGATGTAGTAACACTTGAGTCGTTACTAGCGGGTTACCGTTACCTTTTATTATAAATTATGCATTATCCATGTTAATTATTAACCTGTAAAACCTGTAAAATATATTAGTTACTGAATAACTAGTGAACTACCAAATAGACTAAGCATATCACTCACCAGTTTGTTAATCAGAGTTTCTTGTTAGTTAATAGTTTGTTACTGGAGTGTTAATTGTATGTTAGGCTATATCTGTTCTACAAACCTTTGCTTCATGAACACTCAGTTCTGGACATTTTTTTTTATTATTTGTGATGTTCTTCTTTATTTGCAAGCTATTGCTCTGGATAAATGTACATGCGTGTTTTGAGACATCCAGTTATGGCATGTGACAGATGAGTCTATATTGTTAGACTTTGCAGCAGACAGTAAAATGATATTAAGAGCCCTCCCAAAAGTTAGAAAAACATGTTGTGTTGTAAATGACAGCATGATGTTTCTTTTGACAGATGTTTTTTAGAGTTGAACTAGTTTTGAACCTGCAACATTTGGTGCCACCAAGTGGACATTTGACCAGAAGCAGGAGCGAGATGGAGGACGAAGTGACGGGTATTTTGGCTAATAATTACGTTTTTCTCAGGAGATCAGGTTGAAAGAGTCAGAATGACTTCTTTAAATAAAAAAGGGGTCCTAACCGTACAATACACTGAATTTGGAGAGGGGTCCCTCTCCTCCAATGTAGAGAAAGACCGGTCCATCTGAACGCTGCCAATAAACGTCGTTCACAAAGAATTTCTGTGCAGAACAAATATTAATCAATAAATGATGACAAAATAATTGACATGATAAATTAATTAATTTTAATTAATTAAAACAACATTTTATAATAACTTAAATCAGTATTTATTTCACATAATTTTGAATAGGCTAGGAATTAAAACGACCCATTTCGGTAACACTTTATTATAAGTATACAATAATAACGCATAAAGCATAAAACGCATTATTTGACTCTTTACACATGAGCTAATTAAACAATACTAATTGTGTTAATGACTGAAGAGTTCACTATTTTTATGTAGCCTATTAATATATTAGCAATGTAGACAATACAATATACAGTAAAGACTATTAATTAACTAATTAATACTTACAAATGACTGAAGTACTTTATTAGGCTCCAGTATCCTTATTATAAAGTGTTCCCCTGATCACATGTAAAGCAAGACGGGTGTGAGGTCTATAATGTGTACCTGTGGGAAGGTTCTGCCATCCTGCTGGTCAAAGTGGTTCAGGGGTTGGTGGATTGTGCCTGTTTTGGGAATGGCAGTGGAAGTGTGTTTTATTCGGGCCTGTTGGATTTTATGCACGTGGTCCTTCATTCGCCATAGAATCCGACCTAGAAAAAAATATATATAAAAACATGTTTTTTATGTTTTGGAAAGAAGTCTCTTTTGCTCACCAAATCTGCATGTATTTTTGATAAAAAAAAATACTGTAAAAAGTACAGTAATATTGTGAATTATTACAATTTTAAATCATTATTTTTATACATTTTAAAATGTAATTTATTATTTGTGATTAAAGCTGAATTTTCAGCATCTTTTAGAAATCATTCCAACATCATGATTTGCTGCTCAAGCAACTTCATTTTCAGTGTGGAAAAATGCCTGAAAAACATTGATATTTATCATTGTTCAGCCCTTAAGCACTAACATTATTTCAAACCCACCAAATGGCACTAGCAAATGTTGTAATTTTGAAGCTTTTATGTATATTTACACAAGTCACGAACAATAATTAAAAGAATATTAACAACCCAGTGACATTTCTCTCACACTGTAAAAATGAATGTGCTTTATAATAAAAAAAATGGGGCAACAGATTACAAGCAACATTATTAATTCAATTTAACAAATTAGAGTTGAGTAATAATTATTCAAATTAATTCCTTAAAAGTAAACTATTTAAAATGAGTAAACATTTATTTTACACATGAGTTTACATTTAAGTCGCTATTATGGTGATCGGTGTTGGTTTTAGGTTTCTCCTTCAATGATTCTGCTTGTTAACATCAGGTGTCTTCAATGTTGGCAATATAAAATAAAGAGTTCTTAATTAATCTTTGACGTCTGTCTGTTATCAGATATTTTTGTTCATTTTTTTTTTTTATTTTAAATGGTTAACTTTTAAGGAATAATTTGATTAATTATTACTAAATTCTAATGTGTTCAATTTAATTAATAATATTGCTTGTAATCTGTTGCCACAATTTTAGACATTTTGGGATCGGCAAGATTTTTATTAATCATTTTTAAAATAAGTCTCTCCGAGGCTACATTTGATTAAAAAAGTAATATTGTTAAATATTATTACAATTTAAAAGAACTGTTTTATATATGAATATATTTTAAAATGTGATTTATTCCTGTGATCAAAGCTGAATTTACATCATCCAGTCTTCAGTGTCACATGATCCTTCAGAAATCACTCTAATTTGATGATTTGAAGAAAAGTTTATTATCATTGTTGAAAACAATTGTGTAAAAAAAAAACTAATCAGAATTCTTTGATGTTCAAAAGAACAGCATTTATCTGAAATAGAGAAAGCGGTAACACTTTACAATAAGGTTCATTATTTAACATTAGTTAATGTATTAACTAACATGAACTAACCATGAACAATACATTTGTTACTCTATTTGTTAATCTTCGTTGATGTTAGTTAATGATAATAAAGCTGTTCATTGTTTGTTCATGTTCGTTCACAGCGCATTAACTAATGTTAACAAGATTTTAATAAAGTATTAGTAAATATTGAAATTAACGTTTACAAAGATTAATAAATGCTGTATAAGTGCTGTTCATTGTTAGTTCATGCTAACTAATGTAGCTAACTAATGTTAACTAATGAACCTTATTGTAAAGTGTTACCTAGAAAGCTTTTGTTACATTAAACACTACTGTTCAAAAGTGTGGGGTCAGTAACAATTGTTTTTAAGCATTAAAGCTACACTGTGTGATTTTTACCCCCATCTAGCGGCGAAAAGGTATATGACCATCAAGTGAATATTAGTTTCTGTTCCTCTCGTTTTAACTCCTACGGTATCCAATGTAGTCCAAGATTAACGTAGTTCCAGTTTGACCTGATCCATGAGTGTTAACTCAAACGTAAACGTGAAAGGCGAAGCTTGAATTAATGGGTATGTCCCTCTTTGGCTAATGTACTTTCAAGATGGAGGGGCAACATGGCGACCGACATTAGAACCCCTTACCCATATGTATTTTCAATGGCATATTATACACTCACGAGAATACTTTATTACTTGAACGAACTAAATATACATTAATGAGCACATATTTTTGAAAGAACTAAGTGTTTTTAGCTAAGAATAAACTAAAAGAGTTACACTGTGTAGCTTTAAAACTATTATATTAGAGTGATTTCTGTGGCACTGAAGACTGGAGTAATGATGATGAAAATTCAGCTTTGATGACAGGAATAAATTATATTGTAAAATATATTCACATTTAAATTGTCATATATTCACTGATCAAAATTTTGTTTTGGCCCCCATTTTTCATGAGCTGAACTCAAAGATCTAAGACCTATAAAAGGCCTATTTCTCTCAAATATTGTTCACAAATCTGTCTAAATCTGTGTTAGTGAGCACTTCTCCTTTGCCGAGATAATCCATCCACCTCACGGGTGTGGCATATCAAGATTCTGTAATGATGTAACCCACTGTAATGATGATGATATTCAGATGAAAAAAAATCCATTAAATATCTTTACATACCAAACAAGACAAACATTGCAAAAGTAAACACCGTAAATAAATAGAAACACTATTTTTTTATTACATCAGTAGCAAGTCAGGTAGCTGTTAGATAGATAGACAAACAGTCTATCAATCATTCTGACATTTTACCCACTGAAATAACTCAATTTGTAACCTGGCTATAATAAAGTAATGAATCATTACTGTGTTTTAAACAATGGAGAAGTTTAAGTCTTACCGGAGTAAACCAGGTGGAATAGCAGAATCAGAGTTAGCTGTCTCAGCACACACATCATTGCAGTGGATCACAGAACAGGATTCAGTTGTGATGGTGTCCAGTGTATTATACTTTTATACCCCGAGTCAGTAATGTGATACGGTTTAGTATGATAAAATGAACACCTGAAACTTGGACGCGAAGGTCAGCACATGATATCCACGCCGCGATGATGCTCATATTACAAAACCAAACTAGTTTCTCTTCACACACTGACATGACCTATACGCTCATTTTAGCATTTTTTATTTCATTTTAGGCACCTGTACACATTTAGATTTTAGAGCGCATTCAGCACTGAACATGTTAAGCCTTTTTTTGGTTAGTTATCTGATATCTGTGAGCCAGACGTTAAGGCACCCTTAGAAAACATTAAATCAAACTTTCATTTGAATGAACCAGTCCTAGAAACACTCAACACCAAACCCATAGAGTTCACTGAAAGTGAAGACGGACTTGATGCTCGCCATCGCGAGGTATGATTCAGACAAACTCGACGGATGGTGTCGGGTGAGTGGATGCTCAGAGCTTGGAGAAAATGATTTCTTTGAGGCTTTTCTTCTCCATCGCGGCCTGCGCTGACTTCAGTAGATCTTGGGTTTGGAGCATGCTCATATTCCAGGTGCTCTACGCAAACAAACAACGGGAAACACAAGAACAGATTCTCAGTTTAATCACGGGATGTCAAATGTTGTTACTGTTGTGCATTCACATGCTTTTACATCAATCAAGTATAAAAAAAAATGTTAAATCCCTACTTAAAGGGAATCACTGTAACAATTAACGGGGATCATATTAAAAAAGATCCCTGGAGTCCCCGCTCTCACTCCCAAATACTTTTAAAGTGCAGAACAAATAGGAATTTATTAACAATAAGAAATAATGGACAACGTAAACTTCGGAAAGGGTTTAAAGGGATAGTTCACCCAAAAATGAAAATTCTGTCAGTATTTACTCACTCTCATGTTGTTCCAACCCCATAAGACCTTCGTTCATCTTCGGAACACAAATTAAGATATTTAAGATATTAAGATCACTCCTGCATACTAGTCCATAGGCTTCTTGAGGAATTGAAACTTGCCGGCCTCGAAAAGTTATTAAAGACTAGGGATCGACCGATATGGATTTTTTAGTGCCGATACCGATACCGATTTTTTTTCCCATCAGCCTTAGCCGATACCGATACGGGCTGCCGATTTTCTTGAGCCGATATTTGGAGCCGATACATTTTGCTCCCTCAATTTACGTCATAAAAATTACATGATGTTAACAAATGTTACAGGTCTCAATTTAATAAAAGTAACATTTAATTAACTTCAAAAATTAATATTTAACAAATAGTAAAAACATGTGAGGTAGAACAAGAACAAGTAGATAAACAATTTTTTACAAATATTAAAAACATGAGGTAGAACAAAAAAAGCTCAGTGCTGAAAATAAATATTTAAGCATAAATTAAATAATTACACAATTGCACTCAGTAGCAACCAGCATAATAAATTGCACATTGTACTTCATTTTAAAAGAAACGAACTATGTACTGCCATGGTTTCATTTTTTCTACATAAAATAAAATGAGCATTTCTAGTCTCTAATTTCACTGCGATGGCGAGGGAGACGCACACCACACGCGTCCAAACCTCAGCCAGGTGGGCTCTGAATAAATCTCCCACAAAAAGCACAGAACAACGTTGGCATTACTTAATCCTATGACCAGTGTTCGTTACAGCAAGCGTATGCATACTAGGGCTGTCAAAATTACTCAAATGGCGTTTGCATATTCCCTCTAAAAAACATATTCGAACATCCCGTTGCGCATTTTGTTATTGACGCGCATTACGTCAATAACAGGACAAATTAATACAAAGAGACATAACTACTAGTATTAGATAGTTTATTTGAGTTTAAACATATTTGACAACGTATTAAAAAGCAAGTAAATCAACTAATGGCCAAGACCGCAGAGCTCTCTCGCCACGGACTCGCTCAGGCACTCTCTCCCTCTCGCCCTCACGCTCTCTGCGCGTCGGTTAAATGAGCAACAAAAAACAAATGTTGAGTGCTGATCAAGAGTTTTGTGCAAGCAATTTAAGGTTGTGAGTCGCGACTCTTGTCCCAAATATAGCAGGCTTCATTCAATGATTGAAGTTTCACAGTATAGAACCGACAGTGAGCGAGCTGAGCAGCTGTGGTAACGTTATTAGTCTGCAACCGCGGGCGCGTTTTTCCACATTCAAATATTAATTTTCACCTTCAAATTTAATACATATTTGAATTTAGAATATTCATAGACAGCCCTAATGCATACTGAACAGATAGCCTACACCTTAGCTATTTGCAGCTCCCTAATACAATGGCAAGCAGTTAAATTTTATAGACGAGGCAATCGCGTTTTCCATTTGGACTCACAAACTTGCTTAGCTATATAGTTGCAAGCACATAACAGTTGTGGAGCAACGTGTTTCCATTTTCAAAGTGTTTGACAATATTTCAGCTGTCAAACATTTAAAAGATGCTTTGAAAGTTTAAGTTACCATTCTTGTGAAGAGCAGGTTGCACTCTGCTAGTGGGGGAGGGCAGGGCACGTGAACTACAGTCTCCAGCAGCAGCACAGAGGTGCCCATGAAAGCCTGCCTATAAATAACGGCGGAAAAAAACTATCGGCGAACGCGCAGCCGTGTAGCGGGAGCTTTGACATAGCTCTACGCAATTACACTAGTTTAACTGACTAGAGGCCCAAAGAGAAGGAAGTGAATAGTTGAAATAAAGTCATTATTTATGTTTGGTTTTGCACACAAAAAGTATTCTCATCGTTTGTGAAACTTAAGATTGAGCCACTGAAGTCACTTGGACTAATTTGACTAACGATGTCTTTAATGACTTCTCGAGGCCGGCAAGTTTCAATCCCTCAAGAAGCCTATGGACTAGTATGCAGGAGTGATTCAGCTCTCAGATTTCATCAAACATATCTTAATTTGTGTTCTGAAGATGAACGAAGGTCTTATGGGGTTGGGACAACATGAGGGTGAGGAAACACTGACAGAATTTTCATTTTTGGGTGAACTAACCCTTTAAGCCAAAACATAAATACAAGAAACTATTCATCAGAAACTATCCTAGAAAAGTTTACAAAGAAAATACAGAAACATCCCTTTCTACCAACATAAACAGAAAAAATCGAATAACAATAATCCACCTTTTCTTCCTAACGAGCCGACTGCATTTTAGATTATGGGAGGCACTTCAAGTTTGGGGAATATCCACTGCTCTCCTGGTTTAATTTACAATATAACTTGCCTCTCATTGCTTCCATGCTGATGTTATTTTAATTCCCATGTACAATCTGGATCAAAGTTTTTCTGTATTTTCCCGGTAACGCTTCCTTTTACAGTACAGTACTTACAGTATACTTACAGTGTACTTACCTAGAAAGTACTGGCTAATATAAGGTAAGTACATGTAACAGGGGTAGGTTTAAGGGTAGGTTCAGGGTTAGTACTAGTTATTACCCAGTAATCGTAGTTACTAAAATAAGTACATAGTATTTACATGGGTAACTGGACTGTAAAAGGAAGCGTTACCATTTTCCCTTGTTTTATAAATATTATATTATCATGTCACTATGTCATCTTATATACACTAGGGTGTGCCTCAGGGGTCAATGCTGGGACCACTTCTATTTATATTATACATTCCCATTCTGGTAACACTTTATTTGAAGGGGTGTGCATAAGACTGACATGACACTATCATAAACATGACATAACACCTGTCATGAACATGAAGGAGTCTTTATGAATGTTTATGACTTTTGTCATTAAGTGTCATTCGGTAAATTATGACACTTTTAATGCAAAGTTGACATTGTTTAAATTGTCTCTGTTATGACAACTTGACATTAACAAAGACAGAAATGTCTTGATTAGGACAACTTGACATTAACAAAGACAGAAATGTCTTGATTATGACAACTTGACATTAACAAAGACAGAAATGTCTTGATTAGGACAACTTGACATTAACAAAGAAATCATAACCTGTCAACCTGACATTTTCATAACTAGTCCAATGTGTTCCACTTTACTTGAGGTAAGGGGAAATATTAATGACACTGTTGTTAAAGCATTTGACAGTGTAATAACGCTTAATGACGTCTTTATAACTAGTACAATGTGTTCCACTTTACTTGAGAACAAGTCAAATATTAATGACACAGTTATAATGGTGTCAAGACGGCCAAAGTCAAAACTAACCACATGACAGGGTAATGTAATGTTAACGCAAAGCTAAATAACTACTTTAAGTTTGATAATTAGACCTGTTATGACATATTTGTGACAGGTTATGATTTCTTGGATAATGTCAAGTTGTCATAACAAAGACATTTATGTCTGTGTTAATGTAAAGTTGTCATAATCAAGACATTTTAAACAATGTCAACTTTGCATTAAAAGTGTCATAATTTACCGAATGACAATTAATGACAAAAGTCATAAACATTCATAAAGACTCCTTCATGTTCATGACAGGTGTTATGTCATATTTATGACAGTGTCTTATGCACACCCCTTCAAATAAAGTGTTACCAACATGCTTGATCGAAATGTCTCCAACGCAAATTTTCATTTCTATGCTGATGATACTGTGATATACTGCTCTGCTGCCACACCAAACCAAGCTCTTTGTCAGCTACAACTTACTTTTGATACTGTACAATTTAACTTGTTTGATTTAAAACTTGTTTTGAATGACGACAAAACTAAACGTATGTTGTTTTCCAATGCGAAATCTAAGCTACAAAACCTTCCATCCGGACTGAAATGGGAAAAGGGTTGTTTATGTATGCGGCCCCCAGCGCATGGAATCAACTGCAAAATATCTTAAATCTTCAAGAACCAGTTTCACTGGTTGCTTTTAAATTACTTTTAAATGATTTAGAGGCTACACATACTGGCTGTAGTTGTTATGATTAATTATTTGGATGATCCTTGCTTCTATGTTTTATGTTTATGCTACATATATGTTATATCTTTTTTTATGTCTGCAACTTTGTTATTGTGCTGCTCCCTGTCTTGGCCAGGACACTCTTGGAAAAGAGATTTTTAATCTCAACAAGTTTTCTTCTGGTTAAATAAAGGTATAATAATATTAAAAATAACACTTGTCTGTCCGGATGTTTGGCTGATGAGAGTTGTGATCTCACCATGTAGTCCAGGGATTCTGCAACACTGTGGTCTCTGGAGTAAACAAGGTTGACTTTGGTTCCCTGCACTCCTAAAGGACTTTTGCTGGCGATCTCTCCTGCCATCTCCAGAGCTCCGGCCATCATAGCCTCTTTATCTGGGAACACACGACTGTGGGCAATGAGAGAGAACAAACGAACACAGAAACAATTAGATTTTTCATGTAAATATACATTCACTGGCCACTTTATTAGGTTCAACTTGTTAGTACAGGATTGGACCTCTTTTGCCTTCAGAACTGCCTTAATTCCTCATGCTGTAAATATTCCTCTGATATTTTGGGCCATATTGACATGATATCATCACGCAGTTGCTACAGATTTGTTGTCTGCACATCCTTGATGTGAAACTGCCGTTCCTTCGCATCCCAAAAGCTGCTCTATTGGATTGAGATCTGGTGACTGGAGTCAGTTTCAGTACAGAGCAAGTTAAAGAAACTAGTCTGAGATGATCGGATCTTTGTGACATGGCCTGTTATCCTGCTGGAAAAGCCCATCATAAGATGATACACTGGTCATGAACTGATTGACATGGGCAGCAACAAGCCTCAGATAGTCTGTGGTGTTTTAATTATGCTCAGTTGGTACTAAGGGATCCAAAGTGTGCCAATAGACTCCTTTTGCGCCGACGTCACAGTTACGTCATGGCGTTAGCTGGAGGCAAAACAAAGTGAAACTATTATTAAATGTAATCTTGTTGTGTTGTCTGGTGCAAGAATTGATGTAAAATGAGTATGCTGTATCTGGAATTTTTATTTCTAGAAAATATTCACATCATTAAAATCACGCTGTAATGTCACTCTTTACATTGTCGTCGTCTCGGCAGAACTGCGTGCGGATCATACACAAATCTTGTACAGGACCATATAGGCATCTAAATATTTATATGCCCTCAGTTTCTCTTCATGATCGTTTTCTCTATAAGGTAGGTGTAGAAGTCAGGCCACTCAACCGAGGTAAAGTAATATTAATCCTGTCAGATCGTCCATGCATTGAGTGAGTGTGTAGACGGCTACGGGTCGGCCAATCTGGTTCCGTCCGTTGAAGATAACTTTTGGAAATAACAATCGCGGTCCTGGACACTGAGTGACCTTACACATTAAGATAAAATCGGATTTTCTCCAGTCATTGTTAAAAAACAAGCTAACAATACTTGCTAACTAGCGTTAGTGAAGCGGCCAGAGGGATCGTTCTGCCTCCACCTAAGCTCCGTCCACAAAAAAACGTCACCATGTTTACCAACTGAAAAGGGGTCTATAATACATACAATTACACCCTCAGCAGCCTGAACTAACGATACAAGGCAGGATGGATCCATGCTTTCATGTTGTTTACACCAAACTCTGACCTGACCGTCTGAATGTTGAAGCAGAAATCGAGACTCATCAGACCAGGCAATGTTTTTCCAATCTTCTATTGTCCAGTTTTGGTGTTGATGATGTCAATGTGTTGAGTGTTCAGAGATGGTCTTCACCTTCAAGATTTGATGTATTGAGTGTTCAGAGATGCTCTTCTGCTTCAAGGTTTGAAGTGTTGTGTGTTTAGAGATGCTCTTCTGCTTCAAGGTTTGATGTGTTGAGTGTTCAGAGATGCTCTTCTGCTTCAAGGTTTGAAGTGTTGTGTGTTCAGAGATGCTCTTCTGCTTCAAGGTTTGATGTGTTGAGTGTTCAGAGATGCTCTTCTGCTTCAAGGTTTGATGTGTTGAGTGTTCACAGATGCTCTTCTGCTTCAAGATTTGATGTGTTGAGTGTTCAGAGATGCTCTTCTGCTTCAAGGTTTGATGTGTTGAGTGTTCAGAGATGCTCTTCTGCTTCAAGGTTTGATGTGTTGAGTGTTCAGAGATGCTCTTCTGCTTCAAGATTTGACGTGTTTGTGTGTTTAGAGATGCTCTTCTGCTTCAAGATTTGATGTGTTGAGTGTTCAGAGATGCTCTTCTGCTTCAAGATTTGATGTGTTGAGTGTTCAGAGATGCTCTTCTGCTTCAAGGTTTGATGTGTTGAGTGTTCACAGATGCTCTTCTGCTTCAAGATTTGATGTGTTGAGTGTTCAGAGATGCTCTTCTGCTTCAAGGTTTGATGTGTTGAGTGTTCAGAGATGCTCTTCTGCTTCAAGGTTTCATGTGTTGAGTGTTCAGAGATGCTCTTCTGCTTCAAGATTTGACGTGTTTGTGTGTTCAGAGATGCTCTTCTGCTTCAAGGTTTGATGTGTTGAGTGTTCAGAGATGCTCTTCTGCTTCAAGATTTGATGTGTTGAGTGTTCAGAGATGCTCTTCTGCTTCAAGGTTTGATGTGTTGAGTGTTCAGATATGCTCTTCAGCTTCAAGGTTTGATGTGTTGAGTGTTCAGAGATGCTCTTCTGCTTCAAGGTTTGATGTGTTGAGTGTTCAGAGATGCTCTTCTGCTTCAAGATTTGATGTGTTGAGTGTTCAGAGATGCTCTTCTGCTTCAAGATTTGACGTGTTTGTGTGTTCAGAGATGCTCTTCTGCTTCAAGGTTTGATGTGTTGAGTGTTCAGAGATGCTCTTCTGCTTCAAGGTTTGATGTGTTGAGTGTTCAGAGATGCTCTTCTGCTTCAAGGTTTGATGTGTTGAGTGTTCAGAGATGCTCTTCTGCTTCAAGGTTTGATGTGTTGAGTGTTCAGAGATGCTCTTCTGCTTCAAGGTTTGATGTGTTGAGTGTTCAGAGATGCTCTTCTACTTCAAGGTTTGATGTGTTGAGTGTTCAGAGATGCTCTTCTGCTTCAAGGTTTGATGTGTTGAGTGTTCAGAGATGGTCTTCTGCTTCAAGGTTTGATGTGTTGAGTGTTCAGAGATGCTCCTTTGCTTCAAGGTTTGATGTGTTGAGTGTTCAGAGATGCTCTTCTGCTTCAAGGTTTGACGTGTTGAGTTTTCAGAGATGCTCTTCTCCTTCAAGGTTTGACTATTGAGTGTTCAGAGATGCTCTTCTGCTTCAAGGTTTGACGTGTTGAGTTTTCAGAGATGCTCTTCTCCTTCAAGGTTTGATGTGTTGTGTGTTCAGAGATGCTCTTCTCCTTTAAGGTTTGACTGTTAAGTGTTCAGAGATGCTCTTCTGCTTCAAGGTTTGACGTGCTGAGTGTTCAGAGATGCTCTTCTGCTTCAAGGTTTGACTGTCACGGTTGGTAAATCCTATGTCTACTTCTCGTCTCGTGTTTCTGTTATTGTTGTGTGTGTGTGCTGATAGGGGGGCGTGCCGTTCTATCAGCACTCATCAGCAATCATCATCACCAGCTGCAGTCAATCATCATGTGTATATATTCTCATCAACTTCTCATCTCCTTTGTCAGATCGTTGTTTGTGGTTCCCGGTGTGTGTGTCTCCTGTCTCGCTCAGTCGTGTTCTTCCCTGGTACTGGTTCGCTGTTTTCTGGATTACTGTTCGTCGTTGGATTCACCACCACCATCACCACTGCACCTGACCATTGGAGCCCCTGCGTTGCTAACCGTGTGCCTGTTTGTGACTGTTGCTTGTGATCTCGACCTTGTTAAATAAAGAGTTTAACTGCACTTGCTTCCTCCGTTCTATCATGACAGAACGATCTGACCAAAGCATGGAAGCAGCGGAGGACTCACAGAGATCTTTGAACGAGTTTGTTTCAAGCAGTCTTCAACGTATGGACACGCAGGAGAAGAATCTCAACGAGACAGCTCGCGCTGTTCAGGCGTTAGTGACGCAGGTGTCTGGGCTCACCCAACAGATTCAACACCTTCGTATTCCCACTGCGCCACCCGCACCGCTGATTCCCCCACCACCACCAGCAGACCCATCCCAGTCAGAGCCTCGCCTTCCCACTCCAGAGTCCTATGCAGGTGAAGACAATTTTTGTCGAGCCTTTTTGACCAGATGTACTATGCATTTCTCACTGCAACCCAGGACGTTTCGCGAGGAACGGACCAAAGTAGCGTTCGTCTTGACGCTTCTGACTGGGAGAGCGGCGCTATGGGGAGCAGCGGTGTGGGAGAACCAAGACGACTGCTGTTCCTCGTTCCAGAAGCTCTCCGAGGAGATGCGGCGAGTATTCGATCGGGCCGCATCAGGTAGAGAGGCTGCCAGGGTGTTGACGGAACTGCGTCAGGGTGAGAGATCCGTTTCTGACTACTCCATTGAATTTCGAACCCTGGCAGCCGAGAGCAAATGGAACGAGGAGGCGCAGTGGGACATGTTCCTGCATGGGCTGGCTGACCGTGTCCAGAAGGAGATCTACGCACTGGACCTGCCCACCAAGCTGAACGATCTCATCGCACTGGCGCTAAGAGTGGATGCACGCCTGTCTCGAGTGAAGAATCGAGGTCAACACGATCGTTTTCCTGGAGGAATCGAGGGGCAGCGTCCAGGGGGCGAAGGCGCGGTCAGCCCTACCCACGATCACGAGCCCATGCAGGTGGGTCGAGCCCGGCTTTCCCGGGAGGAGAAGGAGAGGCGGAGATCCCTGGGCCTTTGTTTATACTGTGGTGGAGTGGGACACTTGGCGTTTAATTGTCCGTTAAAAGGCCCAGCCCGGCAGTAAATATGAGGCTACTGTCGGGTGGGATCTCTGCCGAGAAGACCTCACCGACATCTACCTTCCTCCCGGTAAGGCTTCGATGGTCAACTCACCTCCACGATTGTCGAGCACTACTGGACTCAGGGGCGGAAGGTAATTTCATGGACCATTCATTTGCACAAAAACTTCATATTCCCCTCAAACCCCTCTCACACCAAATTGATGTTCATGCTCTCAACGGCCAAAGACTTCCCACCATTTCATTTATCACCGAAGATATCACCCTCATCACATCCGGCAATCATTCAGAGACTATTTTTTTTATATTCTGGACACTCCACTAGCACCCATCGTACTTGGTAACCCATGGCTCACCCGTCACAACCCCAAAATAGACTGGCAACTCAAAACTATAGCATCATGGAGCAGTTTTTGTCATAAGTCTTGTCTTGTGTCTGCCTGTCCGTCTGTTTCTGTTCATGTGTTACAGGAGGAAACAGTGGATTTATCAAACGTGCCCACGGAGTATCGGGATCTGAAGGAAGTGTTCAGTAAGTCTCGGGCTGATTCTCTTCCTCCGCATCGTCCATATGACTGTGCTATAGACTTATTGCCAGGTACGTCTCCGCCTAAGGGCAAATTATATTCACTCTCTGTCCCAGAGAGAGAGGTCATGGAGAAATACATTTCTGATTCTCTAGCAACGGGATTCATCCGCCCTTCCTCTTCTCCAGCGGGGGCGGGGTTCTTTTTTGTGGGGAAGAAAGATGGATCTTTGCGACCTTGTATTGATTACCGGGGGCTGAACAACATCACGGTGAAGAATACTTATCCTTTGCCGTTGATGTCTTCAGCCTTCGAGAGGTTGCAAGGAGCATCTATTTTCACAAAACTGGATTTAAGAAATGCTTATCATTTGGTCCGCATTAGGGAGGGGGATGAATGGAAGACCGCTTTTAACACCCCTAGAGGGCACTTTGAATATTTGGTTATGCCTTTCGGTTTGTCCAATAGCCCAGCGGTCTTCCAAGCACTTGTCAATGACGTGTTGCGAGACATGGTCGATCAGTTCATATATGTCTACCTGGATGACATATTGATTTTTTCTTCGTCTCTCCAGGAACACGTGCAACACGTCCGACAAGTGCTTCAGAGGTTGTTGGAGAATGGGCTTTTTGTGAAGGCGGAGAAATGCGTTTTTCATGCACAGTCTGTTCCCTTTCTAGGTCACATCATCTCGGTTGAGGGAATGCGCATGGATCCCGACAAGGTTAAGGCTGTGGTGAATTGGCCAAGTCCAGATTCCCGTAAGGCCCTACTGAGGTTTCTGGGGTTCGCCAATTTTTACCGGCGTTTTATTCGCAACTTCAGCCGCCTAGCCGCGCCTCTGACTGCCTTGACCTCCCCCAGAACGACGTTCAGGTGGTCAGACGCAGCGGAAGCTGTGTTTGCCAAACTGAAGGGTCGCTTTGTTTCTGCCCCCATCCTGATAACCCCTGATCCATCACGTCAGTTCGTGGTGGAGGTCGACGCGTCAGAGGTGGGGGTAGGTGCGGTGTTATCTCAGCGCTCTCCTTCAGACAACAAGATGCACCCTTGCGCGTTTTTTCCGCATCGTTTATCCCCCGCTGAAAGCAATTATGACATTGGCAACAGAGAATTGTTGGCGGTCAAGTTAGCATTGGAGGAGTGGCGCCACTGGTTAGAAGGGTCGGGGGTACCTTTTATCGTCTGGACCGACCACAAGAATCTGGAATACATTCGCACTGCTAAAAGACTTAATTCCAGGCAGGCTCGGTGGGCTCTTTTTTTCGGACATTTTGACTTTACTCTCTCGTACCGCCCGGGTTCCAAAAACATCAAACCCGATTCTTTATCGCGCATTTTTGACCGTTCCGATCGTCCGTCTACTCCCGAGTGCATTTTACCAGAGAATCTATTCATCTCTACACTCACATGGGAGGTCGAATCGAAGGTCAAGAAGGCCTTAGAAGGGGTAACGCCTCCGACTCGTTGCCCACCGAACCGTTTGTTCGTGCCGGAGAGTTTACGGTCCAGCGTCATTCAGTGGGGTCATTGTTCCAATGTGGCTTGTCATCCAGGAGTCAGTCGTACCATGTTTTTGGTTAAGCAACGATTCTGGTGGCCTCTCATGGCTCGTGACGTTCGAAATTTTGTATTGGCTTGTTCAGTTTGTGCCACAGGTAAGACTTCCAATCGACCCCCAGATGGGTTGCTTCAACCGCTGCCGGTGCCTTCGAGACCCTGGTCCCACATCGCGCTAGATTTTATCACCGCCCTCCCACCCTCCCAGGGTCACACGGTAGTTTTGACCGTGGTGGACCGGTTCTCGAAGGCGGCCCATTTTATTCCATTGCCCAAATTACCTTCAGCCAAGGAGACAGCGGTGAGTGTCGTTGACCACGTCTTTCGGCTTCATGGCCTCCCGACGGACGTGGTCTCTGACAGAGGACCCCAATTTGTGTCCAAATTTTGGCGAGAGTTTTGTAAACTGCAGGGGGCGACTGTCAGTCTCTCATCTGGGTTCCATCCCCAGAGCAATGGTCAAACAGAGCGAGCCAACCAGGATTTGGAGAGAACGTTGCGATGTTCAGTGTCCAAGAATCCTTCCTCCTGGAGCCAGCAGTTGTCTATGGTGGAGTACGCCCACAACACGTTGCCAGTGTCATCCACGGGCCTATCACCATTTGAGTGTAGTGTAGGTTACCAGCCACCTATCTTTCCTAGTCTGGAATCCGAAGTCGCGGTCCCCTCCGCCCACGCCTTCGTCCAGCGGTGTCGCCGCACTTGGACTAGAGCCCGTGAGACTCTACTCCAAGTGGGGGCGCGCACCAAGGTCAAAGCCGATCGCCACCGGCGGAGACCTCCCGTATACGTCGTCGGTTCTAAAGTGTGGCTTTCTACCAAGGACATTCCGCTCCGTTCCATTTCGAATAAACTTGCACCTAAATTCATTGGCCCGTTTGCTGTCACCAAAATCATTAGTCCGGTGACAGTCCACCTGAATCTTCCTCCAGTGTACAGGAGGATTCATCCCGTCTTTCACGTTTCCAAAATTAAGCCCGTCTTTTATGCTCACATTAATCCGCCAGTCCCGGTTCCCCCCCCCCCCCCGCCGCGTCTCGTAGACGGGGAACCCTCTTATTCGGTCAATCGTGTGCTGGACTCGAGACGGAGGGGGCGTGGATTCCAGTACCTGGTGGACTGGGAAGGTTACGGTCCGGAGGAGAGAAGTTGGGTACCGGCTAGAGACATCCTGGATCACTCTCTTATCGATGATTACAATCGGCAGGTAAGGGAGTCAGGGAACGCCAGGAGGCGTTCCTAGGGAAGGGGGTACTGTCACGGTTGGTAAATCCTATGTCTACTTCTCGTCTCGTGTTTCTGTTATTGTTGTGTGTGTGTGCTGATAGGGGGCGTGCCGTTCTATCAGCACTCATCAGCAATCATCATCACCAGCTGCAGTCAATCATCATGTGTATATATTCTCATCAACTTCTCATCTCCTTTGTCAGATCGTTGTTTGTGATTCCCGGTGTGTGTGTCTCCTGTCTCGCTCAGTCGTGTTCTTCCCTGGTACTGGTTCGCTGTTTTCTGGATTACTGTTCGTCGTTGGATTCACCACCACCATCACCACTGCACCTGACCATTGGAGCCCCTGCGTTGCTAACCGTGCGCCTGTTTGTGACTGTTGCTTGTGATCTCGACCTTGTTAAATAAAGAGTTTAACTGCACTTGCTTCCTCCGTTCTATCATGACATTGACGTGTTGTGTGTTCAGAGATGCTCTTCTGCTTCAAGGTTTGACTGTTGAGTGTTCAGAGATGCTCTTTTGCTTCAAGGTTTGATGTGTTGAGTGTTCAGAGATGATCTTCTGCTTCAAGGTTTGATGTGTTGAGTGTTCAGAGATGCTCTTCTGCTTCAAGGTTTGATGTGTTGAGTGTTCAGAGATGCTCTTCTGCTTCAAGGTTTGACGTCCTGAGTGTTCAGAGATGCTCTTCTGCTTCAAGGTTTGACGTGTTGTGTGTTCAGAGATGCTCTTCTGCTTCAAGGTTTGATGTGTTGAGTGTTCAGGGATTCTCTTCTGCTTCAAGGTTTGATATGTTGAGTGTTCAGAGATGCTCTTTTGCTTCAAGGTTTGATGTGTTGAGCGTTCAGAGATGCTCTGCTTCAAGGTTTGACGTGTTGATTTTTCAGAGATGCTCTTCTGCTTCAAGGTTTGACTGTTGAGTGTTCAGATATGCTCTTCTGCTTCAAGGTTTGATGTGTTGAGTGTTCAGAGATGCTCTTCTGCTTTAAGGTTTGATGTGTTGAGTGTTCAGAGATGCTCTTCTGCTTCAAGGTTTGATGTGTTTGTGTGTTCAGAGATGCTCTTCTGCTTCAAGGTTTGATGTGTTGAGTGTTCAGAGATGCTCCTTTGCTTCAAGGTTTGATTTGTTGAGTGTTCAGAGATGCTCTTCTGCTTTAAGGTTTGATGTGTTGTGTGTTCAGAGATGCTCTTCTCCTTCAAGGTTTGTCTGTTGAGTGTTCAGAGATGCTCTTCTGCTTCAAGGTTTGACGTGCTGAGTGTTCAGAGATGCTCCTTTGCTTCAAGGTTTGATGTGTTGAGTGTTCAGAGATGCTCTTCTGCTTCAAGGTTTGATGTGTTGAGTGTTCAGAGATGCTCCTTTGCTTCAAGGTTTGATGTGTTGAGTGTTCAGAGATGCTCTTCTGCTTCAAGGTTTGATGTGCTGAGTGTTCAGAGATGCTCTTCTGCTTCAAGGTTTGACGTGTTGTGTATTCAGAGATGCTCTTCTGCTTCAAGGTTTGATGTGTTGAGTGTTCAGAGATGCTCTTTTGCTTCAAGGTTTGATGTGTTGAGTGTTCAGAGATGCTCTTCTGCTTCAAGGTTTGATGTGTTGAGTGTTCAGAGATGCTCTTCTGCTTCAAGGTTTGATGTGTTGAGTGTTCAGAGATGCTCTTCTGCTTCAAGGTTTGACGTGCTGAGTGTTCAGAGATGCTCTTCTGCTTCAAGGTTTGACATGTTGTGTGTTCAGAGATGCTCTTCTGCTTCAAGGTTTGACGTGCTGAGTGTTCAGAGATGCTCTTCTGCTTCAAGGTTTGACGTGTTGTGTGTTCAGAGATGCTCTTCTGCTTCAAGGTTTGATGTGTTGAGTGTTCAGGGATTCTCTTCTGCTTCAAGGTTTGATGTGTTGAGTGTTCAGAGATGCTCTTTTGCTTCAAGGTTTGATGTGTTGAGTGTTCAGAGATGCTCTGCTTCAAGGTTTGAAGTGTTTTTCAGAGATGCTCTTCTGCTTCAAGGTTTGACTGTTGAGTGTTCAGAGATGCTCTTCTGCTTCAAGGTTTGATGTGTTTGTGTGTTCAGAGATGCTCTTCTGCTTCAAGGTTTGATGTGTTGTGTGTTCAGAGATGCTCTTCTCCTTCAAGGTTTGACGTGCTGAGTGTTCAGAGATGCTCTTCTGCTTCAAGGTTTAATGTGTTGTGTGTTCAGAGATGCTCTTCTCCTTCAAGGTTTGTCTGTTGAGTGTTCAGAGATGCTCTTCTCCTTCAAGGTTTGACGTGCTGAGTGTTCAGAGATGCTCTTCTGCTTCAAGGTTTGATGTGTTGTGTGTTCAGAGATGCTCTTCTCCTTCAAGGTTTGTCTGTTGAGTGTTCAGAGATGCTCTTCTGCTTCAAGGTTTGACGTGCTGAGTGTTCAGAGATGCTCCTTTGCTTCAAGGTTTGATGTGTTGAGTGTTCAGAGATGCTCTTCTGCTTCAAGGTTTGATGTGTTGAGTGTTCAGAGATGCTCCTTTGCATCAAGGTTTGATGTGTTGAGTGTTCAGAGATGCTCTTCTGCTTCAAGGTTTGATGTGTTGAGTGTTCAGAGATGCTCTTCTGCTTCAAGGTTTGACGTGTTGTGTATTCAGAGATGCTCTTCTGCTTCAAGGTTTGATGTGTTGAGTGTTCAGAGATGCTCTTTTGCTTCAAGGTTTGATGTGTTGAGTGTTCAGAGATGCTCTTCTGCTTCAAGGTTTGATGTGTTGAGTGTTCAGAGATGCTCTTCTGCTTCAAGGTTTGATGTGTTGAGTGTTCAGAGATGCTCTTCTGCTTCAAGGTTTGACGTGCTGAGTGTTCAGAGATGCTCTTCTGCTTCAAGGTTTGACGTGTTGTGTGTTCAGAGATGCTCTTCTGCTTCAAGGTTTGACGTGCTGAGTGTTCAGAGATGCTCTTCTGCTTCAAGGTTTGACGTGTTGTGTGTTCAGAGATGCTCTTCTGCTTCAAGGTTTGATGTGTTGAGTGTTCAGGGATTCTCTTCTGCTTCAAGGTTTGATGTGTTGAGTGTTCAGAGATGCTCTTTTGCTTCAAGGTTTGATGTGTTGAGTGTTCAGAGATGCTCTGCTTCAAGGTTTGACGTGTTTTTCAGAGATGCTCTTCTGCTTCAAGGTTTGACTGTTGAGTGTTCAGAGACGCTCTTCTGCTTCAAGGTTTGATGTGTTTGTGTGTTCAGAGATGCTCTTCTGCTTCAAGGTTTGATGTGTTGTGTGTTCAGAGATGCTCTTCTCCTTCAAGGTTTGACGTGCTGAGTGTTCAGAGATACTCTTCTGCTTCAAGGTGTGATGTGTTGAGTGTTCAGAGATGCTCTTCTGCTTCAAGGTTTGATGTGTTGTGTGTTCAGAGATGCTCTTCAGCAGACGGGTGTAACTAGTGCTTATTTGAGTTACTGTTGCCTTTCTATCAGCTGAACCAGTCTGGTCATTCTGCTCTTCATTCTCCAAGGCATTTTCTCCCACAGAACTGACGCACACTGGATTTCTCCTTTTTGGATCATTCTCTGTAAACCCAGGTGGTTGTGCATGAAAATCCCAGCAGACCAGCAGTTTCTGAAATACCCAGACCAACAACCAGGCCACTTTCACAAAGTCACTTAAATTCCCTTTTTTTCCATTCTGATGCTCAGTTTTTAAATTTAGCTGATTGCCTTGAACATGTCTAAATGCATTGAGTTGAGGTCGTGTGATTGGCTGATTAGATGTTTTACGTTAATGAGCAGTTGAACAGGTGGACCTACTAGTAATATGGCCGATGAGTGTAATTGTGTTCACTCTTTCCATATGTGAAGAGGATAGCTAATCAATACAGATTTTTAAATCTACAGTAGTAACGTTTTTATTTTAAAAAATCACTTATCACTATATTGTGAACATATATATTACAAATTCAAAATAGCACATCATCTCATATCTTATTGCTTAAATATCTCACCTGACCAATCCACAGCTCTTGGCTTCATCAGCATGCATCTTCCTTGCAGTGAAAGCCAACTCATTTACTAGACTGAAAGACAGTAAGAGCAAACTTTACTGTCAATAACATAAAAACAGGGCACTGCTACTGGATCTATAACACGCTTTAAGATCAAGATAGTACCTCCGACTTCCAATCACTGTGGGGAGACGTTGCAAAGTCCCGACATCAGCTGCCAAACCAATATCAACCTCCTGAACAGGAAAGGGGAGATCAAATCAGCCATTCAAATTAAAATTTCTGCAAATCTAAGTTTATTCTAAAATAGTATTAAATGGTCAGTTAAAATCACAATGACAATTTAATGAGACTGAGCACACCTTGATCTGAAACCAGGCATCCTGCGTACACAGTCGTATATCACATGCTGTGATCAAGTCCACTCCTGTAAAAGCATAAAAATCAAAAATCATAGCGCCTCCTGTCTTTGAGGTCATTTGTCCAAAAGGCCCAACAAAGTTTGGCTTGGTAGGACATTCTTGTCTAATACTGTAGCTACTCAATGCTTATTGGTCATTTCTGGCCATATATATATTTTTGCATATGTAACTGTTCTCATAAACAATGATGGTGCCTTGGACAAAGACACTACATGCAAAATTTCAAGTCAAACATATCAACAATTCCATAATTAAAGACATTTTAATGTATGTCATAATTATAGCAAGCTATAATAATTACAGTAATATTAATAAATAAAAATATGGTACAAATACTGATTCCTTCAACATCAAATAATACTAAAGATGAAATCTGTTCTACATTGAATATATAATATATATTCCAGAAATTTCTTAACAGAGGGAAACTAACCTCCTCCTATACATCCACCGTGAACAGCCACAATCACTGGTTTTGGACACTGTACAAAGAAACGCAAGAGAGACGATGATGAAGCATGATTTGTGCACTGGGCACAGTCATACTGAAATAGAAAAGGGCCTTCCCTCAAAGTTGGATGCATACATAGCATTGGCAAAAATGTCTTGGTGTGCTGAAGTATTAAGGTTTCCCTGCACGGGAAGTAAGGGGGCCAAGCCCAACCCCTGAAAAACAACCCCACACCATAATCCCCCCTCCACCTAACTTTACAGTTGGCACAATGTAGTCAGGCACATAACATTCTCCAGATATCCATCAAACCCAGACTCGTCCATCAGATTGCCAGACAGAGAAGTGTGATTCGTCACTCCACAGTGGCGGTGTGCTTTATACACCACTGCATCCCATGCTTTGCATTGCACTTGGTGATGTAAGGCTTGGATGCAGCTGCTCAGCCATGGAGACCCATTCTGTGAAGCTCTATGCACTGTTCTTGAGCTAATATTAATGCCAGTGGAGGTTTGGATCTCTTCAGCTCTGGAGCGTTGGCGATTTGTACACTCAATTCGCCTTTGACTTTACGTGGTTTCCTGCTTCATGGAGTTGCTTGCTGTTCCTAAATGCTTCCACTTTCCAATAATACCACTTCCATTTGACCATGGAGTATCTAGCAGGGATGAAATTTCACAAACTAACTAATTGCAAAGGTGGCATCCTGGTACCACTCGACCCATTTTTCACAAATGTTTGTAAATGCACACAATATGGCAAGGCGCTTCATTTTATACGCCTGTGGCAATGGGTCAGATAGAAACATCTTAATTCAAGAATTAAGAGGTATATCCCAATACTTTTTTTCCATATAGTGCTTCTATTGAGATGGTTTCACCATAAATGTATGATGTTTTAAAACAGTAACCTTTTCAATAACAGAGAAGCTCTCTTGGTATTTAGCTATGGTGCGGCGCAAGTTCCATGAGATCCTGGCGGTGTCATCTCCCTCAGGCTGTAGGATATCACTGGCCATGCCCATGAGGTCAATACCTGCACAAAGAGTAATGATGAAATATTTATACACGGCATATAATACATAAATCTTTGCCTTTACTAAAAACATAAAATAACACTTAATCCCTAAATCTACTCTACTAATGCTGTCCCTTGCAAAGTATGCTGGGAACTACAGATCCAGTTTATCGTAGTGCCCTTGCCACCAATGGTCTCTAAGATCAACTTAGGCTCACAGTGCTTTAGAGAAATCCAGCCCTGGGCAGTGGATCTGTAGTTCCCAGCATGCTTTTCAAGGGACTGCTTTAATTTAGGGATTAAGCGTTATTTTGTGTTTTTCAGTAAAGGGAAAGATGTTGGTAGTTTACGTTAATGTTTAGTTATGTTGACATTTAGAGGAGTTTCTGTTATTGAATGTTGTGGTTAACATTGTGCTGAAGAGAAGTGGTTGTGCTCAGAGATTTAATATCAGAACTGACACCAGTCTTTACTTTGTGGTTCATTATATATATTGTGCATAATGATGAACAACACAGTTGACATCTGTCTAAAACTAAACTGGTTTATTTTGAATAAACTAAATTAAGTTGTGTGTAAAAATGTTGTCAATTGAATAAGGTAAATGAATTATATTTTACATCAAGCTGGAAAAGGACTTTCATCATATAAAACAAAAAAGATTATATCAAACGTAGTAAAGAACTTTACCAAGCTGGAGAACCTAAAACCTTGTTTTTTTCAGGTTGGTTGAACTCATTAGTTATCATCAGTAATCTTAAAGGAGTAGTTCACTTAAAAAAAAAAAAAAAAACTTTTGCTGATAATTTACTCACCCCAATGTCATCCAAGATGTCCACGTCATTCTTTCTTCAGTTGAAAAGAAATTAAGGTTTTTGATGAAAACATTCCAGGATTTTCTCCATATAATGGACTTTAATGGGAACCAAACGGTTCAAGGTCCAAAAGACAGTTTCAGTACAAACTACAAACTGTTCAAAGGGCTTTAAACGACACCAGACAATGAATAAGGGTCTTATCAAGCGAAACCATCCGACATTTAAAATATAAATAAAAAACTTTAAGTTTTATAAGCACAAATGCTCGACTTGCTCTGTTCTGTGATGAGCGTTCGTGACTCTCCTGTTCAAACTCGTTCATCAAAATCAACAAATCTTTTTTCGAGTCATGACTTGAAGGGTCCTAGATAAGAACCTTATTCATCGTCTGATGTCGTTTAAAGCCCTTTGAAGCTGCACTGAAACTGAACTGTCTTTTGGACCTTGAACCGTTTGGTTCCCATTGAAGTCCATTATATGGAGAAAATCCTGGAATGAAGAAGAACCTTCATTTCTTCTCGACTGAAGAAAGAAAGACATGGACATCTTGGATGACTTGGGGGTGAGTAAATTATCAGCAAAAGTTTTTTTTAAAAGTGAACTACTCCTTTAAATAATTTATTTCATTTCAACAAAACCAGTTATTGTAGATGTTACCACATTAAGTGATTTTCAAAGTTGAACTTTTTCATGGTTATGTTTGATAGCTTTACCTGAAGTGAAGAGCTTTCCAGCGCCTGAGAAAACCACGACACGACACTCTGAGTCTTCAGCTATCTGACTGAAGCAGTCAACCATTTCACTGGAGGTACAATAGAAATACACACGCTACTTCAGTCATGATATGATAACTGAGATCACTGAACACTTCAAAATCCAGTCTCACACTGCCATTCACAAAAGGATATTTTAAGAGAACATAGAAATGGCAGAAAATTGGCACTTTTATGTCTCTCTTTCTAGCATGAATGATGATATATACTATGTAAACATTATAATATTTTAGTAAATGTTATCAAACTGAAATGAATCAACATTGAGCCGACTTGAGCTAAATAATGACACACACTATTGACTTTTTTGCAGCAGATTCTGTCATTTTGTGAAGCACTACAAAAAAATGACGACTTGAATAAAATATTACCATTCTTGTTTGTTTACAAAGCCTTTACAGGAAATCTTAAATGAAATGAAATACTCATATGTAGTGTTGTCACGGTACCAAAATTTCAGTATTCGGTACCAATACCAGTAAAAATTCACGGTTCTCGGTACCAATTTCGGTACCAAAGCTTAGTTTAAATTTACATATATTTAAGTGTTTATCACGGTTACAAGTATGGAAACTGTACATTTGTATTATAAACACTTTAGAAAAAGATTAGATAAAATGACCTAAAATAAACAATAGTATGCACTAACACATTTTTAAAGTTGTTTGTAAAGTTTTAATCAGTTAACATTTATTTAATGCACAATGAATGAAGTGAACAAACATGAACAACCAAGTGTTTGTATTAAATAACATTTACAAACATTAATTAATGTAGTAAAAATACATTGTTCACTGTGTTGATGTGAACTAAGTAATGTTGATGAATGGTATCTTATTGTAGCATTACCAAACTATACAGGAGATAAAACATGTTTTATTTGACTTGACTGTACTTTTATTTAATCTAAAACTGCATTCATATTTAATTTTAAAAAGGCTTTTTAAACCTGCTGAGTTATAAAGGCAAGAATACGCCTAGAACTGGCACTGACATTAAATGACATAGGGATGCGTCGATATACTAATACCAGTAGTACTCTGGTGTCGGGTGGATACTACTGTGCTCATGTACTCGTAAAACTACCCCGAAAGCACTTTAGAGGCCGTTCACATATCGCGCGTGTTTTTTATTATATTTTTGAGCGTGCTTATTCTTTCCAAAGCGCTTGCTCTTACGCGGCGTCTGTCGTTGCTATGCAACGAGTTTTTATTATGAGCGCGCTTGCCTCGCGCCTATATTTGAAATTGCGAATTTGCATGTAATCGGCCTCTTATGGCAACGTGACATTAGCCTAATCCAAAATATTTCCATATGTGGCTCTTTCCTCCTTTCGTGTCAACAAGTGGATTCAGAGAGAGAGCATATCAGCGTTATGAAGAGGACGCAACTGTGCACCTTGCAGACAGCGCGTCTAGAACTGGATTAACCAGGTACTCGGTACCTAGAAAAGCTGGTACCGTAACATTTTTTTTTTTTAGTACCGACTTGGTACCGAAGTACCGAGTTTTTTGACAACACTACTCATATGGATATCAGTGTGTAATGTGGACATGAGGTCGTACAGCCAGAACGCCTTGTTCATTGCATTGCGTTTCTCTGGACGGCAGATCTCCACGTGAGTGACGGTGTCCACTGGACGGCTGACTGACAGCGTTGTGAAGGGGGGGGTGGGCCCTCCGGATGAAGACATTCCTCTAACAGCGTTTAGGAAAGGTACGAACAGATCCTTTTCTAAACACAAAACACAGACAAAATTCACAGGTTTACACTTCTGACATGTAGAGGGCACCTCTGTTTGAGACAGTACATATAGAAGTTTTGCTGGATTTACAATTTATATGTATGTGTTGGAGTAAAATTAACAGTTTTGTTGAATTATACAAACTATCGACAACATTACTTCCAAATTTCAAGTAAAAACATTGTCATTTACAGCATTTATTTGGATCTTTCCAATTCAAGCCCTACTGAGTGGCTTGCAGGTCTCAGTCTAACCATTAGATGACCAGGTGTTGGACAAAGTGGATTGTTTTTTTCCAACAGGACAATGATCCAATCCAGCCAGGGCAATCAATGTGTGGATGGAGGACCACTGGATCGAGACCCTGTCACGACCAGCCCAATCTCCAGACCTGAACCCATTGAAAACCTCTGGAACGTGATCAAGAGGAAGAGCCGAACTACTTGAATTGAAGAGGCCTCCTAACTCAAGACCTACCTATTCACAAAGGATTGTAGAGACACCAGCGCCTCTCGCAGTCGTCCAGGGTCCGCGACACAAGCGGGAATGCTGCATTCATTTGCAAACAAATCCTCTCCCATGTCTCACGCTTAGTGTTGCTTGACATCCCAGTGCCAAATTTCCCTTTTATTATGTTTTTTTTTTTTTTTTCCTGGCACAAACTGGGCCAGCAGGCAGCAGTAGTAACTGATCCTGCGTCCAGTTGGGCTTTCTTTTCCATTTTGGCGAGTTCATAATCCATTCAACAATTACATTACTTCAATAGGAGTAACTGCAACTGGCCCATAATTCAACCCTGATCTGACGAAATAATCTATTATTATTAAGGTAACATAAACAATGTTTAATTCGTTAACATTAGGTATTATGTTCTAACAACAAACAACAGCATTTATTCATCTAGGTTAATGCTACTTTCCTCTGTATAACACATTTTAATGCATTAAGAAAGAAAATTAATAAGATAGTATATTACACACATGAAATATGTTTACAAAGTTTAATACATGTTATTTCAGGGTTAATGTTTCCAAATTATCCCAAAAATAGTATTTTGTTTTGCTTAAAAAATGGCTCACGTTACCTTCCTTTATACCATTTATAACATAAATGTTATTTCAGGGTAAATGTTTCCAAATTATCCCAAATATAGTATTTTGTTTTGCTTAAAAAATGGCTCACGTTACCTTCCTTTATACCATTTATAACATAAATGCGTGCTTTAAGTGTCCAAATACAAATACATATAATCAATAATATCACATCAAACAGACATTTTCAAAGAATGTTTCCATTTATACATTTTTATATTATTGATTTATATACACATTCCAGCTGGCAATTGCAGCTATACCTTTTTAAAACTTGATTTACCCATTAAATATATGTAAGTATCATTCACTCAATGAGAGAATAACATATTATTGAGTGTGTGACCTTTCACCCAGTTGACAGAACTCTGGGTGAAAGGCATGTCTGACACCTTCACCTTCACCCATTCAGTCACAGTTAAAATTAATAACAAATTGGTTTAAAATACGAACAAAATATAGAGTTCATTCGTAATTGTTTCTATTGTAAACACGAGCAATTCTACAAATGTGGTTAATGTTAGTATTCAGAACAAAGATGATGAAACTGTGTGACTTACTTCTGAACGCAGAACTGAACACGAGTGCCATTGATGCCCTTTGACCAGTAACGTTAACGTTATTATATCCACACTCGCAATCAGAGATGTTTATGAGGAAGCACTGCAGATATGTGCGCTTTATCTGTTTAACTGAAGGGCAAGAATAAGTTACTCGTCACAACAGAATGAAAACACGGATAATATCCGCCTCTGTCTTTAAATAGGCTAACGTTAGACTTGTTTTATTGAACAACTTTTTTTTTATTTTAGGACGTCGTCATGTTTGTCCTCTGACGTACAGTGGTTTATGTTGTGAGAAATCCGGAGAAATCGAGTCCCCTTTCTTCTTCTTCTTGTTGTTGTTCTTCTTCTTCTATACTCTGCACCGCCGCCACCTACTGTTCCTGTTCTTACATGCGTTTTTGGCTGATGTGTGTTCAGTTCCCATCCCAAAAACCCATCTTGTGTGTTCCCATCTATATCTTTTTGTTTTAAGTTTGTTATCCCCAAATTCGTTTGTCTATATTTCATTATTCATTTTAATATTTATTTGACAGGGACAAATGCATAAAACATTGCTTTATAATAAATACAATGTAGATGCCACACATACAGGTTTCTAGCTATGACTAATTTGCAACCCCTGTCCCTGGTTAGGCTTATAAAATTAAAACAGAACTTAAAGAGTATTGAATGTAAGATATATATCTATTTTTAAAAAAAAAAAAAACATACAACAAATACATGAAATAAGATATGGGCTTAAATAGCTGTGAAAGTCACTATAAAACAAAGACAGATTTAACAATACAAGAACACAAAAGGCTGCATATATCTATGCGTGCTAACATATGCAACATTATGTTTGTATGCATTGTGTTATATCCTGTGCAATCAATGTTCACAAAGATGTTTCTGTTTCAGCCATTGCTTTAAATGTGCATTAAAAGCCATGAGTTCTTTCAATGTTTTAATTTCAGATGGTAAAGCGTTCCACAAATGTACTTTACTCTTTGATTACTCCTTTAATGTTTTCCTTAGTATTATCTTTTAAGTTCTTTATCATTTTAGTTATCTATACAGTATATACATTTTAATATTACATGTTCAACCTATTTTGAATAGTGATGCATTTAGTCCTTCTGTGTCAAAATTAAATCTTGTTAAAACCACCTCATCTTTCAAACATCTTCCAAAATTATGTTTATTTGACAGATAATATTTAATTTTATAATAAAATTGGCCTCGCTGTATCAGCTGTCCCACTTCTTCTGCAACTCTTTTTGAATGTTTGATTTAATAATTGATTAAATATCTCCTCTTCCTAATGAAACTTTGACATTCTTATATTTTATTTTACTTTAAACATAAAATATAAGAAACTTTCACAACTTTCAACAAACGACAGAATTTTTAGTAACTAAAATTAACGATTTATTATAGTTTATGTTAGTTAATACAGTACATTAACTAACGTTAACGAACGACACCTTTTTGTAAAGTGTTACCAATGTATTCATATTGTTTGTGATAAATTTCCATTTTGCAACACATCATTTGAAGATATTAAACATTTATTTTGCATTTCCCTTTTTCTATTTTTTATTTTTTGGATTGACTTTAAAATAAACATGACAAAATTGTAAATAAAACTTTTCATTTAGAACCTTATATTTTACTTGGTTTTTAAAACCTATATTTTTCTGAAAAACAAAATTACATCATTAATCTTTTAATTATCTTATGAAAATTTTATACAAAAATAACTCTCAAAGAAACTTTCATACTGTATATCACCTTGTAATACTGATCTCACAATATACTTTGAAATCCTTTCGAGATCAAAAAACAAAAAGCTTATAAAACAATACAAAATGTAAAGCTCATGTTCATATTATTATTACACTTTTTATCCCAGTACTTTTTTTCTACTATTATTATACATATGTTCATTTTATGTTAGTTGATGTTGTTAATCTGTTTCATGTACTCTGAACTGTACTGCAGTGCCTTATACTTGAATTATATATATACATGTCCATGTTTGAACAAAAAATCTTCTGCGATAAAGCGGTGCCGCTATAGTGTCATATATAGTCTCTCTCTCTTTTTCTCTATCAGATCACAGGACCACGTATAAAATTAAATGAATTACTCTTAAAATTGATGTTCAAAAGTTGAAGTTCAGAAAGCACAGGATTACCAAAGTCAATATTTCCCTGATTCTATGTTAATAATTAGCTTCTGTACAGCGACAGCCTGGCATTTTTTTTTTATTATACAAACATTAAAGGTTCTCTAAGCGATCCTGGGGGTGTTGACGTTCGCAATATTTTCAAACAAATCGGAGGCTAGCTAGACCCTACCTCCTCCGCATCTCATCTCCTCCCCCTCCCTTCCGTGCTTCCTGAAATAATTGTAACCGTCGGACTGGAAGCCCTTCTGCCGCCGGAGTTCTCGCCATCGTTCAAAAGCTTTGCTACCGATGTAAATTCGGAACTTCGCACGTTCTTTATCCGACTCCTTCTTCTTTTTAATTTGTTCTTCAGAACGACGTCTCTTTGGTCGTGTGTCGGGCATTTTTCAAACTTCCCTCTGACGCTTGTCTCTCCTTCACACACACACACACCCCCTTCATGTGCACGCGCACTAACCCCCAGACCCACCCTCAAATACTTCTTGCCAGTGATTGGCTGGAACACTGTTTGTTAGGTTTCGTGGTCCGGGTAAGACATGATTGTTTTCGTTGCCGTTTGTGGAGCCTGTGGTGTCTACAGAGACCGCTTTTTTTTACAGTGTGTTTAGGGGACAGGCAGCTAGCCGATAGTGAGGAGACGTTTGCTGTACGTGACAAAAAATGTTTTGCCCCCACATCGCTTAGAGAACCTTTAATCAAACTTTGTCTCAAATGGGAGTTTGTGAATGAGATTAATAGCTATCGTCCTTTACATTTTAGGAAGGGTAGGAAACACAAATGTTGTTGTCTTCGCTCAACTTTACAGGCTCTGCCCTAACTACACTTGATGTATCATTTCAAGATCTATACCACTGATTGGACTGGATGAGAGAACATAAAAAAACATGTTTAAATAATCTGATAATACTTGTTCTATAAGATGTGCGGAGCAGAGTTTCCGCTAGAAAAAAATGGTGCCGGTCAAAGTGACCGGCAGAGGTTTAGTTTAACGGACATTTTGATGATAAGCCGGTCAAATACCGTCTCTTAATTAGTCAAGTTGAGGAAAACTGGAGGCAGGCTATAACTTAAAAAATGACATAATCAGGCCGTATAGAATGCAACATGTTTATTAGCATAACTTTCAAATAGAAAAGATGAAAACATGAACGTCCGTACAATATCTGAATAGTAGCCTATTTTTTACTCAAGCGAACTTAATTATATACTGTATAGCGTCTCATGGTAACATTTAAATTGGCCACCATGAAATGACTCCTTGTCAAATTAATTGGAACAAACAAATGACTAGGCCTATAACACTGTCTTGCGTAATTTTAGGCTTTTTACGATGTTTTGCAGTGCTGAAATGTACAGCTGCCGACTTAAAATCAAAACTTCGCAGTGTCTCTCCACAACTTGCAATGCGCATATGCCGCGTAACCTTGTTCTCGACTTCGCTGCTTTCATCTTGATCCGATTCTGCAGTGAGAACCCTCAACTTTAGTCACGTCCCTGCCTGACTAAAGTTGCTTGCATTGTATTCAGCATCCCCAAGCGAGTCTGCGAGCGCAGAGAGGGTTTTCTCCGCTGCTGCATTGCATTCAAGAAACCACCGCATGTGTCTGAAGCCTCAGACATTGTCCAAACTCGTGTTCTTGAAGGTGAACTCAAGAGAACTGTAGGCTAGATAAGGAAAGCAATTTTTTTTCTTTTTTTTAAGTTTGAGACAATTTAAATTGTCATCCACGTGCTCTCTGCGCAAAAAAAATCAGTTAGATATGGCGTCTGGTGGCCTTAATAGTTAATTTAGCCTATACCATTACCAAAATGTATTTAATTTAACACGTTGATGTTGATGTGATTTTTATTTATATAATAAATAAAAATTCTTTATTTAAAAATTTGCCCATTGATTCGTTTAATTTTACAGTTTTTTTGTGTGTCTACAGATGATATAAGACAATTTAAATTTTAATATTGCGCGCTGCGCAAAAATCATAGGCTTCTCAAAATCTGGCCTAACAATTAATTAGCCTACTTTTAAACATTTATGTAGGCCTATGTATATATTTTTTATAATTTTGTTCATATTTTTATTTTAGTTATATTATTAGGCCCATTTATTCGTTTAATTTTACAGCAGTTTGTATGTAGGCTACAACGGTTATAAGCCCATTTACATTTTTATCGTGTGCGATGGGCAAAAGTTCAGTTATCAAAATGCTGGCCTATAATTTACTTTTAAAACTTTTATGTGTATTTTTGTTTATATAATTTTATTCATATTATTAGGCCCATTTATTCGTTTAATTTTACAGGACTTTTTGTGTATGCTTCCTGTTCTTGCTAGTCCTTATTTGTAATTTGAAATGAAACATTTCTGTTTGGAAAATGTTGTTGTTGGTCTTTAGTTCTTTGTAAGGTAAGGCTGTGGTCTAACCTAAAAGTGAAATAAAAATACATGCAGATTTCTTTCGTTTTTTGGAGCGAGCGGGGGCGATTTGAGTGGAGCGCGAAGCAAACTGCGTTGAGCGCTGAACTGGGAGCCTTTATGAACATTCTGTGAAGCAGCGCCGGGAACAGTGATTTGATTATTGATTATTATACGAGGTTGAACTGTCCGTGTGACAGAGCGGCATAAAATGGACACGAGCGCGAGTAATAACGTGGAGCGTTATTAACCAATTGATCCAAATATAAGGCGCTCCGGGCCATGTGCCGTCTAACATTCAAACGGTAGAGCCTGTTCCTTTATAACATAGCCAAATGTCGGTGTATTTTTGCTTAATAGATTTTAGGCTTATTCTCTTGTTCAGATTGTGGCAGGGGGCGGGATTATTAGGCAATTTTAATCGGACAATTTGACCGGAGAGATTTTATTTTGTCGGACATTTAATTTTTTTCCCGGCCAATGTCCGGTAATTACCGGACAACGGAAACCCTGGTGCGGAGCCACTGCTAGTAGTGTGTGTTTGAGGTGGACTGCTTTTCTGAGTCGAGAGAGAGACAGCTGTTCTGATCTCTTCATTTGCTCAACTTGGGAAATTGTGAAAGAAACTGTTGTGATATTTAAATAAGGAAACTGAGACCTTCTACTACACAAAGATTTCTTTATTATGTACAGAATGAGTTTCAAAACTTGACATGAACATTTGAAACAATATGACAGACACTTCCATTCATGATAAATGTTGTTTTTCCAAAATTTTACACTTTGATGTGTGCTTTAGTCTGCTCGTAGTTCTGCACGGCCAGCTCGATGAACCCGGCTCTGTTCGACTCGTGCTGGGCATAGATCTGAGAGCGAGAGGGGAAGAAAGAGAAAATCCATTGTGTGAGGATGCATGGGTTATAACTCGCAGTCAAACTGTTCACATTGTGCTTTTTTGATGTTAAGATGGCGACCAACAAAATACAGCTTTTATGTCTTATAAAACTGATATGATATGATTAGTTTTGTCTGATGCAAGTAAACAGGTGAAACTCGAAAAATTCAAATATCGTGCTTAAGTTCATTTATTTCAGTAATTCAACTTAAAGGGATACTTCACCTCTGGAAAGATGAATGTGTATTTAAAATGGGTCATTTATTTAGAAGAAATGTGAAATTATTTTTGAATTTGGAGCTTTCTAGACTGAGAAAAGCCAGAAAATGTATTTTTGGCTCATGTGGATGAAAGACAACTACCAGAATGCACTTGCTTCACTGCCCTAGGAGACCACGCCTACCAGTAACAGAGTGCAGTAGTTAAACAACAAGTCTAGGCTACTAGTGAGTCTCCGTGATGAGTCTGCCCGAAAATGTGTTTCGAGATCGCCCAAAATGTCCGGGATTGGGCTTTTGCGTTCTACAGTCACCATTTGTCATGTTTACTGTGGCGAGCGGGCCGCGGGAGAACGGCGCGAGGCTGGTGGCGTGATTACCGATGAGTGACACCTGTGAGACGCACCGGTCTCGTATCTCTCACGGAGGAGTGGGAATTTTCTTAGCAATGTTAAAACGCACATCAACCGATCACTTTTTTAGCGTTCATGTAAACACTACATTCAGATTCACCAATCAGAATGAATTCAGTTAGATTGAAACAAAAGCTGTGCATGTAAACAATGAATGGCGACTACAGAAAGCAAAAGCTGAATCCCGGACATTAACAGCCGGACATATCCGGGGAAAAGAGGATGGTAACCCCTACTATTCAGCTTTCTCCACAGATCATTTTTTTTTTTTATTGACAAAAAGGGGAATACAGAGACATTTGACATTTGAATCTGCGAAACAAATACTGAAGGAAAAAAACTAAATAAATTAAAAAAAAAAACAATTCTGCATCACATCACATTTCACAAATCAATCATCTTTCTAATACATTTAGTATCCTTTTCAACAATTTTGATGTCTTTAGAGCTTTGCGGTTGTTTTGTATTGAGGTTAGAGAGTCATAAAACATCTTCAAATCGGTGGAAAACAATCTAACATTTGGTACAGTTTTGCTTTATGTATATGATATTTACCAAATAAAATAAGAAGTTTAATTATATTATTCATTTCCAATAAATCAAAGTTACAATCCATAAACAAGACCATTACCTCAGTTATTGTGACAAATTTATAAAATAACTCAAAAAGAAACCAAGAAACTTGGGACCAAAATAAATGAGTGTAATTACAACTAAAAAATAAATGTATTATTGTTTCATTTTCTTCATTACAGAAACTGCATAGTGGTGAAAACCCTTCTTTAAATTTACTAATAAAGTCATTACAAGGATAGTATCTGTTTATAATTTTAAAGTGTGTTTCTTTAACTTTATTAGGGAGAACATATTTATTTAAATCAGACCATACATTTTTAAAAACAAGAAAGTGATAATCCTGGTTCCACTTCACCATTGCCTTGGGTGAAGGTTTTTTTTTTCTTTGATTAAAATTCTCCTAATATATATATATTATTAATTTTTTTTATCTCTAATAGAAAGGCCTCCAACAGTCAGACTAGGAAGAAGACTTGGAGTTACAGGATTATGCAACTTTTCGTTTTTTATAAGAAAAAGTAGTTTCGGGGAGATACATCGAATAAGTTTAAAGTATTCTTTAGAAGATACATTTGTTCCAATATAATTAATAAATTCATTATAATTAAGTAGGTCACCTGATTGATTTATCAAATCCTTAATAAAAATTAAACCTTTGTAAAACCAATCGTTCCAAAAAATGGTCTTGTTTTTGAAAAGTACATATTGATTATTCCAAATAACACAGGAATGGGGAGAGAAATTGTGTTTGTAAATTAATTTCCACGCATTCAAAGCTTGTTTATGAAAGTTGGATAACTTAATTGGGAGTTTAGTACATTTAAAATCACAGGCAAGTAGAAAATTAAGACCACCACATTTTTTAAGATTAAATTGGGAATGAAAAACCATGGAAGGCTATTATCGCAAAGACAATGTTTGATCCAATTAATTTTAAATATATTGTTGATAATGTCAAAGTCTAAAGCATTTAGTCCTCCTTCTGATGCACTTCTTATTATGGTTTTCCTTTTAATATATTCTGTTTTACCTCTCCAAATAAATTTAAATAAGATTTTATCAACTGCAGCACACATTTTAGAATCTACATAAAGAGATAATGCTGGATATACAATTCTGGAGATGCCTTCAGCCTTTGAAATCAGCACACGACCTTGAATAGATAAATTTCTTTGAAGCCAACAGTTAAAAATATTTTTTGTTTTTTGTAATCTTTTCAAAAAAATTTCTGTTAGTCTCTCAGCATCTGATTTACTAATTACAATACCCAAGTATCTGACTAGCTGTTTAACCTTTATTCCAGATATATTTGAGTCTTCAAGTTGGTGTACAGCCATAATCTCACTCTTAGCCTGATTCACAGTTAAGCCTGAGGCATCAGAGAACAATTTAAGTGCCTCCAAAATAACAGGGACCTGATCTTTGTTTTTCAAAAATAAACAAGTGTCATCAGCGAGTTGACTAATAGTTAAAGTGAAATCTCCTATCTCAATACCTTTGATTTGAGAGCAATGCAGAGTGTAAAGATTCAAAGTTTCGGCTACTAATAAAAATAAAAATGGAGAAATAGGGCATCCCTGTCTAATGCCTCTTTGGATACCAAAACGAGGAGATGTACCATTAGATAAAGAAACACTGCTTGAAATATTTTTGTAAAGTGTGTGCATCATATTTGTAAAAGTTGGGCCAAAACCAAAATAATTAAGAGCTTGATACATGAAATTGTGTTCTACTGTATCGAAAGCCTTGCAAAAATCTAAAAATAAAATAAGAGCTTCCTCATTGACCAAATCTGAATAATCTAAAAGGTCAAAGATCAGTCTAATATTGTTTGAAATACTTCTTCCTTTCATAAATCCAGACTATGATTTCCTCCAAGCATGGCTTTAATCTCTTAGCATATAGAGATGCTAACAATTTGTAGTCCGAATTAAGCAGTGCGATTGGGCGCCAATTATCTAAATGCAAAACGTCTTTATTTGGTTTTGGAACTAGTGTTATTACTCCCTGTTTCATAGATTCTGTAAGCTCTCCATTTGCTGCACATTCATTGAACACATTCAAAATAAACTCTCTAATTTCTTCCCAAAAACATCTGTAAAACTCAAAAGGTAAACCATCGGGACCTGGGCTTTTGTTAAATGGGGTTTTTTTGATGATATCATCTAATTCTTTCAATGACATCTCCTCTTCACAAAGGTTTTTGCTGTTTATATTTATACTAGGGATGTAAGGCTGTATCTTGTTAAAAAATAAATCACTTGAATCAGGATTAAAAGATGATGTATATAATTTTTGGTAAAAATCTGAAACAAATTTTGAAATTATTTTATCATCTGATACAAGAGTGTTATCAATATACAAAGAGGATTTTTTTTTAGTTCAGCTCGTTTTTTTTCCAAATTAAAAAAGTGTGCACAGTTTTTTTCTAGCCATTTGGCTCTAGATCTTATAAAGGCCCCTTTAGCCTTTTCTATATAAAAGGAGTCTAATTTTTCTCTTAATAGGTATAAACTTTCTTTCTCTGCATCATTTGGTTTGGGAAGACAAGTAATGCGGTTAATTTCTTTCAATATAAATTCTAATTGTGATCTTTTCGATTTTAAAAGATCTTTACTAAATTTTATGGAGAACTTTCGACACTCATATTTAAACAGTTCCCAGTTTAATGTACTAGAAATATTAGTATTTTTTTTTTAAAAGAATCAATTATGCCTTTAATACCCAAACAATAATCAGAGTTGATTATTGTTTAATACCCAAACAATAACAACGAGCTGTTCAATTTCCAATACCCTGGTTTCCTAAACAAGTTATTATTTATGTCAGAGATTTCTAACTCAATACCTGCATGATCAGTTAAGGGTGCACTGGAAATAGAACATGATTTAACAGAAGAAATCAGAGTATTAGATATTAACCAAAAATCAATACGTGATTTTTGTGTCATATCAGATTTAAACCAGGTGAAGGAAGCGGAAGAGTCTTTATGTAAGAGTCTATGAAAATCTACCAAAGAGAGACTGGTACACATATCACTAATTATTTTGTTGACAGTAGTAATGCCATATTTTGGAGGAAATCTATCATAGCATAAATCAGGAGCCTCATTAAAGTCCCCACCCATAATTAGTGATGAAGATGGGTATTTTGTTTTTAAAGAAATTAATTTGGAGGTTAAATCTGTGAAGAAACAACTATTAAAATATCGAAAATATAACAGGTTTCCTACTAATACAAAGCTTAATGCTAAATCCTGAAGTATCCCTTTAAAAGGTGAAACTAATATATTATATAGACTCATTACAAGCAAAGTGAGATATTTCAAGCCTTTATTTGTTAATTTTAATGATTATGGATTACAGCTCATGAAAACCACAAATTCAAAATTAGAATATTGTGAAAAGGTTTTCATAAGGTGTAAGCCATAATCATCAAAATTACAACAAATAAAGGCTTGAAATATCTCACTTTGCTTGTAATGAGTCTATATAATATATTAGTTCCACCTTTTAAGTTCAGTTATTTCATTTATTTTAAATTCATTCGAATACACAGTATTCAAATTGTGTAAACTATGAGTATCATTTGTGTGTATAATTTGAACTCTTTCCCTGGCAATGACAGATTTTTCGGTCATTTATTACAACGCTTCCCTGCCATTGATGAAAATGTATGGAAATACATGTGTTCATGTTATTACACATCTACTGAAAGAGGAAAAACACAGGCAAAGCAGAAGCAGAAACCAGTGCTATATGTAAAATAACACGATCATCAACATTAAACTCAATATAAATCAAAGCTAATGCTACTGAATGAAGTGTCGGCCCAGGACCAGCTACAGGACTGTGAAGAGCTGAAGGACTCGATCTACTCCTCTGTGTTTTGATCATCGTTCTGAATCCCATCCGGACGAATCTTTGACATAAATGTGATTTTCGCATCTTTTTTTTCAAAACATTGCTTTATTTTTATTGAACACACATTAAAGCATTGATTAAAAAAGCATGAAGCTAGAATAAAACAGGGATTTTTTTTAGTTTAAAAGTAGATGAACTGTTCATTCTTTTGATATATTGCATGTTCAGATATTCATGCAACAAAATATTCTGAGAATATTTCTGTGAAAAGGATCAAAATGGCTGATAACTTTTTTTCTTTCAAAAACGCTGGCAGGGAAAGAGTTAATGATGTTTCTAAAAGTGCTATTTATTGTTTTATGCGAGTACAATTTCGCTTATTTTAATTAGCAAAACAAATCCTGAAATGCTGGCTTCCTGTCACAGGGGTTAAAGGGTCAGCGGTTGAGTGCGGTGTGCAGTGATCCTGAACCGTGACTGAACCCCGGCCCCCTCATCAAGTCTGCCATGCTTTCCTATTTCCTTTCAAAGAATCGAATATACACACGCATTAAAAGCTGTCACTCGCCCATCTCTACCAAATCACTGGTGGCACTTTCCGCCTTCCTGCACTGCGCTCTCTCTGGATGGGGTCCAGGCGTGGGTGAAAGGTCTGATGTGAAGTGATGTGCCCTGGGCCTGACCCCTTCTTCCCTGTTTCCAGAGCTCATGTCAGTAATGTTCTCATGTGAGAGAGACACACTCGACTGTTCCTGAGCTGATTTAGCACATGGCTACTTGAGTAAATGTTTATAGTATATCTGTGGATAAATGAACGTTCTATTTAACACCGTAGTATTATAGTCTGGGGTTGTGGATTCTTGTCTTGCGTCCCTTGAGAAGGTTTTTTGGGCATTTCAATTAAACATTTATTATAATATTTATTTAATATTTTACTATACAATCCCCATCAAAGATTTGGAAATATTTTTGAAAGGAGTCTCTTATGCTCGAAAAGGCTGCATTTATTTCCTTAAAAATACAGTAAAACAGTAATATTGTGAAATATTATTACAATTAGGGGTCGACCGATATGTGATTTTCAGGGCCGATGCCGATTATTACAGATCAAATAGACCGATATTTTGAACCGATATATATATATATATATATATATATATATATATATATATTATAGCCTACGTATGTCTGGTGTAAAACTGTAAATTAATGTCAAAATTAAGAATAACAAAGGGTTTTGGCAAATAATGACGTAATATCCACGTTACCCCCAGTTTCCACCAGGTTTGACCTCGTACTGCAATAGTAACAATGGCGGCAGACATAGACAAACTGGGTCGGTTATGCCCGTTATACGAGCTCAACAGCATGAGCATCCCTAGCAGGGTTTTGTTCAGGGTCTTCAGGGTCATTATGGACCATGGCAAGCAGACTTTGAGACAAAAAGAGGACTAAAACGAAGATCAACATCTTTCGAGATGCCGAGAGCTCCACGTCCGCGACTTACTTCGACTTGACAGAGTGTTGCATGTTACTTGAGCAAACAGGTGAGCAAATATAAAACTAATCAATCTTATATAGTTCAACATGATGAAAAGTTAGAATATGATCTGTATGTTATTCTCTAATGTTAATCTAGCTTAGTCTCATACAGCCAACACAACCTAACTAACTAACAACATTCATAACAACATTTGTAACAACAAGCACAAAAGCCGTTTAGTGTGATAGTGAAACTGTTAGAGCAAGTGAAGTAGCGCTGTGTTACCTCAAGTTTAATTCCTCTAATAAACTGACCAGTGGGAGTAATTCAGCACTCGCGTGTAGTTCGGGAGAATGAAATGTACTTATTCCTTTATATCCGCGGTACTCGCGTTGCGTGTGGCGCTGGTATACGTCAAGCAATCACGCCCTGCTTCACACCAGTCATGTTAAAAACATCAATGAATTCACTCATCCATAAAATATCCATCAGCTTGACAACAAGATCCATAATTCTGCTTAAAGGAGAACTCCGGCGAACAATGAACCTTTGGTCTAATAAATCATCGGTACCTAGTCGACCGTTCTCTGAGATTTGTTTTCATGATAATCGAATGTAAAGAGTTTAATCTCTAAAAACTGTTTAGCGTATAATGCTAGTACTGGGGGCATTGACTAAGTAAAAAGAATCACTAGTTTATACCACTAACAAGGCTCAAAATAGCCCCACACAAACACAGTAACATAACAAGGCTCCATACATGCAAAACGAAGCATTGACAACTTTGTAAGTGTACAGACCGTTTAATAAGAACATAAGTTATAAAGACCGTTTACTTCGTGTATACATTCAGAAGCCATCTTAGGAAATAGTCTCGATAAGTCGATCCCCGAACGTCGTGCTGAGTGAGCTGAACTGTATGAAGTTCAACGAACTTCTGAACTGTATGAACGGCGTTCGGGGATCGACTTATCGAGACTATTTCCTAAGATGGCTTCTGTATGTCTACACGAAGTAAACGGAAGTAAACGGTCTTTATAACTTATGTTCTTATTAAACGGTCTGTACACTTACAAAGTTGTCAATGCTTCGTTTTGCATGTATGGAGCCTTGTTATGTTACTGTGTTAGTGCGGGGCTCTTTTGAGCCTTGTTAGTGGTATAAACTAGCGATTTCATTTTAGTTGGTCAATGCCCCCAGTACTAGCATTATACGCTAAACAGTTTTTAGAGATAAAACTCTATACATTCGATTATCATGAAAACAAACCTCAGAGAACAATTGACGAGGTACCGATGTTTTATTAGACCAAAGGTTCATTGTTCGCCGGAGTTCTCCTTTAATGCAGGTCATTAATATACGCCTTTGTTATTGTAAGAGGTTAGCGACCCCTGGTGGCAAAACAATCTTGCATTTTGTACCTTTAAAGCATCCGCTGCAGTTTTTCTAATCGTTTTATATTCAAAAATGTTATTTTATATTAAAAATATTATGTTTAAAACATCAATCTCAACATTATTTAGGCCTTTTTTAAGCTAATTTAGATATTTTGTGTCATATATTTAATAATAATATTTTATCAATAAATACAATTATAATGTGGATGTTTCAGAGGAATTTGAGGAGTGTTAGTCTGGCCTTGATCTCAGCACACGCTGGTCTTGAATTGGTCTAAGTTTAGTTGGTCTTGACAACAAAAGACTGTGATGTTGTAAAATAGCCGGTTGGCTTGGTTCACTTTATAGGCTTTTTAAATTCCTATGGGGAAAAAACTAACAGCGCCAATGCACTCTGTGGGAAACCTTAATTTCGATCCATGATATGCAGGTATGTTTGAAGTGTATTGTGTGATTGAGGAGTTCTTCACCTTCAGAAGGTCGAGGTGCGTGGCCTGTTGTCTTCGAGCGTCCTGCGCAGACTCACACTGAGGATGAACCAGATGAAGCAGACGCACCAACCTCACCGCATCCAGCATTCTGCAACCATGACAACACAAGCGCATCACACACACACATTTTAGGGGTTGGCTGCAAAAAATCTGAAACATACATTTCTTTAACGTCCTGTCCGAACAGGGCTATAGCCATATATTTGCCATTACAATACAGGTGAATTTCTCTACTAATACTAGTTTCACAATTGTATCATAAAAACTACAAAAAAAATACACATTATTGTTATTATCAGACTTGTGTGATACGCACAGCCTTGTCTGTGTAAAGTTATATCCAATCTGTCAGTTCATGTTAGAGCTGCACGATTCGGGATGAATTGAGAGTCATGATTTATTTTTATTTCTCCCACGATTCTGAACAGACAACTAAAGAAAATAACATGTAATTTACTAGAGGTTCTGGCTATGTTAATTGCTGCAATCTTTTTGAAATGTTTAAGTAATCGGAATGAATTTTTAAAAAGGGTCAGGGTTTGAATGAATGACTCAATGACTCGCATTACTTGTTTCATTACTGGATAAATGACAAATAGGTTTTTTACATCACTTGTCGCCACCTACTGATGTAACGATATAATCGCTTAAGTTTTTCAAAAGCGATTATTTTGGACCACTACTGCATATATCAGTGTTTATAACTATAAACTTTTATCCCAGTACTTCTTTGTAACACTGAAATAATGTGATACTCTGTGACTGTTTTATAAATGACTGCTCTCTCTGGGCCAGCGGCAGGTCTGAATGTTGGCTGTGATCGTACCTGTCCAAGGTTAAATGGCGTGGGTCTTTAAATTGAGACTGCGATATTTTAACGTTAACTCTAGTCCATGTCATGATAGTGTAAACCTGATTAACTCAGAAACTCTCATTATGACACATGCAGGGATTCCAGAAAGGGATGTGATGATGCTATTTATAAGGCAATTTTTATGGATTAGACTTTTCCCTGTTGGAAATACATCTACAAAATCAGTTCAGCCACCTAGAACCGGGCAACACCCCAAGAAGATGATGTATACATCTTGATGATGACAATAAACATTGCAATGGAATATTTCATGTCAGTAATAGAAGGTTAATTTCTGCTTTTAAACCATCCAGTACGCCTGTCCCATAGACTTTTCATTGTGCATCACTCCAACCACGTTTTCCGTCTTTTTTCCATAAATCAAAATAATGGGCTCTATGCACGGCGGTATTTCCGGTGAAGATATAAGGATGCTCGATAACTTCCGCCGATCGTAGAGTCCGATGCAATACCGAGAATTAATATTGAATTTTATACTCCATGGTTATACTAAAGAAACGTTAGTCACAAAAACAGATAAAACAGACATCCCTCGTTGTGTTTATGCTTTGTTTTAAAATTATATTAAATTAACATAACTATATATAAAATTACGTCTAAATGTATGTACATTCCATTTCAAAGACGGGAGGACAGTAAATTTTGAAGACTCTGCCATAATCCCGTTTTCCTCCGCTTTAATCTACACAACCGGAAATGGACGAGCATCCTTGCGTCAAATGCGGAACTTATGCGTGCATATAGCCCCTTGCATAGACATAATATATACATAGACGCCCTATTGGCCGCTTTGGAACGTTGCTGCGATACGTCAACGGGTCCGCCATTTTACGGAGGTCAAGACTGCATTGTAATTAAATGTATGTAAACGGGTGAGCTGCGTTTTTCTGGATAAAAACATTCTTGGATAAGAATGGTGAAGATCCCCATACTGAGATATTTAAGTTTGCTCATTGTGGAAAAAGCATTTTATGTGATTGACCAGATTTTAGCAATAACATTGATAACTGATGGATCCTTTATGATAATACATATATTGTGGTACAACTGGGCATACAGTGCAATGCAAATAGTAATTATAACATAAAGTGAAAAGTAATAGTAAATAGTTTAGTCAATAAAATAAACAAATAGTATACAGAAAATAAAATGGCAATGAATACATGTAAAAAATATTGATAATAGTTTATTAATAATTCTATAATAGAATAAGACATTTCAACTACAGAATATACACACAAAAAATATATTTAATATTTAGCTCTTTGTGTTAAATTTCAGTTTTATTGAATAGGCTAGCCATTATAACAGAAATAGCTTCAGTCAAACATACAATGTTAAAATAGCCTAAATGTAAAGTTATGAAACTTTACTTTGCCCTCAGCCAAAACTATTTACCAGGGAACCATTTATTAATGAGACCAAAGATAAACACAAATTATACGAATTATATTTAACCTCTAGACTAGAGACATCCGAGCCAGCGGCAACCGTCAGAAGCACTGGCCGAGGTACGGCTGTTCCAGGCGGGGGAGACTAGCGCTGGGCGGGGGCGCAGCAACTCCGAAAACTTCAGATCAAATTTTTAAAAAGGCGCTATCTTTATAAACAAACCACATATTTGAGCTTTAAACAACTACATTGTCGACTGAAAAACTATTAAAACTACATTTCGTGACACAATAACAGTAGTATTTAATCTCTAAACGTTACTTACTAATTAAATCATGACCAAATACAAACGTTCAGTCTTGCTTGTGAACGGTACTTCCTCGAAAGCTGTTTTCAGTTGTGTGGCGATTTTTACAGCCCCAAACAGCACACAAAACAGGCATTTTTCTCAATTCCCGGTATGAGAGGTATTGGAAAGTTGCTCTCCCCAATATGGCGGCGCCGTTGACGTACGCTCCAGCGGCCAATAGGGCGTCTATGTATATATTATGTCTATGGCCCATTGTCTGTGGTAAATGTCAGAATTTTCTTTTTGATCTCCAAACACACACTTACAGGTCTCTCTGCAACATGTCCACCAGAAGGCCATCGATCCGCCGTCCGTTAGCCAGATGCCAGGCCAGACCACCGAAGAACCGTGTGGATCTGAGCAGGTCGTATTTCCCATGCTTTTCAATGTCCTCGTAGGTCAGCATTAGCACCTAATCGCACAAGAGCACATTACTATTATTAGTCTGTCCTTCCACAGATATCAAGGTTATGTGCGTGACGTCATCATTGGCTGGAGTGACTGCGGTTACACACACTGAGTGGCAAAAAGACTGAGCGGCAGCAATAGCTTTCAGTGTGAAAGCCACGAAAACACACAAAACACATCTAAAACAGGAAAGAGCTTTGAGATTGACTGTACACCAAGATTTACCAAGTTATCTGAGGGATATTTTTACAGACTGCCAAAAGCTACAGAACAGAAAAGCAAATGGATCGTAAATATTCACAGAAACATCGACTCCATTTTGTGTCAATATGATGAATTTAGGTGTAAAATCATACGCTATATATTGTAATGACAACATCAATTAAATATATTTATTAAATAAATATAATATTCTAAATATAATATATGCATAATCTGATGTTTTTAAATAAACACTGACAAAAAACAACACAAGTTTTAGGGCTGGACGATATAACGATATATAATCACACTGATATCAGGAATCCAAATTTAGACTTACCTATATTGTATTTATATAAAGCGTTCACAGGCAAATTTGCTGTAAATATATTTTCCCGGGCTCGAAATCAGGTGAATGTTAATGTCAGGAGTAGGGCTGTCAAACGATTAATCGCGATTAATCGCATCCAAAATAAAAGTTTTTGTTTACATAATATATGTGGGTGCACTGTGTATAATTATTTTGTATATATATATATAAATACACACACATGTATGTATATTTAAGAAAAAAATATTATTTATATATAAAATATTTATATATAATATAAATTATATATAAATCTATATACAGTATATACATGAAAATATTTCATAAATATATACAAGCATGTGTGTGTATTTATATATAGAAAATAATTATACACAGTGCACCCACATATATTATGTAAACACAAACTTTTATTTTGAATGCGATTAATCACGATTAATCGTTTGACAGCCCTAGTCAGGAGACACGATTCCTGCTGCATGTCAATATCCATGGATCACTGGATCTTCGGTAAGTTGTCAGGAACACTATATCGAGTCCAATCTTTAGTTTAACCTCATCCTTCCCTCGGGTCATTTTGACCCGAAACTCTTTTCTTTTAATCAGAGTGATCAAAATCAGAGGGGTCCAAGACCCCAGGACTTTTGTCACACTTGAACCACGAATACACACAAAAAACACACTGAATCAATTCAAGGAGTTTTGTGGTTGAAATTTAAAAAAGTAACAAATCCTTCCCTCATGGGTCAAACTGGCCCCCATAGGAATGAGAGGAATGCTTCAATACACATAGAAAATCCTAAAAAATACTTAAAATTCATATTAAAAATACTAATACTTTACCAATTTGTATCTGAATTTATACTGAAGATAAATTAACTTTAGGACCCAGCGGAACAGCTCATTTGCTCATCTAGTTGCAAGGGTCATGAAATATTAAATATAAATGGCCATTTTTCTCAAGGAAATCAAATCTCTTAAAAGCTGTAAACTTTGGGAGTCTAGTTGTAGCCTATAGACTTCATTAGCCTAATATGAAGGTAATAATGAACTGTTTTGTAGCTATACAAACACTTAAATTACACTTTTATTTATTTTTATAATAAGAAGATTAATAATAATTCGTTACATTTATATAGCGCTTTTCTCGGCACTCGCTTTACATAGAGAGGGGAATCTCCTCAACCACCACCAGTGTGCAGCATCCATCTGGATGATGCGACGGCAGCCATATTGCGCCAGAACGCCCACCACACACCAGCTTACTGGTGGAGAGGAGACAGTGATGAAGCCAATTGCTATATATGGGGATGATTAGGAGGCCATGATGGACAGAGGCCACTGGGCAAATTTGGCCAGGATGCCGGGGTTACACCCCTACTCTTTCGAAAGACATCCTGGGATTTTTAATGACCACAGAGAGTCAGGACCTCGGTTTAACGTCTCATCCGAAGGACGGTGCTCTTTGACAGTATAGTATCCCCATTACTATACTGGGGCATTAGGACCCACACAGACCACACAGGGTGAGCACTCCCTGCTGGCCTCTCTAACACCTCTTCCAGCAGCAACCTGGCCTTCTCAGAAGGTCTCCCATCCAGGTACTAACCAGGCTCAGCCCCGCTTAGCTTCAGTGGGCAACCAGTCTTGGGCTACAGGGTGATATGGCTGCTGACAAGATTATATGAAATATAAATATTTAAATGGTGGCTGTCATAAAAACTTGCCACATTTATTCAAATATGCATTAAATATTGAAGAACATTAAGATTATAATGCATATGTAATATGGTGTATATATTTAGCAAAATGCTCCTCTCTAGAGTTATTTTTTCTAGCTGACTAACGAGTTTATGTGGGTTTTCTGAGGTAAATATGACGATACATTGATTACAAGTTGTTTAACTGACGTCTTTCCACGGTTGAAACGCTGATTGAGTGAATCAATGTGACATGATACAGATTTCTAAAAGTTGTACTCTATCTTTTAACACACTTTCAGATGCTCGTTTATGTTTATTTCGTGCTGTGACTGGTATTATTAAGCGGGACGAGAGATCAGCGCTGCTGCTTCTCTTGAGCTGCGCCAGAGCGATCTCACACAACAGCGCCAAAACACTATTTATGTTTTTGAATTTCTAGAGAAAATGGACGTAATTTGAAAATTGAGACTTTGTTTATATAAATAGTAACAAAGGACAAAGATTATTGCGATTTTTTGGATGCGTGCAGCCGCGATACAATGTCCCATTCATTCAAATGAAACAGGATGACTAATCGATTCTTGAGATTTAAGAATCGATATCAGTTCGTAAAAATGAGAATCGATTAATATCGAGAAATCGATATTTATTACCCAGCCCTATGAAATATCATGTTATATATTTAGTTATTTAGCAGACTATATTATATCATTATGCTATATTGCTTTATATTTATGTTATATTATTTTTTTTCACAAGAGGTCGGGAAAGACACCCAATGTAAGATATTTTGAGCTAAAATAAAAGGTTTAGGCATGAAATTGAGGGGAATGTGCTTAAATTACTAATTATTTATTGATCAAATCTAGTAATTTAAAGGTAAATAAAATAAAAAATAAAAATCTCCCCAAAAATGCATTACAAAATCATTTTTTTAATCAAAATTAAATAAAATAAGCTTTCTGGACAAAAAAAAAAAACAGTATAATTTTAGGACTGTGATTAATTTTGACCCCTAAGGCAAAGATGTGTTTCAAATTGTGAGGAAAGGATGAGGGTTAAACTGATAATCGTTTGTTTTACTCACGTTTTCCTCTATTAACTCAGCAGCTTTTTTTAACACTCAGTCCGGCTGAGGGAGTGTGTTCCTGCGAGAAAGTGACCTCAATGCAAACCATCTATTGCCACTGCAGCTTACAGAAAATATGTCAAAGTATCTTTATTTGTCACCCCAAGGAGAAATTTGTTTTGGACCTAGAGAAAAACAAAACTAATTTCTCCTTGGGGATGTAACCAGAGCGCTTCGGTTACACTCTATTTGTTCAAATAAGTACTGAGTAATATGAATTAACTACATGTACTTACTATAGAGTTAGGTTTAGGAATAGTTACTTGTAAATTATGAATAATTTACTGTTATTTTTATAGTAAGTACGTGTAGTAATGTGTAACTACGTCACCTTAAAACAAAGTTTCAAGTTTGTTTTATTTATACAGCACATTAAAAATCAGAACTCAAAAAATGAGGAGAAACAGGGCAAACCACACACTCACGACACCGATGTTACAGAGCACTCTTCAACAAACAGAATAAGATGTTTTCATGCACTAGCACAGCATCGCCAACACTTGATTTCTTTAGAAATGTGTCTGTCAGCAACAACAAAAACACTCACATTTTTAAATTCAGAAGAGTCTGGCTCAAATTGGGCAACGCAGTGGTTTAACACATCCTCGTGTTTATCCTGGTCAAAGGCCACCTGCACACACACCGAAACAAACACTCGTCACAAATCAACACACGTGCACATCGGCAACACCTCTTCAGCCTCTGCACTCTTCATACCCTGAGGTTTTCTTCTTTAAAGATGGCTGGAGGTGTGACCTTGCGACCCTCTTTGGGGAAATAGACTTGTATTATCCGGTCTCTTTCGTTCCATGATGCTTTTCTCAGGGTCCCACTGGGCTCTCTCACAACTATGAATCTTTCCTTTGGGATATTGGTGAGAGAAACAGAAATGCCAAGAACACGAAAGATAAATTACACCAAAACAGATCTCTCTGAAATCACATTAAAATATCAGAAAATGATCAGGAAATAAAGTATTGCAGTACTGGAATATTATCCTTGAACAACAGGGACGTTGAATAATTACATTTAAAACCAATGTAAAATGATTACGTGTGTGTGTACTGTGTTTTTATACAAATACAAATTATTTTGTATATATAAATCCTAGGGCTGTCAAATGACTAATCATGATTAATCACGTCCAAAATAGTTTTTGTTTACATGATATATGTGGGTGCACTGTGTATAATTATTTTATATTTATATATATAAATATACACACATGCTTGTATATATTTGAGAAATATTTCCATGTATATACTGTCTATAGATTTATATATAATTTATAATATAAATAAATATTTTATATATAAATAATATTTTTTGTTAAATATACATGCATGTGTGTGTATTTATATACATACAAAATAATTATACACAGTGTACCCACATATATCATGTAAATAAAAACTTTTATTTTGGATGTGATTAATCGTGATTAATCATTTGACAGCCCTAATAAAAACACACACATGCATGTATATAAGAAATATTTGCATGTTTATATATATAAATAACACATTTTTTAAATATATACATGCATTTATATATAAAAATTAATTCTACACAGTACAAACACATACTATGTAAACACAAACTTTTATTTTGGATGTGATTAATCGTTTCAAGCCCTAAAATACAAATATGCTAAACTTGGTTATATAACAGAAAGCCTATTTTCTTACTCGATGCGGGACGTTAAAGTTGATGTCTGTGAACACGTATTTGGCAGTGTCCATGCCTTCTAGCATCCGATCTTCAGAAAGCACCTCGTCTATGGGCTTCCTCTCAGGCAGGACCGGGGGCATCTTCAGCAAATATTTAGCCTGTTCCTCTGCTTTCAACACAGCCTACACACACACAAACACAATCAAGACGGCAGCATAACTGTACAATCATATCACATGCTATGCTGAATCCCTTTCCATTGTCTCCTGCATCTCAAACCCTCTTCATTACATCTCACCTGTTCTAAATCTGAGTCTGTCATGAGCTTGTATTGAGGTGGTGTTAGCTTCTGTCTTATGGGTCGAAACACTTTCTGCAGATCCAGACCTGTGATTTTGCTCAGGATGTCTTGAACCTCTGTATCTGTGAACTGAGCCTTGGGCACATCCACAGAGCCTGGACGGCGAAGAAAAAGAAACATTGATCAACTTCAGTAATTATCCTTAGATGCTTAAGTGCCATGGGTCATCACATGATACTTGGAAATATACTACAGTAGTCAACAAAATTCATGTATAACTTTGATGAAAGGTTTTGATTCACATCAAATGTTGACTACTGCAACTATATTCAAAGTAATAACTATATTCAAACAGCCTTTATAGCACGTCTGCAAGATGTCTGTTAAAGACCACTTCATCTGGAAAGCATCTGCTAGATGTCTTTAAGACGTGGATGTGTTTTACATACACTGATAGACGTCTATTTGATCATGTGTACATTAACAACTGGAAGTATGCTCATCTATGACGTTTCCTGTCAGATGTCAAATAGACGTCTTTAAGACGTTTATGATTTAGAATCTAAAATTGACACCTTAAAAACATCTATAAGATGTTTGTAAACAGAAGATGCTTTCCGGATGAAGTGATCTTTAGACATCATTTATGAATACAAAAGAAATCTAATAAGTATAACATGAACGTCAAATCGATTACAAGGTCATCGTACTGTACTTTTTCGTTAAGCTTGAGCTCTAATGACTCTGTAAAATATTTAGTTAACCACACGAGACATTAAAACCACAAACCGTTAATATACAAGGTCAATTCTCCACTACTGTGAAGCATGTAATTAATCGTAAACATCACGTTTCCAGTGACTGCACTTACTACTGCGAGATGCTGCTGATACACAAAACATTCTTGCTGTGGTCTGTAAACGCGAATGAACATTTTTGTCTACACATTTAACGCAAGAGTAAGACTTTACTAAACGCCTTGCAACACTGAGGGCGGCCATGCTGTAAGTGACATCATCACTGCGGTTGAGTGTTGAACTCTCATCTTTCAGAGAGCCACCGGGAATGCTGGGAAATGTAGTCCAGGGATTGTCCTCCTCTCTAACCGTACAGTATTTCATAAAATCTGCACAATGACGTTTTCATACTAAATAACTAAATACATAGATACATTAAAAAAAAAAGAAAAATCATGATTCATCCATTTCTTGCTACTTTTCGAAACAAACAGCCTATAGGCTATAGGATATTAATAGAATATTTAAATGATATCGCAATGGAAGACGATTTCGATATATCTAAATATGTTTAGTGAAAGGTAAAACTTCTGAAATCTCTGTGTAAACAATGAGTGACGTACACGCGCTAGCGATAACTTCCGGCGGACTGGCGAATGGGCAGCTTCGCCATTCCTTCAGATCACTTGGAGATGTCTGTGGTTACGATAAAAAAGATATTTACTATTCGTTTTCTCACACAAACCACTCTTTTCGTGTCTTAAGCCATCAATGCGTATTTACATTTACGAGTCATTCAATGATGATTAAAGGAGTCATAACCTAGTATTACCTTGGATACCCACGCTCTATTATAGTATTTCAGGCCCTTCTAAAAAAGAAAAGTGGGAAAAAAAATAAACACAGAGCTCCTATGTCCCTTATTTCTAAATGCATTATTGTCTCGCGAGATCTGATGCGATATTTTGGCTGTCGTGGACGGTAATTTTAATAATGCGCGTTGATTGGTGGCAGGAAGGAGGGGGCTTGACACCGCAGATAACTTCAGCATATCATTCCAAAATAACATCATGGCGCAAGTTGTGAATGAACCCGAACTGGCCGTGACCTACGGAATTCAACCATACTGGGTTTGAGACATGCTGGAGGAAGCCTGCGCGCTGTCCCTCTCCACCTCATATTCAGTGAAGAAAGATGCAGCAAAGTCCTTTCAGTTCATTTCGAGTCGGACAATAAAGTCTACAGAGTGCTGTAAAGAGATGGAACAAGTATAGTTTAGTAGTTTAATTACGGTTATTATAACGTATTTGTCATCTGCTTCTATCCATTATTTATTAATAGCCTACAAGTCTGCTGTATCGGAGCAGGTCCGAATGATGATCAAACATACTGATGAGTTTAATAGAGTTTATTGTACATCACACAAAAGTTGGAGCGTCAGTTTTACCTCAGAAAATCACCGTAAGAGCAGAGTAAACACAGTTAACGTATGTCTCAGTCAAAATGATTGATGTAGACGTCCTTCCATTGACTCAATATCTTCCGTTTCCAGCTCTGGTTCAGAGTCTGGCTCAAACTGGGTAAACAAACGCTTCACTTTTGAATATCGGCTTCCCGGCCAATGTATAATCGTTAGGCAATCTTAACATAGGCCTACATTGATTCTCGCGGAAAAGTGAAAATTGGAGGTTATGACTCCTTTAATTTTGACTTCTCTGTGCATGCTCTTCTAGGTGGACCAAGGGTGGACCCACCATACCTCCATTATATGACTGATAGACAACAACGGTTTGACCGAAAAATATCAAAATTGAAACTACTGTGGAAACAAAGACAACTACATCTTCTATACACTTGAGGTAAGCTAAAACATATCAAAAATTAATTTCAAAGTGAACTATCCCATTTAAAGTGCAGTTACATGGGTTGCAGATATTATTGAAATATATTGGGAAAAGGTTAAAGGTTAAAGCCCTGCACGTAGAAGCGCAATAGCTATACATTTCTTCATTCGGGGTTTACTTACCAGAATCGAGTAGCTACAGAAACCAACCAGACTCTGAATAATCATTGAGAATAAAGACTCTTTTGGTTTGTTTTTTCATTAAACAAATAGCTCAAAAACTCTTTTTTCTTTTCTTTTTTTTTAAAAAGAAAGGCACAAGCTCTTGCTGCGCATGTTTTTATAATATTTTACAGAATTTAGACGACAGAATATGTATTGGTGCGGTGCTGAGGTGAGCCTGCAGGTTTGGAGGAGCAGGGGTCAGTCAGCAGAGGGCGCCAGAGGCTTGTGCACCACTGAACACCTCTGCATACTCACAAAACACACACACACTAACAAGAAAATAACAAGTCAAGAAAATAGAAAAAAGAAAATATTTCACATTCCAATGTCCAATGATATTTCCTGCAATTTGAATGTTAGCTAATCTAATTATTTAAAAGATAATTTAATGTGCACACATGGTGACTGCCATGGTTTTATGATCTTAAAAACAACTCTGTTCACTGTAAAAGCAATTATGTTATAAAGCAACCTCTTCTCATGTTGGACTCGTGTGTGTGCTAATGCTTGCTCATATTTTGCTTGATTGCTTGATGCCCCATATTGACATTTTTCATATGTTTTGTATGAGCTAATTGAAAAACATCTTCACAAACCAACTACATAATGCTAAAATAATATAAAGCCCCACCCCTCAATTGTGTTTGTTTGTTTTGTCACTTTTGGGTGGGTGCTGCATTAAACAATAATAATATCAAATGCTCATTTGATGTTATTTGTTTATTCATTCATAAATGAGTGTTTGTGTGCACTCTAAAAATGCTGGGTCGCTTTAACCCAACTTTGGGTCAAGTATGGACAAACTAAACATTGGGTTAAAAATGCATTTACAAAATGTAACCCAATGGCTGGGTTTGTCCATATTTGACCCAAAGTTGGGTTAAAGCGACCCAGCATTTTTAGTGTGTGTGTGTGTGTGTGTGTGTGCGTGTTTGACATCCACTACTAAGCTGGACCTCAATTATAAATTGGACAAATCATGTTTGTATTTAAATAGCGGGAAATACTTTATTTTAAGGTGGCGCATATTACACATTACTACATGTGCTTCCTATAGTAATAACAGTAAAAAATGCATAATTAAGTAACTAACCCTAACCGTAACTATATAAGTCCATGATTAATTAACATTACTCAGTGCTAATTTGAGTCAGTACAATGTAGATATGTCACCTTTAAATAAAGTGTAATCAAACAGTGTTTTGCACAGGTTTCTATGAGGGTTATGCTTAAAGGCAAAAGAACATATTAACAAAAACAGTGGAAGTCGATTGGGATGTCCTCATTACAGTTTTCTTACAATAGCCACACACACATTTCTCAATACTCACGTCACTCTTTCCAAAACTCTCAGTTCTCCTGACCAACTTTAATCTTGACACAGCAGATTCTCTAATTTCACATTCAAAAAGCACTAAAAACACTTCATTCGTGCCTCAAGTAAAGTCCTTCTTCCAGAACACTCTACATTTTGTATCATGTTTTTATTGTCAGGCTTTGAACTTGAGTTTAACCAGTTTTGAAAGGAGTGTAAAACGTGTGCAAATTGGCTTTACTCTTTAATTGAGAGTCATGTCATTTTAAAGATGTCGTACATTGAATGCATTTTGTGCCAATGCACTGCTGTTGTGATCACTGTGTGAAGAGTGTAGAAAGAGTGACCTAAGTATTGAGAAATGTGTCCAGCGATTGTAAAAAAAAAAAAAAAAAAAAAAAAAAAACTGTACTATAGTGAAACAAACAAAAAGAGTGTGTATGGGTGTTAGTGATGGGCGGCAGCAATGGATAAGAATAAAGAATAAAGGTCTTTTGAACTCAGCTGATGAAAGATATTAATAATGCACATGCATTTAAGGTGTCGCTTTAACAGGGAGGATGTCACATAGACTAGAGTTTTTATGCAGCGATGATTACATCTGGTAAAATGCAGACTTGATGTCAGTAGATTTAAAGCTAAATCAGCCTTTCAAATAGTGTATAGGCCACCTACCTCACCCTAACCCTAACCCTAAATCATCCCCGGAAAGAAAGTCTACATCACTTCTAAGTTATAACGAAAATAACAAAACAACTGTTTTGTCTGTGGAATTTTTTGTCCCAAAAGTTTCCCAAAAAAGCGAATTTTCTACAAAATACTCAAAAAAAAATCAGACCAGTGTGTGTGTGTGTGTGCGTGTGTGTGTGTGTGTGTGTGTGTGTGTGAACATGTTAATGGTGTAGGATAGTCACCAGAGGCAAGACTTACCCTTTCAACAAGCAACAGCTGTCTCCATATTGAACCAGACACACACACACACACGCACACACACACACACACACACACACACACACACATATATGCACAGAAACACACACACACACACACACACACATGCACAGAAACATTCATCTTTCCATTTTACTGAAACATTTTTTTTGCCTATAGTGTATAGAAACCAAAACAAGCACAGACTGGATTAGTCTTTGTGTAGAATATTGTGTGCACACACACGTGTAATAACACAATCACACACGTTCCCTATGCTGCGGGTAATCCTGGGTCAAGCTCTGGCCTTCCTGGAGACACAATACACACACGTTTACTGAATGGGGGATAGTGCAGAGAGGTGTTTGACAAATCAGAATCAACCAATCACGAATACAAAAAAAACAACAACAACAAAAAAAAAAAACGCAAAAGGCCTATGAATATTTCGGACAAAGTATGCAAGGGCCTTAACCCTAATCATTAAACTTTACTTTATTTTTATACTATTTTTGTTTGTTTGTCTGTTTTACAAATGAGAAGGTTTTTTGACAGACTTAGCTCACTTCTGAGTCATTTTCTCTCCGAAATTATATGGGTACACATGGTCCTGTGTTTGTGTGTGTGTGTGCGTGTGTGTGTGTGTGTGTGTGTGTGTGTGCGTGTGTGTGTGTGAGTATGTGTTTCTGTGCATGTGTGTGTGTGTGTGTGTGAGGCAGCTCTCGGCTTCACAAGCTGGAGCGCTGGTATTTCTCCGTCCAGCGGGAGGGAAGTGAAGGAGAGATTGGGAAAGGGCAGAGTGACACTCAAGCTCTGTGTGCTTTCCAGAATCACTCGTTCTTGCTTTCCCTCATCCTCTTATCACAATCACTCATACACTGCCTTTCCATTATAGTCCTGATTTCTTTTTTAAAAAACAATCTTGCAATCCTAATTAATGCTGCATATTTGTTTGTCAGTGATATAAAAGTTCATTAGAAGTTTTGTTTGCTTGTTTCACAATAAAAAAAAATCCTAAAATTAAAGTAATGTTTAATCAAGGATATTTCATTATCTCACTGCCCACTTTGAACACTAGTACACTATATTGTAGTCACCTCTCTATGACCTCACAAGCCTGCATGATTAATTAAGCATCCAAATTATCATCGCATAAGCAATTATCGTTCATTGGCATTTTTTAATTCAGTTTATATATATATATTTTTTAAAAAACAATGTGTCTCCTTTATGCCTCAAAACAACCTTGATTCAAAGTACACATTTTATCAGTTCATGCATTTCCTGGGAATCAATCCAAAAACCTTGGCATTGCTAAAATAGGGGGAATAGTAAGATAAGTATGCCTTTCTAAATATGATATTGTTTTGGTTGTTGTCTTGTTCTTGTAAAATAATCTTTATTTGAAAGTGTTCACAAGCCCTATACTTAAATAAAATCAACACCTAAATAAACAGTTTGGGTACACTTTATTTTAAGGTGTCATTGTTACAGTGTAATTATAGTACTGAGTAATATTACTGTAAGCAACTACATGTACTGACTATAGAGTTATGATTATGATTTGGTTGAGGGTTAGTTGCATGTAATTATGCATAATTTACTGTACATGTAACATATGCAACAAGGACACTGTCAAAAAAAGTGTTACCAAATAAAATGTAACAGCTTTTTTTTTTTCAAATTTAAACTTTGCTGATAGCTATTTGTATAGATATCAGATATGCTGATTTCCCGTAATGTGTTGCTGGTCTTGTTAAATTTGATGTTGTTAAAGCTTTTGCTCAGTCGGTTTGATGTCATAACACATGCTGCGTCCCAATTCGCATACTATCCGTCCTAAATAGTATTCGAAAATAGAATTAGTGCGTCCCAAACCGTAGTACGTTGAAATGAGTATTTCAAAGATACCCGGATGGTCTACTTTTTCCGGTCAGAATCCGAAGTGTAGATCGATGCATAGGGTGCTTCTCAATATCCCTCCTCGTCTCCTCGCTCCTCCGTCCTCCCTCCTATCGAGCTCAGCCATCTTGAAGGACATCTCCATTCTCTAATTGCACCGTGAGGAGTCGAGGATCGAGGAGATAGGAGGCTTCCTGAGGAGTCATAAGCAAGGATACACAGGTGCACCCTACGCGGAACTGTTATATTGACTAAACGTGATGCACGTACAAATTCTCCTCCCCATCGGTCTCAATCATTTTAATTTATACTTTACCTTTGCAGTTTATATAAACCACACATCTCAGATATTTCAACAGTATAGCCTATCTTTATTATTATTTATTATGAATTTATTAAATAACCAAACTTCAACAACATAAGGGCAGATCCTTTTAGCGCTGCTGATGACACTGTGGAGTGACACTCGAGTGATCAAGTATTCCAATGTATATAAAAAAGCTTTAATTCGATTCCTCTGTCCTCCTTTCCTTTCCTCGCTTCCTTCCCTCGCGTCCTACAGGGGGTGGAGCTGAGACGCAAGGAAAGGAAGCAAGGAAAGGAAACGAGGATGCACAAATAAGAAATGAGAAGCACCCATAGATATGTATATAAAGGCTAGATGTGTCGTCAGCGCTGCTGGCCAATGGAGGTTGTCGTCTGCACCTGGCAGCCATCTTGTCACAGGCAGCTCGCTCACTCTTAACATTGTGGTAATGGTACATGGACAATTTATGTAACCATAACTTGCTCAATTTTCTAGCGATTTTCAAACGGTTTGGTTTGTTATAAACGTCAGAGATGTAGCTATGACACTGCATACTTATCAATAAAAAGTGTATAAATAAATAACCATCCAAATAATTATAGCTACGTTAATAACGTTTGTAAGAAACCAAACCGTTTGTAAATCCGTCAAGATTTCAACGAGATACGAGTATTTGTGTTCATGCTGACCACTCATCTTACATCAGCTTGTCTGTGACAAGATGGCCGCCGGTGATGACGATAGAAACTCCGCCGTAGCACATCTAGCCTTTATATACATATCTATGGATCGATGCACACTGTAACGGCTGATATTGCCCAGAACCCTTTGCGCGTTGAACGAGGATTCGGTTAGAACTACAAACACGAGTAAAAAGTGTTAAAAAACTACAGACACCGAGGACGCGCGAGTCCCGCGGGAATGTTGAGAGGTATAGATAAAGAGGAATGAGTAATTAATTAACACTATCTGACCTGACGAAATTAATTTATTCAATGTTCTCCACATTATATTGCATCTGCAGCAGCATTGTGAACTTTTGTAAGGATACGTTTAGCCATTACTTTTTAAATGCATCATTATATTCAAATTGCAAAACACAAGGAAAGTATACACATGAAAGACCCATGACTGGCAGATTAACGTGCTCCGATACGGTAGGAAATCAAATTAGATTGAATGGAGGATTAACTGTGATAAGATTATTGACAGAGCAGTTTATGGTGACAGGATGCACGATGCACGCGACAGAGCCGTCCGTTAAAGATGACGTGATAGTATGTCCCAAAGCTTGCCTACTTTTTTGCTACATATTCAAAAGTATGTACTTTTTCTTCACAAAAAGAGTACATACTTTTAGGGCGTAGTATAAGTAAGCGAATTGGGACGCAGGGGTAGTCTCATCCCAAGTCAGATAACTGACGTCTTTTGACCATACGTCAACATCCGCTGTTTTAGGGTACCCTTTAACGTCAGTTACATGACGATCCTGGGACGTCATACAACTGGCGTTTTACCTTAAACGTCAGTCAGGTGACGGGGTAGGTTTAGGGGTAGGTTTAGGTCTGGGGTAGGGTTAGGATCCGATAACGTCATCTAACCGACGGCGGATGTTGACGTATGGTCAAAAGACGTCCCAAGATGTCAGTTATATGACGTCAACATAACTTTTACTTCTGTTTCTAAAGCTTGTCAAAGTGATATCGCTGTTTGACATTTTACACGGACACTATTAAATGAATAGCAACATCAATGGAAAACAACAGTTTTAAAATAACTGGCTTGTAGGAGCCATTTAATGGGAAAGTCATGTGACCAAATGATAATGGGCGTGTCGTTTATACGTGTGGTTAAAACACCTGTTGTTTGTGTGTGGTAATATGGAAGAATGGGGGTGAGAGCTGGAGCACAAATTTTGTTGATCGTGTAAAGCGTGCAAGCCTGTAAAAATAAAACACCATGCAAGCTGTACAAAGAAACGCGTCACAGAAGTTATTCCGGCTACTCAGTTCCTTAGCGGTCTTTGGTTCGTCTGTATGAGCCGTTACATGGCTAATGACAAAAAGCTCTGATTTCTTTTCGAGGACTCATTCCTGGTGCCCCATCATGTTCATTCAGACTGGAACATCTCACTATATTGTTTAATTTATTTGTAATATTGAGACCAAATCCTCACAACAGCACAATAACATGTGGCAGTTTTATATAAGTTCCTGAGACACATTGATGTCAACATCTGCAAATGTCAGATTTTTCAATTTTCTTTGATGACTCTTTTGATTTTTTTTTTTTTTTTAAAACATGATCAACATTATTTCTTAATTTGGATTGTCCAATGTTTTTGAGTTCTCTGCCTTTGTTTTCCTTCTACTGACGTTATAAATACGGTGACTGTGAGAAAAAGATCCCGTGACTGAAACCAAAGAATAGAAAGTCACTGTAATTCAGAATCAGGCACTATATCTACACACACAAACATCGTGTTACGCACACTCACACTCAGAGACAACAGTAGGAAGACTGTAATCACCAACAATACAGGAAAGTACTTACTAATACAAACACACACAGAGCAAATTTAGCCGATGAATGAGAGGGACTCTAAATATAGGCCTCGTATGCTGCCTCATTCTCACAGGCCAATCAGAAACTGCGGAAAAGATGCTCGTCGATCACTGTCAGACACTGCTCCAGACACTCTGGAAATGAGTTTACACACGCAACAACACAGCGAGTAAAACAAGTAGTGGACTCGCATAGTTTCTGAACACACTTTTTTCAATGATACTTCGGTAACGCTTCCTTTTACAGTACAGTACTTACAGTGTACTTACAGTGTACTTACCTAGAAAGTACTGGCTAATATAAGGTAAGTACATGGAACAAGGGTAGGTTTAGGGGTAGGTTCAGGGTTAGTAATAGTTATTACCCAGTAATTGTAGTTACTAAAATAAGTACATAGTATTTACATGGGTAACTGGACTGTAAAAGGATGCGTTACCGATACTTCTTATCACAGAAATTGCTCTGGTTCACACACATAAACACACATGCATGCACACATACACACACACACAGCAGCTGGATCTCAGCAGTGCACAGTGACCCTGATGATAAGCGCAAACTGTACTTTTACCACACATAACAGACACACACTCACACACACACACACTGATAATAAGACAGCTGTGTGGAGGAGACCTTCATCTCTTTCTCTCCCTCCTCAGATCTCTCCTCTCTAATCGTGCTGTCGGCATGATTTTTTAAAAAGTAGTGGATTATTTTTAGTGGCTAAACAACATGTGCATTTTGAATTTAGTTTTGAACTTGTTCTACACAAAAAATTTAATTGCGACAAATGATTACTTATTCAAAAATCCATCAATTTTCCAAACCCTGCCATGGCACAGTCAATGAATCAATAGCAAGTGAAAACTGGTGTTTATTAACAAAAAGAAGTTCAGTGGCAGTGCAGGTCCAAAGAAAGGCTGACGGATAATTTCCAGGCTCGGTAATGCAGGACTCAGTGGGCAGACAGCGAGACAAGAACGGTCCTCAGAACTGGGCAAAATCATCAGGAAACAGGAACGATCCTCAGGACAGGGCAAAAACCATAACTCAGGAAACAGGAAGTGGATCAAGAGAAAAGACCGTGAACCACTGGAGAACCTCCACAACCATCTGACAAAGACAAGATGAAGAGAAACAATATATAGGACATCCTCATTCAGAACAGCTGGTGCTGATCAGCTCATCAGCGGAGATAACGAGCCGTGCTGATGAGCCATTCCTATTCATACAACACGCACACACATAGCGCCTGGCGTTCCCAGACACCCTTACCTGTCGATTGTAATCATCGAAAAGGGAGTGATCCAGGACGTCCCTGGCAGGAGCCCAACTTCTCGCCTCTGGACTGTAACCCTCCAAGTCCAACAAGTACTGGAATCTGGAGTCCAGAATACGGTTAACCAAATAAGTAGGCTCATCATCTACGAGGCGATGAGATGAGAACGAAACACTGGCTTAACTTTGGACACATGAAAGATGGGATGAATCCTCCTATACGGTGAAGGAAGGTTGAGGCGGACTGCCACCAGAGATCTTGGTGACTGTAAACGGGCCCTTGAATTTGAGAGCAAGATAGAAACGGAGTGGAGAGGAATGTTCCTGGTTGAAAGCCACACCTTTTGACCAACGACATATACGGGAGGCTTAGACCATTGGCGATCAGTTTTAGCCTTGGTGGGTGCCCCCACTTGAAGTCTCACAGGCTCTAGTCGAAGTACAGTGACACCTCTGGACGAAGGCATGAGCGGGGGGACTGCGACCTCGGATTCCAAACTGGGAAAAATTGGTGGCTGTTAACCTAAACTCAAATGGAGATCAAATATAAGAGAGAGCAAATATAATGCTTTAACTTACAAACTCCACAAGTTTGGGGAGGCTCCTTTTTATTTACAAAAAAACAATACCCTGTGCACAAAGGGGCATCCGTAAAGAAATGGTTTACCTAGGCTATTGAACATTTTTCAATGTCTGGTCTCACTGATGCTCTTGTATCCTGTTAAACATTTACTTTCAAAAGCATGACCAAAAGCATTAATTATTTACTTTGCTGCTGTACACTTTAAATGCTGGACCATAGATGCAAGGATTTTCTGACATTTAGTCTAAAATTTCTTTTACACCCGACTCTTAGCGTGCACCATTATACAGGTGAGATGAACTGGCTGCATATACAAGTGGACTTTCTCGGTCCAACTGAAGACAAAATGCTTTTTGTGGTAGGAGATTCAAATAGCAAGTGAGAAACAGTAGATAATAGCTAATAGCTTTTTTGACTACCCTGAGTAGCTCATCAGTGACATTGGACAACAGTTTTGTCTAAGCTTGTGGTGTACAGCACACTAAATCATCTCCTCACTGCCCAGTGACCAATCTCAAGGCATTCACTAGTGTCACCCTCTCCAGCCTCTCTTGTGTAAGAGTGCCTGGAGCTGGTTAACTTACTGAGATATGCTACTGTCAAAGATGTACCTCGCTTTGGACCTCAGATCCAAATTGGGTGCCCTCCGCTGTGATTGCACAGTCCGGTCCTGTGTCATACGTGTGCTGAATCAGTGCTGACTAGAATAACTAGAATATCAAAATTGACCTTTTTCCTACTTAGTCCTTAGCAACAAAAACTTTGGAACAATCCTCCAAACTTTGTCTGGGGACCAGACACAAATCTGCAAGTTCAAATCTAGACTAAAAACACATCTCTTTGGCCTAGCATACACATACCACATTATAGACCTCTATAATACAATGTGAGGCAGCATAGTTTAGATCAGCCGGAACCGAGAACACTTCCCATAAATCCTGATGTACATCATGAAGAAGGATGGTGTCTACGCTAATATTAGTCTCTCTGTCCCTCCCTGTGAAGCCCTCCTTCCCTTTACCTCTGTACAGATAAAACTACAGATCGCGTGGCTACGCAGGCGTGACAAACATTTCTTTATTATACATTTTTGAGACCAGACAAGTACTTTGTTGAGGGTTGATTTGTTAAGAACGACTACACGCCTGCGCACATGTATATTCAAACACCTATGGGCTGAACATGCATGTGCGCGCCGTCTGCGTTTTCGCGGGTTTGCATTTTTGAGTTTTGCGCAGAGATAATCGCTTGCACCTTCGAAATTGGAAAACATGACTGATGAAAACAAACTAAAAGTCCATGAAAAAGAGACTACAAACACAAATGACATATGGTGACAGAACACCCCCTCCTGGATAGTGCGACCTTGCGCCGTGGGGAGGTGAAGGCAGAGGCTTAGGAGGCGTATGAAGGGATGGTGACAGAAGATGGCGAAAGGATTGCGATAGTTGGATGGTGACAGTAGGAAGAAGAGACCTGGGCGACGATGAAGGAGAAAGGCCAGTGTGACGGATCCAGAGCTCGATGACGAGTGAAGGAGAAGCCAAGATGTAGTTGTGGCTGACAAGATCTGTGGGATGATCAACATAGGCTCGACATCACAGTAGGGCATCCCCAGAGATGGCGAAGGGCTTCCAGACTGATCTCATGAAGTAGTGTGAATATGACACGCCAATTCGTATTTCCATTTTTGGCGTGCTATCAACACGCATAATCGCTTTTCAGCGTGTTTATGAACGCCGTTGACTTAACGTTATTACTGTATATATAATTATATGACTTACCTCAACCCTGTCCCTAAACCTAACCGTCACTGGGGTTAATGGCATTTATGACTGTTCCCTTACCATCCTAGGAAAGAAAAAGATAGCTCCTCAGATGTAGATGTACATTTTGCTTCTTTTCGCTCAGACATTTGACGGCGTGTTCTGACGTGTTGACGCGGACGAATGACGTGGATGTTAATGGTGTAGGCATACACGCGGATAGCTCAAAATGCGTAGAGACAACACGCCACTTGACTCGAAATTGGCGTGTATGTTTACGCAAAAGTCATGATGTCATGTTGGGGCTTCAAACCTCCAGCAGAGGCGGGGCTGGACGACTAGCTGAGTTCTGCAGTGATGGTGGCAGATAGCGACTTGACAAGATAAATTATGGTAATTGCAATTCCCAAAATGGCAACGAAACAGTGTCAGTGCTATCTTGCAACAGTGATGATTCAGACAAATCAAAGTCCAAACAGTTCTTAGTGCTGTCTAGAAACAATGATGAAGATTAAGAGTAAACTGATAAATCATAGTCCAAACAGTTCATAGTGCAGTCTAGAAACAGCGACGAATGGGGTGGGATAAGGTGGGAGTCGATACCGCCGCCCTGAAGTCCATCAGCCAGTCCTAAAAGCGCTAGGGCGGTTGTGCTGCGGTTGGTTCTTTTCACGCATCGCTTCCATGAGATAACCTAACTACATTTGAAATAACGAACTTCAGCGCGCAAAAGACGCAATATGTGAACAGGCCCTTACTGGGGAGCTGCTCTTCCAGGGTGAGGGTGTATACATTTTGAAAACGACCTCTTTTAGACACACTAGGGAAGGAGCGTGTGCAACTCTGTGTAAGTTTTGTTTTAATTGGTGATGCTTTAGTTATGGTGTGCTAAATGCTGAAGAATTCTTTATTTTCTGTTTTTGTTCTCAGTTAGTTTAGAGGGTGGGGATTAGTTGCTGTGTGCTTTGGTTTTGTTATTTTTGTTTGTTTAGCACTGCTCCTCTTCTTTCTCTCTGTGGCTTACATCAAATATCATTTTTTTTTCTTTTTGCTGAAGTTGTATATAGCTGGAAATATGCTTTTGTTTGTGTTTTCATTTATGTAAATTATATTTTTCGTACTATAAATAAAGCGAACCACCTGCTTGCTCAGTTGTCCTTGTGTCATTCACACACAGTACTCCAGAGAGACCAAAATTATAGGAGTGTGTTTAAATTATATAATGTGCATCTTCCTCATATGTACCTCTGTGCCACCAGGGGACATAAAACATGGAAATTCAACAATAATGTAAATGTTGCATGAAAGTGCAATATTTTATGCTGTTGTTTTGATTAATTTGAAACACTGATTTTTTTCAAAAATGATGCTACAAAAGTTATGATGATTGCCAGTCTGATATTTTCAAATGTAGCAATTTTTTAACTGACTAACAATCACTACTAGACTTAAGAGATACACTCACCTAAAGGATTATTAGGAACGCCATACTAATACTGTTTGACCCCCTTTCACCTTTAGAACTGCCTTAATTCTACGTGGCATTGATTCAACAAGGTGCTGAAAGCATTCTTTAGAAATGTTGGCCCATATTGATAGGATAGTATCTTGCGGTTGATGGAGATTTGTGGGATGCACATCCAGGACACGAAGCTCCCGTTCCACCACATCCCAAAGATGCTCTATTGGGTTGAGATCTGGTGACTGTGGGGGCCATTTTAGTACAGTGAACTCATTGTCATGTTCAAGAAACCAGTTTGAAATGATTCGAGCTTTGTGACATGGTGTTATCCTGCTGTAAGTAGCCATCAGAGGATTAGACTTATCAGACCAGGCAACATTTTTCCAGTCTTCAACTGTCCAATTTTGGTGAGCTCTTGCAAATTTGTAGCATCTTTTTCCTAATTATAGTGGAGATGAGTGGTACCCAATGGGGCCTTCAGCTGTTGTAGCCCATCCGCCTCAAGGTTATGCGTGTTGTGGCTTCACAAATGTTTTGCTGCATACCTCGATTGTAACGAGTGGTTATTTCAGTCAAAGTTATTCTTCTATCAGCTTGAATCAGTCGACCCATTCTCCTCTGACCTCTAGCATCAACAAGGCATTTTCACCCACAGGACTGCCGCATACTGGATGTTTTTCCCTTTTCACACCATTTTTTGTAAACCCTAGAAATGTTTGTGCATGAAAATCCCAGTAACTGAGCAGATTGTGTTACCAACAACCATGCCACGCTCAAAATTGATTAAATCACCTTTCTTTCCCATTCTGACATTCAGTTTGGAGTTCAGGAGATTGTCTTGATCTGGACCACACCCCTAAATGCTTTGAAGCAACTGCCATGGGATTGGTGGATTAGATAATTGCATTAATGAGAAATTGAACAGGTGTTACTAATAATCCTTTAGGTGAGTGCATAACAAGTTTAGATGAAATTAACCATATTAAGCTGATTATCTGAAGGCATTACTGTCGCTTTTCCCATTAGTAGTACGTACTTCCTTACAATAAATAAATTCTGGCATTGCGCTACAACAACCAAAAAATTACCCTTCACAATAGACAATGCTTTACAATGAACTCTGCTATACCCCTTTTCCACCAACAAGAACCAGGTGGTGGTTCAGAGCTCGAGCTAGTACCGGTTCGGAGTTGGTTCGACTGATGAGCTTTCAAAGAACCGGTTTGCCTTTCCACCGACTAGAGAGCCATCACAGAGCCAGATCTTACGTCACTGTATACATCTGATGTTGCCCAGCAACGCTAGCGTGGCACACACAAACACACAAGGCTTGTTTGAGATGGTTCGGCACTGTGAATCTCCAACTATGAGAGCGATTCGAAAAAACACTAGAAAAAGATTCGATTCAAAAGCAGAAGGAGTCGTAAACTCTCCAAAAACACTCCTGCAGCTCCGATCAGTCCACGCTGCACTGATGCATCTCAAACAAGCCTTCCATCAACAGTGGCGGTTGTCTATTTATGCTCATGGCTTTGCAAACCTACATCGGTCTCCAAACACGGCAAATCCAGCATGTCCGTGCAGCTCGCCATAACTTGCACTAACGGAGATTACAATCGAGCTGCTATTAGCATAATTAGCTGCTATTTAAAAAATGGCAGTCACAAGTTTCTATTCGTCTTGTTGACGGTAACCCCAGCCGCTGACGTAAGCGGTTCTTACTTCTAGACCAGCAATGATTTGGTGCTACTTAAGAACCACTTTTACTGGTTCGGAGCTGGTGCTTTGGTGGTCGAAAAACAAAGAACCGATTTGAAACTAGGCTCTGGCTCCGAACCAGCACCAGCTCTGCCTTGGTGGAAAAGTGGTACTAGAGAGCTACATATGGCAGTTTATCTGTTCAATAAAATACCGTACTCACCTGTTGAGTAATAAAAACATCATCTCTGCATCGTTTCTACAACATTTCAAATCGCTCAGTTCTCGCCATCTCTGAAAAGCCAATCCAATGTTGGTTCTTGTTTTGTTACGAGCTCTGTCACGTTCCCTTCTCTCTGCTTCGCCGCTTGTTCAAGACGGGTTCCCAGAGGTTGGAGATTTACATGCTCCATGTCAAGCTTTCTCACTCATTGTGACGACTAACCTCTGACACTTTAACACCAGACACATGTCAAAGTAGCCGGAGCAACTTCTCTCTATTTACAGATATGATGAGATTTGCATGGGAGAGTGACATGTTCGCAATTTCCAGTGAAAACCATCCCGACAGGTCTAAAATATAAACACTTATTATGGGCTTACCATAGTGAATCAAGGTAAGACAAAAACACATTTTGGAAAAAAAGATTGATGTATTGATTCATTGTTTAAAACTTGAACGAACACTGTGTATGTGAACATATTTTTCTAGAATACACAAAGATTAATGTCACTGTGGGGACCTATTGAGGTCCCCATGAGGAAACAAGCTTATAAATCATACAGAAGAATTTAAAACATGTAAAAATGGCGAAAGTTTTGTGGTATGGGTATAGGGTATGGGTTTAGGGGTCGGGTTTGTGTAAGGGTACAGAATATACTGTTTGTACAGTATAAAACACCATTACGTCTATGGAGAGTCCCCACAAAGTGGGTGAACCAGACATGTGATTATGTGTATGTATGTGAATGATGAGAGAGAGAGAGAGAGAGAGAGAGAGAGAGAGAGAGAGAGAGAGAGAGAGAGAGAGAGGCACAATAGGAGGATATGGTCTTTGTGTTGTGGTAGCAGCATCAGAATGGACTACACCATGATGTCAGATGACTGACACTGAGAAACACACAAAAAGACTAAAATTATGATGCTTTTGCTGTTGATAGTGAGGTGAGAGGTCATGCTTATGTAAATAAACTGTGTGTGTGTGCTAGAACACCAAGGTCATGGGTTCAATTCCCAGGGATTACATACTGGCAAAATGTTGCTATACATTTATTGCACTGCATTATACATTGGTTAAAAGTTTATTTTAGGTATTTTTTGCCTTTATTCAGACAGGACTATTTGAAAGTATGATTTGAAAGCAAATTAGAGGGACTGGACCAAGAAAGGACCAGGTGCAGGGATTTGAAGAAAAGGGATTTTAAAAATTTCATACATGCTTGCTTTCTCTGGTTTTGTAGATTAGAATCTATTACAGTCAAATTATTTTGTGAATGTTCGTATCCACGAGTTACATTTCCAAATAATCAGATTTAGTAAAAGAGTATGAATATTTAGCGTGCTGTTGAAGGGGACGACTCAGAGCTCAAACTGGGCCTGAATCCAGAGCACTCCCCAGATCGCTGGATGGGACAGGAAGCCGAGAGAGAGGAGTCGGAGAGGCAGAGGGATGCATAAAACTGTTGGGGAACATATATGTATAGGCCTGATTGGATTCTTCCTGAACTTTGTTAATAAATAAGCATTATTTCTGGTCAATGGCACAATAAAAAAGTCTTTCAACTTAAAGGTACATTTCATCCAAAAAAGTTGAACTACATTCTCACGTACTTTTCGTGAATGTCAGAATGTCACCTTTGGCTGTCACATTTTATATGGGCAAACTGTCACGTTTAAAATGCTGTAATTTCATTCAAATGATTAATCATAATTTTCTAACTTGCCAAAACTGTATTTTAAGCAACCTGTTACTTTTTGTTGTTAAATGGATTGTTTTGTGCTTCATAATTTGGTAATGCTTCTCAGTTGGCAAAAAAAAGGGTGAACGTTTGTTGGATTAAAAACATATTTTTTTTTTTCTAAGGCAAAAATAGGAAAATGTTCAATTGCTTTTTTGTTGTCAAGATTAGTATACACTGTAAAAAAATATTTTCATGATTTGTAATCAAAACATTTTTTTCATTTGTCAAAGCAACTTAGATAATTTATGTAGTTCAGATAACATAATATTTTGAGTTTCTGGTGATTAAATCAATCTCCTTCATTGTATTAACTCAATTTTTCCAATTCAATGAACTTAAATTTTTAAGCCAAACCGCAACAATATTTTTTACAGTGAATGTAACTTTCCAAAAGTCACTCTGAAAGATAAAAAAATACAAAGTAATACATTTCAATAGTAAGCATTAGTTAATAATGAACTTCTACAGTATTTATTAATATTTGTAAATTTAAATATTTATTAGTACATTATTCAAATCAAAAGTTGCAATAATATTAGTTAACTAACATTAACAAACAATGAACAGCTGTATTTTTATTAACAAAGATTAACAAATACAGTAACAAATGTATTACTAATGATTAGTTACATCAACTAATGTTAACAAATGGAACCTTATTGTAAAGTGTTACCAAATATAAATATAATTTTACTCCTCTTCTGTACACGGATAATATTTGTAAGCACTAATATTATCCTAATATTACAAGCTGTGAGTGTCAGTGCTGAGAGTGAGCCTGACGTTGTGATAGCAGGGTGGGGTGATGAAGCTTTCAGTAGTCTAGATGGGAAATGAAAATAAATATGTCATTACTAGTTAAGACTGCACATTCGCTCTCTCATACTGTGTGTGTGTGTGTGTGTGTGTGTGTGTGTGTGTGTGCGTGTGTGTGTGTGTGTGTGTGTGTGTGTGTGTGTGTGTGTGTGTGTGTGCGTGCGTGTGTGTGTGCGTGTGTGTCTGTGTGCAAACATGCTCATATCTCTCTTCGCTCTGTTATTATTTAAGTTCATTACAACTTTAAACATTTTCCTTGGACCCAAGCAGGCTGAAAATTGCTAATTAGAAGTGGGAAAATATTTAAAACTCTGAACAAATAATGTCAAGCTAATCTATATAGACCGTTTGAACTCTGCCTCTCTTATTTATACTGTCACAGGAGCAACTACACTCTTAGAAGAACAGGTTTTACACAGGGTTCACAGGATCATTTTATGGATTGAATTAGAATTAATTAATTTGTGTCATTTTGACTTAAAAAGATTTTTTAAAACTTCTTCACTAGAAAAAAAAAACTGAAATAACCCCTTAATCATGAGCAGCTATGCATTTTTCCTTGTTTAGAACCTTTACGGCATGAAGAGTTCCTTAAAATTGAGTCTAGAACTCCAAGGTTCTGTATCTAGAACTCCATAGAACCTTTGAGTGCAGAAAAACTGTTCTAATTGTCAAAGCATTTGAGTTTTATGGTGTACACTCTAAACAATGCTGGGTTGTTTTAACACAAAGTTGGGTCAAATATGGACAAACCCAAATGTTGGGTTAAAAATGTAATTTAAAATTTTTAACCCAACTTCAACTTTCACTTTCAACTGTATATTTATTAATTACATTTTTAACCCAACATTTGGGTTTGTCCATATTTGACCCAAATTTGGGTTGAAATAACCCAGCATTTTTAGAGTGTACAAGTTCTTCTGGTGACTTCATACACAGTGCAAATTGCGCTGATAACAAAAACAAAAGTCTTACAATTAAAAGGCACATCCAAAACACACAATTATAACGTTCTCATGATAATTTCTGTTTCCTATTTGATAGACTTGATAGACTGAACTGCATTTTTCTTTTTTAAGTGATTCCAATCATATTTCAAGCAATTAAAGCCATCATGGCGAACAGTGCGCAACTGAAGTGTCTCAGCCGAGGAAAATAATACGTATCGGCTTTAATATATCGGCCACGTTTTCTTATCGGTAAAATTAAAAATGATCATATCGGTCAATTCTGATACGGTGGTCAATATATTGTGCGTCCCTAACCATGGTATTCTTTGAAGTACTTGGAGTACCATAAGTTCAGTTGTACATGATAATGGTGATCATTCAGTGCCATGCTTCACAGTACAGTGGTGTTAATATAGTGCATGCCTCTGTATCGCTGTGCCCTCAAAGTTTCAAAATTCCCTCCTGGTGCTTTTATTTACATCCTCAGCAACTCCACAAACATCCAGTGACCAGAATCATCCATTTTGCAAGAGAGCACATGCTAATTGTTCAAAATGAAAAGCTGATGAAAAGATGTAATTTCCCAAATATCTGTGAAAACTGTAACCTCGCGGTTCCTCTCATGATGTCATGGCGCGAGGACTCTCTGAGGGAGATCGGGCTGAAAGGATAGCCGGGCCGAGCCAAGGTAAACGGGGCTGCGTGAGCGCTGTGAACAGAGACACCAGTTACAAACGCACTCAGATATGGATCGTTGGGTCTGAGCGCGACTGCAGCTTGAATCAATTATTGGTGTCATCTTGATCCAATTTGACTGATCTGAGAGGGAACGGACAGGGCGGGCGGGGGTGCGGCAGAGGGCAAATTCTGGTCAAATATCCTGAGTGCATTACCCCCCCGAAACCCTCTCCCTACCCTGTTCCACGGCGGTCACTGTGACTCACCGGTGGGGCCGCGGGTCAGCGGTAAATAGCGTAACATGCTCTGAAATGTGATAAGTTGGTGACCGCAGGACGCTACATCTCTCTGAACTTGTATTTGACGGATGCTTGATTTCGTGACACAATTTATTTCACGTCACTTTTCCTGATACCTTAATCCCAAATAACACTTTATCACTGTAAAATGTAACAAGTTGACTTTACTTAGAAAAAGTGAGGAAACCGATTGCCTTAAATTTTCCAAGTAAAGTATTGTATTAATTTTTAGTTGGCGCAACTTAATAGCATTTGTATTGACGACTTGTTAATCAAGTATACTCAAGTAAAGTTGACTCAAAATCATTGGTTGTGTTAACTTCTTATTAGAGTACACATTACTAGGAAAAAATTAGGAAACCAATTGCCTTAAAATTTTAAAGTAAGCTGAACTAAACAAATTAAGTTAAGACAAAAAGACAAAACTGAACTCAGGTAAAACATTATTTATTACTCAATTGTCTTAATGCACTACAGTGTACTAAACAATTTTTTTCAGACACCCCTAAATATGAAACAGTTTTTGGTTAATGTAACTAAAAATTTTAATCACAAAAAGCACATTGTTAGTCTTGTTAACCCTCAAACAAACTCAAATGTGCAGTGCAAGTGCATCTAAAAAAACATAAAGAAAACCCTCTAAATATGACAATTTGACAATATTTTACCTGAAATGAACAGCATAGTTGACCTTTTAAAAGCATCAACATTAGGGTAATGCAGAAAAATTGACACTTTAAAACAAAAAAAGTTGCATTGTAAAAATGTGTGAAACAAAAGCATTTAAAGGGTTAGTTCACCCAAAAATGAAAATTCTGTCAGTATTTAATCAAACCTCATGTTGTTCCAAACCACTATGTGTTTATTTGTTCTGCTGAACACAAAGGAAGATATTTGGAAGAATGTTTTAATCAAACAGATCTCATTCCCCATTGACTGCCTACTATGATAGTCAATGGGGAATGAGATCTGTTTGAGTAAAACATTCTTCCAAATATCTTCCTTTGCGTACAGCAGAACAAATAAACACATAGAGGTTTGGAACAACATAAGGGTGAGTACTGACAGAATTTCCATTTTTGGGTGAACTAACCCTTTAACAATACAACTGTTATAAAAACAAGAAAAACATTTTCAACCAAGGTTGACAAGCGACAATTTAGAAATGTTTTGTGTATTTTAGAAATTTTGTAAAACCACAAACTTAAAGGGATAGTAAAGGGATAGCCACTAAACTGAAAAATCTGTCATAATTTACTCTCCCACATCTCGTAACAAACCTGTAAGTTTGGATAGTTTTTGAAACACAAATACAAATATTTAAAATGAACCAGTTAAGCATTTTATGTCCCTTTATTGAATGTCCAGATAACTCTAACTTAAAAGATCTAAAAAGATTATTAAGATGTCTTTATGATTTGTTTTAAGACTAGACCCTTTCTCTTACAGGTTTGAAACAAGATGAGGGAGTGTAAATTATGACAGAATTTTTAGTCTGAAACAACATTTACTTACATGAGCAGCATGTTTTTAAGTAACTGTAGTTTAGGCTTCAAGAATTTGTGTCCCAGAGAAAGAAACACTCTCTGAATAAAATCAAAGGTGTTCTGGAGCTGTAGAGGGTGCTTCAAATTGAGCGCATATATCAGCCCAAAAAGTAGGCACATGGCATTGGGAAGGTTTTGAAGTTCATCCATAACAATGGCTCCTTCCAGGATAATTGCTGTGTGTGAAGCCTCTAAATGCAGTGCTTGTGCTTGTGAAGAATCCTGGGTTTCTTCAGTCATCATAGTTGTAATGCCAATGGAAATCTGGGGTGTGTCGCAATCACAGTCCTAATAAAAAAAGAAAAGAAATATTAAAATTCTGGTTACATTACAAATAGGAATTCTCACAAATGTACATGTAACTTAAAGAATCAGGACCATCACCTTCTGTTCTACATACAACTCAACTAACAGATAAACGTAAAAGTATTGTGTTAGACATCAGAAAACAATGCACAGTACAATGACGGCAGAACAAACACACAAGAAAATGTAAAATTACATTTGAAGAGTTTGTGTCTGGTCTGTCTCTGGGATAGTTGAATGAAGGATAGTTGAATGAAGCATAATTGAATGAAACATAATTGAATGGCTATATGTGATGTATGTGTGGGAGATTAGTTTAGAATGAAATATACAGAGAATTACTTGCCAATATTTTTTGAAAAAGTCTGAGGTGTCTTCTCCAAAAATGAGGGGAAGTCCACGAAGAACTGCTTTGCGATTAGCAGTGATGTCAGTGCCCTGGAAAACCAAATTAAATTTAAAATTAGTTGGAATAAACTACTTTAAAGGGTACCTATTTTGGGTTTTTGAAAATTGCCCTTCATGTAGTGTTTAACATAGATCTAAGTGAACGAAAACATCCTGCAAAGTTTTAAACATGAAAGTTCATCGTATACAAAGTTATTATCTCTCAAAAACAAGAGTCGACTCTGAGTCGCTGATATGAATCGTTGGAAGAACGATGCTTTTCCTTTGTCTGGTTGACGTCAACTTGACAAGTTATTTGAATAAGAAACGCCCACTTATTGCGCTCGGAGACGCTAGGGAAAACCGGAGCTCCAGGGGTGGCGGGCAAATCTGAAACTGGCCCAGGACGGGCCACCCTGCCTGGGCTGGCCAGGGAGGTCTGAGAGCATGGAGGTTTGGACCCACCGCACCTTTTTGCACTCTGTCGTTTTTCGAGATCTGGGCTTCGGAAAACAATCATGTCGACGAGACGCTGTGTTTTGAAGTGCGACACAAAAGCGAACTTTTTTAACCAGCCAAGTGAGGAGTATTTGAAGACTAAGTGGCTGCAGTTCATATACAAGTATACCACACAAGTACAGCCCAAACCTTGTTCTGTGTTCACGTCATTTTGAAGATGATTGCTTCACAAACCTAAACGCTATAAAGTATGGATTCGCGAGCCGGCTCTATCCTAACGAGCTGAGGATCTGAGGTGTGTTAAATGAGGGAGACATACACAATATGCAGAGCGCTGGGTCTCGAGGACTGGAGTTGAGAACCCATTTAAGGTAATAGAGAGCCTAAGTCCCTCCCCTTCCGGTCGACCACCATGGGACCTTACTTCAGAAAAATATTGAATGGTAGTCAATGGCGAGAGACAACAAATATTTTGATCTGGTTTGAATTGTGCCCTGAATTGATGTTTGTCAATTTAAAAGATACATTTTAAAGTAAAGAAAGTCGCATTTTGATGTAAACCCGTTGAGGTATAAGACTGTGAAAATACGTAATTACAAAGACTACAAACCCCAAAGGCGCACATTTTCTCTCAATGACTGAAGCTAACTTTACTGAGGCTGTCTGTCATTGTTTCTACAGCCTTACGTTATAATCGTAACGTTACGCCGTCCTACCTGAGTGTTTTGAACCAGACTGCACACACACGAGCAGAGGATCTCGTTTCGCTTCCCGGGAGATGTAGTTCACAGAGCGATTTTCACATAAAACTAAATGTTACTCTTCTGTTGTATGACAAACTGCGACGTTTTTGACTTTGAGAATCATCTTTTAAATTGACAAACATCATATGTGTAATTGAGGGCACAGTTCAGACGGAATAAAAAGATAAGTTGTCTCTCGGCATTGACTACCATTCATATTTTTTCCGAAATAAGGTCTCATGAGCCGGAAGCGGAGGGGCGGGACTTAGGCTCTCTATAAGAGTTCCGTTTTTCTGCACAGAGAATACCAATCACAATTGACTAGGTCATCTGACCAATCACCGCAGATTAGCGTCACGCAAAGGCGGGTTTTGGAAAAGAACTCGCTAAAACGATTCATATGGGAGTCGGTGGGCAATTCAGGTAAAAATAAATGCATATTATAAGACAACAAAAGTGTTTTTTGTCATTGCATGCTTGTAAAACTGTTGTTGGGGACTCCCAGAACAATATTAGGAACGTTTTAAATGACATAATAGGTACTCTTTAAAATGAAGTGATGACTGCTCTGAAAAAAAGTTTTATAACATAGAATTAAATTTCATGAAATAACAGTTACAGAATTTAGTTTAAGAAATAAGCATAAACAAGCTTACCACAGACTTAATTCGCTAAAGAAATTCAGAAAGTTTTTTTTTTCCAACTGCCCCTTTCTTGGATTCAAAAATTTCCAGAAATCGAGCTGTATGTTGATCAAGTGCAGTGAAAATTCTTGCTTGAGGTTTTTGCTTGTGATGCAAACAAACTCTGCATTGATCTGTAAAAGGAAAAAGAACAATGTTATATCTATTAGGCTTTTGGTTACTCTGTTATAGGGATACTTGAAAATTGCCTTATTTACTCAATCTCGTAGTATCCCAATTGTACCTCTATTCTTCATATAAACGTAAATGCATATGAAGAGTTCAGATGCAAAAGCCTCTAAATGCCATTTGAAATTTTCTTCTAAAATGACCATTTTTATCAAACTTGTATATTTAAGTTCAGTCATTTCACTTGAATGACAATTAATAGGTAATCTTCATTGCAATTTAAGTGAAATTACTGAAGTTAAATATACAAGCTTTATAAAAATGATCATTTTAGAAGAAAATTTCAAATGGCACTTAGAGGCTTTTGCATCTGAACTCTTCATATATTTATGACTTAAATGAACACAAACAGTCTGCGTGAAGACATGGAAATGGTGTAGTTCTGGTGTAGCTTCCATGTTTTATGCGATAATGCTTCAATAGGAGAGCACTCTTTTCACAGGAAAAAAAAACAACAACAGTACTTACATTTCCTGTGCATGTCTCATCTCACAAAGCAAGCTCTGCAAATGAAGAAAATAATATTAAACACACTTTAATATACAGCTTTGTATTTTCATTTATAAATCAATATAGTGTTCAAACATTTAGTGTTAAGTGGACTTCTATACAGTGGCTTTATTATTATTAAACCCACTGTATAGAAGTCAAGAGGAGTGATTTTCAGTGTCTTTAGTTTTATTAACATTAAAAGAATAGTTCTCCCAAAAACAAATGTGGGGCAATTGTATCATCATGTACTCTTCTGTTAAAAATAAAAAGTTATTTTGAAGAATGTGGGTAACCAAACGGTTGATGGTCCCCATTGACTTCCATATAATCCTACTATCTTCACATTTCTTCCCTACTATCACCCACATTATTCAAAATATCTTATTTTGTGTTCAGCACAAGAAAGAAATTAATACAGGTTTGTAACAAAATGAAAGTTAGTTAATGATGACACATTTTAAATTTTGGGTGAACTATCCCTTTAAGAAAAAGGCGCATATGCCGTTCATTCTGCTGTCAAAGACCTGCACGCTTCTAAAATACATAAACGCATCCGATTAAATTAAGTTCACTTTTACTTTGGACATAACCTGTGTTCATGAAAACATTGTGTATGTATTTCACAGTATAGGCGCAATAAGACGCGAAATATAAAGTTTAGTAATCTGTTAAGTGGTTGATGCACTCAGAAAATGACATGCGCCCATTTCTTCAGAACAGCACGCAAATTAAATGTTTAACAGGTGTTCTAAAGCACAAGCAAATAATTAAAGTTTGTGAATTGCAGTGTCCCGTGAGTGTAACTCCCATAGACAGTAAAAGAAATGGACAGAGCGATCTCATTGGAACTCCATTGAGACGATTGAAGCCCGTTATGGGTGATTTTTTAGCACTTCCGTCCCTGACGCGCAGACTCATACAGAGCTAGACTACGTGGTTGTGACGTGAGTGAACCGTTTGACTTCTACTGCGGTGGCATGAGAAATCTGTATCATTCCCTCCTGAAACATGCGCAGAGGCAGAGAGTATGAATAGGAGCTGTTCACGGGCTAGGAGAAGGAGACAAGTTTGCTAGGTATTCTGATTAATTATTTTGTCATTTTGCCTCCACGTTTCCCGATTGCGCGCGAGCTTCTTCTCGTGTCCATACGGTAATCTCAAAACTGTGTGACAGAGAGTCGCGTGGGTATGACGTAATCGTTAGCCTACTTTCACTAAAACTGCTTCTACGGGGCCATAACATAAGCTACAAGGTAATGGAGCTATTTATACATTGTCGAGTTTCTTTAGAAATAAATAAAGGACAAATGGGGTCTTCAAACGCCTCAGATGTAAAGTTATTCACTGTCAAAGTGACGCCAAAATGAACGGGAGTCAATGGGAATGCTAACGCAAGTGAAGTTCTGCCACAAGATGTCAGCTCCCACGAGGCTTCAACTTCCGCTCGATGGATTACCCCCTTGGTAACTCCTGTGTGTTAACATCTGGTGCACGTTAAGGCCAATTTATACTCCTGCGTCGAGGGTACGCCGTACGGCGTTGGCTTCGCACGTAGGCGACGCCGTTGTGAGCATTTATACTTCTGTGTTCAGGTCTTGGTTGCTCTGCAGTACTGCTCCGAAACGCTAGCAGGCGGCGGAGGGTTTTAATGTTCCACTGTGTTTAGATTCCTCGCGGCTAGGTTACTACAAGCAATAGCGACTGAAAAAGAGTGGATCATGTTGGAGTTTGAGCTTATTGGGATGGAAAAACAGTTCATTTTAGTGAAATTACCAGAAAGGCAGAAATGAGAGAAGACATCGGAGGAGATGGTACGTTTGTAAATGCGTGAGAAGGTACGTGCGGAAATGCGTAGGAGGAAATGCGATGCTACCAAGCCGACCAATTACCGATCTTGCGGTCCGCGTCGTCGCGACGTGTAGTTACATTTTTGAAGAGGTGCGCGTCAGGCAACGGCGAAGGGTACGCGGTATGGGACGCGTCTGTGCGTAGCCTATGCTACACCGTACCTACTGCGCGCACCCGACGCAGAAGTATAAATTGGCCTTTACAGTAGGCCTATAGCCAATGTTGAACTTGAGACAAAAATCATTTAGATAATAATCAAAATAATCGGGATAAAAATAAATAAAACATAAATAGGTTCCTTGATTGAAATCATGGACCTAACGATTAGGCTAGCGATTTGCAAATGACTGCTCATTTCGATTAGCACAATCCAACACAATCCAAGAATTAGATTAAAATAACACATTCAATGTTCATGTGAAACGCTAGTTTGTTTAATCTGTTTTATTTATTACATGATCAATTCTGTATATTAAGCAAATTCAGACATTAAAATAAGACAAAAAAGCACTGACTCACCTTTCCATGTGCTTTCCTCATCCGAAATAATGGTAACGTTTCCAAATCGGCTCCGCCTACTGGTAGAACTGCGCATGACCACTCGAAAATGTTCAAGATACTTATTATTTTAAGTAGAGGGTAATTAAATCTATTGAGTTTAATAACTTAACATGCTAAAAAATTGTCCTTACTTTATCAAACTTAGTAAGGTCAACAAACTTATTCAAAATAAGTTTTATTCACTTAATGTTATTAGTAAGATCATCAGTCTACTTTAGACATTCTATACAACTCTCATCAGAGTATTAGTGGACTGTTCGCTTAATATCAGCAAACTCTTCATTGTGATGATCCTTCAATAGACACTCTACTGACTATAAGTAACTTTGCAACTACTTGTCAACTTATTCTAACCCTACCAGTCTACTAAAACTCTACTCTAATGAGAGTTAGTAGACTTGTACATCCAAAGTTACTTATAGTTAGTTACTTATTTGATAGGTAACACTTGATGATCCACTTTAGACATTTTTATAAGGCTGCGTTCACACTGCATCACACTCAAGAATTCGATTTTTTTTTTGCAAGGCCATTCATATTTCCAATTAAATGCGACCTGCGATCTCCTGTGTGAACATGAAATGAACCAGAAGTGACCCGCATGTGTAGAAGAGTTCTCAACGATCAACAAAGTTTCGCTGGAAATGTTTTCATAAACCGCCCGGTTCCGAAAAGAGCCTTCGAGTTTGGCCTGAATAGAGCTGTCCCCCCAAATACTAAGTAAATCAGAAACCTCGCTTCCCTTCCATTGACTGGTCTCAGCATCATTCGCCATAGTTGTTGTTTATCTTCTCATTCCCGCCTACTTCAACACAGAATTATGACGTTTGTCGTATATCAATGAAGTGCGGGTCGGATACATGTGACCTGGCCGTTCTGGTGTGCGTTTCACGTACAACTATGTAGTTCGCTGCTTCACTACAATGGTACAATGCATCGTTGGAGAAATCAACTAGCTAGTCGTGACTGTTTCCAAAACCCATTGTCGCAAAGTATCATTCAACCCATAGACAGTATATGGACAGAGCCGTCTCATTGGAACTCAATTGAGAAAAGTGAAGCCCGTTTTTAGCGATTTTTTTTTAGCGATTTTTTTTGCGCGTCAGGAACGACTTCTGTTCCTGCCGCGCAAACTCAAACCGATTCAAACGGAGCTTGATCATGTAGATGTGACGTGAGCAATCCGTCTGTCTTCTAGTGTTGTGGCATGAGAAATCTGAATCATTCCCTTCCGAAACTCTCAGAGGTGGAGAGTGTGCTGTCCATGAGCTTGGAGCAGGAGAAACTTTTGCAAGGTATTCTGATTAATTATTTTGTCATTTTGCCTCCACGTTTCCCCGATTGTCCGCAAGCTTCTCCTCCTGTCTCTCTACTGTGCGAAAGAGAGTCGCGTAGTTATGACGCAATCGTTAGCCTACTTTTACAATAAACTGCTTCTATGGGACCATAACATAAGCTACAAGGTAATGGAGCATTGTATACATTGTTGGGTTTCTTTAGAAATAAATAATGGACAAATGGAGTCTTCAAACGGCTCAGATGTAAAGTTAGTCGCTGTCAAAGTGACGCCAAAATGAATGGGAGTCAATGGAAATGCTAACTCAAGTGAAGTTCTGCTACAAGATGGCGGCACCCGGCCGGCTTTAACTTCCGGTTGATGGATTACCCCCTTGGTTCAACCACGTTGGTTTCGCACGTGGTGGAGTAATAACTAGGGTACTTATAATGAAACTGTTTGAGATCCAATTAGCACTAGATTTTTTATATATAAATTACAGACATGCCATCTGAGGACCATTTCTAACAGTTCTCAGTTGTTTTGCTTTATTACCGGACTCAATATTTGGCTCGTTCTTACATAGTAGTGCACGTTCGCACATGCGCACTCTTCAAACATGGTTCTTAAAATCTTTTGACAAACTAAAATACGTAAATTACATTTGTATGTATTCTAAATAAAAGGCACCGGTTGTATTGAATGTCAGCTTGCTTATTTTGCTCAAGAAAAGGATTTATTACCTCCAAATGTCATGCAATATAGAAACGATGCCTCTAACCACAGGTCGAGAGCTGTCGGTCAAACCACACAACTTTGCGATGCTGTTTGCAAATGTTCGTTGGAACGATTGTTTTGGGAAACACCGACTAGTTGAACTATGCTGATAACGACAGAACTTGCGACCATAGTTGGCTAACAATGCTTTTGGGAAACGCACCCCAGATTGAAGTCACATTTCAAAAGATAGGATACATATCGGATTTGGACCACACACCCAAGTGGCCTGGATCGCATTTGAAAAGATCGGATCTGTGTCGTTCAGACTGTCATGAAAAGATTAGAAACAGGTCACATTGGGGCAAAAAAATCGGAATTGCGTCGTTTCAGCCTGCAGTGTGAACGTAGCCTAAGTAACTTTGTTACATGTCAACTAACTCTCATTAGAGTATTAGTAGAGTATTAGTAGACTGGTAGGGTTAGAAGAATAATTTGACATGTACAGTCAAACCAAAATTCATTCAGACACCTTGCTATCCTAACTTACATGAACTATAGTGTTTTGCAACCGCTAGTAAAAAAAATATCAAAATTATATAGATGGTGTCTGAATCATTTTTTGGTTTGACTGCAGTTGCAAAGTTACTTATAATTAGAAGGATGTCTAAAGTGGACCATCAAAATGAAGTGTAACCTAGCAAAATTTAATACCTCTTACATTTAGCAAATGTATATTTACTGCTGGTAACACTTTATAATAACTGCACGTTATTAATCATTAGTTAAGCATGAGTAAACAGTTAATTCATCATTTATAAAACATTAATAGACATTAATAAGCAGTTTATAAATATATCTATAAATGCTTTCTTCTTGATTTAAACGCATATCTATAATGCGTTTAATAATTGTATTTTCATACTTTGTTAATGATCAATTAATAATTTCTAAATGAAGTATAGCATTATTTACAAACCAGTTGTTTAAGAGTTGTCAGTCATTCATAAGATCACTTAGAAAGTGTAAGTAAATGTCGTAAATACAGGTAGTTATAAAGCATTTAGTAGTGGTTAGTTAACTATTTTTGTGAGCTAATCTAAAGTGAGGACTATTCATGCTTTGTGAAGCATTTATAAAGGCGATTTAAAGACTCGTAAATCTTCTAAACAGTAAAATGTAACAAAAACAAAGCAGTGATACAGAACATAGAAATATTTAACAGCCTTTATAAATGCTTTACAAGGCATGAATAGTCCTCACTTTAGATGAGCTCACGAACATAGTTAACTGACCACTACTAAATGCTTTATAACTACCCAAATTAACCCTGAATTACAGCATAAATACATGTTAATAAAGTCAAGTCAAGTCAAGTCACATTTATTTATATAGCGCTTTTCACAATACAGATTGTATCAAAGCAGCTTCACAGTGATAACATGAAAGTAGTACAACACAGATCGATAATATTGTTAAATATTAAGTAATCCTAAATAATCCTAAATAATCCCGACTAAGCAAGCCAAGCAAGCCAAAAGCAAGGCGACAGTGGCAAGGAACCAAAACTCCATCAGATTGGATGGAGAAAAAAACCTTGGGAGAACCCAGGCTCAGTCGGGGGCCAGTTCTCCTCTGGCTTACATTCATATTGTTTATATATAACTATTAAATATAAATATTATTTATGTCTAAAACAGCCCCATAACATATCGCAGGCGTTGAGTCGTCTCTTCACAGGCGTTAAGCATTTATTAACACACTAAGTAACCATCACTATATATTTGAATGATAAGCTGTATGAATGTACATTTAAATAGTTTAGCGATTCATTTACTTACACGCTCTAAGTAATCTTACGAACCATTGACAACTCTCAAATAACTGGTTCATAAAAAATGCAATTCTTCATTTAGAAATGATACATTGATCATTAATAAAGGATGAAAACACAATTATTTAACAAATTATAGATATGCTTTTAAATCAAAAAGAAAGCATTTATAGCTGTATTTATAAACTGCTTATTAATGTCTATTAATGCTTTATGAATGATGAATTAATGGTTTACTCATACTTAACAAATTATTATTAGCGTGTAGTTATTATAAAGTGTTACCCATTTTTATAATGTTTCATAGTTAGTTGATAATTCATAAGGAACTATAATAACTGATTTAGCTTTAGTTAATACAGTTGCTGAAGCTCTTCAGCTTTAATGTAGCTCTACTCATTAGATCTGCATTACTTCCTGTATATTACCTATTAATTGACGAATCATCTAAAGTGTAAAAAAAAATACTTTATGTGAAATACTTTTGAAAAGGTGTGTTTTGTCAGAAATATGTGCAGGGGAGAAAGGCCATGTTTTGTGAGAGATAAATCAAAAAAAAAATAAGCACACACCCTGGATATAGGTGGCCCAGCTTACCCCGAATCCTAAAAAACTCTCAGTAAGCTCTGTTGAGCCCTGAGCAAATCTGCCTCTGGTCTACGGGCAGCAATCTCCGCTCATTACTCACACAACCTGCAGCTTAACTAAACTTCCAAGCAAAACATAATATACCGATCGCTTTTGTTCTAAGTCCATCCATATCACCTTCCCAATTATTTTAAATCTCAATGATGACATTTAGTCTGTTTGTACTGATAATATTAATATTATTGTAGCTAATGGCGTTCGGTGTGGCCATTAAGTGACCTGCATGCATCTGCGCTGCCTGATCTCCCGAGATAGTGTTCAGTTACCTGTGTGAAACCTGCAGATGAGGCAGGTGCTGGTGAATCTGGTTACCATAGCATCAATCAGTGTGTGTGTGTGTGTGTGTGTGTGATTATATAAAAATTTTGTGTCTCAAAACCTAGGGAACTGACTAGCTTTTTGGTTGCACACCCCTAGTCTGTTTTAAAAAGTTTGAAAATACAGTATATCGATTTTGCACGTACAGAGGTGTGATGAGATGGTGCATGATAGGAATTTGTAAATTATAATAGTAAAATTATACTACTTTCTAAGATTCCTCAACCCATTGTGGTTGCACTGTAAAAATGAATGCGCTTTATCTAATTAAAAAAATGTGGCAACAGATTACAAGCAATATTATTAATTAAATTTAAGAATAGAATTATTGAGTAACAATTAATCAAATTAATTCCTTAAAAGTTAACCATTTAAAATGAGTAAAACTTACCCAAAAAAGTACGTTAAGTCACCATTATGGTGATCAGTGTTTGTTTTAGGTTTGTTTTAAAATTACAATTATCTTTACGGGTAACATCAGATGTTTTCAATGTTGGCAATATAAATTAAAGATAATATAAAATAATTAATCTTTGACGTCTGTCTGTTATTCAGATATTTTTGTTAAATTTTTTTGGCGTAAACTTTACTCATTTTAAATTTAACTTTTAACATTTAACTTTTAAGGAATAATTTGATTAATTATTAATCAATTGTAATTTATTCAATTTAATTAATAATATTGCTTGTAATCTGTTACCACAATTTTATTGATTAGATAACGCATGTTCATTTTTACAGTGTGTAGCAAATCATCTTTGAGGACATGAACACCTTGTCAAATCTTGTAATTATCTTGTAATTTAAACTAGGGCTGTCAAAACGATTAATCGCGATTAATCGCATCCAAAATAAAAGTTTGTGTTTACATAATATATGTGGGGGCACTGTGTATAATTATTTTAGATATATAAATACACACACATGCTTGTATATATTTAAGAAATATTTTCATGTATATACTGTATATGGATTTATATATAATTTATATTATATATAAATATAAATATTTTATATATAAATATTTTTCTTAAATATACATGCATGTGTTTATATATATATACATATATATATATATATATATATATATATACAAAATAATTATACACAGTACACCCACATATATTATGTAAACACAAACTTTTATTTTGGATGCGATTAATCGCGATTAATCGTTTTGACAGCCCTAAACATGAAGCTTACTTGATTTTGAAACACAGCCCTCATAGTTGTGTGAACTTGTCAATTCATTACAGGAAAAAGCTAAAAATGTCCAAAGAGCTCCTTAAAAATATTTAATCAGGCTAATTAATCTATCGGTTATATTTAAACTAAATAAACAAGGCATTAGTCAGCAAGTCAGCTAACTGTCATATTCATATTCACAGGAAAAAAGGTCTTTCAAAAAGTATCATGACTTTCATTAAAGTCATTAAGAATCAAGCTAATTAGTTTATCTACAAAAACACAAATGTTGTAGAATGAAAACAATAATGTTCTGTAGATACAATTAGGCTACTTCAATTAATTTTGAGGTCCAGACAGGATATACAGACACACACACACACTGGATATGATTGCAGTGACACTGACATGCTCAGGGTTTTGGGTTTAGGCCTGGGTTTCCCTTTTTTGTTTTTATTAAGTTATTAAGACAAACTTCTATGAGTCTTTTTAAAGTCTTAAACAAATTAAGTAGCTTTCATACTTTGCCCCACTGCAAGAAAAAGGTTTGTGCCTAGTCTGTTCCTGATTATCCCTGATATCAATGTGCACACACACACACACATACACCCAATACAACTCCAGTCACATACTCAGAAACAACTGCTTAAAAAGCTCATACACCGAACTGAAAACTCCTCGCAGAGAACAGTTTGCTTTGTACGTACACACACACACACACACACACACACACACACAAGCATACAGACATGAATAGTGAAAATCAATCCATGTCTGACGGAGGGGCTAAGAGGTTGCCGGCACATTGCGGGTTTATTGAATTAATTACGATAAGGATCAGAGCTTTAAACAGGGGGTGAGACACTGGCTGGAAAGACATTGGAACCCTTCAAGCAATCTCTCTCTCTCTCTTTCTTTGTCGGATCGCATGATTGGATTGGTAGTGTCAGGGTTGAACTGTGTGTGACAGTAACTAACTCCATAAGGTAAGTGAGGGTTGAGATCGGTCAGCCGCACAACTTGTGCACTCGCTACATGTGAAAAATTAGTCCTGCATACTGAACAAATAAGGGACTGAGCTGCCCCGGCCATGTGTGTGTGAGAGCGGCAGAGATGGCAGGGGGTGAGCTTTGGAAAGGTTGAAGGGGTCAGCAAAGATACAGTTACCTCATCTGAAATAAGGAAGGTCATTCTGCACACAGAATGCATAGAAGTTAATATGTGAGTATGTACGCATATATAAATATATATGTGTGAGAGAGTGGTTGTGTGTGTGCGCATGTGTGTATGGGGTCCTGGTAAACAACTAAATGTCCCATTTCTGTCTATGCCAATATCTGAAATCCTTGTCCTTGTGGGGACATTTTTTGGTACCCATGAGGAAAACAGCTTATAATCATTCTAAGAGATGTTTTTTTAATAGGCATTATAGTTTGAGATCTCAGAGGCAGGGATGGTTTTGAATTCAAACATCAAATTTTTTACATTTGAGAAAAGCAACAGCTTCTGTGTAGAGCGCCGGCTGTTGTCAGACGCATTATGAATACAAAAACCTTACTGGATTATAACAATTAATGGCAAAAGGAATGTTTTGAAATGTAAACCGATATATGTAAACCCTATGTCATTACATACAGCTAAAGAAATAAATAACTAGCTTAAAACCCTTTTTGGGGGGTAAAAATACTAATTTGCCAAAGACTTCTGCACAGTACTGTATAATATGACTATATGACAACATCACTACAGTGTAGTTGGAAATGTTGGAGCTTATATTTTCACACACACATGAATCCACATGAAAGTTTGCATGCTTGTTTAGAATCATGTCACATGTTTTGATTGGGTGAACTTGTCTACATTTTCTAAATCCCCCATCTATAGCTATCCAAAGGCCAAAGGGTAACACTTTATTTCGATAGTCCACTTTAGACATTCTACTAACTATAAGTAACTTTTCAACTACATGTCAACTAACAATCATTAGAGTATTAGTAGACAGTCAGCTTAATATCTGCTAACACTTTATTTTGTTGGTCCCCCAACAGACATTCAACTGACTATAAGTAACTTGACGACAACAAATAAACTTATTCTCCTAACCCAAAGCCTAACAAACAAACACCTAACCATAACCTAACAGTCTACTGACAGTCTACTATAATATACTAATACCATAATGAGAGTTAGTAGATATGTTGAAAAGTTACTTGAACGTCTAAAGTTACTATCGAAATAAAGTGTAACCGGCCAAAGTTCATTTTTTCATGACTATTGACTAAGAGAATTGTGTCGCGGGGTTTTATCGAGATTGGGCCAAAAACCTTGGACTAGTTCACGAAAGTTGGTTTTTGAAATCATATTGAATATTTAACAAACGATTCGATTTGACGGCGGTGGTCCTGGAAGCAAAGTTGCTCAGAGTCCTATCATGCGATATGAATGCAGTGGGCGTGTGCGAAAAATCGTGTGGCACACAATCCTTTACGCTGGTGAAAAACGTATAGGCGCCCCCTGGTGTCCGATTTCTTTAAAATTTCTCACAGGCCTTTAGGGCCAAAAGTCAAAGAGGCCCAGCAAGTTTCGTTCCGATCGGCCTCTGTACACCTTGTCTGATAGCTGCTCAAACTTCATTGGACAACTTCGTTTTTTCGAGATGCGCAAATGTCCTCAAAGTCAGCCTTGGCACCTTGAACAAAGACATTGCATGCCAATTTGGATACCAAATGCATGCCAAGTCAATCAGACTCAGGGTTCCGTAGTTGTAGCCATTTTTATGTTTTTTTTTCTATGTAATAACACCACCAAGTGGCCAGTCGCAGAGTACTTTTTCACACGACCACAGAATGAGCTCTTATGCCGAGTTCTCACTGCACAATTTTAGCCCCGTTTTTCACTCCACGACAGGTTTTGTGAAATAACCGACAAATGCCTGAAATAAGAGGCAATTACTCATTAACTCGAGTGACAATCACGCAGTGTGAACTGTCAAAGTCGTGATCTGAGAGAATCTCTGATGAGTCGCCAATGCCCGCGAGATATTTGACATGGATATCTAGACTTGTCGGCGATTTTAAAATTCTGCTGTGTGAAATGTGTTCTGACTGAAAATGATATCAGCGTTGAGCTACAGCCAATGAGAGAGCAAGATACAGGGCAGCGGGAAGTTCGAGGAGGAGTTATAGACTAGAATATCAGAATTTTAATAGATATATTTACAATTATATCAAACAGAAACAAGGCACAAACATTTGCTTGACCAGCCACAACAGTAGCACATTGCAAAATTATTGCACAATCCTTGTTTCCCAAGGAATTCCCAAGTATCTTGAGCCATTTCCTCCACCATCATTTTTGTTTTTATTTTTCTCCTTTTCGCTGCAAATCAGCACACAGACCAATCTTGCGGCCTATCATTTTTGATAACAATTCAAGTCTCATCTTCCAGTCAATTCTCGCATTTGTTGTGAAATGTAGTTTGCGGAAAGGACAGAGCTGTCTGTGAATCTTGCTATTGTAAAGTCATGCAATGTGAAACCCCCTGTCAATGCAATGTATGCACAGCAGCGACTAAATGCTACCCCAGATAGTCGCGCAGTGTCAAAAGAACCGTGATCTGCTATTAAATGGTTACAGCCATTTGAGTAAAAGTGTCTCCAAATGGTTTCGATCAGGCCAAAAACCTAGGACGAGTTTGCAAAAGTAGGCTTTTCAAAATTTTAAAATACAGAAAATTTCATAGGACGATGATCAAATCTGTGGAACCCGCCTTGAACCAAGGATTCCAATGACATAAAACACTTGAGACTACGCCTAACGGTATAGGAGTAATGAGCGAATTCACACTTTTCACCACTGTAGCACCCCCGTCAGGCCGATCGGGGCGGGCCTCAGTGACATTGTAGACAGTGTGAGTACTACCAGCCCGCAAAGTTTCAAGTCTCTACGACGTACGGTTTGGTCTGCCTGATCAGTTTTTGGTGAGAATGTTGATCCATGTTTCTTGAACCCATTTTTAGGGCTTGAACCTCTAAATAATCAAGTCACATATTATTTATTTTATAATAAATATTCCTCAAATATTATTTAATTTATTAGATAGAATCAACCTAAACCAACAAAAGTACATTTTAGGGGGAGATCGAGTTGCTCCTGAAGCACACTCCTTAAGCTTTCACTTTTTAAAGTGTGTTGTATTTGTGTTACATAGCCATTATGACTTTTAATGATGTTTGAATGCTCAGATGATCATTTCTTGCCTCAGCTCTCTAAAACACCCTAAAGTATTTTAGAATCTCATCTGATCTCTAATCTCTCCCTATGTGTGTATGTGTGTGTGGTAAGGCTAAGTGTGAACAGATGTACCACAATATTTTCTCAGTAAGGGAGAATCACAGTGCGACAATAGCCTACAGCTGAAACAGCGTACTGTCCTGCAAACACACAGACACACAAACATACACGAACATTCTCTAACCCACACCCACATGTGCTCAAACATACTGAACATTCCCAAATGCAGGACACACACATTAATGAATGCATAGAAGCACACTCTGTCATAACAGTGTGCCTAAGCATCATTCCCATTTCTGAAATTACACAGCATTTGTTAACAAAGCAGAGAGTGTGTTAACTAAGCATTTATTTAATGATTCGATGGGATGTTGTGGAGTCTGTGATGTCACAAGGGCTATTACATTTGCATATGCCTGCCTCGAGTGGAAGAAATCAACAAATAGTCGTACATCATTGCACAATAGGCTCTGACGGCCAATTCACACCACCAGTGATATATCTGCATATCGCCAGTGGTTGGCCATTTTGGTCACTAGTGGGCGTTGCCACTACTGGTTGCCTAGTAACATTTGTGAATGACATTCACAGATGTTATTCCATTTTGCAAACAGCGAAAAAGTGCTCTTTGCCATTGCTGTCACGTTATCCCCCTGCCCCTGAGCCCCCACCCATCCCAAATAAGGTGAAAGGTGAAAAGTGTGTGTGTGTGTGTGTGTGTGTGTGTGTGTGTGTGTAGGGGTGGGGGGGGGGTGGAAGCTAGACCCAGGGAGATGACTGACTGAAATGTCAGTTGTCAGGGAGCCATAGGTGGAGCCATAGGACTGAAGGGACAGCAAAGGTCCTAGAGGGCAGGGAGGAGCCAAAGTGACGAGCAACTGAGGTGGAGCCAGGGTGAGCAGAGGACTGAGGTGGAGAGAAGGCAGAGCCTGGTGGAGCTGAAAGGGTGGAGGGTGAGGTGCAGGTGAAGAACTGGAAGTCTGTGGCGCACCCAGAGTGACGAAGACGTCTGGTGGAGCCAAGGGGACGACGGTCACAGGTGGAGCCAAGGGATGGAGGAGCTACGGTGGAGGCAACTGCTCCACAGACCTAGGAGGAGTGGCGGGCATGGAGGTCCTAGGTGGAGCTTTTGAGTAGAAACTGCAGGGCTGGACTAGCAGACACAAAGCCCAAGGCATTTCCAGGCGTGGAAGTGGAACCAGTGTGGAAGGAGCTGAAGGGGTGAGAGGAGTGCAGGCAGGGCTGAAGGACTTGGCAGAGCAAGTGGGGGTGAACAGACAAGCTTGACAGGATGAAACAGATCACACTTTTTATTCAGGATCAGCCCTTTTGGCCAACGCAGAGCAGCCAGGGAACTCTTGATCGGCCCTCTTGGCCAATGTGGAACAGGTTGGAAACTAATTTTACAGAAAACAGGCAGAGGAAGTGGGAGCGGGAGGCAGAGCATAAACATCAAAACTAAGGGTACAAAGCAGATAACTGGACTGGCTATGTGCATGGAACAGAAATGGGCATTATACACTCACTCATAACATCCCCTCATTCGCCACCAGTAATTCCAGCTAAAAAAAAAAGAACAGTCGATGTTGATGGCTCACAAACCTGATCTGGAACTATCCTGGGCTCAGTCCTGGTTGCTGTCACTTTAATCATGGCAGGCTCCACCTCCGCAGTTGGCTCTGGCTTCGCCGTCGATGTAGAGGGAGCCAATAGTCCTTTTTTTGTAGCTTGCCACATTAAATTTATGAGGTCTTTAAAGCAGGATGGATTCTGATTGGCTGTCAATGTTTTTATCCTTTATCAGTTGGGGAAAAAATCCTTCACAAAGTGAAAGTTTCTCTGTGCCCTTATTTCTGTAACTGTGGTGACTTTGCCATTCTTTTGTTTTTAGAACAATGTTTAGAAAAATATTTTTATTGTTACATTATAGTTATCACCATTGGTGTGAATGGGTCTTTAGATTTCCACCAGAGATGTCTTATAATTGGGAGATACAGTGTGAACGGAACTACATAATTCTTTCACACAATGAAGATGATGAGGATAAAGGATAGTTCAAAAAGATTTCAATGAACATAAGGGTCTTTTGATGAAAACAAATCCATGAAGAGGAAGGCAATGTATAAGCGTGTGTAACGCACACAGAAACAACAACCAACAAACAAAGAGTGAAGGTGTGGAACTTAAATAGACAGTGATAGTGAGGAGATGACAAACAGGTGTCATGATCTAATGAGTGTCAATGGGAACTGATGACTGGTGAAAAAACTCAAACAAAGGAACACATGTGACTGATGAAAACAAAACTGAAGGTTCATGAAAGTGAAACTAGTCCAGATAACTGTGACAGAACAGCCCCTCCCAGTAGGCTCGACCTCACGCCTTAGTAGCAGGTGGGATGGAAGGGGCTTAGGAGGTGGCTGAGGCAATGACTCAAAGAAGGAGACAGGGGATGATGAAGGGATTGTGTTATTCGGATGACGAGACCCCAGCGGTGATGATGAAGGGCGTCTGGCTGCACAGACCAAGAGCCTAGCAAATTAATTGGGGGATGGATCCCAGCTGGCAGAGGAGGCCTAGGGGATGTTGCAGCGGCAACCGTCTGAGGAGGAACCAGACTGCCCGAGGACTGAGGCGATGACGGTGTGATGCCTGTCGTACTCGAAGGAAGAGAGGAGCCCGCTGCAGCCGTAGGGGTGGAGGAACGGAGCGTAGCAGAAGCTCCGCAAGTCCATTGCATTGGTGGGGTGATGACTGACGAAGGGGGAGCCAATGCGGCGAGGGAACCCAATGGAGCCATTAGGCTGAAGGTGGCTGGTGCAGCCGAAGGTGGGAGGAACCGAAGTAGAGCTGACAGGTCGATGGGCCGAGATGAGGTGAGATGATCTGAGGCCTGAGGTTGAGATTTACAGTATCTGCTCAGGCGCTGATGGTGGTTCCAAGACCTGAGGCTCAGGACCAGATGTACGTACATTTGCGAACACAGTGTTAATAGCTTCCGAAGTTACACCTGCTTTTAAGAGGCCGAGAATTTTCAGCGCAAAACAGAGGCACGCTTTCATCGACACAATACATAATTAGGAGCAGTTTAAGTTTCCTCTCCCATCTCTTTATATGACACTCCCACTTTCCCCTTGATCATCCCATGAATCTTGATGTGACCTCGTCATGGTTTTATGTGCACTTTGCGAAACAAACATGCCTGAAGTGGGCGCAAAAGCATTAGTACATCTGGCCCTCAATGTGAATGCTTGGCTGGAGGACTGGCTGAGCAGGGTGGTGACAGAGGCAGATGAAGGTAACAATACATTGTCCATGCAGGTGTCTGTGCAGTCTAGAAACAGTGATGAAGGTTCCAAGGACACAGGAAGAAAGTTCATACAGTCCAAGGTGCTGTCTAGGAACAGTGATGAAAAATCCAAATTGGGGTGGGATAGAGTGGATATCTAAAGTCAATCAGCCAGTCCTCAAACTTAAAATCCACCAAAAAACCCTTGGCAACTGATGTCATGGGCTCACACCCCTAGTCAGACTTACTTGGGAACTCCTCTTCCAGGGCAAGGATCAGAACTGACCTCTTATTTTCGAGCACTAGCTGACGTGTCGGTAGCTCTCTGTCTGTGGGGGGCTCACATGATTCCTCTGTGCTCGATGGTGGTGGAACGGACTCTGGGTCTGGCTGTGTTCTGGACCGGGGGTAAACACTCTCCAGACACTGGATGATATAGCGTCCCTCCAGTTCAATCAGATGACAAACATGTGTGAGGATCTGAAGAGTGTCCATAGGAACTGAGGACTGGCTGTAAAACTCAAACAAAGGAACACATGTGACTGATGAAAACAATACTGAAAGTCCATATAAGTAAAACTAAAGATGATTGAGTCCAGATAACTGTCACAGTATCACAATGACATAATGGATTAAATCCAACAAGTAGTGGATGCGTGATTTTTTCCCCCAAACCAGGTTGAGGTTAGGGCAGGGGATCCACTTTCTTTGCAGTTTTTAGCTCCAACCCTGATCAAACTCAACTGCCTGGAGCTTTCAATAATCCTGAAGACTTTGATTAGCTTGTTCAGGTGTGTTTGATTAGGGTTAGAGCTAAACTCTGCAAAAAAAAAAAGTGGATCCCGAGGGCTAGAGCTGCCCAGCCCTGGGTTAGGGTGTAGGGTTGGTTTAGGGGTTAGTATTTGTTGTAGTGTTATGTGGGCAACCAGTACTGTGATTGACATTAGTATAAATCTTTTGAATAGCCTGCTGAATGGAGTTTGCGCTGAACCGGTTTAGAGGGAAAAATCTTAAATTCAAACTATCGGTGTCCCATTATTTTGATGGTCCCTTTAACACATTCTGTTGTCTAGTAACAAGTGACATTGCACCTACATGTCTACTAACTCTCATTAAAGTATTAGTAGAGTATTAGTAGACTGGTAGGGTTAGAATAAGTTGATATGTAGCTGCAAAGTTACTTTTAGTCAGTAGAGTGTCTGTTGGAGGATCATCACAATAGTTTGACACTAATACTCTAATGAGGGTTAGTTGACATGTAGTTGCAAAGTTACTTCTAGTCAGAATGTTCAAAAGGGACAATCAAACTATCTATTGTATTGCATCTTAGGCTATGTTTACACGGAAACGATCTGAAGAGAAAATGCAAAAGTGGCGTTGCGTTTTCACTTTTTATTCTGCGTCTAGATGAGCATAATGGTTGGGAAATCTGTGTGTATATGGTGACGAAAAATGTGTTTAAATTTCAATGTAGTATGCACTCCAGGCGGCTAGGTGGCAGTGTGAAGTACTGCCACAAAATAACACCACTCCGCGCACCTGCGTACAACCTTCAATGCGACTTCTCTGATCATTAATAATATGTGAGAATATTTCATACAACTGCAGAAAAGACTCTTGTATGTTAATCAGACCTGCTAGGGCAATTTGAAGGTCCGACGTATGGAAATAATCTGACATGTTGGTCGTTATTTTCCTTTACTGGCCCATGCCTGTGACCTAAACGCTTACGCGACAAAAGCCACCGTGAGCAGATTTGCGTTTTTGCCATTTAGACCGATTTAGACGGGAACGTGAAGATTTCCACTCTGGAGGGTGGTTTCACTTTTTTGCGTTTTCAAGCCCCAAAAACGCTGTTGCCGTGTAAACGAAAGGCACATCGGAAAAAATATTTTTACGTTTTCACCCGGAATCATTCTTGTGTAACCAGGGCCTTAGTAATTGTACTGTATTTTTACGTTTGTATTGTTTGTTATTTGAATATTTGCCCTACTTACATAAATTTAAAAGTGCAAAATCCAGCATTCTCTTAAAAAAGTCCAGTTGTCACTGGCGCACAATGAATCTTGGGCTAGGCTAGGCTGCAAAGGATCTACTTGTTATATCCTACATTAACCCTGAAAAACGAACAACATATTTCAAGGTAACATTGGAAGGAGCCTTAGGTTCGGGAATGCAGCCTTCAAAGAATTCATCCTCTGAATTGGGACACAGCCAGATGGTCAGAACGAGGTTTGAAAATAATAAATAGAGTGCTGCTGTCGTGACATCAAACCCCGGAAGATTATTTTGATACTTGTACATTTTGCATAAATCGAAAAAAAAAAAAAAAACATAATAAAAACCCATAGGAAAACCACTGTCGTATTGTTATTCTACGGCTGCAGGACTCTACCACATGGCATATGTTGTTGTGTTTTTTTGCACACAAAACACTTTATTAACATTATAAGTGAACCTTTGAAGAGCATTCTATAGTAATAATAACATTTTAAAATCCATGTCATCACTTTTTTAATCATTACCGTTAGTTTCCCTCCCTTCTTTCAAGACGAATAAGTGTGTTCTGCTGGTACTTTCGGTTCATTATCAGATAGTTTACTTGCTTCTGTTAAAATAAACCGTGCTGGTAATGGTTGTAGCTATAATCCTCTAATTAAACCCTGCAATCATTAAAAGATTATCTTTTACACTAATTAGATATCATCTAACATCGGAACTTGTATCAGATGGTCATTACGAAAGAGGGATTTCAGAGGCTACGGTTGTTGCTGTGGAAGCTATTTGTATGACATTTGTACTATGACACCTCAACACAGCCTCTTAGAACGACACAGCACAGCAGGATCATATTCACAAGCAATAACTGCACACACACATAGCAAATGGCAATTCTCACTCTTCACCAAGACCAGCAGACATTCTGCCCAATCAGGGCTCACACCTGCCGCTACAGGCATATTAAGACATTCTTCTCCCTCCTACATAAACACCGTTTTCTAACACAGTGCTCAATACTTAGCAGTTGCATTATTATTAAAGTAATTCCTCCTTGTATGACTGATGATTTAGAAATAAACTTGTCCCCCCCCCCCTCCCTCAGATTCATTGTGCACAGGAATATGATTCTCTCTCACGAATACCAGCATGAAATTTTCTGTCCTCTAACTGAACCAGCGAATTTTATCCACAAATTGCTCTCTTTCTTTCTCTCATTCCCCTCTATATTCTGGTAATAGTCGAATCACAAATACTCAGAACAAATACTCAGAACACAACTACATACATAGTCTAATTAGTGGTGTGCCCCATGGGTCTGTGTTGGGTTATTAATAGTTTGTTGATTAATCCTGCTAAATGATAACAGTGTGAGTTTCAGTCTTTTAAACACATTCTCTCTGTCTTTCTGTACTTCTGGATTAGAGTTAACTCTGAAATCTTTTCTCAGATCTCTACCAGCTGTGATATCCCACTGCCACACTGTCCTATATACACACATGGCCCAAGGAGACCATGCAGTCACACACACATCTGAATAAGCACTGCCGATAAAGAGCATAGGGGGTGTCATCTGTGTCTCTGCTCTGTCTTGTTGTTATTAGTGATGCTTGAAGGGTAAGCAAATCTTTAACCCTAACTATTAAACTTTGGTGCTGTGGTGAGAAATGATAGTTGATCCTGGGATGCTTGTTGGATAGAGGTGTAGGGTAATATATTTAGAATATGCAGGATGATGATGATGATGCGTCAGCCAATGTTTATTATATGAAATAGAAATGTGCTAATTTAGGCTAGTGGTTATAGCACAATTGAAGGGGGGGGGGGGGGGGGGGGGGGGGTAAGATGGACCATACAATGGAATATTTGAATTTAATTGCTCATTATGTAATTGAAGATATGCCATAATAGCACTGGATGTTGGATGCACTGGATGTATGGATCCAACTGAATGATTTCACTCCTATAGGTTTTTCTAATGTAAATCTAATTCATGGAAACTTTGAAAATAACCCTATTAATTACATGAGTATACTTTCCTAAGCAATCAAACTGACAATTTTCACCTGAAAGACAATTATTCAATTAAAAAATCCCATATACTTACATTGAAGGAGGGACTAAAGCCATATCTGGGGACCAGAATATTAAAAAGATATGGCCCTCTATGCAACCATTCAGACCTAACCAATATCCACAACAGTCTTGCAACCTCAACATGCTAAGTATGTGTCAACACATTATCAACCTGGTAAAAAGTTTTTCATTTTTTGAAACTCTAATTTATAATGAGGTTTCATCTTATGGTTTTACCCTCAAGTTTTTATCATGTGTAACTTGAGTGTCAGAAATCTAATCTCAAGTAATGGATATATGATGACTCACAAAGTCGTTAAATGTGTGTGTGATTGACAGCTGTAGGTCTACAGCTAATCATGTCCCTCCCATCCTCTCTCTATCCCTCTCTCTCTCTCTCTCTCTCTCTCTCTCTCTCTCTCTCTCTCTCTCTCTCTCTCTCTCTCTCTCTCTCTCTCTCTGTTGAGTTGTGTATTTCAGCTGGGTTCTTTTCTCTAGTTTCTGATGTTTGATGTTTCTGCTGAGCCTCAAGCTTCCCTCATGAGATTTAAGAGTGTGTGTGTGTGTGTGTGTGTGTGTGTGTGTGTGTGTGTGTGTGTGTGTGTGCTAGTGTGTCAAGTCCAGGTGTTTGCTATTTGGGGGATGTCTGTCATTGTTGGTGTGAATGGGGTGTGGACAATGAGTCTGAGTGTGTGTCTGTGTGTTCAGAGCATGTATACATGGCTCAATTGGGCAGGGTAGAAAAATTCCTCCATTACCAATGTCAAACAGACACCTGTATCAAAGACACGAACACATTTAATATTCAATTTATTTTAATTTATTGAGATTTAGCAAATAGAATCAGATTTCAATATCACAATCTGCAAAGAGTCAAGTTGAGTGAAATCTCTTAATCTTATTCACAGTGCTACACACATTTGATCTAAACTTATAAGCATTGTTATTCCAAAGAATAAAACTCTTTAAGAGTTCGTAATCTTACATTAAATTGCAATAATTTACCAATAACTGTGAAATGACTGTGCTTTTCAGCTGTCACCAAAGTTGTCTTATTGTTTACCCCCATTTCTTATAAAATAAATTAAAATGTAATTAACGACTCCTTTAAAGCTAAAGTGAGAACTTATATGCCTCCACACAGAAAAATGATAGAAAAAGAAACTATTTACTACAAACAGAGCAACATCAGTTATCCACAGAGTTCATTAGGACTGGATAAAAAAAATACTGATTTCTTGATTTTAAATAAATTCAAATTTTTATGAACCCATGTGATTCTTATATCCCAAGAATGGGTTTCTTGGTCTATGCTGTTTTCAAAACTTCACCACACATTTGCAGCGTGCCTCTTATCCAATAAATCACATCAAGCTTTGATACTTCTGACATGAAACAAAGTATCAGCTTTCTAATTATGTCATTTTTATAACAAAAGTCAAACAATAAATACTGTTTTGGCTCTCTTTACTGAGTGTGGCATTTCAAGGAAAGCGTCAACGCACATGCACTGATCTCCTCTATGTTAATAGTTACAGGACGAAATAAACATGAATGAATCAGAAGGTATGTTGACAGAATGAACTTACTGAAATGCATCACATCTCATGTAATCGCTTAATCGGTGTTTCAAGCTTGGAAAGACACAGCTTGTCATATAACTTTACCTGTAGGCCTACATCAGAAAAGCTATTCTGGATAGTTAGCAAGAGGAGCATTTTGCTAAATATATGCACTATATTACATTCGTTATATTTTTACTCAACCTGTTCTTCATTATTTTATATTTTTTGTATAAAAAGATTGTGAAAACAAGTTTTTTTTTCAAACTATTTAATTGTTTATCTATCAAAAAAGAAGTTGGAGTAGAAACAAAAGTACATTATTATGATGTTCAACATTATTAAAAAAACTGCAATTACAAAAAATTAAGTGTTTGTATTCAAATCAGTTCAAATTGAATCGAAATGTGTGTCAATGGCCAGCAGTGTTTCCACTCCTAAGGAGAATGGATTAATAAACTAATTTTCAATTTACTTTATTAGTATAAAAAAGGACAGGAACATCCCTTTGTGTTAGAAGAAAAAAGCAGGCTTGAACGACCCAAAGGTAAGTATTTTAAGGGGGGGGGGGGGTTGACTGCTTTTTTTCTTTGTATGATTGTGTTTATGGGGTGCAATATAACATGTATTCGTGGTTTTTCTTTTTTAAAAGTCTTATTTTTCATAAACTTCACGTTTACAGTCAGCCGCGCTCTCCTCTCCTCTGTCCCCTGAACGAACGGTTGATTTCCTGAGTCTATGAAACCACCCCCTCAGAAACACGTCGTGGGCTCAGATTGGTTAGCTTGGTCCGGTGTGTTGTGATTGGCTAAACTGTCGCTTACGTTGTCCGGAAAGTTAATGCCCATTACCTTTACGGGCACGTCATGAGCTCCGATCCAGAATGTAAATATGCGTCGAACAACTGCAGTATCAGTATGACCCAGAATCAGACCGAGAAAGCCGCGGTGAAGCGAGTCAAACAGAACCACACCACACACAGCTCTTAATAAACGTTTCTGAATGATAATTTGCTACATTTTTTAACTTTATACACGTTTGTTTAACACAATAGCATCTGACTGGCAACAATAGCAACTGACTGGCTACTAATGTTATACTCAAACAGCGGTGACAAGTTTACGTTCTTGATCAAATCGAAAATAACGTCATAAAACATACACATGAAAAATACATTTACAACATTAGCACTTATACAAAATTCATGTTTGTACGCGTTTGTCATAGACACAAAATAGCATAACTAATAGCCTAGTGGCAATAAAGCTAGCGCTGGCATTTGAAAAAAAAAACTAAAACACAAGGCTAACGTTACGGAATTATACATGCAAATACATTTAAAATGATTAAGTCTTAGCCTACTTACAGGTTGTGGCCCAACAACTGCTGCTTCTGGTTTTAAAGTCGGAACTGCTTCATGTTTACAGTTTCTAGTTGAATCCGTTGTTGAACTCATGGAGATTCTGGAAGCTGTCTTCCGTAAAATGCGCAGCACAGAGAGCTAGATTACGATCGTCATTTTCAGGAACATAATCAAACATAAATTGTATCCATTGTTGACGAAGTACAGCGTCCGTGGGAAGTTCGAAGACATAAGACCTGACAGCTGAGTGAACAACACACTCGACGAGCTGCTGGAGCAGCTGAAATATGGCCATGCCCTTTTCTGCTTATTCCGGAGGGAGTGGTTGATGCAAATGTGTGGGTTAGTGACGTACCATAACCCAGCTGTAGTCCCAATCCAGTCGTTTTTGTAGGCAATATACTTCCTGATTTTTAAAAGACGATATCTCTGCTTACACTGAACTTTCAGTGCTGCAACTTTGCAGATACTGTTCATGCACCAACAGCAACATTACACACTATTTAAAATTAAAAAAGTGAAATCGCAGTCAACCACCCTGGTTTCACAAACTGGTTCCTTAAAGGAAATTTTCGAACTTTATTAGATCTGCGATTGCTTTTAGTTAACAAGTTCGTTTAAAAAGTCAGGTTTATTTGCATAATATATACTTTTCACAATAAACAATGTTTCTGCAGCTTTACAGATTGGATTACTATATTCATATTGTTAATATTCCATGATAGACTATAATTGTCATATTATAGTAAACGTAACGCTTAATTGAAAAAAAGTCATGTGAACTTGATAATTGCACATTACTTAATTTTTTCGATTAAGTATGAAGTTTATTTACTTAATAATTTTGTGGCAATGGGTTTCCTAAAAAAAATTTTAAGTTAAGTCAACTGATTTCACAACACAGAGAGTTCCTCTTCACATATGGAAACACAAGCATAATAAAAACTTGTCTTTAGATCTGTTTGATACAACAAACCAAATAAAGGGAAGGAGGATGTAAGGAGGAAGAGGCGTGTCACATTCATGCATGCAAGCGGGATGTCCAATCAGAGAGCTGCGTCACTCGCTCACTTCCTTTCCCGTCACACACACTTTTACACACACACACACGACACAATTAATCAGTTCACTGGAAACAACAAACTTCATAAGGTCTCTGTCTTTGAACACAAGCTTTCTTTTTCCTCCTTTCTATCTCTCTTCTGCTGCTTGTCCGACTCTTTCAGTGCCTAATTCATTTCCTAACTCTTCTGTTGTGTTTCCTGTCTCATAAAGCTCTAATCATCCTCCATTTCTTGTTTCAAGCAAACCGAAGAATCGTCCGACTGGAGCACATCCCTCTCCTTCCTCTTTGTTGTTCATTCTGCTCTAATTGGGATCTGTCATCGGTCTGATCTGAGGGTTTATTATTAGAGGGGTTCTTCCTGTTGCAGATAAAAATAATCAGAGAGCTCTGCGGACACATGTAATGAGGAGTCCTCTGGGGCATGTACTGTGTGTGTGTGTGTTTAGGACCAGGGCCCAGTCAGATAAAGTCTCGCTGAAGCCTGTCGGATGCTTCATTGTCAGGGGTGAATTCAGGGGTCAGAATTGAGTCACATTTGTGTTACCCCGATTTCTGTCCGGCCACCCGATCGCCCTGTTCAAACACGGATCGGGTCAGTCTGCTGTCTGTCAATTAACACCTCCTCGCTCCAGTCCCTCCCCTCCAAATAAGTAAGAAATAAAAAACCTGTGAACCAGACATGGCCCCCCATTCACTTAGTCTTTCATTACCGCCCACCTCCAGACACACACACACACACACACACACACTTAAACTATCTCTTTTCACCTCAACCGCTGGAGAAAGAGTGAAAGGGGCGAAACATGTCATCATCCGCTCTGTGCACCTGTCAGCTGCGTGGCGACTGCAGATATAGCAGCTGCTACTCACTACTCAGGGCTAAATGATAATTATCGACTATTTGTAAAGCTTGTTCTGCTTGATAATGAAATTATCAACACAGAGAGTTTCCACTTTGGATACATGGTGGCTGTGGCACTGCATGGATCGTCCCACAAAGAGGAACTCTTGTCATTCTCCAAAACCCCTTTGCCCCTCAGAACGTCACAACGTTTTTGAGGGGGAAAACCTTCTGAAATTTAAAGGGATACTTCACCTCTGGAGAGATGAATGTGTATTTTAAATGGGTCGTTTATGTAGAAGAAATGTGAAATTATTTTAGAATTTGTAGTCTAGAAAGGCCAGAAAATTAATTTTTGGCTCATGTGGATGAAAGACAACAACTCCCAGAACGCACTTGCTTTGCTGCCCTAGGAGGCCACGGAGGAGTGGGAATTTTCTTAGCATTGTTAAAACACACATCAACCGATCACTTGTTTAGCGTTCATGTAAACACTACATTCAGATTGACCAATCTCAATGAATTCAGTTACACTGAAACAAAAGGTGTGCATGTAAACAATGAATGGTGACTGCAGAAAGCAAAAGCAGAATCCAGGACATTTTGTACGATCTCGACAGCCGGACATGTCCGGGAAAAAGAGGATGGTAGTGTTCAGCTTTCTTCACAGAACAAGAGTCTGCTAGCTTAGCTTCCAAAAAAAGATGGCCGACACTGTTCATTCGTGATTGAGATCTCCCTCTATGGGCGGGTTGAGAACATGAAGGACAGACCGTACTGACTGCAGTCCTTAGCCTCTGGACAAAACAATCCTCCGATTACGCAAAATGATGATTTTTTTGCATCATCGGAGGATTTTTCCAGACAAAAAATACATAAATCTCTCATCTCAGGGGGATATGAGGGTGGAAAGCTGGGTAATTCGAAAATACTACAGGTTTTCTACTAATACAAAGCTTAATGCTAAATCCTGAAGTATCCCAAGATGTTCTTTAGACTAGAGAGATGTTTAACCTATTACAATTTAACATTTGACCATAATCATTGGTTATGAATGGATATAAGTAAAGCAAACATAGTTTCAATCAGCTCATGGCAATTCGTAGCTATGTCCCCTAAAACCGCGGTCACACTAATCTTTGAGCACTCAAAAACGGTCTGACATCATATGACATCACCCTCTGCGGCATCTTAAAAAACTGAATTCCAGATATAACACACTCAAAATGTACAAATATTCAAGAGTTTTTTGCTTAAAAGTCGGGGACACACTTAACAACTGTAAGGCCGATTATGAATGAAATTTGATACTTACGGCTGATCATGCTCAGAGACAGTCACGTTCAGTCGGTGTCTAAAATCTGCAGTCGAAGGAAACAATCTAAAAGTTTGTTCAGGCTTGGAGTGTTTCAGCTAGTCATAAAAGATGCTGTATGTAACTTTTTCACTCTACTAAAGCATATACCATAACATGTTTGCAGATATTTAGGAAATGCTTCGAGTTCACAAGTTCACTTACTCGTTTCTATGAAAAACACTTCTACAGCAAGTTATTTTACTTTGAAATGTGAATGTGCGTTCCGTGTCAGGCCACATTTACACATAGTCGCGTATTTAGAGAAATGAATGTCCCCCCCTGTTTTCAATAATAACATCGTGCACACAACATCGTTTTAAAAAAGGTTGTCATTTACATCAACCCACATAAATACGCAACCCATTCTCATCCCAAGGCGTCATATATGACACTTTTGCAAAAGCGTAAACATCCAGCGCACATGGCACCCTTTAGCGTCGCTTCGGTTATGGTTAAGTTTAGGTATGGGGTAGGGTTAGACCACTAGGAGGCGCCTTCTGCCCAAATATATCTACGTCTCATTTGACGTTAAAGGGTGCCATGTGCGTTGGATTTTTACGCTTTTGCAAAAGTGTCATATATGACGCCTTGGGATGAGAACGGGCTAAAATACACCATTGAACACCATCATAACTCTGCCAAACTGGGCACTCACATGACTTTAAGCATTTTCTGGCACATAATGTGACGTTTGAGAACCTAAACCCCAGTTTCTCCCAGTTGATACGCCAACACATAACCGGCGTTATCACAAATCTCCACTTTGGCCAGTTTTTAGAAATAATGATTTCTTTGTGAGTTTTCTGTGTGAAAAACAGGGTTTTTGTGTAAATGAGAGGCCAAACCGCAGGGAAATATCTGCGTCTTCCCTTCGAGTAAACGGGGCATCAGAATGTCTGTTTCTGTTTTGTTTTGACTCCACCCACTACCAGTTCAGCTAATAGTATTTTGACACCCCGGGATGCCAGTTAGCAAACACAGCATATTGCGGCCAGCAAACAAACTGAGTCAGAGATTGCAGATTCAATCCAACCTAAAAACAAGAGCATAAAACTATCAACTCACTTATTCTGTGAGTCTCCTCAGCTTTCATTGTCCATTGCGCTCGTTCCTGTTGCGTGTCCTTAAAATGGCAACCCGCGCGAGTGTCAAGTCTGAGTCTAAAAAGGAGGTAAAAAACATTTTGAATGTGGACTGCATACCTTTCGACCACTCGCTGTCATTCTTACACACTACACCTTTAAGTGTGTCCCTGGCCAGCACGTTCTCATCCTTTAGCGTCATATAGAACGCTATATGACAAAACACCGCTATACTAAGCACATGGCACCCTTTAACGTTAATATTCACATGAACCCAAGGCGTCATAAATCCTTTTGCGTAATATGAGACTACCTTACCCTACCCCACACCTAAACCTAACCATCACAGCGCATGTTATATTAACGATAACGGGTGCCATGTGCGTAGTATAGCGCCGTTTTGTCATATAGCATTCTATATGACGCTAAAGGATGAGAATGCAGTGCCCCGGCATAAGAATGTACTCCACTTTACTGCAAATTCACTCACCGTCATTTAGTTCCAAACCCGAAAGATATTTGTTCATCTTTGCCTGTTGGAGTGGTAAATTGTGTTTTATTTTTCACGCAAAAAAAGCACTTGCATAATTTTATAAAATTGCTCCAAAACCACTATAGTCACATGGATTAATGATGTCTTTACTATCTTTCTAGGGCTTGAAAGTGGTAGTTGCGCAGACGGTCAATGAAGGAACAGATATCTCTCCAATTTCTTAAGTCTTACAGGCTTGGAACGACATGAGGGTGAGTAATTATTAATGACAGTATCTTGGTTTTTAGATGAACTAACGCTTTATAGTTTGCATTCCTTTATTTCAGCTATAAGAGCTCATATCGTGGCATATCAGTTTTCTATTGTTTTTTAATTTTCTTAGGAATTTGCAGGGAAGAGGTCACAAAACTATGGAAAACTGAAATTTGCATGAACTTGTGTTTCATGTCTCTCTTGTTCAAATGCATATAAATGGTAGTCAATGGATCAGAAAGTAGTGTAACCTTTAAAGGGGTGATGAACTGAGAAATCAAATTTTCCTTGAGCTTTTGACATCTAAGAGGTCATCATATTATAAGAATATCCTGTAAGTTTCAGAAATGAAAACATCCTTGTTAGTCCAATAAAAGCTTTTATTGACACCAGGCTCAGCAAACGACTCGTCCACCCCCGCAGATAAAAGATCAACGCCTACCGGTTTAGCCCCGCCCACCGATTTGTGCAATAAAAGCATAGCTAAATAACATAGATGCCTACTTCGTCATGACAAACCAGATCCAGCTACTGAGCAATACAAAATATTGTGCAGTGCCTGGTTGTGGAAGAAGACAGTCGCTGCATGCGCTTCTTATGGATTCCAATAGGGCTGCATGGATAAACTTTATTTTTAATGATGTTCCAGCTGATGAGGGTAAAACATTGTCCGTCTGTTCGCTTCATTTCACTGAGGATTGTTTTGTAAACAAGAGCAGACCGATTAAGAGTAAAGAACGGTGCTGTGCCGTCTATATTGGATCTGACAGGAAGTGTGCAACACACGGTCGAACATGTATGGGGCGAATCATTCCGGTTGCCATTTTACAACATTGAAGGTTTTCAAAACAATTTCCCCCAAGTGCATCAACAGGTGAGTAGAAACTCATTATACTATGCAAAACTGTTATCCACTCACAGCAGTGGGCGTTTACTTCCAAGTCTTCAGTGCGAGACGCCCAAAAAAACCCAGCGTTTTTGAGCTAGGCTCAAAATTAAGGTAGAAAATAGCCTATTACTTATTCATTTTGATGTTTTTGAATGCAAAATCCAAGCGAACATCATAAGTTGACCTCAGAGAACTATATAATACAATTTAAAAGGCCAGTTCATGACCCCTTTAGTTTGCATGAATCTGTATGATCTCCTTCATAGAATCCTGCTTACGCCCGAGTGACGTTTATGCTTACTTTATCTAAAAATCATGTTTTCACCACTTTGTTAAAATTCCTGTGAGACTGGGTCGAAACATCAGTCACACCATAGTGTGTTTCATTTATTTAAATTGATTTAAAACTTACCTATTGATCAGTCTTTACTGTTTTGCCCAAAGCAGCAACTTTTCCCAGTTTTTACACACTTTCAGCGCGACCAGAGAATATGGTGAAGGAGAAGCAAATGACAGCTGGATGTTTAGTGTCACAAACACACAAATATTGACAGACAGTGTGTGTCTGAACTTGTCAACAATCTGAAAGGGAACTTGTCAACAATCTGAAGGGTGGAAGGGAGCGCATGCTTTCACACAGACTCAAAATTCTTTATCATCATTTTTTTTTTAATTCAGTAGAATTTGATCCGGCATGACTAAACCTGTGGGTGGTGTGTGGCGTACTTTATTCTGCTGGGTTAGATGCTTCTACTGACACACATTTGCTCTAAAAAACAGTTAACCATAAGTTTGCAGAGATAAAAATGTGATGCATTCATTTTAAGAATAAAGAACTGGTTAATAGTTTTCAATTCAATTATAGAGACGATTATTGACAGCTCGAGATACACATGTTGGGGAGAGCTAACCACACACATTTTGTCTAGATATGCTCAGCAGAAAAATGAAAACATGCTGAATTCTAACCTTCTGTTCGGTGTTGGCAACGGTGAGAGGTGAATATTACGGGCATAGGTTATTGTAGAAGAGAAAGGTCTTCCTACACAGAGGCATGGAAAGGTGAACAGGAAAGAGCTTGGCAGAACAGGAAGTGTAAGCACCTGTATCTGATTTGAGGCTGTCAGTTTCTGACTCCATCTCTCCAGACCCATGTCTATTCTTCAATGAAGCGAAACTGCATTTTCGTTTCAGCAATGTGTGTGGGAAAACATGACGGACAGCTTATTGTGTATCAGTTTGCAATGTGTCCTAGAAAAACGTTGACATAAAACATCATAAAGAGGTCCTAAATCCTAAGATTTTGGGCTTCAGGAAGACTGACTTGATATTATATATATTCAAAACAAGAACCCTCTGACACTGAAGCCTCTGCGCCGTAGTAGTGCAAATGTTCCTGTGAATATTTGGGTTCAAGTCCAGCCTGCATCATGTCACCTTTACTCTAACCCATCATCCTAATCATTTCCATACTGCATATGCAACATAAACATTTAAAAATGTAGCAACATGTGGGAGTGCAGTCCACACGGTAAACCCGAATAAGTTAGCAAAACTCAAAACATTTCAGGTAATCAGTTACATAAGAAAATTTAAGTTAAGATATGTAAAGTTTAAGTAAGCAGAACTTGCAGATTTTTATTTAGTACTCATGCATTTAATTGATCCTAACTTGAAATATTTGAGTAAAGTAATCCATATTTTAAACTTAAAATTATCATGTAATCAATTTAAATAACAAGTTTTTCTTTGGCTGGTGTAATTGAGTGTTTATGTAACATTTGTTATAGCACAAAAGTCAAGGAAAAGTATGATCGGGAGATGATGGTCAAGGTTTGATGATGACAATTATCGATTCACTGATCTCATTTAGAGTCTAATCTCTGATTATTTTATTATTTGTATTCGAAATTAGATTCTACAACATAAGAACTAGCAATGTTATGACTTTCAGATAGTATGAAGGATTTTACAGAAAATATAATTCATTACCAAAACTAACACAGATATAAAGATTCAGCATATGAATCTCAACAATGGTGACCATTAAAAAATGATTCATACTGCAATGAATGCTGTGTACTACCATAATACAAACCTTATACATGGCTCCCAGCATGCATTACAGCATGAATAGTTTTTTTAACGGTCACCATTGTCTGTGTAAGTATGCATGATACCATAGAGGTTTTTAAAATCTTCGCCTGATGCCTTCATGTCTGAGTCCGTTTTGCCTGATGCCTTTATGTCTGATGCCTTTTAGTCTGAGGTTGTTTTGTCTGATGCCTAATTGTACGAGACCTGACACCTGACATTGTTTTTCCTTAGACCTGAAACATTTCAGTGCGATGCCGTTTTGTCCAATAACTGAAGCCTTTTAGTCTGAGGCATGATGCCTTGTCTTCATATGTCTGAGGTCCGAGGATGTCCTAAAATGTATACCGTCCTTGAGAGATTTAAACATTTTATCTTCAGTTGATTTCATCTAATATTGTGGTTGGAATTCAGTTGTAGTTCTTGTGTTTCTCGTTCCTTCAATAATGTTAACAGCAGGTGTTCATCATTAATGCTCAACAATCACTTAATCACTTACATAATCACTTAATTTCTTGACTGCAATACCTACTTTTAGTGAACTCAACTGAAATAATTTCAGAGTACTCATAACTATTGTTTTTTTAATAAACTTAAATGAATTGAGGCAATCGGTTTCCTCAAATGTAATGAGTTAGTTTAACTCATTGGATTTGACTTTGAGTGTGATATTGTGAGCTAGCAGTAACTGCAAGTGCTCTGAGTTCATTTAAAGTTTGTCATTGTCATATTATTGTTTTAGTGAACTCGAATAAAGTTGTCAGGGTGTGGTTCAGGCAGAGGAACGAGGAGTCCGGAATATCGGTAAAGATCACTTTTAATATATATAACACAGGCAGGAAGACAGGAACATGGGCGCCACACGGGCTAACAACAAACATCGACCGACAATGACTGAATGACTGAAGAGGAACTAAATACACAGAGGAATCAAACATAATGAGGTGCAAACAGGTGAAAATGATGAACAGACGATGAACAGGTGGATGATGAGGGATGATGAGAGGATCCTGGGAAGTGTAGTGCTGAAGACAAGACAGACTGGTGCAGACGGAGGACTGTGACAGAACTCCCCCCTCCCGGAAGGCGTGACCTCACGCCGCAGAACAGAGGAAGGAGGGGGGATGATCTGAGGGCTGAGCAGGGCGTGGCCAGGGCGGAGCAGACTGAGGGCGTGGCCAGGGTGGAGCAGACTGAGGCCGTGGCGGAGCAGGCTGAAGGCGTGGCCAGGGCGGAGCAGGCTGAGGACGTGACGGAGCCGGCTGAAGGCGTGGCCATGGCTGAGCGGACCCTTCGGGCGGCCACGGCGATGAAGACCATTCAGGCGGCCACGGCGGTGAAGACCCTTCAGGTGGCCACGGCGGTGAAGACCCTTCAGGCGGCCACGGCGGTGAAGACCCTTCAGGCGACCACGGCGGTGAAGACCCCTCAGGCGGCCACGGCGGTGAAGACCCTTCAGGCGGCCACGGCGGTGAAGACCCTTCAGGCGGCCACGGCGGTGAAGACCCTTCAGGCGGCCATGGCGGTGAAGACCCTTCAGGCGGCCACGGCGGTGAAGACCCTTCAGGCGGCCACGGCGGAGCAGGCTGAGGATGAGACCAGGGGGGAGCAGGCTGAAGGTGAGACCAGGGTAGAGCAGGCTGAGGATGAGACCAGGGCGGAGCAGATGGAGGGAGGACCCCTGGTGGAGCTGATGGAAACTGGGCTGACAACACCAGGGGGCCGACTGACAGGGGCAGAGCAGATGGGAGAGGAGACCAGGGTGCAGCTGACGGACTGACGACACGGGGTGATGATGAGAGACCGAGGGACCATGGTGACACCGCAGGCTCAGGTGACCGAAGTGATGACAGGGGCACAGAGGGACACGGTGAGGACAGAGGGAGTGAGGGCTGACAGGTGACTGGAGGGAGTGAGGAGTCCAACTGAACCGTGGGGGTGACTTGACAGGGCGGTGCCAGAGGAAGGAAGTCCATAGGTGAAGGGAGGATGACGAGAGAGTGAAGGAGGGACGAGGGAATCTGGCCGAGCTGGTGAATGGTGGGACCATGGAGGAGCTGAGGGAGGTAAGAGCCACAGGGGAGCCGATGGGACCAGGGGCCGAGGAAGTGTCCAAGTGGAGGAGGTGGGAAGCGAAGACTGGGGATCCAACGACCCGGCTGGGTCAAGGGGGCTGGCAGACAGACAAGTAGACGGGTGAATGATGGGAAGAGGCGGGAGAGGGAGGCTGGGTGGGATCCTGGTCTCTGATGCTGGCTGGACGGTCTCTGGCGCTGGTTGGACGTCTCTGGCGCTGGCTGGACGGTCTCCGGCACTGGCTGGACGGTCTCTGGCGCTGGCTGGACGGTCTCCGGTACTGGCTGGACGGTCTCTGGCGCTGGCTGGACAGTCTCGGGCTCTGGCTGGACGGTCTCTGGCTCTGGCTGGACGGTCTCTGGTGATGGCAGGACGGGGCTGGATGGGACCAGCGATGAGGAGGGCTCGGCGGGGCTGGACGGGACCAGCGATGAGGAGGGTTCAGGCTTAACGGGGCTGGACGGAACCAGTGATGAGGGGAGTTCAGGCTCGACAGGGCTGGACGGGACCAGTGTAGAAGAGAGCTCGGGCTCGGCAGGGCTGACGTGGAGCTCAGGCTCGGCAGGGCTGACGTGGAGCGCAGGCTCAGCAGGGCTGACGTGGACCGCAGGCTCGGCAGGGCTGACGGAGAGCTCAGGCTCGGGAGGGCTGACGGTGAACGCAGGCTCGGTAGGGCTGGACGGGACCAGGGATGAGGAGGATTCAGGCTTAACAGGGCTGGACGGAACCAGCGATGAGGAGATTTCAGGCTCGACGGGGCTGGACGGAACCAGCGATGAGGAGAGTTCAGGCTCGACGGGACTGGACGGAACCAGCGATGAGTAGGGCTCCGGCTGGACAGGCTCGGGCTCTGGCTGGACGGTCTCTGCACTTACAGTCTCAGGCGTGGCGGGCATGACGCATACTGCCTTGGGCTCAGCAGATCCGGCGTGAAGTGCGGGCTTGGCTGGACTGACGTTAAGCGCAGGCCTCCTGGGGATGAGGATCAAACGAGGCCGCCTCATCGGCTGGAGAATCCCCTGAAAAGTAGCAGGGTACATGTTGTTGTGGTAGGTTGATCTGTCAGGGTGTGGTTCAGGCAGAGGAACGAGGAGTCCGGAATATCAGTAAAGATCACTTTTAATATATATAACACAGGCAGGAAGACAGGATTACGGGCGCCACACAGGCTAACAACAAACATCGACCGACAATGACTGAATGACTGAAGAGGAACTAAAAACACAGAGGAATCAAACATAATGAGGTGCAAACAGGTGAAAATGATGAACAGAAGAGGAACAGGTGGCTGATGAGGGAGTGAACACGGGATATTGTGACGAGAGGATCCTGGGAAGTGTAGTGCTGAAGACAAGACAGACTGGTGCAGACGGAGGACTGTGACAAAAGTAAGTTCTGAGTACTAAAAACTATTTTTTTTTATAAACTTAAATGAATTGAGGCAATCGGTTTCCTCAAATGAAATGAGTCAGCTTAACTTGTTGGGTTTTAATGGAATCTTAACTAGCTAATTCAATAAATACTAACTTTCTAACTGCTAACACAATTCCACGATAGTATTGGCAAAAGCTTAGCTCGTACTGAATGAGTACAGCAAAATGCAACATTTAAGCTCATGCCAACATAACAGAAAGTCTTCTAACCTAGCATAACAAAACATTCAACTAAATCTTAACATTATAAAAACATTATATACTTAATTTTAGCATTTCTCGATTTACCCTTTCGAGTGTAGACAAAGAATGCTGGAAAATAGAAATCTCAGCCAAGTTTCAGTTAAATTTAAGTTTGTCTAAATTAAAGTTCATAAAAGTTCATAAAACTAATAACAAGGAAACAATTCAGATTACTTAAAATGTGTCAATTTTATGAACTCAAAAGAAAAAGAAAGTTCTAAATAACACTTTATTTTGATGGTCCCCCAATAGATGCTCTACTGACTATGTAACCGAACCCTAACACCTAACCAAATCCTAACAGTCTACTACAGACTACTAATACTCTACTAATATCTAATGAGAGTTAGTTGACATGTAGTTGCAAAGTCAGGAGAATGTCTAAAGGCCAATTTATACTTCTGCGTAGGGTGCGTACAGTAGGTACGGCAACGCCTATCATACCGTGTACCCTTCGCCGCAAAAATGTAACTACACGTTGCGACGACGCGGACCGCAAGATCTGTGATTGGTCGGCTTGGTAGCATCTCATTTCCTCCTACGCATTTACACACGTACCATCTCCTCCGACGTCTTCTCTCATTTCTGCCTTTTAGTTTTAGTAATTTCACTAAAATGAACTGTTTTTCCACCTCAATAAGCTCCAACTCTCTTTCAGTCGCCATTGCTTGTAGTAACCTAGCCGAGAGGAATCTAAACACAGTGGAACATTAAAACCTTCCGCCGCCAACTAGCGCTTCGGAGCAGTACTGCAGAGCAACCAAGACCTGAATCCAGAAAATGTAATTGGATTATTTCAGTAACAATGTATTTGTACGCTTTTCAAACTGCAATAGAATTAGAATATTTTTATAAAAACATTTTTTTAAAGAAATTATATTTTACTATTGACTTCATTAACATGCACCAATAATGTTATTTTAATGAAAAAATAAGAGCAAGCTTAAATCGTAAGATGTGGACACAAACAAACCTCTTTACTCCCAATTACATGCAATTTTCATTATTCTGATTATTCACTAAGAATTATGGTTATTTTTACCACCATTATTCACAGACCTCATGCAGAGCACAAATGATGAACACACAAACATTACTGGCCATTGTTTTTATTGATGTCAAATTCACATTTCTATTGATGTATTGGATTTTTTCTTTCAGTGAGACGCCTAAAATGTCTTTATTTCAGTGATGTGCAATGTTGTCAACCTAAGCTTTCTTCAGCACCCCAAAAATGTGCGCATGACAACGTCGCCAGTGTACACCATGCGATTAAATAAACATATCAGTTACTGACATGTCATTAAAAGTGTAATAAACAGTTTGTAATGATTTCAAATGTGATTGTGCGTTGTTTGGTGATGATGATAAAGATGAGGATGGGATCAGACCATATCAGAGAATGTGACATCAGATTTCACATGAATGATGAGATGACAATGCTCTTGATAGTAATGCTGATGCTTTCTGTAATGAGCCTGGCTTTCGTGCCACAGTTTCAGACTCTCTGATAGGCTTTTCCTGCTGGGCAGGGGTGCTGACTGACGGCCGTCGGCTTGACTGACCCCCGCCTGCTTTAATCAGCTTTGGTTCCGAAATCTAAAAGGTTTTAAAAAAGCCTCTAAGGATTGTCCCAAAAACAAACACAGAACAACACTTCCCTTAGGAAAGGGCTCACCGCGTGTGGCTTTGAAGTGAACACCCAAACACACAAGCCTCTATAGGCACTTTCTGAGGGAGCTGAACGCTAATAAAGCAGAAAGAAAACACAGGCTGTGTGCTGGGTGTATGCATGCGTGTGTGTGTGTTTGTAAAGAGAAAAAAGGAAAGAGAAAGAAGAGAATTGACCGCAAAGACACACTCTGTTGCACATTTACACTGCTGAACTCTGTTTTTTCGGCAAGTGTATGAGGAAATAAACTGAGAAAGAAAAAGGAAAAGAGCTGAAACGTTCACCCATAAAGGAGATGTTCGGCAAAATGTCCGAGCTGCTCTATAATGAAAGTAGCACAAAGCTATTGTATGTCTTTAGAACCCCTTAAACAATGTGGATTTACTTTTAAACTGTAACATATTTAGTAGGGCTGTCAAACGATTAATCACGATTAATCGCATACAAAATAAAAGTTTGTGTTTAAATAATATATGTGGGTGCACGGTGTATAATTATTTTATATATATAAATACACCCGCATACTTGTATATATTTAAGAAATATTTTCATGTTTAAACTGTACATAGATTTATATATAATTTATATTAAATTAATTTAATTATTTAATTATTTAATTTAATTATTTAATTATAATTATTTATATATAAATATTTTATATATAAATAATATTTTTTTCTTAAATCTACATGTATGTGTGTGTATTTATATATATACAAAATAATTATACACGGTGCACCCACATATATTATGTAAACACAAACTTTTATTTTGGATGCGATTAATCGCGATTAATCGTTTGACAGACCTAATATTTAGATATAAAATTTAGCTTGTGCGTATCCAATGAGTCATATGCAAATTAGCCCCACCTCCACGAGTGGAGGTGGGCTCATTTACATATTCATAGAAGCGCGTATACTAAATGAGGCAAGGGTGTAGAGTTACATTCAAGCTATTTTTAATGCATGACCAATTTTACAGAATGCATAAATTACTTTTGATATAATTCTTATTCATTTTTATATATTTCATATTTCAGCCATTTCAGCCATTTCACAGTTCGTGCCACTAAAAATAAAAAAAAAACATCTTCCCCTATGTTACCCTAAATGTCTAATAAATATCCAATGCATTCTCATCCCAAGGCGTCATATACAACGCTTTTGCCAAAGCATAGACATCCAACGCACATGGCACCCTTTAGCGTCAAATGAGATGCTTCGGTTATGGTAGGTTTAAGTCTGGGGTAGGGTTAGGGTTAGACCACTAGGAGGCGCCTTCTGACCCATATATATCTGCGTCTCATAGTGATGTGTCGTTCATGAACGATTCATTCATTTTGAACGAAACTTTAATATGACTCGGGAATACCGAGTTGTCCCAGGGAGTTATTCGTTCATGTCGTGTTACCTGCGCAATATATGGATTCTGAATCTGTACTGGAAACAGAAATGATTAGTTCATCTCTCGAGTCTCTAGTTCGGGTTCGGGGCGAGTCCGAGTCTTTCGTTCTTCCTGTCAGTCCCATAGAGTCAATGCTGTCAGTACCGGAAAGAAAAATGATTAGTTCATCTCTCGAGTTCGGGTTAGGCGGGTCTGAGTCTTTCGTTCTTCCTGTCAGTCCCATTAAGCCTATGCTGTCAGACCACCGGAAAGAGCGATGATTAGTTCATTTGAGTCTTCGGGTTTGAGTCCTTCGTTCTTAAGTCACGTGAATTGCACTGTATTGAATAGCCTAATTCTCAAACTTTTTACAAACAAGCACGTAGACGATGTATAATATATTATAGTTGTCGATTAATGTATAATATATAATAAAACACACCACAGATGCATAATATTGAAAAGAGACGGACAGGGACAATAATAAGGAATAATGAATAATGGAACTTTTGTTTATAGTGTTTATTGAACATATTTTGTATTTTCATGCCTAACACAATATACATTCAGACGCTGTCAATAATACGAATCTAATGTTGTATTTGATGCAAGAGACCAGTGGCCACGTGAGAAAAGAACGAAGGACTCAAATCCAAAGACTCAAATGAACTAATCATTCCCCTTTCCGGTACTGACAGCATAGACTTAATGGGACTGACAAGAAGAACGAAAGACTCGGACCCGGCCGAACCCGAACTAGAGACTCGAGAGATGAACTAATCATTTCTCTTTCCAGTGCTGACAGCATAGACTCTATGAGACTGACAGGAAGAACAAAAGACTCGGACCGGGCCGGACCCGAACTAGAGACTCGAGAGATGAACTAATCTTTACTCTTTTCCGTCCAGCAATATCGCACGGCACGGCCCAGCAAACAGCACAGATCAGAGTTAGACACTGACGAGTCAACAGCTAACGTCTCGAGTCGAGACATGAGAGGAGGAGAACAAAACTGATAAATATGAAGTTGCAAAGGAAAGAACGTCTCGGATCAGGAGGTGAGGTGAACTATCACAGTCAGACTGCAATAGCCTGAAGTTGAGACCCAGCAACTAATTAATACAGTTATTTCAGTTGCTTATAATTTGGTCTTGGCTGCATTACCCTATAGTCATTTATGTTATTTTTACAAATGTAATCAAGATTTTCATACTAGATTAAGTACTAGATGTTTTGGGATATTTAACATGACATTTTAATTATATAATGATGAAATGACCGAAATGAACGAAATGACTCAATAAAAGATTCGTTCATTTTACTGAACGAGACTTAAAGATCCGAGTCAGTAAAATGATTCGAACTTCCCACCACTAGCGTCTCATTTGATGCTAAAGCCATGTGCTATAGTTTCCAGCTGCAGACCCGCAGCACACCAGTTTCAGAACCCCAACGCCAGAACCCCAGCGCCAGAACCGGAAGCAAGGGGCGGAGTTACGATCTAACCAACATCAGCGCCAGGGCCGTGAGTGAGGGGAGGAGCTTAGGTTCGAAACCTAATAACGGCACCTAACGTATAATTTGGAGGGTATTTTACACATTAAAGAGCTTTTATTGAACATGAAACCTCTATACGCATATATGCATTCAAATCTGGTGATGCTGAGGCTCTCAGGTCTAAAAGGGCTAACCTGAACCGGGCCATCAGAGACGCCTAGCGAGCCCACAGCCGGAAAATCCAAGGTCTCTTCTTAGACTCCAACGACACGAGGAAACTGTGGCAGGGCATCCAGTCTGTCACAGACTTCAAACCTACACCCTCATCCTGCCAGAGCGACATCGGCTTCCTCAATGAGCTCAACAACTTCTTTGGGAGATTTGAGGAACTGAATCCCAACCCTGCGAGGAAAGTGACACCACACCCCGACGAACAAGCGCTCAGACTAGAAACATCAGCAGTGAGGACAGTTCTGAGGAAGGTCAAAGCACGGAAAGCTGCAGGTCCCGACAACATTCCAGGTCGGCTGATTAAAGAATGCTCGGACCAGCTGACCCACGTGCTCACGGACATCTTCAACACGTCCCTGGACCAGGCCGTCGTCCCACGGTGTTTCAAGTCTGCCATTGTCGTTCCAGTCCCAAAGACAACCACCATTACGAGTCTTAACGACTTCCGTCCCGTCGCACTCACATCCTCCATCATGAAGTGCTTCGAAAAACTTGTCAAGGACCACATTATCTCAACGCTCCCCCCATCACATGACCCGTTCCAGTTTGCATACCAGTCCAAGCGCGGCGCAGAGGATGCAGTCTCCACTGCTCTCCACCTGAGCCTGGAGCACCTGGAGGAGAAGAACACCTATGTGCGGATGCTGTTCTTGGACTTCAGCTCAGCATTCAACACGATCATACCCCAGGATCTGGTAGGCAAACTGAGCCCCTTAGGAATAAATACTCCCCTCCGCAACTGGCTGCTGGACTTCCTTACTGGCAGGACCCAGACTGTCAGAGTGGGGAACAACACCTCCAACGTCATCATATTGAACACCGGTACCCCCCAAGGTTGTGTCCTAAGCCCATTGCTGTTCACCCTGATGACCCACGACTGCCGCCCACACAATAGGTCCAACCACATCCTGAAGTACGCGGACAACACCACAGTAGTGGGTTTCATCCGGGACAATAACGAGGTGGCTTACAAGGAGGAGGTGCAGCATCTGGTGGACTGGTGTAGAGGGAACAACCTGATCCTGAATGTCAAAAAGACCAAGGAGATTATCGTCGACTTCAGGAAATTCAGACCCGCCCACACACCCCTCTTCATCAACGACTCAGCAGTGGAGGTCGTCAGCAGCACCAAGTTCCTGGGGATGCATATCACTGAGAACCTCAGCTGGTCAGTCCATATCTCCTCACTGGTGAAGAGGGGCCAGCAGCGCCTGCATTTCCTGCGTCGGATGAAGAGAGCATCCCTCCCGCCCCCCATTCTTCAGACCTTCTACAGAGGGACCATCGAGAGCCTGCTGACCAGCTACATCTCCATCTGGTCTGGGAGCTGCAAGGCCTCTGACTGGAAGTCTCTACAGAGGGTGGTGAGGACAGGGGAGAAGATCACGGGGATGAAGCTTCCCTGTTTAAAGAACATCGCGGACAGGCGCTGCCTATCCCGGGCTCACCAGGTCCTCTCTGACCCCACCCATCCCAACCATGGAATGTTTTCTCCCCTGGCGTCCGGCAGAAGGTTCCGCAGCATCTTATGCAGAACGTCTAGACTACTGAACAGTTTCTTCCCCCTGGCCATCAGATTGCTTAATGCCACACCCCACATGGACACGCACCTTAGCTTAGCCTAATTGTGTCTCCAACTTAATGTCTCTTTTTGCTAAACTCAGTGCAATTTTTATTGATTACTCTTTCGTAATAACCCAGTGCAATAATGTGTATATATATGCTCTATATGCTCTTACCCTGTATATAGCTAGCTCTTAGTTACAGGAAGTATATTTATTTTTATTGTGTAGGAATAAGGTTTTAGCTCTGTCATACTGGCAGCCAAGTAATCGACATTTCGTTGTCAAAATTCACCGTGTGTTTTTTGTACAATGACAATAAAGGAAGTCTAAGTCTAAGTCTATACTTATATTAGTTATGATGCTACATTACAGTACAATAAGCATTTTAAAATATTGATTTTGTGCAATATAATTGTCTATAATTTCAGTTATCAGTTTCATTGTATTATGAGTTACTTCCTGATCATGATGGTGAAAAAATAATAGGCCTTGAAACTTATGGGCATTTTGATGAGTAACATTTTAGCTGAGCAGTTTCTACATAGGCTACGTGTAGATTTATGAAGACCTTTGTTTTTTTATGAAGGAGTTAACTTTCTATACTAATAAAGCTTTGGAAGATATAAAACAAGACAAGCATTGGAGGTTTTCAAAATTATACATAATTCAATAACTCATTAGACCTCTGTGATATTTTATGTTCTATTTATTTATTTATTTACTGTGTTTACAAAAATCTTAAATTGTTTTGAAATTGATATGTATTTGTAAGATGATTTTGATTGTTTAATTAAAAAAAAAACGCATGGGTATTTTTTTATAAAATATACTTTATTTCACAAGAACATGTGCAGCATGCATTTTTTTATCGTGTAAAATAATAATATCAAAATCTAAAAAAGAGAGAGAAAATTCGGAATTGTTTTAAACAAAATGTAACCCAGTACATTAATTTGGGTCACTAGTGTTTATAATTAGTATTGGTTTTTTCATATTGCTATGAAACTAATAGTAAGTGAAGAATAATAAATAAAAATGTATTTATTTTATTATAAATAATTCATGGAAAAAAAAAACGTTTCTGAGTGAACTTCCGATTGGTGAGGTGAAGGGTTAACTCCGCCCACAGTTAAGTACAGAATTTCCAGAACTATCGGTTATTGAGCTGAGACGAGACCAGAGATGAGAGATTGTGAGAGATTCTGACCGACACGAAAGTGATATTAAATCGATGGAATGAGTTAAGAGAGAAGGAATCGTGATAATTTAGCGATAAATTATAAAGAAGCACCGTCGATTTATGAGGCTTTAGTTCTTTAGAGAGCTCGCACGTGAGAAGCACTTTGTGAAAACTCAACGCGTCGTGCTGAACCCACACTGAAGAGATAGGAGAAATTTTCTAATCTTTCCTTTGGAAAATTGTGTTTTCTTGTCCTGTGATCAATATTTCTCCTTGGCCGGGGTTTTTTTTTTTTTTTTTTTTTTTTTGGTATATTTTCTGTTCCTGTAAATTCTCTGTTGAGAGTTCCTTAATTACTGCCGAGATTCTGATATCTGTCCTGCTGTGGATTTTCTATTCCTGGTTGGACTGGCGAGCCATCCCATCATTTCGTCCCTGGAAACCTGTAAAAGAGTGTGAGAAACAAAGTTTCAGAGTGGGTAGGACAGAACTACACACATATCCTGCGTCCCAATTCGCATACTATCCGTCCTAAATAGTATTCGAAAATAGAATTAGTACGTCCCAAATCGTAAATGAGTGTTTCAAAGAAGTCTACTTTTTCCGGTCAGAATCCGAAGTGTAGATCGATGCACACTCTAACGGCTGATATTGCCCACAAACCATTGCGCGTTGGACGAGGATTCGGTTAGAACTACAAACACGAGTAAAAAGTGTTAAAAAACTACAGACACGTAGTCCATACGGGGGACGCGCGAGTCCCCGCGGTTGTGTAGAGAGGTTTAGATAAAGAGCTTTGAGTGATTAATTATCAGTATCTAACCTGACGAAAATGAATTTATTAAATGTTGTCCACATTATACTGCATTTGCAGCAGCATTGTGAACTTTTGTAAAGACACGTTTAGCTATTACGTTTTAAATGCATCTTAATTCAAATTGCAAACACGAGGAGAGCATGAAAGACCCACAACTGGCAGATGAACGTGCTCTCCGAAACGGTAAGAAATAAAATTAGATATAGAATGGAGGATTTTAACAGTGACAAGATGATTGACAGGGCAGTACGGTGGCAGGATGCACGCAGCACGCGACAGAGCTGTCCGTTAAATATGACGTGATAGTATGTCCCAAAGCTTTTTGCCTACTCTTTTGCTAAACACTCAAAAGTATGTACTTTTTCCTCACAAAAAGAGTACATACTTTTAGGGCGTAGTATAAGTAAGCGAATTGGGACGCAGCAATAGTATTTTTTTCCTTCACTTTACCTGGATTTTCCTGAAGACAAGAAATTGAGTTTTTTTCCTCCTCATGGACTGAACTGTTTTTCCATTTTGATGAACATTCTTATTCCTTATTTTTGAGATTGAGAACACAATTGTTTAATTTGGAATTGAAATATTGAGGCTGTGATTTAGAAAAGTGACATTGAGAATTTTCATTGTTTCCTGGTAGGCCTATATGTCATTCAATTGAAATACTGTATTTTTCTGTCATTTAATTGCTTTGTTTTATTTTCATTTCCATAATTATTCCAATAGCCAACAAAGAGAAAAAATATACTTAACTTTATTTAACAAATCACATTCCAGTAGTCTGAGTGATTTACTCATTTTGATTTATTATTATATTGAATTTTGCTAGTTTTGCTTCAGTGAGTCGATCCGGAAATCTTCTGAATCTGAAATTGTGAAATCTAGAATCCGTGTCACTCGTTACACAAAACTTGGCAGAGCCAGCCAGGAGCAAAATTATAGCAAAGTGTACATTTAAAACTACTTAATAATCATAAGTAGACATTAAAGAGTTTAAGAGAAAAGTAAGAAGAAAAAAAATTTGAGCCAGCCTGCTCTGTAGAATAACAGTAATAACAGACAAAAATGGAAGTAGTGAAACGTGAAGACATTAACGTGCGGAGAGCAGTCATTGTAAGTGGTTTAACCCTTTCTGACCCAGATTTAGAGATAGAAGTCTGCCTGCTAAAATATGGATCCATCAAACGCAATTTAATCAATGACGATCCCAAGTCAGAGTATCACCACAGTGCTATTGTGGAATTCTCACATGAGTCTGCCATGCACGATTTGGAAGCCTCACTGCCCTTGACTATCAGAAGCACACTAGATGCTAATGTTGCATTCCATGTACGCAGCTTGAAGAGTGTGTATACTTCTGCAACAAGTGACGACGTTACTGAGGGGTATTTGGAAGAACTGAAGGCCATAGCCAAAGACAGCGGAATAACCCTTCAGGAAGTGCTTCAATGTGAGTTGAAAAAGATATCTGCATTGATGTTTCCACAAGAAAATGAATCCACAGGACTTGAGCAAGAAATTGAACAGCCTGCAAGTGACAGCAGTATGAATGCGAATACCCCTCCACACTTGAATCAAGAATACCAGCCATCTGCTAATGTGCAACAAGGGCAAGTAGAAACAACAGTAATGTCCTCACCAGGGATCTCACCACTGCTGAGTGTTCCAACCCAAAAACCTGAAAACCCAGCCAAGGGGAGCACCCTGGCACAGTCCTCTCATAACATACAGAGTTCTGGCGCCAGCGTTGCAGAGACTATGTCCTTGAACCTACCTGCTAGTGCTTTGACTCCACCAGGAATCCAACGAGTAGTAATGGAACATGTGGTAAAGACCAGTGAATCCTTGTCCCCTTCGCATGCTACTTTCCGACTGAAATCCTTTTCAGGAAGAATCCCTCGCCCTAGCCATGAACCAGACTTCGACACCTGGCGTACAAGTGTGGATTTCCTACTGAATGACAAGTCTCTCTCTGAACTGCACAAGACTGGGAAGATTCTCGACAGCTTACTGCCTCCAGCCTCGGATGTCGTCAAGCACATCGGCCCATATGCCCTACCCCTAGAGTGTTTGGAACTGCTGGAGTCTGTGTATGGTTCAGTGGAAGATGGAGATGAATTGTTTGCAAAGTTCATTTGGCACCTTGCAAAATCAAGGGGAAAAATCCTCCACCTACCTTCATTGTCTTCATGTAATGCTCAGTGTTGCAATTAGATGAGGTGGTGTTGCTGAAGCTGAACGGAACCGTTGCCTTCTCAAGCAATTTTGCAGAGGTTGCTGGGACAACAGCCTAATCACTGAGTTGCAGTTGGAAGGAAAAAGAGTCACATCCCCCTCTTTCGCTGAGCTGGTAGTTCTCATTCGTACTGCAGAGGACAAACAGACTTTAAAAGAAGAAAGGATGAGGAAGCATCTCGGACTAACCAGACATTCTACAGTTCCAGTTAAGTTACGAACAGCGACCCATCAACAGGTTGTGTTCTGCAGTGATGTATCTGAAGATTCCACTGACGAGGTGCCAGGCCAGTCAAGTGAAAAACCGAAGTCAGCCAAGTCCAAAAGCAAAGCTGAAAAGTCTGAAGTCGAAACCCTGAAGAAGGAGGTTGCAAAACTCCAAGCTCAGATCTCTGCGATGAAACCACAACCAGTTCGTAAAGAAAAGATCAGTCCTACGGTTGAGGAATTCTCTGAATTGAGGCAGAAGATAGCTGAACTCCAAGCTCATCTTGTCCCAAAAGTGCAGAGGGAATATCGAGAGTCTCCAGTTTTGAGCACTTTTCCTGAAAAGCATCGACCCAAGCCGATGGAGCCTGAGATGGATAGAAATTCAACGCACACAGGCCAACCGCACAGCAGACCCCATCCTGGTTATTGTTTCCATTGTGGAGAGGATGGACATTTTGCCGTTAACTGTGGAAATGATCCAAACCCTCGCAAGGTCGAAGAGAAGCGCCGTGAGTTAAGAGAGCGACAAATCAAATGGGATCTGCAGAACCTCTCGCATCCTGTGCAGTTAAACTGAAATCCGTCTCTGTTGGAGGGCGAACAGAGACGGGAAGACAAGAACAATGCCCTGAGAAGAACGAATATCTGTTGCAGCAGCAGGCACATGAATCTCTATGTCGTGACTCGTGAATTACCTACCGGATTAGTGGGGACCAGGTGCACCACCAGGATTCGAATAGAGGGGAGAGAAGTGAACTGTCTTCTGGACACTGGGTCGCAGGTGACAACCATTCCCAAGTCCTACTATGATAAATACCTGTGTAAGCACCCCATGAAATCCTTGGAGCACCTTCTTGAAGTAGAGGGAGCCAACGGACAAGCTGTACACTATTTGGGTTATGTCGAGCTCAACTTGAAGTTTCCAGAAAGTTTCCTGGGGGTGGAAGCTGAGGTCCCGACGTTAGCTTTGATAGTCCCAGACCTGACAAACATACCACAGATTCTAATTGGTACCAACTCACTTGACGTGCTATATGCCAACTGCACTGAAGGGGGCACGGGTGCCATCAAGTCTCTTTCTTATGGTTACCAAGCTGTGATAAATGTGCTGCAGAAGAGGAGAAGTTGTGTGAAGTTGAAAGGGAATCAACAAGAAGTTGTTCCAGCAGGGTGTACTGTTGTTCTGGATGGACTAGTTCAGGTGAGAGGTCCACTCTTTGAAAAATGGGTGGTAGTGGAGCCGCCTACCACGGTTTCCTTACCTGGTGGTCTTATGGTGGCAAGTTGTCTGCACAGCCTACCTTCAAAGCAACGCTTTGCTCAGTTGCCAATAGTAGTGAAGAATGACACCCAAACTGATCTTGTAATTCCCTCAAAGGCTGTGATAGCTGAAATCCATGCAGTCCAGCGAGTAATTGAAAAAGATTCTTTGAAAGCAGATACTGGAAGTGAGAAGGCTGAGTCACCTCTGTCAGAGATTCCAATTGATTTTGGAGAGTCTCCAATCCATTAACGCCTGAGTGGAAAGTGAGAATAACATCACTGCTGAATTCGATGCCTGATGTGTTTGCATTACACGATCTGGACTACGGACATACCGACCATGTGAAACACAGAATAAAGCTCAGTGATTAGACACCATTCAAGCACCGAGCCAGGCCAATTCACCCTCAAGACATGGATGCGGTCAGGAAACACCTGCAAGAACTTCTTGAAGCTGGCGTTATCAGAGAATCAGAATCCCCATTCTCATCTCCCATAGTTGTGGTACGAAAAAAAAACAACTCTGTGCGATTATGTATAGATTTCAGGAAATTAAATTCTCAGACGATCAAGGATGCATACGCCCTTCCTAACCTGGAAGAAGCTTTCTCAGTCTTGACCGGCTCAAGATGGTTTTCAGTCCTCGACCTTAAGTCGGGCTACTATCAAATTGAAATGGAAGAGTCTGATAAACATAAGACTGCTTTTGTATGCCCATTAGGATTCTGGGAATTTAACAGGATGCCACAAGGGATAACAAATGCACCTGGTACGTTTCAAAGGCTGATGGAACGTTGTATGGGAGATCTCAATCGGAAAGAAGTGCTGGTGTTCATTGACGATTTAATAGTCTTCTCGAGAACTTTGGAAGAACACGAAGCTCGTCTGAAAGAGGTTCTCAAAAGGTTGCGTGAGTTCAAGCTAAAGCTTTCACCTGAGAAGTGCAAGTTTTGCCAAACCTCTGTCAAGTATTTAGGCCACATAGTTTCGCAGAGTGGAGTTCAAACTGATCCAGCAAAAGTGGAGGCCCTTAAAACCTGGCCAAGGCCGAAAACGCTTAAGGAGCTCAGAGCTTTCCTTGGATTCTCTGGTTATTACCGAAGATTTGTGCAAGACTATTCGAAAATTGTGAAGCCTCTTAATGATCTCACTGCTGGTTATCCTCCATTACAGAAAGGTCGCAAGAAAAAAACAGACGAAGCAAAACAGTATTTCAGCCCAAAAGAAGAGTTTGGCGAAAGATGGACACCAGAATGTCAAAGAGCCTTTGATGATGTCATTACGAAACTCACTTCTGCTCCAGTACTGGGATTTGCCGACCCCAAACTCCCGTATGTGCTCCACACGGACGCCAGTACCACCGGGCTTGGTGCAGCATTATACCAAGAGCAAGACGGACAAATGAGAGTCATCGCATATGCAAGTCGAGGACTTACCAGGAGTGAAGTAAGGTACCCCACCCACAAATTGGAGTTTTTAGCATTGAAATGGGCTGTGACCGCTAAATTCAATGATTATTTGTATGGGGCTACTTTTACTGTGATAACAGACAGCAGCCCATTGACGTACATCTTGTCTTCCGCCAAGTTCGATGCCACCAGTTATAGGTGGTTGTCAAGTCTGTCAACATTCACGTTTAAGATAAAGTACAGAGCTGGGAGTAGAAACCAGGATGCAGACGGGTTATCCCGCAGACCACAGGAGGAAGTTCCAGATGACCTGGGGCCTCATTTATAAACGTTGCGTACGCACAAAAGAAGGCGTACGCCGCTCTCTACGCAATAGTTGGTATTTATAAAAAACAAACTTGACGGTAAAATGTGCGGTCCTTCACGCAAGCTCTGACCCAGGCGTAGCCTACGCACAAAAACGGGTGAAATGAGAAATGGCGACACCGTCGGCAGTTGGAAAAAACACGTGAATGTGTGTGAAACTGTAGAAAATATATAAAATTGTGTAAAATAAATGGCAATGCTGCCTCTCATAAATAACACGAAGACTTCACAAAGCAAGCATTTAACAATAAACAATTAACAGCCGATCACCCGTTTGATCGATCTGTATACAGAAATGCAAATTAACACATATTTCCAAAAAGAAAGGGAAATATTTTCTGCTATAATATTGGTATATGCAATTCATCCTCATAAATAAGATGGTAAACAGGACGAAATAATGTACAAAACTGATATTCTCGCCAATATGTCCATCTAACGGAGCAGATATAGGCTAGCAATTATAGTCAATCAGACAGATAGATAATTAGGGAGATATATAGATAGATCGATAAATATATATATTATTTGTCCACTGGGGAAAGTTGTTTTCATAGTAAAAACGTCTTCATCAGCTACAGAATCGTCGTGTTCATGCATATTTTTTTATTTTTTATAAAATAACGTATGACGTGTCTCAACCATTCAGAAAGCTGCAAGAAATTACATTTGCGCTGAACTATTTCCCATTTCCAAGTAGATTATAACCGAAATCCGTAGCTTGTCAGATGCAGAATTAAATGGATGTAAATAAAATGCCCCATCACAATGCGTAATGACGCACAATGGCTGGCTGATATTGCGCTCTTAGAAGATGTAGCGATTAAATGGAAGGATTCGGAGTGAACGCATCATCTTCACAACAAAATGTGTGGAAAAAATATATATTATTTATTCAAGAATTCTCTCATTATGCAGTTTATTTCAGTTAGGACAGTCTTGATTTCGCCCAACTCCTTGGCCACCTCTCTAATTGAATTAATGACTAGACGCTTTTTTGCCTCGACTTTGATGTCTGACCATTTCTTTTTTATTTCGGCCCCAGTCCGAGGTTGAGAGGCTACAGCACGGCGTCTCTAACCTTTTGCCACTCAAGTGCCTTTTTGTTATTAGTAATGCACAATGTGCCCTCTAAACAACATTTTTCTCCTATTTTCCACCTCGCCAACGATAACTTATACTTCACAAGTTCACATTGAGTGAAGTTACGTTTTTTTAAAATTCCTCTCTGTGTTTAACATGATTTCCCAATTCATGAATATTAACTTTTGGGCGTTTCACGGACTTATGGGCAACTATGGGCGTGACATGAAGCCGCAAAAGCTGCGCTACATTTAGAATTGATTGTGATTTATTAAGGGAAAAATGCGTAGGATGTGCGTGCGCACGGTTTTATAAATCCGAATATTTCTGTGCGTACGCACGTCCTATGTTTCATCCGTACGCACTTCTGACGCAAATCCTACGCAAAGTTTTATAAATGAGGCCCCTGGAAACACAAAAAGAAATGGAAAGGATTAGAAAATTTACTCACCAACACTTAACTGAAGACATGTCGCAGGTCGTTTCTTCTGAAGCTGTAGAAGCTATCTGTGAACGCCATCATCTTGGTCAATCGAACGGTCAGCTGGAATCCTTTCATCTTCCAGTGACTAGTAGAATCCCTTGCCATAGATGTGGATGCTTTACCCCAAGCTTTCCAACAAGAAAATACTTCCCAATGTACAGAGATCTCCCAATTGTCTGAAGAAGAACTGAGAAGAAGACAGAGAATGGACTCGGAAATTGGAGCAATATCAGACAGTTGGAATTAAATGACAAGCCCTGTTTCAAGACCAGCCCACCTGAATTAATTCCATGGTTTAAAGAGTGGAGTCGGTTGGAGTTGAGAAATTGAGTACTTTTCAGGAGAATTCAAAAGCAGGGAGTTTCGTCATACCAGCTAGCATCACCTGCTTGTTTTCGTTCTACTGTCTTAAGGGAGCTCCACGATGACATGGGTCATATGGGAATCGAACGGACTCTCGATCTTGTACGAACAAGGTTCTTCTGGCCTAAAATGGCCGCAGCAGTAGAAAAGAAGGTCAAAACCTGTGAGCGCTGTGTTCGACGAAAGACTCTGCCAGAAAAAGCTGCTCCATTGGTGAACATCAAGACTAGTAGACCATTAGAGCTAGTTTGCATGGATTTTCTGTCAGTGGAACCTGATCTGAGTAACACAAAAGATATCCTGGTGATCACTGACCATTTTACTAAATATGCTGTCGCTGTGCCAACGCGGAACCAGAAAGCTCAGACAGTGGCCAAGTGTTTATGGGACAATTTTCTGGTGCATTACGGGTTCCCAGAAAGGCTTCACAGTGATCAAGGCACTGATTTTGAGTCTCAAACAATTAAAGAACTGTGTAAATGTGCTGGGATATCCAAAACTAGGACTACCCCATATCACCCGAGAGGTAATCCAGTTGAACGTTTCAATCGAACACTGCTACAAATGTTGGGAACTTTGAGCAACAAAGAAAAGACAAAATGGAAAGATTATGTCAAACCACTTGTCCATGCCTATAATTGCACTAAGAGTGACGTGACTGGATTCTCCCCGTACGAACTAATGTTTGGGAGACAACCTCGACTACCGGTTGACCTGGCTTTTGGATTGCCAGTTGATGGCTCATCTGAATCCCATTCTCAGTACGTACAAGGTCTCAAGAAGCGACTTGAAGAAAGCTACAAAGTCGCAATGACAAATGCTGAAAAGGTAGCAGGACGAAACAAGAAGAGGTATGACAAGCGTGTTACTGCCTCTACGTTGGAAGTTGGTGACCGAGTATTGGTGAAAAATGTTCGCCTGAAAGGAAAACATAAGTTAGCGGATAAGTGGGAACCTGATGTTTACATTGTGATCAAGAAGGCAGGAGACTTACCTGTTTACACGGTGACTCCAGAAAAAAAAGATGGACCTCTGAGGACTCTGCACAGGGATCTGCTGTTGCCCTGTGGATTCCTGTCGACACCTGATGAGTCTGTTGAGAGGAAAATAATTCACAAACCCAGAACCAGAGCCAGACGTGCTGAAGAATCTGAAGAGTTTGAGAGAGTAAATGAGTGTTCAGAGTCAGACTGTGACTCAGTAGACCATTATGTTCCCGAAAGTTTTTTTGAGGTTGAAACCAGGATTCTTCCAAATCCAGGAATCGTATCTTTCACTGGAGATAGGAGAACATTCCACTTACCTACAGCTGAAGCTGAGGCTGAAAAGGAGAAAGGATGTTTTATTCCGAAAGAACCTGCTGGAAAAAATGGGAACTTGCCTGATGTGGAATCCTCCAATGTGCAGAATGCTGATCATCCTACTTCAGAGGTGTCTGTAGAAGAGAGACGAACAGATCTGCCTGAAGTTGAAGTTCTTGACGAAAGTTCAGTTGACGAGTCTGGAAAAGAAATTGAAACAGTGAGGAATTGTGAGAAATTAAATGCTGAGGGTGGACAGTCATCTGGAAATTCACACAAAGAAGGAAGTATCCTTTCCCCTCAAAAAGAAACTGCCACTCCTTGTGACTCTCAAGATAATCAGAGTGGATTAACTGAAACTGGAGGAGGTCTTCGACGTTCAAAAAGGCTACAGTACCCGCAATTGGGTAATCCCCTTAGTTTAGTTATCCAATCTTTACTATCAAGTCTGAGTACTGCAATAACTACCTCTTTGGAAGACCCTTTGAAGTGACTCTGATGGAAATGATTTTAGTGTCAGTATGCAGAGGGACCTGCATATATTCAGGCAGGGGGAGTGTAACCCAGTACATTAATTTGGGTCACTAGTGTTTATAATTAGTATTGGTTTATTCATATTGCTATGAAACTAATAGTAAGTGAAGAATAATAAATAAAATGTATTTATTTCATTATAAATAATTCAAGGGGAAAAAACGTTTCTGAGTGAACTTCCGATTGGTGAGGTGAAGGGTTAACTCCGCCCCCACAGTTAAGTACAGAATTTCCAGAACTATCGGTTATTGAGCTGAGACGAGACCAGAGATGAGAGATTGTGAGAGATTCTGACCGACACGAAAGTGATATTAAATCGATGGAATGAGTTAAAAGAGAAGGAATCGTGATAATTTAGCGATAAATTATAAAGAAGCACCGTCGATTTATGAGGCTTTAGTTCTTTAGAGAGCTCGCACGTGAGAAGCGCTTTGTCAAAACTCAACGCGTCGTGCTGAACCCACACTGAAGAGATAGGAGAAATTTTCTAATCTTTCCTTTGGAAAATTGTGTTTTCTTGTCCTGTGATCAATATTTCTCCTTGGCCGGGTTTTTTTTTTTTTTTTTTTTTTTTTTTTTTTGGTATATTTTCTGTTCCTGTAAATTCTCTGTTGAGAGTTCCTGAATTACTGCCGAGATTCTGATATCTGTCCTGCTGTGGATTTTCTATTCCTGGTTGGACTGGCGAGCCATCCCATCATTTCGTCCCTGGAAACCTGTAAAAGAGTGTGAGAAACAAAGTTTCAGAGTGGGTAGGACAGAACTACACACATAGTATTTTTTTCCTTCACTTTACCTGGATTTTCCTGAAGACAAGAAATTGAGTCTTTTTCCTCCTCATGGACTGAACTGTTTTTCCATTTTGATGAACATTCTTATTCCTTATTTTTGAGATTGAGAACACAATTGTTTAATTTGGAATTGAAATATTGAGGCTGTGATTTAGAAAAGTGACATTGAGAATTTTCATTGTTTCCTGGTATATGTCATTCAATTGAAATACTGTATTTTTCTGTCATTTAATTGCTTTGTTTTATTTTCATTTCCATAATTATTCCAATAGCCAACAAAGAGAAAAAATATACTTACCTTTATTTAACAAATTGCATTCCAGTAGTCTGAGTGATTTACTCATTTTGATTTATTATTATATTGAATTTTGCTTGTTTTGCTTCAGTGAGTCGATCCAGAAATCTTCTGAATCTGAAATTGTGAAATCTAGAATCCGTGCCACTCGTTACAAAAACAATACAAATGTATACAAAATGACCAATTCAACCCTAGGCCTGTTTTATCACAACAATCGTGTATATATTTAACTTATAATGTTTGAGGAACTCACTCTCAGGCCCATTTTGTCCTTACATTCTTGCTAAAATAACTATAATGCAATAATAATAATTCAGCCCTTCCCTCACTTCCGGTTCTGGCGCTGGGGTTTTGAAACTGGGGTTTTGAAACTGGTGGTGCTGCGGGTCTGCATCTCACCATGTGCGTTGGATGTAGTCTGACGCCTTGGGATAAGAACGGGCTCAAATATCTCACATTATTGTTTGACTCCTCAGGTCATCTTGTAGGAGTTATTGCCAATTGCCATTCATTTTTATAATAATTTCAAACAGCAGTTCAACAGGGAATTAATAACTGGCTTAATTTCAAACGTAACTATTGCTCCTGGTTAGATTTGTTCTGCCAACGACTTTCTTTGTCTGATTTAGCATCTATGGATATAACACCTCAGCCCATGACAGTTCATCCCTCCATCAGAGGGAACTTCACCTGAGTTTTAGTTCACTTCCTGTCTGTATTCTCACTTCCTGTTTGTAGCTCTATGAGCCGTGTGCTTCACTGAACTCATTCAGCGAGTATTGCCGGTTTATCTGCCCTACCAAGCACTATCTTTTGCCATTGTCTATTGCTATATTTTATTGAGCTTTTTGCCTGTTTGTTGGATTTACCCTTTTTGATATTGATTTTTTGTGTGTGTTTCACCTGTTACGGCCCTGTCTTCTACTTCCTGGGTATGAGCTGAGAATGTGATTGGCTAGAGACATCACTGTTAATTGGTTAATGGGCTATATGCACGCATAAGTTCCGCATTTGACGCAAGGATGCTCGTCAGTTTCCGGTTGGGGAGATTAAAGCGGAGGAAAAACTGGCAAAACGGGATTATGGCAGAGTCTTCAAAATTAACTGTCCTCCCGTCTTTGAAACGAAACTTTCATACGTTTAGATGTAATTTTATATATAGTTATGTTTATTAAATATAATTTTTAAAAGAAGCATAAACACAACAAGGGGTGTCTGTCTTGTCTGTTTTTGTGACTAACGTTTTTTTTAGTTTAACCATGGAGTGTAAAATTCAATATAAATTCTCTGTATTGTATTGGACTCTATGATCGGCGAAAGTTATCAAGCATCCTTACTTCACCGGAAATACCGCCGTGCATAGAGCCCAATAATGGGTGGGGAAGGTAAAAGTTTAATCTGCTCATCCGTACTTGCTCTAGTGGAAAGTATTCCTACTGTATATAAGTCTTTTGCTCCAACTTGTTTTCTTTTATAGTTTGTTTATTATTTTTCAACATTCATCGCCCCATTGGATTATTATTTTCTCGTTATTGTTTAAATCACTAGACGTGGGGTTATTCTTCTGTAATGGATCGATTTCTACTTAAATAAATCGGTAACACTTTACAATAACAGTACATGAATAATCATGTACTAATACCTGAATTAATAATTACTTTACTATGAACTAATGATGAGTTAAGACATGTACTAATGAAGAATTAACCTTAACTACGACATGAGTCATATGAATTCCTGCATGAATATACCATCGTAACTACACGTTAGTACATGCTTGTTAATTAATGTATAAATTAACACTATGAGGTAAACTAAACTAAACATGCTCTAGATTAGACGATAAGACGTATTAAAAGGTCACACAATGTAAAATTGTTCATAAATTTGCCACCAGCAACGGTCACAAACATCAGTGAATGTCTTGCAATGCTTACATTTAACCTTTCTCATTAAACACACAAAAATGCATCAATAAAAATCTCATTCCGTTTTAAGTGCCACTTCTGCCATCAAGAGTGAAAAGACTACACTAATATATCCATTAAACAGATACAATTTTCAGAATTAAAATCAGTGGTAGCACAGATGATGGTTATTTGTGTGGTTATTTTGTGGATTTGTTTACTGTCTTTATATCATATTACAGTCGGATGTTGGTCTTCTTTTCTTTTCCCCTCAAAATGTGTCCACTTTCCTCCTACCGTACAGTTCCTTCTCCATCCAAATTCGGGCACAGCACTTCCACTTCTTTACAATCCACCAAAAAGTAGCAAATTATATCTGATTTAGAAGAGCTGAATATGTATAGCACATGTGTAATTGATCATTTTTAAAATAGGTTCTCTTGAAGGGCCAAGACAAGAAATGACATCGATACATTAACAAGTCATGAATTCATGTTACTTATTAAGTAATTAATGATGAGTTAATAATGATGTGCCTCCTCAAGTAAAGTCACGACATAATGATGCATTAACAAGCCATTAGTTGATGTTATTGTATGGTTAGTTAATAATGATTTAATGATGATGTGCCTCCTCAAGTAAAGTCATGACACAATGATGTACTTACAAATCATGAACTAATATATTAATAAACATATACGATAAGAGTGCCATCCTTATTCCTTTACACCCATGGTAAAAGATAAAATAAAAATAAAAATTATGTATTGTTCTTTTAATTTTTTTATGCAATTAAACATAAATGGACTTAAAAAAGTCCAAACATACCTGTAAAGACACACATAAGACACGATTACATGTAAAATAGGGAATAAGCTACAAGCTAATGCTAATTGAAGCATATTTAAACAAAAAAATACAGGTAATTAACCATAACCTCCTGAAACCTCCTAAATACAACATACATGCAAACATGTCTTTAATTATTAATTCTGTTTACAAAAGAAGTCATCAATTATGAGATTAAAATGCCAGCATTACCATAAGAACACAACCACACAACCAACGTATCGAACGAGCACCGAGTGTGCCACTAATGAGTGTCCCACCGGAAACAAACTCTACATACTGTAGTTCCAGGAAGAAAGATTAGACAGATTAATTGACAAATTAATTAATTAATTAAATTATTTGTCACAATGCTTGCTGCAGATAACAGATTATGATGTTACAGTTTAAATTATGGCAGTATGAAATCAAATGTTTAATTGAAATTTAGATGACTTCTTATTTATTCATAGAGCTAGAGACTGATTTAGTTTACCCCTAAACGTTAATTAATGCATTAACTATCAAACATGTACTAACATGTTTAAGGCTGCTGTTATGCATGCATGAATCAGGATGACTCCTGTTGTAATTAAGGGTTGCTCTTCATTTGTTCATTATTAGTTCATATATTCACTAATCATGAGTACATGTTGAAGTAACTATTAATTCAGGTATTAGTACATGATTATTCATGTACTATTATTGTACAGTGTTACCAATAAATCTTGCAATTCAAACAACTCATTGTGTGATCGTCTTTATGGCTGTGACTTAAACTGAGTGGCTCTGAATCTCTGAGGCAGGAGTGTCAGTGAGTATGTGATTATTTTTGTGAATGGTCAACTGTCACGGTACGTGCAAGACAAAAGGGTGTGAGGACTCAAATGCAGGAAAAATTATATTTATTTACAAAACAAAACAAACACAAAACAAAAACCCACAAGGGGGAAAACATAATGAATAACATAAACAGTAACAAAACATGGATGTGCAGGGAAATCACAAGGAAATGGGAGCTTTAGCGGTAAGTTCTGCCAGAAAGACTCAATTGTTGTGTCATTAATTACCTTCTCATCTATCCAATCGCGTCTAATACTTGCGGTATATAAGACCGGTACTTACACGTGTTTGAGTTCGCAGATGCTAACGCTTCCATTGACCTCCATCTTCCCCACCACCTCCAAGATGGTTCCTTCCCTTCCAACCTCCCCACCACCACCAGGATGGTCCCTTCCTATACCTCCGGGGGTCAGCTGCTCCCCTGCCTTCGTCTTCAGGCAGGACATGCAGAGTCCGGACCCTCGGATTGCGAGCTATGGACGGGGCCTACGCCAAAGAACTTTATTGCTTGCTGGGCTATTAATAAATGTTACAGTATTGTTACAGTATTTATTCTCCCGAGTCTTTCTGGTAGAACTGGAAACATAAGACAACGTACCGACACAGACTGCAAACAAGAGGAGACTTAAGAAGGGAAACTAATCAGGAGGGAACAGGTGGATGAACTCAAACAATAATCAGGTAACGAGGGGGAGGGATCAGACAATGACACGAGCACATGGCCCAAAATAACAAAACACCCATGTGCAGCACAAGACAGGACAGGCATGTGACACTACCCTCTCCCTACGGAGCGGCTACCAGACGCTCCATCAGGCGGGACGGAAGGGACAGACCAGGGTGGGACGGGAGGGACAGGGTGGGACGGGAGGGACAGACCAGGGCGGGACGGGATGGACAGACCAGGGCGGGACGGGAGGGACAGACCAGTGCGGGACGGGAGGGACAGACCAGTGCGGGACGGGAGGAACAGACCAGGGCGGGACGGGAGAGACAGACCAGGGTGGGACGAGGAACAAAACGTTTTTTCCTGGTAGACACGGGCGAAACACAAAGTTCATCAGGCGGCCAGGACGATGCAGACCCCTCGGGCGGCCAGGGCGGAGCAGATCTTTCGGGTGGCCAGGGCAGTGAAGACCCTTCGGGTGGCCAGGGCGGTGCAGACCTTTCGGGTGGCCAGGGCGGTGAAGACCTCAGGCTGAAGGAAATGGAAATTTACGCCCTTACAGTTCAAACAAACCTTCACAGGTCTCTTCAGCAATACAAAAATGAAAACACCAATGATGCTAATCTAAAGTCATTTTTTGTAAACTTATTAGGTTGAACCCCATTGCAGGTCAGCAGCAAAGACATTGGTTAATACATAAAGTATATTTATGTAATTTAACACAAGTGAACGTTGCCTAGAAGAGGCACAGAATCTCTTTCTCGGACCTTCACCTTGACTCCTTCACCTGGACTCATTCACTCCTTCACCTGGACTCAGACCTTCACCTGGACTCAGACCTTCACTTGGACTTGGACCTTCACCTGGACTCAGAACTTCACCTGGACTCCTTCACCTAGACTCAGACTTTCACCTGGACTCAGACCTTCACCTGGACTCCTTTACCTGGACTCCTTCACCTGGACTCAGACCTTCACCTGGACTCCTTTACCTGGACTCCTTCACTCCTTCACCTGGACTCAGACCTTCACTTGGACTCGGACCTTCACCTGGACTCCTTTAGCTGGACTCTGACCTTCACTTGGACTCCTTCACCTAGACTCAGTCCTTCACCTGGACTCAGACCTTCACCTGGACTCCTTCAACTGGGCTCAGACCTTCACCTGGACTCGGACCTTCACTGTACTCCTTCATCTGGACTCTGACCTTACTTGGACTCCTTCACCTGGACTCGGACCTTCACCTGGACTCTTTCACCTGGACTTAGACCTTCACCTGGACTCAGGCCTTCACCTGTGCTCCTCCTTCACCTGTACTCAGGCGTTCACCTGGACTCCTACACCTGGACTCTGACCTTCACATGGACTCCTTCACCTGGTGTCAGGCGTTCACCTGGACTCCTTCATTCTTTCACCTGGACTCAGGCCTTCACCTGGACTCCTTCACCTGGACTCAGGCGTTCACATGGACTCCTTCACCTGGAGTCAGGCATTCACCTGGACTCCTTCACCTGGACTCCTTCACCCTGGACTTGGACCTTCACTTCTTTTCGGCAACACTTGATCCAGTAATACTAACACTTTCCGTTCTGTTCTCCAGTATTCTTTATTTTATTTTTTATTTTTTACATATACTGCGTATACTAAACTGTGAAGCAGTTTACAAAACTGTTTACATGTACAAAGTGTTGTCCTACTGTTAGTTTTGCTGCTTCTATTGTTCTCCTCATTTGTAAGTCACTTTGGATAAAAGCATCTGATCAATGATATAAATGTAAGTTTAAACATTTTATTTAATTTACATTTTATTACACTTTATTTTAAGGTGTTGTTAGTGTAATTATAATTAAGCAACTATATACTTACTATTGTGTTAGGGTAGGATTATGATTTGGTTGAGGGTTAGTTGCATGTAATTATGCATAATTTACTGGTATTACTACAGTAAGTACATGTAACATACAACAAGGACACTGTAAAATAAAGTGTACAACATTTAATTATTGCAGGTTTGGGTATTATTCTGAGTTTATATTTCACTGTTTTTATTCATTTTGAGGAATACTGAATGTGTTTTTTTACATGAGTAAATGCATGTTCACATTAATTCTAGAACTACCATCATGTTTACACACAACGCCTCTGAACTTAAGATTTCTCTAAACTTGGGGACAGGTATCAGTCAACAAATGGGAATATTATAGATATTAGATATTTTGTGGTAAATTTAAAATGTAAAATTTCACACTTTTTCAGCAGTTTTTGGCTCAGTTCACACACTCCTACCGTCAAAACATGCACAAGTTATCCAGAGGGAAGTGATGGGTGTATAACACTGATGTAGAAGCACATAACCCTGGTTCTAGGCTTGACACAAACCTGTCCTTCAAATCAGGAACATGTTTCACTTGGTGAAATCAGGTTCTTCGGTTCGCAAATGATTTTCTCATTCACCTTTCCCATAGGGAAGTCTTTAAGTTATAAGCCATGAACTAAAACAACCAGCTATGAGGTGAATGACAACATTTAAAACTCAGGAAAAACTTTTTATTTATTTATTTATTTATTTATTTTACTTTTCTAACAAACTGACAGCAGCTTAATTAATTAATAGCTAAATTAAAAATTTTGATAATGGAACTACTGTTTGAATTACTTAATTAGGAAGTGATATGGCAGTAATGTGCTGAGCCCCGGATGTTATCTTTATATCTATAGGACCATCATCTTCATCCTCATCTGAGCCAAAGCCTGATCCAGCAAACTCACGAGCCAGGCAGGATTACCCACTCCAGTGAAACTTTAGCCCCGTTTCAAAGAGACTTTAAGGGATTAGACAATTACCCGTTAATGCTCTCGTCTGCCAAGAGTCCACAGCAAACAGTGCTCATCTGGGCCCGATTACACATATAAACACTCACACAAACACTCTTAAAGTATCACTCTACAAGAGAAACAGCCCACACTTGCTTCATACTCGCACATACTGCTTTTGGTCATTTTAATTTACAAACACTGAAGACACAGATCAAGATATCCTTGTCATGGAGGTCCAGTCTATGTGTTCATGATGTCCGCTTGAACCTCCAAACGCTTCTCTGAAGTTATCGGTGGATGGGGAGATATCTTGGGAATATAACTGGACTTCTGCTACCGGCATACTAAAACTATATCCTGGTGTCTTTCTTCCATGTCCTTATTTCCTATGGTGTTTGCTGTTACTGTAAAAGACTGTTGTTAAACTTTTCTAATATTGTTATCATTGTTAGTTATTATTATTATTAGTAAAAAATCCCTTACCCAGAACTAACATTTCTGATTGCCTATTGCTAGCAATTATAAGCATTTTATGTGTTCAGCCTCCAAATCTCTCTTCAACAGGTTTTGAAAATATTTAACTTTGAATCTTGCTTTAAACGGCCTTATAGGAGTAGTTCACTTTTCAAAAAAACTTTTGCTGATCATTTACTCACACCCATGTCATCCAAGATGTCCATGTCTTTCTTTCTTCAGTCCTAAAGAAATGAAGGTTTTTGATGAAAACATTCCAGGATTTTCTCCATATAATGGACTTCATTGGGAACCAAACAGTTCAAGATCCAAATGAGTTTCAGTGCAGCTTCAAACGGCTTTAAACGACACCAGATGATGAATAAAGGTCTTATCTAGCGAAACGATCGCTCGTTTAAAAAATAAATAGTTTAAATTTTGTGACTGAGCGTTCGTGACTCTCCTGTTCGAACTCGTTCATCAAAGTGAACAAATCTTTTTTCGAATCATGACTCAAAGGGTCCTAGTTAAGACCCTTATTCATCGTCTGATGTCGTTTAAAGCGGCACTGAAACTCTCATTTGGACCTTGAACCGTTTGGTTCCCATTGAAGCCCATTATATGGAGAAAATCCTGGAATGTTTTCATCAAAAACCTTAATTTCTTTTCGACTGAAGAAAGAAAGACGTGGGCATCTTGAATGACATGGGTGAGTAAATTATCAGCGAATTTTTTTTTTTTTAAGTGAACTACTCCTTTAAAACCGTCAATATTGCCTACATAACCTGCAAAGCTCAAAACTTTTCCCCCACAATGTTTAACAAGGCTATCCTTATTATTAGCCTTATGCAAAAAGAATATAAGTCCACCCTAATTGAATGAACAGCGCGGTATATTTGGAAGCTTTATAAGTGAAAGCGGGACATGAAAGCAGAGAGATGAACAGATGAATGATGGTCTGGAAAGAATGATTGAGGGATGTGGTGAATAACAGGAGTGAGGTGATGTGTCTGAGGCAGGTTTGAGTCCTTTTCCCAGCGGATTCGAAGACGTCCTGTTTTACTTTTCCTTTCCTGCAGGAAGCTACTCCACACTGTGTGCAAAGACCTCACACACACACACACACACACACCATTTCAATCACATGTGCAAATAAATAAGAGCACTTATAACCAGATGCACAGCACACTTCACAAATACATTTTTCTCACAACACATGAATGAATCAATGTTCTTCGTCGCACGATTCATCTTCAAGCAATCGAGTGCTTGATCGCTCTGAACTTTCATTCTGTATTAAATGTTCGTCAGTTTTTATGCTACAATGATTTCCGAGACCCGTTTTAGCAGAGAGAACATTGTTAAGAGGAGGATGAATGCGTGCTGAGTGTAAGAGAGAAGAGGAGATGAGGTGTCATGGCTGCATGGACGGCTCTTGTTGTCGTGGAGACGTGATGCGATAAGATCTCCCATGATTCATAGCCACCCACATGTAGTTTTTTGTACTGTGGGACAGTGGTTGCCTGGCGACTGCGGATCCTCACCTGAGTTACACCTGCACGGTTTTGCTCCATTAACTTTGAGGATTTAAACATGTCGACTATCACTTTCTCTTCATGCGTGTAAATGCATCTTTGTGTTACTAACTATATCCATGTTAGTGCAGTGTTATGAAGTGTGTATCAGAAAATATAGTAGCTAAATATAAGAAAATGCGCTAATATAGTAAGTTTCTGATTATTTTATTTGAACATGCACCATTGCACTTGGTTTAAAGCAAGAGGAATAGGACCATGTTTATGAGTCAATTTCCACTGCCTTTATACTCAAATTAAGACGTTCAACTTCATTCAACATTTCAATGTTTGTTCAACATATAGCCTAACTTCACAATATGCATAAATAAGCATTTAATTTTGAATGTTTGTAGACTGCAAATGATCAATGCAATGAGATATACTGTAGGAAGGACACAGAGAGAGAGAGAGAGAGAGAGAGAGAGAGAGAGAGAGAGAGTGTGTGTGTGTGTGTGTGTGTGTGTGTATGTTCCTTTGATGATGTCCACCTGTCACAGTAGGAGCAGGAGAACATCCCTCCGTCTTAATCCCTCTTTCCGTTCCTCCATTTTCTCCTCTCTGCATGCACTTTTCCCTCCCTGTTTCCCTCCCTGGAAAAGAAGTTATTGATCTTATTTGAAGGAAAAGCTAGTAAATATTAAATTAGTTTAGCTTTCTACTTTATGTAACACTTCAGCTCATTTTGATAGGATTAAAATAAGATTATATTGACTTAATAAATTGATTTATATTGATTTAATAAGATTATAAATGTAAAAAAAAGTGTCGTGTAAATGCATTAACCAGATTTTCACAATCGGATTAAGCAATGTATATATATCAGATATTGGGTTAGAGACTTGTTTTTACAACCATTAGAAGGGACATTTTTTCATTTTTAATTATTTTTACAAAAAAAAAGCTGGACTCTATGACATTATTTTCTTCTAGATTTGCTGTAGCAGAAACAAACATTGTTGCATTATGTTCCTGTTATCTCTGTAAAGCTGCTTGATACAATCTGTATTGTAAAAGCACTATATAAATAAAAGTGACTTGACTTGAGTCCTCACTTTACACTTCTGTTATTGTACTTATTTGCTAAAACACATCATAATTAATGGCAAGAGTGAGCATTTACAGTATGTCTTCGTTTATTCCGATTTATTTGAGCATTACTGACATGTATTTACTTTAAAGCAGAATGATACGGTCAAAGCATTGAGATTGATAATGAACTGAAAGCACTGGTGAAGTGATGATAACTTTATTTGATAATGCCACTGATGTGACGGGATTAACAACAGTTTATCGGGAAAACATGTATGAAAAATCATATTTAATGTTTTGCTCAGGTGTCTGTGAGGGTTTTGTTTAGGCATAATTGTTGAGTTAGGCGAAATCACTAACCTGTGTGTGTGCGCGCGTGTGTCAGAAAGTGCACTTTTTTGTCTTTCAAAGTATATTAAGCACGCATTATAAACTTATGCATACATTTCTATCCTCTTTCTCCTTCTCCTTCTCCTCCCTCTTCCTTCCTTCCCCATCCACACACACGGTTGACACACACACACGCTGTTCTTCTCCTCGGTAAGCCTGGCAAACCATGGATCTTGTTCACACCTGAGCGTGCATTTGTACTCGTGTTGGGGTTGACAAACCTGGTGAGTTTTTAGGAATATTGTGTATATTTATTTTTTTAAGTAAAAGATGTTCGTTCTCTTGATGGAAAATATGTGATTTGTTCATTTTTTCGTAGATATTTTATTATCTGTTAAAATTAGTAAAGGTTAAAATAAAATTGAGGTTTACGGTAAAACGATACTCTTAAAATGTTTATTTTAAGATCAATTGCTTTGTTCTCCAGCAGAGTTTTCTAAAACTTTCATAGTTGTTTATACAAATATATAGGCTACAGTATATACAAGAATATATTTTTTTATATAATTCGTATAGACTTGTGATAACGTAACATGAGACAAGCTTGCCATTTTTATTATTAAAGAACATTGGCTAATTGTTGCATAATATACAGGCTGCTAAGAGCGATGACTAATGAGTTCAACTCATTTCCACAACCATAATAACTTAGGCTACAAGATCATTAATGTCCTCAGAAGATAAATAGCCTATAACACGTTTTACTTCAATAATTTTGTTATGGAGTTATTTAATGTTTGTGCAAATTTTAGCAGAATTAAGTCACTGTTTTAACGTTGAGCTGGATTTTATATGGGTTGTGAATTTGTATTTTCGAAGGAAGACTCAATTATACTTTATAACATTTAACTTTTAAATTCCGACACTTATTTTTTAACACTATGGGTAACTGAATCGTGCTATTATTTTATCTCATATTTTAAGGGTGGTTATTATGTAGCCTATATAGCCTATATTTGAGATCTTAATTTACGTCGTGGCCTTTTAACAAACCAGAACATGCCCTGCTCGTTATGAAACTACTGCCTCAGAGCATCTCAGGTCAAACAGTGCTGAAGAAAGGTCATAATAACCCAAAAGTATATAGGCTATAACGCAAAATAAATAACAACCATAACAATAATAAATCCATCAAAAAAAAAATAAGTGAAAATGTATGAACTGTGGCTAATCTTCGTGAAGCTTATAAATGTCGGGTATCAGTAAGGACATCTAAATGTGAAGTTAAAACACTTGGTGTGTTGAATAGCTTATTGTAGACAAGTAGCCAAGACGAATTAAAAACCTGGCAGCCACTGACCTGTGAAAAATCATAACCCATGTTTTCAAAAACACCAGAATGATGCACGCGGACAATTACACCCACGCGACCGCACACAGAGAACTGGCGCCTATTATAAATATATTTTTTTTAATTTTGGTGTTGTCAAGTGTAAAAACTTTACGGCCAAAACGTTTTGAGAAATTAATTACATTATAAGTAGGCCTATGCTGTTATTAGCCATATTAGCTGAGTAAATATGCATCTGTAACTTCAACTCTTTTGCAAGAATTCTTTTTAACTCTATTCGTGCGTGCATCATGCACAGACTGAATTATTAAATGTTGTTTTATTCACCATGTTTTATTCTCGGTTATCTTGTGGGTATATTGCCATAACCAGTTCATATGAATAAGGGGGGAAATCCGTCTAATTTGTGTAATTAGACGTAATTACATGCCGATTTACTTACGGTTATTGTTCGCGCTATAGACCTATATTTAACTGTGCTTTTGGGAATAACGTGGAACTAACGTCATAGGTAGACTAGAGTATCTCAGGAAACCAGTCATGCACAAATTGTTTGGTGCTGGAAGATGAAATTTCTCTCATTTTCGGCTACATGTTGCCATTTTTTAGATATGCATTTAAATAGACACATTCAGAATTGTAAGCTTGATAATGGAGGTATTGTGGGGCCACATCCACCAAAACACACATTAGTCGAATATTAATTGGTCCCATTTTCTTGACAAACACTTAAAGTATAGGCTAACTTACTAAAAATAGCGTATGCTTTAAATTGAATAGAATTATTCCCAGAAATTTGGGAATAACTCACAAAATAGCTAAATAATAGAACCAGTATGAGCCAGAGGGATATGTCACATCATGACACTGAAGAAAAATCATAAATATAAATGAAATTGATCAATTTAAAGGAAAATAACAGGAATATTGTAAATAATAAGTTGCGTTACAGACATTTTTCGGTAGCTAATTATTAGCAGTGATGGTGTAACATAGCATATCTAACATATCCGTTTGTCCATATTGTGCGTAAATAGCCTATAATTCTTTTTCATGACATCTCTATGTCTATTTGTATTTTAAGATTGGTTTGACTGCGCACGGCTCCTGCACCTGTTATATGAATTAATTATGTCTTCCAAAAACTGTGTCGGTTTCCAGTTGGTGCTTCCATTGACGTGCTGAGAGACATAGTTCAGAATTTAGAGAAGCAAAATAGATGAAGCATAGGCTACGAATCAGGAAGCTTTATGCCCTACCGCATCAAATATGTGTGAATGTGAGAGAGTGTGCGAGGAAAAGAGAAGGCGGGCTTACACGCAGAAACCAAAGCACAGTTTGCCCTCCTTCTCCAGGAGTCTCTAGTTGAGGAGAAACTCTGAAGCGCGAGAGCTTTCTAACATTAAGCTGCACACGTACACAAACAGAGGGAACGAAACATTTGTATAAAAAAAAACCCTCTCCCTTCACAGGATAGTTTCGACTAGTTAGCATTGCTGAACTGTTTTTATTAGTCCACGGTTTTGTTTTGGTGCAGGTCTGCGCGCGCAATGATGGCCACCTTCCCAGGCCCGGAGGATAACGGCATGATCCTCATGGACACTACCTCGAGCTCAGCGGAGAAAGACCGGACAAAAGACGAACCCCCTCCGGAGAAGGGACCGGACAAATTCGACCCCACACAGAAACCCCCGTACTCCTATGTGGCGTTAATCGCGATGGCGATCCGCGAGAGCTCGGAAAAGCGTCTCACGCTGTCCGGTATCTACCAGTACATCATCAGTAAGTTTCCTTTCTACGAGAAGAACAAGAAAGGATGGCAGAACAGCATCCGACACAACCTGTCTCTCAACGAGTGCTTTATTAAGGTGCCTCGGGAGGGCGGCGGCGAACGGAAGGGGAACTACTGGACCCTGGACCCGGCGTGCGAGGACATGTTCGAGAAGGGCAACTACCGGAGACGACGGCGCATGAAGAGACCGTTCAGGCCTCCACCGACTCACTTCCAACCGGGCAAGTCTCTGTTCGGCGGAGACGGGTACGGTTACCTCTCCCCGCCCAAGTACCTGCAGTCCGGGTTTATCAATAACTCATGGTCTCCCGCGCCTATGCCGTACACCTCCTGTCAGATGAGCGGTGGGAGCGTGAGTCCCGTTAACGTGAAAGGCTTGACCGCGCCGTCCTCGTACAACCCGTACTCGCGCGTGCAGAGCATAGGTCTCCAGGGCATGGTGAACTCTTACAACGGCATGAGCCACCATCATCACCACCACCATCACACGCTCCCTCACGCGCAGCAGCTGAGTCCCGCGACGGCGGCGCCTCCTCCGGTGTCCGGCGGGAACGGGACGGGGCTTCAGTTCGCCTGCGCGCGCCAGCCCGCGGAACTCTCCATGATGCACTGCTCGTACTGGGACCACGAGAGCAAACACTCCGCACTGCACGCGCGAATCGATATATAGATCAAACACAGATCAATACTGCCCTCGCGAATAGACTATAAAAACAAGGTCCAGCGATCTCAAAAAAAAAACACATTTCGTAAGTTGTGCGGGGACTTATGGAGCCTCGAATTATGGAAGCACGGGTATCCAATCCTGCCTGATGCAAGGTTTCATATTTTTCTTCGCAGACATTTGTGTTCTGAATTTGTATAAACTGTTCATTCATATAAGAAGATGGCCAGATCATCGAAGGTTTATCATCTGTATGGAATTACAAATCATGTTTACCTGAATCCGTTCACAACATTCTGTCAATGACTTTGGAGTGAAGTATTGGGTATTCTGAACCCTTTTCCCAATTCATATTTTTTTATTGTCTTTGCTTTTGAATGTTTAAGGATGCAGTGGAGCTCTGGACAGGTAACCCGAAGAGACACAAACACACATGTATACACCTGTGTTTTGGCCTCTTGATTCCGTGATTAAGGGTCTCGTAGAGGTCAGAGCACGTGACTGCCAGTTTGTACTGTTTTGTATGTACTTTTATTTGTAATTAAATAATTTTAATGTCTATGACACATTGGGACCATGTTTAGCACTTTTCAGTTTTTTTTTTAAATAGAGCTACTTTTTATTCTTTAATAAACTCTTTGTCAACATGACACTGATTTTGGATTTTATAATTTATAGAGGCTATAATTATGCTATTATTATTATTATTATTATTATTATATAACAAGATTAGCTATTTGAATCTGAGTGCTCTGAACTGTTTAGCCAACTTTCTGGCCTTCCATTAATATTTTATTGCAGCGTGTTTTTTCAGGCATTAATATAGAGTTTTATGCGAGATAATTTAGCCAACTGTATGAAAATAGTTTCCAAATAGAACTACGTCGAAAATTATTTCTAAAAACGACTTCTAAAGTTTCTCGATCGTGTAAAAGTCAATTTTATGCGAATACTTATGACGATATTGGGCCTTAGATGAGGGGAAATTGCGTCAACTTTTAAGACAAATTATTTAGCTGGATTTGTAAATATTTAGCCCGGTCAAATCAATGTATTCGCAATTACTGGCCGCATCTGGTGTCAGCTTTTTAACATGTCGCATATTTCACATGAACAGTTTATCGCATTTTATTTCGTGTCTCTGAAAATAATTTTACTTGAACCAGGCCTAGTTGCTGTAAAATACATTGCAAGTATCTCTGGGAATTTATTATAGCCTAATATGCACATCTGAAAAACTAGATTTTTTTTAAATAAAATGTATGTTTTTGCACGATTCAATTTTCCATAAAGAAAAATTTACGCAAACATTAAAATAACATAGCCTATTTTGATTGAAACATTTTTTACATAATATAGCTAATGTTTAATAAATCACAGTTAATATACAGTGAAATAATTGCCAATGTAGCCTAATGAAACTTTCGAAAATATATTTTAGGATAATGTAATAGTGAAAGTTAAAGCGTCTTCGCATCATAAGGCTGAACGGCTATTACGGGCCTAAAACGTTAAGTAGCTAAACAGTGTTTTATACAACTAGATTAGGCCTAGGCTATATAGTGGATTCGTTGAGTTAATGATAAGGATCGTTATTTGAGTAGCCTATCGAATATTTGAACATTACATTAATAAAACGATGAGACATGATTAATTTTTAACAAAAAAAAATAAGGCTAAAAAACATTATACTGAGAAGTTGGTTTTGATTGTTCGAATGTATCCATAGGCCTATTCTTTATTTAAATTTAATTTACGTTTTTAATCATTAGAGTTATAGCTAATCTTAAACCTTTTCTTCGATATTTGGACGATCGGCTTATTATTGAGCTATCTCCCCCGTCGTGTCCTCTCCAGGAGCCTGCAGGTGTGCGTCACACAACGCGCCCGCATGCAGGATATAGCGCGCTCAGGGTCAGTGAGGGGCCCCTGTGCGTGTGTCCCAAAAAGCGCATCGGGGAATGTTGTCACAAAAGAACTTTTCTCTTCCTGAAATATATTTAATGGGGTTGTTCAAAGGTGGTTTGTTCACCCTTAAGGCAGTTCATCTACAGGACACATGTAGGCTATAGGCCTAGAAAATATTCACACAAATGCTTTTCATTTCATTTAGTTTTGTTAGTTCATTGAGTTTCCTTGAGTTGGCTTGGCTAAATATATAATTTACTATATAATTTTCATATGTGATTTAGAAACCAATTATATTCTAATAATACAATATTTAATCTAAGAATAATAATCATCATCATAATTTAGAGTCTACTTTGAGTTTCTATTAATTAAGTGTTGAATTATTAATTGCTTGTCAATTAATGTGGTTTTGGGGGATAGCCTAGATTCTTGTGATTATTTCGTATAGATTATAGCCTATAGCCTATTTACACAATCGCTGCTTGTTTCGTCTGAGCCGCGTTTCCCATATGCATCGGAACAAATGCGTGTGTTATCGTCCTTGATCTGCTGTCGTAGCCTATAGCCTAAGCTGCTCAAGACAGAAGACGGACACCTGCAGCCCCCTGCAGGACACCTGCTGCATTACATCACACATATTAGGCTATTATCACACCTTCAGAAAAATGTAAATATAATAATAATAATAATAGGCGACATATTATGTAGCCTATTCTTATTATATTTACATATTTATTAAATCAATAATACATTAATTCAGATCTAAATTAAATAAAATATGACTAAATGAATTAGACAGGTTAGGCTTATTGGCTACACTGATTTCAGCAACATAGTCCTCACCACAAATTGGTATGATTGTTGCATAACATGAAATTCAGAGGAAGTGGATATTGTTTTAAGGTGGAAATGTACCAATGTACCAATGCAGTCTGATAAAAACGGGAGAAACATGTCAATGAACCTCTAATTGAGCAGGGAATAGCCTAGATCGTCAATGATTAATCGCGATTAATCGCATCCAAAATAAAAGTTTGTGTTTACATAATATATGTGGGTGCACTGTGTAGCCTATAAATATTTTATATGTAGGCCTATAAATACACACACATGCATGTATATATAAGAAATATATATATATATATATATATATATATATATATATATATATATATATATATATATATATATAACATTTATATTTATATATAATATAAATTATATATAAATCTATATACAGTATATACATGAAAATATTTCTTAAATAGGCCTACAAGCATGTGTGTGTGTGTATGTGTGTGTGTGTGTGTGTGTGTGTGGATGCGATTAATCGCGATTAATCGTTTGACAGCCTATAATTTAAAAAAATACTTTAATCTTTTCTATCAATTAGCTAAATGAGAAGTAAGCCTATTTATACCAGTTAATGGAAAAGCCGCGTTATTTAAGTTTCAGCACTTCATGACACTCACTTAGAGACTCTTAATAGTAGGCCTACTTAAACAACACGTTTGCCTCCATTCCCTGTGAATTTCAGTTGCCTGCTTTGTTTGTAGCAATAGGCTTTTATTTGTCTGAAATCAGTGTGGGCCTAATTTATTTCGCCTACTAATAATTCATGTATCATATGCCTATTTTAAGATAACATTAAGTTTAATATGAGGCTACATAGTGAAGCGCAATGAGGAGTAGTGGTTGTTGTAGATGATGAGATGAATGAGGGGGTCTGCTGCAGAATAAACGGAGGAACGCATTTCCTAAAGAAGAGTCTGTTCCACACACTCGCGCGGGGGATTGTGGGATTTACAGCGGACGTCGTCAAAAAAGATTAGAAATGCTCATCTTTATGCTAAAATGGTGATAAACGCTGGAGGGTATAGCCAGCCGCTGTGAGTGATAGCCTACCAGTGCCTTACTCGTGCTGCATTGGCCTTACACATTTGAATTCATATTTTAAATACATTCTGGATGCTTTCGGTATAAACTGTGGCTGGGTCAACAAGTCACCTTTTTATTTATTTATAAAGCGTTTTTTACAATAGAGATTGTTTCAAAGCAGCTTTCACAGTGAAAATAAAACAACAGAGTTGGTTTCTGGTACAGCAGATCTAGAAGAAAACAGTGTCATAATCCAGTTTAAGTAAATTCAGTGATGCTTCTTTTTTGTTATTAATTTAGTTCACATATATATATATATATATATATATATATATATATATATATATATATATAGCTATAGAGAAAACAGTTACGTGCAGCTCAAAGCAGTTCTGATATAATAATGTCAATAAGTAGGCAGATCAAATATAATATAAATGCAAATATAATAGGCTAGGCCTTGAGTGTCCCCAACTAAGCAAGCCAAATGCCAAAGGTGACAGTGGCGAGGATCCAAAAGTCTAATAGGTGTGCTTGTGTTTATGTTGAGGTTTATATTACATTGGTACACATGGCACATGTGTGAGTAAGTGTAAGATATTTCTATAGGCTACAATTACATTTGGAAAGTAAATGTTTCGGGAACAACAGTTGTTGTGACATGCACTTCCTTCGAATTAATTCTGAATTAAGGATATATTGCATCCTTGTTATGAGGTCGTGGGTTTGTTGCGGACAGAATGAAATCTATCAAGACGAATGAGGACAAATTGTTCTTCTTTGATCATATATACAGCATTTGACTCAGAGGCGCGTGAGAACACACACGCACGCGCGCACGTTAATCTCGCGCTCACGGCTCCACGAGTGTGCGGTGGTCCTGAGGTTTCCTCGGACTGACCTGGCCTCTAGTGTCAACACGGGTTGTCGGTTTCCCAGTGCTCGGGCACACAATTGAATTCCCGAGATTGTTGGGAAAGGTTTCAACTGGACAGCAGTGGTTTGCACGAGCGCACCTCGCCCCGCGCGCGCCCATTGAACAGAGGAGAGGGGTCAGCTCTGTTTGCCATACACAGGAAAATAGCCAAAGATTTGATTTGCACAAAATCCGGCCATTGTTACGAAGCACATGATTTTTGTCTGAATCCAAAATAATTTGTTCAGTTGAGCTGAGTGATTTCATTTTATCGTTTTCCTCCTTTTTCATTTGGACATGGAATGAAGATTCACCCTACGTGATGTTTTCTGTTATTGGCTTTGATGAACAATAGATGACACTAGAAGCATGCCAGAATTATTATTGGGGTGTATTATGATACTCCACAGTCGTTTATAAATAGGAAATGTACATACAGTTTTGTATGGGCGAGAAAGGACGTGCAGATGTCCATAATTATGTTAAAAAACGGTCAGCTAAAAATAAGTGATGTGTCATTTTCCTGTACAGATAATGAAGGAGATTCTTGCTAAGATCACGCAGAGACCTCAGGATGACCCCGGTGCCAAGGTCACTCAGATGCTATCATGCATTTGTGTATTATTTAACATTATGCATGCCAGATTTTTTAAATAATACAATAAATATAATCATGACATCTTTAAATATCTCTCTGTTAGAAGAGTTAATAGTCAAGTCACCTTTATTTATAGCACTTTTACAATATTGTATAGCCTAGTATATTTACACTGTCTCTTCTGCTCACCAATCTATTTGATTAAAATTACAAAAAAACAGCAATACTGTGAAATATTACTAAAAGTTTAAACAACTGATTTATATGTGAATTTATAGAAAAATGTAATTTTATTCCTGTGATCAAAGCTGTATTTTCATCATCATTACTCCAGTCTTCAGTGTCACATGATCCTTCAGAAATCACTGAAGATGATGATTATGATGATCAAGAAACATTTATGATTATTATCAATGTCAGTTATTTACATCTTTATTTCAGGATTATTTGATGAATAGAAAGTTCAGAAGAACAGCATTATCTGAAATAAAATCTTTTGTAATGGTAAACACTACCGTTCAAAAGTGTGGGGTCAGTAGTTTTTATTAAATTAATAAATTTTGGTGGGAGAAAATAAAATAAATCAATACTTCTATTCATCAAAGATGAGTTAAATTGATAAAAACGTTACAGTAAAGACATTTATAATGTCACAAAGATTCGATTTCAAATAAATGCTGTTCTTTTGAACTTTCTATTTATCAAGAATCTGATTTTTTACACTGTTTTCAAAATTGATAATAATAATTAATGTTTTTTTGAGCATCAAATCATATTATGTGATTTCTGAAGGATCATGTTTGCCTCATATTTAACAATATTGTAACGTTCATTTATTTATTTTTTAATCAAATAAATGCAGCCTTGGTGAGCCGAAGAGACTTTTTAAATACTAATTATTTATTCTTAGATAGCAGATTATGTTTAAAAAAGCAGAAGGAATGCGATCCCATTAACATCCCATGAATTTGAATCAGCAAAACTTTATGACAACATCCAGGATCTGCTAACATCTCTATAATATAAATATTGTAGGCTACTCTAGCGGACAACAAAACAACAACAACAACAAAAAGCCACAAAAAAATCCAACAAAGGTCTCATCTGCAGGCTTCACAGGTTGATAGTGAAGATGTCCCGTCTTTATCTCCGCTTCTCTTTCACTCGTGTGGAGTTTCACATCCTCAGTGAATCATCCTAAGACGTCATCTAACCGACATTTTTGACCATACGTCAACATCCGACATTTTAGGGTACCCTTTAACCTCAGTTAGATGACGCTATCTAATCCTAACCCTACCCCAGACCTAAACCTACCTGCGTCATCTAACTGACGCTAAAGGTAAAGAATCAATTGACGGGTTGACCCTAAAACGTCGGATCTTGACGTATGCTCAAAAGCGTCAGTTTGATGACGTCTTGGGATGAGATTGTGTTGACACCTGAGATCTCAAAGCTTTGCTTCTAAATCTAATTAAGAAGCAAAAAATGCCCTTTCAAGCAATTACCTCTTGGCCAAGGTTCACAATTAAACAAATGATTATATTATGATATCCATAATTACACGCCTAGGCATGGGGGATCCTTTCAAGTGGCATGTGTGTGTCGTTACAGCTGATGAGATTAGGAGTCGGGCCGCTTCGGGTCCCGTTGACGGGATGCTTAATGGAATAAGGATGGAATGGGTGAATAATGCAAGCATGCTGTCCGCGGCTGCACTCCTCTAATGTGAACCAGTGAGTGGCGCATTGCAGCCCTGAACCATCGCATAACTGGCAGACGTTAACAACACAATTGATGGTTGCAATGAATAATAATAATAATAATAATAATACATGTGATCATTCCCTAAATAAATACTGTTTTTTTTAAAGAAGTCTCTTCTGCTCACCAAGGCTGCATTTATTTGAGAAAGAAAAATCAATAATAATATTGTTAAATATTATTACAATTTAAAATAACTGTTTTCTATTTTTATATATTTTAAAATGTAATTTATTCCTGTGATCAAAGCTGAATTTATCATCATCATTACTCCAGTCTTCAGTGTCACATGATCCTTGAGAAATCACTCTAATATGATGATTTGATGCTGAAAACAGTGTAAAAAATCGGATTCTGTGATGAATATAAAGTTCAAAAGAACAGCATTTACTTGAAATGGAATCTTTTGTGACATTATAAATGTCTTTACTGTAACCTTTGAATCAATTTAACTCATCTTTGATGAATAAAAGTATTGATTTATTTTATTTTCTCCCACCAAAAGAATAAATAAAAATTGTTACTGACCCCAAACTCTTCTTGGCTCTAGAACCTTAAAAGGTTCTATCAGCGCTACGTATTTGGAACCCCTAAAAGGTTCTATACAGAACTCTTTTTGAAGGGTTCAATAATTAGAACCGTTTAGGGTTCTGTGTAACCAGGAAAAGGGTTCTATGTGGAACCTTTTAGGTTCATTCATTATCATTTGTTTTGTCCTTTCCGGATTAAATGTTTCATATTATTGACAAACATCAAGACCCTAAAATGTATTTATGAATGCATGTGAATGATCACACATTTCAAGATATGAGGGTTAGAAAATGTATATATTTCTGTCATTTTATGTAGTTAATCAATATCACACGAAGAGTGCCATTTCAGGTTTTCTCCTCCAAAAATCAGCATGATTAAAATGTGATAATAATTACAACTACAAAATGTTGCAGAATAATGTAATATATGAATGAATAATAGCCTATGAAGAACCTTTGTGCCAAAAGATTTTTTTCTTGTCATTATAGAACGTTTTTTAGCATAAAAGGTTCTTTGGGGAACCCCAATGAACCCTTTTTTCTAAGAGTTTTGAACGGTAATGTTTAATGTAAATAAAGTTAAATGTAAATAACTGTTTTCAACATTGATAATAATCAGAAATATTTTTGAGCATCAAATCATCATATTAGAGTGATTTCTGAAGGATCATGTGACACTGAAGACTGGAGTAATGATGATGAAAATTCAGCTTTTATCACAGGAATAAAATTACACTTATATATTCACATAGAAAACAGCTGTTTAAGATTATAATAATATTTCACAATATTATGGTTTTTTTGTATTTTTAATCAATAAAATACAGTTTTGGTCAGCAGAAGAGACTTCTTTTAAAAACATAAAAAATCTTACTGATCACACACACACACACACACAGTCATCTGAGTGAAAGCGGGTTTGAGCTTTGAAACCTGATCTCCTCCGGCTGTCCTATTTCTGCCTCGCCTCACCACAGGAATGGCTGGAGAATGTTCCGGGAATGTTTGGAAAGGCTTATCAGGAGAACTCAGCTCTGATCATTCCTAACTGAAACATGACGGACAGTGACTGCGTCAGCCGGCAGGATTTAAGAAACACCAGCATAACCAGTAATCTGAGAAATGAGACAGTCTGTCCAACACATCTAATGATGAACAGGGACACTTCAGGATAATGGCCGGAATGGGGAAAAGGTTATTTCTGAATACTGGAAACCACTTAATAAAGTTGATTCATTTTGATAACTGTAGAATTAAGATTGATTGGGACGCGATAGTTTATCTTCTGGCTTAGTGTGTGAAGATAAAGCCCTAGCTGACTGTGAGACCGCATCATCAGCACTGTAGAGCTTCATCGCTGTGTCATCATGAGGCAAAGGCATCATCATGTAGCCTAATTTCTCATTAAAATGTAGCATGTAGTATTTATCTACTGTTTGTCCTTGTGTTTTATTCTCGGTTTCAATTCTGTCCTGTTGTTTATATCCTGTTGTTTATAGTCATGTTTCATAATTAACTCATCAGCTAAATCATTAACTCACTGATGGCCGGAGATGCCGCTCACTTATGGCCGCTGGAGATGCCGCTCACTTATGACCGCTGGAGATGCCGCTGCACTGATGGCTGCTGGAGATGCCGCTACACTCGTGACCGCTGGAGATGCCGCCGGAAATGCCGCTTCGGGATGCCGATGCCGCATTTTGCGCTTGCTCTCTCTCCCATTCGCTTTTCATAATGAGGTCATAAAATTGTCATAACTAATATTTTACATGGAAACATGAAAATGATGCACAACTAAATCAGTAAGATGTGTTCATTTCATGTTTCTATTGTCAGAATTTGTTGTTGTTTTTTGTCCCATCCACCCAAACATGCTGAAATAAAACAACTAAAATAAAACAACCCAATTCTGACTATAGAAATTTTGTTGCAGTAATAAATATGTTTAATAAACAGTTTATTGGGGATGGGACCAGCCAACCTTTCTATTTTTAATTATTATTCATTTTAATTCTTTTTTTTTTAATGAATTTTGGACCTGAACCCATTTTTCTTACTCGTTTACACTTTCTAAAGTCTTCTTTTATCTCGATTATGCATGTTGTATGAATTGTGGATATATTTATGATTGAGAAATAACAAACATTGACTCTTAACAGGAAAACATAACAGAACAGAAAAAGATGCATTTAAAATTATATGGAGTAAATCAAGGATAAGATGTCAAGGATTTTATATCATAAATCAAGGATAAGATGTCCTGCTGTCCCTATCACTTAAAACGTCCCATCCCAATCAGCCAAAGGGGTTTAGGCTCAGTTTACATTAAGGGTAAGCATCCTTTCATTATAATATAAACTTGTTTCGTTCACATCTTCAGTATTACAGAAATTACGTTTTTAATGTAGCTATGGCAATAAACCTTGAACATGGTGGAAATTCAAAAACTGTCCCAATCACTCTTATTTGGCCCAACATGAATCCAAAGACCAAATTGTTTTTAGAACGTGACAATTTGACATTTTCTCACCCCAAAAGGACATACACGGATGCAAACTTGCACTACCCGCCAACAGCACTAGATGTCTGCAGACACCACACAAACACACACGACGCAAGCGTAACAGGTCCTTCTTCAGCAACTAAATAAGGAAAAATAGCATAACATGGATTTCCCCCCCCCCAAACTCGCTCGTTAAAATACCCGAGTGAACTTGTTTTCTAATTTCGCTCATAAATAAAAAAAAATAGAATAGTTAAAAAATAGTCAGTAGGCCTAAATTATGTTAAATACGACCTATTAAATAACACTGAAAACAAGAACAACAACCAATCCGTTAAAATAGTCGTTCCTTAAAAAGGAGTGTTGTTAAGGGGGGGAAAGGGAAAAATTGACCAAATCTGTAAATGTAGCCTACGTATAGTGTTTACGTCCACAGCACCCTCCTCGTCATCTCATCCCTGAGGAATCATGCGTTAGTCGAGTGTGAGAGTGTGTATGAGAGAGAGATACATGCAGTTCGCCGGGCCTAGTCTGTCTGCGAGGAGATATTCACACGACATTAAAAACATTCACGACTGCGTAAGTTGTCATAGCATTACATTATGTCTATTTCCGGGTGAAATCACGGCTCAGAAGTTCGTGTGTCTGCGAACTGTTGACAAAATAGCGGTTGCGTGTGGAAAGGGAGGGAGTGCAAAGCAAACAGGGAGAAAAAAAATCCCCGAGCGGTAGCTTGTTTCACTCAGTCAGCCTGCGGAAAGAAGCAGGAAGAGGACTAGAGCTGTTCACCTGTCGAGTGGAAGACTGCACTGGACATTTGAAGGAGAAGAATACCCTGCTTGTGTCTTCTTACTTTGATTGAAACCTGCCCGATGGTGTTTTGGGGAGTTCAACCCAACTTCGAACGTTCAGTTTCCGCGAATCCCACAGAACTGGCGTCGGACATTCCATTCCGGTGGGATAATCTATTCTAAAGGTGAGCGTTCTGTGCTGGGAAGTGTTTCGTGTTCTGTGGTGTGTCGTGTGTGTATTGCAATGAGTGGCGTAGATTTGCGTTACATTGCATTGATCTCGCCGCCTCGATGTTATTTATTTGTTAATAATATGCCGTCGGATACGCTTAGACTGCAAACATGACACATTCGTGGAGAAGTGCTTTAGTGCTCCATCCTGGGTCAATTATTATGTATTCCTTTTTATATAAAAACGTAGAAGTAGCATGTTTCTGTGTAAAAGTTTCAGACGTTTTTTTAGATTTGGAGTATTGACCATTCAGATGCAGAGTTGACATCTGTTTGGTTACTTATGAACGCTTTCACTTGCTTATTAAACATTGGCTTTTAAAAAGAGCTTATTTTAGGTTAAAGAATCATAGTTCTATCATTAAACAATGGATTGTGATACATCATTACGATCCCACTCGTTAAAATGTAGGATTGCTTGGATGACAAGTTTACCTGACTGGACATAAACGTGTGTTTACCGGACAGGGAGGCGCGACTTCGGTTGTTTGTGTCATAGACGGATGCGATGGCATAATACTGGACTAAACTATGACTCAACATGCATATGGACATGAGCAATGAACCACAGGACACGCCCACAGGCCGTTCTCCAACCCTGTGCATATTCTACATACAAATGAAAAGAACTTTCTGGATCTTAACTCGTTCCAGACTATTCAGAACTTGGAATTCTTAAAATTCCTTCTTGGAATATTCCACAGGAGAGGTTCTCCATGTCTTGGAAGACACTACTGGAGAGGCTCTCCAGGTCGGACGTTCAAGGCAGGTCAACTCCGTCTTCAGTTTGACGTCATTCCCCAAGGTGGTGGCGATTCAATCAACATTTCATAGTTGTTTCCCATTGAATAAGAAAATATTCTGATTTCCATATTGTGTGGAATGCAAAATAAGTTCAAAAGTGGGTCGAAATTTAAACCCAAAGATTCTCACTTATGGCCCCCACAGTTTTTTTGCTTGTTTTAGTTATAGACTTGGTCTTTTAACCAACATATTTAGCAAAACCCCAATTTTTCCTGACATATTCTCTCATTTTTGTATTTTTTTTCTAAAATGGCATCTAAATGAAATAAATATAGGGTATGCAGCTACACTGTAAAACAATTATATGATGAATAAGTTACAACCTATGTTGTTACGTTGATTTAACTCATCAAAATAACTTAAGCAATTTTCAACTTTTTTCAGAAGCTAGGCTATAGGCTACAAGATTCAGCCATTTCATCATTTTAATGTTATTTAAGTTGAAATGACTTAAACATCCAAGGCAATTTGACTGTACTTATAAATTTTGTTTTTACAGTACAATCACACTATCGTACGCATACAAATTCTAAAAATGTGGATAAAAGTGTATGCGCTCAGTTGAGGCAGGTACTTTTTTTATCCGATAAGAAGACATGCGCATAAACGACAATAGAAAAACATTTACTGAATGAATCCTTTGATGCGCAACAAAAAACCTCACATGATTTTACCTCAACACAGGATTAACCAATCACAGCACTCAGCATCTCAAATGTTGGTTTGGTCGTTCTGACATTCAAAATCTGTCATCGAACCTCAGTGGCTTCCCTGGTTACAACAACCATTTTCATTACGGATATTTTGGGAGAATTTTGTTTTCCTGAACACATGAAAGGTCATCTTCAGTCAGATAGAATGTTTATGTGTGTGTGTGTGTGTGTGTGTGTGTAAGACAAATGTGTTTTTTGTGAGTTGTTCTTCTTGGCCCTCACACACACACATGTGACCGGAGCTTCAGAGAGACTTCGGTGGCAGACTGTGATGTCATCAGTCAGGGGACACAAACACTTTGGGATGCCCACACACACTCGCTCCCAGTCAGAAGAGAGGTCACTGTGGTGACAGGGCCCGTGAATGGGCTGATTCTCTCAGTCATGTGAGAGCACAGTGTGTGTGTTTGTTTTAGAGGCGCAGGAAAACATTTTTCCTTAGAAATGGGGACAGACACACACACACACACATAAACTCCCATGGCCGACTGTATGGTTTAAAGAGCAGATTATTTATCGGAGAGCCAGTTAGCATTAAGAATCTTTAATGTTGTAATGTTTTAGAAACAATAACAATATTAAATGTCAACAAAATTGTCCCTTTAATACGCTTGAGGTCATATTGCGCATGTTATCGTAAAGAAAAAAATGTTTGTCTTCGCAGTCTTTCATCAAAATGTAATAACTTGCTCTGCCTTTGAATCAAATTACATAGGCTGTGCAGAATCCTTTTGGATAATGGTAGGTTTTGTAATTCTGTTAGTCATTGTAGATAAAACCTTGCCAATAGTTAGTAATTCGATGCTGATTAACTCTAATGTAATCCTGCAAGTGACCCTGCTCCGCCTAGTCTATGTGATACTATGTAATACTGTCCGGGATTAGAAATTAAAAAAAAAAAATGACTAAGATGAAGAAGATAAATAAGTGAATCCTTTCAGCTCAATAGCACGCAAACTTGGGAAAAGCACGCAAACTTGGGAAAAGATCATTTTTGTGGCAGTCAGACAGAAATGTTCTATGCAACTGTTTTCAAGAGGGAAACATTTCTAGTTTCAAACATTATTTGTTGTTCTTCAGACAAACCTCTTTAAAAGAAAAAAGTATCAGCTGTATGCAATGTACAGTAAAACGTTTAATTCACATTGAGATCCCCATATCTCTGGGATGTAGAATTTTTACCAGATGATATGAGTTGTGTATTTTACCAAATGACTACAATTATATGTAATTTGGCTCCAAATCTTGGGTGAAAATTCCACAAAAAAGTGGATTACTCAGTAAATATTCATCCATAACATTTTATATTTTGGCTTTCATCACTAATTGTTATTTGCATTTTTCTTGTCTTGTCAAACAAATTTTGTCTTGTCTTGTTCATAAAAAATATGAACTATCAAAAATTACAGGGAAAGATTCGAAAATTTGTTTGATTTGACACAGAATGACCCAATCGATTTGAAAAAGGTAGAGTTCCTCTTAGTGGTTTGATATTTCGATACACCAATACCAGCTGCGTTCTCGCTCTCTCTCCTCTCTGACGGGGACAGTTTGACAAACACACTCCTCCTATCGCTTACCTGTGTCGTTCACTCCAGTTGAATAGTGTTGGGTCCTAAAGTATTGCGCATAATTGTACTGATTTCCTCAGGTTTCGCGCTCACACCAAAAGAGCGTGCACCACCGATCTTTTTAAATGACGCTCTCATAAAGCCACCTCTCAGACAAATTTAGTTCTTGGCTTATTTGGCTTAAATGGTCAAATACACACAAAATTAGGTTAAAATGCCCGTCATGGCGAGCATTCACGTAAACAGTCAATATTGGAACATAAATAGTTGAGAAAAAAACGCATGTTGTATAACAGTTGGATCCGTGCTTAAGCTTTAGGGGAATTTTACTCGACACCGTTTTCAACTAGAAACGTAAAACTTTTAATGCGTTTTGTGCATTTGTTTACACGACAGCTGCGTAAACATCTGTAAACGCTAACTTTTGAAAATGGGTTTCTAAGTGCAAGTTTTTGAAAACGGTCACTGCATAAACAACAAAAGTGTAGATCTCTAAAGACGATGACGTCATGCACATGCGTATTACGTGTTCAGTCTACAGTGTTTCATCGCCATCTAATGGCCTGGCAGAGGAATGCAGTGATTTTTGTCGTTTTCGCGGATCTGAGTGAATCGGGATCGTTTTGACAAAATCTTAATTTTAATTTTAATGTATGAAACAGTTTCTTACTGGTTTTCATATTTTATATTTAAGTGGTCAAATAAAATCAATCAATCAATCAATCTGTAAGTGGAAAACTCAAAGGAAACACATTTCCGTTTTAAGCATATCCTTGTTGTGTAAACATAGCCTTAAAGGGATAGTTCACTTTGAAATACATTTTTGATATGCTTTAGCTTGCCTTAAGTGCATCCAAGATATAGGTGTCTTTGTTTCCACAGTATTTTCAATTTTGGTATTTTTCGGTCAAACCATTTGTGTTATCAGTCAGATAATGGAGGTCTATGGGGTCCACCTCAAAGAGCATGCACAGAGAAGTCCAAATTAAACATGAATCAGTGACTCGTTAATGTAAGTACACATTGATGGCCTAAAACATGAAACGAGCGGTTTGTGTGAGAAAATGAACAGTATTTATATCATTTTTACCTCTTGTAACCACAGCCACAAAGCGCCCACGCCCTCAGATCACTTGGACGTGGCTGTGGTTACAAGAGGTAAAAACAATATAAATACTGTTCGTTTTGTGTCTTAGGCCATCAATGTGTACTTACATTTACGAGTCATTAAATCATGTTTAATTTGGACTTCTCTGTGCATGCTCTTTGAGGTGGTGACCATAGACCTGCATTATATGACTGACAGACAAGAACGGTTTGACCTAAAAATATAAAAATCTAAACTACTGTGGAAACAAAGACACCTACATCTTGGATGCCCTTGAGGTAAGCTAAAACATACCAAAAATGAATTTCAAAGTGAACTATCCCTTTAAAGTGACAACAGTCTAATTAACCTGCCGCTGTTTGTCATGTTAATCAAAGAACAAAAGACAAAGAGTAAATCGCTTCTGCTCTTTAATTGTAAGCATTACCAAAGTTAGACCCACCTAAAAAACTTAAAACCATGTTTATTCCATTTGTCTCATTATTCTATTGTATTTATTTGTGTTGTATTGTTTGCAATTTGTCCATTTGGTTTTAATTTGTTGACCGTTTACCTGTCTGTTTTGTAAAAATTGTTCAAAGTTTCAAGGAAGCTGTATAAACAACAAAATTACCCAAACTATCACGTTGATAATAAATAAAAAAAATGTATATTTCATTTATATACGTGGCAGATTTCCCCATTGTGTTGAAAATGGTATTGAATATTAATATTTTTCAAGGTATATCTACGTTAGAAATTCTAGCATCGCTAGACGATACTTAAAACGGAGAAGATGTTCCTTTGAGTTTTCCGCGTTCAGACTATTCGGTTGCATTAAGATGTCATCAAGCCTTGTTGGAAGTGTGAGTCACTGATGTTCTTTCAGGAGGGGAGGTTTCCACAATCCACAGTGCAAACCTATCCTGCTCTGCTCTAGTCCTTTCTTATCTGTTTCAGTAAGAGCCTCCGATTAAGACCCCTAAATGAGTCGTAGTGACTGGATGTGTTGAGTTCTACAGAGCTGCCTTTTCTTGGATAAAATATGGCCATTTGTGGCATGATTTAAACATTTTTGGAAGTGTCAAAACAGGTTTTTACTCGAGTGACACAAGTGTCAGAAAGTGGTTATGCTTTCATTTTAAATTGTCTCTGCACCGGTGTTTGTGCCCATAATTTGATCAGTTAGTGTCAGAACAGTCAGTACAAAACATCTGCGCTCATTTCCTGCTCATTTCCTGTGGAAATGAACTGGGATGTATGAGTGATCGTTTTAATTGAGTCATGCCAGCCTTCACACCACGCTTTTCTTCAATTCGCATGTGGCATCACATTTGCACAGTTGTCTTTTCTCTTTGATAACAGCTGAATTGCGTTGTCGTCTACAAACCTGATCTCCATGCGTATGCGCACTGTAACACCTGTATGCACACCTGTGCACTTGTGTGATCTGCTGCAGTGAACAGAGCGAGAAGCGTGCCTGTACCTGGATTCCTACAGTTCCCTGCACACGAGTCGGGACACGCTCAAGAATGCAGTTTCGAGGAACGGGAAAGGAGGGAGTGAAACATACTAAGAGAATAGATGGAAGAGAGGAGAAAAGTGTTAGAGCAGATACTATTGATTTGAGTCTTTACTATGTTGAATATGCTTTGAGAAGTGATTACAAGCGTGTGTGTGTGTGTGTGTGTGTTGAGGTGCTTTTGTAAGTGCCTATTTTGCGTGTGTGTTTGAAGGATCAAGAGGCTTATCTTTGTAATTTGACCGAGTGAGAAATTTGAAAGTGTGCTGAAGTGTGCTAAGTGTGAACACACACTGACACACACACACACATATACTTGGCTTGTTGCTATCTATTTTAAGCCCCTTTTCTGATCAAGTTTTCTGTGCCCCATATATCCAAGTCATTGAATATTTAGTATCTGACTGACAATATCAAGTTCCAATTCGATACTTGCATTTTGCTACTAGTGCTTGGTGCACACTTCAAGTACATTAAAGTGATTAAAATCAATCCAGTGTACAGGGACGCACAGAGAGTTTCTCAGGGGCTCAAATGCAAAATAGGGGCATCATTCACTATTGAGTAGTGGAATGAAAAAAAAAAGTGGATTTAAAGGATCAGTTCATTTCAGAATAAAAATTTCCTGATAATTTACTCACCCCCATGTCTTCCAAGATATTCATGTCTCTTCATTCAAAAATAAATTAAGGTTTTTGAGGAAAACATTCAAGGATTTTTCTTAAAGATTTTTTTTTTATATAGTGACTTCAACGTGGATCGATAGGTTGAAGATTTAAATGTAAGTTTCAGTGCAGCTTCAAAAGATCTCTACACGATCCCAGCTGAGGAATAAGAGTCACTCTTATCTAGAAAAAAACATTTACTTTTTAACCACAAATGCTCGTCTTGCACTAGATTACAGATGCACCACAAATTACGTAATCATGTTGAAAGGACATGTGTGACGTAGACAGAAGTACCGACTTAGTGTTTACAAATCCAACGGTAAAACAATGATGTCGGACCATTTTGCAGTTGGAGGAGTAAATGAGATGGAGTTTTACACCCTACTCCACCTTTCCAATGTGATTACATAATGCATGATGAAGTCGTGGACACACAAGACGAGAATTTGTAGTTAAAAAGTATATACATTTTTTTGTTGTTGTTTGTTTTAAGAAAATGACTGATCGTTTCTCTAGATAAGACTCTTATTCCTCGGCTGGGATCATGTAGAGATCTTTGAAGCTGCACTGAAACTCACATTTGGACCTTCAACCCGTTGGACCCTGTTGAAGTCACTAAATGGAGAAAAATCCTGGAATCTTTTCCTCAAAAACCTTAATTTCTTTTCGACTGAAGAAAGAAATACATGAATATCTTGGATGAGGGTGATTAAATAATCAGGAAATTTAAATTCTGAAGTGAACTAATCTTTGAAGGCTATAATGCATGAAGCTCACAGTGTCAGAATCTGTCAGAAGCAGCAAGTGCATCCCATAGCAACGAACGCAGACATAAATAAACAGTAAAAAAATTACTTTCGAGTGATTCATTAATAGTGTGTGCATCAAATATGTTAAACACGGAAAGTTCGAATGTGTGTGACCTGCAACAGAATAAAGCATCGCTTAGGATAGCCGATACCGATCAGTTATAAACATGCTTAATCGTCCCCAATACTGATCCTTACGCTGTCCAATGTTAAATTTGAGTCGTCATGCAAAACGCAATAAAAAATACGTGATGCTTAATAGAGCTGCTCGAGCTGGATGAATTAAGAATTACGATTGTTGTTTTTTTTTTTCAAACAGAGATCACGATTCTCCCACGAATCTGAACAGACAACTAAACAAAATAACACGTCATTTACTAGAAGTTCTGATAAAAAAAGAAATGTCAACGCTGCAGTCTATTTAAAATGTTCTTCTAATTAATCTGAATAACTCATTTTTAAAAATCGAGTTGAATGAGTGATTCAACGACTCACTCGTTCCATTACTGGATGAATCAGCGTTTTTTAACTAATCTCTTAAATGAATGATTCAATGATACATTTTTTAACAGTCACATGTCGCCACCTACTGATTAAAAATGTCATTGACTACATTTATATGCAGCCAATTTTCGGGTTATGGTCGGGTTAAGGTCACTATTCAGGTTTCTGAAACATTAGGAATAACCCGTTTACATGCGTGAGCAGAGAGAGTTTCTCCTGTATACATTGAATTGCAATATCCCGATGTAAACAATGACACACGGTTAGCGTCTAGACGTACGGACAACCTTAAGACGCAATATGGGTCATTTCCGATTCTTCTTCCTGTATCCAAAGACAAAAACAACAGCAGCACGCGGACAATGAATAGTTCGGGGCAGATAGTGATCACCTTTGTTTGCGTTTTGATGCTGGTAACGTTACTGACCTCACTCCAAAAGTATGCTGTGCTGTGTCTCGCCATGTTTACTTCCGGTCTATTGCACGCGGATTTTTGTATGTGCCGAGAAGTTTCTCTACTCAAAAGACCAAGATTCCTTGCGAATAGAACATGCGCAGAACACAAATCACTATGGGGATATTCCGATACACCTTTACATGACCAAAAATTCGGGTTAGAAAAGGGGTACCCCAGGTATAATATCCCGGTTTTTAAAATCCAGGATATGAGCATATTCGGGTTTTTGCCGGTGTTTACATGACCGTTCGCGACCGGGTTATTGCTAATATTCCGGTTTTGAACGGGTTATTGGCTGCATGTAAACGTAGTCATTGATACAATCGTATTTGAGGCACCAAGTTACTTTCAAAAGGGAATTAATTCTATTTTGATTGCTAATGTTGACATCAGTGTTTATATCCGAACTATAAACTTTTATAATATTGATGTTGAAAAGGCTGTTTCATACCTATACATGACTGTAATGAGGTTCAGTTGTTATGGGAAGAAGGAGGTGGGAATTGGTGAACGTTCAACAAGTTTAATAAAATAAGTCCACAAATCAGGCCTGTTCCTCTCTTGATCTTCACTGTCACCGCTCTTCCGCTCCTCCGTGAGAGATGCGAGACCGCTGCGTCTCACAGGTGTCGTTCATTATATCACGTCCCTCAGCCTCGTCCTGCACAATAACAACTGCTTTCTCCGGGTCAGCGGCAATACAAACGCAGATCTGAATTGTTGTCATTTTGGAACGAGATTGCGTGGGTGTTTGAATCGAGAACGCAATCTTTAACGATTAATCACGCAGCTCTAATGCATAATCACACAAACATATTTCTATTCCTCGAGCACTGCTGTCATCACAATCGGTGTGACAGCTGCTTTCTCATTCTGTCTTTCTCTAATGAATGTGTGTGTGTTGTGAATTGATAGTTTGTATAGTCTATGCTTTCCATCTGTCAGTTCTTGCATAACTTTCTCATGTAGACTCATATCACAGCTTTATTCAGACATGCAAACACAGTTAGTCGTACAGGAAGAGAGAGAGAGAGACACTTGTGTGCTCCACCCGTGGCTAAAACGGGACCTTTGTTCAGTCAGGCCTCGGTAGGTAACTGATTAACCTTTTTTTTAAGTATGTGTATGTGTGTGCTTATTGAAATTTTGCCACCGTGGCTCAGCAGTGAAAGGGCAGCTGCACAATGGACTCTAAATTTAGACGTTAAATGAATAGTTCACCCAAAGATAACAAATTTATCAACATTCACTTTCATATTGTCACCATGCAATCAAAATTAACATTTTTGTTTTTCTGCATTTCTTTCCTTCACATCCGTGTGGTTTCGTTCCTCCCTTAAAGCCTGAACTAAACATCCACGTCAGCTAGATCAGTGATCGTCTTAAAATGCAAGCTACTGTTGCGAAACTTCATGAGTTATATAAATAGATAGATTAATAGAGTTAATTATAATAGAGTTATAATTGTTTAAGACTTGACAGTGATACCGTTCTCCAAGCGGCTTTCTGTGTGTGTACTCCGAGAAATGAACTTTGGGCTTCAGATTTGTGAGATTGAGATTCTCCCACGATTCTGAAGAAAAAACATTATACAACTAAACAAAATAACACGTAATTTACCAGAGGTTCTGACAAAATGTTCATTGCTTCAGTCTATTTTAAAAAAATGCTTGAATGAGTCAATGTCTCAGCGTTTGTGAATGAATGATTCAATGAGTCTCTTGTCGCCACCTACTGGTGTAACAATATAAGTGATACAAGACAAGTGTCAAAACACCTTTAAAAAGGTGATTTGCTCTATTTTGATCACTGGCATATAGATATCAATATTCATACCCAAATTCTATCCACCTGTGTCCGGAGGGCGCTACTGTAAAAAATAAAGTGGGTGCAACTTCTGGTCAGGCGGCGGAAGTAGCATACCAATGGTATTTTGTGTGCTATTTAGCCAAGAGGCTAGGTGTTTACAGATAATGTTTTACTATTTAAACTAAGTTGCAAACCATTATGAGAGATGTCGTTACGGAGCTCAGGGACAACATGTGCTGTTCATGGTTGTACATAGTCCTATAACTGGACTAAACTAATTCATTGGCATATTTTATTAGCCAACAATCTTGGACTAAAGATTTTAAGTGAAGGCTACTGTGAAGCAACATATTCAGAACATGAATGACACACAGTAAACATTTCATACTATATATAATATAATATATTGGCTATATATTTCTCAGGTCTGTCAGGCAAGTAGACTATGCTGAGTTTCGATTCATTTATGAGACGAGCTGCTGTTCAGGCGCCGGCGCCTCCGTGTCTTGATTATTGTCTGCTATATTTATTAGATCCAGGTAATTTGTAGATGAAACATTGATTAAAATTAAGATACAATTAATACAAAACTAAATGAACTTTAATTTAAATAAAGGCTCAGTGCTTTCTAAAAGTTAAAGATTTTTCTGTGTCACGTCCCTCATGTGTATTTCCCTCATATTAAATGTAAAATGCATGCGTTATATTTTTCTAATGTCTGGACTAATTTATTAATGGAGGATGATATATTTAAACGCCTAATATTTCTCAAAAGCCTAAATGCATTTTCTGAGAATTTATGTTTCTGGTTTTGACTACAAATGTCACATCTATAATGCAGGAATCGCCCCATATTTTAACTAGTTTTGTGGTGTAGTCTACGAATTTTATAATGTTAACTTTAATTATACAAATAGTAAAAATATGGTAGCTATATTGGATCTGGACGGGAAGGATATCTCTGGGAGTTGAAAGGGGTGTGTCGTGTTTTTGCCTTCCCTCACTGCGACACAGGTTCGTGGATCTGAGTATCGCGATTTTGGTTTTATTTAACATGATTCTTTTTTATTATTATTTAGGAACAAACGAGGGTCTCTGTTTAAAGAAACAGCAGCTTTCAGCGGCAGTCCAGAGCACCGCAGCGCAGATCTTCAACTTTAGCTTTAACTGAACCTCCAGTTTAACTGCCACAATTTGATCTTCTTGTAATAAAGAACTCATTGTGGAAAAACATGCTGTATTTTTGTATTTTCATTGCATTTTAAATTGATGAAAAGTTAAACAAATTAAATTATACATTTTAGTATAGATATTAATGGTTAATCGGTAGTCGAATGAATGAATGAGTGTCACGTCTCGCTTGTTTACTTCGAACCGGAAGACTCGCCCACTTTTGACGCAAGGTCTCTTGGGGCGTAGGAAACTTGTGGATAAATGTGTGTAACACATAAATAATGACAGTGGTTGACCATGAGTTCAGGCAGATACAGAGCACTGATTGAGTTTAGTTCAGTTTATTGTTTTAAGGTTTTGTTGATTTAATATTTTTGGTTGACAAAGCTCCAAAAGTGTCCTAAAGTCAATATGGTTTGTACACTATATACCAAGCTTTCTGAAGCCATACAGTAGCTTTTGTAAGAAATCGAAATTAAAGTCTTGAAATTGACCCTAATCGTTTCTAATGAGCTATTAAGCATTACCGAGCTGGCACACACACTTAGGTGAACAACACATTGGAGGAAGATATGAATTTTGTGAAAGGGTGTGGATATTTGGCTGCTGGTGTTGTACTGACGTGGGAAATGTAAGGCAGCTACAGCGCTCTCTTTGTCTATTATGAGGCTGTGGCGACACATTTGGGTAGATAGATATTCTCTTGGCCATTCCAGTGTTAGCCGTTTAATCACAGATTTACTACAGAAAAGCTTTACTTCTGTCTGTGGTTCTTTTCTCACCCGTTCGAGAGGCGTTGCATTTAAAATTACACAAGTGGCCAACTGGGAGATCATCTTTAGTTCCTGTAAATTACAGTGTAGCGATACCAATGGAAAACATGTCAATCATAAATATATTATGAGCAAATTGAGTTCCTCTTTTTTACATCATTTGAGTTGAATGATGCAACCTTAACTGGTACTATATTTTAGTCATCCAAATGAGGTATGTACTCTTTTATGCTTAGCTTCATACTTGTGAAAATGTGCCTTTTTCAAAAATGGATTAACGCCTTCTTCCAAAACATACTATTTGGTGTTCAGTGCTTGATGATGTGTTATATAAAGCAGGTTTTCTTTAATAATCTATGAGTTTTAAATGAGTTTCAGCATTTTAGGGGCAGTTTACACGACGCCGTTTTCAACTAAAAAACGTAAAACTTTTTATGCGTTTTGTGCGTTCATTTACTTGACAATGGTGTTTTGGGCGCCTGAAAACACTAACTTTTGAAAACGGTCTCTGCGTAAACAAACCATAGAAACAAACTCTGAAGATGATGACGTCATGCACATGCGTATCACGTGTTCAGACTACAGTGTTTCATCGCCATCTAATGGCCTGGGAGAGGAATAACGCGATTTCAGTCGTTTTCGGGGATCGTTTTGACAATGGTGTCGTCTGTACGTGGAAAACTCAAAGGAAAAACTTCCAAAATGACTTACAATTGAGGAGAACTATAAAAGCAATCAAACCAAAAATAGGGCAGCAATATGTAAGTGTTGTGACTAGTCACAGCTCACAGTACACCAGTGTTGTGCCTGAACACGTTCAATGAACGATAGATCATGAACGCGTTCATATTTTGGGGCGAACATGAACTGAACGTACTGTATTACTGCCTGATGAATGTTACCGTGAACGCGTTCATTCTGGTGTCTGTGAACGCACGCTCTCTCAGTTTAACTTCTTACAATACTGTGCCAGATTTCTATAGAGCCTTCCAGGCGAAAACCCGGCTAAAACACACGTAAACAGGCCTTAATATGTAACGATAAAACACCCAATCTGGCAACACAAGTCACCAGTGTCGCACCGCGGCATCATTTAAACGGGTTTTATGACGAGGCCGGAGAGGATGGGAAAAATCTTGCATTTCTGTGCAAACTGGCCGAGTGGCCGTCGATAAAATAATTGTTGTCTGTAGTTGTGTATGGGCTGTGGCAATAATAATAAATAAAAAGGAGCTTGCAACATATGGAAAAAAAGAACTTTAGATGAACTAGTTCATTTTTTGAAGTATGAACTAACCGAACTAGTTCATTTTAAAATGTGTGAAGTGAACTGAACTAGTTCATGTAGAAAGTGAACTTTCCTAACACTGCAGTACACATTTTTTTTAATAAATACAAAATGAATAGAATATAATACTGTTAGTATTAACGGTTCAAATCTTTAGCTGTGTCTTGATATGACTTCCTTTTCAAACATGTTCTGATCAGCTTTAGTAATTATCGTTTCCTGAAATGTCTCATTTTTACTTGTTCTTACTAGAAAAATTTTGTTTCCTGGTTGGAAAAAAAGCGAGAAAAGCGTTTGTTTGTGTGTGTGTGTGTGTGTGTGTGTGTGAGAAGGAGGATGTGGGTCAGTGAGGAATGTGGATTCCTGGCATTCCCGTGTGAGAGCGGGAGGTAGACCGGGACAGATGAGGAAGAGAGGAACACCTCCGGGTTAGGGCTGCAGGGTTTGCACCTCTAACTGTGCCTCTCTCTGTTTGCTCTGTGATAAGGAGGACACATGCGCTGGTGTGTGTGTTCATTCGTGTATGAAGAATGTTTATGCTCTCCCAGGGCTACAAGATAATGATTAAACTGATAATCACGATTATTTTGAAATTAATTTTGTGATCAAAAATTATAATCGTGATCATTAATCACTGAAAAGAATAAAATACATACTGTATATATAGGCTATTGCTTTGTGTTTTGTCTTCACATTAGATATGAGAAGCAATTCAGTTGTAAATGAGACAAACCACAGATTCAGATCGCTCCACAAATGCAAATTCATACCGCAAAGAGACATACTTGTGGGCTTTTTTTCATCATTGAAATGGCTGAACGCTGCAAAGAGACGGCGGCTATGTTTTTCAACCGCTTTACATTATGAAAACTGGTCAAATTGAAAGAAGCTTCTCTCAAAATCCCTCTGTAGTCAATCATTGCATATCCCTTAAAACTCAACTTTGATCACCAAAATTACAATTTAAATGTTTTTTCCTTGAAAAAGACTCTTCATGGTTTAAATTTTCTTGAATGTAATTCGACACCCTTGCCTCATTTAGTATAGACCATTTCAAAAGATGTAAACAACACTGGCCCAGAAGCACTTCCTGTTTCAGTTTTTTAACACTACATAAAAGCTGGGATAAAATACAACCAACAGAACATTTAAAACTGAATCAAAAAGTTAAACAAACATCTTTAAGAAGTTTTCTTTACATGTGAAATAAAGAAAACAGTTACAAACTGAAACAGGAAGTGCTTCTGAACCAGTGTTGTTTACATCTTTTGAAATGGTCTATACGTGGTTCTATGAATATGCAAATGAGCCCCGCCTCCACTCACTCACAGCTGCTCGGAGATACCCTCGTTGACGATCACACGTTGATCTGATTGGTTACAAGGTAGAAACACGTCAGAAACACCAGCGATTTCAAACCGTGTTTTTGAGACTGTCTGGTTCACTGCAGTTTTAAGGAGAAAATACTCAGCAATGCTGTCGACTGATGAATTTACACATGGTTTGTCTTAAAGCATATTAAAAACACCACATAGACATATAAACAAAATTAAAAGCTTGATTTTCACCACAGGGGGTCTTTAAGGTCCTAATATTAATTCCCATAATTCCAAATTATGTAAAATTTTGCACAGACTGAATTTGTTCACCAACAATTACAATTTGGATTTATTAAAGTTCGTCACAGTTTTAGTGTCAGCATATCGCACAGGTGGCAGCCTCGTGAAGGAGCACGGATTGGCTGTGTGACTCTTTCATTCGAGCAACATTTCACAATCAACATCGCTAAACTCGAGTCCAGCATACATGTTTGTCGGTGTTGTCAGATCATCAGTGCTTTTTCCACATCACAGAGAGAGTGTGTTCATGGTTGACAAATCAACATGGTGGATTAAGATAAACACTGGGCAGAAAACGTAGCTTTTTTTAAGAGAAAAGCCTTGTTTGGGGGATATATTCTATTGACATCTTCCGCAAGCAGGAAAGATAATGGAGGCTTGTTACAGATATGTAAAAAAAATTAAATAAAAACATTTCAGGACAAATAATCATATCGCAACAATTATTATTTTTTTATTAATTGAATGAAGCAATTAAAATATGATTCATACCGTCCTGTGTAAGTTTGTGGTGCTCATCTTGCAACGTGTGTGTCTAAATGTCACTACAGGGGCTTTGTACGTCCTGCTAGCATTGTGTGTGTGTGTGTGTGTGTGTGTGTGTGTGTGTGTGTGTGTGTGTACCATTAACCATTTTGGGGACAGATATGGGTAGGCCTATCTCCTCATTTGTAAAACCAACATAAAAATAAAATAAGTAAAGTTTTGTTAAAATTGTAAAATGCATTAAGTTTTCTGTTAGGGAAAGGGTGTGGGTTAGGGTATTTATTACTATATGTGTGTGTGTGTGTGTTTGTGTGTATATATATATATATATATATAAACATAAAAATGGTCTGTGCAATGTCCCCGTTTTACACAGTAATCAAGTGTGTGTGCTTATTTCACAGCGAGTTAGAACCTTTTTCCCACAATAAAAACAGGCCAAGCAATTGTGGGCTTCTATTTTGACACACACTTTCCTCGCTGCAAAGTGTACGTGCATCATGTCCTGTGGTCAGGTGGTGGCACAATGGCATATTTATGTTCTATAATAGTGAATGATTATCATATTCAAATACCATGGTATTTCAGAGAATAACAATGACAAAGAAACACATGGTACTGTGATTTTACCATGAGAAAAAAAACGTGGCATTGCAAGGCACATGCCTAAAACTTATTGTATTAACATGTTGCAAGTAAAAAGAGGTATTACTGTGGTTCATGCACCAAAAAAAAATGGTATTGCCGTGGTACCGTTTCCAGAAATCATATTAATACCTTTTTTGTGTGTGATAACAACACTCAACCTGTCAATGTTCATATGTTTTCAGGCATGTGTAAAACGTAGAAAGTGAGATTGACAGTTACCCAGTTAAACGGTTTATCTCATCACCCTCTCCTGCTACCCAGTAACCTCAATGATTGTTCATATCAAGAGCCTGTGGCATAAACTGTGTGTTTTCGTGAAGGAGAGGTTATGTTCATGTGAAATCTGTATTAACTTTGCCTCATTACACCCTATAGTTGGCAAACATTAATGGCGTGAGGTAAGCTAGAATAACCAGAGGTGCTGCTGTATATGTAATATCAGCTCCACGAGTCGCTGTCTCAGCTGAATGGGGACATTCAAGGTCCTTCAGCTCTGACTCTGTTCATCGCACACGTTTTCATCTGAATCCTCTCTGTGTCTCTGTCAGATGCAGCATCCTCTTCATCCCATCATGGAGCCGGCTGAGAAATAAGAGACCGCGGAGACAGCAGGTGAGTGCTGACAGGACACAACACAAGGTCTCCATTGTGAGCAGAAGGCCATCACAATATTCTCATTCAGGTAAAAAAAAAAAAAAAAAAACTTAAAAAAAAAAAAGAAATGTCTTGGTAAAACCTTAGTGGAAAATATCAACAATTCCATGCATTGGGTGATTGGTGTTCTATTGGGATTTTTGAAAATAATTAAATGCACAAATTCCATGCCCTTTTTTGGATACATCCATTTCATTCAGTTCAAAATGTACATCAAAATAGTTGGATGGAGACCCCACCAAGACAAAACTGAGAAGGGTCATGTGACACTGAAGACGGCTGAAAATTCAGCTTTCCATCAAAGTAATAAATTATATTTTAACATATATCACAACAGAAACCAGTTTAATTAAATTGTGAACATATTTCACTGTATTACTGTTTTTACTGTATTGTTTTTACTGTATTTTTGATCAAATGAATACAGGCTTGGTGAGTTTTAATGCCCGGAACACAGCTAGCCGACGGTCGGCCGTCAGGCAGTTTTTGTGTGTCAGCCGACTAAGTTTCAGCATAGTTCCGTGCCATCAGCTGAAATTGGTCCTTGTCTGCTTTGTTTCACCCGATTCGACATGTTGAAGGGCCATCGGGGAAAGAGAGAACTCTGATTGGCTGTTCAGCTTAGTGAAAGAGTCAGTGCATGACAATAAAAGCAAAACAGCAAGCAAAGAAGTCAAAATGGTGAAGATAGAAGGCTGTTCTTATGTTACGTCTTCTTACCTGAGTGTTTCTTGGCAAATATTTAAATATCAATATGAGCGGAGTGGAATAGCGAAAGTGTTTAGCAGGATTGATATTAAAAAACGGGAAGCACGCACTGCTTTGTTTACATTATGTGTATCTGCAGACGGCAGCATTGGTTTTCCTTTTTGAATGACGAATATAGACTAATATATCTGCAGAAATAGACAGTTGGCTCATTAGACGCAGGCACAAATGCACATTCTAGCTGACAGTCGCCTGTAGTTCTCTCGGTGTGTTCAAGTGCAGCTTTTTATCCCGACGAGAGCGGATGAGAGGCGATAACTCAGTCGGCTTTCATCAGTGCTAGATCGTCGGCGTCGGCTTGGTGTGTTCCGGGCTTAAGGTGATGTACTCGACACTATTTTCAACTAAAAACGTAAATCTTTTTATGCGTTTTGGCCGTTCATTTACACGACAACGGCGTGAACGGGTTTCAAAGTGCAAGTTCTTGAAAAACGGTCTCTGCGTAAACAACAAAAACGCGAATCTCTGAAGACGATGACGTCGTCATGCACATGCATATTACGTGTTCAGTCTATAGTGTTTCATCGCCATCTAAAACGATTTTAGTCGTTTTCGCGGATCCGTGTGAATGGGGATCGTTTTGACAATGTATGCCAATATTGTGTGTTTATTGTCACTTTTGTACACGGAAAACTCAATGGAAAAACTACTCCGTTTCAAAGTAGCACTATGTAACTTTTTTAACCTTTATAATATTTTTCCAAAACCCTGGAGATGGTACATCGACTTACAATTGGTTGAATGACAGGTCTGTCATAGCCTGTCGGTGTCTGTATCGATTTTACTGGCACTCTGTAACTTCGGGGAGCGGGTAGGAACCCAAGCACAAAAAGAACTACAAAATTCGACTGCTTTACGGCATACGTCACTTCCCACTTCTTCAAATTCCGACGCGAGAGCCCAACTAGCTTTTTTTTTTTTACCTCTGTATGTTGTCATGGCCCCGGTCCGGTGCATCAATCTTCCCCGCCTAGCAAATGTGAAGTGCGTCAGAAACAGAGTGCGTGCACGTGATCAGTTTACTGTTGGTAATGTGTTGTGTCCTCATCCAGTGTAGACTGCATTGCTTTCTTTTTAAGGGCGCTTAACACACTCAAGCATCCCCGTAGAGACAGGGCGGGCAGCTCGCGCCAGCTCGAGACGTGAAAGTACTGATTACTGAGTTTGTATGGGCTACATTCTTGCAAGTAAATAATACATGATTAGACGGACAAATAATCGGTCAGGATAACTATTCTATGTCTGCAGGCTGATAGTCATGTTTGTTACTTATTTTTCTGGTGAAAGTGTCTTGCCTCAGGCTATAATGCAAATCGATTTTTCAAATTTGCAGATTCATCTATGGTAGCTTGATATATTGACGACATGGCTATTATCTACCAACAAACATTGAATTGAATTACCATATCCATTATGTAAAACAGTACCCAATAGGTTAACGTTACTATGAAGATGCTGGCTTGTAAACGTGAGCTATACGCGATCTTTTGATGTTTGAAAAAAATAAAGCCCATGACACTATATTCATATGACATGCTGAAATATATGCCAATGTAGCTGGGATGAAGACATTTCACATGCAACACTGGAGTCTGCCCAAGATGTGAGAACTCCTTCCTTCTGCAGAGTTCGGGATCGCTTGTCAACAAATGCATGTGTGTATTTCCTGCTGTCACCAACCATGACAGATTTTACGACAGTAGTAGAAGATAATACTATTTCCCAACTGTGGGGGGACCCCTAGAGCACAATTTCAAAAGTAACATAATGCTGCTTTAAACATATTGAGATTACCCTAAGAGACAAACTTTTGATTGGTAGTGTATGTCCCATTACCTTTCCTTCCCTCACTAACTTGCTGGATCCGCCACTCCCCTTGTATCAGGACCTCAGGATTTACAGCTTAAGCACTGGCAGAAACCCCAGGAGGGTGATGTTCGAGGTATCAGAGCCCAACGCCTACCTTTACCCCAGCAGCCTGTGAGCGCGACTTCACTGCCTGAGACCTCTGAGTCAATGGGAAGGCGAGTTATTTTGCCTAAACAACATCCTGCCAACTCCTAAAAGGCAAAGAGGAGGCGGCTGAAATAAAAGTGTAATGCCAGCACTGCAGGTTATCTATTCCACACCCTGTGGTATAAGCACCTCTTTCTCTGTCCTAGGATCAGTGGTCTAAACAAGGCCCGTTCAGTTTATATAGCCGCGTTTCCACAGCAGTAACTTTCCCCAGGAACTACGAACTTTGGGGTGGTACTCGGTGTGTTTACACCACAGGAACCAGGGTATAAATGAAGTTCTGGGTAAAAATCCAGTGGAGTAAAGTTCCTCGGATGTCACCCAAGGAGTTTAGCCCTCAACCCAGCTAAAAGTGCTTTAGCCCTCGACCTAGTTGTGCAAGTACCTTTTTTACGCTACTGTCTACTTGTGCAACTAGGTCGAGGGCTAAAGCACACAAGAATATAAAAACCAGCATGTCTCATCTCTTAGTTGAAGCTTTTATATTAAGTCATAGGTCTTCAATCTTGCTACTGGGGACCCAATATCCTGTAGTGTTTAAGAATCTACTTTGCAATAGTTTAGGTTGACAATGTGGAGCACGTTTCTTCAGCAGTAACTGTACTGAAACTCCTATGGCCCTTGGGGAGAGTAGGACAGGACATGAGGTGCAAGTTTGCACAGTAAATTTGTAAGTACACACTCAAAAAGACGCAAGGTTTTATCACGCGATTTCCACGAAAGCTATTCCCTCTGGGGAGTCATAGCTTGTTACTGTATGGCAATTGTTCATATCTCATGACGATTTACAGAGAGGATGTTAGAAAGAAGATGTTTGGTTGCTTATGTAACTCTTGGCGTCTGATAACAGAAGTGAGGTGTCCTCCTCACTCACAGACGGCATGGAATAGAGATATGCTGAGAGTAAACAGGGAAATCAAGTCGTATTATTCAGTTGTTGTTTTTGGAAAATATCTTTTTTTTATATATATATAACTTTTCAGAACTAAGACTCATGATAGGTTAGTTGCTTGTTTGTTTTGTGGGAGTTGTTATAAATATGTATTGTGTGTATATGTAATGTTCTGTACGTTTTGCCCTTGGCATGTTTTCATAGAATTGTACAGCACATTGGTCAACTACCCGTTGTTTTTAATTGTGCTTTATAAATAAATTACCTTACCTTACTTTACCTTATCTAAGACAAACAGCAACTAACTGAATTTGCCTTTTGTTTGAATTATGTATTTATTTTCTGACCGGGTTCTGATCTTTTTGCTTGTGGGAGGAGATAATTTTTATATTATTCTAAATGTATTTGACCATATTTGTACGTGGTGCTGTTATTATCCAAAGCTGTCTATTTACTTTAAATTATTATTTGATTTACTCTCTTTAATCATATTCGATGTTGGAGTATATGCTGCTTGACTGGCGTCACAATCTTAAAATTATTATTATTAGAATATTTACAGCAGTTCAAAGTTACAGACTGTTTTAAATGGGGTATGCTTTAGTTCCATTTTAAACACTATAGTTAGTGGAGCTTTCATTTACATAGGATGTGGGTTTAATTGTAAGTAGTTAGACAGATGTCTGATTAACCCCTCAGCTGAGAGCTGTTTACTGTAGGGATAGTGCTGTGTCTCAGCAAAAACTTAGCCTTAAAGGAGTAGTTCACTTTTTAAAAACTTTTGCTGACAATTTACTCACCCCCATGTCATCCAAGATATCCATGTCATTCTTTCTTCAGTCGAAAAGAAATTAAGGTTTTTGATGAAAACATTCCAGGATTTTCTCCATATAATGGACTTCAGTGGTCAGTTCAAGGTCCAAAAGACAGTTTCATTGCAAACTGTTCAAAGGGCTTTAAATGATTCAAGACGATGAATAAGGGTCTTATCAAGCGAAACGATCGCTCATTAAAAAAATAATAACAAAGTTTAAGTTTTATAAGCTCAAATGCTCGCCTTGCTCTGTTCTGTGATGAGCGTTCATGACTCTCCTGTTCAAACTCGTTCATCAAAATGAACAAATCTTTTTTCGTGTCATTTGGTTAATTCAACGAACGAAATGAACCAATTGATTCACAGAACATCACAGTACAGAGCAAAGCGACCATTTGAGCTTTTAAAGCTTAAACTTTGTTTTGTTTTTTAGTTTTTTTTAAAGAGCGATCGTTTCCCTTGGTAAGAACCTTATTCACCGTCTGGTGTCGTTTAAAGCCTTTTGAACAGTTTGCAGTTTGCAGTGAAACTGTCTTTTGGACCTTGAACCGTTTGGTTCTCATTGAAGTCCATTATATGGAGAAAAATCCTGGAATGTTTTCATCAAAAATCTTAATTTCTTTTTGACTGAAGAAAGAAAAACATGGACATCTTGGATGATATGGGAGTGAGTAAATTATCAGAAAAAAAAAAATTAAAAAGTGACCTACTCCTTTAAGCGCTTTTTTCAGACATTTGACTGTAGAACTAAAAATGGAAGCAGTGCTTATCGATTACTTTGTATATTATTGTGTTGTGCAAAAGGTCATGTATGCAACAATATTAAGAGGAATGAAAGAGGGAAACTAATTGAAATGCTTTTTTCTATCACAGTTTTATGTACGTTTATAAGTGAGTTAGTAAGTTGACTTTTTGAAACATGTTCTCACTGTAAGAACTTTCAAGAGATTGGTTTGAGTTCTGTTGACATATTGTTGATCATTGCATTAGCCTAATATTGTGTATAATAGAACTCAGATTTGTACATTAATTGATTTTTTGGTAAAAAATTAAGCTGTGGTAACTTGAATGACATTGTTGTGAAAACTTCAGAGACTGGGAAGTGGATTTCTAGTTCCCAGCATCCTTTGCATAAGACTGAATAAGGTGAATAAATATTGATATTAAGTGTTATTTTATGTATTTTTTTTTAGTGAAGCAAAAGTTAGTGTTTAATGCAGTTATGTTTGACATTTTAAAAGTTTTTGTGGTTACCACTGTGTGTGCTGAAGAGAAGTTGACATAAAGGTAAATGCTACATTCACTACTTAAAAGTAATGACTGCTAATGCCAGTGACAAGTAATATCTTACTTAGTCATTCAATGTACATGCTAAATTAGTTCAATTTAGCATGTGCTACATGTCTGTGGCTTTCAGGACTATAATGTAATTAGAGTAATGTGTCTTTTTTTCTGAATGATAGGAGGAGGAATGTGTGGCAGGACCGTGGCATTAATAATAGTTCCTGCTTCCTGTTTGCCAATGAGAGAGCGAAATTCATGTTTTTCTTGTGAATGTGTAAAAAAAAAGTCTTTCTGTGACCTGTTGAACCCACCAGAGTGTGTGTGTGTGAGTGAGGGGGCGGGGGGGGGGGGGGGGTAGTGCGACCCACCATGCTTTTTTATTACAGAGGTCTTTTGTTCCTCTGGTGAAGAAACTAGCACAAGTGTATTCTCTCTCTCTTAAAGAAGCAATTCATTTTCACAACATGACAACATGGGAGGGTTTATATTGCCCTAGCGTCACATGCAGTGCGTCTGAAATAGAGGAAGTGTCACATAACTGATATTCTGCTTGATTTCCTACTCTTGACATGGTGAAATAACAGTCATTTTTACAACAGAAAAACTTGAGGTGAAGTTCTAGATGCATTGTGTTAGTCATTCAGAAATGTTGGTGGTGTATGAAAGCAGGTTTTAAAAATGCCGGCGGGAACTCTGTTTTTGTCAGGAATATATTAATGGGTTCATGCACAGTTCTGTTTTTGTTTTAGTTTTCTTAGTGGCCCAAGAACAAAATAGTAGTATTGTTTCATATGTTTATGTCCCTCATTTTCTCATGTTTTAAGCCTAAGCTTTTGTTGTTGTTCTTTTTCCCATCATATCAATTATTATTTTTTAAGACACTATTCCACCTGATATTTTAACCTACCAACATATTATTTCAGTATTGCTTTTCAATATTTTCAGTATTCAGTATTTATTTCAGTATTGCTCGCGTGACTGCACTAAATGGTTGTACATGTGCGTGGAAAAAAAAGTACCAGGAATACTGGTGAAACGATGAACAGATTAACTGGTTCATTTGCTTGCGAGTTTATCTTTAAATGATTTCCGCTTGGACCCTAATAGTTGTGTGCAAAGATATATTCTTGGGCTTGTTTTTGTGCTGCTGTAATTGTATATGACTCTCTGGTATACTTGATGTTGATTGGTCTATTGCTCCATTCTGTGGTAAAATATTGAATATGTAAAATATGACCGACGCAGATAATAGGCCATTGACTCAGGCAACTGGTTTTCTTTAACTGTGCTAGTTTCATGTGTTTCATATCACCTTGTGCCCTCTTTCTTCTCGCTTAATTAAATAATTTCTCAAATCAATCATTCATGATAATGATCAATATATCATTCTTCTATCACTGTAAACCCTAACGGTCAAAATAATTAATTGGTTTGAGTAGGACAAACTTAAATTCAACAAATTAGTTCAGTCAAATTAATTTTTATGAGTATTTAGCACTTTCTTTTTCTTTCAAGTTCACAGAACTGATATATTTTAAGTGAACTGAACTATTTCATTGTTTTGAGTTTTATGAAATTATTTATTTTAATTTAGAAGAACTTAAGTTTAACTGAAACGTCTGGGATATCTATTTCCCAGCATGCTTTGCCAATGGCACTCGAAAGAGAGCGTAAATGCTAAAATTAAGTGCAATATAATATAATTTTTTGTGTAAGATTAATGTTAAGTGTGAGATTTAGTAGTGATTAATGTTTTGTTATGCTAATTTAGAATAATTTCTGTTAACGTTGGCTTTAGGATAGTTACCATCATGGTGACAAGTGGTAGCTTTTAGAGCTAACTAAGTTTATGCTATTAAAAGTGATTTAAGTTCTGCCTTATTTGGGTTTCCAGTGTACTTCATAGATTTAAGTTATAGTAACTAATTAGAACTATTAAATTTAAGTTATCTTAACAACAAGTTATTGAGTTACTTGGAAACAAATTTTTTTATGCTTAAATTGTTTGAGTTAATAAACTTAAATGATTTAAGGCAATCGGTTTCCTCAAACGGTTTAAGTTGAACTAAATCATCAGGTTTTAAAATGTACTGTGTTATCTTCCGTTTTTGCCAATCTTCACTCAAACACATGCAGATTCTGCAGATCCACGTGATGATCATGTGCTGACCAGGCCCGCGTTAGGAACACACATGGCCCTGGGGCCATCAGCGAACCCAAGGGCCCCTTCATAGCCGATCTTCATGCCACAACGTTTTCTACCACCGGAATAATTATTGTTCAAAGTAATGAGATCTTTAAAAAACTGACCAAAATTACATATTTAAAGTTTTTAAAGAAATCTTCATAGCTTAAAATATCTGGAATGTAACTCTACAGCCTTGCCTCATTTAGTATATGCAGGTTCTATGAATATGCAAATGAGCCCCGCCTCCACTTACTCACAGACGCTCAGAGATCCACTGGTTGACGATCACACATTGATCTGGGGTGCGTTTCCCGAAAGCATCGTTAGCCAACTATGGTCGCAAGTTGGTCGTAATTCCCATTGAACTCTATTGGAAAATGACGGAACTTGCGACCATAGTTGGCTAACGATGCTTTCGGGAAACGCACCCCTGATTGGTTACAAGATAGTTTGTGACGTCAGAAACACCAGCGATTTCAAAACGTGTTTTTGAGACAGTAAGCAAATTAAAAACACCACATAGATATATAAACAACATTAAAAGCTTGATTTTCACCACAGGGGGACTTTAATACGCAGAGATGCAACGTATCTCTATAGTATAGAAAATATAAAAGTATTTCAAGCAGCAACACTTTAAAAGCATAGATGCATTAACACCAGATATGAGGTCAAAGTAAACTGGTTTCCAGAAACAGCAACAACTTCTGTGCATACGACGACTGCCTTTAAACAGTTGTATCATTAGAAGGTCTTCTTTCTGGCTGTAGAAGAGGGGGATCATCCGTGCTGGACTGGGGCTCAAATTCTGCCGCATTCATTAAATAAATTAATGATTAAATAAAATATATTTTTGAATTTACTGCAAATGTGTTGCATTTTGCATTATATTGCAAGGCTCTTAATTATTGAATTAATATTTAGCAGTTATTAGAACTGAGCATAGGTCCTGAAAAATGACTATAGTTCTTGCATCGAATCTAGAGTTGGCTTCTAAAATAACAGCAACAATAATATTGATAATAAAAACTAAGATATTTACAATGAAAAACGTCTTAAACACTATAAAACAACCTTGTTTGTCATTATATTACCCGAGAATTAATATGAGGCTAACAATAGTAACAGAAAATACCATACAACTGCATGGTCATTTTTATAGTGGTGGCATAGTGGTGTGTGTGGAAATCTTGTAATCACTGTTGTCTACAGTTAACCTTGACACTTCAGTGCACATGGAGCTATTCAAACTGGTTTCAGGTTCACCACAGAGCCTTTGAAGTTCCTCTATTATGCTTTTTTGAATATTACCATTCAATCAGTGTCATAAGTCGGGCAGTAACACAGTCCTTGTAAGAGGCCACAAAGCGCAGAGAGAAGACTGGTAAAGGTCACAAGCAGAGCAAGCACACAAGACGTGCACAACTCTAGACTAGACAAGGTAACAGGGTAAATCTTCATGTAGAAAACATGGAGCACAGTCATTGATACAGTTCCCACTTGGTCACCACAATAAATTAGAAACATACACATCAGTTTGTTGATTGACATACTCTTGTTAATGCTGATGGTGAGGAATTACAGCTGCAACATCTCATAATGTGCCTCAAACTGAGTAGCGTGTCACTTCTAGCGTTCTTGCGATGGAGGTTCGGGTTGAATAAGTAGTTCTTCCAGTGTTTCATCACTATTAGACTCGCTCTTGGATTGATGTGGTAAAATCAACACTATCATTACTGACTTTAACAGTGTGTGAAATCGCTGAGCTTTAGGAAGCCTCTGGAGCTGAAGTTCAGCTACGGTAATGAGCGTTTCGTTTCCATTCTGTAGACCGATCACAACACACTGGGCCGTTTGGCCAATCAAAGCAGAGCAGCTTGAGGAGAGGAGGGATGAGAATCATTGAAAAATGTGTTGATGTGTAGTGTATATTATGAGAAAAGTAAACTCATTAATGAATGTTAACCTGTGTTTGGAGTTTAATAACATGAGTTTGTCAGCTCTGTGTGCGAGACGGTCCTGCGACTGCTGGATTAATGTGGTTTAATCAGGTAGCGGCTCTATCGTTTGGCTTTTGGTCTCTGTTTCCCGGGTGCTCCTCTAAATAACAGCTCTTAATGTGTGGGGGTGTGGAGGGGTTTTGGCAATTGGCCCACCGGGAAAAGTTCAGGTGCTCCCGATGGCCAGTCAATCTACTCCCAAGCCAAACACGGGCCCCTTCCTAGCCCTATTGTTAATAATAAAAACACTTTATGACTTTACAGTTTGTTGACCAGCTGATGCCATAATGGGAGACTGATTAGTGCTGCGAGAGATAGAGATGGAGATAGAGAGAGCTCTAAATCCAATATCCTGCTGAGAACTTTTACAGCTTAATTACCCCCCACCCCCATCCCCGTCTTTCTCTTTCAGGCTTTCTCACGCCACTCTCCTCTTCTCACTCATTGTATATGGCAAATAATTGCAGCACTGTGAGTTTGGTGCCTTTACCATCCTTCACTCTCACTAAAATTGACATAGAGACATTACATCCATTGATGCAGTAGCCCAAAAAAGGTATTTGGATGCTAAAGTCTAAAGTTATCTCAAAAGTCAGGGAGGCAGACAGTTCAGTGTAAGAACAGAATAAAACTTTTTCGGGGATTGTCGAGGGCTGGACAGGTCAATGTAACTTGGCTGCCTATGCGGTATAAAAGCAAAAAAATAACAAAAAAATAAATTGGTGCTGGTCTCTTCCCTTTTTGCCAAATAGGTAGGAAAACTTCAACACCCATGCATGGCCACATCCAGTCTGTTTCTATTGGATAAGCTTGACCAGAGAACTTATGCTGCGTTCTAGGGATCGACCGATATATCGGCCGGCCGATATATCGGGCCGATATTTGCGGTTTTTACGTGTATCGGAATCGGCCGATACACGGCTGCGCGTTCGCCGATAGTTTTTTTCTCCCCGACGTTATTTATAAGCAGGCGTTCACGGGCAGCTCTGTGCTGCTGCTGGAGACTGTACTGTAGTTCACAAGCCCCGCCCTCACCCACTAGCAGAGTGCAACCTGCTCTTCACAAGAACGGTAACTTAAACTTTCAAAGCATCTTTTAAATGTTTGACAGCTGAAATATTGTCAAACACTTTGAAAATGGAAACACGTTGCTCTATAACTGTTATGTGCTTGCATATATATAGCTAAGCAAGTTTGTGAGTCCAAATGAAAAACGCGAATGCCTCTTCTATAAAACTTAACTGCTTGCCATTGTATTCGGGAGCTGCAAATAGCTAAGGTGTAGACTATCCGTTCAGTATGCATTAGGGCTGTCTATGAATATTCTAAATTCTAATATGTATTAATTTTGAAGGTGAAAATTAATATTTGAATGTGGAAAAACACGCCCGCGGTTGCAGACTAATAAAGTTACCACAGCCCTCAGCTCTCTCGGAGCGCTCACTGTCGGTTCAATATACTGTGAAACTTCAATCAATGAATGAAGCCTGCTATATTTGGGATAAGAGTCGCGACTCACAACCTTAAATTGCTTGCACAAAACTCTTGATCAGCACTCAACATTTGTTTGTTGTTGATCATTTAACTGACGCGCAGAGAGCGAGAGGGAGAGCGAGAGCGAATGCCTGGGCGAGACGGTGAGTGAGCGAGAGAGCTCTGCGGTCTTGGCCATTAGTTGATTTACTTGCTTTTTAATACGTTGTCAAATATGTTTAAACTCAAATAAACTATCTAATACTAGTAGTTATGTCTCTTTGTATTAATGTGTTTTGTTATTGACGTAATGCGCGTCAATGACAAAATGCGCAACGGGAGGTTCGAATATGTTTTTTAGAGGGAATATGCAAACGCCATTTGAGCAATTTTGACAGCCCTAGTATGCATACGGGTGCTGTAACGACACTGGTCATAGGATTAAGGAATGCCAACGTTGTTCTGTGCTTTTTGTGGGAGATTTATTCAGAGCCCACCTGGCTGAGGTTTGGACGCGTGTGGTGTGTGTCTCCCTCGACATCGCAGTGATATTAGAGACTAGAAATGCTCATTTTATTTTATGTAAAAAAAAATGAAACCATGGCAGTACATAGTTCGTTTCTTTTAAAATGAAGTACAATGTGCACTTTATGCTGGTTGCTACTTTGGCAATAGTGTAATTATTTAATTTGTTCTTAAATATTTATTTTCAGCACTGAACTTTTTTTGTTCTACCTCATGTTTTTAATATTTGTTAAATTGTTTATTTACTTGTTCTTGTTCTACCTCACATGTTTTTACTATTTGTTAAATATTAATTTTTGAAGTTAATTAAATTTTACTTTTATTAAATTGAGACCTGTAACATTTGTTAACATCATGTATTTTTATGATGTAAATTGAGGGAGTAAAATGTATCGGCTCCAAATATCGGCTCAAGAAAATCGGCAGCCCGTATCGGTATCGGCTAAGGCTGATGGGAAAAAAATCGGTATCGGTATCGGCACTAAAAAATCCATATCGGTCGATCCCTACTGCGTTCCAGGCAGGTTTTTGAGCATGTAAATCACGACTTCAAACCACGACTCATGACTTTGTAGCATCCCTGGCCAGTCACGCCAAACTACCTGACCGCAAGGAATTGTGGAAGCCAGATGTTAACAAATCAGCATGGTGGACCTTATGGGGCTTATGCACATTTGCAATAATTTCTGTCGCCAAAGGTGCTTACTCAGGGGGAAAAACGGCACATAAAGCAAAATATAAGCTGTTGTACCTTTTATTTTACTTTATTTGTATATTTGGAAATGTATTTGGTATTAATTTATCCTTGCTCTCAATGGACTGAAAACTAGTTAACATTAAATTGTCCTGAAGTGTATTCACACCTTGTACCTCCTGCAGAAACACTGCATCCATAGGGGCTGCCATTGTTGTTTTGTATGGTTATGTGACGTCAGAGCTCGTAACTGGGAGTACATCGATCTAGTTTGAGTTCACGGGTGGGAAGTCAAGGGTTTGACTGCCGTTCCAGTGCACTTTCACGAGTATAAGGTTGGAAAAACACGGGTTACAGGTTGCCTGGAATGCGGCATTATAGGAAACAGTTCTCTGCAAAGTTTCAAAAATTGCATTTCACAGAATATTTCTAGTGTACTATATATAACTATATAACGATATTAGGGCTGTCAGTTAAACACGTTATTAACGCAAACCCATTTTCACGGCGTAAAAAAAAATTTTATTGCACGTTTTACGGTCTTTTTGGCCTAGCAAACTTTAGGGTTTTTTTTTTCATATGCTTTTGCAACAGGATGCGGTATGCGTGGCGCTGCGCTATAAAAGCCATTCATTTCAGTGGCTTGTGCTGCGCGAGGAAGTTTTGTTGTTTCGTTGACCATAGCGCAATCGGATCTAGCTAGACCGGAAACAAAACAATATGCACGCCGCGCACACTTGTTTCGGCTTGCGAGCCGGGCAAATAGTTGATTAACATTTCGTTTTGAGTGGATGACGAGCGTGAGACGCTGAAATGGATGCCAATAAGTAGGGCTGGGTAAAAATATCGATTCATCAATGCATTGCAATTCTTTGCTTCTCAATTCAATATCGATTCATCAAATCCTATGAATCGATTCAGCCATCCAGGCCAGTGGCGGCGCTGTGGGCTACACTCTAGTGAGAGCGTTCAGCGTTGTACAAGACGCGCTTTAGCAAAACAGCGCGATGACGGGCAGCAGCTGCACTCCGTTCAAGCCTGCCCCACTAACATTAAAAGCCGACGTTTGGGCTCATTTTTGATTCCACTGTAAGCCGGGAACTATGGAAGCTTGTTTCCGCCACAGAATGTAAAATAAAAAAAAGGTAATTGCGACTTTTTATCTCACAATTCTGACTTTTTTCCTCACAATTGGGAGTTTACATCTCGCAATTCTGACTTTATTTCTCAGAATTGCGAGTTATAAAGTCAGAATTGCACGATATAAAGTCACAATTGCGGGATATAAAGTCAGAATTGCATGATATAAACTCAGAATTGTGAGATATAAACTATTCTGAGAGGGAATAAGGTTAAGTTAGTCTTTTTTCCCCCTGATAACTCGCAATTGCTGTTAAGAGTGATCAGTTGTTAAGTGTTATTGTTTACAAAATTATAATTATAATATTAGACTTTTTTGGAGTATGCACATTTTGTGCTTCTGTTTACATTTTTTTATAACTTGAATGTATAGGAAGAAAGAAATATACTTTCTACTACTTAGTTACATGCACTTTAGAGGTGTTGTTAAAGCACTGTTCAGTGCTTGTCACAGTTGTGTTTGTATTCAACACATACAATATTGTACAGTTTATTCTGATGAATAAACAATGACAGGAAACAAACATGCTGGGGTCAATTTGTTCTTTAACATTGGTACTGCGCACATTATTTAAAAATATACTCAGGCACTTAATTACTTGTGAATTTACTTATTATTGAATCGATATCGAAGCTAATAAATCAATATTGAATCGAATCGAAATCGAATCGAATCGAAGCCTCAAGAATCGAAATCGAATCGAATTGTGAAATGCCCAACAATACCCAGCCCTACCAATAAGATTCTGAATGGATCTTTACTTTACTAAAAATTTGCCAAATGGTTCAATTGACAAGACCAAAGTGATCTGTGTGTTTGTCGTTGTGAACTGAGCTATCATCATCGCAGCACGTCCAGTCTGATAAACAACTTGATTGCCAAGCGCACACACACACACAGCTGATGCAAATTCTCCGCCCCCCTCGTCAATATCAGGACCTTGTCAGTATTTCTTTCACTCTTTTATTGATGGACAGTGTTACATTGAGAGATTATTTGCTCCAAGTGAGAATGTTAGTGTGAAATTGAACACAGTATATGACAATGTTGTTTTCAATAAAAAGCATTTGCACAAAGCAAGCTGATCCACTTTTCCATGTTGATAAGAGCATTAAAATAATGTGAGAAAAAGAAATCAAGAGACATTTAGAATAGATAAAAATGTGCTATGACATTAATGGGATTAATCGCGATTAAATATTTTAATCATTTGACAGCACTAATATATATTATAATGTTATATAAGTTTTGTTTTTCATGTTGCTTTGATTCCATAAAAGCATAAGATGGAGAAAAGAAACTAATAGAACAGTCACTGAAAAGGTTCATAAAACACTCTTTACCAAGTTATTTTAAAATGACAATCACACTTTAGGTTTACAGATGTTGAGTCCTCAAATCAACTAATCATGTGACATTTCCTTAGTAAGGATACAGGATCATAGGCTTTACAATCCACCCAAATCAGATTAATCAGCGGAACTGTGAGTGTAATTACAGCATCACTGTCCGGGAATCTCCTGGAATCGGTGTTGCTCTTGTCTCTCTACGGGAATGAAGAGTCAGGGCTTTTTCAACGTGTCTGCTACACATTCAGTCTTTTGTTGTATTTATACTATATCTTTCATTTGCTTTATGTTCTGTGTGAAGGGTGTGTGTTAACTCAGTCACTTCTGCTGTATTTTTTTAGCATTTGCGCGTGGCTGGGTCATAAGGTCTTCCATTAGTCATGGTGCTTTTGAGAGAGACACACTGGTGTGTGTGTGTGTGTGTGTGGGGGTGTGGGTGTGTGTGTGGGGGCGGGGGGGGTGCTTTCAAGGCAGGGAGAGAGAACTTCCTGTTTTGTTTTTGTTAAAATATTAGTCAGTAGTCTAACACCTTACGCTCTTTACGGTTCCCTTTGTTTAATGTCACTGATCTCTATCAAAAGCAGATTAATAGACAAAAAGTCCCATAACCACACTCTTTAAAACACAGGCAACTAAAGATCAAAGAATTCACAACATTCAATTACAATAGCAATAATGTTTTTTTGGTAACACTGTTTTACAGTGTACTTGTTACATAGCAATAACAGTAAAGTATGCATAATTATATGTAACTAACCCTCAACCAAATTTATAATCCTACCCTAATCCTGAAGTAAGTACTTGTAGTTTATTACCATAACTCAGTTCTTAAATATATAATTACACTGTAACAATGTCCTCTTTTTTTAATAGAAATCTCTTGGATTAACTCAACTGAAATTTTATTTTAGACATTTTAAGGGTGTTATCTTTCAGGATAAGGAAAAAAGATATTTAATTTTGTCTTTCCAAAAACTATTTTTCTGTAATTCAAAGTTTTAATTCTGTGTTTGTTATTATTAGCACAATTCGCGGCAATGCCGTTTTATTATATATATATATATATATATATATATATTATTCCATGTCTCTTGTGTTTTGATTTATAAAATATTATTTAAAAAAACTATGAAACAAACAGGATATCTGCTTTCCGGCTTTTTTACTCAACTGTAATTTTCAATTAAACATTGTCTTTAATATTTAGCAGTATCAATTTTTAACAGTGCATTTGAAACAAATAGCCATGTCTTTTTCCTTAAAGGTTGTAAAGGTTCAACCAAACCTTTAAAGGTAAACAAAAAAAAATAGCAGAGATGATTTAACTATATGTCTGGTAAAACAAAAATACTTTAAATATGACTTGTAAAACTTAAACATATGGCCTAAATAATATTTTATTCAGACAGATCAGAGTCAGTCTGCACAGCAAAACCCCCAGTGTTAAATTAACTCTCTTGAGTGTGGACTCATATAAACACTGAAGCAGTGTTAAAGGGGTGGTTTAGTCCTCTTTTTCTTTGCATGATTGTGTTTATGGGGTGCAATATAACATGTATTCGTGGTTTTTCTTTTTTTAAAAGTCTTATTTTTCATAAACTTCACCTTTATCGTCAGCCGCGCTCTCCCCTGTCCCCTGAACGAGCGGTTTACTTCCTGATTCTATGAAAACACTCCCCCAGAAACACGTCGTGGGCTCAGATTGGTTCGTTTGGGCGGGTGTGTTGTGATTGGCTAAACTGTCGCTCACGTTGTCCGGAAGGTTAACGCCTATTACCTTACAGGGAAACGCCAGCTCCGGTCCAGATGTAAATAATGGTGTCGAGCTGCAGTATCAGTGAAGCAGAATCAGACCGAGAAAGCCGCGATGAAGCGAGTCAAACAGAACCTCACCACACACGGCTTTTACTAAACGTTTCTGAATGATAAGTTGACATATTTTTTAACCATATACACGTTTGTTTTACACAATAGCATCTGACTGGCAACGATAGCAACTGAGCAACTGACTGGCTACTAATGTTAAGCACAAACAGCGGTGGCAAGTTTACGTTCTTGATCAAATCGAAAATAACGTCATAAAGCATATATACATGAAAAATACGTTTAAAACATTAGTACTTATACAAAATTCAGGTCCATAATGTTTGTACGCGTTTGTCGTAGACACAAAATACTAGCATACTAGTAGCCTAGTGGCTAGAAAGCCATCGCTGGCATTTTGAAAAAATAAAACATAAATAAAACACAGGCTAACGTTACGTCTGGAATTATACATGCAAATACATTTAAAACGATTAAGTCTTAGCCTACTTACAGGTTGTGGTCCAACAACTGCTGCCTCTGGTTTTAAAGTTGGATCTGCTTTATTGTTTATTAACAGTTTCTTGCTGCATTGATCTCGTGGAGATTCTGGAAGCTGTCTTCCGTAAAATGCGCAGCACAGAGAGCTAGATTACGATCGTCACCTTCAGGAACATAATCAAACATAAATTGTATCCATTGTTGATGAAGTAGCATTCCGTGGGAAGCTTGAAACACAGAAGACCTGACAGCTGCGTGAACACAGCTCACTCGACGTGCTGCAGAAATATGCACATGCCATTTTCTGCATATTCCGAAGGAAGTGTTTGATGCAAATGTGCGGGTTAGTGACGTACCATAACCCGTTGTAGTCCCAATCGAGTCGTTTTTGTAGGCGTTTACACTTCCTGGTTTTTAAAAGACGATATCTCTGCTTACATTGAACTTTCAGCGCTGCAACTTTGCAGATACTGTTAATGCACCATCAGCAACATTACACACTATTTAAAATCAAAAAAGTGAAACTGGAATCTACCACCCTTTTAAAGTAACAGTGAAGTAGTGTTAAAGTTAATGAGATAATTAAGTGAATAATAGAATGACGATTGAGCATCATTGAAGACACCTGATGATAACAAGCAGAATCACTTAAGGAAAAAACATACTAAGTCACCATTATGGCGATCACTGTTTGTTTTAGTTGGGCTCTTGACCCTTAATTCATTAACTTTAGATTTTGTTTGGCTGATGTACGTGAGTTATAACAGCCAGATGAACACAGAAAGGTGATCATATGGTGTTGATTGTGTTTTAACATAATCATAATTTCACAATCATTTGACCTGAATCACTGAACTCAAATATAGGCCAATTTCTGAGTTAGGTTTACTTTATTAATTATAGCAGCACTGTCCTTGTAGGACATCAATTTTAGCCTTTTCAATGAAACCAAATGATCAAAAAATATATATATATTTCTGTTGGGACACACAGGCATCAAAAATTTGCATATGAATCTCTGCAATGGTGACAAACAGATCACTTCTGAACATAAGCTTATTATTTATTCATGCAGCAATGCATGATTGGAGCTATGAATGAGTTGTTATTGGTGGCACCCAGAATGCACTGCAACATGCTTTATAATTGTCACCATTTTTGAGATTCACAGGTTGAGTCTTGATGTCGTTGTGTCTAAACTGTATCAAATTAAAAAAGTTTTTTGTATATAAGACATGTACATAAAAATGTCTTTGAATTACTTTGTAAAAGTTTAAAACACTATGCTGTGAAAGAATAGTGCTGATGTAATTGATTAAGCAAACCTAATTTGGGCTCTAATCAGTAATTCAGGTCAAATGATTGTTAAATAAGAATTGTTTAAACACAACCTTTTTTTTCAGATCATCTTTTCTATTTGTTCATCTGGCTGTTACAACTCGCGTACATCAGCCAAACAAAATCTAAAGTTCATGATTTAAGGGTCAACTAAAGCAATCACTGATCACCAATGGTGGGCTTAAAATTACGGTTTTCTCCTTCAGAGGTTCTGCTTGTTAACATCAGGGGTCTTCAATAATGCTCAATCATTGCTTAATTATTCACTTAATGATCTCATTAACTTTAACACTGCTTCAGTATTTATATGAGTCCACACTCACAGGATTGTGCTGTGTACGTATAGTATAACATCCCATCAGGGAAAACTGACACTGCAAGAAAAGATGCTCTTTAGCTTCACTGAAAGGCACCCTGTCAAAGACTATCACGTCACCTTTATTTATACAGCACTTTGCACAATACAGACTGTTTCAAGGCAGCTTTACCGTGATAGGAAAAAAATAATGGGAAATGACCAGTATTAGTGTATTGGTATTATAAATGCTCTAGTAGAGATGCGCAGAAACTGTTTCTCTCAGTTCTCCGGTCTGGGCTCTGGACCACATGCTCTCGCAAAGCTAACCAATCGACCTGAAAATGCCGCCATAAACGCCAGCAACTTGTCCGAAAAAAAGACCATTTTAAACGCACACGTTTAGTGTTTTCATCAGTCATGTCCGAATGTTTGCGTGCTCAGGTACTCATGGCCATCCTTAATACACGTGTCTACTTAATATCTCTATAGTTTGGGGCAGTTGTGTAAACCACGAGGATCTGGCTCCTTCAAAAAGATTCAAAATGTCTCTTTCATTCAATTAAAGGAACTCATGGATATTTTTTTCTGTAGAGTGTTTTTCTAAAGGAGTATTTTGAGCAGTGAAGAAGAAAGTGTTTCAACCTGATATGCAGTGACTGCAAATTCTGTCCTCTCTCCATAACTGTGTGTTTTTACATCTTCCTGTGTCTAAGTTGGTTTTCAGAGACTGCACTTTATCACTTTGTGTTCTCTCTGTTAGGGTTGTCAAACGTATCGGTACCAGTGTTAATTTTGGCACCCATTTTTGATTTAGTCTCAGTCTTCATCATCAGACGAAAATGTTTATTGGTCTTATTTGCATTTCAGTCATTTTGTCTTTCATAGTTTTAGTTGACGAAAAGTCATTGCAATTTTTGTCAACTTTTAGTCATTACATTTAGTCAAACTGCAGTTACTGACATTAATCTTGGTAGTGATTTATATGTAGTCTTTACTATTTAGAAAAAATAAGTCATTTATTTTTTTCTCTCTAGGCCAATTCAATTAAGCTTATGAGGAATTGAAAAGGTTTTGTTGACATTGCACTCTTTATCAGTAACACTTGTGCAATTCTACATATCCATTTTCCTTAGTTCGGTGGTTCTCCAATTTTTCTCCAGTCACACCTTTCCATTAAGGGACAATATTTGCCTTTAATCGATTTTTCCAGTTCATTTTTTCACCTTTATAAATATCTTTATAAAATAAATAATGCTTTAATTGAGTCACCGAGTCATTCATTCATTCATTCAGTAACGAAGCAAGTTGCTGTATTAACGGATCATTCAATCTCACGATTCGTTCAAAGCCACAGATTCGTTCACAAATGTAGAACATCGCTTATTCGTACCTTTTTGTTTGTTGAACCGATGTATGAAATCAAGATCACATTCGAAATCGTGTGGATATTTAGAAAACATTGCATTCTTGCTCGTATAATATGATCAACATTTAAAAACACAGCTGGATGTCAGCCTGCATTTTGATCGCAGATTTAGTCGCACAAACAGCTCGAGCAGCTCGTGACAGAACACCGACTGAATGACCCTCTAAGTAGAAAATCTCAAAATGAAGATCGCTGAACTCCAGTTGAACTTGTCAGTGATTTCTGATCAGTCACAAACTTCTTTAGCAGTGTAGAGAGAGAGTGCATTGCAATGCGCGTGGTTGCCAGATACTATTGGAAAGACCGGCTAAAATCGTGTTCTTTTAACAGAAAAGCTCTGACTGGGGGTTTAAGGTTTTGAAATCTGGCAACCGTAAGCATGAACTCTCGTAAAAAAACAGTCAATGTGTTGTTGTCTCCTTTATTTGACAAAAAACAAGTGGTTTTGTCCAGTTTAAATTTGTTTTAAACACATTTCAGTCTCGTCTTTTTTCGTCAACGATATTGCATGTGTTGATGTAGTCATATTGATCGTTTAATGACGTGGGTGTCGTCTCTCATCGTCTTGTCTTAGTCAGGGAAAAAAAGGTCGTCAACGAACATTTTTCGTCATAGTTTTCGTTAACGAAATTCTACTTCCGGGACCAGTCGGTACCAGTGTCACCAATTTAGCAACTTTGTGGTTCGATTTAGCGACCCTTCAGACCCCTTTAGCAGCTCTCAAAAAAAAAAGAGTACTGCCTGCCCCAACACACACACACATTTGTTATCTTTTAGTAGAGTGCACTTTTATATTTCCCTTGTCATAGTTTGACTGAAATATAAGTTTAATTGCAATACCAAAAGATTTATAGCACTCAGCTCACTAACAAGATAATAATATCATAATAAAATTATGATAACAATTAAATGTCAAAACAGCAGCCTAAATGGCTATGTTGAAATATGAAATTTGATTGAGTCACTGAGACATGCAGATTTGTTGGATCAAACCGTTTCAAACTGTTGTTGTCTGGTAACTTATGATAAGTGTTTTTAAAACGTCTCTGAGGGGTTGTTTGCTCATAAATCGGACTGAACTGGTTAAAGTTACACAAGGCTCCTTTTCACAATCTAGATGATTTTTTATGTTATCTGAATCAGTGAATAATGATTCTGCCATTTAACTGTTTTTCAGGAGCTCTTTTTCATGTAAGCTCTCTTAGTTTTTATTGACTAAAATACTATGGTTGACCTAAATGATAATCAAATATCACAAAATATTATTTTTTTTAGGCCTGTATGAGGAAATGGCCTACAAGATACTATACATCACACTGATACTAAACGCAACCTACAGGTGTAGTTCAAATTAATGGCACAGTTTTATGTATTTATTTATTATTTCAATTATAATTTTTCATTACCATTATTTCATTTATATTTTGTCATGTGACCAACCAGCCTTTGATGCTGATTCCTGCTGTATTCAAGCATTTTCACAGAGGAAATGTGTTATGTGAACTTGATCACAGTCCCAACAAAGCACTAGTTCATAAAGCGCTCTCTTAAAAGAAAAGCTAATGTGAAGGGTTAAACCCTAAGAGCACAGTGGCTCTTAAGAAAGGGTGGCGTCAGCAGGGAGACGTCAAAGGTCTGAGACGTCAGTGATATTGAGCTGTGGTCGGGTTATTAGGAGCTCTTGATGCGAGCTGTAATGGATGTGGTGAACTGTGGCCCCTCTAAAAGCAGACAAAGTGCACTTACACAGCATTGACACAGCAATTACCTCTTGTTGCTTGCTTTGGGTTTGCATATATCTAAATAAACAATAGTGTGCTTGTATGTGAAAATCTGTGTTCACAGTTTGAAATACCACATCCTCTGTCTCCTTATGTGGGAATGTCTTTGTATAGCTTGCCGTTTCTCACGCGTGCGTGTGGAAGCGAGCCGTGAACCACATCCCCATCCTCAGACCCCGTTGTCTCATCGATTGACGTTGTGTGACTGAGTTTCCACACCTGTCTGGTGTGTGTTTAAGGTCCTGCTTATGAGGTTTTGAGTTTGTTTGTAAGGTGAGAATGGAGATGAGCAGCATCATGTGGTTCACTGACTCATTGTTGTGATCTTCAGGGAAAATACTGCCTGAAAATAGCAAGTGTTTGTTTTTAGACACACAAGAGGGGTATTTTCGAATTGAGGCTATAGAACAATGTAGTTTTGTTTTTGTTTTTTCATTTTCAAGATATAGTTTAAATTTGTATTTCTGTCATAATTTATTGTAACTCCAAACCCATAATGACTTAAATTCATCTTCGAACACAAATGAATCTAATATTCTCCCATTACATTTGAAAGCTTTAAAATGTACTTTATATTAAGACTAGGGGTGTAACAATATATCGTGTCACAATACATCACAATACAAAAATGCAACAATATGTATAGTGGATAGTGACAATGTTCATTGTGGTATAGTTCACCCAAAATAAAAATTACTGTGTGAAAAGAATCAAGTTTTCAGCGTTTTAGTGTCATTACTACAATAAACTACTATATTTAATGTTGAATTTTATGTATAATAATGCAATGTGTGTGTGTGTATATATATATAGCCCGACCGAAGAGCCCGACCGAAGGATTTTGAAGGCCGATACCGATACAAATATTTTTGGGTTTTAAAATTCGATATTCCGATATATCGGCCGATATATATATTTTTTTTTAAATATTGTTGGATTTCACACACGTGTAAAAGAAAAGCTAACCTTTTCTGCACAAGATACGTTTGATACTTTTTCTCTATCTCTAAATGTTAACTCCTCGCAAGTATAACTTACATTTTACAATGCAGGGACTGTAATGCTAGTTATAAATACAGTAATCATTACTTTATTTAGGCAGAAAAAGTTAATTGTTGTTTCCAAGCTCATTAATGTTAACATTAGTGGTCTTCCACTGATGATAGTGGCATTAGCTAGCTTTGTGGCCAGCTTGATGAGCCATAATTTAGCAATAGATAACACCATACTGCAAATTGGAAAACATACATTTTCAATATAACAGGCCAAGGAGAGATGATTGAAGCATGTTTCGTCCGTTTTAATTTTATTTTTTTAATATTCATTTATCGGCCATTATAACTGCCGATACCGATATTTTGGAAAATGCCTAATATCAGACGATAATATCGGTCTGGCTCTAATATATATATATATATATATATATATATATATATATATATATATATATATATATATATATTAGGGCTGTCAAACGATTAATCGCGATTAATCGTATCCAAAATAAAAGTTTGTGTTTACATAATATATGTGGGTGCACTGTGTATAATTATTTTATATATATATATATATATATATATATACTGTATAAATACACACATGCTTGTATATATTTAAGAAATATTTTCATGTATATACTGTATATAGATTTATATATAATTTATATTATATATAAATATAAATATTTAATATATAAATAATATATTTTTCTTAAATATACATGCATGTGTATGAATTTATATATATACAAAATAATTATACACAATGCAACCACATATATTATGTAAACACAAACTTTTATTTTGGATGCGATTAATCGTTTGACACCCCTAATATATATATATATATATATATATATATATATATATAGTGATTATTTGTGGGTCCTGATAATGCCAAATGATTGTTACCAGTAAAAGTGGCTGACATTATTTTAAATATATCTTGTCAGTGAAAGAGCGCAAGCATATTCTTCTAAAATAATTCAATATTTTCAGCTTCATAATCATGAATATTGTTATTCTGGTGTCTCTATTGTTCTGTGCTTTGGGTTTCAGAACCTAATCCAAGACTATTCATTTACACACACACAGCATTTTAATCAACAGTACTTTTTTTGTTAACCCTTTCCCATGTATGTCTTGGAGAATCGCAATAATATCGTATTGTGAGTTCGGTATCGTGATATGTATCGAATTGTGACGATGAGGGTATCGTTACACCCCTAATAAAGACTTTGTAAAAGTAATCCAAATGAATTGAGCGGTTCATTTAATTTAGGCTCTTATTCTCCTATAAACATTGATCAGCGAACATACATAGAGCATTTAGCATCATTTGAAATGCTTAAAGCACCCCTGATATCAAATGTAAGTTGTTTTTTTAGTTTTTAACATGAATATGTTAGCCTTAAGGTTATGAATGAGCTGGTGTGCTCGAAAACAATGACAAAATTTGCATTTAGGATATACAAGCATTCAAAACTTACAGTCTCTCACTTCCGCTAAAACGGATCACGGGATTTAATAACATAACTCCAGCTCCTCATCACATCTTCTGTCCAATCAAATGCTCTCTCGAATCAAAATCTCCGCCCCCTGTGCTATAAACACCACCTGGCTAAAGCGACAAGTCACAGAGCAATATGGGTAAGAGTAAGAGATGTGTGTTTGGTTGCTCAAACGCTTAAGTTTTATTCTGTTTTCCAACTGTATGTTGGTTAAAAATGAAATGGCTTGAATTTATTCACATACTATCAAATCCAGTGTAACATCAGCTCTCGGATTCGCTTCCATGGTGCCGTCAAGTACGACTTGCAGTCTGTGAGGTAAACTAAAAGCGATTGGCTCTTTGAAAATGCACAGAGCCATTCAATATGTCCCGCATTAGCTTCCTTTTTCAGTGGGAATTACATCAAACAAAGCTGCGCGATCCAAGGCACTTCAGTGGGACTTTAAATAACGAGTCAGTGCGGTGCCAAAATCGGACTCCCGCCAGGTTACGACCCCCCTGCTACCACACAGAAAAATGAAACACAACAGTGCAGACATTTCTTTACGCACTTATTTCAATGGAAAAAGCCTTTTACTTTCATCTTTTTACTAAACCTCTTTGTTTTATTTTACAGCTAACCTTTGCTTGTTTTGATTTTTGTTGAGGTTCCCATGGTTTGGCTCCAGCCCGCTCTCAGCCATGCCTCCCGCCAAGACAGATCAGCTGGACTTGTGGGCGGAGTCAGGGCTGGATGGAGACGTCCAGGTGATGGTGGACTTCCTGTTGCCCACTGGAATCTACATCCAGATGGAGGTTCCTCGAGAGAGCACCATCCAACACATCAAACTGGTGCGTATATGTTTCTTTACAAGCAGATTCTTTCTTTCAGAATCTGGATGAAGACTGCAAACTGGGCTTCAAATAACTATTAAAGATATTTTAGCAAACACAAAGGTGCCCCCGACAAACACCCAAAAGAATCATGTATTCTGGTGGAGTTGTCCCTTCTGAAAATGTCATTTTTACCTTTTAGATCCTAGTTTAACCATTACCAGGAAAGAAAAGGGCACTTCAGATCATTTATAGCGGAGCACTCTCAGTCCTGAGAGGTCAGTGTCCTGCTTTGTTCAGACAAAGTTCCTCTAAAGCCCTATTCAGATGGCAATTGTTTCCTTTGGGGTTGTAAGTCATTTTCAACATTTAAAGGGGTTAGTCTATGATTTTTATTGCCATAAGGTTTTTGATGAAAACACTCCAGGATTTTTCTCCATATAATGGACTTCAGTGGGAACCAAACGGTTCAAGGTCCAAAAGACAGTTTCAGTGCAAACTGCAAACTGTTCAAAGGGCTTTATCGCTCATAACCAGCCCTATACTACACACATTCATGCTACTGTATATAGAAAGTAATTTTTTAATGGTTGCGAAGTAAATTCAAATGCAGTACCTACTCAGACAGAGATTTCGGTTGCAGTGATGATGTTCTGAATTAATTGCAAATCAGAGACACCGAAGTATCATACAGGTTGTATTGAGAAATTATATTTAACATGCAGTTTTGATTGTATCATTCACTCTCTTTATCCTGTTTTTGTGTTTGTGTAGCTGTTGTGGAAGGAGGCTCAGACATACCCTCTCTTCTCATTGCTGGGGGAGATGGAGAGTCACATGTTCGAGTGTGTGAACCAGGCAGCAGTTCACGAGGAGCTGGAAGACGAGACCAGGCGACTATGCGACGTGCGACCGTTCCGGCCTGTCCTCAAACTGATCACACGCAACTGTGGACGTGCAGAACGCCTACTAGACTCTAAGATCGGAGTCCTCATTGGCAAAGGTGACACATATGCACTTAATCACATGTGTAATGAGAGCTATATTTTAGATAATATCCATTAGATTTGGATTTTTCAGTGACCCTTTCTGCAGGTTATATTTGTTACCCCAGTGGGTAACAACAAGCAAATGTTTTTTTTTTTATTAGGATTGGATCACTGAATCATTCAACTCAACTAATTTGGTCAAAAACTGTGATTAATTCAGTGATAAACTGAGGCAACAGTTGTTTTTTAGGAACAAATTTGTTTGCAGATCAAAAATAGACCAAGCAAATAGCAATAGTGTGTCTTAAATGCACACTGCTTCATATAAACTTTTTTACTGAACTGATATTTAAAAAAAATTCACTCACAATTGAGCTGTCAAAATATCAGGACTGTGTGATGACAACAACTTGAAACAACAACACTCTTGCTTTTGTCTTACAGATTTAAAAAAACAAATGTGTTAATACCTCAAATTTTTATTTTATATTTAGTGTTTTTATGTACAACATGTAATATATATATATATATCAATGTGCTTTGTTTTAAAAAAATATTGGCAATAAAAATAAAAACACTAGAGTCAGCGTTTGAATTGCACTAGTAGTATAATCAGTATTTAAAAGCGTATCATATTTGCCTTGATGTTTTGACAAATAAGAGCTCTTTGTACCATTGGCCTACACTAAATATGAGCATTGCATCTAAAGCAAACAGAAGCCATTATAATCAGTGACGCTGTCTACACTGGATACAGTTTACAGTTCAGTTTCTGATGTATCCACACACTTGAGTCTGTCGACAACAGGACAAATGAAGCTCCTGGATCACGTCTTGCAATAGCTAGAGTGTGATGATAATGTTTCCTATGCAGTGATGTTAGCCAATCATAACAGTGGAGTTTACTGACAAGCCTTAAAGGAGCCGCCCCTTAAAAACAGATGACAGGGTGAAGGTTGAAAATTATTTATTCTGCATTAATGTTTTTTTGTGCAAAAAAACTTTATGAACATCATAAATTAATCTAAAAATACAAAAAAGGAAATACAAAATCCATGTCATGACCCCTTTAATAATTAATGATCAATAATCAATGATTATACATTTCTGAGTTTGAAGTGAACTGAAATGACCTACACATTTTTCTCAATGATCACATTTTCTTTCACACCTCGTCAAGTCATCTTCATTTATATAGCGCTTTTAACAATGTAGATTGTTCCAAAGCGGCTTTACAGTAATAATAGGAAACTAAAGCAACAGAGATAGTTTTGGCTTTATGAAAGCTCTAGAATAAAGTTCCTTTCCAGCTAAAGTTAGTTTTAATTGGTTTACTTCCGTTGCAACCGTCAGTAGTCTTTTTCTAAAAAACCCAACTCTCAACAAACTACTTGTCTTGCTTTACAATTTATAATACAGAATTATATCGCTTCGGTGTAGCCACGTGAACCGGAATTATCCCGACAACGAGATCTGTACAGAGGTAAATGGAGGGAGGCCTTCACACAGGATTTATGGAAAGTGTTCCCGGTTCCAGCTGATCGAAACTATGGAGCCTAACATTGAATTAAAGTCGATTATGTGTTATGTGTATGCAAGGCCAAAGAGATGTGTTTTTAGTGTAGATTTAAACTGACAGTGTTGTCTAGAAAGACAGCTTCCTGGACAATGTTAGGAAGATTGTTCCAAAGTGCTGATTAGGAAATGGATCTACCGCCTGTTGTCAATTTTGATATTCTAGGTAGTATAAACTGGCCTGAATTTTAAGATTGCAATAGACGTGAAGGACTGTAATGCGTTAAGAGCTCGCTCAAGTACTGCGGAGCTAAACCATTCAGTGCTTTATAAGTAATTAGCAATATTTTAAAATGTATACAATGTTTAATAGGCAGCCAATGCAGGGTTGACAGAACCGGGCTAATATGGTCATACTTCCTGGTTCTGGTAAGAACTCGAGTGGCTGGCGTTTTGGACTAGCTGGAGTTTGTTTATTAAGTGTGCAGGGCAACCACCCATTAGAGCATGAACTAATTGTTCTGCATTCGTCAATGAAGAGCATTTGACGTAATTTTGAAATATTTTTAAGATGCAGTTTTACAGATACTATTCACGTGACTTTCAAATGAAAGGTTGCTATGAAAGAGCACACCCTGGTTCCTAACCGGCGACGAAGACTTGACAGAGCAGCTATCAAGTGTTAGACGAAGCTTGTAATATATGGTGACTGTTAATCTTTGGCACACACTTTTGGTGGCAGCAATTGTGCATGAGACTCAGCAGAGGCAGATATGAAAGTGATGCTGATGTCTGTTTATGTGTATGTATGTATTAATTATAATGAGACTATGATTAGATGCCAGGCGAGGCTTACTGTATGCGCACACACTCTACTTCCCTTACTCATTCACTGGCTCTGAAACAAACAAACACACACACACACACTACTTCCCTTACTCATTCACTGGCTCTGAAACAAACACACACACACACAAACACAGTATGGGTAATCTCTCTTAGTGGAGAGGATCAAATGAATTTTTAATGCTCTTTAAATGTCATCATGTGTGTTATCTGGAAGCCATTTGAAACCTCTCCCTCAGAACTGTCTCGTGACTAAACACACCGATGTCATTCAACGGGAACAGACACTCATTAAAGGAATAGTTCGGTCAATAATGAAAATTGTCATAATTTAAACTTCTTTAATTTTGCAGATCCAAATAATAGATTGTTTCAGTGAAACAAAAAAGGATCAATCTTGTTTTATTTTTTCAATGAAGTTACATATTAGTCCACACACCTAGGCCCGGTTTCAGACAGGACTTAGATTTAGCCAGGATTGGGCCATAGTTCAATTAGGCTTTTATAAACATGCCTTATCTTCAGACAAAATAATGGCATTGACATGTTTTAAGATATATCCGTGCAAGTTACTTTCAGTTAAAACAGCTCAAACATGCACTTTAGTCTGAGACCAACTTAAGCCTTGTCTGCGAGGCTGGACACAAACCTGGCCATCTTCACAACACACACTGTTAACTGTTTCTTTGACTTATCAACCATTGTTTTTATGCTTTTATAAAACTTAAAGCTATAGTATACAATTTTAAAAATCGGTCGAGAAAGCCTGAGACGGTAGGGAAGTTTTAAATACTCTTCCCGCCCCTCCACACACAGACCCCTCCCCTCTGTGCTACCTGATCCCTGACCTATGTCACTTTTGAGTTCACTTCAACGCAAGATTAGTAACTCCTCACCACCATTAGTATAATACTAGTAATGCTAAGGTTTTCAGTAATTGTTATAGCAGCACACAGCACATCTTGTTCAAATTCCGATCGGCTCGAACAGAAACCATTTTCAGCATGAGCAAGTTGTCAAACTGATAAAAAGCTATTTATCTCCCTGAAGCTTCCTCCAACGGTCAATGTGGACCCTATATTTATCCTACTTAGAGTCCGTCGATATTTTTTTTTTTTATCTCTGCTCTTTCCTCTACAGACTTTCTCTTTCATCCAAACTTTACAGCTGCTGTCGTTTATATTTTTATCCATTGCTTTATCCATTGCTGATCTGAAGCTACTTAAGCCAAGTTCACACTACAGGATTTTAAGCCTGATTTATGCCGATTTTCAAATCGATGAGCTCGTCGACAGGACTGAGTGTTATCGCGTGCAAATCATGGGGGATTAGCGGACGATGAACGCTTGCCAATCTGTTAGTATGAAAGAGCCAACAACGCAGCGAAAACGCTCGCAGACGCGTCGCCGAGCCCAGAAAAATATCTAGCATGCTAGATATCCAGAGCCGTTGCGCGACTCAACCTCAGTGATGTCATGAGTACAGCCAATCATAGCAACGCATAGGTTGAGGACACCAGGTAAATCTTAGTTTTTCTCTTTTTTTTTTTTTTGCTTTTTTTTTCTCAGAACAAATCATCGCGCAAACAGTGTGTGCAGCACTAGTTTCTGTCTGACGTCCATCCATATTCACGTGTTGTGTTCTCTTCTTCGCTGGGTATTGACGCACGTGCTTTTTCGCGTCATTTCTGGTTCGTTTTATTGCGTGTTTTTTTGTAACAAGATAGAATCGTTGGGTGACAGAGTTGTTGTCAACTCGTTATTTATTTGATTATTTTCAGGATTTAGACCGTACCATAGTACTGAAACAGTTCTCATTAGAGTCAAAAATGATTTGCTCTTATCATCCGATCGTGGTTGTGTCTCTATGTAGTGCATTGTCAACTCGTGTAGTGAGTTACCTCCTGTTGTGGATTAATCATGTTGTGTTGTGTGGTGTGAACAGCTAAACAACTTGAACACTCTTGATTTCACTGAGAGCAAGTCATGTAGTGTGAACCGCACGGTTCAGCCTGACGTTTTAAAATCATGTAGTGTGAACAAGGCATTAGCTAGCTACCATAAGGCCCGTACACACCGGGTTGAATATCAGCGCGCGTTATTCGTCAGCGTTTTTCAACGCGGTTTTTGTGTTCACACCCAAGCATTTTTCGCTAACGATGAGCCAAGTGAACATGCAAATTCATTCCCTGACTTTAGATGGTGCTTAATGTTAAACAGAAATAATAATAGAATACTATACTAGGGTGATCATATTCATGTCTCAACATGTTTTATTATGACAGATTACAAAAATAATGAATGAAATAATGATAGAAATAATGTCTTCTGTATTAGAAAAATAAATAAATAAATAAATAATAACTAAAATAAATGCCTCCAAATGTAACAAAAAATAGCTTTCACAAACTTACAAAAACGAAATAAAAAACTATTTATATATTTAGTTTTCATCCTCTTTATCCTGTTTTTCTTCCTCATCCACCTTGTTTGCCCATCTATATTTTGCTGTAGAACTGATCTTTCCCAGCAGTTTTTTTTTTTTTTTTTTTTTTGAAAACCAGGACATTTTCATCAATTAAAAACAGCCAGGACAGCCAGGACAGGACGTGGAAACAGGACGTGTAACGCAAAGTTGAGATGTTGCCCAGAGATAAAAACATAGCACTAGTTGTCGGATGAACAGATGCACGAGAGACGAGAGTTGTCGTATTTCCCCGCGTTTAATAAAACCACTGAAACGTTACGATCGTCCTCATACATGGGGATAGAGTGAGAAAAAAACACAAACAAACATCCAACTCTGGTCACAATAGAAAAATGAAATAAAAGAAAGAATACAAAGAGTCAGCAGAGCGGTTATCTCCTCTCCTCACTTGTCAAAATCTAACAGACACTACGCACTATGCGCAGTTCTCATCTCAACTCAGATTTCTATAAAGCACAAAGTGACCGTTACACATGTCCCGGGAAAACAGGACTGTTGGTCACCCTTTTATTACAGAAATACTAATATAAATATTATCATATAGCTCTTTATGCTCCGAGACCAGCAGCTCAACATTCATCTTGCCCATAGGTATCTTGCCTTGTATAGGCTATCTTCTTCGCCGTATGTTTGCTCGGCAAACATGTGTTTGAGCTGTAACTTCAGAACACCAAGTTGTGTTTTACTGTAACTTCAGAAGCACCAGACACGTGAGCAAAACGACCAATCTCGTTGGTCGGATAGTTTTTGACGCGGCGCGTCAAACCAAAAAAAATGAACCCGAGGCAGTTTTTTTAAAAAAATGACTCTTTTACGCGTGGCGTTTTTCGCGCCGGTGTGCACACTCACAATGGCGCCCATTGTTTAGTCACGAGGCCTTAAACGTCAATGAATATCACGCACGAAATTCGTTGCGGTGTGAACAGGCCTATAGACTGTCTGTCAGCTGCTTGCTCGCACAAGGAGGGGGGCGTGGTCGGGTGCGGTTGAGTTAAAGACGTGAGCGCCAGGCGGAGTTTCAAGTGGAGCTGGTGATTGGATGAGAGCAGTTGACCAATGTAAGGTCGACTTCTCTGCGGCTGTACAGCCAATAGAGTGAATGGATTTTTTTCATTCTTTTTTCTATTCAAATTATTAGGATTGTACTATATAACCATAACCAGCATCTAAACGAGGATATTAATAAGGAACAATCTTTGAAATCATATACCCTAGTTTTAAAAAAAGTCTTGATTTTGGACCAGTGTTAAAGTGTGTATGTTTTTGAAGCAGAAATTCACAGCATCTTATATGCATAAATGTTCAAACAACATTGTATCTGTGATGGAGTGATTGACACTCGGCAGAGTTCGCATGATTTGAATTGAGATTCTTTGTTATTCATTGCATAAGCACACTGTCTGACGTGGATGTTGTTGAAATTGTGAGAGTGTAAAGTCACTGAACGTTATGCCACATGGCACAGGTCTTCACGAGTTGGACGCCCTGCAAGACCAGGAAGTGAAGGACTTTCGTTCCAAAATGAAGCGAATCAGCGAAGAGAAAATGCACCAAATGCAGATGATGTCGTGGGGGGAGTGGCTTCGGAGCTGTTACTCCCCTCAGCTGGAGACAGGTTTATTGGAGAATTTGATTGACAAGCATGAGGGCGTAATCAAAATTACCATGCACTACGACCAGTCACAGGTGTGTATTGTTATTTTAGTACATGGTATGTTGCATATGTCTCTAACCATGAACTGAATGATCAGTCTTATCCTCGTATTTCTTTCTCTCTGTGTAGGACACAGCTAGCCTGAAAGTGTCATTGCATTGTTCAGTATCTGAACTACTGGACCAGGCTCTCAAGAAATGGCAGACCACTCATGGCCCAGAGGAAGACATTGGTTCCCGGAGTGATTATGTGCTGCGTGTCAGCGGCAAACTGGAGTTCCTGTTTGAAGATCACCCTCTTAATCAGTACAAAGTAAGATTCAAGACTTTGAGGGGTCAAACTGTATAGGTTTTTTTACTATGTAAAAACGTGAGAATGACATGTACAGAAACACCCCAGTTGTTTTTCCGAAAAACTATTAAAAAGAATGTTGCTCAGTGAAATGTATCTAACTGGTAGGTCATGTTCAGACATCAAACAAAAGAGTGTGTGCTTCACTTTAAATTTTGTGTGCATAATAGTTCAGTTCCATCATGAGCCTGAAACCAGTCAGGTGAGCGATCGGTCACAGCAGTTCATTAGAGATCATAAGGGCCATGTTATATGTTCCAGGAAATGCATAAAAAGCTTAAACCATGCAGACACAGTTATCAGAAATCACTTTACAACTTACAAAAAAGTAGTGCTTAAAAATAAAGCGCTTTTTTTACAATACCAATTGTTTCAAAGCAGCTTTACAGTAATAACAGGAAAATAATGCAACAAAGTTTGTTTCTGCTACAGCAGATCTTGAAGAAGGGACTTCAAAGGGACTACCAATGAAAACTAGCCTTCGGGCTAATTTGGGTACATTTACATTTAAGAATGTTTATTAATGTACACTGTCCCTTTTCTAAATAAATAAATAAATAAGAAAATAGTTTCAAAGTCTTTTGTCTAGACATAGCTAGTCCTACCATGACGCTACACTGAAGTAAGTTGTGTGATGGTTCATTTTTGTTGTAAAAAAAGTAAATTTAGTTCATATATATATATATATATATATATATATATATATATATATATATATATATATATAGCTGCTCTGAAGAAAACCGTGATGTCATTGTCCAGCTCTGTTCAGTTCTCATAATGGTGTCAATGCAGAAAGATCAATAATATTGTTGAAAATTAACATGGTAGTATCATGGAGTTTTTTCAGGTAGCTGGTATTTTCTGTATGAAAACACTAATCTAAATGTTTGTGTGTGTGTGTGTAGTACATTAGAGCTTGTTTGTTGGCAAATGAGAACCCTCATCTGACAATGGTTCACTGTGGCGTTGTGAAGGCCATGTTTGAGAAGGAGATCAGCACCATTGGATCAGTGCTTGCTCGGAAGTGTTCGAACCCTCCTCTACCACTGCCCCCGAAGAAGAGACAGCCGACGGTAAGGACACTGGGTGTCTGTGTGTCCTGCACTTCTGTAGTCACAGTTCGTCCTCATTTGTGCCGCTAGCAGCACCAAACAGCACCGCAAAACATAATTCTTTTTCTCAAACACTCCTATTGCATCTCCACTTCACATCTCATATACTGTTGTTCAAACAAACAGGCGGTCCCACCCCAAACTCACGCCAATGTTTGAGCAGAAGTTGACAAGTCGGACTGCTCAAATAAAGAGCATTGTTTCGAAAGAGCTGTAGGGTCACAGTGTTTACACTCTTCGCTGAGTCTAACTACGAATGAGAAGATGCTGTAGTTCTTTTTGCACATTTAACATTTAACTGGAACAAGAGAAAGTGAAGGCAGTTAGCTGAATCATTTGAATGCATTTAACTCAGCAGATGTCGTGTAAATTAGGGCTGTGAAACGATTAATCGCATCCAAAATAAAAGTTTGTGTTTACATAATATATGTGTGTGTAGTGTGTGTATAATTATATTGCATGTATATATTTAAGAAATATTTGCATGTATATACTTTATATATATTTATACAAAATTAATATTATATATAAATATACATTTTTTGATATATTAATAACACATAATCCAGCCCTAGTGTAAATGCATGTGCATACAGTACAGACAGAAGGAAACATTAAACTTGGTGTTTTTGTTGTTGTTGTTTCTCTTTTTTACGGTATTGTGATACTTGTTTATTGGCTGTTGTGTTTTATCTGCCGTTTGGATGAGTAGCGTTGTGTAGCGTCCAGTGTGCATTATAGTTTGTTTCCTTCACACGCAGTTTTAGGCCAGTGAGTTTCATAAATGTGTTCCAGGAAGTGAGTCAGGCATGTGTGTTTGCACTGATCATGTGAGTTATTTTGCAGATGTCAGAGTGCTGACCATGTCAAAACCGCTGCTGTTAAACCATAACCCCTAAGGGAATGTATATACATTTGTGTGAGCTTGTATGTTTGTTTGCATTTGTGTCTATGAGGTCACAGTGTCAAATGTATAGGAAATTGGGTCCCACTTTATCCACCTGTTTCTGCTCTAAACAATGGGCGCCGCCATGACGACGATGCCGGTAGTCAACGTCCGGTTCCAGTCTGGTCTGTGCATTTTTGCCATGTGTTTTAGAATGTGTCATCCCTACATCGCTAAACTAAATCGAAAAAAACATTCATCAAATGTGATCTGATCATGTTATTTTTTTATTAAATCACAGATTAAAACAAAATGAATGTTTTTCTTGGCTTAATACCTTCCAAAGGATAGCTGATGCATAACTGCACGATCTCATGATCATCTATTGTTTACTATATACTTCTTATTTATTAAAACCAGGCGATAGGTAATATAATCGGCCAGCAGCCATATCACCCTGTAGCCCAAGACTGGTTGCCCACTGAAGCTAAGCGGGGCTGAGCCTGGTTAGTACCTGGATGGGAGACCTTCTGAGAAAGCCAGGTTGCTGCTGGAAGAGGTGTTAGTGAGGCCAGCAGGGGGTGCTCACCCTGTGGTCTGTGTGGGTCCTAATGCCCCAGTGTAGTAATGGGGATACTATACTGTCAAAGAGCACCGTCCTTCGGATGAGACGTTAAACCGAGGTCCTGACTCTCTGTGGTCATTAAAAATCCCAGGATGTCTTTCGAAAGAGTAGGGGTGTAACCCCGGCTAGAGTTCTCAACGGGCCTGAAAATTATTACCCGACCCGACCCGGCCCGTGGCTTTTAAAGCCCGAACCCGATGTAACCCGACACATCAACATGAATTATCTACCCGAACCCGGCCCGCGGCCCGACTCGAACGTGCTCTACAATCTATTGCCGTTGCAGCGTCTATTCATTCCGGTGAAATCACAAAATAAAATGCACACAAACTTAGAAAGATTGACTAACTAGTAGGGCTGTAATCAACCAAAGAAATCCTTGGTCGACCAAAGTCTTGTCCTGCGATTAGTCGAAAAACAAACAAACAAAAAAAAAACTTATTTTGATTGAACATTCTTTTAAACAATTGTCATAGAGCATTTATAAAACAACAACGAAAAACATCACAAATAAATAAAACTATAATAATAATACAATTCTTTGAGAATTAAGTGATTTTTAACTGAAAAAAGTGAGGAGCTCTGTCTATGCAGTCACAATCGCGCACCTGATCAAACCACACGATACAAAAAAAAATAACTGCTATCTGCCATATTATAAAAAAAAATCCTAACAAAAGCTCTCGTTTATACAGACTTTATATTCTTCTTTACTTACAAAGCTATGGGTTAACTTTTTTCCAGCCGATCTAGGCATTTTAAACAAACACACAAAATACCCAAATAGCCTAAAAAACAATCCGAATAATAATAGGCTGTATTTTGGAAGGCATATAGGTTTATTTTCGTTTTGTTGCATTATTTAGGCTATTTTACAAATACAAATAAAAACGAAAAACATATTAAGAAAACACAATCTATTGAATCAGCATGATATAGCCGGTAAAAGGGCTGCTCACGTCTTTTGCGCGCTCAAGTTCGATTCAAATATAGGCGTGCGCTGTGCGGGCTCATAATGGAGCAACGCGGTCGCCTCCCTCCACAGTCTCGTCGTCTTTGTTTTAAAATGCCAGACAAAAGATTTAGATTTCTTGGACATTTTGTCGACTAAAGTCAAAACAAGCAGCGTTCAAACTGAATGAATACAGCATCCCTTACCGAGCGTGAAGCTGCAGCGCAGCCGGCCACAGGCGCGTTCCCGAGTCTCTATGTGTGTGCGCTAAAACTGTCTCATCCCAAAGCGCCATATACAACGGACGCTTTTACAAAAGCGTAAATATCGAACGCACATGGCACCCTTCAGCGAACAGCAGCGATGATTAATCATTAGGTTTTTAGTGGGCGGAAAAGATTAAGCCCGAGGTCCGACCCGACCCGAGTCATTTGCTTATATTTTCGACCCGAACCCGGCCCGAACCCGCGGGTCCCGTCGGGTTTGTCGGGCCGACCCGACCCGTTGAGAACTCTAACCCCGGCATCCTGGCCAAATTTGCCCAGTGGCCTCTGTCCATCATGGCCTCCTAATCATCCCCATATATAGCAATTGGCTTCATCACTGTCTCCTCTCCACCAGTAAGCTGGTGTGTGGTGGGCGTTCTGGCGCACTATGGCTGCCGTCGCATCATCCAGGTGGATGCTGCACACTGGTGGTGGTTGAGGAGATTCCCCCCTCCTATGTAAAGCGCTTTGAGTGCCGAGAAAAGCGCTGTATAAATGTAACGAATTATTATTATTATTATAATAAATAAGAAGTATATAGTAAACAATAGATGACGGAGGCGACAGCGCGCAAACTGGACTTTGGTCTCATGAATGAAACTCGGCGTAACGTTATGCCTAACCTCACAGGCCTGAGTGAGAAACCTAGACTATGCATCTTTGAAAGCAGATATAGACAGGAGTCAAAGGGCTAACCAGCCTAAACTTATAGTACTGTTATTCTGCAGCAGTCGGGGTGATAGAGACTGTCGGATGTTTGCTGGATTAGGGAGATCGTGCAGTTATGCATCAGCTATCCTTTGGAAGGTATGAAGCAAAGAAAAACGTTCATTTTGTTTTAATCTGTGATTTAATAAAAAATAACATGATCAGATCACATTTGATGAATGTTTTTTTCGATTTAGTTTAGCGATGTAGGGATGACACAATCTAAAACACATGGCAAAAATGCATAGACCAGACTGGAACCGGAAGTTGACTACCGGCATCGTCGTCATGGCGGCGCCCATTGTTTAGAGCAGAAACAGGTGGATATTCAGTCTATAACTACTACTATGTAGTTTTGTAGTGAAGACCACCTAAACCAAAGAGTTAGGTGTTAGACCTCTAACACTCCTCAAATTCTTCTGAAAGATACATATTTACTGCCTGTCTTATGTATTTAATAAATAAATAATAATAGATTATAAAGCTGTTATTAATCAAATGAAATTTCTAACAGCAAATTCCATCTCTGCACTGCAAATGTTGCACCGAAGTTGCATCTAAATCAGTATAAGTACAACTGCATAAATAATGTTGAGATTATTATTTTATTTTATTTTTTACAATTTTGAATATAAAAATATGATGGCAAGATAAAATGGTACTTTTAAATATGAAACCAAAACCAGTATGTTGCAGCGGATCGTTTAATGAATGAGCCACTGAATAATTTATTCAACCGATTCGTTAAAAGCTGCCGATTGATTCAGGAACGAAACACCACAGTGTGTTGCTCTGAGACGCACAGCAATAGGATTCATTTAAAACTATTTTTGTTGCTATGAGAAAAACCGTGTTCAAAATTGTGTCTAAAATGTCACTTAAAGAATAAGGTGGGCAATTCTGGAGAAGCTAGCAAGTTAGCTCTGAAAGCATGAGATCCTCCAAAGCACATTCAGGTCTGCAAAGCATCAAGAGAGGCAGCATTGAATTACCTCATGTCTCTAAGCACAGGTTTGCGTCTGTAAGTTACTGTAATCACTGTATGGCTTAAACGCAGCATAAGCTCGTTGTTTTGATTTAGGAGGAACTGTAAAAGGTGGCGGCTGTTTGTTTGTGAAGCTCTGTGTCTGTCTGCAACTCTGCGTAGCTTCGACGAACGTGCTGATGATGTCTGCGTGAGCAGCTTCGCGGAGATATGGAAATACATACGCTAACAGGCAGTTAGGCCGTTCCATCATTGCATTCGGACCTAATTCACTGATTGGATGAAATTTTTTTAGTCCTGAGACTTCTACCGAAGCTATATGTAAAAAAAAATTCATCAATATAATTTCTGCAGTCATGCTCATATTCATGAAAACAGCTCTTTTGCTCTTTATTGCTACTTGTCATACAAGTAGTTTCTTTTTGCAATCAAATCTTTATTTTTTGGGGAATTTGTATTAATTTTGGTGACATTTTTAACACAATTGCCCATTCATTTCTGACAACAGTTACAAAAGAAATCAAATCAGAAATTAGTTGCTGATTGCATTTGAAGCTGAAAGTTTTGCATTAAAAGTCACAGTAATGATGTGAACAAATAAATCAGACAATGCACTGGCAATTTACTGATATCACTACGTTGATCTTGAGTCATCTTGTGCTCTTAGTCTGAAACTAAACCGAGACCTTCAAAAAAGGGTCTCAGGATGGGACTCAAGTACTACAACACTACTAAAGGTTTAGGTTTACCTTAAACCTACCCATACTAGCAAACCTGTAACCAAACCTGTTTGTGACATTAACAGCATTGCAATACAACAATTCAGCATTTAACACAATAAATACATAGTACCTAACATTTTTTTTTGGATGCAAGTGCACAGTAGTTAAAGACAGCTAATGTAAAGTGTGACTGCAAATTGTATAGTGATTTAAACTTAAGCCACACTTAATGTCTAAATGTCATCACATTAGACAAGATAAACATCAAACCAAGAACCTTATGCAAGAATGGTGCAACATTTTAAAAATGGAGCCATTTTAGAGGATGTCAGGTCATCAAGTTCATACAAGTGTCCCAAGAGAGAAACCACATATATAATTCAGCACTTTAACTGTGGTTGCGTTCCATTGGCGTTTGACTACCAAAACATGTCCGACATTTTGACGTTCAAACCTATTTTAGACAATTCATTGTGTAAAATGTTTGCCTGAAAAGCTACTTGGTTTAATTTTTGTTACCCAATACACTTATAATACAGTATGCATATACTCTTTATAATTTATTGTCATCATTTACTTACATTCTCCTTTAATCTTTCTCTCTCCTCAGCAGTTACATACGTGTGTTTGGAAGGTCCATTCTTTGTTCAGAATCAATCTTGTGAAAGGTAACAAGGTGAACGCTGACGATGCTGCTAAGGTAAATAGTGTCAACACCTCTGAATTTAGCATGATCTCACTAACACTAACCTTTATCTGCCTCCTGCTGGCCCAGAATCAGTATTGCCTTACAATTAAAACAGGCTGCAGTGTCTTTGCTCCATTTCAAAATAATGGCTATTTCCAAATTCCAAACATACAAAAGCAGACCTTTAGGGAGAGTAAATGGTGAAACTTCTAGCATGCAACCTTTTACCTCAATCAGCAACACACAGCCATATTTCAGCAAGAAGAGTAGTCCCACCTCTAAACGTATTAAAATTCACAAGAACACACCTTGTTTTAGTGAAGAATTCATGCGTTCAAGTGTTTCACCAAAAATATATTCATACTTCAAGGAGTAGTTCACTTTTAAAAAAAACTTTTGCTGATAATTTACTCACCCCCATGTCATCCAAGTTGTCCATGTCTTTCTTTCTTCAGTCGAAAAGAAATTAAGGTTTTTGATGAAAACATTCCAGGATTTTCTCCTTATAATGGATTTCATTGGGAACCAAATGGTTCGAGATCCAAATGAGTGTTTCAGTGCAGCTTCAAAGTGCTTTAAATGACAAATAACGATAAATAAGGGTCATATCTAGCAAAACCATTGGCCATTTCAAAAATAGATAAAAAAGTTTGTTTTATAAGCACAAATGCTCACCTTGCTCTGTTCTGTGTTGAGCGTTTGTGACTCTCCTGTTCAAACTTGTTCATCAAAATGAACAAATCTTTTTTCGAGTCATGACTCGAAGGGTCCTAGATAAGGGTCCCTCCCTTATTCATCGTCTGGTGTCGTTTAAAGCCCTTTGAAGCTGCACTGAAACTCTCATTTGGACCTTGAACCGTTTGGTTCCCATTGAAGTCCATTATATGGAGAAAAACCCTGGAATGTTTTCATCAAAAACCTTAATTTTTTTTGAACTGAAGAAAGAAAGACATGGACATCTTGGATGACATGGGGGTGAGTAAATTATCGGCACAAGTTTTTTTTTTAAGTTTTTTAAACTACTCCTTTAAATTATACACAATTACTGCTTTTAAACCTTGCCTGCTAGGTATTCCTTTACATTTAAGTAAATACCTAGCATATTTCTTTAATCTGGTCTTTACTTCGTATATTATTCATTCAGACAAATCTGTTGTTGTCAATTACCTGGATAAGAGTAGCATTTGCACGTATATTTGAGTAATCTAATCCAATAACAATTGTATGTAATTTCTGTAACTTGTGTGCGTGTAGATCCAGGTTCGAGCGGGGCTTTTTCACGGCACAGAGATGTTGTGCAAGACCGCGGTCAGCAGCGAGAGCAGCAGTCGATCTGAGCACGTGTGGAACAAAACGCTGGAGTTCGACATCGCTGTTTGCGACCTGCCGCGCATGGCCCGCCTCTGTTTCGCCATCTATGCTGTTATGGACAAAGTGAAAAAACAGAGATCCACCAAGAACCCCCAGAGCAAATACCAGACTATCCGCAAGGCAGGGAAAGTGGTGAGATCAACACACACACAAACTTTATTCATAGCACGCACTGTTAATCAATCCAGTACCAGTCCTCGAATTTTCTCTTCAAATGGGTAATGGACGGTTGCTAAAACGATAATTGGGGATCCTACGGACCCCCCCAAGTCTATTATTATATCCCCCACCCCTCAATAGAGGGAATGCATTTGGCAAAAGATCTGCTGCGTGACTGGATTTAATAGGGTAAACTGCGAAAATGCGACTAAAATGAACAATTTTATCAATTTAAACTAAATGTTGGACTCAATATAGTGTTTCTTACAACTTACTAAAGATCCAGTGATCCATGGATATTGACATGCAGCCAGGAATCGTGTTGCCTGACATTTATGTTTGCCTGATTTCGACACCGGGGAAATAAAAGCAATATAGACCTAAACATAAAGCAAATTTGCCTATGAACGCTTTATATAAATACAGTATTGGTAGGTCTAAATCCGGGTGATCAATTATATCAGTGTTATATATAACCTATACATATCATCATATCGTCCAGCCCTAAATCTTTATAGTTTTTTTTTCATCAGTGTTTATTAAAAAACATCCAATAATGCAGAATATGCAATGATAAATATTTAATTGATGAGTTGTTAATATATACATATAACCTTTTACACCTAAATTCAGCATGTTGACACAAATGATAACTGCAAATCCACCTTTCGCTGACTGGAGTCCAGTTGTTTCTGTGAATTGCAGAGATGCATTTGCTCCTCCTTCTATAGCAGTCTGTAAAAATAAACCTCTGATTTTTTGTCAAATCTAGTTGAACAGTCAATCGCAAAGCTCTGCCCCACTCTATATGTGTTGTGTTTGTTTTTCGCGGCATTCACGCTGAAAACAAATACAGCCGCTCAGTCTTTTTGCCACTCACTGTGAGGAACTGCAGGCACTCCGGCTGACGGTGAGGTCACGCACATTCCCTCTATTCGAGCACTGTCACACATACACTACAGCACCTTTCACACATACAGTGTTTACTGGTCTATTACCGGTAATAGATCATATGTGAACAGGACCTTTTCAAATGTACCAGCAAGGGAAGTTGTAACATTACCAGTAAATTGCCGGTATACATGTATGCGCTGTGTGAAAGCGAAATGAAGATTACCGATATTATGTGCCTACGAGGCCAGAACGTGCTGACCTAAGAAGTGATTTGGGCCAATCAGAAGTTCTGAGCCATTTATAAAATGATGACGCAGATGACACGTTTACTCTGCACTGTTTACAAATGTCTTTAAATTGGAGTGATAGCGAAACTAAAGCGCCTCTCCGCATCCGGGCAGATGAAGAGATTTGTCAACTTTAGATGTCACTTCCAGTTAATGATGTCAGCACAGAGTTTACCGATATTTTGTAGCTGATGTTAATGGTCTGTTACCCCGTAAAAAAAAGTCAGAACGCTCTTGTGTGAACAGAATATTTTTATAGTAAAGTCGTTCTATTCTGAAAGAGGCTATTAGCTGATCATCTGTTTTGTTTGTTATATTTTGTGTCTAGCACTACCCAATAGCATGGGTGAACACGATGGTGTTTGACTACAGAGGTCAGCTGAAGACTGGGGACATTATCCTTCACTGCTGGTCCTCTTTCCCTGGTGAGAACAAGTCAAGTCAAGTCACATTTATTTATATAGCGCTTTTCACAATACAGATTGTATCAAAGCAGCTTCACAGTGATAACATGAAAGTAGTACAACACAGATCGATAATATTGTTAAATATTAAATAATCCTAAATAATCCCGACTAAGCAAGCCAAGCAAGCCAAAAGCAAGGCGACAGTGGCAAGGAACCAAAACTCCATCAGATTGGATGGAGAAAAAAACCTTGGGAGAACCCAGGCTCAGTCGGGGCCAGTTCTCCTCTGGCTTACATTCATATTTTTTTATATAAGTATTAAATATAAATATTGTTTATGTATAAAACGACGCCATAACATGTCGCAGGCGGTGAGTCGTCTCTTCACAGGCGTTGGTCTTCTCATCACAGGCGGGGGGGCATCCGAAACCCCCGTGAGATGCTGGATACAAGACTGGACCTGACGAACGCCATTTTTCTCGGGACAAGCGTCCCGAGATAACAGCAGAAAGGCAGATGGGAAATAATTAGCATAGCTGATGTTCATAATAATTTCCATTGTACGGGTGTCGGTGTTAGAAAACCACTATCTCACGAACTCTCCGCAACCCAAACTCTCCGCAACGCAACCCAACCATACGGACCGACCCGTTTGTCTAAAAGGCTGTCGAGCCCCACTGGTGCGTTAAGCAGTTTCAGTGGCAAACGGTTCCGTATGGCATAACAGAGGACTGAAAGGTAAGCATTATGTGAATGCTTGACTAAAGAGATGCGTCTTTAATCTAGTTTTAAACTGTGTCAGCGAGTCAGAGCCCCGGACCGTATCGGGAAGGCTATTCCAGAGTTTAGGAGCTAAATGCGAGAACGCCCTCCCTCCTTTACTGGACTTAGATATCCTAGGAATGACCAGAAGCCTTGAATTTAGTGATCTTAAGGAACGCGGTGGATTGTAGGACGAGAGAAGGTCTGTTAAGTACATAGGAGCTAAACCATTTAGGGCTTTATAGGTCAGTAGTAGTACTTTGTAGTTGATACGGAACTTAATAGGTAACCAGTGCAGAGATGATAAAATCGGTGTTATATGATCATATTTTCTTGACCTAGTAAGAACTCTAGCAGCTGCATTTTGGACTAACTGTAGCTAGTTTATTGAGGATGCAGGACAACCGGCTAATAAAGCATTACAGTAATTTAGTCTCGAGGTCATGAATGCATGAACACACACACACACGTTCACAGGCGCCAAAAATCGCAGAGCACCCACGTGAAAACACTAGATATTCACCATTCATTTTAACCAATCAAAAAATCGATTGATATTTGGGAACCTTTCTTATTTTTTGGATCTCACATCTGTTCTACTGTAGATACTGTAATTACTGCGCAACGACCTGACAGCCTTTTTGTTTTTTTGCATGATGATAAATAGCATTTTAAGTAATTAACTTCAAAATCATCCGGTATATCAGCAAGTAGAGCTACTCGCGACATACACTAAAGAATATGTGGATTCATTTGAATTCATTCGCATATCATGATTCATTTGACACGACGCACACACTTGTTTGGGCTTGCGAGCCGGCCAAATAGTTGATTAACGTTGCGTTTTGAGTGAATGACGAGCGTGAGATGCCGAAATGGATGCCAATAAGTATCTGAATGGAAACTTTACTTTTCTAAAATGTTGCCAAATGGTTCCATTGACAAGACCAAAGTGATCTGTGTTTTGTCATTGTGAACTGAGCTATCATCATCGCAGCACGTCCAGTCTGAAATACCACTTGATTGCCAAGCACACACTCTCACACACACACACAGCTGATGCGAATTCTCTGCCCCCTCGTCAATATCAGGACCTCGTCAGTATTTCTTTCACTCTTTTATTGATGGACAGTGTTACATTGTGTGAGAGATTATTTGCTCCAAGTGAGAATGTTAGTGTGAAATTGAACAGTATATGCCAACGTTGTTTTCAATAAAAATTTGCACAAAGCAAGCCGATCCAGTTTTCCATGTTGATAAGAGTATTAAAATGAGAAAAAATAATGTGAGAAAAAGAAATCAAGAGACATTTAGAATAGATTAAAATGTGCGATTAATCGCGAGTTAACTATGACATTAATGCGATTAATCGCGATTAAATACTTTAATCGTTTGACAGTACTAATATATATATGTACAAAATTTGGATTCCCAGCTATCATCCAGCCATCTCCTCACAATACAGTACAAAGAACATCAATAACATTTAGTATGTCGGACAATATCAATGTCTTTTCTGTTAGCTTTTTAATCCTCACTATTGCTTAAATGCAAAGCGTGGCGCTATTTGTCACGTAGTGACGGGTTTTTTCAAGTAAGCCAGATATACACAGATTCTGCGCAATACGTTGTATTTAATATTTCACGATGACCATGATGATGACTACCGTGTCGAGTATTTGCACTAAATCTGCGCAGATTTGGCTTACACAAACTTCCCCTTCAAAGTAAGTATACATAATAAGTAGCATGCCAAATTGGCTAGTGATTTGACAGCGTTACCCACCATAGCTAATTACCACATTTGGCAGGTTGGCGGGGGTTAATTCCAAACCCTGTCGGTAATGTATTTTCAGTCCATGCGTTTCTCTTGGCAAGACACAAATAACTTTTAGGAAATATTCTCAGCTTTCTGTGGTGTGCGGTTGCGTAAACTGCTGGCTGTATGTGTGCGTGTGCGTGCAGAGTAAACTCTGCATGAGTTATCAGTTCATCTGTGAGTATTACTTCATTTTGTGGAAGGTTGTGTCTTGTAAAGGAAGGAAATGTGTTCAGGAAATGCCTTTTTGTCTGTGTTTTGCAGATGAGCTGGAAGAGATGTTGAACCCTATTGGGACGATTCAGACCAATCCATACACAGAGAACGCCACAGAACTGCATATAAGCTTTCCTGAATACTCAACACAATCAGTTGTGTTTCCCGCTTTTGACAAGGTATCCATATCTCACATATGACACTCACACATGTCCACTCTCCATTTACATTTATTCATTTAGCTGACGCTTTTATCCAAAGCAACTTACAATTGCTATATATGTCAGCGGTCGCACGTCTCTGGAGCAACTAGGGGTTAAGTGGCTTGCTCAAGGACACATTGGTGTCTCACAGTGGATTCGAACCCGGGTCTCTCACACCAAAGACATGTATCTTATCCACTGCGCCATCACCACCCCCGTATTTTTATTCATTTACTGAATAAAAAATAGCAGAGCCAAAACATACATACACAGAGCCAAAAAACATAATATACACAATATTTTGGTCTAGAATTGCCCACTTAGACAAATCTTGTCTGACTGACATGTAAAGTGATTATTCAGAGTTTTGTTAATATGTGCCTGTGAACACTTTATATACACAATATAATATAGGTTGATTTGAATCCAGGTGATCACTCCTAAAAATGTTTTATATATATATACATACATAAATACATACATATATATATATATATATATATATATACATATACATATTAAAAAAATGCAGAATATAAAATGGTAAAATGGCACAACCTTGAGGTGGATGGGCTACAACAGCAGAAGACCCCACCGGGTACCACTCATCTCCACTACAAATAGGAAAAAGAGGCAACAATTTGCAAGAACTCACCAAAATTGGACAGTTGAAGACTGGAAAAATAATTTCTTAACTCTTTGTATGTTTAACGCACACGCAGTAAGGTGATTGTTTTGGCAATATTTTCAGCCTTTTATTCTCTTTTGGCTTAAAACTTAAAAACCAAAATAAGTTACCAAAATGTAGCCAAAAAATGATAGTTACCAAATGTTTAAAACAAAACTCATCTTGAACCAGAAAAAACTGTGCACTCGCACAGCCGAAAAAGCATGAGTTTACCATTTTTGCACACATTAGTCAGTGGATAGTCATAACATAATCGAACATTTGTCATGTTCTGATATTTTTCTTCCATAGATCCTGGAAAAAGCTGCAGAAATAGCAGGGTCCAGTGAGACCATGACAATGGTAAAATTGTGACATCCATAAACATTTAACATCTAAGGTTATATAATGTTTAAATAATGTCCCAGCTTCTTGTTTTCATGTAATTGTGGATTTTAGTTTTATCAAATCCATTGATATCATTCATTAATATCATAAGCTCCACATAAATACCATTTCTATGAGATGATCGTCCTAATGAGGTGAAATCCATGTGTGCAGGGTCGTGGGGGTAAGAAGTTTTACATCGAGCTGAAGGAGATCATGGAGAGGGATCCTCTCTCTCAGCTGTGTGAGAATGAGAAAGATCTGATCTGGACGCTTCGCTACGACTGCAGAGAAAACTTCCCTCAGTCTCTCCCTAAGCTGCTGCTGTCGGTCAAATGGAGCAAGCATGAAGACATGGCTCAGGTATATGCTCAAACATACACACAATTGAACATTCATTGGGGACATTTAAAGGGTTAGTTCACTTTGACATATATTTTTGATACATTTTAGCTTACCTCAAGGGCATCAAAGAAGTAGGTGTCTTTGTTTCCGCTGGACTGTGATGCTATTTTCTTCTGGAAGCAAACTCTGTTGCATTATTTTCCTGTTATCACTGTAAAGCTGCTTTGGAACAACCTTTATTGTAAAAAGCGCTATATAAATAAAGGTGACTTGACATTCCCCTGTAGATGTGTTCAAACTCAGTGTTTTTTTCTCTTGAACTGCAGCTACAGGCTTTGCTGCAGATTTGGCCCAAGCTAAGCCCTCGAGATGCTCTCGAACTCCTGGACTTCAACTACCCCGACCAGTATGTCAGAGAATTTGCCGTCACGTGCCTTCGAGATATGAGGTGAGCAGCCCACGCTGTCTTTAGAGCATGTCAAGGAAACCACATGAGAAATGCTGAAACCCTGAATGTGTGTTAATGTGTGTGTGTGTGTGTGTGTGTGCTATGCGTGATGACGCACGCAGTGATGACGAGCTGTTGCAGTATTTGCTGCAGCTTGTGCAGGTGTTGCGCTACGAGCCGTACTACGACTGCGCCCTCAGCCGGTTCCTCCTGGAGCGCGCTCAGACCAGCCGCAAAATAGGCCATTTCCTATTCTGGCATCTCAGGCAAGTGTGTACATGTGAAGAAGCCTGAATATGTCAGTAATTCAGTTCACCTGCTATTTCAGTATGCTTACGCAGAACTCAAGGTTATGATTGTGTGTGTGTTGTACGTTACAGGTCTGAAATGTACATGCCACCGGTATCGGTTCACTTCGCTCTGATTTTGGAAGCGTACTGCCGAGGCTGCATCCCACACATAGAGGTCCTCAAAAAACAGGTGCACCGCTTTCATTCCAGTCTAATATTTAAGTATTAAGTATCTGTGTCACTCAGAGATAGCATTTGGTCTGTTTAATATGAAATCAGATGGCAAAAATGTAAGAAAAAATACATTTATAAACTTGGGGAGAATTTCTGCTTCGTTGATCAAAACATTGCAGTTCTGATTTCTTTCATTGGAGTAGAATTTGATTAATTGAGATTGGTATTTGTTTCAATGTTCAATCGTAACAAAACACTTGAACACATGTCTATAAGTGCTGTGAAAATGTATTGAAAGTTGGGTAACACTTTACAGTAAGGTTCATTAGATAACATTAGTTAACTATGTTAATTCTCATGGACTAATATTGAACTTGTAAGTAAATGTCCACTGAAGGCAAGTTTGAAGAACCCAAGTGCAGTATTTATTCACCAAACATGATTAAACATAAAACAAAGGCATGGCATGAAACTCAAAACACGACGTGAACTCAGCAATAGTGGTTACAGGGAACAAAACTTGACCAAGACACATGGCAAATATGAGGGCTTAAAGACACAAAACTAATAACTAGAGAAGGGAAACCTGTGAACATAGTCAAGACAATCAACCAATAACATTCAAGCAATGATAAAATGACATTCACATTCACATGGGGAACACATGACAAAAATGAAACTAAACGAAAACATGACAGAACTGCACTTCTACAGCATTTATTCAGCTTTGTTAATGTTAATTTCAACATTTACTAATACATTATAACATTTTTGTTAATTAGTTAATGCACTGTGAACAAACAATGAATGACTGTATTTGTATTATAAAACACAGTACTAACTGTATTGCTCATTGTTAGTTCATACATTACCTAATGTTAACTAATAATTATTTATTTAAAGTGTTACCCAAAATTGGATGCTTTATATAAAGTTGTAAATACAGCTACAGGTTTATTAAGTCAATTACAAATGAGCGGTTATAATAAAAAGAGAGCAGACATTTAAAGTGCTTCTATGGGCTCTATGCACGGCTGTATTTCCGGTGAAGGTCTAATGATGCTGGATTACTTCTGCCGATCGTAGAGTCCAAAGCAATACCGAGAATTTATACTGAATTTTATACTCCATGGTTATACTAAAGAAATGTTTGTCACAAAAACAGACAAAACAGACACCCCTCGTTGTGTTTATGCTTCTTTTTAAAATGATTTTAAATAAACATAACTATGTATAAAATTACATCTAAACATATGAAAGTTCCGTTTCAAAGACAGTAAGGAGGACAGTAAATTTTGAAGACTCTGCCATAATCCCGTTTTCCTCGGTTTTCCTCTGCTTTATCTCCCCAACCGGAAACTGAAGAGCATCCTTCCGTCAAATGCGGAACTTATGCATGCATATAGCTTATTGTGCTTTTTTTAATGCAGTACAGTGTGTACTGTAATATAAGGTAAAAGGTCTTCAAGTTTCAATAATCAAAGTGCACAACAAAAAAAGTAATTCCAGTCTTATTTTCTATACCTATCTAACTAACAATGTAACAAATTTGCATAATGCCAGCCTTTGGTCTTCATTGGCTGCCTACGAATGACATCTACTTTGACGCGCCTTCAAATACTGTAGTTACTGAGACTGGAAGAGAAAAACAGCACCATCGTTCGTATTGCTGTGTACTGTATCAAGCGCTGAGGAAGATCCGGAGCTGAGTAGACCAATCACAACAGACTGGCCATTTGACCAGTCAGAGCAGAGTGGACCAATCACAACAGACTGGGTCATCTGACCAATCAGAGTAGAGTAGACCAATCACAACAGACTGGGTCATCTGACCAATCAGAGCAGAGTAGACCCATCACAACAGACTGGGCCATCTGACCAATCAGAGTAGAGTAAACCAATCACAACAGACTGGGCCATCTGACCAATCAGAGCAGAGTAGACCAATCACAACAGACTGGGCCATCTGACCAATCAGAGTAGAGTAAACCAATCACAACAGACTGGGCCATCTGACCAAACAGAGCAGAGTAGACCAATCACAAAAGACTGGGCCATCTGACCAATCAGAGTAGAGTAAACCAATCACAACAGACTGGGGCATCTGACCAATCAGAGCAGAGTAGACCAATCACAACAGACTGGGCCATCTGACCACATTCACTTTAAAAATTAGCATTATGAGGAGATAGTGAAAGCAACATGGCTAACATGTGCTCAACTATTGGTCACTCATAAAATAGATTGCTAAAGGTAACAGTGTCAAAAATAACAAGTGCAAATGCCAGACATGGACAAACTGTGTCAGTTAAGAGGAATAGTACTTAACCGTTCAAAGTTTGCCAAAAATGACAGCTGGACATTTCAAAATCAAGGCAAAAGTATAGTGTTAAAGGTCACCTCTTCTGTGACACACTTTCAATAAAAGCTGTTACAAAACATCTGATGTTTAATGTACAGTTAAATCATTAAGATTTCCTTCTTCCGGCTCAAACCGGCTGAAAGCTTTACTGCGTGTAATGCAGTACAAACCATTACTTACAATTACTTATAAAATCCTGATTATACTTTGGGGGTCTGTAAACTAATATACATAAAAATTAATAACAGACATCCTTCTTAAATAGCTGTGCTTCAAAACTTTTATACCGTATTGTATTAAAAAATGTATAGTCTTTAGGACTAACTTCAGTGAGTGGACCAAGCAACATTTAAGAAACTATGCAAAGATATTTTGCGATGCTGCTGATATTAATATCACATGACTTATTTAGGCATCAAATTTATTCATTCAGGTCAATTCACCTTTATTTATATAGCGCTTTATACAGTACAAATTATTTCAAAGCAATGAACAGGAGAGGAACAATGGTTTTGAGATGCAAATGGAGTTGGATTCTGCTTTAAAGTCAGTCCAGTGTTGATCAGTTCAGTTGACTTGAATTGACTTGTGATATCCCAAAATGTGCATACAAATATTTTGATGGAACCCCAGCTACTGGCCCTCTTCACAGAACGGTTTACAGCAGGATTGAATGGCAATATGATTATGATGTGCTGTAATTGTTTTGTAGGTTGAAGCTCTCAGTAAGCTGAAAGCAGTAAATGAGCTCATTAAACTGGCCACAATAAAAACCAAGACGAAACAAGCTCATCTTAAAGAGGCCATGATGACGTGCCTTCGACAGACGGGATTCATCGAGACTCTGTCCGACCTGTATTCCCCTCTCGACCCCAACCTTTTGCTTGCTGGAGTCAAGTAAGATTTGTGTGTTTCGTTCACTGCAAGCTCACTGCACACCAGTTGAATTAAATGGGGATGATGAACGACATTAGTTGGTGAAGGAATTGTTTATTTTCTGTATTAACCCTCTGATGGTTCTCCGTCACTTCTGACCGAAATTTTTTTTGAATTATTAAAAATCACAGCTTCATCGGAAGGTTATGATACTTGGTGACTTTTTTGGCATTTGGCATGTGAATACAAAAAAAAATTGAGGTCATGATCCGAGCATGCTAAGTGGTCGTAAAAAAAATAGTCACACTCGTGGTCTTCGGTCAGAAATGACCGACCCATAGGAAATTAATTGGAAATTTACAAAAAAACAAAAATTCTCTGAATTTTTAATAGAAAGATTGAATGTACAATCTACAAATCGGCCACGATTCTTAAAAGAAGTATACCGCAGTAAAGGGGTGACACTCTACAACATTAAGAGTGCAAAAAATTTACACCCACCCACACACACGCACATACAAGCACACTTTTATACACATACACACCAATAAATTCAGACTACAAAAAATTTGTTTTGAATTTTTAAAAATCACAGCTTCATCAGAATGTTACAAAACTTGGTGACATTTCTGGCATTATGTATGTGAACACACAAAAAAATTAGTTCATGATCCGAGCATGCTAAGTGATCGTAAAAAAATTAGTCACGATTTTGGTCTTTGGTCAAAAATGACCCCCATAGGAAATGAATGGGAAATTGACAAAAACACAAAAATTCACAATTTTTTATTTATTTTTTTACAATTTTTTAATAAGAAATGGTTTTTGAGATAGTTTCAAATATATATTCAAATCCACAAAAAAAATGTGTTCATAAACAGCTGGGGAATTCACATGTCTCTCCATAGAGAGCTGTACATGTCATCTAGTGGTTACACTATGCTTTTTCTCTATACTGTAACCAGATTGTGCTAATTTTCTTCAACAAATATTTTTTTCTGAAGGCCTAGAGTCTATATTAAAGAAAAATACTGCATTAATAATATATATATATATATATATATATATATATATATATATATATATATATATTTCCATTGAAATAATAGACCATAAATATTGCATAAATATTAATAAATTCAATCAAATTGTCTCAAAATACTAAATTAAAAAGAATAGAATTCATAGAACAAAAATAAATTACATTGGTTTTACTGGGATGGAAGAAGTTTCATTTTTAGGCCTCCGGTCACTTCTAACCGGGAAGGCCCAGGACGTGACTCATAAAGGAAGACCATCAGAGGGTTAATAAAGTAATTAAAGTAAACATGCAACAGCCTTTTAACTTCCACAATGATCAGGTTAAAGGAATAGTTCACTCAAAAATTAAACTTCCTGTCATCATTTACTCGCCCTCAAGATGTTTCAAACCTGTATGAGTTGAGACTTTAGATCAATTCATGGAAATGATGTGAACATGGACTTTACATATCTTCCGTCAGCTTGCTTTCTGATTGGGTATCGTTTCGTTTCACATGATACTCTCCAGAGCGTTTGTGCTCGGGGTGTAATATCTTGTAGTGTCTATCCAGCATTATGAAAAGTTGTCTCTGTGCATGACGGGTGGTTTGGGCATGGTTTCAAAGACTAATTTTGATGGAAAATTATATACTGTATACTGCAAAATACTATAGGCGCTTGTTTCCGCCACAGAATGAAAAATTAAAAAGGAAATTGCGAGTTTACAACTCACAATTCAAAAGTCAGAATTGCATGATATTAAGTCGCAATTGCGAGAAAAAAAGTCAGAATTGCAAGAGTATTTCTCTGACTTTATAACACAATTGCGACTTTATGTCACGCAATTCTGAGAAATAGACGTAAATTCGCAATTGTGAGAGAAAAAGTCGCAATTATTTTTTAAAATGTTTTATTCAGTGGCGAAAACCAGCTTCCATAAAACACTGCATACTAAGATGAATTTTCTAACCAGCTTTTTTCTCCTCCTCTGCCAGTGTTGAGAGGTGCAAGTACATGGACTCTAAGATGAAACCTCTGTGGATAGTTTACAATAACAAGCTGTTGGGAGGAGACACGGTGGACATCATCTTCAAAAATGGAGACGGTGAGGGAGAGAGACGGTGAGGGTGCTAGACACAGAATCACAGTATACAGTACTTTACAAATCTCTCTTTTTCAGACCTGAGGCAGGACATGTTGACTCTGCAGATTTTGAGGTTGATGGATCTGCTATGGAAGGAGGCCAACCTGGACCTCAGGTAGAGAGAGAGTGTGTGTGTGTGTGTGTGTGTGTGTGTGTGTGTGTGTGTGTGTGTGTGTGTGTGTGTGTGTGTGTGTGTTAAAGGCTTAGTTCGCCCAAAAAATGAAAATTCTGTCAGTATTTACTCACCCTCATGTTGCTCCAAACATTTATGTGTTTATTTGACAGAATTTTCATTTTTGGGTGAACTAACCCTTTAAACTGTTAAAGTCCTCATGAAATAGTGCCCATTTACTTAGTTAGCACACATACTGGTCTTAGGGTAAACAATTCATCCGTAAAGTTAAGTTCATCAAAAATTCCTGGAAAAAAAATTGTACATAAGTGTTTTCAACATTGATACGTTTCTTAAGCAGCAAATCAGCTTCTTAAAATGATTTCTGAAGAATACTGACACTGAAGACTGGAGTAATGATGATGAAAATTCAGCTTTGATGACAGGAATAAATTACACTTTAAAATATTTTCAAAGAGAAAACTTTTTTTGTATTTTTAATCCAATAAATGCAGCCTTGTTGAGCATTAGAGACGTCTTTTAAAACGTGAATGTTAACATTACATTTTGAACTGCAGTGTTAAGTTGTGGTAGACACCAAAAATACTCAATACATAACTATATATCTAGATCTGAAATCCAGAGGAGTGCTTGTATTACTGTTTTATATCATGATATTGGTATGGCTCAATGGTAAAACACTAAGGCATGAGCCGCTTTCCGACCGGAGGGACTTTTGCAGTTCATAGAACCTAACGTTCCTATAATCATTTTTTCCCCGTGTTCCGACCGGACTAAATTGGGGATTTTTTAGTTCCTCAGACTGTAGTTCCTATAACTCTTTCAGTACCTATTCTAGAGCGAGGACTTTTTTAGTTCCCTTTCCCTAGGTCTACGCTGATTGGTTCAAGTCATGCCCACTGTCAACACGGAACTTGCTGTGTGTTTTTGCAAAACATTACAACGAGGATCAAGACAAACATAACGTATTCAACCAGCTAATTGCTAATGCTAGCTAAACTTGCTCGTCGTTTTGATTGCCTCCTGCGCTCTGCTCTTTTATCTTCTTCCATCATATTACTTAATATCATATTACACTGGAGCCTTCGTCTTGTGTTTCTCTGTACAGAACTCAAGCATAATCTTTAAACGCTGCCATTCGTTCCCGTTATTAAGGTCCCGGCAAGGCAGGTTTGTTGTTGAAGGTGGCCGCGCTACGTCTACTCTAGTGATGACTCTAAAAAGACCTTTGCCGTGCTTGCGTTACCCCTCCTACCAGTTCCTATGGCCATTTGGCCAGTGCAAACGCAAGCAGCAAAACCGAGTTTGGGGGAGAGTAGTTCTTAGAACTGTTTAGAAGTGGACAGTTCCTATAACTAAGTTCCTGTAACTACTTGGTCGGAATGTGGCTATTGTAGCAGGATTTTCTGTAACGTTGCTTTGAAATTGTGCATATTGTAAAAAGGTGCTATCCACAAGTTTCTGAGGGGCGCTCCTGTAAAAAATAAAGTGGGTGAAACTTCCGGTGAGGCGGCGGAAGTAGCATTCCAATGGTATTTTGTGTGTTAGTTAGCGAAGAGGCTAGCTGTTTTTCAGAGAATTATTTTACTATTTAAAGACGCAAATCTTTATGAGAGATGTCGTTACGGAACTCAGGGTCAACATGTGCTGTTCGCGGTTGTATGTATAACCGAACTAAAGTAATTCAGTGGCTTAAACGTGATTGTTTTGAACATAAGCTGAAAACGAAATCAGAGTAATCCTGCCAGAGCCCGTCTCTGATCCTGCCAACGACTGTAGTTTCCATCACCTCCCAAAAGACGACGACTCTCCCTGTGTACATTTGTTTAAATTCTTAATATTCTATAAACTCTATCAGCATGTGATATACAGTTCGCTACTGATGTTACACCTAAACTCAGGATCAAAGCCTGTTGACAGAATACCATATGTGCCAGTTAATGTATTCAAGTAGCACATTCATTTATAATTTTGAATAAACTCCAAAGCACAATGACTAAGTGTGTATTTTTTATTTTAATTGTTTGTCAGCTCGCACAACTGTCTGTCACCATGCCTTGATGAGTATTGATTATTAATAATGTTATTATAATACTCCCAATCAACTACTGCGGAGGGTAAATGTACTGTTATTTCACCCTTTTTAATTTCATTGAGGTTGTGTTCCCACATCGTTAGCTAGTTTGGATCGCTATAACTTGAAGCATGTGTCAAGCATGTCAAGTCGCGCTTTGTTTACTTCCTACCGGAAGTCGCGCCCACTTTTGACGCAAGGCCTCATGGGGCGTAGGAAACTTGTGGATACAAATAAATTTACGGTCTGATTGCCATTATTCAATTTGAGGATGATGTTACTAAAAAAAAAAAAAAAAAGGTTCTTGCTCTATTTATTTCCCAAAACCTCCAAAAGCCTTCTTGGAAACCACATGATCCCAAGGTTGCGAAAAAAAAATCCTGATAGTATGCACTACATCTACTTACTTTTATTGAAAATATTACATGTAATCATGTTGTTGTTGTTTTTTTCATAAGTGAATAATTGCACTCAAACATACATAAAAATACATAGTGTCATAATAAAACCTTTAAAACCAAATAGCAGTTTGCAAAGTATTTCCAAAATAATAAAAATAATGACACCGATTATACATGGGTTTCCGTACTGTATAATTTTTTTCTTTGTTTATATTTCTACTATATATATATATATATATATATATATATATATAACTCTATATTATCTATCAATAAAACTAGGATAAAAGTTTTGGATATAAAGAATATACATTCCCTCGGATAGGAATCGAAAAAGATTAAAACACCTTTTGAAAGTAACTTGACAGTTCTAATTAATTACGTTTTTTTGTTTAAATAGACTGCAGCAATTAAAACGGAATTAATTTGAATTTTGTCAAGTTCAATGGCTTTTAGAGATCATTTCAAATTATGTTTTTTTTATGTCTCGCAGGATTGTGCCTTATGGTTGTCTGGCAACAGGAGATCGCTCTGGTCTGATTGAGGTTGTGTCTTCAGCTGATACCATCGCGAACATCCAGAAAACAAGCAGCAACATGGCCGCTGCTGCCGCCTTCAATAAAGATGCGCTACTGAACTGGCTCAAAGACAAGAACTCTGGGTTAGACTACTGATATCTCTTATTCACCGTATTGGATTATTTTAATACATTTGTTCATCTTAATTCGAAAGACTTTGGATATTGAAATTTCCTTCCCCATAATTTCCACAAAAATAAAAAAAAATTAAAAAACTATAAAAATGTAAATAGCACGGAATGTCACAGAATTTGGCAAATTTCAGATGGATAAATCAAATGTAGGACTGTACACTTAATCAAATCGTGATCTGGTCTGCTGGGCTTTAAAGTGAAAGCCTGTACCCATATTTTAACCTGACCAAACCGGCACAGTTAAGCCAAACAACAGCCGATGGACTGGAAGTCATTCGTTTGCTATGGAGAGTCTTTGAACTTCGGATGCATTTGGAAGGGACTACTTCAAATGAGACACGCCGATCGCATGTGATGTATTCCAATCAGATCGGTGTGAGAATTATTAATAACTTTTGTTTAACTTTATCAGAAACACTTGATACATTAAAACTTTTAAAAATGCATGGTTATTGATAAATAAGTAATCAATTATTAATGTAATATTAATATTGTTCAGCATTACCTGCCAATAGCCGACTAATTAGTTTAAATAAAAACCGATGGTTGAAATAAAACTTAAAGGAGTAGTTCACTTTTAAAAAAACCTTTGCTGATAATTTACTAACCCCCTTGTCATCCAAGATGTCCATGTCTTTCTTTCTTCAGTCGAAAAGAAATTAAGGTTTTTGATGAAAACATACCAGTATTTTTCTCCAAATAATGAACTTCAATGGGAACCAAACGGTTCAGGTCCAAATGACAGTTTCAGTGCAAACTACAAACTGTTCAAAGGGCTTTAAACGATTCCAGACAATGAATAAGGGCCTCATCAAGCGAAACGATCATTTAAAGGGGGTTGACTACGATTTCACTTTTTAATTTTAAATAGTGTGTAATGTTGCTGATGGTGCATGAACAGTATCTGCAAAGTTGCAGCGCTGAAAGTTCAATGTAAGCAGAGATATCGTCTTTTAAAAACCAGGAAGTGTAAACGCCTACAAAAACGACTCGATTGGGACTACAGCTGGGTTATGGTACGTCACTAACCCTCACATTTGCATCAGCCACTCCCTTCGGAATATGCAGGAAAGGGCATGCGCATATTTCTGCAGCACGTCGAGTGAGTTGTGTTCACCCAGCTGACAGGTCTTCTGTGTTCGAGCTTCCCACGGATGTTACTTCGTCAACAATGGATACAATTTATGTTTGATTATATTCCTAAAAGTGACGATCGTAATCTAGCTCTTTGTGCTGCGCATTTTACGGAAGACAGCTTCCAGAATCTCCACGAGTTCAATGCAGGATTCAAGAAGAAACTGTTAATAAACCATGAAGCAGATCCAACTTTAAAACCAGAGGCAGCAGTTGTTGGGCCACAACCTGTAAGTAGGCTAAGACTTAATCATTTTAAATGTATTTGCATGTATAATTCCAGACATAACGTTAGCCTGTGTTTTATTTTTGTTTTATTTTTTTCAAATCAATGCCAGCGCTGGCTTTATAGCCAATAGGCTACTAGTTATGCTAGTATTTTGTGTCTACGACAAACGCGTACAACCATTATGGACCTGAATTTTGTATTAGTACTAATGTTGTAAATGTATTTTTCATGTGTATATGCTTTATGACGTTATTTTCGATTTGATCAAGAACGTAAACTTGCCAACGCTGTTTGTGTTTAACATTAGTAGCCAGTCAGTTGCTATCGTTGCCAGTCAGATGCCATTGTGTAAAACAAACGTGTATATGGTTAAAAAATGTGGCAAATTATCATTCAGAAACGTTTAGTAAGAACCATGTGTGGTGAGGTTCTGCTTGACTTTCTTCATCGCGGCTTTCTCGGTCTGATTCTGCCTCACTGATACTCCAGTCTCGACATCATTATTTACGTGTATCCACCGTCTATCTATGTCTATGGTATCCACCTTTGGCATGCCCGTTTCGCCCGCAAAGGTAATGGGCGTTAACCTTCCGGACAACGTGAGCGACAGTTTAGCCAATCACAACACACCCGCCCAAACGAACCAATCTGAGCCCACGACGTGTTTCTGAGGGAGTGGTTTCATAGAATCAGGAAGTCAACCGCTCGTTCGGGGGACAGAGGAGAGCGCGGCTGACAATAAAGGTGAAATTTATGAAAAATAAGACTTTTTAAAAAAGAAAAACCATGAATACATGTTATATTGCACCCCATAAACACAATCATGCAAAGAAAAAAAGCAGTCAACCCCCCCTTGAAAAAATAACAAAGTTTAAGTTTTAAAATTTCAAATGCTCGCCTTGCTCTGATCTGTGATGCACGCGTTCGTGACTCTCCTGTTCGAACTCCATGATCTTTTCTCAAAATGAACGAATCTTTTGGTTCATTCAACGAATGACTCTGGAAAAGATTCGTTCATTTTGATGAAAGAGTTCGATTAGGAGAGTCACGAATGCGCATTACAGAACAGAGCAAGGCTACCATTTGAGCTTATAACACTTAAACTTTGCTTTTTTTTAATGAGCAAACATTTCGCATCATAAGACCCTTATACATCTGGAATCGTTTAAAGCCCTTTGAACAGTTTGTAGTTTGCAATGAAACTGTCTTTTGGACCTTGAACCGTTTGGTTCCCATTGAAGTCCATTATATGGAGAAAAATGCTGGAATGTTTTCATCAAAAACCTTAATTTCTTTTCGACTGAAGAAAGAATGACATGGATATCTTGGATGACATGGGGGTGAGTAAATTATCAGCAAAAGTTTTTTTAAAAGTGAACTACTCCTCTAAGTAAAAAGTAAGGAGTAAAAAAGTAAAGAAAACTTACTTAAAAAACTTTAAGTAAAGAGCTGAACTTTATTACAAAAATAAACAGACTGATGCATGAAAATGTATTGAACCTTTAAATGAAATCTATTGATAAAATATTTTAATTAAAACATTACTGTAAATGTAAACTCTAAATGTCTCATGTAAATTTAATAAGTAACACTTCTCAATAAGCTTCCATTTGTCAACATTATTTAATGCATTACTGTAGCTTTCATGAACTAACTATATGAAATATTTTTACATTTTTTAGACAGTTTTTTTAGACATCAGCATCTGATTCTGTCCCAAGCCAAAACAAATACCACGAGCCATGATCATTATTATTTCGCCTCTAGTAACAAATCTTTTTTTGTAAATATTGTGTGAAACTCCTTGTTTTGTGACAATTTTGTGTAAGTGTCATTTGCTATTATTAAATTTAAAATATGCATGGAAATTGTAACAGAAAACATTTTTGCACAATACTGAACTCCAAACCATTCAAATAGCAGGCCACGTATCTCTTGTTGTTAGAGATGATTACTAACATTATTTAACATTATTTTTAATGTTAAAACTGTTGCAAAATTAACTTCTAGATCATGCCTCCTAGCAGTTCTTGACGTTATAGAAATTCTTGTTGGCAGTACTTGTGTTCTCACTGTTTGTCAACTGATTGGTGATTTGATATGTTGACACAGAGATGCTTTGGAGAAAGCCATTGAGGAGTTCACTCTATCGTGTGCTGGTTATTGTGTTGCCACCTACGTCTTGGGAATCGGTGATCGGCACAGCGACAACATCATGGTTCGCAGTACAGGGCAGGTATGTTGGGAAAGCTTTCCACATATGACACCATGTATGCTGCTTTAAAATGCCATTTCATAGTCCCTTCTGTTAATTAAAATGGTGTAAAATTTGGTTGTTTTTCGATTGACAAGATATTTACAAACCTGTGTGTGTGTGTGTGTGTGTGTGTGTGGTTCAGCTCTTCCACATAGACTTTGGCCATATCCTAGGAAACTTTAAGTCCAAGTTTGGGATCAAGCGTGAGCGTGTTCCTTTCATCCTCACACACGACTTCATCCATGTGATTCAACAGGGAAAAACGGGCAACACTGAGAAATTTGGAAAGTTAGTGACTGACTTTGTCTAATTAATGCACAATTCCATTCCATTTTATGATAAAGGACGCTAATCTAACATTGTGCTTTGTATATGTAGTTTTAGGCAATACTGTGAGGACGCTTATCTGATTCTAAGGAAGAATGGAAATCTGTTCATCACACTCTTTGCTCTGATGCTCACAGCAGGACTGCCAGAGCTTACGTCTGTCAAAGATATCCAGTATTTAAAGGTAAGCGGACACTGACGGCGCAGAATTTCCTCTCCTTCAAAGTATAGTACTTTGCAAAATCAAAATGTGATGCGATCTGGGAAAATCCACCACATGGTGAAATTTGACATATTACAGGTTTTGAGACCATATTAAAGCTGGGTTCAAGCCCTTTCCAAATCTGTTTTTATTTATTTTGTCGTTTGTCTGTAACAAAAGTTGTGGTTATCTGAAGTCGGCTGATCGCTTTGATTTTCAGAAACAGAATTTGGAGAAAAACAGGTTTAATTAATGGTCACGTCCTGCTAGCAGGACGACTGTCGCTCCCTTTTTTATTGCCTTTTTTTCATATCACATATTTTAGTAATCATCATAGATTAGGTATCATTCGAAAGCTTACGAACTCAAAATTCAACCTGTGAAAACCGTTTTGAAATTCGACTATTGAGAAGCGAGCTAGGTCTTTTAAGTGAGCAGCTTCAAACTCTGTTGTTCTCTTGTGCTCCACATCACACTGCACGATAACGCTGGATAAAAATAAATAAATAAAACTTGCGTGCCGTTGTAGTTCACCCAGGACTGGACTTTATTCTGTTATGTGGTTTATTTTGATAGGTGAACTGTCTTTGTAGTGTTAAGAGAAGGAGAGCTAAATGGGAGATTTGTGTTTCCCCCTCCGCTCCGACTTTGTGCGTGTTGTTAAAGAGAAACACAGTCTTTTCAGCTGGCCATTATAAATCGCTATTTTTCTGCACTAAACTAGTGAATTTTCCCAAGTTATATTCAGAGATGATAAACAAGATGTTATCGAATAATAATTTAATAAAAACCAAAGTTTGACAAAAAACTGACATTCAATCTACAGCATATTTTAGACTTTACTGAAAACGTACCAGCGCGACATCCGACGGGTTTTCCCAGATCGCATCACAAATGGTCATTTATTCATTCTCAAACTCTTAAAACTCAAAGAGGCTGTCAAGCTCCAACAACACTGACAAAATGAATCCACACAAATTAATCTCTCTTCAGAACTCACAGTTCCCCTCCTTATAACTCTGGCAATCGGCAAGAAAACAATATTACTCAATTGAGAAGTACGAAAGGTCATACGATGGCTTCACATTAAGAGAGATATGCAGCTGCATTTAGATTTCAGTTACAAAGACAATCTCACACATTCACTTCTCTGATCTGTAAACATTAACCAGAGCTAGAATCTATTTCTTGCCTCACATATGCATTTATATTTATATACATTCCATTAATCATAAATACAATTACTCAGTAATATTATTTATGAGATTTGTTTTCTCTGTTTTTCCTCCTTCTTCTTTCACTCTCCTTAGTGTGTGGTTTTTGTTGTAAATGTTTATTATCTTCTCTTTTCCTTCCTGTCTCTGGGAAGTTGGGAGGGAGAAGAGATTAGATAGAGTTAGGGGAGTAAAAGAAAAAGTGGAAGAGAAGCTAAAACTTGTAAGCCCAATGTCAGTTACAGTATATTTAACATGCTACTATGTTGATATGTGTCTTTGTTTAAATGTCTGTTGTGACTACTTTATTATGAGAAATGGTCTTAAAGGACAAGTTCAGTATTTTACAATTAAAGCCCTGTTTTAAGATTGTTTCTGATGAAATAGAATGGTTAAGATTGTTTTTTAGACAGATGCTGCTGTCCCGAGAATTTTCAGATTCTGTGGTAGCACCCCCACACCTCTACAATGGTAGCATTGGTGCAATCCTTCATAAAACGCATAAAACTTTAGTTTACAAAGACGTGAAACTCTGTATTACTCCGCCGCCGGAAACGGAAATGGGGTTGTTTGTATACTTTCTGTAGTCTTATGCAGTCGCGGTATCGTAGGCTACACTATACAAGTGGTTTGCTTGCAGTTGGCAAAGGCGCATTATTGCCATCAACTGGGCTGGAGTGTCTATTATTCAAGCGGAAGAATGTACGGGTGTGAGGCGTTCGGAAAACTAGGTCTACAGTTTTACAACGAATGGTTAAACGCCTGTTAAAAAGCATCTTTTGCAGCGATTTTTGTGTGAGCAAATCAGTGAACACCCCAGACCACTCGGTGAGTTTCACGTCTTTGTAAACTAAAGTTTTATGCGAATTATAAAGGATTGTTCCTGTGCACCAATGCTACCATTGTAGAGGTGTGGTACAGAATCCGAAAATTCTCGGGACAGCAGCATCTGTCTAAAAAACAATCTTAACCATTCTCTTTCATCAGAAACGATCGTAAAGGGATACTCCACTTTTTTTGGAAATAGGCTCGTTTTACCATTCCCCCAGAGTTAAACAATTGGGTTTTACCATTTTCGAATGTATTCAGGCGATTTTTTGATACTTAGAAGAATATCAGTAACCAGACAGTTTCTGGTCTCATTGACTTCCATAGTACAGTATATTTTTTTTTTCCTACTATGGAAGTCAATGAGACCAGAAACTGTCTGGTTACTGATATTCTTCTAAATATTAGAAAATTGGCTGAATTGATTTGAAAATGGTAAAACCCAACTGTTTAACTCTGGGGGAGTGGTAAAATGAGCCTATTTCCAAAAAAGTGGAGTATCCCTTTAAAACAGGGCTTTAATTGTAAAATAACGAATAACGAACTTGTCCTTTAAAAACACTGGAATCATGTGATGGCTTTAAATATTTTATGAGTTTCTAACGTTGTAAAGGTTAAGCACTGTTCTTAAATGCCACAGTACTACTTTATGGACAGTCTGGCAGGAATTGCTCTAAATTGGAGAGGCTTCACACACAGATGTTTGATGAACAAACACCCCAACAAGTCAAAAATGAAGAAAAGACCATCACACAAAACAATGAAACCATTAGCATTGAATATTTGGTCAATGCATTAACTGTGTTAAATGAGATGCCATTCAAAATAGAAATAATGATGGAGTGACAGCAGCTGTGTGTTTGTTTTCCAGGACTCTCTGGCATTAGGTAAAACTGACGAGGAGGCCCTCAAACAGTTCCGGCAGAAGTTTGATGAAGCTCTGCGAGAGAGTTGGACCACCAAAGTCAACTGGATGGCCCACATTGTGGCTCACCCTTCATAAACACTAACATCTGGCCACACAAACATCTCTCCAACTGAAGTCAGGGTTCAGCAAAGTGCAGATTTATGACCTTAGAAAACCGATGGCCAAATCTCATGGATCTAAATGATCTTCAGAGGTCTAGAGTCTGCAGGAATAAAGGAAAAACTCGGCATCGAAAATCGACTGTCTCTGACTACAGAAGAGCCGTGCAAAACCCTTACTTGACATTGGATGCAATTGCCTTAGAGAAGGTGACAAAAGAACGAACTTCTACATTTTCTTCCTAAATTGAAAAATCAAAAAACAATGAATAACTCCAGTTTGTCCTTCTGGAGAGAAAGCAGAGTTCCTAAACCTTTTACGTTTTTTTTTTTGTTTTGTTTTTTTTGTTTTTTTGTTGTTGTTGTTTTTGTACAACCGTGTTAACGTATCGGGACTTTTGAAAACGGACCAATCAGAGCACAAGCTCAGAGGAAGTGCATCTTATCAGACCAAAAGGTAAACATGTGCCTCACTGCACAAGAGACGTTTTGTTTGTAGTTGCTTTTGACTTTTTTTTTAGACAACTGTATGTGCCAGACTACTTTATTATGAGAAATGGTCTTAAAAACACTGGAATCATGTGATGGGTATAAATATTTTATGAGTTTTAAACGTTGTAAAAGTAAAGCACTGTTCCTATATGCCACAGTACTACTTTATGAACAGTCTGGCAGGAATTGCTGTAAAATTGAAGACGCTTCACATACAGATGTTTGACGAACAAACACCCCAACACCCCTCCTCTCGTCTAGCTCGAGCAGATCTCATGTTTGTTGTATGGTGCTAGCCATCAAATATATTCCTTGTCCAAATGGTAAATGTAAGCACAGCATTGTAGCCGAACTTGTGGTTTTATGGTACAGTGCTTGTTGCATTTGAGAGAAATTCACAGATTTAAATGGGCTTAAGACTACATATGCCTGCATATTGAAACTCAAGAGGCCTATTTAGTCCGAATAGCTGCACAAAAGGCTCAGCGGACCAAAAAGGGGAGGCCGTGACAGCTACTGTCTTCTGACAGCTCAGACAGTATAATAATAATGTCTATATTTGAAAGCACATACAGTTTTTACTGCTGATAACCTGCTGTCTCTAGTGCTGCTTGTTGGCTGTGTGACTAGAGATGTGTAGATGCACTGAGCATGATATTTTTACACTGATTATGCGTATGTGTGAATGGGAGGGAAGACTGTGATATATAGTGAGATTATTACGAGCGACGCCGAGAGTTTAGCGCCAACATTCCAGAGAATTGTACATTCATTTACTGTGCTGTTATGGTATATAAGAGAATAAGAATTAAGATTTGTGTCTATCAAATAAATTACGATTTATACTAGAGCAGGTTGTTCTCCAATGTCCATTGGCTCTACTCCATATGCTATTATGGGATGTTTTGATGCCTTAGTGCAATATGCAGACGTGCAACTGTAAACCTGTCATGAGAGTGTGTGCGTACGTGTGCACTCGTGCTGCTGTGTGTTACACTGATGATAATGCAGGCTTTGCTCTGTCTCGCCCGTTTCATAGGAATTAAAGTTGTTTTCATTGAACTCTGTCATTTCTGTGTGATTTGGAAAAAAGATTTTGTTAATCACTGCAGCTGTGCAAAAGTCTTAGACATGTTAGTATTTATTTTCACCAAAAAATACTTTCATTTTTATCTTTTGCTGTAGTGAGTCAGATCAGTTTACATTTCCAAACATTAATTTTGCCATTAATTAAGATTTTTGTATACACAACAGCCGGTGCTCCACTTAGAGATCTGATCTCACCATCATCTGGGATTCCTTGAGGACACAGAAAAAAACGAGACAGACTAAATCCAGAAGGACTGCTCATACCTGCTGTTGTCAAACGAAAATCTCACTGGAGTATTACAAGCAATGGCAAAAGTAGTGTTTGGAAATGTAAAACTGATATTGTCACACTACTTTTGATCAGTACTGTAGATGCATAGAAAAAGACTTGAAATCTGTTTTTAAAAAAAGGAGACATAGACATCCAAAATGATGACTTTTACCTTACAGAGCTGTGTGGTATATATGCAGTAAAGTATTCTGGAATTATTTTTGCTTTCTAATGCAGATCTTGGATAACCTGCTCTTCACTATGCTAACTATATAGTGAATGTGAAGTTACGTCACACTGCGTTGCATGCTGGGATCTCTTAAGAGGATCGCCCTCTGCTACTGTAATTATTACTGAAACCTGCACCTTTTGTTTAGTTTTTTGCCATTAAATGAAACATTCAGTCATTCTCCATGGCATTGTTTGCTGGGAAGAGAGAAGCTATTTTATTGCATCACATGATCATTTGTTTGAACTGGTTTTGCAGAATTGCAGTCACTGGTTACCATGAAAGCAGTCGCTGCTGCTTTAGCCAACTCGGTAGAAATGTCCCAATAAAAATACAGTATGTGTTCAACCAGCTGATCCATTTCTTTGTTTTTGAGTTTTATTGTCTTCATTGTAAATGTTTGATTTCCCATGTGGTGGATGGGAATCAGAGGTTGTGGGTCACAGTATTTATTTATTTCAACACACGACGACCAAAATGAAATCCCTACAGTAGAAGCTTGTGATCAGTTTTGTTGTGGCTGCGTGCAAATTCTGCTAATACAAAAGCCAATGAACTGGGAGAGTCATATTCGCAAAGCTTATGTTAAACCCAACAAAAGTTGGGACATTTTGCCAAATATAATAAAAATCAAGAATCAGTGATTTGTTAATTCTCTTCCACTTTATTTAAAGGAGCTGTATGTAATCATAAAATGACCCTGATGTGTCACTAGACATTAAGAAATCATGTTCATTTCAAATACTTTTATCACTGACAACAGTAGTCCGGCCAGGATATTGTCATTTAAAAATTGTTGTTGCAGCCCTCAACTGTCATGTTGTGTTTTGGTCTGATGCTCCACCCTCCACCGATCTACCAATCACGAAGTCATTAGTGTTGCAGCATTCGGGTTGCCAGCTCTGCTCTAATTACCACAGCTGCAGCTACAAACGTGTGGGGTAAAAAAAAGTTGGATCCTGCAGCATATCTGGCAACATGGGGTCAGGGGGGAGGGGGAGGGGATACACCACTCTACAGTAATTTGAAACTGATTGCAGTACCAGTTTTGGCCACAATCTTACATACAGCTCCTTTAACTCACAGAAGTACAAAGAAAAAATGTCCACATTTTTATTTTGATGGCTCCCAAAAGGTTGGGCCAGAGGCATGTTTTACCACTGTCACATAACCTTTCCTTTTCATTACAGTTTTTAATTGTTTTGGGGATTGAGGATACTAACTTAGCCCAATCACGCCTGACATGAGACAGTCTGTGGTCGTCCATATTTATCCACTGTGCGGTGTAGAGTTCCTACGTTCATCCCAACTTTTCTGTTGCAACCGTCAAAATCAAAACTTGTTGATAACAAAATACTAGTTGGCTAGTGAAAATGAAAACTTTTCTTTGTACTTTTGTCAGGTAAATAAACATTAAACAGAATAAACTAATTGATTTTTTACATTTAACAAAATGTCCTAACTTTTCTTGATTTGGGGTTGAAACTTTCAAAAACACTGTGATAGATAGGCAGTGGGTTTAAGACATTATTAATAGATTTGCTATCTGGCGTCATCCTTTATGAAAACTGTCCATGGCTTTGACAAATAAAGGAAAAAATACACTTAAATATAGTTTAACCATAGTATCCACAAATGAACCATGATTTTGCTACATTATCCAAAGTAGTAAAACTGTAATAATACAAATGTTAATCAATCCGCCAAAAACCATGGTTAATTTTCACCCCCCTAACCTGCCAACTTGATTTTGTTGACTGCCACATACTGGATGTTTTTCCCTTTTCACAGCATTCTTTGTAAACCCTAGAAATGGTTGTATGTGAAAATCCCAGTAACTGAGCAGATTGTGAAATATGTCTGGTATCAACAACCATGCCATGCTCAAAATTGCTTAAATCACCTTTCTTTCCCATTCTGACATTCAGTTTGGAGTTCAGGAGATTGTCTTGACCAGGACCACACCCCTAAATGCATTGAAGCAACTGCCATGTGATTGGTTGATTAGATAATTGCATTAATGAGAAATTGAACAGGTGTTCCTAATAATCCTTAGGCAAGTGTATAAAAAGAATATCCTTTGACATGTGAGACTGGAAATGCCACGCTGAATAATTTATGAGTTTAATTTAAAGATATTTATATCAAAATAACATCAATGTGCTATTATGTCCACTGGATTCTCATGAAAAGGGCACAAACAACCCTGATTTGCCTATTATTACTGTAGTAAAAAATCTAAACATGAAAAAGGGGTGAATTCTTTATTTATATGCTCTCGTTGTATACTGTATACAGTGGACTGGGAAAAGTCACATCCTGGTTGCGTTCGGCTCTTCTCCTTATACACCAACGACACCACAGTCCCTGCCTCATCCAGTATGATGACTAGTCTCAGGCAGGAGGTCAAACAGCTGGCTGAAATGTATTTGCTTCACAAATTTATTTATTTTCAGTTTTTAAGTTAATTTATCTAATTTTGTCTATCTGGAAAATAGTGATCTATGACGTATTAGGTTGAATATCAAAGTTTTTTGTGTGTCTAACAATGGGACATTTAAGATTCAATTTATGTTTCATTATAGAATTTGAATTTTTTTCAATGTTACTGCAAATCAAATGTGCATTTCCAATAAATAAAGTAATATTATTAGTTAGTGCACTTATTAATGAAAAACAAAAGTACTTTTATGTTTAAATTAGCTTTTATTAAAATAAATCATAAAATAAAATAAATCCTTAAAGTAAATCAGGTGGGTGCTGGTACTGCTTGTTAGTCTGACTGGAGCCAATGTACATCTAAACTGTTTACACTAATTCAAGAGATGTTTTCATGCTCACTGTTCTCATTTACTGAAATATAATTCGGTGTCTGAGCAAGTCTTACAGTATTATGTGTGTCTCCTGTGGCGTTATACAACAGTTGTCCAAACCTACTGTCTATGGTCCAAACTACGAAATAGCGTAATAGTAGAGATACGTATCCTACACACAGTGCCAGAAAAATACAAAACAGTTCACTTAAATAAAATCGTAAAACTCACGTAGTTACATAGGGCAAATAAGTAGGGTACTGTCAAAAATGTCTTGTTTTTTTTTTGCAGTATTAATAAATAACGGAATATTAAGTATTAAAGTATACGGATAAAGTATACGGTAAAGACGGAGTATTAAATACTCGGAATAACGAAAAATGTTCTCTTCATGTGGGGTAGAAACGGTACAGTTGTTTTGGACTTTATATCGATTCTCTACTTTCCACGACATAACGTCAGCATGGGATTCCACGTGAGGCGCCTTGGCGGTTTACATAAAGAGACTGGCGGAGCCACTCACAAATGAGCGCGTGTTGACGTCACTCAGTGGGGTTTACCCATAGTTTACCATGGGAACCCTTGTGCGCCAGCCAATAAGGAGGTAGAAGGGGAGGAGCCAGAATTCAGGTCAGAGCGCGAGCCACTCCTGCTTCAGAGGAAATCGGGAACGGGGAAGTATTGTATTATACACTATGCGTTTCTCACTCTGACAAAAGTAACCCAGGAAAACATTTATACCAAAAAAATCCTGGGATAAACGTGGATAAAGCGTGCTCTTGCAGGTTTGTGACTTTAGACTACTTATTTTGTTAACATAGATATACGTTCAAAAAGTGTTGCATAACCTTTTGGGTACTGCGCATGCGCGTGTACTTTAAATCGTTTTGTTTTGTGTAGTCTTCTTATATTTTTAAGGTGTAATAATGATTATAATACACTAAATATGCGATATTATACGCGTTTTCCGTATTCCTGCGTGTATGCCATTTAAGAACAGCTCTCGGTATCGTTGGTGGCACGACTTTTACATAACGGTAACTGTGTCAGTGTACCGTGCAGTGCATTGCAGGTCAACGTGTTTTTAGTCCACGTAAATTGAAGTCTACATCTGTTAGATAAAAAATATATGCAAAAATATAATAAGAAATACAAATAAAATGTTTAAAAAAACCATCATGTCTTTCACAATATCTTTATTACCTTTATGAGCAGTACAGACTCGTGAAGAATGAGGAATTAAGCCAGTGAGAATTGTCTGTACATTATAACTAAGAACTGAAGAGTTTTTGTAACTGCTCATCATTAATTATAATTTCAGTCATGAGTGTCTGTATCCCCCTGTCATTAACTAATGTTAATTTGAAATTTAAAAACACACATTATAGAAGTGGTTTATTCAAGCCATAAATTGCATTTTAAATGTATTTTGAATTGATTAATTGATTCAGACAGAAAAATGAACATCATGTTATTGACTCTCATGCCAATGGAAGTTTATTTCAGTTTTATTAGCCAAAGATAACATTATGACTTATGAGTTTAATTCCATTATTTATGAATGTACTTATCTTGCCTTATGTATTTTTCTCAGCTACAACAGTTTAATGGGATCAGGGGAGATTTGACCTGTAAAGCTTGACCATGTCCATGTCAGGTGAGCCCGAGCTGAAGCACTACATGTACAGGGGCGCGTCTCCTGAGGAGGGCGAGCCGGAGTCCTCGTGTGTTTCCATGTCTCACCTGCACCGCATGGGTGAAGCCTCTGGCGGGAGTGACAGCAGTCGTGACCCGCACACCTCTCCCAGACCTCAAACACAGATGCATGAGGACATGGAGATGGGTGGAAACGGCTCCAGTGGAAGTGGCACAGAATCTCACAGTAACGAGTCGCAAAGTAATGAATCCCATGGTAATGAGTCTGTGGGAAGTTCCAGTGGAAATGGAAAAGATTATGGAACCATGGCATCATCTGGGAGTAACAAGAGGTGAGATTCATTGAGCGAACACACTATGCAACATAGGCAAGGATGAATCGGCTGTGACGCAACAACAACAACAACAGCGTGTCATGATAATAATGCCCTGACCTCTTGTCAGAAATAGTCGTTTTGTGTCTCACTTAAATTTGTTGTTCTCTTCACCTCTTATTTTTCTTCTATAGCTCAAACTGTCAAAGTCTTTCCCCTCCCAGTAGCAACAATGCTTTCAGCCTGGTCAGTTCAGAGCAAGACAACCCATCAACCAGCGGCTGCAGGTAACACCACCACAGTCATTAAATAGGACTATACGATTCAACCACTCGCAGTGACCCCTTTAAGCATCACAGTGTGTGTTCAGAGGGATTAATAACTGTGTCATTGTGCATGTGTGTTGGCTCTGCAGTAGTGAAGAATCAGCAAAGGCTAAGACTCAGAAGGAGCTTTTTAAGTCCCTAAAAGAGCTGAAATATCACCTCCCTCCCGACAAGCGCAGCAAGGGCCGGGCGAGCACACTTCACACTCTCAGATATGCCCTTCGCTGCATCAAACAAGTCAAAGGTCAGACAACCACTAACAAATTCATTTCTGCAGTTTGTATGTGTTTGTGGATGCATATGTGTAAGCTTGGCATGTTTTTCTTGGTTTTTGCAGCCAATGAAGAGTACTATCAGATGCTTATGATCAATGACAGTCAGCCCTCCGGTCAGGACGTGCCCTCATACACCATTGAAGAAATCAACAGTATTACCTCAGAATATACACTCAGAAATGCTGTGAGTTGCACACACAAACACACACACATTTAAAGGGTTCTTACTTATGTGTTTAAAAACTATAGTAGTAGAAACATAGTCCTAGACTTGCAGTACATGTGATGGACTGCATATGCAGAACCCAGATCCCAGATTAATCTATATCCACGTTTACATTACAGATTTGCGCATCTAAATGTCGATAAAAAACTATTGCAAAATGACGGCGTTTCCATTAAAGGTGCTATCTGTAACTTTTCTTCTAAAATGAATCCTTTTTTTAATGCCTGTGTGTGAAGGGGTTATAATCACACATTATAATGATCCACTTTTCGGGTTTTGCTATTACCTCTGAAGGCCAGTTTTCCTATTTCTATGTGAAGTCTCTGGGTCGGATTTTCTGCAAAATCCATCGGATGTGACGTGCATGCGCGCTCCCGAGCCTCTCTCCTTTTATATACAGTCTATGCGACGGCGAACGTGAATCGACGTGAATCGACGCCAAACGTGAATCGGATCAACTTAGGACGAAAACACAGATCAACATCGGCAGAACGTTTAAATTATGGAGAGACCTTCGCTATTTTTATTGTGATAAATTACAAGTTTTCAGATATGCTGAAATAATGGTAAACTGTAATGAAATAGCAAGGTAAACTACAACATTTATGAGACATGAAATGAATACAAAAGACTGTTCCAGGATAACAAAAAGTAGATGCTTTAGGATGTAACTTTTATTTTATTTACTAGATCTACTAGGTCTAACGTCACTCATCCCACTACTATCGTATTGTTTATAATACACATATCCAGACACGTTCAGTACAGTAATGTTACTTCCTACGATATTACTGTTACACTGAAATTGTTCAGTCTAACCCTTTTCGTTATCATATTATACATTCACCTATGTTGACATTGCTGATTGTGACAGATACACGAATACTGGTAGTTAGTGAAATGCCTTATGCTAGATAACACCACATGGTACGAGCATGTTCAGCCATTGTTTTTCTTTAAAAATAATTGTAATTATATTATTATTTTATTATTATTTCTTTGTTGTTTAGAATCCAGTATTTCCCATCATTTCCCATCTTTATGAGTTCAATAAAGAACTCTGTCTCGTCTTCTGTCCAAACATACCATGTCATCTTTAGAGAATGTCTTGATCGACTTTTACGTACACCAGGTGACCTGTAAATGCGATCAACTGTTTCCATTGCAGTTTTGCAAAATATTTTTGAATTGCCCGAAAAACCACCTCATGCGAGTGTAAAAAAAGGTTGGGATATTTGGGAGTTTTTTTCAAATTGACGTGTTTCCATTGGCCGTATTTTCAATTCACAATTTCAATTTTTGCAATTTGAGGGGTAATGGCTTATAACATACAACAGTGTTATTAATTTTAACTATTTTCTTTCTTTCACTGTAAAGCTGATTTGAAACAATTTGTATTGTAAAAAGCGCTATATAAATAAATGTGACTTGACTTGACTCATTATGGGACAGAAGAACATTAACACAATGTTTGAAACTGTTTTTGTGTTTGAAGGATATTTTTGCAGTTGCGGTGTCCCTGATCACGGGGAAGATTGTGTACATTTCCGAACAGGCTGCAGGAATCTTGAACTGCAGAAAGGATGAGTTCAACGACAGGAAGTTTGTGGAGTTTCTGGCTCCTCGTGACGTCAGTGTGTTCTACAGTTTTACAACTCCATACAGGCTTCCATCTTGGAGCATGTGCACCGGAACAGGTCAGCTACCAATGCAGAGTGCACTGAACTGATTTCAGTGCACTACTCTAGTGCTGTCAATCGGTAAAAAAAAAAAAAATAATTAATCACACTTTTTTGTAATTAATAGCAATTAATTGTGCCCTACATTAACATGTTTTACATAATTTCATTTTTACATTGACATAATTTCACATTGAATCTCCAAATCAATGTCAGTGAATAAATGAATCAAAAGTCAAATCAAAAAGTGGTGGGGACAATATCAATAATGGTAAAAAATTGGTGGGAAATGTCCCACCTACAAATTATGCCTATGTAACTACTGCCACTGATATCTCTTAAAAAAAAAAAAACAAGTCTCAGTTTCTGGGGATGAAATGAGTACTTATAGCCATTCAGCTTTACTGTATAAATTGAAAGCCATAATTTTTATATTTAATTGGCTTTATATAATATAACATCTTTTAATTTAAGTGAACTTAAAACAGTCTTACATAAACTGATTATAATAAATTTCACATTTAGCTGTGACTAATATAGCAGGGCTCAACGCTAAGGGTTTTTTCTACCGTTCTTCCTACATGGATTACTCAATAAGCTGGATTTCATTGTTGACGATTTGACATGATAAAGGATTGTTGGGTTTTTCAAAGTTCATCCTGGAGTTGCTGTCATAGCAACATGTCCGTAAGCTCAAACGTGCTCGGAAGCAGCTTATTTCATGTAAACAAGATTAGATTGCATCTTTTTAAGTGGAGGTGATACTTAAAGTATCTCCCAGCCACGGCTACTTTCTTACAAGAGTACCCTATTGAACCAGGGACATTAATAATGATTTAAAAATAAATTTGCGAACAATATCATAATATAAAATTTAATCCAGATATTTTAATCAAATACACAAATTCATTTGAAGAACCATATAATCCTGAGATCAGTTATCACGATTAGAAGATTTGGCATCTGCCAAATCTTCTCAGATGTATTAAGCGAGGTACGAAGAACGGACCCCTGTTTGAAAGAAATACTACAGAAATTGGAAAATCAAATGTAAAATAACACTGCTGCATAATCTTCACTGTATAAAATATACTTTAATCCCTTATTAAAGCTACAAAAGTTGATCAGCAGTGAATGATTTTCTTTTCTTCTTTGATTAACATTAATGACAGACAGCAACAGGTATATTAGGCTGCTGTCACTTACAAACCTGACGTGGATCTGACACGCATCCGATTTTTTCACATATCTGAAAATCTTTACGTTCATTTAAGACTTTAGCTCATTTAAGACTGTGCTTACAAAGATACTCACCAAAACAGGCAGATAATTATGATAATTATAGATAATTACAGATAACAGATAATTATCTGTAATTAATAACAGATAATTATGTTTATTTTTGTTCGTTCAAGCACAATAAGAAGCAAAAGAGAGCTTAATTCGACACTGGCCCACAATCTCAGAGCCATGATTTTGTAATCAAAATTATTCAACCCCCATTGCTAATCAGGTTTATTGGCAAAATGTACAGACTTTCAGCTGTTTGCAATGAACAAATCAAACAAAAGTAATTAAATAGCTCAGAACAACAAATGTTTCAAGTGGTTTCCCCAAATTAAACTGAAAATGCATCTGTTAATGACTTTTGTCTCAAAATTTTTGTACCCCGAATAGAATTCCTCACAACAGCGCAAATATGCAAAACAGGTGTTGTCTCAAGCACACCTGATACAATTAATCAAGGGCTTCATTAGTTGCACCAGGTGGGCTTGAGCTAGAACACAGGAAATATCTAATGGCGGCCATACACTATGCGGTTTTCGTCCGATTTTGATTTTGAAATTTTGGTCGCTCCTCGTGATTATATCGCACAGTTGAAGCAAAGAACTGATTGCCGATTGCCCTAAACTCAGTGTCTTTTTCCCTTGCTGCGCCTGCGCGAAAACAGAAGTTTAACCATTTCATCTCCAGCAAAAATAAAATTAAAATAAAAATGAAAAGAGGAAGTTCTGTAGTTCAAACTAGCTAAAAATTACTGCTGCTTAACTCCAGTTCGTATTCCAAAATGGATTAACCAAATATTATCCACATCTTCCAAGCCACCTGCTATGTAACATCTCTTTTTATTAAAGGTATAGCGGAGGATCTTTCCGAAATTTAGAGAAGACCCGCCCTCTCCAATTTTTTTAAAAAAATGCAAATGTCAAATGCCCGTCCGTGTTTTATTTACTTATTATACTGATCGATTGAGTGACCGAGGGCTCAAGACATGATATGTGCAACCCTGTATCACACGAAATACGTTCTGAGGAAACTATTTTGCAAATCGCAAATGTTACATGGCAACATATGAGCAGTGCTATTACGTTGGTCCTTAACCTAACATGTCTCATTGTTAATACGTAGGTATTAATACGTTATTTTTATACATAGTTGCATATGGAGAAGTAGCTTGTTGCGTTTGTGTAATAATAAACACACACGGTTTTAGAATATGAACACATGAACACACACGGTTTTAGAATATTTCAGCGCGATACCATTTACCTTTGGTCAAAAGGCTACTTTAGACAACTTGAGATGTTTACCGTGTCTATGCAGTGCATGACTTGTGCCAGGGCTAGCATTGCTAAGTCGCTTGCATTAACTTTTACTAGTGATTTTAAATGGATTTCTCCAAATAGCATGACAAACTTTACCTGTCTAGTAGAATCTTCGCGACTGCGGCATCAGTGAGAAGCCCAACCTGTGCTTTTAGCGCACGCCAGCGTGTGATATTCACCCAAAATCACTCTGGTCTTGTTTCTATATTCTGCGGCCTTTCTTTTCTTATCATACACTTCGTATAAATTTTTTCTCTTTCGACCCTCAGTCATTTTCAAAGGAATGGCTGAAACCGTAACTCCGACATAATACACCAGAAAGTGAAAACTACATAGAGATGAGCACGTACGACGGCCTTACGTAAACATATCACCAGAATGATTGACACTTAGGTGGACCAATAGTATAGACTACCCACCCGGAAAAAGAAAATCCTCCGCTATACCTTTAATTTGTTAAACAATGTTTTTGAAATAACATGATTTTATTTTTCAATGATTATTAATTATTGCAATGTTCGGAGATTTTATAGACTGTTAATGGTTATTTATATGCCTATTCATTGTAATCGACCTAAATGTTTTAGACAATTTTCAATGAGGAGGATTAAGCTTCTATGTAATATTTTATTATCCTCACAGTGCTGTGAAATTATTGCGTGGCAAATTAATTGTAATTGCGGATCAGTTTAATAATAAAATTAGCCTAGTAAAATAAAACTCTCCTTCTATCATTATTAGGGGAGGCCCCTAATAATGGTAATACAATAATACTAATAAGAATACATTATAAATGCTAAATCATCTTGATATTGATAGCTGATGCTTGTTTTGACAATATCTCTGGATACACGCTATCGTCTATAGGCACAATCCAGGGGTTTGTTGCAGATATTTCACACGTATAGCGTGAGCAGTGAAGTCGCAGCTCGATGATCAGACCGTATAGTATGAGCACATAAATCCTGAACTTTGGCTTCACATCGCATGCGATTTACTCGTTCAGTGTTTCGATTCACTCGTTTTTTTTTGTGTCATGTTTGACTGCATGTTAGAAATATGACTAAGTCTAAAGAATGGTCCCAAAAGTTAAGAGAAGAGATCATCTCCCTTCGCAAACAGGATACCAAACAATAGCGAAGGCACTACATGTGTTCCTAGAGACATCGTTGGAAGCAGAGTTTGCAAGTTTATAGTTAAAGGAACAGTGGTTACACTACCTGAACGGAGCAGAAAAAGGAAGCTATCAATGGCTGCAATCAGATTTCTACAGATACACCCTTGAGTGACTGCAAAAGACTGAGGTTTCAGCTTGCACAGTAAGGCTCGTACTAAATGCATACCAGAACTCCAGGACGTACACCACTTCTGACCCAAAAGCACAAGAAAATGATGCTCAATTTGCTAAAAATCATATAAATAACCCATAGAAGATTTGGTATTCTGTTCTTTGGAGCGATCAAACAAAACTGGAACTTTTCAGCCCTATAGATCAGCTTTATGTCTGGAGGAAGAATGAAGCATATGCTGAAAAAAACACTGTCTACAGTTCAGCATGGTGGTCTCGGTGATGTCTGCGGCTGCTTTACATCCTCTAGCACTGGAAACATGCTGCGTGTGGAAGGCAAGATGGATTCTTTGAAGTATCAGGAAATCCTAGGAGAAACGTCATGTCGTGAGTGAGGAAGCTGAAGCTTGGACCTTCCAACAGGACAATGATCCCAAGCATACCTCAGATTCCACCAAGGCTTGGTTGCAGAAGAAGTCCTGGAAGTTTCTACAGTGGCCATCAGGTACTGACTTGAACCCCATAGAAAATCTCTGGTGGGATTTGAAGAAGAAACTCAAGAATATTACAGAACTGGAGGCCATTGCTCATGAGGAATGGGCTAGATTCTTCAGAAACCAGACAGAAGCTGATGACTGGTTATACATCTCGTTTGCAGCAGGTCATAACAGCAAAGGCTGTTCTACTAAGTTATAAAGATGTTTGCCATGAAGTGGTTGAATAAGCCCCCGTCCACACTACTGCAAGACCTTTTGCTACATTTGCACCTCCCGTCCAGACTAAAATGGAAAAAACGAAGACCAAAACAGAGAAGTTTAGAAACGCTACAGCTCCGTTTTGCGTTTTGAAACTCCGGAGGGCGTTTTAGTGTAGACGAGACAAAACGGAGGAGTTTAGAAACGATGACACAGAGGCTGACGCTCAGCTCTATGATTGAGTGTCATCAGTCATGATGAATTCTTCTCTGATTCGTCAGCTACTGTTTACACTGGCATGCGCAAGCCCAGTGTTGGTGAATGGTCATGTGATCCATGTTTTCAGTCGTTTTAATGTGGACGGAGATCAATTCTAATACGCAGATAAAACGCTGGTGTGGATGGAGATCGTATTCGTTTGAATTCTCCGTTTTTAAACGAAAATGCATTAGTGTGGACGGGGCCTAAGTCTGAGACTGCAGAAGTCATTAAAAGTTACATTTTCAGTTTAATTTGGGGAAGCCACTTGAAACATTTGTTGTGTTGAGCTGTTTCAATTACTTTTCTTTGATTTGTTCATTTCAAACAGCTGAAAGTCTAAATTTTGCCAACAAGCCTGATTTGCAATCCTATTTAAATCCAAAAAGCGACTTTTTATTTGGTCCGGGCAGTATATACAATAACAGTATAATAACAGCACCAATCCAATAATTCTTATTGGATTGGTGCATCCCTTATAAGTATGTTAAAAATTATATCTTGTATTGTTCTTCAAATAGTTCTCTCTAAACACAAGATCAAGGTTCCTCTTTGCCTGGCCAGTAAACCACTGTGGACATCCACTTTTTTAGTGATCCTGGTTCTGGATATTTTCTCCATTCATATTTTCCCCCAAATCTTCGGCTCAATCCGGCCAAACCAGTCAGCTCTGGTCTGGAAGAATCACACCTTTACAACATTTGGTTTGAGGTCAAATAAGTTTTTAAAAATAGAAGAAGACTGTCTGATTAAAACAATTACTCAAATAACAAAACTGTTTTAAACACTTACAAAATCTTAACCTTAGTTTGTGTCTGTGAGGAAACAGGTATAGGGACATTTTCTCATATATTTACTCTCTTTATTTCTCTCCATTACTTATTTACTCCATTACTTATTACTTACTCATTCTGATCACATTCATCTCTTTCACTGTTTTTCAGAGTCATCATCCACTGAGTTCATGCAAGAGAAATCTTTTTTCTGTCGCATCAGGTCAGAGAAATTTATAAGTATTTATAAATATTAGTGCAAATGTAATGTTTAACTGTCATTATTTAATAGATTTATTACATATATACACTCACCTAAAGGATTATTAGGAACTATAATAATACCTATACTGTGTTTGACCCTCTTTCGCCTTCAGAACTGCCTTAATTCTACGTGTCATTGAGTCAACAATGTGCTGAAAGCATTCTTTAGAAATGTTGCCCCATATTGAGCGGATAGCATCTTGCAGTTGATGGAGATTTGTGGGATGCACATCCAGGGCACGAAGCTCCCGTTCCACCACATCCCAAAAATGCTCTATTGGGTTGAGATCTGGTGACTGTGGGGGCCCTTTTAGTACAGTGAACTCATTGTCATGTTCAAGAAACCATTTTGAAATTATTCGAGCTTTGTGACTTTATCCTGCTGGAAGTAGCCATCAGAGGATGAGTACATGGTGGCCATAAAGGTATGGGCATGGTCAGAAACAATTCTAAGGTAGGCTGTGGCATTTAAACGATGCCCAATTGGCACTAAGGGGCCTAAAGTGTGCCAAGAAAACATCCCCCACACCATTACACCACCCCCACCAGCCTGCACAGTGGTAGCAAGGCATGATGGATCCATGTTCTCATTCAGTTTATGCCAAATTCTGACTCTACCATCTGAATGTCTCAACAGAAATCGAGACTCATCAGACCAGGCAACATTTTTCCAGTCTTCAACTGTCCAATTTTGGTGAGCTCTTGCAAATTATAGCCTCTTTTTCCTATTTGTAGTGGAGATGAGTGGTACCCGGTGGGGTCTTCTGCTGTTGTAGCCCATCCGCCTCAAGGTTTTGCGTGTTGTGGCTTCACAAATGCTTTGCTGCATACCTCGGTTGTAACGAGTGGTTATTTCAGTCAAAGTTGCTCTTCTATCAGCTTGAATCAGTCGGCCAATTCTCCTCTGAGCATTAACAAGCCATTTTCGCCCACAGGACTGCTGCATACGGGATGTTTTCCTTTTTCACACCATTCTTTGTAAACCCTAGAATTGGTTGTGCATGACAATCTGGCCCGGCCCGGCCCGTCTGGTACCAATAACCATGCCACGCTCAAAATTGCTTAAATCACCTTTCTTTCCCATTCTGACATTCAGTTTGGAGTTCAGGAGATTGTCTTGACCAGGACCCACACCTAAATGCATTGAAGCAACTGCCATGTGATTGGTTGATTAGAGAATTGCATTAATGAGAAATTAAACAGGTGTTCCTAATAATCCTTCAGGTGAGTGTATATTCTGACATTCAGAATATATCTGAATGTTACACTTATGTTACTTATGTAAACTAGATGTCCCTGAGCCCGTAAACCTGCACTTTACCTGTCAATCAAATGGTCTTTTCCTATCTGAGGGCCAGATTTACTAAACAGCAAATTATCATGAGACTAAAATCCCAAAGAATCGCAGATTGGGAGGGCACGTTCTGCCGGTGATCTACTGACAATGTGCAAAATGAAAGAACACAGCTGCTGCCTTGCTCAAGGGCACCTCAGTCATTTCCTGCCGCTATTGAAAAAAAACCCCCGCAACTTCGGTCTGACTCTCTAAACATTAGGACATGACTTCCCCAATATATTACTATATTTACTGCCAATAATGTAAGGCCATGGACTTTGTCATTCAATGTACTGCTTTAATAGAAATCCAGTTTATATATATATATATATATATATATATATATATATATATATATATATATATATATTATATACAAAGTATTTTTCCAAAATTAAGTTTTAATTGCAGTGTGTTTTAGCCTTGTGCACTTACTAGACCATTTCATTTTAGCATTTAAGAGGAGTCTAGCATCCAAGCCTCAGAAGGACTGGACTACGAAGGACATTTTCCTCACTAGGATAGAGCTTTCCACTTGAGAATACCCCACAATCTACTAAAAGCAGCACAAATTAACATAGATTTGCAAACAAGCAGAGCCGATGATAATCAGGTGCGGGTCATTTACTAACAATACAGGGACAGAAAATAGCATGGCTTGGCAAACGACATGTTCAGATAATGTCTTCCTGTGGGGTTACAAATAAGTAAATAGTGAGTAATAGAAGTAAATGAAGTAAAGTAAATAAATGAAAAGTTGCCCTTCAGCAACTATCACAGTATTTCAGGCACATTTTTTTTCCCTTGAATAGTGGCACAAGTACCACTAATCTGACTACCGCAAAGTTGCAAACCTACCAGGAGCCTAGAAACCTACTAAATCATGTTTAATTACTTGAGTCTCCCTACAAAAATTTCTGGTAACACTTTATAATAACTACACGCTAATAATCATTTGTTAAGCATGAGTAAACAGTTAATTCATCCTTCATAAAGCATTAATAGACATTACTAAGCAGTTTATAAATACAGCTATAAATGCTTTCGTCTCGATTTAAAAGCATATCTATAATTTGTTTAATAATTGTATTTTCATCCTTAATTAATGATCAATTTATCATTTCTAAATGAAGAATTGCATTTTTTATAAACCATTTATTTAAGAGTTGTCAGTGGTTCATAGGATTACTTAGAGCGTGTAAGTAAATGATTAATAAACTCTTTAAATGTACATTCATACATCTTATTATTCAGACATATAGTCATGGTAACTTAGTGTGTTAATAAATGCTATATTAACATGTATTTATGCTGTAATTCAGGGTTAATTCAGGTAGTTATAAAGCATTTAGTAGTGGTCAGTTAACTATGTTTGTGAGCTCATATTAAGTGACGACTATTCATGCCTTGTAAAGCATTTATAAAGAAGATTTAAAGGCTGTTAAATACTTCTATGTTCTGTATCACTGTGTTGTGTTTGTCACATTTTACTGTTTAGAAGATTGATGCGCCTTTAAATCTCCTTTATAAATGCTTTACAAGAATACATGAATAGTCCTCACTTTAGATGAGCTCACACACATAGTTAACTGACCACTACTAAATGTTTTATAAATACCTGTATTTACTACATTTACTTACACTTTAAATGGTCTTATTTATGACTGACAACTCTTAAATAACTGGTTTGTAAATAATGCTATACTTCATTTAGAAATTATTAATTGATCATTAACAAAGTATGAAAATACAATTATTAAACACATTATAGATATGCTTATAAATCAAGGGAAAAAAGCATTTATAGCTGTATTTAAAAACTGCTTATTAATGTCTATTAATGCTTTATAAATGATGAATTAACTGTTTACTCATGCTTAACAAATTATTAATAGCGTGCAGTTATTATAAAGTGTTACCATATTTTCATCTGAAAGGGAAAAGGCTAAAACTGTGTTTTGTATAGTAAATCCTTAAAAGTAGTTTTTTGTTGTTGTTTTTTTAAAGCAAAAAGAGCATTTGTGTTGTTGCAAGTTGTTAGTAAATTCTGACCCTGTGTATTAGGATGTGTAGTAGAGCAGTGTTATTATGCTGTTTGTCAAAAGTCGTGACGCACGCAAGACTTGGTTTAAAATTATTTTTTTTGTTTATGTGTTTTGCTGCATTCATGTCATAATTACAGTAGTTTCGAGAAGACAACATATGACGTTATATCCCGAGCTGTTTACGTCCTCGGACCGTGAATTAAGTGTTTTTATGGCACCTCTATCAATGGCTCAGTGAATCTGCAGCGGTCAGGTGGTACAATTACGAGCTCTCAGACAATTTCCATCTTACAAGCCGTAATTACAGTACAAGTTCTATGAGGACGTGAATGCTTTTCACAAGTTGAAAGCATGTAATAGCGGGCCGCTGCCTGAATGCACCTGTTTTTTGTGTTTAGTGGTGGTAAAGAGAAGGAAGGAGATCTGCAGTACTATCCCTTCAGGATGACTCCATATTTGATGAAGGTTCAAGACTCTGAGCTCTCCGAGGAACATTTCTGCTGCCTCATTCTGGCTGAGAGAGTTCACTCTGGATACGAAGGTAATCGCACTGTGTTGCCCTTGCCCTCACGTGGTTACGTTTCAAGCTCTGTTTGTGAATTTAACGAAGATCAATTTTATGAGCATGAATCAAATATAATGATAATAATATTGTCTTTTGGTGTGTTTTTCTAATATGCAGCACCAAGAATTCCACCTGATAAGAGAATCTTCACCACAACACACACACCAAACTGTGTGTTTCAGGATGTTGATGAAAGGTTTGAGTCTATATTAACTATTCAAATACTGTATTATGTGTAACGTAAAATGGATTAATTTGCAAAAATAAGGCAGTGATTTTTTTTTATATATTTTTTTTACACTTTTATTTTTAATTTTTGATTTACATGATGAACAATTAAAGCAAAAACAATAATAACAGAAGGGAGAAGGAATTATGCATAAATACATCACAGATGTATGCTACATGGCATAGTCAGCTTTATACTTATACAAATTTATACAGCCCCAGGGCCGTCACAATATCCATGCATATTCTCAAATATAAATCATCGTATACCTGCATAACTAGAATTATATGTAAGCACTAGTCCCCCTATTTAAATAAAAAATAAATTTAAAAAAAGCCAAATTGGTGAGGTTAACCATTCTGATAGCTACTACTGTTTACTTAGTTAAAGATGTCTTTACATTCTTTATATATCAACCACTTTTCCCAGTCCCTTTTAAAAGCACCTTTTTTCATCTTTAAAATATATGTAAGTTCTTCCATAACCATGATTTCTTCAATAATCCCAAACCATTGTTTACACTTCAAAGTTGTATCTTTAACCCAGTTCCTAGTTATTATAGTTTTTTTGCAGGCTGCAAGCAGAATCTTACATAGGTACTGATCGCTTTTAGGGATTATGCCTTTAATATTTCCCATTAGAAAAAACATAGAGGTTCTAGGTATTTTAAATCCAAACACTTCTGACATAACTAGTCAAGTCAAGTCAAGTCACATTTATTTATATAGCGCTTTTCACAATACAGATTGTATCAAAGCAGCTTCACAGTGATAACATGAAAGTAGTACAACACAGATCGATAATATTGTTAAATATTAAATAATCCTAAATAATCCTAAATAATCCCGACTAAGCAAGCCAAAAGCAAGGCGACAGTGGCAAGGAACCAAAACTCCATCAGATTGGATGGAGAAAAAAAAAACCTTGGGAGAACCCAGGCTCAGTCGGGGGCCAGTTCTCCTCTGGCTTACATTCATATTGTTTAAATATAAATATTAAATATAAATATTATTTATGTCTAAAACAGCCCCATAACATATCGCAGGCGTTGAGTCGTCTCTTCACAGGCGTTGGTCTTCTCATCACAGGCGGTGGGGCATCCGAAACCCCCGTGAGATGCTGGATACAAGGCTGGACCTGACGAACGCCATTTTTCTCGGGACAAGCGTCCCGAGATAACAGCAGAAAGGCAGATGGGAAATAATTAGCATAGCTGATGTTCATAATTAGCATAGCTGATGTTCATAATAATTTCCATTGTACGGGTGTCGGTGTTAGAAAACCACTATCTCACGAACTCTCCGCAATGCAACTCAGCCATACGGACCGACCCGTTTGTCTAAAAGGCTATCGAGCCCCACTGGTGCGTTAAGCAATTTCAGTGGCAAACGGTTCCGTATGGCATAATAGAGGACTGACAGGTGAGCATTATGTGAATGCTTGACTGAAGAGATGCGTCTTTAGTCTAGTTTTAAACTGTGTCAGCGAGTCAGAGCCCCGGACCGTATCGGGAAGGCTATTCCAGAGTTTTGGAGCTAGATGCGAGAACGCCCTCCCTCCTTTACTGGACTTAGATATCCTAGGAATGACCAGAAGCCTTGAATTTAGTGATCTTAAGGAACGCGGTGGATTGTAGGGCGAGAGAAGGTCTGTTAAGTACATAGGAGCTAAACCATTTAGGGCTACAACTACCTGTATAACTACCTGTACATCGTCCCAAAAAGACTGAATTTTCTCACAGCTCCAAAAAATGTGTGTGTGATCCGCTTCTAACTGTCCACACTGCCTCCAGCAAGTTTGTTGTCCGGAGACTTGCTTGTTTCTGATCTTAGGTGTTATAAAGAAGCGGATAAGGCACTTCCAGCAAAACTCCCTCCATATTTGTGAACTAGTAGTAGTTTGGTGTATTGACCACAAGTCATACCAATCCTTTTCTGTTATTTCGATCTTTAGTTCCTTATCCCATTTCAATTTTATATATATATTGTAGAGGAGGGGCTGCTAGACATCAACACTTCATACAAATACGAGATTATTCTGGGTAGTGTATGCTTGTAGGCGTCCATCATCATTTTAGTAAGGGGTTGGATATCATTTACTTTAACTTTCCTTTTTTTGTTATAGTAATCCCTTAACTGGAAGTATCTAAATAAATCCTGATTTCTCATTCCAAAGTTCTCTTTTAAGTCCTGGAAACTTCTTATTTCACCCTCTGAAATTACACAGCACAATGCTGTTATTCCCCTGTCCCTCCACTGTTGAAATATTGCGTCGTCCCTTCCTGACTTAAATTCCTCATCATGAGTAATCCACCTAAGTATTCCAATTTCTTTCTCCAATTTGAATTGTTTAACAATAGAATACCATAGCTTCAATGAGAATGTTGTTATTGGGTCCAGTTTGTCTTTAATATATCCATGGATTTTACTCTCCCCTATAAGTGACTGAACTTGAAGATCTTGTATGTGTTTCTATGTCTTTCCACTTGGCTATGTAACTAGAGGTGCACCAATTTAAGATGGGACGAAACTGTGCTGCACAGTAACAATTTTTAAGACTCGGAAGAGCCATGCCACCTTTCTCTCTAGGTAATTGGAGGGTTGAATAGTGCACTCTGGGTCTTTTACCCCCCCCCCCCCCCATACATATCTGGATATTATTTTGTCCCATTCGGACAATTGCTTTGGTGGGATTTCTACTGGGAGGGATTGAAACAAATACAGCAGGTGCGGTAAGACATTCATTTTTATTCCTTTTATCCTATCACTAAAGCCCATGGGATATGTTGACCACCTCTCAATGTCACTCTTTATATTTTTAGTAATTAGATCGTAATTGACCCTATACAATTTTGATAAGTCTTTAGTTATATTTATACCTAGGTATTTTATATATTTTGCGTTCCAGTTAATATTTTTGTTTGAGTTGCATGTTTGGTTTACAATTAAGCATAAGAATTTGAGTTTTTGTTACATTTAATTTGTATCCAGCATATTCATTAAATTGCTCTAATACTTGCATAAGGTTTATGAAATGTTTTTTGAGTTCAGCTAAATAGATCATAACATCATCTGCAAAGAGACAAATTTTATGTTCCATGCCGTTAATTTCGACTCCCGGAATCAACAAGTGCTGTCTGATTAATTGATCCAGTGGTTCTATATAGATGGCAAATATAGAGGGACTAAGACAGCAACCCTGTCTAGTTCTTCTTTCCAGGAGGAATCTCTCTGATAGAGACCCATTTATTCTCACTCTAGCTGTTGAGTTCTGATATAATGACTTGATACACTGGACAGATTTGTCATTAAAACCCATCTTTTCTAATGTTAAATAAAGAAATTCCCAATTGACCCTGTCAAAGGCCTTCTCGGCATCAAGGCTGATTAGACCTATAGGTAATTTGTTTCGATTAGCCCTATCTATTATATGGAGAGTTTTTCTTATGTTTGTCGACCTTTAACAAAACCTGTTTGGTCTTCATCTATCAAGTCTGGTAAGAACAATTGTATTCTGGATGTCAAGATAGAGCTAAAAATTTTATAGTCTGTATTAAGAAGTGATATGGGTCTATAATTTTGACAATATTCCCTGTCTTTTTTCTCTTTGGGGATAACAGAAATGATAGCCTCTTTCCACGATGGAGGAGTTTTCCCTTCTTTTATGACCCAATTGAATGTGTCCCTCAGTAATGGCATCAATTCTTTGTAGTAAGCTCTATACCATTCTGAAGGGAAACCATTGCTCCCTGGTGATTTCCCTGATTTTAACTTGCCCATGGCTTGTTGTAGTTCCTCAGTGGTTATTTCTGCAATTAGGCTTTTATTTTGTGTTTCACCAATAGAGGGCATATCTAATGTGTTAAGAAATTCTTGTGTTTTGGTTCCATTCATTCACAAGGTCTGTTTATATAATTCTTCATAGTACTTCTTAAATATATTTCTAATATCTGTTGGTTCGCATTTAATTTGATTCGTTTTGGGGTCTCGTATTTTGGAGATTAAATTATCAGTTTGTTGTTTCCGCATTCTTCTTGCCAATAATTTAAGTGCTCTCGGTCCTGATTCATAGTAAGTTTTTTTCACGAATCTAGCCTTTTTCTCCACTTCTGACTGCAACAAGCTGTTAACTTCCTTTCTCAATTCTCCCATTTGAGCCAAAACCTCTTTATTTGATTTATGTTTATGTTTTAACTCCAATTTTTTTAATTCTGAAGTAAGTTTCTCATAATGAGCTATCCTTTCTTTTTTAAGAGTGCTTGTAATAGCTATTAATTTTCCTCGAATCACTGCTTTTAGTGCATCCCATAATATAGAGGGGTCTACCTCTCCATTGTTATTTTCCTCTAAGTATCTTTTTATTTCTATTCAGATTTGCTCAACTACTGATTTATTATTTAATATTCCTAGATTTAATCTCCACAATGTGTTCCTTATTTCCTCTCCCAGAGAGATCTTCATATAAATAGCATTATGGTCTGATACGTCAGCTACCCCAATATCACAATTCCGGTGTGAAATCCGGTGTCTGTTTTCTTCTTGTAAGAGAAAGTAATCTATTCTAGAATATACAGAATGCGTGGCAGAGTAGGGTCTATAGTCCTTCTCTAATGGGTGTAATTCCCTCCAGACATCAATTAGGCCCATTTCTGTACATATGTGATTTATGAATTTTATTATATGTTTTTTATTTCTTTTATGGCTTGTAGTATCCAGGTCATGGTTAAGTACTATGTTTAGGTCCCCTCCACATATACCAACCCCCTCCATCTCCTCCGCCACAATATCAAATAGTACTTTGAAATATTGTTTATTGGTTTCCGGTGGGGCATAAACATTTATCAAAGTTACCATGCTATTATTAATTGTTCCTTTAACAATAACATGTCTCCCTTCTTTATCCTTTACTTCTTTATGACAATCAAAGTTAACGCCTTTTGGAATCAAGATAATGACCCCTCTCTTACGATGGTTTGGACATGAACTATAAAATATATTTTTAAAACCAAATTTTTTCAGTTTTTCATGTTCCTCATTCGATAAATGTGTTTCTTGCAAAAAATAAATATGTTTCTTTTCCTTTTTCAATTTGGCTCTATAATAACCATTGTATAATGATAACCCCACTGGCAAACATTTGAACAAGTACAAACTACTAAACAACTTTTACATAAACCAAAACGTAAAAGATTAACTGACAGGATATCAACTGACCTCCAGATGGTAATGTTTACCCAGAACTTAGGGTTTTGAGTCACTGTCTCCATAGAGAGGGAAAGCCTCAGCTGAACTGAGGGCCCCCTTCTAGATATGAGATGCAGTCTGTAAGATGTTTTTGCACCCATACTAGATATATTTTCTTCATTGTCCATGTCTCCCCTAGTCAGTGCATGTTCACAAACGCCTCTCACTGTATCATTGAATTGTTCCAAATACGGTTATCGCGCAACATTGTTTCCCCTTAACCCCTTATGAATTAATACCTTGTTCATGTCGTCATATAGAAGGTTTCTCACGAATTGAGTTCTCACGTTTCTCAAGAATTTTCTCAGAAAATCCTCCAACCGTTTCCGTGCTCTTCTGCTTGCCTCCGCTCTCCGTTCTCTGCCGACCCGTTGCCATGCTAAACTTTTCCGTGCCTCGAGTCGCTCCAGTGACGTCACTTTATATCCTCTATCACGCAAGTCTTTCTCCACTTCTCCCGCTTCGTTGTATGTTTTTACTCCGTTATCCCAGTGAACTCTCATCTTTGTAAATGGAGTCTGAAACATTTGGCTTTAACATATGACTTGCGTTGCTGCACCACAGCAGAGGTGTAATCATGGTTGAAGAAAATCCTCCGCTCTCCAAGCGTGATTATTTTCTTTTCCCAGGCTCTTCTCAGGACTTTCTCCTTCGTATTATACTGTAGGAAATTCACCACGATGGCCCTCGGTGGTTGATCTATTTTAGGTTTCGGCGCCAGAGCCCTGTGTGCCCGCTGAATTTGACAGTCGGTTTCAATGTCAAGTTTACTCCGGATAATTTCTTCTACGAACTGAGTAACAGACCCCTTCTCGGCCTCTTCTGGCACTCCGAAAATCCGCAGGTTATTTCGTCTGGACCGCGACTCGAGGTCCGTCAATTTTTCCATCATCTTTTTGTGTTCTTATGAAGTCGTGTAATAGGCCATCTGTCTCGGTGCTCCAGCACTCCATTTCTTCAACACGCGACAAGGTGGCCTCGACTTTTGCATTTTGTTCCTTTATTTCTTGTGTTGCTGCCACGATTTTTTTATTAATGTCCTCTTTAAACTCCTCTAGCTCGCGTTTCATCTGGGTTTTGAGTTCATTCTTAAATGACCCGAGCTCCGCTTTCAGCTCACTGCGAAATTCCTGTATCTGCTTACTTATATCTTTTAAGCCCGCGCGCAGAGCGTCTGAGGCTTCTCGGTCGCCGTTTTCTTCCTTTTCTTGCATGCTGTCTGTCTCTGTTCATTTGGGGTCTTTTCCTTGCTTTTCGAGGTTTCTTTTAGCTTTAGATTTATTACCTCCGCTCATCTCTCAGCACACGAAAATTCTCAACAAATATATATCGAGTTTAGCGGAGTTCTTAAACTGACTTAAGGGAGCTCACGGCTTAACCTACCATCGTGCTTCACTGCCTAACCGGAAGTCTTTCATTATATATTTACATTTTTCCTCTGGTTAAGACTTGTACACACTTCATGGCCTTGTGGTTGGTAACTTTGCCAAATTGCGTAATTCACCTTTGGCTAAGCCACGCCCTAGAATGTAGATTGTAGATTCACAGCGCACCCAAGAACGAGCTCCCACAGAGATCTGACACTTTTTCACAGTGCTCCATTGACTTTCAACACAGGCGTCTCATGTTTTTGGTCTCGGCAGGCTATTACCGTCATAGTTTTATCAAAAATATGGTTAAACGTTGTGCCTGGGGCATTTGTAACACAGATACGTGTTTCCCAGAGAGGTTGTGTGTCCGTTTTTTCCCTTCCCAAAACTGAAGTCAAATCCTGACAAGTGTCATCTTTGGATTAAACTGTATGGACGTCCTCAGTCAGCAAAACCCCTCAAAGATCAACAAGCACATCTTTTTTGCTTCTAACCTTACTGTGAAGTTATACTAGTTAGACCATTTTATAATGTTTTAGGTTATGATTTCGGTTCTCATACCGGTTGTTGACACGCTAGCACACGCTGCTTTTAAATACAACATTATACTCGTGTAGTCCGTTTGCTTTGTAATAACGATTATAGAAGTGAATAGAGACCCAGCTTTGCATGAATGGTGTTGCTCCCTGATATTGTTAGTCCCAGCCTCCGTCTCGATTAGTAGGATATGCGGTGGTTCATTTTTCACTGTGACCAGTAACGTTATGCTTTTGCCTCTATTTGGATGCCTTGTTGTTTCTTGCGTTTCACCTATATGTCTTGAATATAGCCTTCAAACGCATATGCAGCCCCTTTTGCCTACTTCAATCGGACACTTTATTTGCTGCTTTATAAAAGTTTGATATCATTTCAACAGGAAGAGCTGTCACAGCATAAGCCATGAGCCATGCAGAGCGCAGATGATGTTTGACGGATGTAGCAACAGTAACTGGGGGGGTGGGGCTTAGCCAAAGGTGAATTATGCATTTTTAAATCTCAAAACTAAAGAGATTTAATACAGGGGTTGGACAATGAAACTGAAACACCTGGTCTTACAACACAATCATTTATTAGGATGGTGAGGGCCTCATTTTGCATCCAAATAAAGCAATAGGCTCTATGCACAATCGCTTCCATATTTGTCTCAGCACGCCCACCTACTTCCGGTGCTGCGTCAGTCTATGGTCAGAAGCCGGTTTTGCGATAGGTGGAGATAGTGTCAAGTTACACTTGCTGTTTATAAAAACGTCCTCCGGTTAACGTTAATGATGTTAACAACACTGTGAGGCAGTTAGCTGTCACACAAGAGTAAAAAAGAGAAGTTATTTAAATTATATATTTCGAGCCAAATCAACAACTTTGAGTGTTAGTATTCTCTCATATCGTGCGAAATTCGACTAGCGAATCAGCGTTTCTTAAATCGTTGTCTCCATTTCTGAGAAAACGGATTTTATTACAGTTTTGCCGCTATCAGTTGGCCTGCAGAACGCGCTTCCGGAAGTAAAGACGCTGACTGAGATTCGTTCGAACACACGTCAGCAGGGTTCGTGCATAGAGGCTATTCATCTTGGGAATGACAGATCGGAGTCCTTCACAGTGACCAGAGGGATTATGAGCAATTCCTCTTCCAGAACAGTGTCCAGGTCACTATATGATGCTGATGGAGGAAAATGTTTTCTGATACCTCAATAATATTCAGATCTGGTGACTGTGCAGACCATGGGAGATGTTCGTCACTTTCATCTTCATCAAACCCTTCTGTCACAAGTCTTGTGTGTGTTGGTGCATGATCATGCAGATACGCGGTTGGAGCATCAGGTGCTCATGATCCTCCAGCTCATGATTTTTGACTCGTGTCCATCAAACACAGTCAGGATTGTCATGATATTGCAGCGCAAACCATCACTGATCCACCCGTGCTTCACTCTGAAGATTGGCCACCAGGCATATAGATGTGAAACCTCCAACATTGGCCAGTGTTTCAGTTTCATTGTCCAACCCCTGTAGGTTGCAATTGGCTCAGTTCCAGCAAAACCACTGTTGGGGTAAGGAGGACTAATAGCTCAGTACAGTAGAGTTTATACCTTTCATGGGGGAGGGATTACATTGAGGTGGAGACAATCAGAACAAAGCATGCAAATGCAGTGCAGGAGTCAGCCAGTGGCAGCTGCTGGTCTTTCTAAAAGGGGAAGCTCATTTTCGGTCTACATCATAAAAATTGTCCGTTTATTTAGAGAATTTGTAAATTCTCCCCTCCGTTCCTTTTCAAGAAAATGCTCGTACCAACTAGGCGTCTTTTCCAGTGACTTGACCATTATTATTTGAAGACTCTGAAATCGGTTGTTTTTTTGTGTGTTATATACATGTGTGGAACATATGTGAGGTCTACAGGTTAACGTTCAGAAGAAGCTTGGAGCATTTCTGTGACACCAAAATTCTGGTGTCTGACATGACAAGTGATGAGAAGAAACAAGGCAGTTTTAAAAAGTTGCAGGTTTGTCATTTAAGATGTGCTATAATTTTTAGATGTAAAGTAACTTGACAATGATGATTGGCCGTTGCATTGTACTGACACAACTTGCATGTGTGTGTATAGTGTAATCAAAAGTTGTTTAAAATCGTAATGATTTGTGACATCATTAGACAATTTTAATGAATGACAAATTAATGTGCTCTGGAAATATAATTAGTGGTAATTTTTTTTTTTTTTTTTTTTTTTTAAATGAACATGTTGTTATTATCCGGACACTGTGAAATCTACAACTGTTCATATATAATGTTAAATTGTTGCATAAATTGGTCACATGTTAGATCTTCTTGAGTTTCTGTCATCTCAAAGATCATTTTTTTATTGCATGTTATATTCAGTCACTTTTTAGTAAAGACAGCTTCTGACATACAGTACTGTGTGCTCATGTCATATCTGCCAAATTATAAAGTAACTAAATGAATGATACTCTTTTCAAATACACTCAATTTGTCTCCTTATTCTAGAACATTTTCTGTTAGAAAGAAGGTATCATAGCTGTGCACTTTCTGTCTTCATAGCACTGACAGGTGAATTTATTTTTCCAGTAAGTGAAATCACTTGGGGAAGGGCTACCTGTGACCACATATTTCCCATCTTTCCTTCGAATTTGGTGGCTTTCTGAACTAATGTGCAGGTAATCATCCGAGTTGTAGTTTTTGCGGACACAACGTCCATTGCCTTGACAGAGACTCTTGCTGCATAAATGGGCTGCAGAGGTGACATTGGCGATATAAGGGTTTAAAGTGTCTGACAAGTATGCAGACAAGGCTTCACACGAGGTCTGAAAGGAATAAGAAGCATTAAAAATATGAAATTTCACAAAAAATATTAAAAATTATTCATGCTCATGTTGTTCCACAAACATACTATTTTCTTTCTACTGTGGATCATTGCTCTAGAAATGACATAGTACCATAAAAAGTGGGGTCCATAAAACTTATATAGTCCATGTCTTCTGAATCCATACAATAGATTTATATGTAGATCAAAATGAAAATTATCTACTGAAAAGAGTCGTTGCTCTCATATCACGTTTTTGTGTAATAATAATATGACTCTTGACTCTTGACTCTCATGAACTTGACTCTCTTGACTCTTGACTCTCATGAACGCGTGCTATGGCTCTATGACTTATTTCTATATCATGAAAGGACAATTGGGGCAAGCCTGGGGCAGATAATAATGGACTAAAGAAAACTGGGGCTAACAAATAAGGATCGAGCCTAAAATTGAATTTTTCTCCAGGTATCTCTGTCTATCTCTCTCATTCAAATAGGCAGTTTGGGCGGCCATACCGGGCGAGTCTGTCGCAAATATGGCGGCGTTCTATTTGTTGTGACGTAGTGGCATCTATGAATAGAGTATATCAATACATTTCCAAATGAGAGATTGGGTGGGACTATACCATTTATATTGATATGCGATATAGCGGATGATTCAGAGTCAGCTCCGTATTAAAAATACACAATCAGAGTCCTAAACTTAGACCTGCTTTGTATTGAGCACATCAGCTAACTCCTATGCATAGATTTTAAAGCTAGTCTCCTCCATTTAACTTCACAGACTTCATTGAACAATTGCCAATGCACACAAAGTGTCAAACAGACACAATAGAATGTGAGAACTATAAGTCTAAATAAAGTACATTTTCCTAAAATATTTTGCATAAACCGAGGTATATACCAAACCATAATTTGTGTGTACTGTTACACCCCTATTAATTGTCACTGATGTCAGACCTGCCATTGAGCATCTTAATTTGCCTTATTTAAAATCAAATAGATGTAGGCCTAAATGTGATTGCGATGCGAGAGCATTTTGGAGCTCAACAGCAATATTCCACAGAACGTAATATTTTGTTTTACTGAAGAAAGAAAATAATATGGCTTTGGAACAACATGGAACAGGGGAGCCCAATCCTGCTCCTGGAGGGATTGTTTACTGTCCTGCAGAGTTTTGCTCCAGCCCCATTTAAACACACCTGAACCAGCTAATCAAAGTCTTACTAGCATACTAGAAACTTCCTGGCAGGTGTGTTGAGGCAAGTTGGAGCTAAAATCTGCTGGACAGTGACTGAGTTTGGACACCCACAACAATTTTGTATGAACTGTCCATTTAAGAGATAAATTACCTTGTCGTTGTAATCAGCACTAGCCCCCCACAGCACAGCCCCAGAAGCCCCCAGAGCTGCACTCTCTCCAATACTGCTGACCAAGTCAACCTACAGAGAAACAGACATCCTATTACTGCAAGTAACATGTGTGGCCTAGATTAGGGTGGTCAATCCTGCTCCTGAGAGTTAGTATCCTGCAGAGTTTTCCTGCAACCCCAATTATGCACACCTGAACCACAATCAGTTGTATTCAGGCTTATGCTGGGTACACAGCAAAGGATTTTTTACATCTTATAAGATTTTCAAAATTTGATAGACCACACACGAGGAGAAAAAATCCTAGATTTAACCGTTTTGCTCCTATAGTATGTGGTGTGCCATGATGTGACAAAGACAGCGCACTAAATGATTTTCAACCAGAGTCTAGACTGTGAACACAGGAAATCTCGCAAAATCTCACAAGACTTCAGAATAAGCTTGGCAGACGGTTAGTGTTTGGAATGATCTTCACAGAAAATTCACAAAAAAAAACTTCACTTCAGTCTGTGCCGCGCCATGACTGCATTATGTTTCCGTCTTCCAGCATCTCGTTTTCTGATTGGATATTGTTTCGTTTCACGTGATAATCTCCAGAGCGTGTCCCCACACATCAGGATTTCTGATCGTAAATGACATAACAAATGGTGACTGTGTGCGACCTGGACGCATCAGTGATGGTGAGATATTTTGCAAAATAAAATTATTCCGTTAGAAGAATTGCGCGATAACTTTATTATTTATTTTTCTGTATCATCTCAGTGAGCTTTTTGTTTCAAGCATGCGCAGTAAGGTGAATTTAGAAGTTTCTTAGAAGTCGGAGAGCTTTTTTAAACGAAAATGTATCCGGATTAATGTGGACGTAGCCCTAGGAATAGGTTTTGACACCCTTGTCCTAGACCAGTCTAATTCTTGGCCTTTTTAAATTCTTCCATGAGCTAACTTTTTTATGTAGAAATTACATTGTTTTTTCTGTTGTATTTACTTCACCACAAAATCATTTTTATCAGTGTAGCTTTCTAGTTCTAGTTTATAGCTTGTTCAGGTGTGTTTGGTTAGGGTTGGAGCTGAAGGCTCTGCAGGACCATGGCCATCCAAGACTGAAGTTGCTCATCCCTGTCCTAGACTATTCTGTGTACCATATTTGCCAATATAATGCTCTGTTATGGCCTATAACAGGGGTGTCCAATCCAGTCCTGTTGAACTCCAACCCTAATTAAACATGCCTGAAACAGCTCTTTTTTTGTCTTACTAGGCATACTAGAAACTTCCAGGCAAGAGTGTTAAGTGCTAAACTTTGCAGGACAGTTGCCCTCCAGGACTGAGTTTGGCCATCCCTGGCCTATAATAACCATTATTCTCGATGTCGTACCTTGTTCATGTAAAGCTCCTTTTGGTCTCTTAGGAGAGGCCGTAGGTAAACGTAGACTGGTGCAGTGTGGTTGTGTTTTGGCAGGGCTGCCACTCTCATTGCCTCTTGCACCTGGTGACGTACGAACAGTGCAGCACTCCTGCTTCCACTCACAGAGACCGGCAGGTATGCTGAGGGGTAAAGGGCAGTGCTAACCTCCCACAGCCACAGCAGCTCGTTGTTCAACTGTTTTGTCTTCTCTGAACAAGTACCTGTGTAGTTTGACTCTTCAAAGTCATAGTTATAGCAGTCTGGGTACAAGTAGTAGCCCCACAGGTACCAAGGTCGATGATAGATTCCTATCTTCAGAGTTTCCTCCATGAAACATCTGGCTTCCTTCTGGAATTGTCGTTTGGCTTCGCTGCTTGCTTGTTGCAGATTGAGAGAAGCGTTCTGCTCCAGGGTGTAGTTGATGGACAGTTCTTTATATATCTCCCTGATGTCCAAATTCTGGTCAAACGTTGGAAGCCACTCTTCCCAATCCATGACAGCCAGACCAGCAGTTGAGTCCAGAATGTATTGGGTAAACTCTTCCTTAGCTTTCTCCAAACTAGCAGACAGGTTGCCCCTTTGTGGGATGCCACCGTTATTCTCCTTCAAGGAGTGGAGGTCTACATAGGGGTAAAGCCCAAGTCGATTTTTGTAGAACAGCGTCAGGGATTGATTGCGTACCCTGGAAGGTGTGGTGACCACCTGGAACATCGATAAATCTAGAGGGATCTTCATTTGTTGGCATTTGGAAACAGGAGCATTCCATAACAGCACAAAAGACCTATGAAAGAGAGGTGCTGCTGTTGGTGGAGGAGACGATGTGTTAAGATGCCCCAATGTCATGAAGAGTATAGTGTAAAATGGTAACCGTTGTTTCCTTTGGTCTTCCATCTGTGTAGATTAATTGAGAAAAAAAATAGTTTAAATGATATTTTGAAATGATTGAAAAGTTTGTGTTATGGTAGGGTATTTATTTTTAAAAAAAATAAATTCTGCTTTTTTCAAATTATTAAATTCATTATTTTAATGATTTGTTACTCGTTACTCAAAAGGAAAACAGAATTTATCACTGATTACACGGGAAGTTGTTTAAAAGTCTTTTAATCGTGATTTCATTAGTTCCATGTGCTCTTAGCATTTATGCTAGCAAGAGGAGTTTTTTGGCTAAAAAGTTTAAAATAGTCAATTCTGTTACTGTCAAACTCTGTTACCAAGGTTTAGTAACAATTTATGTAACAAAATTGACAGTAACAGAGTTATTGTCAGTAACAATGCTTTAAAGATGTTTTTCGTTAAAAGTAAAAATAGGAAGAAATTTGTGTAAAATTTAAAATGTTTTCATTAAGATACTGGAAAGAATTTAAGTTAGTGAACAGGTTTTTTCCTTAACTTTTTTAAATCCAAAATATATCTCCAATTATAGAATCACTCAGTAGCTTATAATGTTGTTTTGGCACATTACTGGAAATATAATTTTGCAGAAATAAATTCATGGTTGTACTGTATTTTACAGTACGTGCACTTTCAATGTACTTATAGTGTACCTACCAACGAACATACTGAGTAATAAAAGGTTGGTTAAGGTTCAGGGTTAGTACTTAGTTATTACCCATTTGTTGTCAATACTACAATAAATACATATTATGTACATGCAAAACAGGACTGGAAAATAAGGTGCTACAAATTCATTTTACCAAACTATCTTTTATCCTTGCTAGAACAACATAGCAAACGGTGCATTTTTTTTAATTAGGAGATGCCTTTATTATTCAAATAAAATGCATGTTTTTAAATTGTTTTGTTTGAGATTTAGAAGTAATGAGTGTCTTACCGAATGAAATGGGTAGAAAGGAGAAAATGTTGCTTGTTCAGGTTCCTGTTAAATATTAACAGGGGTCAATGTTTAAAAAACACAAGACTATGCATATATGTTACTGGGAAAGGAATAGTGTAAACGGTTCAATATGTTCTTGGGCTAAAAAAAATGGAAATCGCTTTGAGACTCTGGGTGATAAAAATTTTTAAGCACATCACAACCTCACCCCAACTGTAATGTACAGAATGGTGGAGGGGTCGTTGGGGCTCCTTGGCTGCCTCAGGGCCCCATCTAGACAGCTTGCTATATCAGTTGCAAAATGAATGGTTTTGCAGGAAACCGTTGTCTTATTATGGTCAGTTAGTTTCATTATCATGGACTTTTAGCTTGTTTTCATTTTCATCATGAGATCATCAGAGACGCTGAGCGTCCGTGGGCAGGACACAATCGCAGCATTTATCCAGTGACCGTCTAGTTTCGAAGCACTGAAAAAACTGTTAAAAGCAGCCCCATTGAAGTCAGTGGACGCTCGGCTTCAACAGGGAAATGTACTGTGACGCTACGTGAATGTATGAAAAAGAAATTGAGTCAGCTGACCTGCTATATGTAGCTGATTCTGAATGAAACGCATTTTTAGTCAATAAAATGTTAACAATAGTACACAATAGTATTTGACCATTCATTTTTTGCCGAGCTTCCCTTGTAGCCCTAAAGAAATCCTCACTGGAGTCAGCCTGTTACTCGAATTTCCCCAGCCCTGATCTCATCAGCATAACATGGATGTTAATCCTATCAGTCTGACAATATCACCAATACCTTCACATTATTAAAGAGACAAAAGCTCAGCTGTGCCTTGAGCTTAACTTAGGACACTGCATAAAGTCAGGAGGAGCATAAAGACAAAAGGTTAATGTCAGACACCTGGGTTGCTTGACTTCATCTTCTTAGAATCTAATCAGCATTACCTCAAAATGTCAAACACAATGTACATATCTTTTTCAGCTTATTTACTATTGCATTGGAAACTAGATTTAACATTTAATAAACTCGTAGTCCAACTCTGTGTTGCATTGCAGGGCGGTGCCTCTGTTGGGATATCTGCCTCAGGACCTGATTGGGACACCTCTTCTATTACACCTGCATCCCAACGACAGACCGAGAATGCTGGCAGTGCACCGGAAAAGTAAGGATACAAAGACAAGGAGGCAATATGCAAATATTCATATGCATAAGCCAGCAGGTGTCACTATAGTGACATTAACAAATGAAATTGAATGGCTCATACACACAGCATTGTCCTTGCTTTCCTAATTCTCTCTCTCTCTCCTCCTGCAGTTCTGCAGTATGTTGGGCAGCCATTTGATCACTCTTCTGTCCGATTCTGTGTGAGAAATGGAGAATATGTTACTCTAGATACGAGCTGGTGTAGCTTTGTGAACCCGTGGAGCCGCAAGGTGTCCTTTGTTATCGGACGGCACAAAGTTCGCATGTAAGTTTTCACCAGTGCTTATATTTATAAGAAAGGTATTTTATTTACTCCAGATAAAGATAACATCAATTTTTTTATTTTTTGTGATTTTCTTTATATATATATATATATATATATAACATACACTTTCTGCGCAGGGGTCCAATGAATGAGGATGTGTTTTCAGCTCCGACTTCAACAGAGGACAAAACCATTGATTCGGATATACAGGAAATCACTGAACAGATTCACAGACTGCTTCTTCAGGTGAAAACTCTCACACACAGAGACAGACAGACAGACACACATACACACACATTGCATGTACACTTTCTCTTTCATGTACTAGTAGCACACACACACACACACACACAGCGAGGATGCCATGCATAAGCTGTATGGAGGTTGTAAAATTATTGTATGACAGAAAAACGACACTAATGTTATTTTGGAGTAACCAAGCCAACTCTTTAATACTTTTCTCTTCATTGGCAATTTGATTTCTGTAATTTTTGGCAGTTCACATTTGATGGGCTATAGCAAGTCAGGTTTGGCCTCACATTTTCCACAAACACTTTTCACTCGTAGTTGATGTTACAATAACGAGGTGCAGAAAACGTACCTGAACCAACACTTCCAAACATGACAAGTGTGCCCAAACAAATCCACTTTGACTTATCTCTCCTGTTCTGGTTTCTAATGCCGGTGTGGAATAGCAAACTTCAGTCTTGCCTTGATGTTCTTTTTTTTGAGAACCGAGACAGATTTCTGTCTCTTTCTATTGGTGGACTAAAGTCTAAAATGAAATACACAGTGTAAATCTGTCTCATAGCCGGTCCATGGTATGGGGTCCAGTGGTTATGGCAGTCATGGCAGCAATGGTTCGCATGAGCACCTGCTGAGCATAGCGTCCTCTAGTGACAGCAATGGAAATGGAAATGCAGCAAACGGTGGGAATGGGAGCAATGAAAAGAGCAGAAAGGAAGAGCGGACCAAAAGCAAACCGGTAATTCTCTTTCACAACATGCTCATCCAGAACTCCCACTCATTTAATGAAGAATTTCCCAAATAGCTTATATTTCTGTGTTATGGTAATTTTTCATTTGTTACCGTGGTTTTATCACAATTAAGGGGTGTTATTAGGAACTTGAAATGGAGTGCTAAAACCTTCTTTAAAAAAGACAAAATTATTGAAATATAATATATTATTTTTGATATAATATAATATTATTTTTTCTTCCCTGAATAGTTTCCTTTTCCACTGACTTTTAATGTATTTTTGTGCAAGTACAAAGTGTTCACTCCTCACCACATCATCTAAAACTGTTTTTCAGAGGACATTTCAGGAGATTTGTAAAGGGGTTCATATGTTGAAGGCTCAGGAGCAGCAAGGCTCCTCTTCCAAATCAGAGCAGAAAAAGACTTTGGATGGTGAGTGTGTGTGTGTGTGTGTGTGTGTGTGCGTGTGTGTGTGTGTGTGTGTGTGTGTGTGTGTGTGTGTGTGTGTGTGTGTGTGTGTGTGTGTTTGTGCGTGTGTTTGTGCGTGTGTGTGTGCGTGTGTGTGTGCGTGTGTGTGTGTGTGTGTGTGTGAATGTGTGTATGTGTGGTTTCAACATCTGTGGTTACAAGAGGTAAAAACGATATAAATACTGTTCGTTTTCTCACACAAACCGCTCGTTTCGTGTCTTAGGTCATCAGTGTGTACTTACATTTACGAGTCATTAAATCATGTTTAATTTGGACTTCTCTGTGCATGCTCTTTGAGGTGGTGACCATAAACCTCCATTATATGACTGACAGACAAGAACGGTTTGACCTAAAAATATCAAAATTGAAAATACTGTGGAAACAAAGACACATATTTAACAATATTATTGATCTGTATTGTATTATTTTCATGTTATCACTGTGAAGCTGCTTTGATACAATCTGTATTGTAAAAAGCGCTATACAAATAAAGGTGACTTGACTGACTTGACATTTTAAATACTACCACCATTAAAGGACTAGCAAGACTTAGCTAGGTAATAAACTGCATTTGTAAACTTACAATGTAATTTGTGGCCCTTTGTATTATATGTAAATGTTGCCCTCTGAACTTGAGGCCCCCTGCCCTAGAGTAACACTTATTTTACAGTATTACAAGGTCTAAATGTTCATGTGATTGTGTGTTTGAGAATGTACTATGTCTCTTTAGCAGGGCTTAGGTCTCCTGTCGTAAAGCAGAAAGACTCTGCACTGCTGGTCAGAGATGGACCTGCCTCAATGGAGGAACTCAAGGACCACACAATGTACTCGTACCAGCAAATCAGCTGTCTGGACAGTGTCATCAGGTGTGTGTGTGTGTGGACGTGTGATTTATACAGTCTAAAAGTACACGCTCATTGATTTATATCGTCTGGAAGAGAAGGCTTTTTTTTAATATGGAGGCAATAGTGAATTGTGTATCTTACAGATATCTGGAGACCTGTAACATCCCAAACACAGTGAAACGGAGATACCAGTTCTCCTCGAACACCACCTCCTCAAACTCTGACGAGGACAAGAAAGCCTCTGATGCCACTCTTCAGCAAACTGATGGTATAGTCTCATATTTTGTCTTTGTTCTTTAAACTGTTTTGATAAATATCAAACAAAAGCCCCTTTCACACAGCGAGTAGATCACGGGCACGACCCGGGATTGATTCCGGGATTGATGCCGGGTTGGGGACCTAGTAACATTGCCGGAATCAGTCCCGGAACGTGCGTTGTGTGAACAAAAGCCAGGACCAATGCAGTAAGGGGTGTGTCATAGTGATGACGCTCGTGCCATTGCGCGACTCTATTGCTCTTAGAAGAAAGTTTGTGTTCGTCATCACTCATCAACAAAGAAAGGACGAACAAATGTCTGCAAACTGGAACAAAGCAGAGACCAGGAGCTCCGCGTTGAAGCTGAGATCGTTCACCATCTTTGTGGAACGCTATGCACGTACATGTTTTCGACGGGTACGTTATATACGTCTCATCCTGAAGTCATGTGTCTTCCCGGGATTTTTACGGGTTGTGTGTGAACGCACTCACAGATCCTGGCAAATCACTGGCAGTGTGAATGAACCAAAATCAAACAATCCCGGGACAAATGCTGGGTCACATTATCCGTGTATTTTCCAGAATCTCTGTGTGAAAGGGGCTAAAGATACTTCTTTGGAATCCAATAAAAAAATAATATTAATTTGGTTTTAGATTCTCTATGTATAGAGCTGGCATCATGTATGTCTATAAAGACCAATGAAAAGCCTCGCTCATGTCCTGCCCCAGGTCGTGTTGTGGAAGGGCATTTAACTCCTCTGGACCTGCCCAGCAAAGCAGACAGTGTGGTGTCTCAGTGTTCCTACAGCAGCACAATCGTACATGTGGGGGACAAGAAAACACAGCCAGAATCAGGTACCAACGCATCACACACATGATCACAAAATAATACATATGTTCAATTAATCATTAATCCTACATAATTCATTTATTTTATTTCAGGGGGTTCACCTAAACATTTTAATTTCCTTTTACTCACCCCCAAAATCTATTTGACTTTCTTTCCTTGGCCAAAGAAATATTAGTTTAAGTTTTTAAGGAAAACATTTCAAGATTTTTCTTCGTCTAATAGAAGTGAACAGGGCTCATTTTAGTCCATTTTTGATGATCCAAATAAGGAGTAAAACAGTCCAAATCAATTATGTCAGATGATTTTAAAGTTGAAGGAAAAATAAGAGATGAATGTTTTCACCCAACAAGTCAAGTCAAGTCAAGTCACATTTATTTATATAGCGCTTTTCACAATACAGATTGTATCAAAGCAGCTTCACAGTGATAAAATGAAAGTAGTACAACACAGATCAATAATATTGTTAAATATTAAATAATCCCGACTAAGCAAGCCAAAGCAAGCCAAAAGCAAGGCGACAGTGGCAACCAACCAACCAAAACTCCATCAGATTGGATGGAGAAAAAAACCTTGGGAGAACCCAGGCTCAGTCGGGGCCTGGCTTACATTCATATTTTTATATATAAGTATTAAATATAAATATTGTTTATGTATAAAACGGCGGCATAACATATTGCAGGCGGTGAGTCGTCTCTTCACAGGCGTTGGTCTTCTCATCACAGGCGGTGGGGCATCCGAAACCCCCGTGAGATGCTGGATACAAGACTGGACCTGACGAACGCCATTTTTCTCGGGACAAGCGTCCCGAGATAACAGCAGAAAGGCAGATGGGAAATAATTAGCATAGCTGATGTTCATAATTAGCATAGCTGATGTTCATAATAATTTCCATTGTACGGGTGTCGGTGTTAGAAAACCACTATCTCACAAACTCTGCTATCCTAAACTCTCCGCAACGCAACCCAACCATACGGGCCGACCCGTTTGTCTAAAAGGCTGTCGAGCCCCACTGGTGCGTTAAGCAGTTTCAGTGGCAAACGGTTCCGTATGGCATAACAGAGGACTGAAAGGTAAGCATTATGTGAATGCTTGACTAAAGAGATGCGTCTTTAATCCAACACTACCTCTTTGAACGCTAATACACGGATAGTACATAATTGTGTTTTACAGAGTGAAGGAGCTTGACATTTAGTCTTTGCACATTTTCCTTGTAAACAATGGGGTGATTCTTGCCGCCTACGTCACACATTACGTTCTTAACGTGCATGCATCATGCGAGAGGTCCTGAACGTAAACGTGCATCGCAGCGCTGAACCGAGGCAAACATTTGTAGCTAAATAGTACAGAAATGTGCACACATTCTGAAAATGACTGATTGTTTCACTAGAGAGGACCCTCTAGTCCACACGGGTCATGTGGATTACTTTAAGCTACCTAAATATGGATTTTGGACTGTCAAAAATGGACTACAGTGAGCTTTGTTTACTTGCATTCAATAGAGAAAAGTCCAGGAATGGTTTCCTCAAAAACCTTACAGTTTTTTTAGTACAGCTAGCAGAAAACCTCTTCGGCAGAAGAAAAAAAGTTATATAAATCTTGGAAGGCCTTGGGGTGAGTAAAGAATCAGGACGTTTTTAGGTGAACATTTTCTTTACTGTAAGTAGAATGTTGTAGATTTATTGATAGAGCAACATGATTCTTACACAAGCTCAGCTTGCAAGTTTTTATTGAAATCATAAATAGGAAAAGTGACGACATTATGGGGTACCCTATTCTTCTTTCTATCACAGCAATGCAGTTGTTGAGAGGAAGATCGAATAATTTTGTGTTAAAATTGTCTGGACAGTGTCTTCAGGTGTTATTTGACTGTAATTTGCAGAGATCATTGAAGATGCTGCAGAAAGCCCAGCACCTTCTGCACCTGTTAGTGTGGTTTCCCCACCGGCAGTGGAGCAGGAAGCCTATAAGAAGCTGGGACTCACAAAACACGTACTGGCGGCACACACACAGAAGGAAGAGCAAGCATTTCTCAGTCGCTGCAGGGAACTCCGAAATGGTCAAGCCCTCGAGAAGGATTGCCCAGCGAGCACACAGGGGAACCGTGGGCAGGCTGCCGAGGGTATGTAGACATTAAAACACATCTGGCAAATTTATCCTGAAAATAATGGATTACGTGTCCACAAAAAATATTAAGCACCACAACTATTTTCAACATTGATAATAAACAATTAGCAAGTTTCTGAAGGTCATACACTGAAGACACTAAATATGGCATCACAAAAAAATGGTAACACTTCATTCTGATTTGTTGACTATAAGTAACTTTGCAACTACACGTCAACTATCTCTCGTTAGAGTAGTAGTAGACTCACTGTCTGCTTAATATCTGCACTCTTTATTGTGATGATCCTTCAACAAACATTCAACTGACTAGAAGTAACTTTCCAACTACTTGTCAACTTATTCTAACCCTACCAATCTAGTAATACTCTACTTACAATCTAATGAGAGTAAGTAGACATGAAGGTGCAACATAACTTATAGTTAACAGAATTTGTTAAAGGGATACTCCACTTTCTTTGGAAATATGCTCATTTTACAACTCCCCCAGAGTTAAACTGTTGAGTTTTACCTTTTTTGAATCCATTCAGCCGATCTCCGGTTCTGGCGGCACCACTTTTAGCATAGCTTAGCATACATCACTGAAGTGCACAAGACCAGTAGCATTTCTCTCAAAAAAATTACCAAAGTGTTTCGATATTTTCCTATTTAAAACTTGACTCTTCTTTAGTTACATCGTGCACTAAGACAGACGGAAAATGTAAAGTTGCGATTTTCTAGGCTGATATGACTAGGAACTATACTCTCATTCCTGCGTAATAATCAAGACACTTTACTGCCGTACCATGAGTGCAGCAGGCGCGATGACTGCACAAACTTAGTTCCGGTCACGTTAGAAGCTGGGGACTATTTTCAGGCGCTGCACCATAACATTACGCCTGGATGGATTCAAAAAAGGTAAAACTCAACAGTTTAACTCTAAGGGAGTTGTAAAATGAGCATATTTCCAAAAAAGTGGAGTATCCCTTTAAAGGGACCATCAAAATAAAGTGAATCCAAAAAATTATATATTTATATTTTGTTTAACATTTTTTTTCTCTACATTACACTAATTTTCCACTCTTTCTTGGTCTCTTTTTCTGCCTCTTCGGTGGCTTCGGTGCTCATGGATCCAAAGCAGGACCGGGTGCCCCTGTTACAACCCCCAAGAAAAGTTGGCGCACCAAAAAGGCAAAGAAACCACGCAAAAAACATCATGATTCCTCAGATAATGCATCTCAGCACAGACCTCTCCCTCCCCTGCAGGGTTTAAACCAGACATCTTGGTCCCCTTCCGAAACATCCCAGTCTGGGCTTTCAGTCCCATTCCCCACGGTGGTCCCAGGGTACCCTCTCTACCCTGTAGTCCCCCCTGTTACCCCGCCACAAGCCCCTACAGGAGTAGCAGAGTCCCAGAGCACTCAGCCCACGCCTTGTGCGGCTGCTTATCCAACCCCATTGGTCACACCAGTTGTAGCAATTGTTTTGCCCAGTTTTATGTTGCCACAGATGGGCACAGCAGCTCCCTCTCCTTTCTATACTGACACCCAGCAAGCCTACAGTTCTCTCTTTCAAACCCAGCAAGCCAACATTGGCCAGCAGCCCCTTCAGCCCCAGCAACCCTTGCAGTCTCAAGTCTACACCGGCCAACAAGCATTTCAGCCACAACAAGCCTATACCAACCTTCAAAACACGCAAGGCTGCAATAATCACCAGAGCTTTCAGTCCCACACCTCCTTTACTTCCCAGAAGCCAGCGTTTACACCCCAGACACATTTCCAGTATGGAATGACATCTGAGCCCAAACCCTGCGTTGTTGCGTCTACAGAGTGTCCTTCTCCTTTGCCACCCCCTTACTCCCCTCCACTGTTTGAGTCTTGTTGTAGCTCTCCATTGCAACTGGACCTGCTTCAGTTGAAGGACAAGCAGGACTCTCACACCCAGGGTAACGGCAGTTCAGGACAGGACAAAATCATCACAGCCATCAATAGCACTTCTGGAAGGGATGACTTACAGCAGGTAAAGGGGCTACAAACTAATGATCTTGCTAATCATGAATTGCATCCCATTCCTGATTTTTTTTGGGCTTCTCTTCCAGGTGTGTTGTTCCGGTAGCGGTTGCCCCTGTGGTGACCACTCCTCATCCAGCAGCGTGTTGGAGCTGTTTTTACAGGAAGACTCTCATTCCGGCACAGGTTCTGCCATGTCAGCATCTACTGGCTCCATATCCAATGACTGCAACTCCTCCAACAGTGGAACAGGTCTTCACATTTAACTTATGACTATTTAAATAATACTGAGCACATGCAGGCTGTCGTCATACATTTAAGCAGCTGATTTGACATAAAGTCGGGACCATTAAAATCTTTTGTTGTTACCTCTCAAGACAATTTCATTTCTAAAGCACTTGAATGTAGAAAGAACGTCTCGGTTACAGATGTAACCCTCGTTCCCTGAGTAGGGAACGGAGACGTTACGTCAAGGAGTGACGGAGAATGGGGGTTTCGCACAGAAAGCCAATCCTCTTCGAGTATTTAACAACGAGCCAATGGCGTGAAAATGCCATGGGTCTGCGGAATTTGCATAGCGTACTCCGCCCACCCATGTGGGTATAAAAGGAGGAAGCAGACGCAACCGCAGTATGTCTTCGCTGAGGAGCCAAGACTGATCTCAGGCGTCACCCAGCGGTACAGCAGAAGTGGCAAGGAGACGTAACGTCTCCGTTCCCTACTCAGGGAACGAGGGTTACATCTGTAACCGAGACGTTCCCTTTCGTAGTCACTCCGAGTTACGTCAAGGAGTGACGGAGAATGGGGGTCTATGCCATCACGCCATCTTCCAGCTGTCTTCCAGTGCTCTGCGAAAGTCTAGACCTCTAACACAATATTACAAAAAGGTCCCACTTTGACACAGAATTACCAAGGTACACTGGGAAACATATCCCGGGAGGGACATGCTACCAGATGCCTACCGAAGGGAGGACTTACAAAACATATATGGCCACTGGGGCTGCATATGGAGAATACTGGAGCGCCAACCGCAGGTGGCAACTAGCTCCAGGGGTGGCAGATGGCTTGCCAAGGGAAGACACATGCTCAGAGAGGCTTACAGTGGATAATACACGTGAGGCAGTTACCAAAGGGGAACCGTGCACACGGAGGCACCTAGCCGGCACCAGAGCAAGCGCAGTGGTGCCCGCATCATAAGTGCTGGAGGACTCAGGGCTTCAAAGAAGGACAACTGAGGAAATATCGCACTTATCCAATCTGAGGAGTGGAGTGGCGAGCAAGCGAAGACACTTAAGCGGCTCCAGCACTAGCGGAGGCGAGTACGTGAGAGGAAACCGGCTCAATTCGCAAATTATAAAATCTTGCGAAGGTGTTAGGTGTCGCCCAGCCTGCAGCTCTGCAGATGTCTGTTAACGAGGCGCCACGCGCTAAAGCCCAAGAGGAAGCCACACTCTGAGTGGAGTGGGCTGTCACATCAAGGGAGCACGGTCGACCTTGCTGCTGGTAAGACAAAACAATGGCGTCCACTAACCAGTGAGACAGCCGCTGTTTTGAGAGAGCCCTTCCCTTCTGGCTCCCCCCATGACAGACAAGAGCTGATCTGAGGTCCTGAAACACCGCGTTCTGTCAACGTAGGTGCGGAGTGCACGCACCGGACAGAGCAGTGCCAAGGCTGGGTCTGCCTCCTCCAGGGGCAGCGCTTGCAAGGTCACCACCTGATCCCGGAAGGGAGTAGTGGGGACCTTGGGCACGTAACCGAGCCGGGGTCTCAGAACAACGTGAGAGTAAGCCGGCCCGAACTCTAGGCACGCTTCGTCAACGGAGAATGCGTGCAGGTCCCCTACCCTCTTGATGGAGGCCAATGCAACCAGGAGAGCTGTCTTCATAGACAGGAACTTAAACTCAACCGATTGCAAAGGCTCGAAGGGAGGCCTCTGCAGAGCACTTAACACTACCGAGAGGTCCCAAGAGGGCACGAGGGGAGGACGAGACGGATTTAGCCTCCTCGCTCCCCTCAGGAACCTGATGACCAGGTCGTGCTTCCCAACGGACTTACCTTCAACTGCATCATGAGAGGCGGAAATAGCCGCGACGTAAACTTTGAGGGTGGAGGGCGACAGCCTACGCTCCAACCCATCCTGCAGGAAGGAAAGCACAACACTGATCGAGCATCTCCTGGGGTCCTCTCTGCGAGAAGAGCACCAGTTGACGAAGAGGTTCCACTTCAACGCATACAGGTGTCTCGTAGACGACGCTCTAGCGGAAGTGATGGTTGCTGCCACCGCAGGTGGTAGCGAACTCAAACCTGCCTCGTGCCGTCCAGGAGCCACACTTGTAGCCTCCATAGATCGGGACGAGGGTGCCACAGAGTGCCCCGTCTCTGAGAGAGCAGGTCCTCAGAGGAATAGGCCAAGGAGGTGCTGTCGCGAGGAGCATGAGTTCGGAGAACCACGTCTTGGTGGGCCAATAAGGGGCTACCAGCAGGACCTGCTCCTCGTCCTCCTTGATCTTGCACAACACCCGTGCAAGGAGGCTCACTGGGGGAAACGCATACTTGCGTGGGCCCCGCGGCCAGCTGTGCGCCAGCGCATCTGTACCGAGCGTGCCCTCGGACAGGGAATAAAACTGGACGCAGTGGGAAGAGTCCCGGGAGGCAAACAGATCTATCTGAGCTTCCCCGAACTGGTCCCAGATCAGCTGGACCGTCTGGGGATGGAGTCGCCATTCGCCGGAGACAGGGCGGATCCGTGACAGCTCGTCGGCTGCCAGGTTCCGGGCTCCAGGAATGTACACAGCACGAAGGGACCTCAGGTGCTTCTGACTCCATAATAGGAGGTGGCGAGCGAGCTGCGACATCCGACGTGAGCGTAGACCCCCCTGGTGGTTGATGTACGCTACTGTAGCGGTATTGTCTGAGCGGACAAGTACGTGTTGACCCCTGAGCAGTGCTCGAAAGCGGTGCAGGGCCAGGCGTACTGCCAGCAGCTCGAGGCAATTGATGTGCATGAGGCGCTGGGGTCCTGCCCAGGAACCCGCGGCTGCATGCCCATTGCACATGGCACCCCAACCCGTGGTAGATGCATCCGTGGAGACAACGAGATGCCTGGAAACTCGCTGGAGAGGGACACCTGCCCGAAGAAAGCTGAGGTTCAACCACGGGAAGAAGGTTCGGCGGCACGCTGGAGTTACTGGAACCCGGAGCGAGCCACGATGCCATGCCCACCTCGGGACTCGATCGCGAAGCCAGAGCTGAAGCGGTCTCATATGAAGCAATCCGAGTGGCGTAGCCGCGGCTGCGGATGCCATATGCCCCAGGAGCCTCTGAAAGAGTTTCAGTGGAACCGCACTCTTGCCGTCGAACTGTCGAAGACAAGTCAGCAGTGAGTGTGCGCGCTCGCTCGTAGGCTGCGCGGACATGGCGACCGAGTCTATCTCCATGCCGAGAAAAGAGATCCTCTGCACGGGGCAAAGTTTGCTCTTCTCCCGGTTGACCCGAAGGCCCAGACGGGCTAAGTGCTGAAGCACTAGATCTCTGTGTACGCAAACCTGTTCTCGAGAGTGAGCCAAAATTAGCCAATCGTCGAGATAGTTCAGGATGCGAACCCCGTGTTCGCGAAGGGGAACAAGGGCTGCCTCGGCGATCTTCGTGAAGACGCGAGGGGACAGAGCTAACCCGAATGGGAGAACCGTGTACTGATATGCCTGGCCTTCGAAAGCGAACCGAAGAAACGGTCTGTGTCGAGGCAATATGGAGACATGAAAGTACGCATCCTTCAGGTCGATCGCTGCAAACCAATCCTGATGCCGAACACATTCGAAAATGCGTTTGGCCGTGAGCACAAAACGTGCAGGTCCAGGATCGGTCGTAACCCACCGGTCTTCTTGGGGACAATGAAGTAGGGGCCGTAAAAGCCGGACTTCACCACGGCTGGAGGGACCGTCTCGATTGCACCCTTCGCCAGCAGGGTCGCAATCTCCGCTCTCAAAACCGGGGCATTGCCACCGATTATAGTGGAGCGAACTCCCCTGAAACGGGGAGGAGATCGTGCGAACTGAATCGCGTAGCCGAATCTGATCGTTCTGATGACCCAGCGGGACAGACCGGGGAGCTCGAGCCAAGCTCCGAGGAACCGAACCAGCGGGGTCATACGAGCCACAGACGTCCCCCCGGAGGGGCAGCGGGGCGGAGTGACTGGCATGCGCACGGGAGATACCACATGCGGGTGCGTAGTCGAGCTCCGCTCCCCGACAGAAGAGACCAGGGAAGGACCAGCGTTCCACGGGGGTCTGTTCTGCCGGGGGTCTGGCGACAGAGGGGGAGAGGAGCGGTGCGGTCCGGGGACGACGCACGCTCCTCTCCGCGCCCACAGAGACAGAGGGGAATGAGCGGGGCGACACTGTGGAGCGTCGTGCGCGCTCATTCCGGTCTGTGTGCTCAGTGATAGTATAAAGTCTTTCTTTAACGCACTCAACCCGTCTTATTATTATATTTTTTTTTTTTTTTTTTTTTTGAGCAGCGGGGAGCGGAGAACAAAAGATTCTCCCCCGGCCCTCTACGGGGGGAAGGAGGGGCCCTGCTACCTCCTCCTGGGAAAGACTCGATGCCATCACTGAGCAGCCCATAGGGGGCTGTGACGCTCCTCTGCGACCGCCTCTACGGCGCGACCTGGGTGAAGGCTGCTGCTGGGGTCGCTCCGGAGGGAAGGGCGCAGAGGCTCGTCCTCGGCGGCGAACAGACTGAGGCGGCTACACCGGCGGCTGGGTGAAGGCAGCAGCTGGCCGTCGGGGCAGCCTCAGCCTGTTTCTGGGCGGTAGAGAACTGCTGGGCAAAGTCCTCAACCGCACCGCCGAAAAGCTTTTTTTTTTTTTTTTTAGCAAAGATGACGCTCCTGGACCACACTAGTGGCCATCACCTGATCCAAGGGAATCAGTCCCGCCCTCGTGCATACCTCTGAGCAGTCTGGCTTGGCAGACCTAAAAAACGCCCATCATATGCATAGCGGCGGCCGCCCGCCGCGCTATAGGATCGCGCCGTCATAGACGACGAAAACCTACAGGCTCTGGGGGGATGCTCGGGGGGCCCCCGAGAGGAGGCGCTCCGCGGACACAGTTGCATCGCGACAGAGCGCTCCACCGGAGGCACCCCAGCATACCCACGGGCAGCTGCGCCGTCGAGGGGAGGAAAGGCGGGGGAAGCTGACGAGCGCGTCCTCGTCAGTTTCGCATGCAACTCGGGGACGAATGGCATTGGGGTCGGCTGTGGCCTCGCGGCGGCGGCTTTGCCCAAAAACCATTCATCCATCCGTGAGTGATCGGGGTGGGCCGGAAGATTCCAGTGCAACCCGATACTCACGGCGACCCGAGAGAGCATAGCCGTCATCTCGGGATCCGACACGGGCAACAGGCGCTCCCGAAGGAGGTCGTGCATCCGCATCTTCACTTCCCGAGGAATCAAGCCCGCCATGTGATGCCGCGATCGATAACGCGTCTTCCTCTGGAGCGCCAAACGATCCAGACGGTACCCGCGAACAGGCAGACGTCTGAACCGTTTCGGCGCTCACTGGCTACAACACTGTTGCGGTGGGTGGGACCCGAGGAGCTAGCGTCGGGGGTTTGTTCCACACCGTCACCGACAGATCACCCTGGCCGCGAGCCGAAGAGCTTCCCCGGGTAGAGGAAGCTGAACGGGTAGCGGAGGCGGGGACTCTCACAGTAAGATCATTGAGTCTCGATCTAAGTGTTGAGATGGTCATATTACCACAAAAGGCACATGACTCAACCACGAAAGCTGCTTTAGCATGACGAAGCCCAGACATACAAAGCAGCGATCGTGCCCATCAGAGAAAGACGGATATCGACCGCACCCAGAAGAACACGGGCGAACCGTCTTTAAAAAGACGTGCCGCGTGTAGCTCTTTCAGAGGAGAGGAGGAAATTCACTCTTTCAGCGCCGAGGCGACCAGGGAGAAGCGCAAAGTCTGGCAGACCACTGCACAGATCGCAGGCAATGCAGAATCTCGCTGGGTACCGCCGTCACACCAACACTGAAGAGGACGCTCGTCTCGAAGAGGCTTTTAGTGATATGGCTTGTGGAGAGAAGAATGCTCTTGGCTCCGAAGCGAAAACATACTGCGGTTGCGTCTGCTTCCTCCTTTTATACCCACATGGGTGGGCGGAGTACGCTATGCAAATTCCGCAGACCCATGGCATTTTCACGCCATTGGCTCGTTGTTAAATACTCGAAGAGGATTGGCTTTCTGTGCGAAACCCCCATTCTCCGTCACTCCTTGACGTAACTCGGAGTGACTACGAAAGGGAACTATTTTCTTATAACAGTGTTGAATTATATTGCATAGAAACGGTCAAAGCCACCTATAGTTGTGGCAAGTTCTTGTCTATTCAGAACAGATAGTTTCAGTTTTGTTGTTCAAACTCGTTTATCAAAATGAACAAATCTTTTTTGTGTCATTTGGTTCATTCAACGAACGAAATGAATGAATTGACACTGGAAAAGATTTTTTTTAAATAAGCGATCGTTTCGCTTGATAAGTCCCTTATTCATCGTCTGGAATCATTTAAAGCCCTTTGAAAAGTTTACAGTTTGCACTAGGCCTTCATTTCTGTGTAAAAACTTTTTTTTAACATGAAGAAAATATATTTGGTTTTTTATATTTATATATTATATTTATTATATTTATATATTGTATATTTATATTTAGACCCCGAAGACCAGAAGTGTAAACATTTTTTTTTTACATACCTTCAGAACAACCGAATCAAGCCCAGTTTTTTGTGTATGTGACATTTTTGCGGGTTTTGTGTTTTTTGTGTGTGTAGACAATGTATGAAAAGTCACAAAATCTTATTCCACTGAGATGAAGGGAACCTTTTTTTTATTAAGTAAAAGTCGATTGGGGTCGTATAGACCCCATGACCCGATTGAGGGTTAACTACTAGCAGGAGGTAAAGCCACCTAATGCGTGGCTTCATTGACCACCAGAGGGCGACATCCACTGACAGGTGGCTTCATTAACTTCATTAAGGGTGACATCTACTGACAGGCGACACCTTGACCTAAAATAACCCATGTGCTGTGGCTGTCTGTTATGCTTATTGTCAATTCGCACAGGATCTAGTAATCACCAAGATGGGTTCTAGATGCGCACACTGCCGACACAAGTTACTGACCCAACACAAAATGTATTTTATATTCGATCAAAAATATCTATAATTTTATGGTATGTTTATTTTAACCGATAGAGACAGAATATCAACAAAAAAATCCAGAAAAAACATATTATATAAAGGTTTTAAATTGATTAGATTTGATCGAGTGAAATAAGTATTTGATTCCCAACCAACCAGCAAGAACTCTGCCTCCCACAGATTGGTTATGTGCCCACGTGGAACACAGATTAGCCCTGTCACTTAAAGAAAGTACTCCTCCAAATGAGCTGTCAAAACGTCAGGGATCAGATTGTAGACCTGCACAGGGCTGGAAAGGGCTACAAGACCATCAGCAAGAAGCTTGGTGAGAAGGAGACAACTGTTGATGTGTTTATTCTGAAATAAGAAATATTCAATATTCGACCTCGTTCTTGAGCTCTATGCGAGATCTTGCCTCATGGGGTAAGGATAATGAGAAAGGTGAGGGATCAGCCCAGAACTACACGGGAGGAGCTTGTTAATGATCTCAAGGCAGTTGGTAAACAGAAACAGTTGGTAACGCACTACACCATAATGGATCCTGCAGTGCAGTGCACTGCTCAAGAAGGCACATGTACAGGTTCGTCTGAAGTTTGCCAATGAACATATAATGATTCAGAGAAGGCTTGGGAGAAAGTGCTGTGGTCAGATGAGACCAAAATTGGCATCAACTCAACTCGATGTAGGATTTTGAGAGTATATGTAAAGAATCCCTCCTGAGATGTGTGCAAACCTTACCTCTGTGCTGGCCAACAAGTACTAAGGCGTGTTTTGCTTGGGGATCAAATAATTATTTCACTTACTGAAATGCAAACCAATTTATAACCTATATATAATGTGTGTTTTTTTCTGGATTTGTTTGGTTGATATTCTGTCCATAAAAAAAACTACCGTAAAAATTATTGACCCTTCATTTCTTTGTAAGTGGGTAAACTTACAAAATCAACAGGGGATCAAATAATTATTTTCTCCACTTTTAATGATCTAGGTTGTTTACTATGCTTCGTTTTACTCATTGTGACATCAATGCTTTGAAAAACATGATTGGAAAACATCATAAATTACAGTATTTAAGAACTAGAACTAATGGCTGGAAATGTATTTTATTTTATTTTATTTGTGTGTGTGTGTGTGTGTGTGTGTGTGTTGCAGGAAGCAAGTGTATTCTTCAAGAGCCTGAATGTAAACTTACAGCTGCTTGTGATGATAACTGTGTCATGATGACCTATCAAGTGCCGTCAAGGTAAGTGTCAATTCTGTCTGCTATTGGGAGAAGAGGGAATAGGTGTTGAAAGGTATAGATGACCCAAAAATGAACATTCTGTCATTAATGAAAATGTTTTTAATGAAATCTTAGAGATTTCTCTCTCTCTCTCCATTGAAAGTCCATTCCACCAAAATGGTATAACTTCCAAAGTTTCATAAAGACGTTGTAAAAGTAATCCATATGAATCAATCAAGTGGTTTAATACAATGTACATTTATACCGTTTTATTAACTTTTTGATATTTTAAAGCAAAAACAAATTCACTGAGCTCATCATAACTGAGCTGATCAATAAATGATGACAAGATTTTCATTTTGGGGTGAACTATTCCTGAAAGTGTATTTACTCATCAGAAAAGCTCTGTCGTAAGAGTGTTGGTGTTATGGGACAGGAACATGGACAAGGTTCTGGAGGAAGATAGGGAGCGTTTGAGGCGTATGCAGAAGAACCAGCCCTGTTTCACCTCAGAGCAGCGTCGAGAACTGATTGATCAGCACCCCTGGATGAGGAGAGGAGGCATACCCAATGCCATCAACATCATGGTATTTTGTTCATGCAGAAACACAATCCACGATCTTTTATATTATTAGTACAATTATTATTGTATTATTAATTTTCATGTTGCTTTTAAGACTATTTTGCTGCTTACTGAACAGAAACTATCAACAGCCAAGCTAATTAAGTTGACTTGTGAAAGCCAACTTACTGAAATCCTATTTAAACTTATTATTCTTCTTCTTATTATTATTATTAGTGGTGGTGCTTGCCAAAGGCGAAGCATCACTATTGTTATCCTCCATACTTATTTTTATTATTAGTGGTGCTTATTTCTTATTTCTTATTTTCTCTTTCTTTCTACCGAATCTTTCTTTCTTTCTTTCTTTCTTTCTTTCTTTCTTTCTTTCTTTCTTTCTTTCTTTCTTTCTTTCTTTCTTTCTTTCTTTCTTTCTTTCTTTCTTTCTTTCTTTCTATTATTTATCTATCTTTCTAACTATTCTTTCTTTCTAACTAATTCATCTATCAAACTTCAAACTACTTTAAACTTTTTCACACTCTCTGGTCTGGCTTTCTCAACCCAACATAAAGTTTGTCTCATCAAACTTTTTTTTCTAATTTCCCTGTTTAAAATTTAGCCCAACAAGGGAATCATAAATCATAAAAGAAAAAAGAATGACAGACCATCAGGCCAAACTACTTTGGCCTGATGGTCTGCCCTACGGGCGAACGATATGACAAAAAATCTTATTTCACTTCATTTTTATGATTTTATCTTTGTTATTAAAACATAAGAACAGATAAAATACAGAAAATATATAAAGATGAAATAAACTTGTTTTTAAATGTTGAAGGTCCAGCAGGTCTTTTTAACAGCAGCATTCAAGTAAGATATTGAACTATTAAAATTAAAATACTGCATACTCTTCACCGAATAAACTAAACATACATTGCTGCTGTCACTTTAAAGGGATACTCCACCATTTTTTCAAAACTATGTTATTGCCTTAACTAAGATGAGTTGATACATATCTCTGTCGTCTCAGTGTGTGCACTCAATCGCTCTGGCACGCGAGACACTTTGATAACACTTAACTAGCCCAGTTCATTCAATATGGGCCAAGCAGAGAAGCGACCAAACACCTCCTCATTTTCCCTATTTAAATACAGTAACACGAGTGGTGTAACTCGACCTAACACAAAATAAAACGTTGCTCTTTTCAAAGCTTTTTCTATATTGTATGGTGGAATACTACAGCAAGTGCTTGGGAGCACTTTCGACTTGGTGCAGTAATATCATCACTCGTGAAATGTCCTCTCCCCTCTCTATCTCCGGAGTGATGATATTACTGCATCGAGTCCATAAATATATATGCGCCAATGCCCATGATGGTTTAATCCCAAAGATATGGACATGTTAATGTGGCTCCATGAGTAAAGTGGTAAATTGTACACATTTTCAAAAACCAAATGTGGGTCACATTGCATACAGCTGATACTTTTTTTCTTTTGAAGAGGATTATCTGATGAACAAATAATGTTGAAACTAGAAATGTATCTAATTTTCAGCAATTGCATTGAACAGTGCCATAAATATTTGTTTTCTAACGTCGTCATCCCTGTAACTCTAGAAGGAAATTAAGATATCTTGAATACTTTTAGATTCTCGTTCTTTATAAACTTTCTTTTTAAAATATTAATTTTCAAAGTCCTATAAAGTTCAGTCCCATAGGTATGAGATTTCAAAGCAGCTCCATGTACAAATTGTTGAATTTTACTCATTTTCAGCGATCGATAAAATTTGGTTCACTTTGTCCACAGCTGAAACGTATTGCATTTAAAGAGGAATGTCTGAAGAATAAATAATTAAACTAGAAATGTAGTTTATTAAGAATGAGAATCTAGATGGATGTCAAGATATCTTGAATACTTTTAAAGTTCAATATTCATGGCACTCGAGAAGATACATTTCTAGTTTCAACATTGATTGTTCTCTCTGGAAAATGATGATACGAAAAGGAAAGTTTGTTAAGAACCAGAATCTAAAAGGATATTATTTCTATTTAATACTTCTGGAGTTACAGGCATGCAAATGTGTGGCAAAAAAAACTCACAAGAAGTGCTTTTTTGCCCTTTTTGAACTGTCACCATTGGCATATAATGATACAAAAGATTGCTAGTAAACAGATTTTACTAATATACATACAAGGCTACCTCTGTGTAATAATAAAACAATGATCCTGCCATCTTTCTAAGTAATTTTTACACCCCTTCTCCAAATCTCAGGTGAAATTAACGCCTCTGTAGAAAATAGTGGATTACTCAGTCAATATACATCTGTGACATTTAATATTTGGCTTTCATCACTAATTGTGTCTGTCTTTCTACAGAAAAAATATGTGTAAAATAAGTTTCAGAAATGTGATTTTTGATTTGACAAACAATGACCCTTTATGTCATACCAACATACAAGTAAAATTAAAATCAACTCATGTAAATAAAAAACTTTTGTGATGAGTAAGAACATATTTGTCACATGAGTGTAACAGCAATGGAGTTGGTATAATAATAAAAAATGTTTGTGGAAAAGAATGCATTAAGAAGACCTATGGAAGCTTGTTTCTTGCACTGAATTAAAAAAAACGGGTAATTGTGACTTTATCTCACAATTCTGACTTTTTTACATCTCGAGATACACATATGCAGTTGCGAGTTATAAAGTTAGAATTGCGTGATATAAAAAAGCATGTTTTTTCATCAGAATTGGATTTTATAACTCGCTATTGTGAGTTTGTATCTCACAATTTCAAGAAAAGAAGTCACAATTGTGAGATGAGATAAGTCGATGAGATTTTAAATTGTTCTATTCTGTGGCGGAAACAAGCTTCTCCGAATAGTCTTGATTATTGATTATAAATATTGTCTCGAAACGTCTCGTGTTACGACGTTGTTTTTTATTGTTTCTAAATGTCTCGGGTTACAACTGTTCCCTGAGAAAGGAACGAGACACTGCGTCGTTGAAAACGACCTTTTGGGGACGCTCCCTTAGCATGCGCCTCTGAAGTATGAATGAAACTAATCCAATCTTGATTGGTGTTTGGGTTTTAAGCAAAGATGCCGCCTCAGGAGAAAGATAGCTTGCCAAGGCTTCCTCCATCTGCGGCATCTTGCCATACCCCGTCTCCCTCGCACCCACAACATTGCTATAATCGCATGATGTACTGTGTGAGATACGAGAGGAGTGGGGTTTTTCCCAGGATCTTGCGATCTCTATATGTAGATCTGGGAAAAATGGCAAATCCCGCAGCTGAGGTTGTGATCTGTGCTGCAGGAATCTCTCGTCTAATTTGCTGTGAGAATCTTCCTGCTTATCTTGTGGCCAGCTGATGTTGAGTGTCAGACACACTGCACAGCACGCGTCACAACCTCTATGAACTCCTCATACGCTGGAACATGAGCTGGCGATTTAAACTCATGTTCCTCACTCCCGATGCTGAGAACATCCATTTCCTCAGAAGCAGACAATTCCAGCACCGGGCACTCGTCACAGACAGAAGAAGCCGCAGGACACATCATATATGATGTGTGTCCCCACCCGTGATGTATCTTGGGCAGGGGTGCACACATCAAACGAATTGTTCACTCGCCATAGTAACTGATAAATCAGACAAAAAACACCAAATACAGAGACAGTTTCAACACAGAGCGCTTGCTGAAGACCGAAAGCTAATGTGTGTTTCCGGAGTCACTTTTATGCATCGGTTATGCCGTCATATGTTACGTCATGACGCAACACCAATCAATATTGGATTCATTTCATTCATACTTCAGAGGCGCACGCTAAGGGAGCGTCCCCAAAAGGTCGTTTTCAACAACGCAGTGTTGAGTTCCCTCGAAAGGGAACTTAATTAGTCAGAATTGACAAACAATATTTCACCCAATATATGCATATAGAGCACCACACTGAGCCTGTCAGTTGGTAGAAGTGGTAAAAGCTCAGTGGTTAAACAACTCTTGCATGTGTTTGTGTAGGATTGTATGTTCTGCGAGAATGAGGTCTCCTCTCAGCCAGAAGAAGACCTGCCTGATATGGACTTGGGGATTTTGAGAGGACAGGTGGTAAAAGATGGAGGAGAATCTCATTCAAAGGAAGAGGAGCAGCAACCTAGTGGATCATGATCTAGGTTTTGACAATGTACTAATCTCAGCCAGCAGAGGACAACAGGACCAGGATCAGATATCCTTTGTTTCCTGAAAGATTATGAATATGTTTATTTATGTGTGCGTGTAAATACAAAAGAATGCCAGATAGCTGACTGATTAACCTAAAGATGCTGTTCAAATGTGCGCTCTTCTCTGATTGGCTGAAACTGCTGTCACATGGACCTGACTCTGAGCACTCTGTTGTTCTGTCGCTTTATAGCTTTCTCCAGTTCTCTGTACTGTTTATGTAGCTACAGCAATGTTTTCCTTCATGGAATGGTGCTCTGAGCACATATCAGAACATACGCAAATATATATGAATGAGGTGTAGAGCATCTATTCTACAGTGTGTAGAAATGAAAAGGAGAAACAGACCTATTATGAACACAAGCCAATAGTAATGCACCAATGCAATCAAAACCAAGAACTGAAACGCCACCATATACTGTGAGTTTGGGGATCATTCCAGCCAAATAAGCTGCTGCTAACATCACATGACCAGTCTATTCCACTTACTTTTCTTTTCGTCAGAACATGCACAGGACGTATTTTTTGTGGCTGTTCAGGGATGTGCTAGTAAGCACAGGGATGGGAACCAGTATTTTTGTAGACATTTTTTGTAGGTCTTCAAGAAATTGACCAAGAAATCGAAATTTTGACGTTTCGTCACTTCTTTTGTCGTTTGGCTAATAAGATGCATTGCAGTTGTCCGACAGTGACAGAAATCCTGTAAACTGTTCCCAGTACCTGAAATACTCTGCTTCTATTGTCTGAAGTTTGGTGTATTGTAGGGTCTACCTCATGGCCAGTAGTGCACTGCACTGTGTATGAACACTGCCACTGGCTCTCTACATCTCAGTTTATGATGTGTTGAAGCAAATAAATGTATGACGAGCTGAAAGAGCCATAGGGTTGTGGCGACTGCTTAAACTGTTCCTGTCAGTAAACATTAGTTTATTCAAATTTATTTAATAGTTTTTATGAGCATGTCATTTGGTTTGTGTTTGTTTTTCATAAATGTAGTGAAACCAACATGTCTCATTATTCCTACCTAGTAATAAAAAGATACCTCTAGTTCTCTGTCAGCAGTTTTAATTGTCTGAATAAGGATAACCACATGAAAGCCTGTGACAACCAAATAATCGAATGATCTAAAGTAAAATCTGTAATATGCTTAAGGGGAAATATTGGCATACATTGTTCCAAATAAATGGCGAACACTATTAGATAGTTATATATACTGTATATTACAGTTTTTTTACAATCACTTTGCTACTATTTTCAGGACCTTGATGTCATTTTTCAAAACTCTAGACAAAAAACTCAAAACGGTTATCACTTGTAACACAGGCTGTCTAATGTTCAAAACATTGCATTGTGCATTCACATCTTTAAAGAAATCTTGCACAATCATTGGTTCAAAAATAAATTTACTGTGAAATACCATTGAAACATAACTATAGATCACCCACACACAAACAGCCGATAGTTTCACTGCCATTGTTCGTACAATCATTAAATATTGTAGAACAAAATAGGTGATCCAGGTTTCATTATGGTACTACATGTACAGTAAACACATCTCTGTAAAAGTACTGCAGTAGTAGAGAGAATACACACATAGTTGAATCATTGACCAAAGTGTGTGATACAATGATGCAAAACACTACAGTACAATCAGAACCTATGTTCATTGGAATCAAAAATAAAAAATATTAGGCTACATCCATGGATATTGTGGTCTAATTGGTTCATGCTCCGCACTAATCGGTGACATTGAATCTCCTTATCTTGAAACTTTCATGATTTACTGTAAACATGGAAGATTGTGTGTCCATACAACTACATTACTGTAAGTGATGTTTCTTCTCATTTTGAGCAGTTGTATCAATTGATAGTGAGATCATTGTAAGGAAATGAATAGACACTCATTTGAAATGTAATGTGTGAATTGCCTTTTGAAATAGTAATACTTTGTTGTGTCATATTGAACAGGTGATTTTTGTTGAATGAACAAATGATCAAAGTTTTATGTATCTAGGCAATTGAGAAAAGGGTTAGAGTTTTGAAAAATGTGCATTTTGATCATTGGTTGTGAGTTTTGTGTCTAGAGTGACATCAAAGTTCTGAAAATAGTAACAAAGTGAAAACTAGGATTTGAATATACACTTACTTTTTAATAGTGTTTATTATTTGACGGATTAATTAATATAGATGACTGTCAATAACTTTGATATTTTTAAATTGTTGGATTTGAATATTTAATCACGTTTACATGCATGAAGCAACACCACTGTCATACAATTGTTATCAAAATTTGAATTAATGTATAGTTTATGTTTAATATTATGTGATGGTCATTGTGGGGTCCATAAAAGGCAGAGACCCCCTTTTTTTCAAAAGTATTACTTATTTATTCTTTTTTTATTTCTTTAGCCTGAACCAGCTGGTCGAGACGTACAACCTTGTGGTCTCAAGGGATCTGTTTCACACCATCTGTTCTCTCAACAGTCAGCTGACCCCTCACCCCACTCAATATATCCTTAAACATCTGTTAATACATCCCATCGCTATCAGTATTCACAAACAGTAAACTCAGAAGATTATGCAAATCTGCAATAATTCAATGTTAAATCATACAAGTATCTCTGACCTTCGATGATCCTCAACCATCAAACCAAGCAAAAATGACTTTCGATAAACATCACATTTGTTTATTTTTTTGTTTTTATTGCTGAAGTGTTGAACTTTCTTCTCCTGTGTCCTATTCCGCAATCCAGAATGAAAGTAACTTTCCCCAAAACTTTTTAAAATATCACCAAAAAAAAGCTTAAGCTACACGGGTTCAGGTTTATACACATCAAACTGAATCATTACCATAAATCTGTATTGATTTAATATGTACCCGTTTGGTTATACTCCTCCCATCAACGTCCACATTTTGATCTTACTAATTGGAAAGGGGTGAAAACAGTTTACACATACATCAGTTACATGATCCTGTTCCTTCAAACTGTCCTAAACTTACAAATACATGAATTACTGTGTTCACACCTAGCCCACTGACAAATTAAAATGAAAACGTTTAATACAAATCAATTAAATTCACCATCACTAAAACAAAAGAAATTTTCATAAGAGCATAAACATGAAATACAAGACATCTTTACCCTATACCAGACACTGCAGTACTGCAATACTATGATCGTGAACTACTCTGACACTTATAGTACAATTAAATTATATATTTTATTAATATTTATAATCCCTAAAGATACACCATATTAAAAACATACTTTATGACTACTACACTTACTGTAATCTACTCAGTCTCTCAATGTGACTTTTAGTGTTTTTTTTACTATAGGTTACAAAGGCACAAAACAAATCTTTCTCCCCACTAAAACTCTATTTAAGTCATTACGGCTCACTTTTAAGGCAATTCAATCTAAAATTCACTTCTAAATAAGCTTTCATAGTCATCTTGTTTCTGAAGAGAAAATGAAGAAAAGCATCCGGAAATGTGTCAAAGTCCGTCAAATTCCATACTCTTCCGTAAGATGATGTCATATCCTGCTTATGTGCGTATATAAATCCTAAAGCCATTTCCTCATGAGAATCTGAATCATGCAAAAGAATCAAAGCGTATGCTCCAATACAGGATTATGTGTATTCTGAAGAAGGAAGACTTGTGATCTTTCTACCACGGCCTCCACACGACCTCGGAGTGTGTAATACTGGAGGAGTTGGCTGAGCTTGCTTCGCTCTCGCTCTCGGTCTCCTCCAGGTCGGAGCACGGGTCCTCACTGGACGGGGACGGGGACGGGGACAGTGCCGAGGACAGGTCGGATACACACTCCCCGCTGGAGGAGGATGGCTCTGAGATGAGGTCCAGGATCATCTCCTGAAGGTGCTCCTCATTTAAGGGCATGCACTCCAGCAGGTGGTTGAGCAGCTCTGAGGTCAGCTTGGAGTCGATCCCGGGACATGTTGACACAAAGGTGTGCACCTCATGCATGCACTGGATATAACCCGCTGCGAATCTCTCGCTGGCCTCCTGATTCACAGCTTCAGCCTCTGTAATCCACAAACATACACACGCTTTCAGTTGTTTACACTGCAAACAATTGCCTCTGTGTATTGCAACTGAGGTTGGCTCATCTTACCCTGAGAGCGGTTCTGTAGGATGTTCTCAACTCGTCTCACTGTTAGTTCAAGCACCTCTGCGTTCTCTATCTTTGTCTGCAACTGAAGGAAAAGTGATAAAAATATGCAATATTGTTTATGAGAATCTATCTATCTATCTATCTATCTATCTATCTATCTATCTATCTATCTATCTATCTATCTATCTATCCATCCATCCATCCATCCATCCATCCATCCATCCATCCATCCATCCATCCATCTATCTATGTGTCTGTCTATTGACACTGATTGTCAGTAAAGAGGAGATAAACTTACATCGTTATCTGTGAGCAAAGTCCTGAGATCCTGCAGGCTTTCATTAATGCGCGCTCGCCTCTTTTTCTCCACTATTGGTTTTCGAGTCTAAGAAGAAAAACACCCGCGGTGTGCGTTTAAGCATACCACAAACTTACGTTTTCTTTTTTGCCATTTAAGGATAGCGCAAAATGGCCTTACCTTTCTGTCACCTTTAGCGGCATAATATGCGTCGTCCTCCACACCGAAGTCGTTTCTGAGTCTGGCCGCGGGGGCCATTGCGAACCGGGTGCTCCGCCGTCCGGAACTGCTCGCTCCGGCAAATAAAGCTGTGGAAAGACGCAATATTGGGTCTTCTCTACTGTGCTTTGTGTACAAACCAAACGGGGCTGGTGTTTAGCGATATGAGGCAAGAGTGAGGGCTTTATATTAGGCACTTTGCATATGAATGAAACATTCGCGTGCTCGCTCCAGCCAATCGCCGCGCGCGCTGTTGTCTCCGTCTCCGAGAGCGCGCATAAGCGAAGCTGCAGAACTCATTTCTAGTTGTTAGGCTTTAAAGCTTTCTCTTCGGCAAACGCTCTAATGAGTCTTGTTAACATGACTGTAGAATACAATTAATCCATTATATAGCCTACATTATGTAGGCTATGTCCATTATGTGTGCACGCCCCACTTTTTAGTTTGTTTTTGTATTTTTCTTTTTGTGCAATTTTTATTTTAGACACACCCACTCTTTCTTTATACACACATCTCTGTCTTTAATTACCTGATTTTTTACTCAGTATTTTTTTTCTTCAGTTCTCAGTAGGCTGTGCACTTGAGTTTCCTTCAAATACTAGTTAAACGAATCCGTTTTTAAATAATAATAATTTCATCATTTTAGTTTAGAAAATGAAAATAATTCATATTTTATGCACAACTTTGGGTATTTATGCATAAGACCTGATAAAAGTGTAAGTTCAATAGAAATCTGTTCAAAATTGAGTTGCGCTCGCAGATGTCAGGGGTCGCGCGTAACGTAATGCCGTCAGTTGGCAGCTGCACGCGCAGTCAGGGTCGAGTACAATAGAGGAGAGGAGGGAGGGGGGCGACAGGTGTCCAACTGTTCCTCTGGCGCCTGATGCTCCTCTTGATTGTCTGACTACAGAATAGACAACATTTAACATTCATCATAGTACAATCATTCAATCTACAATTTCGGTAGAGTGATTTATCGATTGAGTGATTGTACATTCAACATTCAAACATTTCCATGTAACATGTTTTCGAAAACAAACAAACAGACCAAAACGAAACATTATAAAGAATAGGTATAAACTAAGTATACAAACTAAGTATGCTTGTGTAGGACCATTACGATTTTTGGGGTTGTTACATTATTCTTCTGACAATTAAGCACAATAATCCTGTCAAATTCTCATTAATGTGTAATACTTTAGCAATGCTGTGACAAGAATTCATAAATTTAGATATTGATATTTTACAAACACAAAATAATCAAAACAAATAAAAACATATAAGCTTTTTGGGAAATGGTGATTAGTGCTAAATAAAATAAAATATAAATAAAAACCTATAAAAGGACACACAGTGGGGGAAGGGAGCTGTGTACAGGTTCGTTGATTAAACTATGCTGAAACATATATGAAATTTAAACGTCAAACACAGACTTGTCATAAATGTGACTGGATGTTTCCCTTTAAATTTAGTGATGTTCACAGGTTTATGGGTAGGGTAAGGTGATACACTAAGCAAAATTATGTCCAAAAGCTGTCTTTTCAACGTCTTTGTCACAAAAGTTGGACTTTGAAAAGACGTCCACTGAGGAGCCAGAATGAAAGTTTTTTATGATGTCTTTTCTTGACGTGTTCTGCACGTCTGATAGACATTCATCAAACCTCGCACAAGTTTAAAAACGAATTAAAATGTGGCCGTTATGAACATGTTTTCAACATCATTTATAGAAATCTTGGAGTAATCTTTAATGACCAGCTGACCTTCTCAGACCATATTACAAAGACAGCTCGATCATGCAGGTTTGCAATGCACAACATCAGGAAGATCAGAGATTTCCTAACTGAGCAGGCTGGACTTCCATCATGTCCAACTAAACCTCTACAAATGATCCAGAATGCTGCAGCTCGTCTGGTCTTCAACGAGGCCAAAAGGGCCCACGTCACTCCTCTGTTCATCTCTCTGCACTGGCTGCCACTCGCTCCATTCAAGGTGTTGACTCTTGCTTAAAGATTGACCACTGGCTCAGCTCCCTCTTACTTTCAATCACTCCTACGAGTCTACATCCCTACCAGAAGCCTACGATCGATCAATGAGCGACGGCTCGTGGTACCATCACAAAGAGCCTCAAAATCACTCTCCAGAACATTCTCATTCACAGTTCCATGCTGGTGGAATGATCTATCATTATCCGGAATGCAGAATCCCTGACAGCATTCAAAAGACAACTGAAAACTCCTCTCTTCCTTGAGCACTTAACATAGAAATAAAAATAAACAACTTTAAATCTTGTTCTATGTTTGAACTTTGTATTTTAGCACTTCTTGTGTTGTTATTGCCTCTTCCTCAGATGTGTCACTTTGGATAAAAGTGTCTGCTAAATGACTAAATGTAAATGTAAATTTATGGTCTTATTTAGACAATTTATAATGTTTCTGGACCCAATAAACACTCAGGATGCATTAAATTAAAACTTATGTTTATTTCCATATAATTATTTTCCATACATTGTTTAGACGAGGTTTAGATATTGATATTTGTTTCATTTTAAGTCATCATTGTGGTGATCAGTGGCTTTAGTTGGGCTCTTGGTCCCAGTTCTTCTTACTTCTCGCTTTTTTGACAGTTGTAACTGTGTGTTTGTAAAATACAATGGTTATGACAGAGAAAGCCAAGAAAAATTACAATTGGCTGTCTTCTGTTGACAATGATAAAATCAATGCAAGCAAGCCTTTAACATTGTGTTTAGACTTTTGTTTTAATTTTATAACCACCAATCTTGTGGAGTTGCTTTTTGGGCCAGTAGCATTAAAACAGCATGTGTAAGGGTGGATTTCTTGCAGAGGTTCAGGCTGCAAGACTGCCGAATGACTAAAGAAACATTAGCAAGATGGTAGAAAACTGCACATTTCTTGTCTATTCCACCCACTGCCACTTACTGTATACCAACGACGAAAATAAGAGCAGTTACAATAGCTTAATATGTGGGAGAGCTTGACATAGAGAGTGACAGTATTGTATTACAATATGTAGCACTTCAAAGTCAATACCAAATCAAAACTAGATAGCCTCTTAGTTGTAATTGAAAAGGTTTAATGAATAAGGTTATGGTTACACTTAAAATAGTTACAAAATAGATGTATGCGATGATGATAATTTATACCAATAATCTTACCCAGCATGTAAAATTTTACCAGAAAGAGAAAGAAAGACAGAAAAGAGGAGGCCAAGGGAGAGAACCCCAAGAAAAAGAGAGAACCACAGCATAGAAAGAGCAGAGCATTAAAAGAGCCAGAGCAACAGTTACAGTCTTCTTTTATCCTTTCCCTGACCATGTGACTAAAACCCAAATGTGAGACATTCAAAATGACCAATCAAATAATTACACTTCCCCCAGTGTTCTAAAGGTGTGACAATTCATTGACCCCCCCAACGTACACAATTCTTGGCCTACAGGCCTTGATCACTATCAGCTCCTCTGTGTTTGGTCCTCCAAATGGTCCATGTGGTTAAAAGAAGGGGTGGAACACAGAACAGTTCATTTCAAATGTCTTGGATTATTTTCAATCCTACACATGTTTACACAATGTTTAGAGATAATGTATCATATAGTCACACACAGACAAATATTTTGCATATGATTCACAACAATGGTGACGATAAAAAAGCTTCATGCTGCAATGCATAATGGATAGCTTTCATAGTACACAACATCCTTGATTCCAAAGCTTTTTTGTTTTGGTTGTCATTGTTGATGAGAATCATATCTAAAATCTTTATGTCTGTGTGTGACGATGTGATATATTTGCTCAAAATATTGTGTGTACATGCTTAATTCACCTTAAAATAAGTGATCATTTTAATGCTAATGGCCCAAATAGTGCAATTCCACAAGATTGATGGTTATAAATGCCAGACATAAAGACAAGTCTAAAAGGTTAAATGCTCACTTTGTGTTGACAATGTCATCATCAATAAGGAACTGATGACAGTTACTACAGCCAAAGAAAAGCTAAAGTAAGGCAGTCTGGGATCAAGGGCCCAACTAAAGCAAACACTGATCACCACAATGGTGATGAAAATGAAAACAAATTACTTCTAAACTTCATCTAAACAATGTAAGGAAATTACATTGAAGTAAACATGAGTTTTAATTTAATGCATCCTGAGTGTTTATTTGGTCAAGAAACCGTATAATTGTCTAAATAAGACCATAAATGATGTTGAAACATGTCAACAATGGCCACATTTGAACTAGTTTTTAAACTTGTGCGAAGGTTCGATGAACGTCGATGCAGAACACGTCAAAAAAAGACGTCATAAAATATTTCATTGGCTCCTCAGTTGATGTCCTTTCAACGTCTGACTTTTGTGACAAAGACGTTGAAAAGACGTCTTTTGGACATAATTTTGCTTGATAACACACTAAATACTATTACAAACATTATGGATTTTATGTTACATAAATGTATTTTCCAATGTGGCATCATTGGGATTTGAATATTGCATTGTTTGCTATTAAATATGAAATGCTATTATTTTTCCCTTGACACAAAGTGTCATCAGAGATGATGTCAACTAGACTCCCCTGCGAAGGCAAATGTTTTTTTTCCCTCTGTACAGATGAAAACATAATCAAAACGATTCACAGATCCGTGGAAAAGATTAAAAAACGCTCTATGATACATGCAAGACAAGTAGCCTTAATTTGCAATGTCACCTATGTCAAAGTTTGAATTCTCAGGCAAACAAAACACCGTTGTCATGTGATTCTTGCTGTTGGGGGTGCCAGATTGTCTCTACTGTTGGTTCAAATGCTGCCGTAAGATTGCTTTATCTTCAGATTCGATCCTTTGATCCTTTAAGATTTGTTATCCTCATTGGGCTGGTTACAGTAAGATTTTACTCTACTTTTTAAAGCAGTTTGTGATATGTCTCCAGAATACTTGGTGGAGTTCATTATGCATTACAGGGCAAATATATCAATAAGATCCTCAAATAAGCTCCTGTTAACTATCCCACAAGTAGGCCTTAAATCCAAGGGTGATCGTGATTTCGCTGTTGCTGGTCTGAGATTATGGAAGGACCTACCCATTTTTGTTAGATCTTCCCCAACATTCAATATTTTTAGATTCCGTGTAAAGTGTCACTTGTTCTCTCTTGCATTTTAAGTCACTCTTTTAATGGGTGTTGTACTTTTTTATTGTTTATCTTGTTGTTTGTTCTCTATCATTTGTTATGTGGAGCTGTTTTGATTTAGATCATTTGTAATGTACAGCACTTTGGAGCTACTGTGTAGCCTGGAAGGTGCTTTATAATTAAATAAATACAAATACTGCCTGGGAGAGGAGGTCTCTCCTCAGTGATATGGCCCATGGAGCTGCTGGCAGTAGCTGGACTAATTCTGGTACGCATGGTTCTCCCATTCAGGTGCACATGCTTCTTCCCGTATCCGACTGACGACCTTCGGGGACATAAAGGTGCTGCTTCAGAGCCAGTACATCCATTTCTTTGAAAAGTAAATCCTTGGTAGTTTATGAAGGCAACCACCGTCCTGTTGTCTGAGCCGACCAGGACATGATAATCCCTGAATTCCGGCTGGAGCTCCTTGAAGGGCAGAATTACCGCCAACATTTGGTTGATGTGCAAACTCGCATGACTCGTGTCAGCAAAGTCTTTATTTGGGCTGAGTCAAAGACTGCCCCAGGATCCATTGACTGGGGAGCAGCGAGTGCCTGCCAAAGTTGACCCTGAAACCCAAGTCTCCTAGATAACTGAGGAGCAGGGATCTCTGTGTGCATAGCTCACTTCAAACTTCTCACTTCTTAAAGGGTACATACCATGCTTTTAAATCTTTCATTTTTACATATAAATCATACATTTGTGGTCTATGTAAAGCATAACTGATATATGATACGTTTAGAAAAGCATCAGAAAACACAGAAGCTGACCATTGATGAAACTCAAGAACAATACTGCAGACGTCTAATGCAGACGTCTAATCAAAACAAAAACAAAGAAAGACAAAGGTACTGTTAAACCATGACCACCATGTGTTTTAATAAAGTAAAGTGCTTCACAAGCACCTGTACAGCGATTTAGAGATTATCATGACGGAACCTGATTATGGATGTCTTGAAGATAACTTCAATCTGCATCATCTACATAAATTCACCAATTAAGCATGTTGTCACTAGCCTAGAAATCTAGATGCACCCTAGCGGCAGCAAAAATTATTTTGCAGCAAAGTCTAACATCTTGATGTAGGTCTGGCATGCCAGGCTATGTTGTCACTTTAGAGTCCAACTCCGGTTTGAACATGTAAGGATGAACACAGCTTACTGATATTTTCAGTGTGTGAGAGAACACCAGAGCACAAGTTTTTGAAGCTACGGTCTCTTCCTAAACTGGGGCTAGAAGCACCAACCCATTTACATTTAAAGGGGGCAAATAAAAATGGCAAGTTTTTCCTTACCCCCCAAAATTGGCAAACTTAACATGCTATAAAAAATGATCCGTGTGATATTTTGAGCTGGAACTTCACATACAATTTGGGGATATGATAAACTGATGTTAAAAGTACTAAATTAAAAGGATCACACTGTTGTCAGTGTTTTGGTGATTAAACCAAATGTTCTCATTACAAATGCAATCATCTTGTCTTTGAAACAATGAATAATCATTGTGAACCGAATCAGGACTGAAAATGTGTATAACTGTATTGAAGCACGAGATCAGGTTTTAAAGAATGATTTGCTGTATTATAAGTGTGATCAGTTTGGATTTTGTACTAAGAGTTTTGATGAAAATAGTACCAAAGCAAATATATATATATATATATATATATATATATATATATATATATACACGTGTATATATATATATATATATATATATATATATATATATATATATACGTATATATATATATATAAAAACTTTATGGAACTGGAGACAGATTTAGACTACTTGTTATTGGTTTGTCTTATTTGAAGTATACATTGTAGGACAGGTAACCACTCAATCCCAAACAAGTGAAAAGACACTGATCTTTTGGCAGTGTTAATGAAATCCAAGTTAGGCATGTGTTAATATTGGAGTGGAGGATAACATTGCTCTTGTCTACACATTGGTAAGAAAGTAAGATATTATGAAATCGGGCTCTCTAAATATCAATAAAGGACTATATTAAAATATAAACAGCCTTTTTATGATGCTGTTGTTTCATTGATTTGACGAGAGCTGTGTTGGTGATTGGACAGTAGACCAGTGAGTTTGAGGCTAGTCAGCCCTCTCATACACAACAGGAGGAAGAGATGAACATCTCAAGATGCCTGCAGAACTCTTGTATTGGTTTGATATTGATTTACATTCTGACTACACATCAATATCCTTTGATGAGAAATCTACGAAGACTGTATTTGTGTGTGAACAGGTATAAAAAAAGAAAAGAAAAAAAGAATTTACTATATATGTTACAAACCACATCTTTATTAATAATTGTTAAAAACTGTACATAAGTAATAGGGATTCAAATGCTACATATAATTAGTAGACAAAGAATGTTTAATTTAAAAAGGATTCTTTCATTGAAAATTTATAGTGTTAGTTAAATAAATAAAATTATTAATAGGGGCCTTCTACAATGTAGGCTACATAGCTTTACTTCAGAGAGGAAGTCGAGAGGGTCTGAAATGGGAGCTATTCTGGACTAGATCCACCTCACAAACACACACGAGTGCAGTGAAACATATCTATAAGATACATATTAGAGGAGGCTCTACACAGTCAGCAAAAACTGTGTGTGAATTCACACTGAGACAGCATACTTCACACATATACATTCTTGGTCGACATCGGTACAAAAAAGTTACATACAAATGTCCAAGTCATATGCACTACATGAACATACATACAGACACCGTCTGTTAAAATGACAGATATTTCACCAGGGCCTCCACATCTCTAGATCTGAGAGACGAGGGCTCGTTCTCATGGGTGAAGAACACTGATCCTGAGACTGGACGGCCATTTCGTACAAGACCGGAGAAGGTGGGCAGGCTTTTGGACTGTCCAGCTCATCACTAGAAGAGACACTTGTCGGGGAGTTGGGGAGCTGAGGGCGGTCCTTGGCCGATCGAGGTAGAGATTTGAGCAAGTGGTTGAGCAGGCGGGACCCCAGGGTTTTGTCCATCCAGTCGCAGGACAGTAGCAGATTGTGAACTTCTTGCATGCACTGGATATACCCAGTACTGTACCTCTGTTGGGCCTCTGCATCCTGAACGGGGTCTGAATGAAGACGGAACGATTATGGGGAAATATTTTTAATTGTTAATCAGAGCCCTTATTTATCAAACCTCTTTGAATTACTCACAAGAACACTACAAAGAATTGACTTAAGAGTAAAAAAAAATCTTGGCCCAAAGCTGTGCTTAAAAGTCAGTCATCAAGCATCTCAGTCATAATTTAAGTGAAGTGCAGGACTAAAACTTATGTGTCAGTCTCAGAGATGATTCACAACACTGTATTGTGCCACAAACAGGACTTTGGATGACGACATTGGCATGGACCAATCACTGAATAGATTTCCGTATTTCACATTAAATGGGGAGGAGTTTACTCACATTTGACAATAAATCATTTTCAAGAGAATACGTTATGATATACCAACCCATCCCTAATGCATCTCTATCGTGTTTATCATGCAATTTATACACGGATATTTCTTTTTACGTTCATATGTAAACCCCTTTGGGTTTGAACATTCTTCCCCTCCTGAAAGATTTGTGCACGTCTCTGCCTCCTCAGTGCATCTCAAGCCCCCTAAGCCACTTGAGGACCTCTCAAGCTGTCTTAAATAACTGGGAGAGTACCAGTGATTCTTAGCATTAGGGAATTTAATAACTTGCTTTTATACTTGAGTTTGAAAGTAGGAGTACATTTCATGAATTCTCAGCAGTTACGACTATGGCACTTTGAGAAGCTTGATAAATACGGGTCCTGGACTTCACCAATGAAATCAATGGATCAGTCGAGATGTTCTTGTGGTTTTGGGGTTCTACTCGGTTAAGTCTTTTCCTTGAGAGTAATCCAGAAAAGGCAAATGTTTCAATTGGAATTGGGAAAGTCACTTTTCAATTTCTATGCAGTAAAACAAAACAAAACATACAGTATTTCAAATTGCAAATGACTTTTACTTACCAGAATCTCTGTTGCCCTGGATGTTCTGCAAATGTTTCACCGTCATCTCAAGAATATCAGCCTTCTCTAACTTAGACTGCTGTTTAATTATTTCAAAAGAAAAGCAGTGAATGATGAGTCAAGTGCCACTGACCTGGTTTAAAGAAACATTTTTATCTATAATCTACATTTATCTACATTTTTATAATATAATGTGTAACATGCAAGAATGTAATGAACTTTAAAACATGCTTTTTAACTTACATCAAGCCTGAAAGCCCCAACAACCGTCTCTCTCAGCTGATCAAGACAGAGATTTATTCTTTCCCTTCTCTTTCTCTCAATGAGGGGTTTCCGTAGCTGAACAAAAGACCAACAAAAATCAGAGGACAAGAGGAAGGAAGGATTAGTCTAGGTTAGGTTATATGCTCAAGAAGATTTTGTAGGCTATTTCGTTTAATACCTTTCTCTCCTCTTTGGCGCTGATGAGCCTTTGGCCTGCGTTCTGTTGGAGGTTGGTAGCAGTCATCTCCACTGGATTCTGTGCAGTAAAGACTGAGTCTCACTCACTCCTGTCTCAGTGCTGGGTGTTTCTAAGGCCCTCCGCGCTGCGCATGCCCTTTATTTATAGGAGGGACATTAGCATCTCAATGCACAAGCTCTTTGCCTGAGATATTTTCCCACACGCTCGCTCCCATCACTCACAAATGACAGGTCACCGCCTCTATTCAATGCATGAGCCCCCCCACACACACAGACCCACTCAAAGCAAACAACAGATGTCCAGCCTAGAGGCGTTCTACACAGAAACAACACATTTTGTGTGTCACATGAAAATCCAAGGTGCCTCGGCATTTCCCAGGATGTGTGTTCGGTTACAGTCAAACACCTGAGACCCAGAGCGTATTCATGCTCTGTCCTTAACGGAGCCAAACGAAACCAAATCCAATCCCAGAGGTACACAGAGCCAGCAGGCGGGACCCCAGTAATATGGCTGAAATTAATGACAGATAAATAGGCATTGTTTGACAAACAAAAAGTTGAACTGTATAAAATTACACTTTATAAAACACGAGACATGCATTAATATATATCAGAAATGAGCAGCCTAGACTTAAGTTGTATGGCTACACCCTCCAGCAGTGAATGTGAGCAGATGTCAGAGGGCTTTCGACCACGGGCAGATGTTTGTGAATTAGTCTCTGATCTGTTTGACTAGAGCCACGCGACTGACAGCAGAGCACACGGACGTGGGAAACTCCAGCGGACAAAACCACTCATTGATCCACAGCTAATGAGAGTGACCCGCTGCGAGGAGGAGGAGGAGGAGGAGGAGGAGAGGGTTCAGCGCAGAGCTGCAGGCAGGTGCACAGCGTTCTCTCTGGAGCAGCACGCATGTATGAAAGCTTTGGGACTTTTTATCTCACAATTTGACATTTTTTCTTCTCTCAATTGCGAGTTTGTATCACACTATTCGTATTTTCTCCGAAATTTTGATACACTCGCAATTGTGAGTCAAATTCTGAGGACAAAAAGTGACATTTTCTCAGAATTGCGAGTTTATATCTAACTTTATAACACTTAACTTAGCCTAATTCTGAGAGGAAAAAATGTGAGATAAAAAGTCACATTACCGTGTCTATTTACATTTTTTATATATGTTTTTTTAACAAGGTTTAAAAAACCGTCCATTTTCTCCAACCGTCCAGTTGTGGAGAAAGAAATGAGAATTATACTGCAAATATTGCAATTTCATGTTTGTTGAGGTGATCCTTTTGCTGGTGCTGCATCAGTATTAAATGAATTCATTAGTAAGAATGCTCTTGTCCGCTGTATAAACCATGCTGTCATTTTGCCACTGCCCAGGGACTGCAGATGAAAATTAGCTTAAAGCTAATGTCTTGTGTAACACATTTGTTGTGCAATGCCCCTGTCAAATAAACAAATGAATAAACTCATAGAACCGCAGTTACATCGCTCACATAGCGGATGTGTAAACAGAGAGCCTTATTTGCCATTGCACTGACTAACGTTTCTTTAGTGTAACCATGGGGTATAAAATTCAATATATATTCTCGGTATTGCATTGGACTCTACGATCGGCGGAAGTTATCGAGCACCCTTACATTTCCTTACCGGAAATACCGCCGTGCATAGAGCCCATTCTGTACCATACACATATAGGCTGCGTTCCAAACCGCATACTCAATGAGTAGGTACTTCATTTCAATAAGTACCAACTCAACGAGCGCTAAAAAAGTAGGTACTTTATAGCCAAATCTAGTTGAGTATGAATGCGAACCGGACATCTGCTATGTTATTCTCGCCTACTCTTTTATGAATACTGAGGATTCGAACGTACTTTTTTGCTTGCCTACTCTTTTCCCCTACTATATAGTAGGGAAGTATGCGGTTTGGAACGCAGGGATCCACTAGACCTCACCTTGGCTACGGCAGTTCATTGGAACGAATGCGTCAATAGAGCCGCCATCTTGAAACAGGGTAGCCCCTCCACTTTAATGCATCAGTGTCAATGTAGTAGACACAGGTCTAACGGAAATAAAATCACCATAAATCATGAATGCGATTTTTCTTGTTTTTTTGGTTTGTTCCAACAGATCCATGGATTTATCATTGATTCCAGAAAGAATTTTTTTTTTTTTTTTTTAAAAACATTCTTCCTAGTTCAGATTTCATCCGTGAACATCATACGCTGCACAAAAGTCCGCCACCATCAATGAATTCGAAGTAAAGGCAGAGATAGCAGCGTTACCTAGCTACTTCCTATGACAAGAGCCCTGTTCCAAGATGGCGGCGGTTTTGATGCATGCTTAGAACCCCAAGGTGAGGTCTAGTGTATATGTCTATGATTCTGTCCAAAGGTAGAGGGCCTAAAGTTGACATAACCAATCTCCTCTAAAGGAGGCTTGCGTTGTTCTAAGTCCAGCCTCTTCAAAAGATTTCAAACATTCTCAGGGGCTGAGGGGCCAGATCATGAAGAATTTCTTAAAAGTTAATAAGTTTATATGAAAATAAAATGAACTAAAAAACCTAACATTTTAAGTGCCTGTTTATACACTTGTCTTCTGAATGTAGTTTGAAGATTTGGTTTTATGTTTAAGGTTTTGAGAAAGTGGGTGATGGTTTCGAGAAATGTCTTTTAACAGTTCATTAAAACTGTAATAAGGTTTGTTCTGAATGCTTAAATCCTATCCTATAGCACAATTTCTAAAACCAATACTACTTAGCAAAACCACTCAATGAGTTTGCAAAACTAAAACTTTGCACAAACACCGCTTTGCACTCAGTTTGCAATTTTGTAACACACAATTTGCAAAACTGTAGATACAATCCACTGCACAGCACTCTTTTTGCAAAACTGTAAACACAACTTACAGCTTTACACTCTATTTCCAAATGATCAACAAACTCTTAGCAAAACTGTACACATGTATGGCTATTATTTACACTATTTTCCGTCGGCCCGCCATAATGCCCCGACTGGTGGATTGCTGGAGTGATAGTTGACTTAATACAACTTTCTCCCATCTCCCGACTGCATCTCTGGAGCTCAGCCACAGTGATCTTTGGGTTCTTCTTTACCTCTCTCACCAAGGCTCTTCTCAAAGCTCAGTTTGGCCGGACGGCCAGCTCTAGGAAGGGTACCATTTAAGGATTCTGGAGGTCACTGTGCTCTTACAAACCTTAAGTGCAGCAGAAATTTTTTTGTAACCTTGGCCAGATCAGTGCCTTGCCTCAATTCTGTCTCTGAGCTCTTCAGGCAGTTCCTTTGACCTCATGATTCTCATTTGCTCAGGTCTTATATAGACAGGTGTGTGGCTTTCCTAATCAAGTCCAATTAGTATAATCAAACACAGCTGGACTCAAATAAAGGTGAGCTTTGGTTTGAAACTAGATTAGATCTCATCCATTTGTCTACCCCCAAGGTTATTATAAAAAACACGAACCTCATCTGAAAGTCAGAGGTGGTGTCATTGCAATTTATTGCAATATTTGCAGTTCTTTTGTGTATACTAACCAAAATACACACTGTGGACATTTAGACTGTATGAGTTTTGGGTTGATTGCTGTAGCAGTAATTTTCTGTAAATTGTTGAGATAAAACAACTGATAAAACGACAAATTAATATGACTGCCCTTGTTTGGCTGTTTGTAGGGAGTAAAAACAAGAATATTCTGCCCTGTAGCAATAATTATTTTCCTAATGTACACATAAGAAGAATGGCATGTTTATGGTCTTTATGACATGGAACAGACATAAACAAACTTTTGCTTTGATGCACACATTGATGCATGTCCAAGCCGTGGGACAATAATAATAGACCAGTCGAAAAGACAGCAGTGTTCAACATTTAAAATTTGACAATGTTTTTAAAATAATGGAAGGCATGTAAACCTTGAACAAAGTTTATTTGACTCTGCAAAAACTGTGGAAGCATTGAGGGAAACAAAATTAGGATTAATTAGAACTATATATACAAGTAGCTGGAAGTTTCCTCATTTGCGCTGCCGTCTTGAACCCTTAAATGGATCAAACTCATCCTGAGAGGAAAAAAAACCCCGTAAAGATCATTTTGTGAACAAATCCAAAACAAAAATCATTGCACATTAACACTACCTCATCGTCGTCATCATCAAAGCATACTCCTTTAAAAGACTGGCTCTGGCTTTGGGAACCTCTCTTACTGGAGCTTAATGAAGGCAGCCTATTGGTTAAGCAAAGAGTGAAGATATGGGTTATACGTTTTCTTACTTTTCTAAAACAGTTAACAGCTTTTCAGTCTTAGGGTTTCTCTTCTTAACTCAATCCAGGACACCTATGTAAGCATGTGTGAATAACTTATGCTGTTAAAATATTTGGTCTGGATTATGTTCCGTTGCTTTTGTTGTTCCTTTCATTCCGTTTCATTCAAAAAATATACACTGCTCAAAAAAATAAAGGGAACACTTAAACACACACTTCTGTGAAATCAATCTGTCCACTTAGGAAGCAACACTGATTGACGATCAATTTCACATGCTGTTGTGCAAATGGAATAGACAACAGGTGCAAATTATTGGCAATTAGCAAGACACCCCCAATAAAGGAGTGGTTCTGCAGGTGGTGACCACAGACCACTTCTCAGTTCCTATGCTTCCTGGCTGATGTTTTGGACACTTTTGAAAGCTGGCGGTGCTTTCACTCTAATGGTAGCATGAGACGGAGTCTACAACCCACACAAGTGGCTCAGGTAGTGCAGCTCATCCAGGACGGCACATCAATGCGAGCTGTGGCAAGAAGGTTTGCTGTGTCAGCCAGCGTAGTATCCAGAGCATGGAGGCGCTACCAGGAGACAGGCCAGTACATCAGGAGATGAGGAGGAGGCCGTAGGAGGGCAACAACCCAGCAGCAGGACCGCTACCTCTGTCTTTGTGCAAGGAGAAGGAGGAGCACTGCCAGAGCCCTGCAAAATGACCTCCAGCAGGCCACAAATGTGCATGTATGTGCTCAAACGGTCAGAAACAGACTCCATGAGGATAGTATGAGGGCCCGACATCCACAAGTGGGGGTTGTACTTACAGCCCAACACTGTGCAGGACGTTTGGCATTTGCCAGAGAACACCAAGATTGGCAAATTCGATGTGCTCGCCAGAGGTAGCCCGGCTGCCATTAGGTACTGAGATGAGATCCTCAGACCCCTTGTGAGACCATATGCTGGTGCGGTTGGCCCTGGGTTCCTCCTAATGCAAGACAACGCTAGACCTCGTGTGGCTCCTGCAAGAGGAAGGCATTGATTCTATGGACTGTCCTGCCCGTTCCCCAGACCTGAATCCAATTGAGCACATCTGGGACATCATGTCTCGCTCCATTCACCAACGCCACATTGCACCACAGACTGTCCAGGAGTTGGCGGATGCTTTAGTCCAGGTCTGGGAGGAGATCACTTAGGAGACCATCCGCCACCTCATCAGGAGCATGCCCAGGCGTTGTGGGGAGGTCATACAGGCACGTGGAGGCCACAGACACTACTAAGCCTCATTATGACTTGTTTTAAGGACATTACATCAAACTTGGATCAGCCTTTAGTGTGGTTTTCCACTTTAATTTTAAGTGTGACTCCAAATCCAGACCTCTATGGGTTGATAAATTTGATTTCCATTGATAATTTTTTGTTGTCAGCACATTTAACTATGTAAAGAAAAAAGTATTTAATAAGATTATTTCATTCATTCAGATCTATGATGTGTTATTTTAGTGTTCCCTTTATTTTTTTTGAGCAATGTATGTTTCAGGGATTAAATGTTTCTTTAACCAACACTTTAAATAAAAGTGTTTAAAGGGGGAGATGACTGCAATTTCACTTTTTTCATTTTAAATAATGTGTAAAGTTGCTGATGGTGCATGAACAGCATCTGCAAAGTTGCAGCGCTGAAAGTTCAGTGTAAGCAGAGATATTGTCTTTTAACCCCCTGGGGACCAAAAACGCGCCCCCGCATTTTTGATCGTTTTTTTTCACACAGCTGCAACATAGACTTAAAATACTCCGTCATATAAATAAAATCGATACATGATTATAAACTATAGAAGGTATTCTTTTTTTTGTGTACGCTCTTATTAATATCAAAACCTTGTGTTTTTGTAAAATAAATAAATTAAACAGGGTGCGCTTTCAGCTCACTCTGTCTCCGCAAAAATCTTTCTGAAACGCGTCCGAAAAAAGAGCTGTAACTCATTAAATACTTATCACAGACACACGAAAAATCTCTCTTTATGAAGCTGAGATTTTCTTCTTTTAATTTAAGTCATTTATATAAAAAGCAACTACTCTCAGTTGATGTAATCTGTATGAAAAGAAAGAGATGTCAGGATTTTCCCTTTCACCTCATTACAGCAAATGAGGTGCTAATGTGACCGCGCCCACTGGAAGCGCGTGCTATTCAAATTCTAATGTTGAGGCAAGCCATGAAAACGCCCACATGGATAAAAACATACAGTTTATGCCCATATCGATAAAAGCACAGTTTATTACGGATAACCTCGTCCTATTCTTAAGTCTTGCATGCGTAGTGAGGAGATCCTGGAAAAAAGTTACCTTATACTTTCATTTTGAGGAGCACGGATTCAGCTGATGCAGTAAGTCATTTATTATAAGTGCTTTGTTCTAATCGCGTTATTGAATAGTGTCTACAAAGACTGTGTAAATATCAAATGCGCGTCTGATAGGAAAGAATAGACGAATTCACAGACGCGCGCGCAGTGCGTTCATTCACTTTCGCTTTCATTGGAACAAGAATCTCATGTGACATCCTTACATTAGTAACATAACATTATTTATCTGTACCTATAACCAAAAAGTGTGTTTAAATATGATTCGGGCGTGTGGACGGATGTACGAACGAACGTTCATTTAGTTAGAGACTGTTAGAGTTCTGATCATATTATTTTATTAGCCACACACCCGAATCAACAAAACACACTTTTCGGTTAGCGTTTAAAACATCTTGATGTTTTAAACTCTAACTCTGAACCAATTCTACATGGCCCATATAATATTTGACCAGGATTTGTTTTCAGGTATGACAAAAAATGGGTTTTGACTTTCATTTATACTTTGATTTTATACATACATATGAAGAGCCCAGATGCAAAAGCCTCTAAGTGCCATTTGAATTTTTTCTATAGAATGATCATTTTTATCAAACTTGTATATACAACTTCAGTAATTTCACATAATGGCAATGAAGACTACCAATTAATTGTCATTTAAGTGAAATTACTGAACTTAAAGCTTACAAGCTTGATAAAAATGATCATTCTAGAAGAATTTAAAATGGAACTTAGAGGCTTTTGCATCTGACCTTCTGATATATATATATATATATATATATATATATATATATACAGTATATATATATATATATATATATATATATGTATGTATGTTGTCCTTTCATTTTTTTCTTGTCTGACTCACCTGAATGAAAGGCTCATTATTATGCATGTCTTTGTCTCTCTCAGGTGTGAATCACCTAATTATACATGATGGGGCTGGCCTGTTCACGCCCATTCGCATATCGCCTTGGCAAACAAAAAAATGTTTTTCACAATATAACCCAATTCACAGTTTTATGTGAATGATTAGGGGGATGATTTTCAGATCATTGTGAAGAAAAATGATCAATAGGCAACAACATCAATCAGTCAAAAGTCTTGTGGACGCATATTTCACATGTGTTTTGTGGCCTTATTTCAGAAACTTTCATTTTTAGTTTTTACAATAACCACGCATAAACAATATTCTCTCAAAAATACAAACATGTACAAACATGTTGCCCATATGTCATGGTTGCCCTGTTTCTTCTAAATATAGTGTAATTTCACCTGTGCCATTAATATGTTTATAATCAGCTGAAAAAAACACAGATGTCAGGGCATGTCAGAACCTCTCAAGGACCCCAAATACACCTTGGTCCCCAGGGGGTTAAAAACCAGGAAGTATAAACGCCTACAAAAACGACTCGATTGGGACTACAGCTGGGTTATGGTACGTAACGTCACTAACCCACACATTTGCATCAACCACTCCCTTCGGAATATGCAGGAAAGGGCATGTGCATATTTCTGCAGCACGTCGAGTTAGTTGTGTTCACCCAGCTGACAGGTCTTCTGTGTTTGAGCTTCCCACGGATGTTACTTCGTCAACAATGGATACAATTTATGTTTGATTATATTCTTGAAAGTGACGATCGTAATCTAGCTCTGCGCATTTTGCGGAAGACAGCTTCCAGAATCTCCACGAGTTTAATGCAGGATTCAAGAAGAAACTGTTAATAAACCATGAAGCAGATCCAACTTTAAAACCAGAGGCAGCAGTTGTTGGGCCACAACCTATGGTAGGCTAAGACTTAAATCATTTTAAATGTATTTGCATGACAGACATAACGTTAGCCTGTGTTTTATTTTTATTTTTTTTTTATTTTTCAAATCAATGCCAGCGCTGGCTTTATAGCCAATAGGCTACTAGTTATGCTAGTATTTTGTGTCTACGACAAACGCGTACAAACATTATGGATCTGAATTTTGTATAAGTACTAATGTTGTAAATGTATTTTTCATGTGTATATGCTTTATGACGTTATTTTCGATTTGATCAAGAACGTAAACTTTCCAACGCTGTTTGTGTTTAACATTAGTAGCCAGTCAGTTGCTATCGTTGCCAGTCAGATGCTATTGTGTAAAACAAACGTGTATATGGTTAAAAAATGTGGCAAATTATCATTCAGAAACGTTTAGTAAGAACCGTGTGTGGTGAGGTTCTGCTTGACTTTCTTCATCGCGGCTTTCTCGGTCTGATTCCGCCTCACTGATACTGCAGTCTCGACATCATTATTTACGTGTATCCACCGTCTATCTATGTCTATGGTATCCACCTTTGGCATGCCCGTTTCGCCCGCAAAGGTAATGGGCGTTAACCTTCCGGACAACGTGAGCGACTGTTTAGCCAATTACAACACAAACGAAACAATCTGAGCCCACTACGTGTTTCTGAGGGAATGTTTTCATAGAATCAGGAAGTCAACCGCTCGTTCAGGGGACAGAGGAGAGCGCGGCTTACAATAAAGGTGAAGTTTATGAAAAATAAGACTTTTTAAAAAGAAAAGCCACGAATACATGTTATATTGCACCCCATAAACACAATCATGCAAAGAAAAAAAGCAGTCAACCCCCCCTTTAAGGGAAGATAACAGTTTACAGTTTTTTTCTATTGACAGTTAGCTTGATTTCAAAGCAGATTTAAATCCTTGACAGTTTTTAGTCATACAAATAATCGACTGATGAGCCAAGCCCAACTCATTCATTACTAAGCATTTATTTCTTTGGATACATCGGAAAACTTCTTCATTAGAAGCCATTAGAAGTCTATGCCAGATAATCTGAATGACCTGATAGAGCAAGACTAAAAGCAAATGTAAATATATAAACCACTTACTTTTGTTTTGTCCTGGAACTTTTTAGAAATGACACATTATCATCCGAGTCACTGTCCTCTATGGTGATCTGATCACAGAGAGAAAAAAAAAGAATAATAATAAAAAAATTCATATGAAATGGAATTACATGTTGCAGAACAGCACTTTCCCATTCTGAATCCCATGAAGATATATGCAGTGTCTTTTCTCTTGTAAAAAAAACCCCTGAACAGAAACAGGTCTCAGTAGCTATATATAGCAACACTCTCTTGCAGAAAACTATTTTATGAAAATATTTATAATTGCATATTTATTTCTGAATGAGATCGCAGTGGATTTTACTGTTGACTTTTTTCTACAGAACAACAAGATTTTAATGGGTGTTTTATAGATTGTTGTCCTGTTTTTTATCTTTTTTAATTTGATTTATTCTTTTTCATTTATGTTGTTTGAAATGTACAGCAATTTGGAGTTACTGTGTAGTCTGAAAGGTGCTTAATAAATAAATAAATAATACAAAATACAACAAAAAAGATGTTTCGAAGAATGTTGGTAACCAAACTGTAAAACCATATTTTTCCCATTGTGAAAATATATCTAAATTATGACATATGCTCTCAATAACAACATCCAGAAGTTAGTTTGCTGACATCATCACCTATTTATGGAGATTTTTTTTTCTAAACTTATTTAGAGTTATGCATCACATTTTATGTCAAATACTAACATTTAAATTAAATTATACAGTAATTATACTTATTTATACAATAATATTTAATTACACAATAATTATACAGTACCGCTGTTAGCAGTCAAATTAAATCATTCAATCAAAATCCTTTTTTGCAGTGCAGAGGTGACAGAAGCAGAATTAGAAGTGGGATTAATATTTACACTCCATTTACAATTGCATTAACAAGCTATAAGTTTTTTTAAAATCAATATTCAATATTTAAATAGGAAATGATTTCTAATTTATAAACGTTTTACTTTAAATATGAAACAATATATTGATATAAATTCGGGAAAGCAGCAAGTGATTGAATCGTTAAAATGATTCGTTCAAAATGCGTATTTCATTCAAGAAATCATCGCTGTCTGTTGCATTGAGACTGCTACGGTTTCATTTTGAAATTCTAGTCGGCGAAATAAAGAGAAAACAATATTAATAATGTTATGTCTAAAAACTAACTCACAATGTCAATTCATTTTTTATTTAACTATTGTACAACATAAATATCACACTTGTGCACGGGAAAACGGCACTCTAAACAAAACAACATGATATAAATATAAGGCAAAAACTAATTTGGGGACACTATAACTATAGATATAATAAATGTATGTCTCTATGCCTAGAACTGCACACATCACGCAGTGAAAGCACGAGAAACAAATGCTCAGCTCACACTCACAGTGGCTCGTGGTTAAAACAATTAGAATATCATAATAGACGATACACATTGCACATTACGCACATAAAGAATTAACTTACGACTGAACCTACATTTGCCAACTTTCTTCTCTCCTCCTCTCCTCTCTGGAGACTGACGTTATTCTGCCGCGAATGTGACGCGAATTGTCACACGAACAAGCAAATACACAAAGAATAGGCCAATAAAAAATAATACGAATGCAAATTAGATGGTTTTAATTTGGAAAACATTTAAATATGACTAAGTTGAAGTGTCATCTAAAATTGAAGACCTTTCATAAGTAAAAATAAGACTTTTTATGGCCTTAAATTTTAAAAATGTAATTTAAGACTTTTTAAGGATCCGCGGGAATCCTGTTAGTTTTTAACCGTTAAAGACATGCAGATATTTGTGCATATACCTCATCGGCATCCAACTTTGATGTGTTTCCACGAGAGGTCCTCTGAGTTGAAGCCTGGAATGCTGTAAAGAGGACAGAACACAACAAATAAAACACCCGAGGCTGCCATTTAAAGGGAACACCGAACAGGCACCTTCAAACCATTTCAAATAAACCTCCAAGCAAACACAGGAATGGAACAGAGAATATAAGAAACTCAATGATTGAAAGTTTGAGTAATTGGAACCACAACAGAGTTTTTGTGACTGTCTTTGGTTCACTACAGTTTTAAGGAGAAAATACTCAGCGATCATGTTGACTTATGAATAGGGATGGGAATTGATAAGATTTTATCAATATCAATGCCACTAACGATTCTGCTTATCGATCCGATTTTTTAACGATTCTCTTATCGATTCCTGATAGCACTGTGTGGGAAAAAGTAGTCATAGGCCTATGCTTTTTTGGGGGGAAAACAATTGGTTTTATTTGTTTTAAACCTTACACTTGACTAAGCAAACTGTACTTTTGATGTAATTTATATAATAAATGGAACCTTATTGAAAAGTGTTACGATTAATTATACATCGATTAAACGTAGTACCATGAGTTCAGTGTTGGAAGATAGGTTCAGTTGTTTTAACCATTCACTGAAACAAATCAGTTCAAATGAGTCATTTGTTCGCAAATTGATTGAACGTGTCATTATCGGACCTGTGCGCGTTGTGTGATTATCCCGGCGGTTCGGACATCCCACAAGATGTGTGTCATCACAACTGTTCCTTTTGTTCTTTATCAAGCACCATAGCACGGCGTCCAAAGCGATTTTGTTTGTACCACCAAAGCCTTTTTTGATCGGTGAGTAAAATTGTCTCTCTCTGTAGTTATGAACCGCTGCGCTTGTGACAGGGGACATGTTAAACTGAACGAGCAGGGAGGGAGAGAGAGAGAGAGAGCATTTCATCAGAAAACATTTCATCTTTGGATCGTTTTGTTTTTTTTTTGGTTTGTCAGCTGAATGTGCGGAAAGCTTTTCAGGGAAGATAAGGCAACGTAGGCCTATTTTAGCACTTCACACCTAGGGATAATTCAGGAAAAAAAAAATTCCGAATGCTCCACATGAAACTTTAGTCTCCCGACCTTACCATTGTCTCGATTATTTTGATTTATATGTGCGAGGGAGAGAGAGAGAAAGAGAGAGAGAGAGAGCAAGACAGTGCTTCGTTTTGAGACGGTGAAGCCTAAGCAAGAGAGTACGTGCGCACAACCGAGGCTCGCTCTCTCTCTCTCTCTCTCCCTCCCTGCTCGTTCAGTTTAACATGTCCCCCGTCACAAGCGCAGCGGTTCATAACTACAGAGAGAGACAATTTTACTCACCGATCAAAAAAGGCTTTGGTGGTACAAACAAAATCGCTTTGGACGCCGTGCTATGGTGCTTGATAAAGAACAAAAGGAACAGTTGTGAGTTCACTGTCTGTAACCTACAAGCTGGTTGGTCAGGAGCATCGAGGACTCGTTAACGTTGAAGGCATACAATATCGATGAAAAATTTAGAACCGGTTCTCAAGTGGAACCGTTTTTCGATTCCCATCCCTACTTATGAATTTGCACATGTTTTGTCTTAAAGTATATTTAAAACACCACATAGACATATAAACAATGTTTGTGATTTTAAATGCACCGGCTGAAGTGCATAAAGAGTTACTTGCATCCTTTAACGCACAATTGGTTTGAACTTCAACACCACTTGCTTGTGTGTGTTTAAGTATCAGGTGTATCAAGAGACTGTATCTTACCATCCATTATTGACTTGGTTTTTAGGGGACTTGAGAGAGATCGTTTTTGTCCACGTCCCCCCCGCCCTGACTTTGAGGCAGCACCTGGACACAATAAAATAGACATTGCAGGTATAGTTTGAGAGGAATTCCCCCAACCTGTCAAATGAAAATGGCTTAATACGCATCAGCTCACTAGCCAATTTGGTGGGTTATAATTTATTAATTAGGAGTTTCCAACGTTAGCAAAAAAATGTTTAAGGAGGGTCGCACACTGGATGAGAAGAGTCATATCGTTAAAATTCGAACACATTGTTTTCTTTGAGTGTACACCCTAGGTACTGGGTACTGGGTACTGATACATGTGAGATGTCTGAGGCATGGAGGGACTGAATGGAGGAGAGGCTTCAGTACATAAATTTAAGTACGCTGACTTGAGGAAACAGCTGATCACTATGAATTGACAGCCTGTCCACTTATCTAAAATGTGTTTACCATTAAACATTATTTTTAGAGTAAGCTAAGTGTAAATTACAATGAAATAAATGCTGTTGTCCAAGAACAGCCTGAAAGTGATAAAACTGAAAAACTGCAGTCTAAAACTGAAAGCCATTCAATGATTTAGAATCATATTTACACTTTAGTGATAACACTTTACAATAAGGTACCATTAGTTAACTACATTACTTAATATGAACATTGATCTTAGTTAATGTTAATTTCAACATTTGCTAATACATACTTTAAAATCAAATGTTGTATTTGATCTAACATACACAAACTAGGGCTGTTGGAACAAATTCCGAAATTTGAATATAATTCGAATATTTAAAAAACCAATACTATTCGAATGCTGAAGTTACTATTCGAACATTGCTTTTATATATATTAAAAAATATATATCTATATACGCAATCTTTCTCGCGGCTTACACGCATTTGAAAATGAAATGCTTTTGTCTAATGAACAATAAAGTTTTTGAATCGTAACACAATTGTGCACGTTATCCAAGCTGTTAGGCTATCATCAGGGTTTCCCATACAGACATCCGGGAAGATCCGGGAGTCTCCCGCATATTGATAGCGTCTCCCTGAGTGCCCACAAATTAGTTAAAATCACCCGGAATCTAGAGCGAGAAAGAACAAACTGCGGCACATGCATGGCAGAGAGGGAGAGAACGAGACCTTGTGAGTGCCGCACGAAAGCCAGTCCCGCGCGCTCTCTCTCTCTTTGCAGACTGATCTCACGAAATGGCTCAAAATGCGTATTAGATAACATGCCACTTGACTTGAAACTGGCGTGTATGTTGACGCAAAAGTCTTGATCATGTTGCCCTTTGGAACACCGCTGCACAAGTCAGTCCAACACAGCGCTGTCACTGTCGGAGAACCAGCTTTAAAAAAGTTATTAGCCAGCATGCAAGGAGCCTATCTATTAAGGTGAGCTAAGTTATTATTAGAATACAGCTGTATTTTCGAGGTTAGCACGCAGTATAGCTGGTAGTTAATATCGATGGACACGTGTTTGTTCCCCTTTTTTTATTGTTATTAAGAAAGCGATCTAAATATTTATTGTAGTAATGTTAGATGTCCCTCTAGTGGGCAGAACGTGTAACAACAACCACAGGCTATAGTGGCATTGGTGATCCATAAGAATGTGTAATAATGTTGTAAATATTAATAATAGAATGAATTTGAGCATTTAATATTCGAATATTATTCGAATATTACATAAAATATGGAATTGAATTCGAATAGTATCATAGAGGAATACTGACAGCCCTAAAACAAACAATGAAGAATTGTATCTTTATTAACTAACAAGTTAACTACTGGAACCTTAATGCAAATTTACAGATTTAATAATAAATCTATTAAATTTCAAGCAGTGATTTTGATCATCTGATTTACTTTATATTAATGTTTTAACTAGTAGAATTTCTAAATGGTGGTAACTTTAACAGACCAGCAAATTTGGCAACTAAATGATTAAGCTAACTTCAAGACAAACTATTTGCCTTACAACAGTAAAAGTTTATGACATAGGTATAATGTATGAAACCTCTAGTACACATCCATAAACTTTCTTAATAGCCGCTTTCAGACCGGAGGGACTTTTGCAGTTCCTAGAACCTAACGTTCCTATAACCCTTTTTTTTCTCGTGTTCCGACCGGACTAAATTGGGGATTTTTTTAGTTCCTCAGACCGTATTTACTATAACTCTTTCAGTATCTAGTCTAGAACGAGGACTTTTTTAGTACCCTTTCCCTAGGTCTACGCTGATTGGTTCAACTTACCATGCCCACTGTCAACACGGAACTTGTCATACGCTGTGTGTTTTTGCAAAACATTACAACGAGGATTAAGACAAACATAACACATTCAACCAGCTGATTGCTAATAATAGCTAAACTTACCCGTCGTTTTGTTTGCCTCCTGCGCTCTGCTCTTTTTTCTTCTTCCATCATATTACTTAATATCATATTACGCTGAAGCCTTCGTCTTCTGAGTTTCTCTGTACAGAACTCAAGCATAATCTTTAAACGCCACCGTTCGTTCTCCGTTATTAAGGTCCCGGCAAGGCACAACGGGAACATTGCAATAGCCTCCTCCATGCTGGTTTGTTGTTGTTGTATGTGCCGCGCTACATCTAGTGATGAAGCCATAAAGACCGTCGCCGTGCTTACGTCCTACCAGTTCCTATAGCCACTTGGCCAGTGCGAACGCAAGCAGCAAAACCAAGTTTGGGGGAGAGTAGTTCTTAGAACTGTTTAGAAGTGGACAGTTCCTATAACTAAGGTCCTGTAACTACTTGGTCGGAAAGCGGCTAATGATTCTGCTATACAGTTTGGACTATTACAGTTGTATGGGAAATGTGCTGGTATTTGATAATAAGATACTGTATGTCTATAATTATTAACATTATAATACAGCTCAAAATACAGTGCTGTACTAACAGATGGTTCAAAATCCACAGTACATCAGAAAGGCTAACAGGTGTGACGAGAAGATGTGGCCAGGGAATGTAGAAGCCTTGGTGTGTGCAGACGTGACTACAAGACAACAAACTTGGTGCAAGATAGCTACAGGACAACATTAACTTCTCCCTCCATCACCCTTCAGCAGTATGTGCCAATCCACTCAACCTGAATGTCACACACACCTGGACAGAGTGTAAATTAACAAAGGACTTCACTTGAGCACCTGAAAGGACATGTGGTTGACATTTCACACAAGGACAATGATAACACCATGCAGCCACAACAACCTCTGCTCACGGACACAATCTCATCTGAGCTATGCACACAGAGCTCACCACAGACAGACTGTGACGGATTAGAACTGCTTGAAGTTTCCGCACCCAATGATGACATTCTGGATACAGCCAGGAAAACCAGGACAACATATCACAGCCTCCGGTAACACCAGAGCAACAGCCCCTCTCACCAGACAAGTTATTCCTCTCTCCAGCTTCCCCGCTTCTGAGCTTCTCTGAGAAATTCGAGGAACTGGTGTAAGCTGGAACCAAACTATCCCACTCTTTTGCTGGAAGCCCCCAGATACCAACCAAAAAGGGGTGACCACCAAAGCCTGCGGGCCCAGTTCACCCTCCCCCTCCTCCTGTGAGAGCTCTTCGGCCTCTGCCACAACGCCAGGGCCCACACCCTCCTGCTCGAGGTAAACTAAAAACAACTGATACCCACTCTCGATGTGATGTATCAGGTCCCTGCTATGATAAAAGTAACTTTCTCAAATGTTTACAGAACAAGCTGTGGGGAAAAATTGTGCAATGTGGAATATTCGGCTTAATTTGAACCACTGATATTTGTGGAATTGAATTTGTAAAGAGAAATTAAATGGACCATATTATAGGTCAGTAATGCAAAACGCAGTTCCTAGATAGCCATAGTCCTGCACAGTTTAGTTTTAACCTTAATTAAACGAATCTGATCAAGCTCATCGATTCCTTCAGGCTTATTAAGGGACTGTGGCCCTCCAGAAGCTGAGTTTGAGAGTTTGGAACCCCTGTTGATGGTATTTTTAGACTCAATGTTTTGGAAACAAATATTTTGGAAATGAAGTCTGAATACTCAGCATGGATTATTGAATTTTTAAAACAAATTTGTTTTGTACAGTAAATATTTCAAATAGTATAATGAGTGCAATTCAACATGATTTTTGGTTTCAAAGACATGTTATTAATTTACGTCCATAACACAGGCTGTGTTAACTGTGAAATAAACAATACATTTGAACCAAAAATTTGAACCAGATTTAAATAGCATTTCATGCATAAGAATTAAGGTTTGAAATGATTGGAATACCAAAACATTTTAGTTACAAAATGTTTGCCTCAAAAGGATCTCTTAACAATTTAGATTTTTTGATTTATATACAGATGAAACTCGAAAAATTTGAAAATTGTGCAAAAGTTCATTTATTTCAGTAATTCAACTTACAAGGTGAACTTAATATATTATATAGACTCATTATATGCAAAGTTATGTTTGAGATATTGAGATACTTCAAGCCTTTATTTGGTTAATTTGGATGATTATGGCTTACAGCTTATGAAACCCCAAAATTGTGAAAAGGTTTTCATAAGCTGTAAGCCATAATCATCTAATTTTCGAGTTTCGCCTGTATTTAGTAAAGAAATTGTTAGGTCTCTGCGAATAGGGCTGGGCGATATGGCCCAAAAAAATTATCACGATAATTTTTTTTATATCAGTCAATATCGATAATTATCACGATATATGTCAGATATTTATTTTTTTAAGTTTAAAGGCAGATTTTTGCAACTAAGTGAAAGTTGTATAAACCAGAGAGTTAATTGTGTTAATTGTTTAAACTACTCTTTAAATTTATGTTCATTAACAAAAACAGTAACATCTGTTTTTTTTTGTTTGTTTTTTTTCCTATGTAACAACCACATTTTTATTTGGTAAAAAGTAATATTCTGACTGTTTGAGTTGTATTCAAATTAACCATTGGTCATCCAGTATCATGCATTTAGATCAACCACAGATAAAACCAGGTATAGCCTATAACTTAGCTCCTCACTATCATGGCATAACTTTATGGTTTCTGTATTTTTTGTATGAAAAACAATAGCCTAACAGTTAAATACATTATTAAATACTGTACTTATATTCCATTAGTCATAATACATTGTCTACATTAATAATATTATACAATTCAATATGTACAGTAGGTAGACAACCAGAATGTGGTTTTTACCGCCGCAGCTTTGCCGCGGCTGTAAAAGTTGAGGTGTGTTTGCTGCCTTTGGCCGCTAAGAGGCGCTACAATCACAGACTTTGAAAAGTGTCCGTTTTTTGTGTAATCTTCAACTGCGCCGCGGCTCTTTCAGAGCGATTGAAAGATGGTAGCAGATTAATTCAAGTGAAACGTAGTTAAATTAATTAATTAATCAATCACAATACTGAAATTAAATTGAAAAAAATAATGAAACCTTAAAACATTGCAGTCGAAAAATATTAGGCTACATCAATGAGGATTTGCAATCGGATAGCCTAAGACAATACCTCAATACTTCAATACCTGTCTACGGATAGCTGAGTGGTTAAAGTATCAGCCTCAACCTCATAGACCTCCAAACGACATGAGATCGAACCTCACTACATGCTTTTGGACGACAGATTTTATGTTTTACCGTTCTTGAAGCTTTAATAGGTAGCTGTTTATTAGCGAGTTTATTAACTGGTTATTTACTTAAAGTGTCCGACATAATTTGCCACTTCTCATTGAGAGCTGAGTTCGCAGATAGATTTTAGGTTAACACTGTAGCCTGTAGCTACTTGGGGACAGGTGGGATGTCCCCACCACTTTTTGTCAGGTTCGATATTGTCCGCACCATTTTTGAAATCTTAGCTAACAGCATTCGTTTCATTCGTTCGAGGCGATCTAGCGCTAAAATGTGTTGTCTTCAATCGGACGCGAGCTGCAATCCGTTGTGCAGGTTTCATTCGTTCCGGTGAAATCACAAATCAAACTCACGGACTCACGGATTTGTGGCTCGTCCCCGAGAATGCGCCGCATGATTCAACCAGGCCTCCTGTTTAGATGCGGGATGCATTGTTTTTAAAAGTACTTCACATAGAAAAAAATACAAATAAATAAATATAGCCTAACACAAAGTTATAGGCCTATAAAAAATAAAACATTCATAAATTGTTTTATGACTAACATATTCCTGTCTTAAGTGAACTCATTTAAAGTTATAAACGCAAATTAGAGCCCTAATAATAATATGCTATATTTCCTAATATTATATGCTATTATTATTAGCCTACATTTAGGCTACATATTTAGCTAGACGCTTTTATAAAAAAAAATAAATAAATAAACAAAGCAATTCGTCAAATGTCAGTCATAATACAGGTTAGACAATAATAAAACAGGGCTGAGATTATCACAAATAAACAAAAGATTTTGACTCATAGGCTATCCAAGTTTGTGCACAAAAAATAACATTGACTTTTTGCCTTTATTAAACATTTAAAATATTCGCAAATTAATATGAAAAAAAAAATAGATTTTACTTTCTAAAAACTATATTTTACCCGCAGTGCTAAATGAGAAGAGCATGTCTCGGGAACCATAGAGAGAGATTTAGGTGATTTATAGGCTAATCATAATAAATGTGTCTGAAAAATAACGACGTTTTCTTGTTATTGTGAGTTTACACAAATAAAAGTAGTTGCAAATAATGTATGTATTATGTATTTTTTTTCGTATGACCAGAAATGCTAGATAATTTTAAATTGTTCCACTGTTGATAGGAACATGCAAGAGTTTGCGGCCGCGGCAGTGACATGCAGTGCGCGCTTCACATAAACAGTTGGATATGCGTTAAAAACCTGTGTTTGTTTGTTAAAATCTTAGCCCATTATTATTGTCTAAGACTGACATTTGACGAATTGCTTTGTGGATAAAAGCGTCTTCTAAATAGGCCTATGATTTGATAGCTAATTATTATTTGCGTTTATTACTATGAATGAGTTTACCGAAGACAGTAATATAACATAAAATAATTTATAACTTATAACCAAACCTTTTACAGTTTTTGAACTGTTATTATTATTTTATTTATTTTTTTTCGCTTATTATACTGAGCTTTTTCCTCCAAATTTTTACTTTAAAGATAAAAGTATCCTAAATATAGCCTATTATTTATTTTTTTAAATGCAAGAAATTATCTTTAAAAAAAAAGGATTTTAAAAACAATGCAATGCATCCCGCATCTAAACAGGAGGCCTGGTTGAATCATGCGGCACACTCTGAATCATGCGGATTGCGAAAGCGTGGGCACTGTTTATGAATTTGTGGGTACAGATTGCAAAAACTGAGGACACGGTTTACAAATCTGAGAGAACGGGGAACTCGTACGGATTAGGTACGGTTTATTAATCCGTTGTGATAAAGTGCAGTTGTTTCTAACGTTAGTGTTTTGGAGCAATTGAATGCCTTCAAACAAAAGCTACCGAGGAATCGTCGAGAAAGACCAGTTTTAAAGTTTTACAAAAAATAAACCACGTTCAATTTGTAGCCTATAGACTATATTGTTCTTGAATTGTTCGAAGAAAAAACGACATAAAAACGCCAGCCTGATCTCAAGAGCGCTGCTTTGATTAGGTACGCTCATTGCGTTTAAAAAAACCGTGGCGCTCCCATTGAAAACAATTGAAAACATATTACGCCAGGCGTGTGGAAAAACGCTTTGGTGGACACACAGCCTTTCAAGAGGGGGAGGGCGCATATTTGCATTTGAATGTTGTGTTACATTCTGAAACATTTAATGTGTGACGCACACACACAACTGCACATGCACACATTGGGCTTACATTCTGTTTGACTGTGTTATTGTTACAAACATGCTGCTCTAAACTCTAGTAAACTTTTCTGTCGGTGTTAGCAGCAAAGTTAAAGTTGATGATGCTGACTCGCCATCTTCGCAGTGAACGCGCATAGGCCTAAACGCATATGACTACTGCGAATTAGCCTATACGCAGAGAGTTGCCAGTTTGTTTTCGTTTTTAATTGTTTTGTTTAAAAGTAGACATTTAAAGCTGTCTCTGAGGCAAGCGCATCGAGGTGTTTCGGTTCATATGAGACGCGCTCCAGTTAACACGCGCGCTGTGTTTTGGTTCATGAGACGCGCTCCAGTTAATACGTGCGCCTCTATGTCACTTCTAATGTATTAATCCAGTCAATTTGTTGATGAAATATTTATTAAAATGAAGATACAATTTATCCGAAACGAAATTTATAAGCTTTCTACAAAACAAAACTTAATTGGTGGTCAAAATCATGTCTGACCCACTCCAAATATTTTCTGATATATTGAAATGGATTTATAGCGTTTTGGAAAAGAACTCCTCATATTTTTTATTTTATTTCTTTATTTATTTATTTTTATTTTATTTTTTACGGAACTGCTTTTGAAATTACGATTGGTATTATTATAGATGTACAGAAGTCATTCTGTTGGATACTATTTTATTCCTTCCTTAGTGTAAAATGGAAATATATATATTTTTTCATAAATTAAGCACAAAAAAACACTAAATGGTGTAACAGTTTTAGAACTAGACAAATCGTTCTTCATAAATAGGCCTACCGAAATATAAAATTTAACCAGTTATCCATGTTAAATCAAGCTTCGAACCCATGACATTATCATGTTCTAACCGTAAGTTCTACCACTCGGCCATGTGTTCACTTACGGAATGAGTAGGACGTTTTGTCGTTAAACTATTGTGAGTGTAAGCCTACATTACATGAAAACAGGCCTACCCCTTATACAGTTTTAAAAGATGATTTTATTAGGCCATTTGTTGTTTAAACGTGCGTGTTGCATATATACATATACTTAGGCGAATTATAGCATTGATTACTGTGGAGGGGGAAATACCCCACCGGCAAATCGCAACTTGCTTAGCTTGGCCTATGTTTTTTTTTTTTTTTTTTTTTTTAATCTACATGGATTTTTTTAACACAACTGCTTTTGAAGATGTAAATTCAGTCAATCTGTTGTAAGAGATTTGTTCCTTAATGTAAAAAAGAAATGCAAGGTAATTTTAATACACGTTTATGCGGGATTTGAACCAGTGTCATCAAAATGATTGTACCAAAGTTCTACCACTCGACCACGACCTTTTTAACTGATAAACCCCCAGAAGTTCGGTTGTTCAGCACGCGAGAGAGGCGCTCTTCAGTCTTCGCATTCCTCAATAGCGTCATTGAAAGCAGCACTTTATTTTCGCTGCCTATTTTAACTTTTGATGCATAAAATGTTCTCCTATAGCCTAAAAGTTTATATTCTAGTTAAAGCTATATTCTATTTAAAATGTAGACTACTTTTACATAATTACGTTTTGCTTTCGCTAAATGTCCCTTTGCGCCACCTGGTGGTCATTTCGCCACCAACTTTGAAATACGGCTGGTTTATTTTAGCCGCGGTAGATTTACCGCGGCACTTGTCGCGGCGGTACACGACATTCTGGTTGTCCACCTACTGTATATCCCACATTTCATGGTGCAGTTAATATTACCAGGCTAACCTTACAGTAAATCCATGGTAGGCTAAATGGATTCAGTATCAATTCAGATTCTGCCTGTACTGTTGCACGCAGTGTTTCTCCTTTTTGTCAGCGGTGTTTCATCTGCCTTTAAACTGGTTTAAACTTGACATTTGTGTTCTTCGCTGAACTCAAGTGCTTTTCACTGGAACTCGTGAGCAAAACGATCAGAGGCGCGTCTGCGTGAGCTCGCGCTCCGCTCAATGCACTGCCATTTGGACTTTGACCCGAGCGGATAAATGCTCCGTGTGGCGCGCGCGGTTTAAATGAGTTTCGTTCCGCTTTTGACGCATAAACATTATCGAACATTTATCGACCTCTTGATATCGTTTTATCGAGGAAAATTATATCGCGATAATTATCGTTATCGTTTTATCGCCCAGCCCTATCTGCGAATATGTTTATGTAGATACCTCTCCCTCTTCCTCTTTTGCTAGTGCTAGGATCTCCTCGTCCTCTGGAGCTGCGCCCCCTTCCACGAATCGGAGGAGCAGATATGGACTCTTCATCAGACTCCATAGCAATGTCAGCTAGCTCATCTGATAGGTTGAGGTCATCATCTCTCAAAGTTTCACTGCGATCTCTGTTAGCTTTTGCACGGATTATAGCCTGAAACAGAATGAATGGCAAATTGATGGGGTAGTTTACTTTTTTGAATGTATGCCAGTGAGTGATGAACATGAAAATGAATGAATGACATGTACAGTGAGCAAAAGAGATAAGTGACCTCTTGAACTTCCTCATCCTCTTCTGTTGTGTTTCTCTTTGAGTCTCGAAACTGTCGAATCTATTGACACATGCAGATAAACATGACAGATAATGTAAATCTAAAACCACTGTGTTTCATTTGGTAAGTGGTACATTGTTGTCTAAGGGAGTGGTGGAGGTTTTTTATCTGTAGTTTGCTAAACACATTTTCTCAGAAACCAACAGTGGCTGCACATATGCTGGTAAAGAACTAAACCGGCCACCTTTCAACCATTGTGAAATTGGTTTATTGCCTTGTTCAGCTGAGGTGCTCTTCCTCTTACCTCCTCATCAATCTTCTCCTCTGTGGCTTCCACCCGTCGTTCTCTGAGGAAGCGCTGGGTTTTCTCCAGCTGGTAGTTTATGAGTTCTCCAATAGCATCTCTCTCCTCCTTATCCACAAACTCCTGCACTGCCTTTCCCATGCCTTGCTCCGTCAACAGAGACAACTGCACGTTCTACATGTACAGAAACACACCATTACACACTGAAATATTATTAAATAGCTGGTTTCAGGATATAGGGGGTAGGGTAACATATTTAAGTGTCATTATTCTGTGTTCATCGAAGTGGATAACACATACATAGACACATTTGTTTTTTACTCTGAAAGAAATGTTCTGATTGATGATTCTGAACATATTGTTAATATGAACATAACTTTTCCACAATGAATGTTACGGTTTCCTTGGTTTGATGCTTTCCTCCCAAATGAGTAATGTGCAAAAAAGTCTTACCTAGACAAGTCAATTGATCGATTGTTTAAATTACTAATATTTTCCTATCAATTGGAATTTCAAAGGTTTACACCGCCACTCCCAATTGTAATGACATGGTTATATAAAACCTTTATCCTCCGAACTGGACTCCAATTTAAAGGCAAACTATGTGAGAATTGCACCTTAATATAACAGCTTCAAAGTCATTTCAGTGGTAAACAAATTCATAGCGTGCATTTCGGGCGTGAAACTCGACAATGGAAAAAGCAAAGAAAACACGGTCGGAAGAGACTAGGGTAAGGAAAAGATAATCTGACCGCATGAGGAACCAGACAAGTGTCCCACTTGGTCAGGATTTTCCATGGATGGGGCTTTTCACTTGTTGGAGTGAGCTAAAAAGCAGCACTGGATTCAACAGTGACACTAACCTGGCAATCTTGTTGATGGACTAGAAAGTAGTCACCACATAGGGTGACCACGACCAGACACCACCACATAGGGTGACCAGACATCTCGAAAAATTCGGAACAGTCCCGAAATCTAAGCTGCTGTTCCGAATCCGGCCCTAATTGTCCCGAAAATTATACTAAAGCAAAATCTTGAGTAGTTATTGTCTGATAAAATATTAAAAACTGTCCGAGAAGGTTAAGTCGCCTCCTGCTGGCGGCTCATTTGCTGAAGCATCTTTTCTGTTCTTTTATGAAGTTCTACAAAGATTTAGGTGCGAATTTAGTTATACATTACTAAGCAAATTTTCATTTGTTTGTTTCGTTGACATGTTTTTTTAGTGGCAGACTACAGACAAATGACACTGTTGATCTTTGAACAAAAATTGTTTGGTTCAATGTTTGACAATTATGGCAAATATTTGGCAATGTTTGGCAATTACAACTAATGGGGCAAAAAGGACACAAAGGCTATAAATTTTCTCAGAAGTGTATATAACTTGGCTTTGGCTTGAACACAAGGCTTAAACACTTAACAATTATGTGTTATTATGCCATTCTTATTTAGTATTAAACTTCTGACCTAGTGTTGATGTGTCTGTGAGCAAGACACCTAACCCTAGCTGCTCCTGACGAGCTGGATGGCGCCTTGCATGGCTGACACCACCGTCGGTGTATGAATGAGTGAGAGAATGGGTTAATGTGAGGCAAAATGTAAAGCGCTTTGGTGGCCTTTGGTCTGTGAAAGCGCTATATAAATGCAGTCCATATGGCTGCTGAGTAAATAGACTTTCCTTGAAAGGGGTTTTGTCATAAAGCAATAGAGCCAGTTGAATAAGAATTTCAAAGAAAGTGATGAGAACCTTTCAAAAGAGCTCTATTACTTAAGCATGACAATTCTGTGGAAGGTTAGGAGACGACTGAAGATTTATCTGTATCTTTAACACACACAGACAAACTACAAACCTTCTCAGCTGTCTGGAAGTATTCCTTAACAAGATCTTCTACTCTCAGTTGTAAGACCTCAGAATTGGGACGAGAGAGGAGTGCTCCAAAATCCAAACTTTCTTCTGCAGAACACACACAGCATGATTCAAATTGAAATATTAAATAAATGTTTTTCCTGTGCATGTGCAATCAAGATCAAGCCAGGAGCAATGATGGGCTGTAGCATCACTAGAAAAAGTGAAACTGTCATAATTTACTCTCTCTAATGTCATTCCAAACCAATATGACTGACTTCCATCAAACAGTTTAAGAAATGTTCTTGTATTGTTTCCATTTTCCATGCAATTATAACTAATGCAGCAAAAAGGACACAAAGGCACTATAAATTTATCTCAGAAGTGTATATATCTTGGCTTTTGCTCGAACACTAGGCTTGAACACTTAACAATTATGTATTATTATGCCATTCTCAATTAGTATTAAACTTTTTAGTTAATCAGCTTAAGGCTAGGCAATATATGCAATATATACTGTGTTTATATATATGCTTTTTTTCATGCATATTATTAGGATTTTGGCTTTTTATTAGTACTTATAAAGCACATACTAATGCCTTATTCTGCACGGCTATATTCTACATCCATAATCCTACACAATACCCATTTAAGAACCACCTTACTAACTATTAATAAGCCGTGATTAGGAGTTTATTGATGCAAAAGTCAAAGTAAACAGTAAGTTAAAATTGTGAGAATTTGACCCTAATCTAAAGTGAGACCTTTTTTGTGTAACACCTAAACCCCAATTTTGTAACTACACTACAAAAAAAACTACAACTTATGACTTACTAACTTAAACTGCCAACTATTACAAATATATCGAACTTTACCCACACACACACTAAACAGTATACGTCATATAAAGAGCAAATCTCAACTGTAGACGCATACTGGTATTCAGCAAACTGTATTGCATTTTTTTGTGCAAGTGCAGTGTTTCTCTGAACTCACAGTATCTAACTTCCCATCAACAATTTAAGATTCAGAATAACCGAACCCTTGCGTAGACTGTTTAACACAATCATTCTGTGTCAGAATGTTAAGAAACCTACAATGAGAAGCATGTAAAGAAATTACCGAAACAGATTGTTTAGGCTTTACAACAGCATTGGGCCTGCTAACAGGACACCGTTCTAACAGAAAAAGAATCCGCATAAAACAGTGGTTGGTGTCTCGAGAACGCACTCCCTGAAATTGGTTTGAAGGTGCAAATGATTATCTGTTCTCTCTGCGCAAAAGTCAAAAACGCAAACCCACAAATACGCAGACAGCGCGCACATGCACATCACGTGTTCAGTCCATAGGTATGCTCGTTTGAATATATATGTGCACAGACGTTTAGTCCTTCACAAATCAACCCTCAACAAACAAATTTTCTGGTCTTAATATATAATATAGAAATTTTTGTTGCATCTGCAAACCGGAATTATCCCAACAACGTGTTATCTGTACAGAGGTAAAGGTGAAGGAGGCCTTCACAGGGAGGGACTAGTGACACTTCAGGACTGCGTTGTCGTAGTGTCCAGGAGCTGGTCCTTCATCAGATCTGGATATGGCCTGGATCCGGCAGACTGCGGTAAACCTCGGAATAAACAGAGAACCTAAAATTAGCGTAGACGCCATCCTTCTTATGATGTAACAAGTACATCAGGATTTTTGGAAAGTGTTCCCTGTTCCGGCTGATCGAAACCATGCAGCCTAACATTTCATGTGTTATGTGTATCCTAGGCCAAAGAGATGTGTTTTTTTTTGTCTAGATTTGAACTGACAGAGTGTCTCTCCTTCCCGGACAATGTTAGGAAGATTGTTCCAAAGTTTTAAGTGCTAAATAGGAAAAGGATCTACCACGGGCACTCGATTTTGATACTCGATTTTGACCGGAATTTTGAGATAGCAATAGACATGAAGGACAATAATGCCTAAGTAGGTAATAAGAAATATTTTAAAATGTATACTATGTTTAATCGGTAGCCAATGCAGTGTTGACAGAACCGGGATAATATGGTTAGGGCTGTCAAACGATTAATCGCATTCAAAATAAAAGTTTGTGTTTACGTAATATATGTGGGCGTAGTGTGTATAATAATTTTGTATATATAAATACACACACATACATGTATATATTTAAGAAAAATCTGAAAGTATATACTTTATATATATTTATACATAATTAATATTATGTATAAATATAAATATTTGATATATTAAGAACACATTTTTCTTAAATATATACATGAATATGTGCGTATTTATATATACAAAATAATTATAAACACTACGCCCACATATATTATGTAAACACAAACTTTTATTTTGGATGCGATTAATCGCGATTAATCGTATGACAGCCCTAAATATGGTCATACTTCCTGGCTCTGGTAAGAACTCTAGCGGCTGCGTTTTGGACTATCTGAAGTTTGTTTATTAAGCATGCAGGACAACCATCCAGTAGAGAATTACGATAATCTAGCCTTGATGTCATGAACGCATGAACTAACTGTTCTGTATTTTTAATTTTGCCATTAATTAAATGACCATCAGTTTAAAATAACCATGGGAAGAAATAGTGTTGTCAAAGGTACCGACTTGGGTATGTGACGATACCAGCATTTTCCCCAAGCATTTTAAGTGCTGATGAACGAATTCTTAAACGTCTGATTGGCCATTGTGTTCACACACTCAACATAATGTCTGTGATTGGCTACAATGATCAACGCATTCAAATACATTTTATTTGTATAGTGCTTTTTTATTATGTAAAAGCAGTTTTATAGAAATTCATAATGATACTAATATAAGTACCTTATAGATTGCGATTAGCCAGGGCGCTAGAATAGTTTGCATTTGGCAACGATATAAAAAAATAAAAAATAAAAAAATAAATAAAAAAATCAACCAGTTGTGTAGCCATTGATGCCATCATATCTCAATAATTGCTTGATTCTACAGAATTAGTCAATTACATGCCAATCTCGAATCTACTTTTTCTGTCAAAGATAATAGAAAAGGCAGTATCTTCACAACAAGTTTGTAGCAGTAAATGAAGAGATAACATAAATAAAAAAGGTACATGCTACCCTTAAGAGATATCATTGGGAAGCATGGCATTAGTTTTCACTGTTATCCTGATGATACTCAGCTCTATATTTCTTCACGCCCTGACGAAACTTACCAGTTCACAAAATTAACTGAATGCATATAAAGATATAAGATATAAAGAACTGGATGACTAGTTATTTCCTAATCCTTAATTGAACAGAGATTTTAACTATTGGACAAAAAACTTCCTCACGTAATACCCTAGAATCCTGTCTAACAATTGATGGCTGCTCTGTCAAGTCTTCATCGTCGGTTAGGAACCTGGGTGTGCTCTTTGATACCAAATTTTCATTTGAAAGTCACATGTCTAGTATCTGTAAAACTGCATATTTTCATCTTAAAAATGTATCTAAATTACATCATATGCTCTCAATGACAAATGCGGAACAATTAGTTCATGCGTTCATGACATCAAGGCTAGATTATTGTAATGCTATTATATGGGTGGTTGCCGGAGATGCAGACACACTCTGCCAGTTCCAATCTAGACTAAAGATCAGCCGGAACCGGGAACACTTGCCATAAATCCTGATGTACATCATAAGAAGGATGGCGTCTACGCAAATATTATTCTCTGTTTATCCCGAGGTTTACCGCAGTCCGCTGGATCCAGGCCGTATCCAGATCTGATGAAGGACCAGCTCCTGGACACGACAAAAACAAAGTCCTGAAGTGTCAACTAGTGAAGGCCTCCTTCCCTTTACCTCTGTACAGATAAAATATGGTCAGGATAATTCCGGTTCCGGTTCACTATGAACTATAAACTAATAGTTTGCAAATGATTTATAAGTACTTTATTTCTGTAAATTTATTATAAAGTGTTACCGATGTGTGCGACTTGCCTTTAATGTTGTCTTTGGCCTCTCTGTGTCGGATGAAATGCAAGATGTCTTTGGGATTTGCCACTCGCTCTACAAATTTCTGACTAAAGCGCATAGTGTTAAAGACTTCAAAACCCCCACTGTAATCCACCTGGAGAGAAAGAGGCACATGAAAGAGAAAGGTGGGTTGTATTTCACCCAGTGTTTCACGAACTGAGAAAATAACAAACGGCAAATCCAGACAACGAGAGGGTGTGTGACTGATACATACTCGTAGTCTGATGAGAGGTTTCTCAGGAGTAAGGGGATTTCCAAGTCTCTCTCGCTCTGCCTCTTCAAGCATCTCTTCAACCTAAAAGAACAAAGGGTGAAAAAAAAAATATGTCCAGTTATTCCTGTGAACTTTTTACACTCACTGTACCTCAATAGTGGGTTAATCTTCAAATAGAGGGAAACCAGTAGTCTCTTGCTAAATGGAAATGTCATGCTGCTAACCTTTTAACCCCCAGGTGCTCTTCGTTTCGGAGTCACACTTATCTTCCCGGTCAAAAGTGACCGGACACCTAAAAATTAAACTTTCTCCATCCCAGTAAAACCAATGCAATTTATTTATGTTCTATAATATTTATTCTTTTTAATTTAGAATTTTGAGACAATTTAATTGAATTTATTAATATTTATGCAATATTTATGGTTAATTTTTGCCATGGAAAAATATATATATTTTTCTCTCTCTCTCTCTCTCTCTCTCTCTCTATATATATATATATATATACACTGTATATATATTATTTTTTCAAAAAATATTAATGCAGTATTTTAGTTTAAAGGAGGGGTTGACTGCTTTTTTTCTTTGCATGATTGTGTTTATGGGGTGGAATATAACATGTATTTGTGGTTTTTCTTTTTTAAAAAGTCTTATTTTTCATAAACTTAACCTTTATTGTAAGCCACGCTCTCCTCTGTCCCTCCCCTGAACGAGCGGTTTACTTCCCGATTCTATGAAACCGCTCCCTCAGAAACACGTAGTGGGCTCAGATTGGTTCGTTTGGGCGGGTGTGTTGTGATTGGCTAAACTGTCGCTCACGTTGTCCGGAAAATTAACGCCCATTACCTTTACGGGCGAAAGGGGCATGTCAAAAGTGGATACCATACAGGGCTCTGCCATAGATAGACGGTTGCCATAAATAATGATGTCGAGACTGCAGTATTAGTGAGGCAGAATCAGACCGAGAAAGCTGCGATGAAGAAAGTCAAGCAGAACCTCACCACACACGGTTCTTACTAAACGTTTCTGAATGATAATTTGCCACATTTTTTAACCATATACACGTTTGTTTTACACAATAGCATCTGACTGGCAACGATAGCAACTGACTGGCTACTAATGTTAAACACAAACAGCGTTGGCAAGTTTACGTTCTTGATCAAATCGAAAATAACGTCATAAAGCATATGAAAAATACATTTACAACATTAGTACTTATACAAAATTCATGTCTGTAATGTTTGTACACATTTGTCGTAGACACAAATACTAGCATAACTAATAGCCTATTGGCTATAAAGCCAGCGCTGGCATTTGAAAATAAATAAATAAATAAAACACAGGCTAACGTTACGTCTGGAATTATACATGCAAATACATTTAAAACGATTAAGTCTTAGCCTACTTACAGGTTGTGGCTCAACAACTGCTGCCTCTGGTTTTAAAGTTGGATCTGGTTCATGATTTATATACAGTTTCTTGCTGCATTGAATGAATCCGGCATTGAACTCGTGGAGATTCTGGAAGCTGTCTTCCGTAAAATGCGCAGCACAGAGAGCTAGATTACGATCGCCACTTTCAGGAATATAATTAAACATAAATTGTATCCATTGTTGACGAAGTAACATCCGTGGGAAGCTCGAACACAGAAGACCTGTCAGCTGGGTGAACACAACACACTCGACGTGCTGTAGTGACGTACCATAAACCAGCTGTAGTCCCAATCGAGTCGTTTTTGTAGGCGTTTACACTTCCTGGTTTTTAAAAGATGATATTTCCGCTTACATTGAACTTTCAGCGCTGCAACTTTGCAGATACTGTTCATGCACCATCAGCAACATTACACACTATTTAAACTGAAAAAAGTGAAATCGCAGTCAACCCCCCCTTTAATATAGAGTCTAGGCCTTCAGAAAAAAATATTTTTTGAAGAAAATTAGCACCATCTGGTTACAGTATAGAGAAAAATCATAGAATCATGGTGTAAACACTAGATGGCATGTACAGCTCTCTATGGAGAGGCATGTGAATTCCACAGCTGTTTATGAACACATTTTTTTGTTGTTATTGGTGGATTTGAATACATAGTTGAAACAATCTCAAAAACTATTTCTTATAAAAAAAATGACAAAAAAAATTCACAAATTTTTTTTTCCATTTTTTTTTTTTTTACAATTTCCCATTCATTTCCTACGGGGGTCATTTTTGACCAAAGACCACACGTGTGAATATTTTTTTGTGTTCACATACAAAATCCCAGAAAATTCACCAAGTTTCGTAATTTTCTAAAGAAGCTGTGATTTTTAAATATTCAAACCAGATTTCTATAATCACAATTTATTGGTGTTTTTATGTATAAAAGTGTGTGTGTGTGTGTGTGTGTGTGTGTGTAGGGGTGGGTATGTCTGTTTTGCACTCTTGATGTTTTAGAGTGTCACCCCTTCAATGCTAAGCACTTTTTTTCTGCATTGTGGCCAATTTGTAGATTGTACACACAAAAATTCCCAAAGTTTTTGTGCTTTTGTCAATTTCCCATTCATTTCCTATGGTCGGTCATTTTTGACCGAAGAGCACAAGTGTGACTATTTTTTTACGACCACTTAGCCTGCTCGGATCATGACCTCAATTTTTTTTGTGTGTTCAAATACCCAATGCCATAAAAGTCACCAAGTTTCGTAACATTCCGATGAAGCTGTGATTTTTAAAATTTCAAAACAGAAAATTTTTCGGTCAGAAATGACCGAAGAGCACCTGAGGGTTAAAATTAACCTAAAAGCAAAATTCATAAGTAGGCTTTGGTGCAACCTTGGTAAAACAAAATTTTATGCTATTCAGTTCTGCATCATTGTCAATCACATTGAGAATGACAATCCCAATCAATACCCGATGGATAAAATCAAGTCATTTCACTAAAATGTACTTCACAATAGAGAAGAAAAATGTTGCTGAGTTTTCGTTAGTTGCTTTGGATGATTGTGTCTGATTAATGTAAATTTTGACACAATCTCTCAGCACTGATACTAAAAATATACCATTTTCTTTTTGTTTTATTACAAAGAACTATACAGTTAAAAACTATAGATTCTAATGAAGTTCCTGAATATTTCAGTTACCCCCGTGTGTGTCTGTGGGCATCTGTACCTTCTCCTGGCAGTAAGCCATGACTTTGACCATGACGTTGGGTTGCTCTGGGCTAAAAAGGTCAGGGTGATCTGAGAGTGTTACATCCTGAATGAAGAACTGCCTGACGGTCTGTAAAGGAATTTTCTGAAGATTCATTTTTTTCCCTTTCACTCTCAACAACCCAATGTGCCTGTGGAAAACCCAAAAAACAACAAAAAATATGTCACGTATTCGACTATACTTAAACTTGAAATACACTGAAATAAACGGACACATTCAGGACCAATAAAACGGCATTAAAGTACACTCCACTGCTGTTCTCAAATTTTTTTCTCCTTTCAGCATTTTCAAACTGGAGCATGTGGCAAGTGAGAATTAATGCCACCAACGGAACTTATTAAATCTGAATGCAAACATGAATATGATTTGACACTGGTGGAAGGGAGGGTTATTTTTGATAACTAATAGAATTTAGCTCTGTTCCACTCCTGAAGTGTATTATGGTCTTTAACCTGTCATTAAATGGAAAACGTTAAGTGTAGATTCATAAATCCCTTTGTGCTCTACAAAAAAGTAAGTTTTTTTTAAATCAAATAAATAACAGGTCAAAATTACGTTCATAAAAATTGTAATCATGACATCATAAGGACATTTCTAAAGGAGGTTATGCATTATTATGTGCTGTCTCCCCCACCAAAAACATGTTGGTTTGATGGTCGTTAATGCAGCGAATCCATGATAAACCTAAAGGCATCGAGTGGAGCTGTGCAGCGTGGAAACAAGATTGTATTTGATGATAGAATGGCACTGTCTACCCCTAGTGAAGTTTGCAATTACTTGGTGAAACTGCATTTATGACTGCAGGTAGGCACAGATGTACCCCAGAGTGAGCAGAGAAGACAATCAGATAATGGAAAAGGAAAAGTTGATGTAAACGATTATGCTAATTGTGTAAATTATTGGATATTAGTCACACTGTTTATGGTCCCCAATCATGGCTCACTGGCATGCTGAAAATCAGTCAATTTTACAAAAATATCTGGTGCAATCTAAAGTGTGGGAGTTTTTTAAACAGAGACCAAATAAAATGGTGTTCTGCACACTCTGTAAAACTGAAATGGCATAGCCCTACCACAGCAGCACAACTTCTATGCAATAGCATCTGAAACTGACTGACTGAAATGACCATTCAGAATCATTTAATAGCAGAAAAACTGTGTACTGTATGTGTATATGAGAGCAGGCACACAAACTTTTTAACTGCTTCTCCTGGTGACAGTGAAGTAATGACAGAGCTGCCAGGCTGTGTGACGTAGAAGAGCTGTTGTTCATTACGGACTGGTGCAATTTTACACTCATGTTCATGACCCCACACCACCAAATCCAGGAAATCATCTAAAAACTGTTCCGGGATGTAGTTAGTCGCCCCATGCTTACTCCTGAAAAATACACAATTACATTTTTTTTTAATCACGGTAAGCAATCCTTGAAACATAAAAACACAGCACGTCACCGGAAAAGTGTTCAAAAGCGTTGCATTCACAGCAAATATTCATATTTATATTATTATAATATATTTAACTTCTCAATAATGATTTTATGTAATTTAATGCTTAACTCCATTAATGAGAATGCATATGCATATTTAATCTAAATGTGTATATCAGATGTAAAACATTATTTTATTTATTTAAACTGTTATTGTGAACATGCAGTGTATTTATGATTAAGACCCATAATGAAGATTTACATTTTTCCATCACTAACGCCCAACGCACTCGCTAACACGGACACAAAAAGACATTTAACTCTAGCTCACCATCGGTGTCGCTAAACTGCTTGGTCTCCAGAATGTTCGTATATATGGATCAGAGTTTGCATGCAGGTGTGTTAATTTTTCTGTCAAGTTTGTTCTTATAAATCACAAGTCTTTCGGGCCTGTTTTGTGTGTACGCAACAGTTATAAATGACGCCCCAGCTGTGCACGATTGCGAGTGTGTGTGTGTGTAAGAGTAAGGACATTTTTCCTTAAGCCTGAGAGTGCAAGGGAAATAATTTATCAGTTATTTGTGTTCAATTATTTTGACACGTTAAGGATTTTGAATGAATCACAAGCGTTAACCTATTAGCATTGACAGCCTTACTATACAAATAAAATCAACTTAAAATTGCCTTGCATCTATGGACGGAGTTTGACGTTGTTTGCATTCTCAGAATGTCCTGTTGTCTTCTTGTACCAAGCTTATTTGGCTTATTTCATTTTGTCAAGAGTATCTTTAGGTTTTACATTCCATATTTTTTACAAACATACAAAGATGAAATTAAACATGGCCAATGTTTCTTCAGACCTCAAGGAATCAGAAGGAAAAATACTTTAGCCAATAAGATTTGAAAGTTATAAGGAAATATAAGGAAATAATCAAAAATAAAAAGCACCACTATTCTCAGATAGAGATAGAGATGTATGCTTGAGGAATGGGTAGGATATGGGACCATTCCACCACGTTTGCACTCGCTAAAATGTTCTGCTTTTATGCACTAAATAACTAATAATAATACTTAAAAAGAGAATGTAAAACACAAATGGGTTCCCAAACCTGTTTTGATGGATGACAAATAAATTGAACCAGGCATCTTCATCCTCTCGTGGTCGTAGCATTGTCACCTGTTTATTGACGAACATCCGGTAGAGTCTCTCATCTGGAATGGAACCTGAAAGTACAATACACTTTATTCTTCATAATGCCCTGCAAAATATTTATATTAATATTTTAATATAACAATATCTAGTGTAAATGATAAATCACGTTTAAGATTTGTGCTGGCTACTGTATAAAAGGCCACCAGGGAAACATGCAGACTTTATCAAAGAATTTACTGACTTCTTTGTCCAGAGTTAGTACTGGCTGCAGAAAAAGTCCTAATTGTTGGTGATTTTAATATACATGTAGATAACGAAAAAGATGCATTGGGATTGGCAAGTAAAGACATTCTTAACTCCAGGAGTTAGACAACACATGTCAGGACTTACTCATTGTCGTAATCATACTCTCGATCTAATATTATCACATGAAATCAATATTGGTGCCGTTGAAATTCTGTAGCAGAGCGATGACATCTCAGATCATTATCTAGTCTTGTCTATACTTCATTTAGCCAAGGCTGCAAAGCCGACTCTGTCATAAATATGTTAGACCTATCACTTCTGCCACCAAAGATTGCTTTATTAATAATCTTCCTGATCAGTTTCATCACCTCAGCATCCCAGATAGCTTAGAAGACCTCGATATTGCGACAGAAACTTTTAACTCTCTTTTCCAGCACTTTAGACACAGTTGCTTCGTTGCACTTAAACAAGATTAAAGAAAATAGTCCAACACCGTGGTACAACGAGCACACTCAGGCCCTTAAGAGAGCAGCCAGAAAAATGAAGCGCAACTGGAAGAAAACAAAACTAGAGGTATTTCGGATTTCATGAAAAGAGAGCACGATTGCATACAGAGAGGCCTTAAAAACGGCTAGATCTGCTTATTTTTCAACCCTATTAAAAGTAAACAAAACCCTAGGTATTTATTTGAAATGGTGGCTAAACTACAAAAAATAAAGCTTTAAGCCCAAACGGTTAGGAACCTGGGTGTGCTCTTTGATACCAATCTTTCATTTGAAAGTCACGTGTCTACTATCTATAAAACCATATTTTTTTCATCATAAAAACATATCTAAATAACGTCATATGCTCTCAATTAAAAATGCAGAACAATTAGGTAATGCGTTCATGACATCAAGGCTAGATTATTGTAATGCTCTTATGGGTGGTTGCCCTGCACACTTAATAAACAAACTCCAGTTAGTTCAAAACGCAGCTGCTCGAGTTCTTACCTGAACCAGGAAGTATATGGCCATATTAGCCCGATTCTGTCAACACTGCATTGGCTCCCCATTAAACATTGTACAAATTTTTAAATATTGCTGACTATCTACAAAGCACTAAATGGTTTAGCTTCGCAGTACTTGAGCGAGCTCTTAACGCATTATAGTCCTTCACGTCTATTGCGGTCTCAAAATTCTACCAGTTGATAATATCTAGAATATCAAAATCGACTGCAGGCGGTAGATCCTTTTCCTATTTAGCGCCAAAACTTTGTAACAATCTTCCTAACATTGTTCAAATCCAGACTAAAAACACATCTCTTTGGCCTAGCATATATAATCCTAGCCTATTCCTAGCCTAGGAAATAGAACCAGCCATTTTAAATGTAGAAGTTATATGGGCTCATGGTTTCGACTATATCCCAGAATTGTTGGGACCTATTCCACCTGCAGCGATCAAAGAAATTTCTCAAAAGATCTGGCTGAAAGATTGGAAAAGATCATTTCATACCGCTACTAAAGAAAGGCGATGCAAGGAACTGTTGCAACTAATGTGCAATAGCCTTTATTTCTCACACAAGCAAAATCCTTCTAAAAATTAGAAATAGCGCCAACACCCACTCATAGAAGCAGAGCTAGCTGACTTGCAGGATGGGTTTCACTGAGGTCGTGGTACACTTGACCACGTCATCATTGAAAGATTTAATGAATATCAGAAAAGCACCTACATGTCCTTCACTGACTATAGCAAGGCTATTGATTGTGTTGAACATGACAAGTGATGTAAGGTACTTCAGGAACTGGGAGAATCTGACCCAGTTGATAAGATCGCTTTATATAGATCGTCAGGAAGAATCAGAAATAGGTGTGAAGATCAGCGGCAGAAATAGCAATAATCTGTTATGCTGATGATACAACCTTATTAGCAGGAACCAAAGATGGAAATTTAATTATAAGGTGTTCCAACCTTTTATAATAAAAATTCAAAAGGAAAGTGAAAACAGGGTTCATACACATTTTAACCAATACTTTTCCATGACTTTTCGGCACATTTCCATGACTATGTATTCCTGAAAAAGTCCGCGAGTGACAGTACTGCCTGGTGCTTGGCGTCTTTCGCATGCTAGCTGGCGCTGATTCTCCCATTTTAAAGATATTAATTATCTTAGTAATAGTAAATGAACATAGTAAATGTTACATTGGGATGCACCGATAGTATCTTTTTCAGAATCGATCCGATACGAAAAATTCTGAGTATTGACCGAATCTTAAGTAGAATTTCTATAATTAAAAATTCTAATTTTTCTTTTTTTTTAAAATTCTAAAAATTCTCTAAATTCTCTGTGTGTTGAACTAATAATCACTCTTGTGTCTGTTAATCACAATCTACTTAATACAGACAACTTCATTATAAAGATAAACAACAAATCCAAAAAATATATATATCATCATAATCTATGACAAATGCTATTATAAAATAGATTAGTGGATAATACACACTGCTCTTTGTATTGTTGTAAAATACATTCATGAAAAACAAGATGCCGTAACAAAAATCAAAAAAGATTATTATTTTAGATATAGCCAAGGCTACTATAAAACTAACCGAGACATGTTTTAAATGCATAGCACAGGTGTTTGATGAGGCAGCAACATATGATAGATAGGACAGAACAAGAAAGGCTATTAATTAGCTTTCATTGCGTCACTGCATTATGATATGCCAGACTCCAATACAGCGCGGCACAAAGCGCTTATGCGCATCACGAGCGCAGAATGATGCGCTTGAAGCCACATAGCGTGCAGCGCGTCGAGTCCGCATTCATTGAGAAGTTCAAAGCACAAAGGAAATACATATTGATGGACACTGGACAGTGACGGGTATTATACAGTATCTATCTATGCAATCGTTTATTGAGCCTTTTCTTTTAACAGTTTTAAGTGTCAGTTACTGTGTGCGTGAATAACAATTATAGTGCTCTGACTCTCCTCTGGTGTTGTGATCTAACAGTGTCCGACACCCGGTAGAAAGTAAGATAAAGCAAGATAAAGTTTCTTTATTCGAAACCATACCTTTATCTAGAGATCAAGTATAATAGTATTAACATTAAATCATCTTGAAGATAGTTTCATCATCATTGACTGTACTGTATCCGAACCATGATCCGTCAGAACACTTATAACAGAGTGCACGAAAACCTTATGGTACTTTAGAATGTTTTGTGCCTTATGTGGGGTTTAACAATAACACAAAATAGTAGCCTACGCACTATTTTAGGATTTAGGATTTAAATCAGCCTTGGCTGATCGATAAGTTACCTGATCCAGCAAAAATGGCAGATTGCCTATTGGAGCCGTCAGCACAGAATTCGCCTCAGGGAACAAGTAAGTTAAGTGAATCGGAAGTGAACTGAACGTATGCCGCCCGAATTTCAGGATGTTAATTTCTAATCAAACATAATGGCGTCAGAACACTTATAACAGAGTGCACGAAAACCTTATGGTACTTTAGAATGTTTTGTGCCTTATGTGGGGTTTAACAATAACACAAAATAGTAGCCTACGCACTATTTTAGGATTTAGGATTTAAATCAGCCTTGGCTGATCGATAAGTTACCTGATCCAGCAAAAATGGCAGATTGCCTATTGGAGCCGTCAGCACAGAATTCGCCTCAGGGAACAAGCAAGTTAAGTGAATCGGAAGTGAACTGAACGTATGCCGCCCGAATTTCAGGACGTTAAGACAACGCAAAATATTTTTTATTAAACAGTTTTTGTATTAATCACATATTATGCGGAGTTAAAAATAAAAATTCAAGGACTTTTCCAAAACTTTCTGGGTCTTTTTAATTTTCCAAAACTTTTCCAGGCCTGGAATTTGCATTTTTCAAATTCCATAACTTTTCCAGGTTTTTTCAAAACGTACGAACCCTGTGAAAAGATGGGACCCCTGAACATCAAAAAGAAACAAAAATGATGTCAACAACTGAGACCGGAGCAATTAAAATGACCATCAACGGATAAGGTTAAGGGCTTCTTCTTGGGATCTATGATTTGATAGATTGACCAAACCGGCACCTGCACATCTGAAATAAAGCACCGAATTTATTAGGACGTAATGTAATGCTGAACATGCACCAAATCTGGACGAGCAGACATCAACCTCTCAACCAAATGCAGGCTATTCCAAGCAATTGTGTTTCCTATATAAAAATACATATGTGAAAGCTGGACTATGAAAAAAAAAAAAAAAAAAAAAAAAAACCGATCAAAGAAGAATGATGTCTTTGAGACATGGTTTAGGAGAAGGCACTTATGGATACCATGGACAGTGAAGGTTAGACTGCAGTAAGCATTCTAAGAAAGAAGCATGACTTCCCCCACTGATCACATGTTTCAGAGCAAGCCTTGTGGTCCTGTGTGGTACTGCACGCAATCACAGGATCCTTTTCCCTCTGATGTGCATGCTCAATGGCCACATCTGTCTTTTCCAAATGTTTGTTTTATTTCTATTTGTATACAATGTGTAGATAAATAACTCTTTATTGTATGCAACTTACACCCCATTGCTTAATATTATAAACTCACCAATGCCATAGAGTGCAATCCTGGTGTTTCCTTTCTGCAGAAGAACTGGACTGACCTCAAGTTTCTCCACCGAATGACCGCGGCCAAAATGATTGACCAGACCAGCGCAGCTCAACAGGTCTATAGCACATAGACCATCAGCCTGGAACACACATTCAAAGCCAAACATAAAAACTTAAAAAATATGATTGGAAGGAAGAAAGGAAGGTAAGGTAGAAAGGAAGACACACAATTGCCTTATCAATTATGTAATTAACATTTAAATTGCATCTTACTGACAAATTTAACACATAAAAAAAGAAAAATACGCAATTACTTACTTTCTAAAGCTGAGAATCAGTAGTCCTTATACTGTTTTGAGGTCTGCCTATCTTCATTTTTCAGTGGTTGATTAGTTTACATTACATTTTGGTGATCAAAGATGATAAAGAGATAAAATAATGGCCAGTGGGACTTTAAGATCTACTTTACCACATTGCTACACAGTATAACAAAAAGCCTGTCCTGAAGACATGTGGAACCCTCTAATGACTGAGCACGGAGGATCATGAGCAATTACAAAGCATTACAATACAGGAAGCAAATCTGGGCGACACAAACCCCCCAACCCATCATTTCAGCTACAATGACGAAATCAAAACAATGAAAGCATGGTGAAGCGGCTCTCCACAGCTCTCCTTTCGTCGGCAAAAAGTTAAGAAACTTGACGCTATAAGCCGTCAGCGCCGAGCCGAGAAGTTTGCACGTGACTTATGCAGTGTTTCCCAAACAATAACTAATTCGCCACCTAATACTGCGTTTAATTTTTTAACACTATTAAGACGCAGCGTATTCTTTCAGATGTATTTCCCCGCTTTCCCTCCATCTCTCTCTCACTCACGCGTCTCTCTCACACACACACACAACGTGCAAACCTCGTCTGTCTATAAGGTGCCAGACTGGACAAAAGCGAAGCGAACTCAGTGAGCGACACTGGGCGAGAGAGAGACAGAGTGTGACTTTATTTAAACTTATAATTTATATTACTGGACAGTTTAAAGCTCATAACCATATTTTGTTGTTACAGTACTTGTCGTTTACCTCAAATTTAAGGTCATTCCTAATTTATTTGTATTTTTTAATACATTTTAATCATTAACTTTAAAAGCACACTCTTTTTACGACTAAAATAACAGTCAAGGGTAAAAAAAACTAATTCCCAAAACTTAAAGCGGAAAAAACGGAATTTGGGAAAAAATTCAACGGAAATAGGGAAAAAAATAAAACGGATTTCATAGGGCCCTACTTCAGTCGACTTCAGTGAGGCGCTGTGGTTTATGGGATGAGTAGTTCCTTCACTTGGAAATGAAAATATGTACACAGTCTTGTACCTTTGACTTTTTTTCGATTTTCTCTTTGTTTTTTCACTTGAAATATGTTGTATGCTTATGAGTTCAGCCATAGCTGGTTATCCTCAGACATGCTCTAAAACTCTTTAGATACAGATTTTCCAAAACGGCAATGGGAGAAATTAATGGAAAATTTACTTCCGGCACCAAAGCTCTCTTGGGCTGTGGGCGGGACTGTGATGCTCTGTAGGAACTGCATTCCCAAACAAAAGTAATTTCAAGTTTTATGTGCAATATGCAACAGATAGTTCAAGGACATGGACTATTGGCTGTCTGTAGGCATGCCTGAGGCTGCATTACTCTCTATGTGCACACACTACCCATTTGAAACCCAATATGACAATTTTAATGAACTAATAAATGTATGTATTCTCTTACCCCAGTTGGGTCATCATGGTTACCATGCACACTGAAGACAGGGATGGAAATGTTGAGATTATTGTCCAAGTAGTTCACCCATGGAAACCTGACAAAATAACAAAAGGACATTAAGTGTCTGTGTATGTGGACATTTCTGCATCTCTGTACATCACAATAGGAGAGTATTTTATACTGAACAAACTGTCATCATTCATCAAACTTTAAAGGGGTCATGAACTGGCTTTTTAAATTTTATTATATTGTTGTCTGAAGTGAAATTATGACGTTCACTTGGTTTTAGCATTCAAAAACATCAAAATAAATAACTAATAAGGTATTTTCTGCCCTAGTTTTCACCTCAGCTCAGAAACGCTGGATTTTTATGGGTGTGTCGCACTGAAGACTTGGAAGTAAACGCCCACTGCTGTGAGTGGATAACAGTTTTGCCATATTATAATGAGTTTGAACTCACCTCGTCGGTGTACGTGAGGAAAATTGTTTTTGAAAACGTCCAATGTTGTAAAATGGCAACCGGAATAATTCGCACAAACACGTTCGACTCAGAGTCCGTGTGTTGCACCATTCCTGTCAGATCCAATATAGACTGCACAGCACCTTTCTTTACTCTTAATCGGTCTGCAAATCCAGTCTTGTTTACAATCCTCAGTGAAATGAATGGAACAGACGGTTTTACCTCATCATTTGGAACATCAATAAAAATAAAGTTTTGTAGTCCTATAGGAGTCCAGAGGATGCATATGCAGCGACTGTCTTCTTCCACAAACAGGCGCTGCACACAATATTTTGTATTCTCGGTAGCTCGATCCGGTTTGTTATCATGAGGTAGGCTAAGCTATGTGTTACGACCCTGCGTTCCCCTTGCTCGCCTGCTGGGGGCGGTGTTCTTCAGGAGGGCGTGGGAGATCGCACACCCCTGTTACCTGCTCTTGATTTGATTATGGAGAGGATAAAACCTTGGATCTAAGGGTGTACTCACACTAGGCACGGTTGCCATGAACCGGGCCCGAGTACGATTGCCCCCCCTCCCCACTCCCCCTCTGGCCTGCACTCACATTGGGTTTCAGCATTCGTGCCGGAGCACGCTTACGTCATCATTATGGTGCGACGGTTTCCATAGGTTTCGGGATAAACAAGAAGAGCGGCGCTCTCTGAACACTATAGAGTCCATCGCTCTGTTTTCTTTGTGGATAATTTTATGTCGTTTGGTCCACGGTGGTCCACAGCCCTCTCACAGCCTGTTGTTAAACAGATGTGTCGCCTTTGTGGCGCGAAAATTTTCACGTAATCGTGCTGCTCGTATGAGGAGGTTTGCAAGGTACCAGCTGAAGTGCAGAAAGGACTTTGCAGCTTTGATTACGGACTACAGTTCCTAAAAACCATGACTTCACACGTCCTGTTCCGTGCTCCAGCACGGTTAGCGCTCACACTGCATGCGAACCGCGCCCGAGTCCAACTGAACCGTGCTCTGGCCCACCTCTTCCAAGCGGGCCAGGGCCGGCTAATCGAGCCGCGCCCGGGCACGGTTCGGAGCACTCACACTAGTCAAACGAACCGCGCTTTGGTGGTCAAACGCGCTCGGGCACGGTTCAAACTGCTAGTGTGAGTACACCCTAACTCTCTCCACTTTACTTCGTCCAGGGGATTGGCAGCCTCTGGAGGAGTCACTTGTTTTGCGACGTCTATATTTGTTTACAGACCACACCAACTTTTTCTTATTCCCCATCTGGATTATGATTTTGTTCCCTTATGATTTTGAACCCTAGACTTTGTTATACTAAATTGTTTGCACTTTTGTTGTAAGCTAATAAAACTCTTGCAAGTCATTTCTTTGTACTTGTATCCCTTTATGTACGGTCGAAATGAGCTGGCCGTAACATATGTAAATATATGTAGTAGGGGTGTAACGGTACACAAAAATCACGGTTCGGTACGTACCTCGGTTTTAAAGTCACGGTTCGGTACGTTTTCAATACAGCATAAAGAAAGAAATGCCAGAGAAATTTCCTATTTGTTTAAAGAAAAAATATTTTTAAATAAGTGTGAGTTTTTTAAACAAGGATGTTTTCAGGTCTGAAACTTACAGGATATTCTTATTATATGATGACCTATAAGATGTCAAAAGCTCAAGGAAATTTTGATTTCTCAGTTCATCACCCCTTTAAATGAAAATACTGATCATTTATTTGAGGGTTGGTTGACATGACAGATGCTGTTTGTGCTGCTTAATGTGCTTGAGCCAAAGTTTTTCCAACGCATAACTTACAACTTGCTGTTTGGAGCTCAAAACTTATGGACTCGATTAACTTCCATTTCAGTTCATATCAGTCCCTCCAGAAAAACGTGATTATGCGATCGCTGAATTCAATGCAAAATCAGCCAAAGTCCGCATATTTATGCGGGGTCCACTTTTTTCAAATACACCGCACTTTCGCCGCATAAATTGCCGATTTCCGTGCAAAATATGCGGGGTTTGCATAATTTCATAATCCTCGCATTTTCGTTGCGAAAAAAAGTCACATGTATCTTAGCAGAAAGTTGAAAAATGTTGCGTTTGCTTCACACAAGAGCAGCCATTTCCCCGTTTCCATGGGAACGTTATGAAGTGACGCAATTACGCGCCGCCAGACAGACTCACGAGGCGATTGACATCTCACAAATCGAACTCATTTAACTGTCTGTCACACGTTCTACCGTCACCTCGTTACTTAATAAACAACATAAGATAAAAGAAGTAGCATCAAACAGAAATTACCCGCACACACGGGGTGTTGGAGGCGCACATATAACACTGCAGAGAGTTCAACAGGGAGTGCGCAGCTCTTAAAGGGGCCACACCTTATTTACACTCGTTACAGTCTGAAATAAAACAAGATGAGAAATTAAATATTCCCAGCACTTTCTATGATGTAGTATGCTTGCTTATCAAAGGAAGTAATAAGAAATGACTCTTACATTAGCCTAGTGAGAACAGGATGTTGGGGGAATCACTTTTTTTTCTCTTTTTCATCAAACTGCAATTTTTGCAAGTTCCCTAAATTTTTGCAAATTCCAGCAATTTCATCGCATAAAATTGCATAAATATCCTGCATATTCCATCGCATTTTTAAAGAAAACGGGCCGCGTAATCAATCAATTTTTGCCCGCAACAATCACAAAAAAACTCTGCGTTTTTCTGGAAGGACTGAATACTATTATGGTAAATGTTATACATAAATCGCAAATTTTTTCACAAATTTTTGGAAATTACCACCACAAAATCAGTCATTTTGATCGCAAAAATCACATAAAAAAATTGTGAAATCCTGGAGGGACTGTCATATTGACTATGTTGTAAGGATTTTCGGCAGGCATATCAACCGTCCACCAAGGACGTGAACACAGGACGTGAGTACAAGACTGTAGGAAACACCGTTCCGGGTTATCGATGGCTTGCGGCTGGGGCTTCTGCAGCACACAGTTTCACGCGCGGGGAGCAGTGCTGTGGGCTCCGGTCAGCAGCTTGCTTGGAGCAAGGATTACAGCGCATATTTGAACTATATCGATATATGCGATATGGTCCAATTCCATATCGCATTTAAAAATATATCGATATATTTTTTATATCGATATATCGCCCAGCCCTACCACAGGATGAGGTGGAGTGTCTTCAAGCAGTATAAATGTTGAACTCCGACCTGTGTAACTCTCTTCCAGAAAACACTTCATGCCAAGCAACATGTAAACTTGTGATCTCCGCACGGAGATCCGATCCCATCTGGATCTCTTCTTTGTTTGTCTAAAAGTTTCATCTTTTCCGCCCTGTCGGACTGCCAGGTTCAACTCCCAGGAAAGGAAGCGGACTTTGCCGAACTATTTCATCGGGTAACTTCACCTCAAAACCTTTAGGCCTTTCCAACACTCGCGCTGAATGCCAACGGACGCCACGTGACTCTCCGCGGAACAAAGGAGCCACGCGCACGCAACCAAACATACACGCGCCGGGACGGGCTGGGAAAAACGCATCGGCCGCCCTTCGTGCTCCGGACGCCCCTCCAGCGCGTCCTTGTCTACCTTCAAAATGTAGTCCGTGTTTTGGCCCACGTGACCCGATCCTGGATCCTTTCTTTACCTTCTAGTCTAAAGTATGTCTTTGTATTCAACTCGTTTTACTTCTACAAAGTGAAATGAACTGAGTCGAACTATTCCTTTGGTAATTCACCGCAAAGACTTCCAACCGCTGCTTCACCGACTCGCGCCTCGCACGTGACTCCCCACGGAACAAAAGAGCAGTGCACGCGCGCATCTAAACCATGCGGGCCTCACGCTCACGGAGGACAAAGGATCAGCCGCTTAAAACGCGGCTAGACCCCACAGGACGCCCAAGGAACGCAGCAACACATGAGGGCCATTTTTCACATGCAAGTAAATCAGGGTTACCCTATTTTCAGAGCATTGAGAATGTGTTTTCGTGTGTCTCAGAAAGTTGGACTGCCTTAGGTGAATATAACCCTCTCTCTCTCTCCATGCTCTCTCTCTCTCTCTCTCTCTCTCACTCTCTCTCTCTCTCAAACTCAGCATCTAAACATGTACCCATGATTGTCTAACGCCCCGCGTCGTCTTAGTTTGTGTTTAATGTTTGTATACATGTATCATTGTAACGTAGTAAATGCTTAAGTAGTTGCCTTATTGAATATATATAGATATTAAATGCAAATATAGATAGATAGATCTTTATTGTCCCAAAGGGATAATCATTTCCACACATCCTTTTCCTTTTTAAATATACTAAGTTCTGACTGATTTACTGTCTGCTCATAATATAAGTCCCTGAAGTGCCGATCAAAAGCTACACGCTTTACATAACTGAAGATACCTAAAAGGGTATGTTTTATGGAGCAGGAAAGCTAATTCTTGTGGCCACAGAATTTGTTTTCCAAACTCTATGAATTAATTGAGCTATTTGATTTTGCCTGTCTTGTAAAACGTGGTCCTTGCAATTAATAACAATTAATTTGTGGTTAATTGCAGAGACACACATGTATGCATATAGGTAAAATTGATATAAGCCTTCCTAAATGGGAGATTTATTAACATGTAAGACCGGTCTGATCCAAATCTGTATGAATAATTATTAATGATCAATTATTAATTATTAATTATGATATGCAAATTCCCCCTTCGATCAGACCGCCCAGATTCCTTACAATGTCTGTCAACAGTAATATTTCCCTCCCCAAAGCATACCTAGCCCAGATTCATGACCATATGTAAAACAATGACATACACGTGACATGAGCATGAGTAAATAATGACAATTTTCATTTTGGTTGAACTATGCATATAATAAGGTGAAAAGAATGAACTTGCATGTCAAGACTTAAGTAAGCAATGTTTCTAAACCAAGATACCAAAAAAGCTTGAGTCTTACTTGCTGTGGCTGAAATTGACAGCCTGATCACTGATGATTTCAAAGACGATTGGTCGGTCACCCATGCAATACTTCCTCATCATCTCCATGCAGCTATGCATAGTTTTGCGAGATGGTTTATTGTCATGGAACAGATCCCCACCCAACAAAACAAAGTCAACCTGACAGAAAAAGAGAGAAGCACTATGAAAAACAAATGTCAGTTGAAGGAGAAAAAGCATAGAGTGTATACTGCACATTATACAGATACATGCATCTGTGCAGAGAGACATCTATGAATCAGGGTTGTGCGTGAATCAGAATTGAGAATAATTTTTTTCTCGGTTAGTATACGCTATATTGCGTGAATATTGGAGGTTGAGATTTATAGCCATTTCTCACAGCACTTGATAAAATTAAACTTATCAATTTGATGGCGGATCCAGAAAGGTTCAAATGACAATCACCAGAGACAACAGATTCACCCACTGTAAAATGCAAAAGACTTTGTTCAGACTTCGGAGTGGCTACTGAAAAAAAAGAGACAGCAACATCCGGACCCATGTGAAAGCAAGTATAATATCTGAAGGATATTACATGTAGTCACACAATGTTGGCGTTGTTAACATTAACAATTTGAGAGTTAAGTATAATTTTTTTTTTCCGAAGTATAATCGGTTTTGCGTGATATGATAAGCGTTTTTTTTAGATTTAATCAGCGAGATTTAAGGCAAAGTCAGAACCAGAACAAAAGTGGATGTTTTTTACAAGTTCAGATGACATTTTCCGGTAAAAATTATTGTTGGTCATACTTCCAAAAAGAATAATCAGTGATTCTGAATGCCAGTATCCACACTGGCACAGTGACTGACAGCCTCACAGTCTCCTCAAACATTGTGGTCATCCGCGCTGAGCCGTGTCAAAGTACAAATAACTTTAAAGGTGCCCTATAATGTTTTTTTTTAATTATTTTATAATGTTTCCTGGGTTGCCCTTATACTGTTAGTATGTTTTTAGATCAAAAATAGTCAATAATAATTTAGAAATATAAGGCATTTTTCCTAGCCTGATTTTAGCCTCTGCTTTGAACACTCTGATTGAAGGGGCGTGTCTGCTGTGTGTAAACGCCCTCTGCTGTGATTGGCTAACATGCTTGCATATGAAATAGCTATGTATTACATGTGAAACTCTCTCGAATAATTTTACTACAGCTATTATACGTTTTTACTATTACAGCCATCGACATTAACGAATCGTGAGATGTTTTTGAAGTATTTGGATCTATTCCCATCACATAAAGTGTTGCTAGTGATGAGCAAGCAGAGGACAGCCTGTCGATCGCTCTCTCTAATGCAGCAGACACGATGATGTAAATTAAGTCAGAGCTTCGTTGTGCAGTGTAACATGCGTCATTGAATTCATAAGGAGTTTGGCAAGTGTCCAGATAAACTCGCGCTGTGTGGATTGTGGAAAGATTGTTCTTTGATCGCTTTCTATATGTAATTTATTCACAATTTAAACACAATTTTTTTTCCATCCTACTAAAAGAAACGATGTGAAGTTGATATTTAAATCACTGGCTTGACTTACTGATGCATAAACGGTATTTGCTTGGCTTGCTTAGTCGGGATTATTTAGGATTATTTAATATTTAACAATATTATCGATCTGTGTTGTACTACTTTCATGTTATCACTGTGAAGCTGCTTTGATACAATCTGTATTGTGAAAAGCGCTATATAAATAAATGTGACTTGACTTGACTTGACTTGACTTATTAAACGATTTTGAGAGAAAGATTATCTGTCTGAACTTGAACAACAATTACACATCAGCTCGGTCAGAGGCCAGCTCTTGGCAAGTTGAGGAAACAGTTGTCGGTGAAATGTTTGGAAATTTCCAGAGAAAACAAAATTAATCCTATTTTTCTTTAGAGGCTCGGACGAAGGAATTAAAATATACTTTTGTTTTCATGTGTAGATCCGAACACTGATCAACTGCCATGCTTCGGCTGCGCAGCTCAGTCTCGTCTGTCACTGAACATGGGCTGGTGTATGCAAATGTTTGGAGTCATACATATTAATGATCCCGACTGTTGCGTCAGAGTTGGTATTATGTGGAGATTCGCCTGTTTTTCAGGTTTTTTTTTCAAAAATGAGATTTAAGTAAGAAGGAGAAAACAATGGTGTTTGAAACTCACTGTATGTCATGTCCATGTACTGAACTCTTGTTATTTAACTATGCCAAAATAAATTCAATTTCACATTCTAGGGCACCTTTAAGTTGATAATTCCACGAACAACTGCAACTGGTGTTTTTATATGCTTTAAAACAAACCACACGCAAATTTATACGTCAACACCATTGATAAATATTTTCTTTTTAAAAGTCCAGTGAACCAAAGACAAGTCTCAAAACATGGTTTGAAATCGCTGGTTTTTCTGACGTCACAAACTACCTTGTCAGATCAACGTGCGGGCGATCTTTAGCATATCATTAACTACCGCTCTGAAGCAGTGGAGCTATGACAAGCCGGGTTTCCTGGTATATTTTTCTGTTGCTATGAAAAACAATGGCTATGTTACGAAGTCCACATCCTGAGATCAATGCTGGAACATGTTTGTGTTCACTTCACACAGAAGGCAACATAGCACTACTACGGCAATTTTCTGGTATCAACGCACTGTGTGAAAGGGGCTTTAGATTTTGAATATTGGTGATGGGTGATTTTTGTAAGTTTGTGAAATAATTTCAGCTGTAATTAACATAAAATCACCTCAAAGTCTCGAACAATATATGTACCCATTATGTAATTCCCACCTCATTTTGCACAGCTTGTTTCATGATCTCGTCAAATGTCACAAACGTGTCATTTCCTCTAATGGCATCTTTCTCCAGATAACCTAGGTGAATGTCAGTGGCAATGAGGATCTTGAACGTGTCCTCATCATCACTAAAATAACAAATGCAAAAAAATAAAAACACATAACATTCAAAAGGAACATTGAAAACTAATAAAAGGGTCTTATAAATGAATTGTAGTGTCATGACAGCTACAATAAACATTACAGGTTAAGAGCTGTAGGAATAAAAACTTAATCGGCAATCATCAGACCTACAGTTATTGTGGTTCTAGAAATTTTCATTGACTTTTAAGACATCATGTGAACAAAGCTAGCTGAATTTAAGTGTCACAATCACTTGTCAATCAACCAGATGATCCCTGTTATTCCTAGGTATAACTAAACACAAAAATGTATTAAAAAATTAATTTCTACCAAATAAATGCACTTACATGGTGTTTCCAGCTGATGTCATACTGAGAGAACTGCACTGACACACTGAAAATGATGATGAAGTAGGGAAACAAAAGACAGATATATGTTGATGATGTGATCTACAGATTTAGTTATTATACCGATATGATTATGCAGAGAACATCTACAAACTGAGCAAGCCATAATATTATGCATGCCACAGTCGGCTCCTAAACATGCGTGTTTTTCACACAGAATTGACAGACAGAGCAGATTTGATTATAAAAACTTAACTACACAAAGCTGCTGCTAGATTTTCGTTGATTCATAGCATTTCCAGTTGTGTAAGTATATACAGCTAACAGAGTTAACAATACTAACGCCGGTGGAAAGAGACCACACAAAACTTGAGCGGACACGACGCGCGGCATTTTTTACTGCTCTTCTGGGTAACGTTCAGTGTCGGTAGTCATAAAAAAGTGGGGGAGTTCAAATGGCCATGAAACTTTGTACAACACACCACAAACATGTGTTCTTTATATCTACCTACCTCTGAGAAGTGTCCAAAGTTGGTGAAAATAATTTCTTGGCAGTTGTATACTTACGTCTGGTTTAAAATCGCCGTTCAGGAGGAAAATGCAGCCTGACTAGGAAAATTGAAGACAAATGTGCGGCTGAAAACCATAATGACGTGATTGGCTAAAAATAATCAAATATTGCAACAGCGAGTCAATGAAAAACAGTGAATTTGAGGAGACCGCTCAGAGATGAGGGGAAAAAGATTTGCGACAAAATGGCGGCCTCTATTTATTGGAATGTCCACATAATCAAAGCAAAAGAAAAATAACTTTACCTCAAAAAAATTCAACTGTTCCTCAGAAGACAATCGTTCACATGCAGGCAAGCAATCTTCTCCTCCCACTGCGGAAGAAGAAGTCATACACACTCGCGGGAAGGTTTTTCCCTTGGAGTCCTGGGAAATGTAGTTTAAACATTCAGGCGGCGCAAGCGAATTGGCCGCACAATATATATATATATATATATATATATATATATATATATATATATATATATATATATATATATATATATATATATATATATATATTGTGCGGCCAATTCGCTTGCGCCGCCTGAATATACAGGCATATATACAGGCATATATATATATATATATATATATATATATATATATATATATATATATATATATATATATATATATATATGCCTTTATATTTCCCTGCGTCAAAACAAGCTGCGTATTACATTGACTTAACATTGAAATCACACCCGCCAAACGATTTGGATGTGAATGGAAATGATGGAAATGATTGTCATTACAGTTAATAATATATTTCAGAATGCTCAGAAACAGTTTGGTGTATAATTTGATTCTAAAATATTTAAGAGATACAGAGTTTATTAGAAGGTTTTCGTTTTTCTTTTTCATTTTATTTGATTTATTTTTTTCCTTTCGTTTATCGAGGCTTCACACTCCCTTCCCAGTAGGTGGCGGAAATGCCCTTTAAACTGGTTTACCAACTGCCGAAGAAGAAGAAGAAGAAGAAGAAGAAGAAGAAGAAGAAGCAGCAGAAGAAGCACAGAAGAGTAAAAGCATTCTCTGATAATAGCAAAGATTTTAGAATAACACAGTCATTTTTGTAATGGAATGGTGTGCTCAAGGTGAACACAGCTTGTCATCAATGAGTTTTTGGAAAATGCCTGTCATTTAATGAAAAGCAAGTGTTTACTAGTTTAAATAAGAGTAACATCGATATAAAGTGATCTGTGTCTGTCAGTCAGCCACTAAATAAGAAGGTAACTTACTGCGTTGACACTATGAAACAATTATGGTATTGAATGTTAAATTATAGAAAACCAATGTACGTTAATGTAGACCTTATTCGAATTAATTATTTTTCTAGCAATATCATAAACATGAATTTGACATCTAGCACTAAACGATTTAAACAATGTTTATAAGCACCAAATGTTTGTCTGTAAGTATTGATAAACTTGGGAACCCTAAATTTAATAAGATAATGATAACCGTTTAGTTTGTTTGATCTTTTTTTTTTCTCAATCAGGCTGTTTACTTCTCTCTCTCTGCCATGCTTTAAAAGGGTCCAATTCCAAATGACGTTACTTTTTGGGTGTCCCATCTCATATCTTACTTCTCTCTCGCTCAGTGATGGAGTTTCCAGAAGGCTTTAACCAGCTTGACCTGCTGAAGTCTCATGGCCACATGATTCCAGTGGGGACAAAGAGCGGCTGGGAGGATGAGGAGGAAGGAGATGAGGATGAGGATGAAACCTGCCACACAGAGGAATGGTATCAGCAACAGGAGCTTAAATTGCAAGACACTCCAACTGAACTGATATTATGGGCTGCTGAGAAGAATAGAGTAAGTGACCTTTATCTCGAGCAGTGGTTTTCAAACCTGAGTCTCTTATTTAAAGGGATCATGAAATTGAGAATCAATCAGAGATCATATGGAGAATCAGAAATCGGGAGAATTGTGATGTCATTTCACATCCGTGCTGCATATGGTGGGTGTAGTCGCTTAAGTTCAGAATCAAAGTCGGGAAAAGCTTTAATTATAGTGTGCTTGTACAAACGGGGAATCTGCCTTGGTTTTGAATCTTGCAGTGCACACATATAAATACAACAAGAAGACACAATCAATTTTAAGAATAAAACATAAAGTATAGGTTTAGGCAGAAAAAAAAACATTTACAGTTTTGTAAATAATATAAATTTACATAGATATTGCACTAACCCTTAAAAGTCTAAGGGGTTTTAAGTTCACCTGGCACTATGTATGGCTTCTGGAATAGTCAATTTTCATAGCAGAGTAAATAGAGACATATTTCTGGATTCTGTAGATTCTCAGCTACAATGTGGATGCATTGACAATACACCTTTTGAGACAATTATATGTGTTATAATGTGATATGTGATCACCAAGAAATACAAAAACAGATTTTTTTCGTTTTTATTTTATAAAATACGAAACATAAAGAAAGGATTTCACAACAAATATTTATTCCTCAAAGGCTTTAGAACACCTGCAAAAACAATTGGGTGAAAAAGTATAAAGAAACAAAACAAATATTTACATTTCTGTGACTGCAGTCACCATACATTTTTTGTGAATAACACAGAAATAAGAATATAAAGGGAACCAAATGTTCATTAGAATGGAATATTCTCTATAGTCTCAATTTACAAAATATTCAAAAACCACCCTAGATGGCACTGTGCAATGTATTTGAAAGACTTGAAATATTGACAAATATTTCAATATTTGATGTTTGATTGTGAAAAATGTTTTTTTCTCTTATAGTCTCTTACTGCTGGGAGCTTTAGAACTCCCATGTACAAAACCAATCCAATGAATTTGAACATCTCTGCAGGGTTGATGGTGGTCCACTTGTACCTTTTCCCAGCAGCAATGTTTCTCTCTGCCAGCTTGTTTGCTTTGGCACACAATGTCCTGATTGAATCAGCTCTAAAAAAAGAGCTTGAAAAGGCAGAGGGGGCTTTGCTCTGCGGAGGTGTCCAATTGCACTCCAGGTTCCAGTCGGGGCAAAACTGTGGAATGGGGGCCACATCAGGATCATTTTCGGTCTTCCATCCTTGTTCCAGCTGGTCTGGTGGTGCTGGACATCTGACAGGTGAAAGTGACTGCCTCCTTCCCCTTCCCCTTCCCCTATGATGCGACCTCAAGGCAGGGCTCGCAGATGTACTCGGCTGCTCTGCGGTTTTCCTGATTTAGACTAAAACACACAGATTTTGTCATTAGTTTAGATTCCCACATATCAAAAGCTGTACAGCCTTTCTAATAATGAAATAAAGATTAGCTATTAATCATCATGTGTGCATATTTTACGTTCAAGTCATAGGACTTCTAACTGTAAAATTATTACTGGAGCCTTTATCATAGAAACGTTATATGCACAGAGTAAATCCAATGGGTCTTATTCATGAAACATTCGTAATTATGCGAGTAAATATGAGAGTGATTTGCGTGTAAAGAGACCTTCCCGAAAACTCTTCTCCTGATTCACAAATACTTTGTAAACGTCAGATGTGAAAAAAAGTCAAAAGAAAAGCAGTATGTAATTACTATATAAAATATTTTTTTCAAAGTGCTGTTTAAATATGTACCCGATTAAGGTGAATTAAAATTCAGCCTTATTAATGAGCAAAACGTTTGGATGTTAAGCACACCATTTACGCGTGGCTGGGAGCAGGTGTAGATTTCTTGCGTACCAACTAACATTTGGAAAATACGAACATTTTAATGAATCCGAAAATTTAAGCCAGAACCACTTTACACACGATTTACACACAAATTCGTTCTGCTCGTGTTTCATGAATGAGACCCAATGTCTAAAAAAAACCCTTCCATATAGACAAATTGTACAGGCCTTAGATAAGGCTTACTGCGCTATTATTTCTGAAAAACTACAATATCATTTTCCTAAAAAACATTACAATAAAATAGACAAGCAAAGTAAAAGAAATAGCTTATAAATGAAGATGGATTACATGCGGCCAAAACGCGCACATTGTTTGATTGCGCACATAGCATGGCGCTCGTTGTTTGATTGTTTGATAACAGCTCCGTTATTTCTGAAAAGCTATAATAAAATAATTTGACTAAAAAAACGATACAATATATAGTATCAGTATGTATCAAATGGATAGATTCTGTCCAATATTTGATAACACTTCCTCTTGAATTGAGTAATTTAAGCACATTCCTCACATTCTTTCAACTAAAATTCAAAATAACTCAAAATTTCTTGCTTAATTCAGCTCAAAATATCTTACATTGGGTGTCTTTGCCGAACTTTGGAAAAAAAATAATATCATGACTATCCACTAGATAACCTTATAGCACTATTTGGAGTAAATGAGCTATATTAGTGGTTCTCAACCTTCTCCTGCAGGGACATGTTTTTGTTTTAACCCTGAAATGGCACACCTGGGGGCCTGTACTATGATTGTAGTTGAACAAACTCAGGGTTGCAGGACTAGTTTTGAGTTGACGAAACCAAACCAATCCAACCAGTCTTTGTTTGTACCATGGTGCTGATCATCAACTTTCTCTGTCAACTCAGGCTTTTGATCCTGAGTTTAAGAGTTTAGGTGTGACATCAGTAGCAAACAGCCAATCATATGCTGAGAAAGAGTGAAACTTATTCAAAACTCATTGAAATTAATTTCTCGCGAGAAGTAGCGCAATTCACTTATTAAATAAAAGTATTAAAATATTAAGAATTTAAACAAATTTACACAGCAAGAAGAAAATAGCTGTTTTTGAAAGAGGACAACTAAAAGAAAGTCTCGCCACTGTAAATCCGTGAAAGTAAAAGTTGTGAAGTTAGTTTATACAGTTGATAAAGGTATAGAGAGAATTGAACATTTAAGCTCACATGTGGTCATTTTATAGCTTCATTATAGAAATTTTATAGCTTTATAGATTCTATAGCGTATTTATATTACCTTTCGTAATACGTATTCATGTAAAATCTGCGTAATAATAATTGATGAACTGAAATTGTACATGTGAGATCATTTTAGGGTATAATAATTACAGAAATAATTTCTAAATCATACAAATTTATTTACTAAAAGTCAGGATTTTATCTTTTAAAATCATTTGCTGTGGAGTGACTTTATCGCGTCAGACATGTGTCACTTTGCTCACAGCTGATTGGTCCAAGTTCGGTTTGTAACCTCTTACCTGGAACATAACCTGCCCCGGACCAGGTTAGCCATGGAGCGTAAGTTACTATAGCGATGAACACTGCTAAAAGCCAAACCACTTTCATGGTACCTAAATCCCAGGGTTGGCACAAACTAAACTGAAACATAGCTGGCTAGCCACCTAAACCAGCTTCATGGTATAGGCCCCTGATTTCAGGGTTAAAACAAAAATATGACCTGTCAGGGGGTCCCCGCAGGAGAGGTTGAGAACCACTGAGCTACATGAAATGTATCTGAAGCCATACATGGATTTGTCTGCAACGTCACCATCACTGCATGCGCACTCAGCCGGGAGGCAGAAGAAAGACGTGTTTCGTTTAGTAGGCTAGTAGCATATTGGGGGTGTCTGTAATGTAAACAAGCATGACATAACTTATATAAAAGCAAATCGGGGCTGTGCAGTAGATGCTGCACTGCTAAGATTGGCTATTACATCACTAGCCTAACTTGATAAATCATTCACTGTAACACTGCAAAATTAAAGACAGACAAACAGATCCAACTAAAATCACGTTTTATTGAGTCAGCAGTTATATACAAACAAACAATAAGGAAAACTTCAATACTTAAGGTTGTTGCAGCTCAGCAATCAGGCTTTCTGCCTCTGGGATGCCCACGCACCCTGTAATGTTTGTAGACAGGAAACCTGTGTATATGAACAGTTTGTTTCTCTTCAGTATGTATTCAGATACACATGTAGACATTATTAAAAAAAAATTTGGTATAGGTTTAGCATTTTGGGGTTTTTCTATGTACTGAAGCGTTCCTTGCATTCCATTCACTCTTATTGGGGTCCATTTGACCTTTGAGGGAAGGATTTGTTACTTTTTTTTTACTACCACTCCTCAAATCCATATTTTTTTGTGTGTTCGTGGTTGAAGTGTGATAAATTATGGGTTCTTGGACCCCTCAGATAAACACTATTTATTTAAAAAAAAAAAAAAATTGGGGTCAAAATGACCTGAGGGAAGGATGATGGTTTAAACGGGGTGTTTATTGCTTTTTTTCTTTGCGTGATTTTGTTTATGGGGTAAAATATAACATGTATTCGTGTTTTTTCTTTTTTAAAAAGTCTTATTTTTAATAAACTTCACCTTTATTGTAAGACTCTGTCCTCGCCTCTCCTCTGTCCTCGAACGACTTGTTGACTTCCTGAGTCTATGAAGTCTACCACTCCCTCAGAAACAGGCAGTGGGCTCAGATTGGTTAGTTTGGGCCGGTGTGTGGTGATTGGCTAAACTGTCGCTCACGTTGTCCGGAAGGTTAACGCCCATTACCTATACGGGTGAAACATGCCTGTGCTCCGGTCCATTCATGTCGATACAGTATCAGTTTGAGGCAGAATCAGACCGAGAAAGCGGCAATAAAGAGAGTCCAGCAGAACCTCACCACACACGGCTCTTACTAAACGTTTCTGAATGATAATTTGCTACATTTTTTAACTTTATACACGTTTGTTTAACATAATAGCATCTGACTGGCAACAATAGTAACTGACTGGCTACTAATGTTATACTCAAACAGCGTGGCGTTAGTTTACGTTCTTGATCAAATCGAAAATAACGTCATAAAGCATATATAGACCTTATTCGATCTGTGTCATCAATGTTTTCGGCGGCCATATTGTTGACATAGAAACCACAGAAACTGTCTGTCTGTCAATTGACAAGCGAGGTAGCGTCGGGATTATCCATGGTATATCACTGTTTTTTTTTTTTGTTGTTTTTTACAGCGTGATGGTTTTGTGTAATACACGGCTGTTCTAACAACAGCAATAAGAACCCCGGAGTTAGTTTTTATGCGATAAGTTACCGACTGTCAGAAAATGTAAGGGGAAGGAGACAGGGTTGAGACATTGCAACCGGCATTGAATTCATGAAGATTCTGGAAGCTGTCTCTCATAAAATGTGCAGCACAGAGAGCTAAATTACGCTCGTCATTTTCAGGAACATAATCAAACATAAATTGTATCCATTGTTGACGAAGTACAGTGTCCGTGGGAAGCTCGAACACAGACAACCTTACAGCTGGGTGAACATAACACACTCTAAGAGCAGCAGAAATATGATCATGCCATTTTTTGTATTTTCTGGAGGGAGGGTTGATGCACATGTATGGGTTAGTGACGTCTAAAACCCAGCTTGTAGTCCCAACTTCGAGTCGTTTTTGTAGGCAATATGCTTCCTGATTTTTAAAAGACAGTATCTGTGCTTACACTGAACTTTCAGCGCTGCAACTTTGCAGATACTGTTCATGCACCAACAGCAACATTACATACGGTACTATTTAAAATCAAAAAAGTGAAATCACAATTAACCCCCCCTTTAATACAGCCAGTTGTCTGTACTAACATCAGGGCCCCATTTCTTTTTCCCATTAGATTAACAGTGTTGTGTATTATGTAAAATTTATCATGTAAATGAAATTTCAAAATTCTCTCTATAATTAACGAATTACAAATAACTCAGTATTGTAACGCGCTTTGCACAGGCACTGAGCTCTGATTCAAGCAAGCTTTTCGCGCTTTTTCAAAATTATCAGGAGAATGGTGCATCTTTAAAAAGAAGAGAATATTCAGAAGGTATGCTATTTCTTTGATTAGTGTTTAAGGACATTCCCCTGACACATTAGAAATAATATACTCAGGGCTTGACAAACTTTTTTGCTCACCAGTCAGTGTGGCTAGTGGTTTTTCAAAATTACTAGCCTTATGCATTTTCACTGGCCGCAATTTTGACATCGATACTATTGGAAAAAAACTGCCATACAGATATTTTTAATATTATCTTTAATTTGGCAGCAAGTATATTAGACTGCTGTCACTTTAAGCATGGACACATTATACTGTTTTATACAGTCAAACCAGAAATTATTCAGACAGCAGATAAAGGTCCTTCTCAAAAAATTAGCATATAGTGATAAAGTTCATTATTTTCCATAATGTAATGATAAAAATTTAACTTTCATATATTTTAGATTCATTGCACATCAGCTCAAATATTTCAGGTCTTTTATTGTTTTAATATTGATGATTTTGGCATACAGCTCATGAAATCCCAAAATTCCTGTCTCAAAAAATTAGCATATCATGAAAAGGTTCTCTAAACGAGCTATTAACCTAATCATCTGAACTAATTAACTCTAAACACCTGCAAAAGATTCCTGAGGCTTTTAAAAACTCCCAACCCGTTTCATTACTCAAAACCGCAATCATGGGTAAGACTGCCGACCTGACTGCTGTCCTGACTGCTGTCCAGAAGGCTATCATTGACACCCTCAAGCAAGAGGGTAAGACACAGAAAGAAATTTCTGAACAAATAGGCTGTTCCCAGAGTGCTGTATCAATGCACCTCAGTGGGAAGTCTGTGGGAAGGAAAAAGTGTGTCAAAAAACGCTGCACAACGAGAAGCGGTGACCGGACCCTGAGGAAGATTGTGGAGAAGGACCGATTCCAGACCTTGGGGGACCTGCAGAAGCAGTGGACTAAGTCTGGAGTACAAACATCCAGAGCCACTGTGCACAGGCGTGTGCAGGAAATGGGCTACACAGGTGCCGCATTCCCCAGGTCAAGCCACTTTTGAACCAGAAACAGCAGCAGAAGCGCCTGACCTGGGCTACAGAGAAGCAGCACTGGACTCTTGCTCAGTGGTTGCATGTCATTTGGAAATCAAGGTGCCAGAGTCTGGAGAATGACTGGGGAGAAGGAAATCCCAAAATGCCTGAAGTCCAGTGTCAAGTACCCACAGTCAGTGATGGTCTGGGGTGCCATGTCAGCTGCTGGTGTTGGTCTACTGTGTTTTATCGAGGGCAGGGTCAATGCAGCTAGCTATCAGGAAATTTTGAAGCACTTCATGCTTCCATCTGCTGAAAAGATTTATGGAAATGAAGATTTCATTTTTCAGCATGACCTGGCACCTGCTCACAGTGCCAAAACCAATGGTAAATGGTTTACTGACCATGGTATTACTGTGCTCAATTGGCCTGCCAACTCTCCTGACCTGAACCCCATTGAGAATCTGTGGGATATTGTGAAGAGAAAGTTGAGAGACGCAAGACCCAACACTTTGGATGAGCTTAAGGCCGCTATCGAAGCATCCTGGGCCTCCATCACACCGCAGCAGTGCCACAGGCTGATTGCCTCCATACCACTCCGCATTGAAGCAGTCATTTCTGCAAAATGATTCCCGATTCCCTGCAAAACTATTCCCAAGTATTGAGTGCATAACTGATCATAATTATTTGAAGGTTGACTTTTTTTTGTATTAAAAACATTTATTTTATTGGTGGGATGAAATATGCAAATTTTTTGAGACAAGAATTGGGGGTTTTCATGAGCTGTATGCCAAAATCATCAGTATTAAAACTATAATAACCTGAAATATTTCAGTTGGTGTGCAATGAATCTAAAATATATGAAAGTTTAATTTTTATCATTACATTATGGAAAATAATGAACTTTTTTGAAATTTCTTGAGAAGGACAAATTTTTGAAATTTTTTACCAGTGGGTGCAGGACACTATAAGTTAATTTATGTAAGAGAGTATTGCAATTAGCAAAATTAGGTAAACTGTGTGAGATATATTATACCCAAAAATTCATCATAATTTATCAGTAAAAACTATCAGTAAAATTGATTAAAAAAAAAATTGGGACCAAAAAGTATTCAGACACTTTGACCTGAGCATGTTTTGCTGAAGCGTTTTTCTTTAATTGCTAAATGCAACCTTTTTTCACACAGACTGAACAAAATTAAAAATTTTGAGGAAAAAATGGGATTGGTTGCGCTAAATTGGCATTATCAATTTGTCTAATAATTATTATCAAAACCAGATTCAATAACTCTGTGTGCCGCACTTTGGTTATGAGCACAAAATCTGCTGGAATGAGTAAAATGATGCTCAATATTGCAACCCCATCCCAAAATTTAAGCCCTGTAACACCAACAATATTCATTTGGAGCAAATTAAACGAGTGTGAGTGAGGATTTGTATGTCACTTGCTGTAAGAGAGATGAGAGAGAACGCACAGCTAATATCCTGCTGAAGATTCAATAATTTCAGTATCAAAAAATCTATATTCTTGACAACACTTCATTGCACTTATTTCAGAAGCCTTTTTAAAAGACAACAATTGAAAAAATGTATATTATATAAAATTCAACCCACCAAAGTGGCTAGTAGGAGCTGCGTTACACGCCACTGCTGAAATACACATGCGTTTGGCGAGTAGTAATGTCAAGCCCTGAATAAAATAATACTCAACTTTATGTCAGCTAAACATTCATTCTGTATTCAAATGACCCTCTGCCGCAAATGTGAATGAACCGAAAATGTAAAACTTATAACTATAAAGGCCTCTATTGTTGTATTTTGCCAAAGAACTAAAATCGAAACTGTGATATGGCTTTGTGACCTAAATAAATCAGTCTTCTGCTGTTTTATAAAGTATTAGCAGTCTGTTTATGCTGCATTTAAAAGAGAATTGCACACTTTGCTCACAGGATCAGCTGGTGATCTGGTGTTAGTTTTCTCTAAATTAAAAACTCAAGGTGTTTATCTCTTGCAAGTGAAGAAATTACGACAAAAGTATTGGAGTAAAATATATTTATGAAATATTAATTTTAATTTATTTTACAGTGCATTTGTTTTACAATATGGATATTACTGTCATAGGAATAATTATATATATATATATATATATATATATATATATATATATATATATATATATTTCTTTGTTCCATTTGCACACTGTACATTTTGTGCTCTCTAAGTGCACCAGATTGATGCATTTAACCTTAAAATGTTCAACATTTTCAGACCCTCCTACTGGGACAAATGTCTACCCAACATAGCGTTACAAAATCCTTTTGTTTTGCATGCAGGGATTGTGTGTGTTTGTGTCTTTTGTTTGTGTCTGTATGTGCAAGTGAGAAAGGATGTCTTGTGCGTAGTCTTACATACTACAATGATACAAATGATTTAATGAATAATGCCTATATATTTTTCTACTCTTTAATCCAATATATAAAAATGTTTAAGGTACATATTTTAATGTTTAAGGTAAATGTTTAAGGAGTAAAATTAAAATGTATTACAGAAATTATATATTAGACCAGGTGTACACAGCCCCTTTGAATCCATCTTCTACTTTTGTGGAAAGTTGACTAAAGTTGTGTCGCTCGAGTTGTCTTCTCTGATGCGGAGAATGGCGGCGAATACACTAACCTGCAAGACATAGGCACATAGCCAGGCGAGCGTGAACGCGCATGACGTCACGCCCAGTCTCAGATTTGACCCCAAATCCCTCTTATTTATTTTACTGTACAGGATTATAGAGGCGATCGCAGTGATCAGAGAAGGGCTCATTCAGCCCATCAGGCGATTGTTTAAGCATGTATGGGTTAGAAAACGTCTATTTTTAACATGAAATGTTGCGCAATGCACCTTTAATTGCTTATATTCAGTTAAGACACTTGCGTTTACATTTTCATTAAATTTCCCTCAGTGAATGTCGCAAAATTCTACGTGGAATTAAAAATGCAATCCGCCCTGTCAATCAATGCATCAAGTCAGGGTCAGGCACAGTCGTCTTCATTAAAAGTAGTGACACTGAATGATCTTACCAGTTATGATGCTGCTCTCTCTCCAATTGCGGTCTTTGATCTTGAAATTGTCTTGAAATTATCTTGCTTTCTTTGAAGTTAAATTTGCATATAGCGTGGGAATTGAAGATTAGATTTAAATTAGTTTTGCTTAGACACGGTTATGTTGAACAGTGTTACTAATGTTACTAGTAACTATGTTGTACAGTTACTAATGGATGGTCACATAATTTACAATGCATGAATGGCCAAGTATACATAGAAACATTTGTTCTTCTAAAGTCTAATTTAAAGCTGAAAAAAATGGCATTTAGAGTTAGCAATGAAATTTTGTTCTATAAGAGAAGTCACAGACAACTTTGCAACAGGTAGTATTTAATTTACGGCCCTTCTCGTTCATTTCTGTTGTAGCCGCAAACCTTGATTTACTATTGTACAACTCACTGACATCAAGGCAATAGTGTGATTGTTTTATGAGGTTCACGTGATCCAAGTTGACGGTTGTGTTTGCTCCAATTGTGGAGTGGCAGATGTCGGTATCCCATCCCATATGATCTCTCCGTTTGCATTCACAGCACAAAAATCCTTTTTCTCGATTGCTTAAACACTTTTCTTGAAATTATGGCTTCCTTTCTCATAAACACAAATCCCCAAACGTTCTATTTTCAGGTCAAGATTAAGCTCTCTACTCAAAACCATTCAATCTTCAGCAAATTTTTTTTTTTTCTCTCTCAAAAACACACACGCACACACTGACTAAAACATAGTGTTAAACGTTTATGAGATCAATTCAAAACACGGTTACAAAAACCTCCTTTTGGCTGTCAGGAATAATTTTATTGTTCAATGTCTATTACAGTACATAAATAGAGGGGGTGTAGATGCAGTGAAACAATAAGCTTTAAGAAAAGTTTATTTTTATTACACTACTGTAAAGAGATCTTGAAGTAGATGAAAAGCATTCGAAAATAAAAGTTGAAATACCAAAGAATTAAACATGAACTTGCAATTGCAATACCATACAGAATACTGTCAACAACAGTACAGAACAGTACAAAAGAAAAGGTATTAAAAGCACATATAATTGTTTATGTAATAATATAAAAAAAATGTATTTTAGTGTAAACTTAATTAAATATGATTGTATTGGTTGCCTGAAAACTGGTCTGTAATGCAAAGAGCATTACCATTCAGCATTCACCTCAATAGCAGTTGCTCGTTGACAGATGAAATGAAGTATTGATGCATTTTGCTTTCTTTCTTTCGCAGTTAGCAACTGTAGAACGTCTCCTCACATTGGACCCAACACTCGCTAATTGTCATGACAGTGATGGTTACACCCCTCTACATCGTGCTGCCTATGGTGGCCATGAGTCCGTGGTCTGTGCTCTTTTGAGTGCTGGAGCGAATCTTCATGCGAGAACGGCTGATGACTGGATGCCAATACACAGTGCCTGTCGCTGGGGTCACGCCGCTGTAGCTTCTTGTCTTTTGCAATGGGGGGCAGAGGTCAATGCCATGACAAGGGGCCGACTCACACCACTACAACTGGCGGCGGGAAATGCTGCTGCTGGAAAGACGATTGAGCTATTGCTTTCACAACGCACCCTACAGGCAGGACTGAAAAACAGTGCCGGAGAGACCGCGTATGACATCGCACATCGCACAAGTGAACATCACAGACTGTTTGAGATGGTAGAGCCCTGTAATAACATATATTGACACATGTGCACTACATATATTGACAGACATGTGTCCAAGTTTTTAATTTCTGACATAAATATGTGTCGTATGAATTGTTAGTGTTGCTATTAGGACTGTCAAATGATTAATTGCGATTAATCGCATCCAAAATAAAAGTTTGTGTTTACATAATATATGTGGGTGCACTGTGTATAATTATTTTATATATATAAATACACACACATGCTTGTATATATTTAAGAAATATTTTCATGTATATACTGTATACAGATTTATATCATTTTTATTATATATAAATATAAATATTTTATATATTTTTTTTCCTTAAATATACATTCATGTGTATATATATATATATAAAATAATTGAAGAGTTCAGATGCAAAAGCCTCTAAATGCCATTTGAAATTTTCTTCTAAAATGACCATTTTTATCAAGCTTGTATATTTAAGTTCAGTAATTTCACTTAAATGACAATTAATAGGTAATCTTCATTGCCATTTAAGTGAAATTACTGAACTTAAATATACAAGCTTGATAAAAATGATCATTTTAGAAGAAAATTTCAAATGGCACTTAGAGGCTTTTGCATCTGAACTCTTCAATTATACACAGTGCACCCACATATATTATGTAAACACAAACTTTTATTTTGGATGCGATTAATCATGATTAATCGTTTGACAGCCCTAGTTGCTATGTAATAATTTTCTATGGAAAATAGTTGTTTGACATTTAATAAGACCCACAATCATGCATAAGAATGCAGGTAATAAGATGTTCACAACAGTTATAATCATTAAACGTTTTAAACCATGTCAACCAAACATTGCACACAACAGTTATCTCGACTACTTTCAATGCTTATCATTTTTTAAATTTAAACCATTTCTTGTATATGTGGATGTACTGCATGTAATTTCAGCACTGTAATTAGTTAATTTTACCATTCATTTCATTTGTGTTTCTACGTGATAAATGAAATTTTAAAGTACAAATATTCTGTGTAGCCTTTACTTTTACAACTGAGAAAGTGAAGTGTGTGTTTGCCTTTAAGGTATGTGAGATCCTGAGTCATGTTACAGTTAATCTATTTTGCTCTCTTATCCACAAATTCAGTGGCATTATAAAAAATGACAATGAAACAGTTGTTGTTTTAATACAATGTCAAACTTAAATACTATTAGAAGCACAAGTTGACCATAATGTTTTACAACGATAAATGAAACCTACAAAACATAAGAATACACACTATAATAAATGCATTAAAATATACAAAAAGGGTGGACAGTCACAGCTATGTATTAATATACATATTTTTACTTCCTATGGTGAAGAGAGATGTTGAAGTAGGTGGATTTGTTTTGCTTTCAAGCTAAACTCGTGGCTCCATGGATGTAGACAAAGACCCCTTTGAGATGTCACCCGCTTTTGACCCCACTGCCACGTCGAGCACCTGTAATCTAACAGTAAAGACTAACTCAGAGTAAAGTACACACACTCACTCTCAATAAGGACGTTGCAAACTAACTGCGCTTTCAGCTTCATGATGAGCTTTACTGGATTCATACACTACAAGAAAAACAATTCAACATTCAGAGCTAAACCAGATGAACAAGTTGGATTGACAGAAGAACGCATTACCTCTGATGTTCAGAGGAGTCAATTGTGCAGAACGGATGAAGGTCAATAGTGTCACTTTTAGGCTATATACTATCTGGACACCCACTCCAGACGGGGACAGACGACGAATCATTCAGATATACGTACAAAGGTGAGCAGTGCGTACCGACGTTTTTTTTTTTTTTTTACCGACGCAGTGCGTTTTTTTTTTTTTTTTTTTTTTTTAATTGCAAATTAAAGACAATAACAGAGAACAAAAGAAAAAAGATAAACAAATACAATAACAATAAGAGAGGGGTTACGCGTTGTGTTTATAGTTCCGAGGTCATACTGGTGGGTTTTCGTTCTGGCTGTGTGGTATGCGATAAGATTTTTCGTTTTAAAGAGTACCTATTATGTCATTTAAAATCTTCCTGTAACCCTGTTGAAATATATTCATATATATTCATTTGAATAATACAGTTTTGAATAAATAATTTCATTGTTAAATAAAATAGAATTTAAGGTTAAAAAGTTAAAATTCATTGACCAGCAATGACGTTATTATTTTGGGTAATGAGAGAAATGCCAATAGGCTCTATGCACAGCTCCACTATTTCCTGAACTTCAGCCAGCTTCTTGTTTCCTGTCTGGCATTATTGGACACATTGATTAATTCAGGTGTGTTTGATTATTAGGGCCCAAGCCCTGAAAGGGCGAAGGCCCTATTGTTTTCCTTAGGATTATTAGGGCCCAAGCCCTGAAAGGGCGAAGGCCCTATTGTTTTCCTTAGGATTATTATTATTAGGGCCCAAGCCCTGAAAGGGCGAAGGCCCTATTGTTTTCCTTAGGATTATTATTTTTTTTTTTTTTATTTTTTTTTTTTTATTTTTTTTTTTTTTTCTAACGACTATCCGGGCACTTTCGGGGCCCTTAACATGCTCAAAAACTCTTGAAACTTTGCACACGGGTCAGAACCCGCGGCCATCAGAGCCGGGCTGAAGCTGGTACACGGGCGCGGCAGGGCGGCTCGTCAGCGCCCCCTGGAACGGGGTCTGAACACTTTGTCCATAAATCAAACACGCTTGCATGTAATAATATGAAACTCGGTACACATGTCGATCTCATCGTTTCATATATACATCGCGCTTTTACTTTTTACCCCAGCCCAACAGGAAGTCAGATATTTACGGTTGTTTTTAAAACGCGTGCAATGGAATTTAATGTACTCGTCCTAGAGCATTCATCCGCATGGAACGAAACTCGGTCAGCCTGAAGTAAAGACATAGAGGATCAAAAATTGCGAGGGGATTTTTGATATCTCGAACGGTTTGGCTGTGGCGAGGAAACAAAATTATGGTGAGAAACGTGAAACAGGAAGTGTGTCCTAACTTCAGCATACATCAACCGATCTTGATGAAACTTCAGGAGTGTGTTCGCTGTAAGAGGACGATCACTAGGATGTGACTATTGTGTGTCAAAGTTATAGCGCCACCAACTGGCAGCAGGAAGTGTGTCACTTTCAAAATGCTTTGAAATCACCCTCTTATTTTAACCCGATTTGCTTCAAACTTCATCTGTATAATGTAAACATACGGCAGATGTAGACCTGTGAATGGATTATTGATGTCTTTGAAACTGTTGCCGTGGCGACGCATCAAACTTTACCATTCTTTTAGGATGCTTTTGAGACCCTTAGCATGCTTCAAATTGCATGAAACTCCTCAGACACATCACATTTATTAGCCAGTAGACATGTGCAAAGTTTCAGAAACGGGCGTGGTGAGGGCTCAGTAGCGCCACCTTTTGACAAAAGTTGGGTTGTTAGTTTTATCTACAGTTACAAAAATCGGTATGTATATTGTACTCCTCGAGCCGGACAACTTTCTAATTGACACTCATTACCTAGGACCCACAGAAAGTAAGATACGTTTGTTTGAATCTGGTCATGCTCCCTTTGAACCTACATCTCTGTCTCTGTCTGTGTGTGTGTTAGTAGGGGAGGGGCTTAACCATTTCACTGCTGTGTGTTTTTTCTGCTGTGTAATTTCTTAATACATTTCTTAAGCCTGGTATGTTTTAAATAAGTTTTTATATTAATTTTTATAAGTGAAGGCATAATATAACCCGTTAAATTGTAGTGCATTGACAATAGTTTTATATAATTAGTTTATTAATTAAATTAACTTGGTCCATAAACTTGATCTGAAAATTGGGTCCATAAATCAAACACACTTGCATATAATAATATTAAACTCGGTACACTTATAGATCTCATTAGCCCAAACAACTTTAAGCCAGCCCAACAGGATGTCGGTTGTTTCGGTCTGTACTGTATGTGAATGTTTTGCAAAACCAGCCTTTACATTTTTATTTCCCCCCTCTTAAGTAATTAGGGCCCAAGCCCTGAAAGGGCGAAGGCCCTATTGTTTTCCTTAGGATTATTATTATTATTAGGGCCCAAGCCCTGAAAGGGCGAAGGCCCTATTGTTTTCCTTAGGATTATTATTATTATTATTATTATTATTATTATTTATACGACTATTTGGGCACTTTTGGGGCCCTTAACGTGCTCGAAAACTCTTGAAACTTTGCACACGGGTCAGAACCCGCCGCCATTAGGGCCGGGCTGAAGATGGTACCCGGGCGTGGCAGGGGGGCTCGACAGCGCCACCTGGAATGGGGTCCGAACACTTGGTCCATAAATCAAACACGCTTGTATGTACTAATATGAAACTCGGTACACATGTTGATCTCATCATTTCATATATACGTCGCACTTTTACTTTTTACCCCAGCCCAACAGGAAGTCGGTTATTTAAGGTTTTTTGTAAAACACTTGCAATGGAATTTTTAATACTCCTCCTAGAGCTCTTATCCGAATTCAACGAAACTCGGTCAGCGTGAAGTCAAGACATTGAGGATGAAAGTTTGCGAGGGGATTTTTGATATCTCGAACGGTTTGGCCGTGGCGAGGAAATGAAATTATGGCGAGAAACGTGAAACAGGAAGTGTGTCATAACTTCAGCATACATCTACCGATCTTGATGAAACTTCAGGAGTGTGTTCGCTGTAAGAGGACGATCACATGGATGTGACTATTGTGTGTCAAAGTTATAGCGCCACCAACTGGCAGCAGGAAGTGTGTCACTTTCAAAATGCTTTAAAATCACCCTCTTATTTTAACCCGATTTGCTTCAAACTTCATCTGTATAATGTAAACATACGGCAGATGTAGACCTGTGAATGGATTCTTGATATCTTTGAAACTGTTGCCGTGGCGACGCATCAAACTTTACCATTCTTTTAGGATGCTTTTGAGACCCTTAGCATGCTTCAAATTGCATGAAACTCATCAGATACATCACATTTATTAGCCAGTAGACATGTGCAAAGTTTCAGAAACGGGCGTGGTGAGGGCTCGGTAGCGCCACCTTTTGACAAAAGTGGGGTTGTTAGTTTTATCTACAGTAACAAAAATCGGTATGTATATTGTACTCCTCGAGCCGGACAACTTTCTAATTCACACTCAATAGCTAGGACCCACAGAAAGTCAGATATTTTTGTTTGAATGTAGTCATACTCCCTCTGAGCCTATGTCTGAGCCTTTGCCTGTGTGTGTGTGTGTGTGTGTGTGTGTGTGTGTGTGTGTGTTTGCAGGGGGAGGGAGTTAACCATTTCACTGCTGTGTGTCTGGCCAGCATAAAGAAAATACATTTCTTAAGCCTGGGATTTTTTAAATAAGTTTTTATTTTAATTTTTTATAAGTAAAGGCATATAGCCAGTTTAATTGTAGTGCATTGACAATAGTTTTATATAATTAGTTCATTAATTAAATTAACTTGGTCCATAAACTTGGTCTGAAAATTGGGTCCATACATCAAACACACTTGCATATAATAATATTAAACTCGGTACACTCTCATTAGCCCAAAAAACTTTAAGCCAGCCCAACAGGAAGTCGGTTGTTTCGGTCTGTATGTGAATGTTTTGCAAAACCAGCCTTTACATTTTTATTCCCCCCCTCTTAAGTAATTTTTAATTATTTCCACCAAACTTCTTCAAAATTATGAAAATATATTAAAGATACTAAATTGTGAACGGATATCGAATGGCGAGGGATTATGTCAAAAAAAGAATCAGGAAACGTCTCATATCTTCTAAAAATTTTATTATTCACCATTTATTTTCTATAAGACCAGTGTTGGGGGTAACGAGTTACAAAGTAACGAATTACAGTAACGATATTACTTTTTTGGGTAAGTAAAGTAACGCATTACACTGAAAATATTGGTAACTACACTACTTTACTATACTAAAGGAACGCGCTTTCCTGCGTTACCCAAGCCGTGTTTGCCTGTGTGGAGAGTTCCACCTAGTGGTGCGTGTGCGCCTTTGCCATAGAGACCGATTTGAGTGAAGGAGAGAGGGAAGTGGAGAGAGAGAGACGGGTTTCGGCAAATGGCAATATTCACATTACTTTCAGTTTATTGCTCGAAAGCACAAAAATATTTGAGTGAAATGTAGGCTAGTAAACCCTAAGATTATTATTTGTGACATTAGAACAAAATATGTGGATATAAAAACATGTATATATAGGCTAAAGAACTAAATGAACGATCTCTATTTTCTAATTTCACTAAACATTTCATTAAGTTTCGTGGACATTTTATAAAACATGGATCTTAGGCTCATTTTGTAAACATAAATAACTGATTTAGATGCGCAAACTGGGTGCCGTTGCGGAGATGTAGGCTACATGTTCGGTGCAGGTTCGGCTTCTTGTCGTTCATCCTCGGATGCGGCATCGTGTGCGCTGTTTGCCGCGCGCACCTTTCCGCTCGTTCGGACGCGTCAAGTAAAAACAAGGCTCGAAAGTCTTGGATAACACAAAACGAAATGAACAGGATTGTTGCAGGGTTTATTGTAGAAGACATGCTTCCCCTGTCGACCATTAATCCCCCAGGTTTAGAAAAATACATTTTAAATTAGGATTAAGAATTTTATGGGATAAAGTGACCTTTATTTTATTATTTTTCATTGACATCTTTTTTTTTTTTTTTTTTTTTAATTATTATTATTACCATGAGTCGAATAAAAAGCTGGTTTTGTTCTCAGGAGAAGAGTTTTATTCTCCCAGCCTGTTTTGAAACTTCTGTGTTAAACACCATTTTAAAATTTTGAATTTTGAACCCCATTTTGTTTGTGAATTTTACAGTGCGGCATATTTATTTGTGCAGACAGGGATATTGTTCTTTCATGTCATTTTGTATACATTTTTACAATAAAGTGATGATAGGGCAAAAACTGATATGATGTTTGTCCATGTAGGCTACACGGTAAATTAAGAAACGGGAAAGTAAAGTAATAAGTAGTGAAGTTACTTTTCCAATGCAGTAACTAGTAAAGTAATCTCATTACAATTTACAGAAGTAACTAGTAACTAGTAACTAATTACTTTTTTTGAGTAACTACACTGTATAAGACTATACCAATATTGGAACTATAGCCATTTTATTCATTTTTTTAAATTTAAGAATTATGTTTAAGTTTAAAAAAAGACAGAATGGTTTAGTCAAAAGAGAAAAAAATCATTCATAGTGCTATACTGCCCTCTTGTGTTCAAATTAGAACTATTGGATCAATATCCACACATTGATTAGGTAATACAGTAGGATTGGGGCCTTAAAAATCGCTAACTTAAAAAGTGAAAGTAACGGACGTGCACACAAGAACAGGCTTGGGAGGGTTACTTTAAAAATGTTTTCCGATACAGTTACAAATTTTTTCATAAAAAAGGGTCCCACTTTATATTAAGTGGCTTTAAGTACTTTTTCAAAAAGTAACTACAATCTGATTACTACTTTTTTTGATGTAACTCACTGGATTTTTGTATCCTGATTACATAATGCCGTTACATGTATTCTGTTGCTCCCACAAGACATTAGTCTGAATATTTTCCTGTATGAACAAAATGGAGTTTCCATTGTTTGCACACACACAGAGTTCGATCGCGCCTCTCTCGTGACTGTGTGTGCGTGTCATGTGTTCTAGGCTGTGTGCATGCACTTCTGAAGCTGCTCAGAAAATAATAAAATGCCATGCGGAGGACTAACGCAAAATGTGTGAGAAAATCCATTTGATTGTAGTTTAAGTGAGAAATAATTTCAGTGCTCTGGTCAACAGCTGTAGAGTGAAAACTGGTGAGTGCAGTATACAGCTTTCACAGAAAGAGAATGATGTGAGCACGTACGATTGGCAGTGAGTCCTGTGTGTGGACAAAATAGCTCAATAAGAGTAATAAAATACATGTGAAAAAATCACATCATAATGTTTTAAAGAAGAGTGGTTTGATTAAAGGACAAGTTCGGTATTTTACAATTAAAGCCCTGTTTTAAGATCATCCCTGATGAAATAGAATAGTTAAGATTGTTTTTGAGACAAATGCTCCTGTCACGAGAATTTTAGGTTTCTGTGTTAGCACCCCCCCACCTTTATAATGAAACCATTGGTGCACTCGAACAATCATTCATAAAAACGCATAAAACTTTAGTTTACAAAGACGTGAAACTCACCGAGTGGTCTGGGGTGTTCACTGATATGCTCACACAAAAATCGCTGCAAAAGATGCTTTTCCAACAGGTTTTATCATCGTTTTTGTCCAAGTCTATTTTCTTCCTGTTTTTGGTTGAAGTCCACATTAGTCAATTGTCGAGTTTGCGTGCGCGATCCTTAGTTATCTAGTTACCAATGATTGCGCACGTGAACTCGACAATTGACTAATATGGACTTCAACCGAAAACAGGAAGAAAATGGACTTGGACAAAAACTACGATAAAACCTGTTGGAAAAGCATCTTTTGCAGCGATTTTTGTGTGAGCATATCAGTGAACACCCGGTGAGTTTCACGTCTTTGTAAACTAAAGTTGTATGCGTTTTTATGAATGATTGTTCGAGTGCACCTATGCTTTCATTATAAAGGTGGGGGGGGTGCTAACACAGAAACCTAAAATTCTAGTGACAGGAGCATTTGTCTCAAAAACAATCTTAACTATTCTATTTCATCAGGGATGATCTTAAAACAGGGCTTTAATTGTAAAATACCGAACTTGTCCTTTAAAGTGGTGTAAATATACCCGATCCGGCAAAGATGGCAGTATCGGAGCTGATACCGATCCTGAGTATCGGATCGGCGCATCCCTAAATACTATAATGTAAACACAGTACAGATGTAGACCTGGATGTACACCTGACCTTTCAGAAGGTTGCTCACGCATACTTTGTGGTTAAAATGTGCCCTCAATGTGCACTTTTGCAGAGCCTTCACTGATGCAAGCTCTTCAGCACACTTCTTTTTGACAGTCAAAGCGGGGGTTATGTTTTTGCACGTCATGTAGAATAACCCTAAAAGCACCAAGGAGGCGGTGCCACCGGCTTTATATATATATATATATATATATATATATATATATATATATATATATAGCTGCGAGCAGCGATTGCGGGCCAAAGCCGGCGGTACCGCCATCCCGGTGCCTTTAGGTAACTAAAGGCACCGGGGTTGCGGTGCCACCGGCTTGGGCCCGCAATCGCTGCTCGCAGCTATATTTATTATTATTATTATTATTTATACGACTATTTGGGCACTTTTGGGGCCCTTAACGTGCTCGAAAACTCTTGAAACTTTGCACACGGGTCAGAACCCGCCGCCATTAGGGCCGGGCTGAAGATGGTACCCGGGCGTGGCAGGGGGGCTCGACAGCGCCACCTGGAAAGGGGTCCGAACACTTGGTCCATAAATCGAACACGCTTGTATGTAATAATATGAAACTCGGTACACATGTTGATCTCATCATTTCATATATACGTCGCACTTTTACTTTTTACCCCAGCCCAACAGGAAGTCGGTTTTTTAAGGTTCTTTATAAAACACTTGCAATGGAATTTTTAATACTCCTCCTAGAGCTCTTATCCAAATTCTACGAAACTCAGTCAGCGTGAAGTCAAGACATTGAGGATGAAAGTTTGCGAGGGGATTTTTGATATCTCGAACGGTTTGGCCGTGGCGAGGAAATGAAATCATGGCAAAAAATGTGAAACAGGAAGTGTGTCATAACTTCAGCATACATCAACCGATTTTGATGAAACTTCAGGAGTGTGTTCGCTGTAAGAGGACGATCACATGGATGTGACTATTGTGTGTCAAAGTTATAGCGCCACCAACTGGCAGCAGAAAGTGTGTCATTTTCAAAATGCTTTGAAATCACCCTCTTATTTTAATCCAAATTGCTTCAAACTTCATCTGTATAATGTAAACATACGGCAGATGTAGACCTGTGAATGGATTCTTGATATCATTGAAACTGTTGCCGTGGCGACGCATCAAACTTTCCAATTCTTTTAGGATGCTTTTGAGACCCTTAGCATGCTTCAAATTGCATGAAACTCATCAGACACATCACATTTAATAGCCAGTAGACATGTGCAAAGTTTCAGAAACGGGCGTGGTGAGGGCTCAGTAGCGCCACCTTTTGACAAAAGTGGGGTTGTTAGTTTTATCTACAGTTACAAAAATCAGTATGTATATTGTACTCCTCAAGCCGGACAACTTTCTAATTCACACTCAATAGCTAGGACCCACAGAAAGTCAGATATTTTAGTTTGAATGTAGTCATACTCCCTCTGAGCATATGTCTGAGCCTTTGCCTGTCTCTCTCTGTGTGTGTGTGTGTGTGTGTGTGTGTGTGTTAGCAGGGGGAGGGGGCTTAATTAACCATTTAACTGCTGTGTGTCTGGCCAGCATAAATAAAATACATTTCTTAAGCCTGGGATTTTTTAAATAAGTTTTTATTTTATTTTTTTATAAGTAAAGGCACATAGCCAGTTTAATTGTAGTGCATTGACAATAGTTTTATACAATTAGTTCATTAATTAAATTAACTTGGTCCATTAACTTGGTCTGAAAATTGGGTCCATAAATCAAACACACTTGCATATAATAATATTAAACTCGGTACACTTATAGATCTTATAGATTAGCCCAAGCAACTTTACGCCAGCAAAACAGGAAGTCGGTTGTTTCAGTCTGTATGTGAATGTTTTGCAAAACCAGCCTTTACATTTTTATTTCCCCCCTCTTAAGTAATTTTTAATTATTCCTTTACATTTTTATTTCCCCCCTCTTAAGTAATTTTTAATTATTCCCACACCAAACTTCTTCAAAATTATGAAAATATATTAAAGATACTAAGGCATGTACTGGCCATCCGGGAGATTCCTGGTGGGCCGCGGTCTGGTTGGGCCGGCGGCCCGGCGCGTTTTGTATTTTGTTTTTAAATCATTATTAATTGTAAATATATTCTATCGTAAGTATATTGTCAAATTGTCCAATTCCGGATTATGCGTCTCTCTCATGAAGCCGCATGAAGCTGACGCGAGCTGCGAGACTGACAGGTCTGACTGTCGGACACTGGCCAATCGGAATCAAGTTCAGATTCTAGACTTGAGAAGCGGCCGCTTACACCGTGTCCTAACTACACACGACGCCGCGACACGCGATAAAAGGTATCTTTTCCATGTTAATAAATCAGAGTTTTTGTAACCATACGCGACGGCGACATGCGAAGTTTCTAATTTAGAAACGGTTCCTATTTCTGCGACGTCGCGGCTGACAGAATGAAGAAATTAGGCTACACTGGTTATGAGTACACATTATTTATTTTTAGTTAAAAATAGGTCACTGTGCCACAAGCCATAACGGATAATTTACCTCAGATTTTGAAAGCATTATAGTGTTCAAAATGAATTATGCATACAACTGTACTTCATAACAACGACAATAACTGGCAGATGCCACCAAATGTGTAAAAATAAATGAATTATTTGCTGGACTTAAGTGAAAAGGAAAGCCATTTAATGACCATAGCACATAGTTGACGTGAAAAAAGGAGTATTTTGCATATAAATATGCACATATAGACTATACATATTTTTTCGATTTGTATCCCTGAAAGTGCCTGGCAGAAGCCTATATCTACTGTCTGTGTCATAAATGTGAACATAATATTATCTATAGATAGACAGTATAGACAGTATACTGTCTGTGTCATAAATGTGAACATAAACTATATTTCATGAGGTGAAACATCACTGCCAGGAGCTACAGAATAGGGGAGCGCGGGGATAAATGTAGGCCTAACGCGGGGTTAAATGTAACACGGACTTTTTACATAGTTTGTCAGTATCTAGCCGGCTGTCTTTCCGCTCTTTTTCTCTTGCTGCCAGAAGACGGTCTCCCGCGAATTTGCGGAACGTTTTGATTATATTTCGTGAAGATAATGGACAAAGAGTGTTTTGACATCATGAAATAAATTTTTTTATCGTAGATTTTTTTCTGTTTCCGGGTTGGATGTATACGCGTCCAAATCTAACTTTATATTGCCTTAATCACTGTCTTGTTGGCTCAAACACAGCACCGTTTTGAAACATGTCAGTATTTCCTAGCGACTGTTAGCTAGGTTTAAAATATGTAATACACAGCGGGGTAAGTTGTAACCTAGTGTTCCAACTGCTGCCACAAAAATGAAAGCGGAGCCAAACAACTTTTCAGGTTTGAGTATGCATTTAACTTTGTTGGACTTTCACAAACAATGTTGTAATTTAAAATGTTTAAAATTTAGTGCACTATGAATGATAGCTTATTTATTTATTAAAAATATGGCCTGTTTTAATGTAATAAACCATTTAAATTTTTATTCTAAGCTCATTTGTATTATTAGTGGTGCTTGCTGAAAGCAAGGCAACACTATTACTATTGTGTTTTTTGAGTCGGCCAAAAATTTCGGCACCCTACTCCTCCCGCAGTTTTTGTCACAGACCTATGAATGAGGTCTCAAAACGTGCGGATTATTCGGGAATGGTGTGCTATGACTTTTCTAAGTGATCGGGGGTACGATGTTCGCCCGAAGGGCGAACAAATTTCCCAAAAATCCCATAGACTTAACATTGCGATAAACTTTGACGATTCATAGCTCCGAGCGAGGATTTCACAGAAGCCTGCGATTTACCACATTTGAAGAGGCTGACAGGCTCTGTAAGAACATACCTCACAATGGGGTAAAAGTTGCACCCCTGGGGGGCAGGAGCTCCCCAAATTTTCCCCATAGACCCCAATGTTATTTATTATTAGTGGTGCTTGCAAAGCAACACTATTACTATTGTGTTTTTTGAGTCGGCCAAAAATTTCGGCACGCTACTCCTCCCGCAGTTTTTGTCACAGACCCATGAATGAGGTCTCAAAACGTGCGGATTATTCGGGAATGGTGTGCTATGACTTTTCTAAGCGATCGGGGGTACGATGTTCGCCCCAGGGGCGATCGAATTTCCAAAAAATCCCATAGACTTAACATTGCGACAAACTTTGACGAGTCATAGCTCAGAGCGAGGATTTCACAGAAGCCTGCGATTTACCACATTTGAAGAGGCTGACAGGCTCTGTAAGAACATACCACACAATGGGGTAAAAGTTGCACCCCTGGGGGGCAGGAGCTGCCTAAATTTTCCCCATAGACCCCAATGTTATTTATTATTATTTTTTTTTTTTTTCAACTTCCGTGCGTTTTTTGGCACGCTACTCCTCCCGCAGTTTTTGTCACAGACCCATGGGTGAGGCGTCAAATCGACCGGCTTATTTAGGAGAGGTGTGCTATGACTTTTCTAAGCGATCGGGGGTACGATGGTCGCCCCAGGGGCGAAAAACGGCCAAAAAAAATCCCATAGACTTAACATTGCGAAAAACTTTGACGAGTCATAGCTCGAAATGAGGATTTCGCAGAAACCTGCGATTTACCACATTTGAAGAGGCTGACAGGCTCTTTAAGAAAATACCTCACAATGGGGTAAAAGTTGCACCCCTGGGGGGCAGGAGCTCCCCAAAAATTTTTCCCATTCAAAATTTCTAGTATAGCATTATACTATTCCAGGAAAAAGTTTGGCGCACTCCTACGTCCACAGTTTTTGTCACAGACACATAAATTAGGCATCAAATCGTGCGGCCTATTGAGGAGAATTGTCATATCACTTTTTTAAGAGATCGGGGGTACGGTGTTCGCCCCAGGGGCGAACGAATTTCCAAAAAATCCCATTGACTTAACATTGCGACAAACTTTGACGAGTCATAGCTCCGAACAACGATTTCGGAAAAACGTGTGATTTGCCACATTTGAAGAGGCTGGCAGGCTCTGTAAGAATATACCTCACAATGGGGTAAAAGTTGCACCCCTGGGGGGCAGGAGCTGCCCAAAGTTTCCCCCATTGACTTACTATGGTGAAGGACGTCCCATCAAATGCATGTGTTTTTCCTACTATGGTAAATTGCATAGGGATTTTGTATTGAACATAGCTCTGGATCACAGTGTCGTAGAGACAAAGGGGCGGGCTCATTTTACTCAGACAGCCAATCAGTCTCTCAGGATCATTGTGAAGCTATTAAGCCACGCCCTAGCAACCATTTAGCACTCCTTAGCAACAACTCCCATAGACTTCCATTAAAAAGATGAAAGGGATATCTCAGGATATAAGTGTCATAGAAACATGAGGGTGGGCTCGTTTGACTCGGGCCAGCAAACAGCCAATCCTGAATCACCTCTACACTTACTGGTCACGCCCTAGCAACCAATGTCAAGCACCGTAGCAACCAAAATCCAAAGAGGGATATCTTCCATTCTGAATGTCATACAGGCATGGAAGTTGGTTTATATCATTTATACTGACAAGCAGCCTTTGGTGTTTCATGATTGGCAGCTGCCAAGCCACTCCCTAGCAACCAAACAGAGTACCCTAGCAACCATTTTGTGAGACCTATATCTCTGCATCAAAACATTGTATAGAGAAAGGGGTTGGTTTATACATTCACATTGACTTTGGAGCTTCATGATTGGCAGCTGCCAAGCCACTCCCTAGCAACCAAACAGATTACCCTAGCAACCGTTTTGCAAGACCTATATCTCTGAATCAAAACAGCGTATAGAGATGGGGGTTGGATCTTTTTACTCATGCTAGCAAACAGGACTTGCTAAATGCTACACATGCTAGCAGTGAATAGCTACATGCTAATATTGATTAGCTAAGTGCTAAATCATGCTATGAACATTATAAAAACTCTATAGTAACCATCTGTGAACACTACCAACCACCTAGCAACACCATAGCAACCACCCAGAACAACCTAGCAACACCCTAGCAACCACCCAGAACACCCTAGCAACCGCCTAGCGAGACCATAGCAACCACCCAGAACACCCTATTAACTACCTAGCAACACCCTAGCAACCATCCAGAACACCCTAGCAACTGCCTAGCAACACCCTAGCAACCACCCAGAACACCCTAGCAACCACCTAGCAACACCCTAGCAACCACCCAGAACACCATAGCAACCGCCTAGCAACCATCCAGAACACCTTAGCAACACCCTAGCAACCACTCAGAACACCCTAGCAACCACCTAGCAACACCCTAGCAAACACCTAGCAACCACCCATAACACCATAGCAACCACCTAGCAACCACTCAGAACACCCTAGCAACCACCTAGCAACACCCTAGCAACACCCTAGCAACCACCCAGAACACCCTAGAAACACCCTAGCAACCACCTAGCAACACCCTAGCAACCACCCATAACACCATAGCAACCACCTAGCAACCACTCAGAACACCCTAGCAACCACCTAGCAACACCCTAGCAACCACCCAGAACACCCTAGAAACACCCTAGCAACCACCTAGCAACACCCTAGCAACCACCCAGAACACCCTAGCAACCGGGTGGTGAGTTTTGCCACTGCAAGCACCACTTCACATTTTCTTCTGGAAATGTACATTCTAGTTAGTGGTGCTTGCAAAGCAACACTATTGTTATCCTCCATACTTATTATTATTTTTTTTTTTTTTCAACTTCCGTGCGTTTTTTGGCACGCTACTCCTCCCGCAGCTTTTGTCACAGACCCATGGGTGAGGCGTCAAATCGACCGGCTCATTTAGGAGAGGTGTGCTATGACTTTTCTAAGGGATCGGGGGTACGATGTTCGCACCAGGGGCGAAAAACGGCCGAAAAAAATCCCATAGACTTAACATTGCGAAAAACTTTGACGACTCATAGCTCCAAACGACGATTTCGGACAAACGTGTGATTTGCCACATTTGAAGAGGCTGACAGGCTCTGTAAGAACATACCTCACCATGGGGTAAAAGTTGCACCCCTGGGGGGCAGGAGCAGCCCAAAGTTGCCCCATTGACTTACTATGGTGAAGGACGTCCCATCAAATGCATGTGTTTTTCCTACTATGGTAAATTGCATAGGGATTTTGTATTGAACATAGCTCTGGATCACAGTGTCATAGAAACAAGGGGGCGGGCTAATTTCACTCAGACGACCAATCAGTCTCTCAGGATCATTGTGACGCTATTAAGCCACGCCCTAGCAACCATATAGAGCACCTTAGCAACAAGTCCCATAGACTTCTATTGAAATAGATCAAAGCGATATCTCCGGATAGAAGTGTAATAGAAACACGAGGGTGGTCTCGTTTGACTCGGGCCAGCAAGCAGCCAATACTGAATCACCTCAACACTTACTGGTCACGCCCTAGCAACCATTGTCAAGCACCTTAGCAACCAAAATCCAAAGAGGGATATCTTCCATTCTGAATATCATACAGGAATGGGAGTTGATTTATATCATTCATACTAACAAGCAGCCTTTGGTTTTTCACGATTGGCAGCTACCAAGCCACTCCCTAGCAACCAAACAGAGTACCCTAGCAACCATTTTGCAAGACCTATATCTCTGCATCAAAACATCGTATAGAGATGGGGGTTGGTTTATACATTCACATTGACTTTGGAGCTTCATGATTGGCAGCTGCCAAGCCACTCCGTAGCAACCAAACAGATTACCCTAGCAACCATTTTGCAAGACCGATATCTCTGCATCAAAACATCGGATAGAAATGGGGGTTGGATCTTATTACTCATGCTAGCAAACAGGACTTGCTACATGCTACACATGCTAGCAGTGAATAGCTACATGCTAATATTGATTAGCTAAGTGCTAAATCATACCATGAACATTATAAAAACTCTATAGTAACCATCTGTGAACACTACCAACCACCTAGTAACACCATAGCAACCACCCAGAATACCCTAGCAACAATCTAGCAACACCATAGCAACTACCCAGAACACCCTAGCAACCGCCTAGCAACCACCTAGAACACCCTAGCAACCGCCTAGCAACCGCCTAGCAACCACCCAGAACACCCTAGCAACCGCCTAGCAACACCATAGCAACCACCCAGAACACCCTAGCAACCGCCTAGCAACACCATAGCAACAACCCAGAACACCCTAGCAACCACCTAGCAACACCCTAGCAACTATCCAGAACACCCTAGCAACCACCTAGCAACACCCTAGCAACCACCTAGAACACCCTAGCATCCGCCTAGCAACCACCCAGAACACCCTAGCAACCGCCTAGCAACACCATAGCAACCACCCAGAACACCCTAGCAACCACCTAGCAACACCCTAGCAACTATCCAGAACACCCTAGCAACCACCTAGCAACACCCTAGCAACCACCTAGAACACCCTAGCAACTGCCTAGCAACACCCTAGCAACCACCCAGAACACCCTAGCAACAACCTAGCAACACCCTAGCAACGACCCAGAAAACCCTAGCAACGACCTAGCAACACCCTAGCAACGACCTAGCAACCAACTAGAACACCCTAGCAACCACCTAGCAACACCCTAGCAACCACTCAGAACACCTTAGCAACACCCTAGCAACCACCTAGCAACCACCCAGAACACCCTAGCAACCACCTATCAACACCCTAGCAACCACCTAGCAACCACCCAGAACACCCTAGCAACTGCCTAGCAACCACCTATCAACACCCTAGCAACCACCTAGCAACCACCCAGAACACCCTAGCAACTGCCTAGCAACCACCCAGAACACCCTAGCAACCACCTAGCGACACCCTAGTAACCATCCAGAACACACTAGCAACCACCTAGCAACACCCTAGCAACCACCCATAACACCCTAGCAACCACCTAGCAACACCCTAGCAACCACCCATAACACCATAGCAGCACCCTAGCAACCATCCAGAACACCCTAGCAACCGGGTGGTGAGTTTTGCCACTGCAAGCACCACTTCACATTTTCTTCTGGAAATGTACATTCTAGTTCTTATTCTTATTCTTATTAGTGGTGCTTGCAAAGCAACACTATTGTTATCCTCCATACTTATTATTTTTTTTTAACTTCCGTGCACTTTTTTGGCACGCTACTCCTCCCGCAGCTTTTGTCACAGACCCATGGGTAAGGTGTCAAATCGACCGGCTCATTTAGGAGAGGTGTGCTATGACTTTTCTAAGAGATCGGGGGTACGATGTTCGCCCCAGGGGCGAAAAACCGGCCAAAAAAAGGCCCATTGACTTAACATTGCGAAAAACTTTGACGACTCATAGCTACAAACGAGGATGTCGCAGAAACGTGTAATTTACCACATTTGAAGAGGCTGGCAGGCTCTGTAAGAATATACCTCACAATGGGGTAAAAGTTGCACCCCTGGGGGGCAGGGGCTGCCCAAAATTTCCCCATTGACTTACTATGGTGAAGGACGTCCCATCAAATGCATGTGTTTTTCCTACTATGGTAAATTGCATAGGGATTTTGTATTGAACATAACTCTGGATCACAGTGTCATAGAGACAAGGGGGCGGGCTCATTTTACTCAGACGGCCAATCAGTCTCTCAGGATCAATCTGAAGCTATCAAGCCATGCCCTAGCAACCATTTAGAGCTCCTTAGCAACAAGTTCCATAGACTTCCATTAAAAGAGATCAAAGGGATATCTCAGGATATAAGTGTCATAGAAACATGAGGGTGGGCTCGTTTGACTCGGGCCAGCAAACAGCCAATCCTGAATCACCTCAACACTTACTGGTCATGCCCTAGCAACCATTGTCAAGCACCTTAGCAACCAAAATCCAAAGAGGGATATCTTCCATTCTGAATGTCATACAGGCATGGGAGTTGGTTTATATCATTCATACTGACAAGCAGCCTTTGGAGATTAATGATTGGCAGCTGCCAAGCCACTCCCTAGCAACCAAACAGAGTACCCTAGCAACCATTTTCAAGACCTATATCTCTGCATCAAAACATCGTATAGAGATGGGGGTTGGTTTATATATTCACATTGACTTTAGAGCTTCATGATTGGCAGCTGCCAAGCCACTCCCTAGCAACCAAAAAGAGTACCCTAGCAACTGTTTTGCAAGACCTATATCTCTGCATCAAAACATCATATAGAGATGGGGGTTGGCTCTTTTTACTCATGCTAGCAAAGAGGACTTGCTACATGCTACACATGCTAGCAGTGAATAGCTACATGCTAATATTGATTAGCTAAGTGCTAAATCATGCCATGAACATTATAAAAACTCTATAGTAACCATCTGTGAACACTACCAACCACCTAGTAACACCATAGCAACCACCCAGAATACCCTAGCAACCACCTAGCAACACCATAGCAACCACCCAGAACACCCTAGCAACACCATAGCAACCAACCAGAACACCCTAGCAACCGCCTAGCAACCACCCAGAACACCCTAGCAACCGCCTAGCAACTATCCAGAACACCCTAGCAACTGCCTAGCAACACCCTAGCAACTATCAAGAACACCCTAGCAACCACCTAGTAACACCCTAGCAACCACCCAGAACACACTAGCAACTGCCTAGCAACACCCTAGCAACCATCCAGAACACCCTAGCAACCACCTAGCAACACCCTAGCAACGACCCAGAAAACCCTAGCAACCACCTAGCAACACCCTAGCAACCACCCAGAACACCCTAGCAACCACCTAGCAACACCCTAGCAACCACCCAGACACCCTAGCAACGGCCTAGCAACAGCCTAGCAACCACCCAGAACACCCTAGCAACACCCTAGCAATACTCCAGAACACCCTAGCAACCAACTAACAACCACCAAGCAACCAACCAGAACACCGTAGCAACCACCCAGAACACCCTAGCAACCGGGTGGTGAGTTTTGCCACTGCAAGCACCACTTCACATTTTCTTCTGGAAATGTACATTCTAGTTAGTGGTGCTTGCAAAGCAACACTATTGTTATCCTCCATACTTATTATTAGTGGTGCTTGCAAAGCAACACTATTACTATTGTGTTTGATGAGTCGGCCAAAAATTTCGGCACGCTACTCCTCCCGCAGTTTTTGTCACAGACCCATGAATGAGGTCTCAAAACGTGCGGATTATTCGGGAATGGTGTGCTATGACTTTTCTAAGCGATTGGGGGTACGGTGTTCGCCCCAGGGGCGAACGAATTTCCAAAAAATCCCATAGACTTAACATTGCGACAAACTTTGACGAGTCATAGCTCCGAGCGAGAATTTCACAGAAGCCTGCGATTTACCACATTTGAAGAGGCTGACAGGCTCTTTAAGAAAATACATCACAATGGGGTAAAAGTTGCACCCCTGGGGGACAGGAGCTGCCCGAATTTTCCCCATTGACCCCAATGGTTTATTATTTTTTTTTTTTTTTTTTTTCAACTTCCGTGCGTTTTTTGGCACGCTACTCCTCCCGCAGTTTTTGTCACAGACCCATGGGTGAGGCGTCAAATCGAGCGGCTCATTTAGGAGAGGTGTGCTATGACTTTTCTAAGCGATCGGGGGTACGATGGTCGCCCCAGGGGCGAAAAACGGCCAAAAAAAATCCCATAGACTTAACATTGCGAAAAACTTTGACGAGTCATAGCTCGAAACGAGGATTTCGCAGAAACCTGCGATTTACCACATTTGAAGAGGCTGACAGGCTCTTTAAGAAAATACCTCACAATGGGGTAAAAGTTGCACCCCTGGGGGGCAGGAGCTCCCCAAAAATTTTTCCCATTCAAAATTTCTAGTATAGCATTATACTATTCCAGGAAAAAGTTTGGCGCACTCCTACGTCCACAGTTTTTGTCACAGACACATAAATGAGGCATCAAATCGTGCGGCCTATTGAGGAGAATTGTCATATCACTTTTTTAAGAGATCGGGGGTACTGTGTTCGCCCCAGGGGCGAACGAATTTCCAAAAAATCCCATAGACTTAACATTGTGACAAACTTTGACGAGTCATAGCTCCGAACAACGATTTCGGAAAAACGTGTGATTTGCCACATTTGAAGAGGCTGGCAGGCTCTGTAAGAATATACCTCACAATGGGGTAAAAGTTGCACCCCTGGGGGGCAGGAGCTGCCCCAAGTCTCCCCCATTGACTTACTATGGTGAAGGACGTCCCATCAAATGCATGTGTTTTTCCTACTATGGTAAATTGCATAGGGATTTTGTATTGAACATAGTTCTGGATCACAGTGTCGTAGAGACAAAGGGGCGGGCTCATTTTACTCAGACAGCCAATCAGTCTCTCAGGATCATTGTGAAGCTATTAAGCCACGCCCTAGCAACCATTTAGCACTCCTTAGCAACAACTCCCATAGACTTCCATTAAAAAAGATGAAAGGGATATCTCAGGATATAAGTGTCATAGAAAAATGAGGGTGGGCTCGTTTGACTCGGGCCAGCAAACAGCCAATCCTGAATCACCTCTACACTTACTGGTCACGCCCTAGCAACCAATGTCAAGCACCTTAGCAACCAAAATCCAAAGAGGGATATCTTCCATTCTGAATGTCATACAGGCATGGAAGTTGGTTTATATCATTTATACTGACAAGCAGCCTTTGGTGTTTCATGATTGGCAGCTGCCAAGCCACTCCCTAGCAACCAAACAGAGTACCCTAGCAACCATTTTGTGAGACCTATATCTCTGCATCAAAACATTGTATAGAGAAAGGGGTTGGTTTATACATTCACATTGACTTTGGAGCTTCATGATTGGCAGCTGCCAAGCCACTCCCTAGCAACCAAACAGAGTACCCTAGCAACCGTTTTAAAAGACCTATATCTCTGCATCAAAACATCGTATAGAGATGGGGGTTGGATCTTTTTACTCATGCTAGCAAGCAGGACTTGCTACATGATACACATGCTAGCAGTGAATAGCTACATGCTAATATTGATTAGCTAACTGCTAAATCATGCCAAGAACATTATAAAAACTCTATAGTAACCATCTGTGAACACTACCAACCACCTAGTAACACCATAGCAACCACCCAGAATACCATAGCAATCACCCAGAATACCCTAGCAACCACCTAGCAACACCATAGCAACCAGCCAGAACACCCTAGCAACCGCCTAGCAACCACCCAGAACCGCCTAGCAACCGCCTAGCAACCACCCAAAACACCCTAGCAACCACCTAGCAACCACCCAGAACACCCTAGCAACTGCCTAACAACACCCTAGCAACCATACAGAACACCCTAGCAACCACCTAGCAACACCCTAGCAACCACCTGGAACACCCTAGCAACTGCCTAGCAACACCCTAGCAACCACCCAGAACACCCTAGCAACCACCTAGCAACCACCCAGAATACCCTAGCAACCGCCTAGCAACACCCTAGCAACCACCTGGAACACCCTAGCAACTGCCTAGCAACAGCCTAGCAACCACCCAGAACACCCTAGCAACCGCCTAGCAACCACCCAGAACCGCCTAGCAACCACCCAAAACACCCTAGCAACCACCTAGAAACCACCCAGAACACCCTAGCAACTGCCTAGCAACACCCTAGCAACCATCCAGAACACCCTAGCAACCACCTAGCAACACCCTAGCAACCACCCGGAACACCCTAGCAACTGCCTAGCAACACCCTAGCAACCAACCAGAACACCCTAGCAACCACCTAGCAACACCCTAGCAACCACCCAGAATACCCTAGCAACCGCCTAGCAACACCCTAGCAACACCCTAGCAACCACCTAGCAACACCCTAGCAACCATCCAGAACACCCTAGAAACACCCTAGCAACCACCTAGCAACACCCTAGTAACTACCCAGAACACCCTAGCAACCGGGTGGTGAGTTTTGCCACTGCAAGCACCACTTCACATTTTCTTCTGGAAATGTACATTCTAGTGTTGTGATTACTATTCTCCTGGACAAAACTTTGGCACACTACTCCTCCCGCATTTTTTGTCATAGACCCTTGAATGGGGTGTCAAATCGACCGGTTAATTGAGGAGAGGTGTGCTATGACTTTTCTAAGCGATCGGTTGTACGATGTTTGTCTGGCGGGCGATAAATCGGCCAAAAAAAGTCCCATAGACTTAACATTGGCACAAAATTTGTGAGATCATATCTTTTGGTCAGAAGGTCATAGAGACTTGGGGTTGGGCTCTTTTGACTTGGCCTGTCATGCAGCCAACAAGTAGTGACATAACAACTTCATATTCACACCCTAGCAACCACTTAGGGCAGCCTAGCAACCATAAAACAACATATTCAGGCCATATTTCAGTTCCAGAAAATAGAAGAAACATGGATTTTGCATTTTTTGACTCAGACTGTCAGCTAGTCTTTAAATATTATCTCAAAGACTGTATAAGCACACCATAGCAACCATATTGAGTACCCTAGTAACCACCTGAAAACACGAATAAGCCATATCTCATCACAAAAACATTGTACAGACGTGTTTGGTGTCTCGTATGCAAACATGTGCCACACTCTAGCAACCGGGTGGTGAGTTTTGCCACTGCAAGCACCACTTCACATTTTCTTCTGGAAATGTACATTCTAGTTCTTATTCTTCTTATACTTCCGCCGCTTTTTGGCACGCTACTCCTCCCGCAGCTTTTGTCACAAACCCATGGGTGAGGCGTCAAATCGACCGGCTCATTTAGGAGAGGTGTGCTATGACTTTTCTAAGAGATCGGCGGTACGATGTTCGCCCCAGGGGCGAAAAAACGCCCGAAAAATCCCATAGACTTAACATTGCGTCAAACTTTGACAAATCGTAGCTCAAAACAATGATGTCGCAGAAACGTGTAATTTACCACATTTGAAGAGGCTGGCAGGCTCTGTAAGAATATACCTCACAATGGGGTAAAAGTTGCACCCCTGGGGGGCAGGAGCTGCCCAAAGTTGCCCCATTGACTTACTATGGTGAGGACGTCCCATCAAATGCATGTGTTTTTCCTACTATGGTAAATTCCATAGGGATTTTGTATTGAACATAGCTCTGGATCACAATGTCATAGAGACAAGGGGGCGGGGGCTCATTTTACTCAGACGACCAATCAGTCTCTCAGGATCATTTTGAAGCTATTAAGCCACGCCCTAGCAACCATATGGAGCACCTTAGCAACAAGTCCCATAGACTTCCATTGAAATAGATCAAAGGGATATCTCAGGATATAAGTGTCATAGAAACATGAGGGTGGGCTCGTTTGACTTGGGCCAGCAAACAGCCAATCCTGAATCACCTCAACACTTACTGGTAATGCCCTAGCAACCATTGTCGAGCACCTTAGCAACCAAAATCCAAAGAGGAATATCTTCCATTCTGAATGTCACAGAGGAATGGGAGTTGGTATATATATCTTTCATACTGACAAGAAGCCTTTGGAGTTTCATCATTGGCAGCTGCCAAGCCACTCCCTAGCAACCAAACAGAGTACCCTGGCAACCATTTTGCAAGACCTATATCTCTGCATCAAAATATCGTATAGAGATGGGGGTTGGTTTATACATTCACATTGACTTTGGAGCTTCATGTTTGGCAGCTGCCAAGCCACTCCCTAGCAACCAAACAGAGTACCCTAACAACCATTTTTCAAGACGTATATCTCTGCATCAAAACATCGTAACGAGATGGGGGTTGGTTTATGCATTCACATTGACTTTGAAGCTTCATGATTGGTAACTGCCAAGCCACTCCATAGCAACCAAACAGAGTACCCTAGCAACCGTTTTTCAAGACCTTTATCTCTGCATCAAAACATCGTATAGAGATGGGGGTTGGCTCTTTTTACTCATGCTAGCAAACAGGACTTGCTGCATGCTATACATGCTAGCAGTGAATAGCTACATGCTAATATTGATTAGCTAAGTGCTAAATCATGCCATGAACATTATAAAAACTCTATAGTAACCATCTGTGAACACTACCAACCACCTAGTAACACCATAGCAACCACCCAGAATACCACAGCAACCACCCAGAATACCATAGCAACAACCTAGCAACACCATAGCAACTGGCCAGAACACCCTAGCAACCGCCTAGCAACCACCCAGAATACCTTAGCAACCGCCTACCAACCACCCAGAACACCCTAGCAACCGCCTAGCAACCACCTAGAACACCCTAGCAACCGCCTAGCAACCACCCAAAACACCCTAGCAACCGCCTAGCAACACCATAGCAACCACCCAGAACACCCTAGCAACTATCCAGAACACCATAGCAACCACCTAGCAACACCCTAGCAACCACCTAGAACACCCTAGCATCCGCCTAGCAACCACCCAGAACACCCTAGCAACCGCCTAGCAACACCCTAGCAACCACCTAGCAACACCCTAGCAACTATCCAGAACACCCTAGCAACCACCTAGCAACACCCTAGCAACCACCTAGAACACCCTAGCAACTGCCTAGCAACACCCTAGCAACCACCCAGAACAACCTAGCAACACCCTAGCAACCACCCGGAACACCCTAGCAACCGCCTAGCAACACCATAGCAACAGCCCAGAACACCCTAGCAACCACCTAGCAACACCCTAGCAACTATCCAGAACACCCTAGCAACCATCTAGCAACACCCTAGCAACCACCTATAACACCCTAGCAACTGCCTAGCAACACCATAGCAACCACCCAGAACACCCTAGCAACCACCTAGAAACACCTTAGCAACCACCCCGAACACCCTAGCAACCGACTAGCAACACCCTAGCAACCACTTAGTAACACCCTAGCAACCACCCAGAACACCCTAGCAACCACCTAGCAACACCCTAGCAACCACCCAGAACACCCTAGCAACCGGGTGGTGAGTTTTGCCACTGCAAGCACCACTTCACATTTTCTTCTGGAAATGTACATTCTAGTTCTTATTCTTATTGTTCCGCCGTTTTTTGGCACGCTACTCCTCCCGCAGTTTTTGTCACAGATCCATGGGTGAGGCGTCAAATCGACCGGCTTATTTAGGAGAGGTGTGCTATGACTTTTATAAGGGATCGGGGGTACGATGGTCGCCCCAGGGGCGAAAAACGGCCAAAAAAAATCCCATAGACTTAACATTGCGAAAAACTTTGACGAGTCATAGCTCGAAACGAGGATTTCGCAGAAACCTGCGATTTACCACATTTGAAGAGGCTGACAGGCTCTTTAAGAAAATACCTCACAATGGGGTAAAAGTTGCACCCCTGGGGGGCAGGAGCTCCCCAAAATTTTTTCCCATTCAAAATTTCTAGTATAGCATTATACTATTCCAGGAAAAAGTTTGGCGCACTCCTACGTCCACAGTTTTTGTCACAGACACATAAATGAGGCATCAAATCGTGCGGCCTAATGAGGAGAATTGTCATATCACTTTTTTAAGAGATCGGGGGTACGGTGTTCGCCCCAGGGACGAACGAATTTCCAAAAAATCCCATAGACTTAACATTGCGACAAACTTTGACGAGTCATAGCTCCGAACAACGATTTCGGAAAAACGTGTGATTTGCCACATTTGAAGAGGCTGGCAGGCTCTGTAAGAATATACCTCACAATGGGGTAAAAGTTGCACCCCTGGGGGGCAGGAGCTGCCCAAAGTTTCCCCCATTGACTTACTATGGTGAAGGACGTCCCATCAAATGCATGTGTTTTTCCTACTATGGTAAATTGCATAGGGATTTTGTATTGAACATAGCTCTGGATCACAGTGTCGTAGAGACAAAGGGGCGGGCTCATTTTACTCAGACAGCCAATCAGTCTCTCAGGATCATTGTGAAGCTATTAAGCCACGCCCTAGCAACCATTTAGCACTCCTTAGCAACAACTCCCTTAGACTTCCATTAAAAAGATGAAAGGGATATCTCAGGATATAAGTGTCATAGAAACATGAGGGTGGGCTCGTTTGACTCGGGCCAGCAAACAGCCAATCCTGAATCACCTCTACACTTACTGGTCACGCCCTAGCAACCATTGTCAAGCACCTTAGCAACCAAAATCCAAAGAGGGATATCTTCCATTCTGAATGTCACAGAGGCATGGGAGTTCTTTTATATCAATCAAACTGGCAAGCAGCCTTTGGAGATTCATGATTGGCAGCTCCCATGCCACTCCCTAGCAACCAAAAAGAGTACCCTAGCAACCATTTTGCAAGACCTATATCTCTGAATCAAAACATCGTATAGAGATGGGGGTTGGATCTTTTTACTCATGCTAGCAAACAGGACTTGCTACATGCTACACATGCTAGCAGTGAATAGCTACATGCTAATATTGATTAGCTAAGTGCTAAATCATGACATGAACATTATAAAAACTCTATAGTAACCATCTGTGAACACTACCAACCACCTAGTAACACCATAGCAACCACCCAGAATACCATAGCAACCACCCAGAATACCCTAGCAACCACCTAGCAACACCATAGCAACCAGCCAGAACACCCTAGCAACTGCCTAGCAACCACCCAGAACACCCTAGCAACCGCCTAGCAACTCCATAGCAACCACCCGCAACACCCTAGCAACTGCCTAGCAACACCCTAGCAACCACCCAGAACACCCTAGCAACCTACTAGCAACACCCTAGCAACCACCCAGAACACCCTAGCAACCGCCTAGCAACACCCTAGCAACTATCCAGAACACCCTAGCAACCACCTAGCAAAACCCTAGCAACGACCCAGAAAACCCTAGCAACTGCCTAGAAACACCCTAGAAACCACCCAGAACACCCTAGCAACCACCTAGCGACACCCCAGCAACCACCCAGAACACCCTAGCAACCGCCTAGCAACACCCTAGCAACTATCCAGAACACCCTAGCAACCACCTAGCAACACCATAGCAACCACTCAGAACACCCTAGCAACAGCCTAGCAACACCCTAGCAACCATCCAGAACACCCTAGCAACCACCTAGTAACACCCTAGCAACCACCCGGAACACCCTAGCAACTGCCTAGCAACACCCTAGCAACCACCCAGAACACCCTAGCAACTGCCTAGCAACACCCTAGCAACCACCCAGAACACCCTAGCAACCACCTAGCAACACCCTAGCAACCACCCGGAACACCCTAACAACTGCCTAGCAACACCCTAGCAACCACCCAGAACACCCTAGCAACCACCTAGCAACACCCTAGCAACCACCCAGAATACCCTAGCAACCACTTTACATCACCCTAGCAACCAACAAAAAACCCCTACCAATCACCTAATAACACCATAGCAACCACCCAGAATACCCTAGCAACCACCCTAGCAACCACTCAGAACACCCTAGCAACCACCTAGCAGCACCCTAGCAACCACCCAGAACACCCTAGCAACCGGGTGGTGAGTTTTGCCACTGCAAGCACCACTTCACATTTTCTTCTGGAAATGTACATTCTAGTTATTAATGTTATTATTATTAATAATAATAATTGTACATGCAGCTGCCACACAAATCTAATTTAATTGCAATTACAATATTTATATGTTTATTTTATTTTATTTATTATTATTTATTGCAAAACCGTGCAGCCCTTTTCTACGTCTCTAGCTATGATATTGATCCATAACAAAAGGATGATTGGATGAGGAATTAAAAATGTTATTATTCACCATTTATTTTCTATAAGACCAGTGTTGGGGGTAACGAGTTACAAACGAGTTTGGGTGAGTAAAGTAACGAAATTACACTGAAAATATTGGTAACTACACTACTTTACTATACTAAAGGAACGCGCTTTCCTGCGTTACCCAAGCCGTGTTTGCCTGTGTGGAGAGTTCCGTCTAGTGGTGCGTGCGCGCCGTTGCCATAGAGACCGATTTGAGTGAGAGAGAGAGAGAGAGAGAGAGAGAGAGGGAAGTGGAGAGAGAGAGACGGGTTTCAACAAATGGCAATATTCACATTACTTTCAGTTTATTGCTCGAAAGCACAAAAATATTTGAGTGAAATATAGGCTATAGTAAATCCTAAGATTATTATTTGTGACATTAGAACAAAATATGTGGATATAAAAACATGTATATAGGCTAGGCTAAAGAACTAAATGAACGATCTCTATTTTCTAATTTCACTAAACATTTCATTAAGTTTCGTGGACATTTTATAAAACATGGATCTTAGGCTCATTTTGTAAACATAAATAACTGATTTAGATGCGCAAACTGGGTGCCGTTGCGGAGATGTAGGCTCCATGTTCGGTGCAGGTTCGGCTTCTTGTCGTTCATCCTCGGATGCGGCATCGCGTGCGCTGTTTGCCGCGCGCACCTTTCCGCTCGTTCGGACGCGTCAAGTAAAAACAAGGCTCGAAAGTCTTGGAAAACGAAATGAACAGGATTGTTGCAGGGTTCATTGTAGAAGACATGCTTCCCCCGTCGACCATTAATTCCCCAGGTTTAGAAAAATACATTTTATATTAGGATTAAGAATTTTATGGGATAAAGTGACCTTTATTTTATTATTTTTCATTGACATCTTTTATTTTTTTTAATTATTATTATTACCATGAGTCGAATAAAAAGCTGGTTTTGTTCTCAGGAGAAGAGTTTTATTCTCCCAGCCTGTTATGAAACTTCTGTGATAAACACCATTTTAAAATTTTGAATTTTGAACCCCATTTTGTTTGTGAATTTTACAGTGCGGCATATTTATTTGTGCAGACAGGGATATTGTTCTTTCATGTCATTTTGTATACATTTTTACAATAAAGTGATGATAGGGCAAAAACTGATATGATGTTTGTCCATGTAGGCTACACGGTAAATTAAGAAACAGGAAAGTAAAGTAATAAGTAGTGAAGTTATTTTTCCAACGCAGTAACTAGTAAAGTAATCTCATTACAATTTACAGAAGTAACTAGTAACTAATTATTTTTTTTGAGTAACTACCCCAACACTGTATAAGACTATACCAATATTGGAACTATAGACATTTTATTCCTTTTTTAATTTAAGAATTATGTTTAAGTTTAAAAACAGACAGAATGGTTTAGTCAAAAAAGAAAAAAATCATTCATACTGCTATACTGCCCTCTTGTGTTCAAAATTAGGTAGAACTATTGGATCAATATCCACACATTAATACAGTTGGCAATACAGTATAATAGGTAATACAGTAGGATTGGGGCCTTAAAAATCGCTAACTTAAAAAGTGAAATTAACGGACGTGCACACAAGACCAGGCTTGGGAGGGTTACTTTAAAAATATATTCCGATACAGTTACAAATTATTTCATAAAAAAGGGTCCCACTTTATATTAAATGGCTTTAAGTACTATATACTTTTTCAAAAAGTAACTACAATCTGATTACTACTTTTTTTGATGTAACTCACTAGATTTTTGTATCCTGATTACATAATGCCGTTGCATGTATTCTGTTGCTCCCACAAGACATTAGTCTGAATATTTTCCTGTATGAACAAAAAGGAGTTTCCATTGTTTGCACACAAACACACATTCGATCGCGCCTCTCTCGTGACTGTGTGTGCGTGTCATGTGTTCTAGGCTGTGTGCATGTACTTCTGAAGCTGCGCAGAAAATAATAAAATGCCATGCGGAGGACTAACGCAAAATGTGTGAGAAAATCCATTTCATTGTAGTTTAAGTGAGAAATAATTTCAGTGCTCTGGTCAATAGCTGTAGAGTAAAAACTGGTGAGTGCAGTATACAGCTTTCACAGAAAGAGAATGATATGAGCACGTACGATTGGCAGTGAGTCCTGTGTGTGCACAAAATAGCTCAATAAGAGTAATAAAATACATGTGAAAAAAATCACATCATAATGTTTTAAAGAAGAGTGGTTTGATTAAAGTGGTGTAAATATACCCGATCCGGCAAAGATGGCAGTATCGGAGCTGATACCGATCCTGAGTATCGGATCAGCGCATTCCTAAATACCATAATGTAAACACAGTACAGATGTAGACCTGGATGTACACCTGACCTTTCAGAAGGTTGCTCACGCATACTTTGTGGTTAAAATGTGCCCTCAATGTGCACTTTTGCAGAGCCTTCACTGATGCAAGCTCTTCAGCACACTTCTTTTTGACAGTCAAAGCGGGGGTTATGTTTTTGCATGTCAAGTAGAATAACCCTAAAAGCACCAAGGTGGCGGTGCCACCGGCTTTATATATATATATATATATATATATATAAATATAGCTGCGAGCAGCGATTGCGGGCCCAAGCCGGCGGTACCGCCATCCCGGTGCCTTTAGGTAACTAAAGGCACCGGGGTTGCGGTGCCACCGGCTTGGGCCCGCAATCGCTGCTCGCAGCTATATTTATTATTAGGGCCCAAGCCCTGAAAGGGCGAAGGCCCTATTGTTTTCCTTAGGATTATTAGGGCCCAAGCCCTGAAAGGGCGAAGGCCCTATTGTTTTCCTTAGGATTATTATTATTATTATTATTATTATTATTATTTATACGACTATTTGGGCACTTTTGGGGCCCTTAACGTGCTTGAAAACTCTTGAAACTTTGCACACGGGTCAGAACCCGCCGCCATTAGGGCCGGGCTGAAGATGGTACCCGGGCGTGGCAGGGGGGCTCGACAGCGCCACCTGGAAAGGGGTCCGAACACTTGATCCATAAATCAAACACGCTTGTATGTACTAATATGAAACTCGGTACACATGTTGATCTCATCATTTCATATATACGTCGCACTTTTACTTTTTACCCCAGCCCAACAGGAAGTCGGTTTTTTAAGGTTCTTTGTAAAACACTTGCAATGGAATTTTTAATACTCCTCCTAGAGCTCTTATCCAAATTCTACGAAACTCAGTCAGCGTGAAGTCAAGACATTGAGGATGAAAGTTTGCGAGGGGATTTTTGATATCTCGAACGGTTTGGCCGTGGCGAGGAAACGAAATCATGGCGAGAAACGTGAAACAGGAAGTGTGTCATAACTTCAGCATACATCAACCGATCTTGATGAAACTTCAGGAGTGCGTTCGCTGTAAGAGGACTATCACATGGATGTGACTATTGTGTGTCAAAGTTATAGCGCCACCAACTGGCAGCAGGAAGTGTGTCACTTTCAAAATGCTTTAAAATCACCCTCTTATTTTAACCCGATTTGCTTCAAACTTCATCTGTATAATGTAAACATACGGCAGATGTAGACCTGTGAATGGATTCTTGATATCTTTGAAACTGTTGCCGTGGCAACGCATCAAACTTTCCAATTCTTTTAGGATGCTTTTGAGACCCTTAGCATGCTTCAAATTGCATGAAACTCATCAGACACATCACATTTAATAGCCAGTAGACATGTGCAAAGTTTCAGAAACGGGCGTGGTGAGGGCTCAGTAGCGCCACCTTTTGACAAAAGTGGGGTTGTTAGTTTTATCTACAGTTACAAAAATCAGTATGTATATTGTACTCCTCAAGCCGGACAACTTTCTAATTCACACTCAATAGCTAGGACCCACAGAAAGTCAGATATTTTAGTTTGAATGTAGTCATACTCCCTCTGAGCATATGTCTGAGCCTTTGCCTGTCTCTCTCTGTGTGTGTGTGTGTGTGTGTGTGTGTGTGTGTGTGTGTGTGTGTGTGTGTGTGTGTGTGTGTTAGCAGGGGGAGGGGGCTTAATTAACCATTTAACTGCTGTGTGTCTGGCCAGCATAAATAAAATACATTTCTTAAGCCTGGGATTTTTTAAACAAGTTTTTATTTTATTTTTTTATAAGTAAAGGCACATAGCCAGTTTAATTGTAGTGCATTGACAATAGTTTTATATAATTAGTTCATTAATTAAATTAACTTGGTCCATTAACTTGGTCTGAAAATTGGGTCCATAAATCAAACACACTTGCATATAATAATATTAAACTCGGTACACTTATAGATCTCATTAGCCCAAGCAACTTTAAGCCAGCCCAACAGGAAGTCGGTTGTTTCAGTCTGTATGTGAATGTTTTGCAAAACCAGCCTTTACATTTTTATTTCCCCCCTCTTAAGTAATTTTTAATTATTCCCACACCAAACTTCTTCAAAATTATGAAAATATATTAAAGATACTAAGGCATGTACTGGCCATCGGGACTACCGGGAGATTCCTGGTGGGCCGCGGTCTGCTTGGGCCGGCGGCCCGGCGCGTTATGTATTTTGTTTTTAAATCATTATTAATTGTAAATATATTCTATCGTAAGTATATTGTCAATTGTCCAATTCCGGACTTATGCGTCTCTCTCATGAAGAGCATGAAGCTGACGCGAGCTGCGAGACTGACAGGTCTGACTGTCTGACACTGGCCAATCGGAATCAAGTTCAGATTCTAGACTTGAGAAGCGGCCGCTTACACCGTGTCCTAACTACACACGACGCCGCGACACGCGATAAAAGGTATCTTTTCCATGTTAATAAATCAGAGTTTTTGTCCTAACCAGACGCGACGGCGACATGCGAAGTTTCTAATTTAGAAACGGTTCCTATTTCTGCGACGTCGCGGCTGACAGAATGAAGAAATTACACTGGTTATGAGTACACATTATTTATTTTTAGTTAAAAATAGGTCACTGTGCCACAAGCCATAACGGATAATTTACCTCAGATTTTGAAAGCATTATAGTGTTCAAAATGAATTATGCAAACATACGACTGTACTTCATAACAACGACAATAACTGGCAGATGCCACCAAATGTGTTAAAATAAATGAATTATTTGCTGGACTTAAGTGAAAAGGAAAGCCATTTAATGATCATAGCACATAGTTGACGTGAAAAAAGGAGTATTTTGCATATAGGCTAAATATGCACATATATACATATTTTTTTCGATTTGTATCCCTGAAAGTGCCTGGCAGAAGCCTACTGTCTGTGTCATAAATGTGAACATAATATTATCTGCTGTCTGTGTCATAAATGTGAACATAAACTATATTTCATGAGGTGAAACATCACTGCCAGGAGCTACAGAATAGGGGAGCGTGGGGATAAATGTAGGCCTAACGCGGGGTTAAATGTAACACGGACATTTTACATAGTTTGTCAGTATCTAGCCGGCTGTCTTTCCGCTCTTTTTCTCTTGCTGCCAGAAGACGGTCTCCCGCGAATTTGCGGAACGTTTTGATTATATTTCGTGAAGATAATGGACAAAGAGTGTTTTGACATCATGAAAGTAAATTTTTTCATCGTAGATTTTTTTTCTGTTTCCGGGATGTATACGCGTCCAAATCTAACTTTATATTGCCTTAATCACTGTCTTGTTGGCTCAAACACAGCACCGTTTTAAAACATGTCAGTAATTCCTAGCGACTGTTAGCTAGGTTTAAAATATGTAATACACAGCGGGGTTAGTTAACACAGTGTTCCAACTGCTGCCACAATGATAATCAAATGAAAACGGAGCCACACAACTTTTCAGGTTTGAGTATACATTTAACTTTGTTGGACTTTCACAAACAATGTTGTAATTTAAAATGTTTAAAATTTAGTGCACTATGAATGATAGCTTATTTATTTATTAAAAATATGGCCTGTTTTTAATGTAATAAACCATTTAATATTTTATTCTAAGCTCATTTGTATTATTATTAATGTTATTATTATTAATAATAATAATTGTACATGCAGCTGCCACACAAATCTAATTTAATTGCAATTACAATATTTATATGTTTATTTTATTTTATTTATTATTATTTATTGCAAAACCGTGCAGCCCTTTTCTACGTCTCTAGCTATGATATTGATCCATAACAAAAGGATGATTGGATGAGGAATTAAAAATGTTATTATTCACCATTTATTTTCTATAAGACCAGTGTTGGGGGTAACGAGTTACAAACGAGTTTGGGTAAGTAAAGTAACGCATTACACTGAAAATATTGGTAACTACACTACTTTACTATAATAAAGGAACGCGCTTTCCTGCGTTACCCAAGCCGTGTTTGCCTGTGTGGAGAGTTCCGTCTAGTGGTGCGTGCGCGCCGTTGCCATAGAGACCGATTTGAGTGAGAGAGAGAGAGAGGGAAGTGGAGAGAGAGAGACGGGTTTCAACAAATGGCAATATTCACATTACTTTCAGTTTATTGCTCGAAAGCACAAAAATATTTGAGTGAAATGTAGGCTATAGTAAATCCTAAGATTATTATTTGTGACATTAGAACAAAATATGTGGGTATAAAAACATGTATATAGGCTAGGCTAAAGAGCTAATGAACGATCTCTATTTTCTAATTTCACTAAACATTTCATTAAGTTTCGTGGACATTTTATAAAACATGGATCTTAGGCTCATTTTGTAAACATAAATAACTGATTTAGATGCGCAAACTGGGTGCCGTTGCGGAGATGTAGGCTCCATGTTCGGTGCAGGTTCGGCTTCTTGTCGTTCATCCTCGGATGCGGCATCGCGTGCGCTGTTTGCCGCGCACACCTTTCCGCTCGTTCGGACGCGTCAAGTAAAAACAAGGCTCGAAAGTCTTGGAAAACGAAATGAACAGGATTGTTGCAGGGTTCATTGTAGAAGACATGCTTCCCCTGTCGACCATTAATTCCCCAGGTTTAGAAAAATACATTTTAAATTAGGATTAAGAATTTTATGGGATAAAGTGACCTTTATTTTATTATTTTTCATTGACATCTTTTATTTTTTTTAATTATTATTATTACCATGAGCCAAATAAAAAGCTGGTTTTGTTCTCAGGAGAAGAGTTTTATTCTCCCAGCCTGTTTTGAAACTTCTGTGATAAACACCATTTTAAAATTTTGAATTTTGAACCCCATTTTGTTTGTGAATTTTACAGTGCGGCATATTTATTTGTGCAGACAGGGATATTGTTCTTTCATGTCATTTTGTATACATTTTTACAATAAAGTGATGATAGGGCAAAAACTGATATGATGTTTGTCCATGTAGGCTACACGGTAAATTAAGAAACAGGAAAGTAAAGTAATAAGTAGTGAAGTTATTTTTCCAACGCAGTAACTAGTAAAGTAATCTCATTACAATTGACAGAAGTAACTAGTAACTAATTACTTTTTTGAGTAACTACCCCAACACTGTGTAAGACTATACCAATATTGGAACTATAGCCATTTTATTCCTTTTTTTAATTTAAGAATTATGTTTAAGTTTAAAAACAGACAGAATGGTTTAGTCAAAAAAGAAAAAAATCATTCATAGTGCTATACTGCCCTCTTGTGTTCAAAATTAGGTAGAACTTTTGGATCAATATCCACACATTAATACAGTTGGCAATACAGTATAATAGGTAATACAGTAGGATTGTGGCCTTAAAAATCGCTAACTTAAAAAGTGAAATTAACGGACGTGCACACAAGACCAGGCTTGGGAGGGTTACTTTAAAAATGTATTCCGATACAGTTACAAATTATTTCATAAAAAAAGGGTCCCACTTTATATTAAATGGCTTTAAGTACTATATACTTTTTCAAAAAGTAACTACAATCTGATTACTACTTTTTTTGATGTAACTCACTGTAACAAATTACAGTTACTGGATTTTTGTATCCTGATTACATAATGCCGTTACATGTATTCTGTTGCTCCCACAAGACATTAGTCGGAATATTTTCCTGTATGAACAAAATTGAGTTTCCATTGTTTACACACAAACACACACAGAGTTCGATCGCGCCTCTCTCGTGACTGAGTGTGTGTGCGTGTCATGTGTTCTAAGCTGTGTGCGTGCACTTCTGAAGCTGCGCAGAAAATAATAAAATGCCATGCAGAGGACTAATGCAAAATGTGTGGGAAAATCCATTTGATTGTAGTTTAAGTGAGAAATAATTTCAGTGCTCTGGTCAATAGCTGTAGAGTGAAAACTGGTGAATGCAGTACAGCTTTCACAGAAAGAGAATGATGTGAGCACATACGATTGGCAGTGAGTCCTGTGGACAAAATAGCTCAATAAGAGTAACAAAATACATGTGAAACAAATCACATCGTAATGTTTTAAAGAAGAGTGGTTTGATTAAAGTGGTGTAAATATACCCGATCCGGCAAAGATGGCAGTATCGGAGCTGATAACGATCCTGAGTATCGAATCGGCGCATTCCTAAATACTATAATGTAAACACAGTACAGATGTAGACCTTGATGTACACCTGACCTTTCAGAAGGTTGCTCATGCATACTTTGTGGTTAAAATGTGCCCTCGATCCGCACTTTTGCAGAGCCTTCACTGATGCAAGCTCTTCAGCACGCTTCTTTTTGACAGTCAAAGCGGGGGTTACGTTTTTGCACGTCATGTAGAATAACCCTAAAAGCACCAAGGTGGCGGTGCCACTGGCCAAATATATATATATATATATATATATATATATATATATATATATATATATATAAATATAGCTGCGAGCAGCGATTGCGGGCCAAAGCCGGCGGTACCGCCATCCCGGTGCCTTTAGGTTACTAAAGGCACCGGGGTTGCGGTGCCACCGGCTTGGGCCCGCAATCGCTGCTCGCAGCTATATTTAGGGCCCAAGCCCTGAAAGGGCGAAGGCCCTATTGTTTTCCTTAGGATTATTTATTTTTTTTTTTTCTAACGACTATCCGGGCACTTTTGGGGCCCTTAACATGCTCAAAAACTCTTGAAACTTTGCACACGGGTCAGAACCCGCGGCCATCAGAGCCGGGCTGAAGCTGGTACCCGGGCGTGGCAGGGCGGCTCGTCAGCGCCCCCTGGAACAGGGTCTGAACACTTTGTCCATAAATCAAACACGCTTGCATGTAATAATATGAAACTCGGTACACATGTCAATCTCATCGTTTCATATATTCATCGCACTTTTACTTTTTACCCCAGCCCAACAGGAAGTCAGATATTTACGTTTTTTTTTTAAATGCTTGCAATGGAATTTAATGTACTCCTCCTAGAGCATTCATCCGCATGGAACGAAACTCGGTCAGCCTGAAGTCAAGACATAGACGATCAAAAATTGCGAGGGGATTTTTGATATCTCGAACGGTTTGGCTGTGGCGAGGAAACAAAATTATGGTGAGAAACGTGAAACAGGAAGTGTGTCCTAACTTCAGCATACATTAACTGATCTTGATGAAACTTCAGGAGTGTGTTCGCCGTAAGAGGACGATCACATGGATGTGACTATTGTGTGTCAAAGTTATAGCGCCACCAACTGGCAGCAGGAAGTGTGTCACTTTCAAAATGCTTTGAAATCACCCTCTTATTTTAACCCGATTTGCTTCAAACTTCATCTGTATAATGTAAACATACGGCAGATGTAGACCTGTGAATGGATTCTTAATATCTTTGAAACTGTTGCCGTGGTGACGCATCAAACTTTACCATTCTTTAGGATGCTTTTGAGACCCTTAGCATGCTTCAAATTGCATGAAACTCCTCAGACACATCACATTTATTAGCCAGTAGACATGTGCAAAGTTTCAGAAACGGGCGTGGTGAGGGCTCAGTAGCGCCACCTTTTGACAAAAGTTGGGTTGTTAGTTTTATCTACAGTTACAAAAATCAGTATGTATATTGTACTCCTCGAGCCGGACAACTTTCTAATTGACACTCTTTAACTAGGACCCACAGAAAGTAAGATATGTTTGTTTGAATCTGGTCATGCTCCCTTTGAGCCTACATCTCTGTCTCTCTCTGTGTGTGTGTTAGTAGGGGGAGGGGCTTAACTTAACCATTTCAGTGCTGTGTGTTTTTTTCTGCTGTGTAATTTCTTAATACATTTCTTAAGCCTGGTATGTTTTAAATAAGTTTTTATTTTAATTTTTATAAGTGAATGCATAATATAACCAGTTAAATTGTAGTGCATTGACAATAGTTTTATATAATTAGTTTATTAATTAAATTAACTTGGTCCATAAACTTGGTCCAGCTGCGAGACTGACAGGTCTGACTGTCTGACACTGGCCAATCGGAATCAAGAGCGGAGAAGCGGCCGCTCCCATAGGCAGTATAGTATCTCCCCGCCCTGTGGAGGCATTCCGCAGGTCTCGTGAAGTTTCTCGCCGGTCTCGTCTCTGAGACCCCTACACCTGGTATTAAAATGCGATCTGTATCCAGATAAGTTATCCGGATAATAAAAAAGAAATATCAATGCAAGGTATTACGTTGTGATCGGATTGTGATCGATTTGCCTGACCATCTGGAGGTAGTCTGGCTCGCATTGTGTTCGGATCTTTACGTGTAAACGCAATCTGGTTGTTGATATCACACATGTATATTTTACTCCTCCCAAAAATGCTAAAAAATAAACGAGTGAGAGCGTTTACAGGCTGTTATAGTCAGACATGTCGGCGCTACTGCGACACGCATCACCGCCGCAGATGAGCAGCAGCTGAGCGTCAAACCAACGTGCAAACATCGCAAAGTGAAAGTAAGTCAGAGACGCTTAATCATCTACACAATCATCTTCAAGTAAAGAAAGAAATGATCTCTTGACTCTTACAAGGGCTGTTGCCACTCTCTCTTATTGATGTCTATTGATGAAATTAGCTGATGATCAATAAAATGCATGCTAATATCTGTAATAAACAACCGACAAAATTACTGTATGATGGTGTAAATAAAGAATCAGTCCAGCATCGCCATGTCAGTGTGTATTGATTCATCATTGTCTCTTCATAGTTTGCAAGAGACATTTAATAAACTGAGCGTATTTGATAAACTGAGCGTAGCCTATTCATCTGTCAATATAACCTCATTCTTTTTAATGATCAGAAGAACGCGTATCGACTACCGTTACAGTACAATATGTCCTAACTACACACGACGCCGCGACACGCGATAAAAGGTATCTTTTCCATGTAAATCAGAGTTTTTGTCCTAACCAGACGCGACGGCGACATGCGAAGTTTTTTCTAATTTAGAAACGGTTCCTATTTCTGCGATGTCGTGGCTGACAGAATGAAGAAATTACACTGGTTATGAGTACACATTATTTATTTTTAGTTAAAAATAGGTCACTGTGCCACAAGCCATAACGGATAATTTACCTCAGATTTTGAAAGCATGTAATATTATAGTGTTCAAAATGAATTCTATGCAAACATACGACTGTATTTCATAACAACGACAATAACTTGAGGCAGATGCCACCAAATGTATTAAAATAAATGAATTATTTGCTGGACTTAAGTGAAAAGGATAGCCATTTAACACCAGAACTCCCAAGGCGGTCATTTTGACCGTTTTTAAAATTTACAGTGTAATAACTTATTTGTTAAAATAAAATCAATGTGGCTGTAGGACTCTGACTTTTCCTAAATATGTGTATATTTTATTCTGGCACTGTTATTTTATTACAATCACAAAACACAAAACAGTTGCGTCCTATTTCTACCTAGAATGGCCATGGCGGTCATTTTGACCGCACGCATTATAAATATCATAAGTCCGCTATATTTCCCGCGATCAACACGCACATATTGTAGAAGTGCACAAATGAGCAAGTTTCGCGTCCATCACGCAACTGGCAAGCGAATTTCGCTCCGACAACATGAAATCAAAAGCCACTCAACTGGTGCGAGAGTCGGGTAGGCGGTCCGGGACGAAGATGATGAAGGCAGTGCCAAGTAAGGAGAAACTGCAAAAATTAAATCAAGGAGTCATGTGCCAAATGTCACAAAGTAGTGTGAGGGACTGAAGCTGCACGCGAAGCGGTGTTTTCCTATGTGTGTGTGCGTAACGTCAGTGAATGAATAGGGGGGTTTCCACCGTTCAAATGAGCCCACATCTTTATTATCATCTATCTTAACATTGTATATCTATTTATTTTTAGATTTCACATTGATTGTATTTGTATAACAGGGCTGTAGGCTACTGTATGAAGCTTTGACGTTTCCTAGATTTTTTGCATGTCTATTCACGTGGAGAGTGCGGTGAAAAAATATTTTTGACGCAAAACTTTCCTCGGCAGCACCTGTCGGGAAATATTTTTGTATTGGCTTTATAATATGATATAATATTTTGCTTGTTTTAAGGGCGATGGCATTATAACATGACAACAGGAATTATAAGTTTCACTGGAAAACTTAAAGAGAAAGGTTCAAATGCAGATATGACATGACGAAAATGACGTTCAGTACAGCCAAATGAACGTTAAAGTTTGAACGGTCAGAATGACCGCTATGGTCGTTGTAGTAGTTATGGAATTCCGGTAGTTCTAGTGTTAATGACCATAGCACATAGTTGATGTGAAAAAAGGAGTATTTTGCATATAAATATGCACATAAATACATATTTTTTAAATTTGTCTCCCTGAAAGTGCCTGGCAGAAGCCTATACTGTCTGTGTCATAAATGTGAACATAATATTATCTACTGTCTGTGTCATAAATGTGAACATAATATTGTAACAGAATATTCTTATGCTATATTATATAAACTATATTTCATGAGGTGAAACATCACTGCCAGGAGCTACAGAATATATATTTCTGTAGGTCCTCACCGTGATGTTGCACTTCATGAAATATATGTAGCCTAAGAATATTCTATTAAAATATTAAGTGGCACATAAATTCAGACCAGTTATTTACAATAAAGCCTTATAAAATCATTTCCATTCCCTTTGTTTATTATTTTAATAGTTTTTTCTTGGTTTTGATAGTAAATAAAATCTAATCAGTAATTTTACATGCAGATTAATGCACGTATAGATTAATGCACGTGTGTGTGTGTTTGCATAGTGGGCCGGTCTGGATGAAGTGTCCAGGGCTGATTTTTTGTCCCAGTCCAGCCCTGAATGGCAATATTCACATTACTTTCAGTTTATTGCTCGAAAGTACAAAAATATTTGAGTGAAATGTAGGCTATAGTAAACCCTAAGATTATTATTTGTGACATTAGAACAAAATATGTGGATATAAAAACTAGCTAAAGAACTAAATGAACGATCTCTATTTTCTAATTTCACGACGTCCACACAAGACCAGGCTTGGGAGGGTTACTTTAAAAAATGTATTCCGATACAGTTACAAATTATTTCATAAAAAAGGGTCCCACTTTATATTAATTGGCTTTAAGTACTTTATACTTTTTCAAAAAGTAACTACAATCTGATTACTTTTTTTGATGTAACTCACTGTAATAATATACAGTTACTGGATTTTTGTTTCCTGATTACATAATGCTGTTACATGTATTCTGTTGCTCCCACAAGACATTAGTCTGAATATTTTCCTGTATGAACAAAATGGAGTTTCCATTGTTCACACACAAACACACACAGAGTTCGATCGCGCCTCTCTCGTGACTGTGTGTGCGTGTCATGTGTTCTAGGCTGTGTGCATGCACTTCTGAAGCTGCTCAGAAAATAATAAAATGCCATGCAGAGGACTAATGCAAAATGTGTGGGAAAATCCATTTGATTGTAGTTTAAGTGAGAAATAATTTCAGTGCTCTGGTCAATAGCTGTAGAGTGAAAACTGGTGAATGCAGTATACAGCTTTCACAGAAAGAGAATGATGTGAGCACGTACGATTGGCAGTGAATCTTTTATGCGGACAAAATAGCTCAATAAGAGTAACAAAATACATGTGGAAAAAATCACATCGTAATGTTTTAAAGAAGAGTGGTTTGATTAAAGTGGTGTAAATATACCCGATCCGGCAAAGATGGCAGTATCGGAGCTGATAACGATCCTGAGTATCGAATCGGCGCATCCCTACATACTATAATGTAAACACAGTACAGATGTAGACCTTGATGTACACCTGACCTTTCAGAAGGTTGCTCATGCATACTTTGTGGTTAAAATGTGCCCTCGATCCGCACTTTTGCAGAGCCTTCACTGCTGCAAGCTCTTCAGCACACTTCTTTTTGACAGTCAAAGCGGGGGTTACGTTTTTGCACGTCATGTAGAATAACCCTAAAAGCACCAAGGGTGCGGTGCCACCGGCTTTATATATATATATATATATATGTAAATATAGCTGCGAGCAGCGATTGCGGGCCAAAGCCGGCGGTACCGCCATCCCGGTGCCTTTAGGTAACTAAAGGCACCGGGGTTGCGGTGCCACCGGCTTGGGCCCGCAATCGCTGCTCGCAGCTATATTTATTATTATTAGGGCCCAAGCCCTGAAAGGGCGAAGGCCCTATTGTTTTCCTTAGGATTTTTTTTTTTTTTTTTTTTTTTTTTTTTTTTTTTTTTTTTTTTTCTAACGACTATCCGGGCACTTTTGGGGTCCTTAACATGCTCAAAAACTCTTGAAACTTTGCACACGGGTCAGAACCCGCGGCCATCAGAGCCGGGCTGAAGCTGGTACACGGGCGCGGCAGGGCGGCTCGTCAGCGCCCCCTGGAACAGGGTCTGAACACTTTGTCCATAAATCAAACACGCTTGCATGTAATAATATGAAATTCGGTACACATGTCGATCTCATCGTTTCATATATACATCGCGCTTTTACTTTTTACCCCAGCCCAACAGGAAGTCAGATATTTACGGTTGTTTTTAAAATGCTTGCAATGGAATTTAATGTACTCCTCCTAGAGCATTCATCCGCATGGAACGAAACTCGGTCAGCCTGAAGTCAAGACATAGAGGATCAAAAATTGCGAGGGGATTTTTGATATCTCGAACGGTTTGGCCGTGGCGAGGAAACAAAATTATGGTGAGAAACGTGAAACAGGAAGTGTGTCCTAACTTCAGCATCCATCAACCGATCTTGATGAAACTTCAGGAGTGTGTTCGCTGTAAGAGGACGATCACATGGATGTGACTATTGTGTGTCAAAGTTATAGCGCCACCAACTGGCAGCAGGAAGTGTGTCACTTTCAAAATGCTTTGAAATCACCCTCTTATTTTAACCCGATTTGCTTCAAACTTCATCTGTATAATGTAAACATACGGCAGATGTAGACCTGTGAATGGATTATTGATGTCTTTGAAACTGTTGCCGTGGCGACGCATCAAACTTTACCATTCTTTTAGGATGCTTTTGAGACCCTTAGCATGCTTCAAATTGCATGAAACTCCTCAGACACATCACATTTATTAGCCAGTAGACATGTGCAAAGTTTCAGAAACGGGCGTGGTGAGGGCTCAGTAGCGCCACCTTTTGACAAAAGTTGGGTTGTTAGTTTTATCTACAGTTACAAAAATCGGTATGTATATTGTACTCCTCGAGCCGGACAACTTTCTAATTGACACTCATTACCTAGGACCCACAGAAAGTAAGATATGTTTGTTTGAATCTGGTCATGCTCCCTTTGAACCTACATCTCTGTCTCTGTCTCTGTCTGTGTGTGTGTTAGTAGGGGAGGGGCTTAACCATTTCACTGCTGTGTGTTTTTTCTGCTGTGTAATTTCTTAATACATTTCTTAAGCCTGGTATGTTTTAAATAAGTTTTTATTTTAATTTTTATAAGTGAAGGCATAATATAACCCGTTAAATTGTAGTGCATTGACAATAGTTTTATATAATTAGTTTATTAATTAAATTAACTTGGTCCATAAACTTGATCTGAAAATTGGGTCCATAAATCAAACACACTTGCATATAATAATATTAAACTCGGTACACTTATAGATCTCATTAGCCCAAACAACTTTAAGCCAGCCCAACAGGATGTCGGTTGTTTCGGTCTGTACTGTATGTGAATGTTTTGCAAAACCAGCCTTTACATTTTTATTTCCCCCCTCTTAAGTAATTTTTAATTATTCCCACACCAAACTTCTTCAAAATTATGAAAATATATTAAAGATACTAAATCAGGCATATGTACTGGCCATCGGGACTACCGGGAGATTGACTACCGGGAGATTGACTATTGGACTACTGGTTTGGCCGGCGGCCCGGCGCGTTATGTATTTTGTTTTTAAATCATTATTAATTGTAAATATATTCTATCATAAGTATTTGTTAAATCATCCAATTCCGGACTTATGCGTCTCTCTCATGAAGCCGCATGAAGCGGACGCGAGCTGAGAGACTGACAGGTCTGACTGTCTGACACTGGCCAATCGGAATCAAGAGCGGAGAAGCGGCCGCTCCCATAGGCAGTGTATAGTATCTCCCCGCCCTGTGGAGGCTTTCCGCTGGTCTCGTGAAGTTTCTCGCCGGTCCAGTCTCTGAGACCCCTACACCTGGTATTAAAATGCGATCTGTATCCAGATAAGTTATCCGGATAATAAAAAAGAAATGTTAATGCAAGGTATTACGTTGTGATCGGATTGTGATCGATATGCCTGACCATCTGGAGGTAGTCTGGCTCGCATTGTGTTCGGATCTTTACGTGTAAACGCAATCTGGTTGTTGATATCACACATGTATATTTTACTCCTCCCAAAAATGCTAAAACATAAACGAGTGAGAGCGTTTACAGGCTATGTTATAGTCAGAAATGACGGCGCTGCGACACGCATCACCACCGCAGATGAGCAGCAGCTGAGCGACAAACCAACGTGCAAACATCGCAAATAAAAGTGAAAGTAAGTCAGAGACGCTTAATCATCTACACATTCATCTTCAAGTAAAGAAAGAAATGATCTCTCGACTCTTACCAGGGCTGTTGCCACTCTCTCTTATTGATATCTATTGATGAAATTAGCTGATGATCAATAAAATGCATGCTAATATCTGTAAAAAACAACCGACAAAATTACTGTATGATGGTGTAAATAAAGAATCAGTCCAGCATCGCCATGTCAGTGTGTATTGATTCATCATTCCCAGCAAGCAATTTTACGTCCAAAAGACGTCTAATAGCCGTCAAAACATAGCCCAGACGTCTAGGCTAAATCAAGGCTAAATTTGGGCTGTCAGTGAAAATCTAATAGACGTCTAACCATAGCCCAAGAATAGACATCTAACCATAGCCCAAGAACAGACTATAGTCAACAATTAGACGGCTATTGAACGACTACATTTATACGTCTAATAGGCAGTGCATATGGGTCTAGGCTAAAACAAGGCTAAATTTGGGCTGTCAGTGAAAATCTAATAGACGTCTAAATGTAGCCCAAGAATAGACTAGTCATCAATTAGACAACTATTAAACGACTACATATACATGCAATAGACAACAAAATGGTTAAAAGATTCTTTTCACTCAAATATAACAGGTTCACATAAATAACAAGCCATTCCAAAAAAAAAACATATATAAAAGGCTTTATTTAGCAAAAGAACAACATTACGTAACTTCAAAACATAAAAATTACCACACCAATATTAAAATTAAAAATATAAAATTATTTTAACATGAACAACTTAAGATAATAAAATAGAAAACTCTGTTGCTGCTGGGAAGTTGGTCATCACAGCATCTGCCAAATAAGAATAAAATAATTAGCACAAGAAAAGCATTGTTGAAAGTACATGTACGTTTTGTGTGTGTGTGTGTGTGTGTTCTTGTGTTCTGTTTAGGTTTTAATGCACATCGGAGCTATTTGCATTATTGATATACTGGCGGATACTTTTTAGATTTGCTTATTTTATATAGCCAATCATTTGTATTTTTATGCTGTATTATAAAATTAATTTGAAAGTTTCAAACTGGAATTAATGAAGGCATTTTGAATGAAACTTCATCTTACTTTGCTTGTACAATAACAAACATTATTCTACTCTATTAGCTTATGCTCGCCAACAAGCCAATGTTCAGACAAATTCAATTTTATAATTTATATCAATGATGGACTTTGTCAAAGACAAGAGATTTAGTGAGGAAATGCTATTTTTATATCACAATGATCTAAAGAAAAGAGCCAAATATAATTGTGGCTTTCATAACACTTTATAATAGATTGCATGTGTTTCATGTTTACAGCTTTGGATTCAGTAACGTTAGGCCTACACGTGCATGGACCATGACACACCCGCTAAAATGTCACGATTCCAACAACACATGATAACAAATAATTTATCTAAAAAATTAACACGTCAAAATGAAAACACAGATGCTTAAAAGACAAAAGTGGGAATGTATTTTACCTGTTGTCGTCGACCGTCAGCTGAATGCAATGCTCTGCCTCGTTTAAAATATTTGAGAATGGTCGATCGCGTGACCGGTGATCTGTGCTATCAAGACTCGCGTTGTCAGCAGTCATGTCTCAGTAGGGCTGTTGCCATCTAGCGGTTGAGAAATGTAATTGCATTTTTATTTAATTTAAAATAATAAAACAGTCAAATAAAACCGTAGATTTTTAATTAATGTGTGACTGTGACAGCAAACATGAAGCTGCGTGGGTGAAAAACAAGAAAACAATTTTAAGATTTATTTTGGCAATAGCCTACTAATCGCTGGTCTAAATCAGGGCTATAGCCAAGCCGTTAAACGTAGACCACTGATTGCCTCGATTTCGCCAGTGGGCTAAAAGCAGACTGCACATAGCCCATCCAATTCAGAGGATCGTGACTACAAATCGACCATGTCATGATATGACACTGGCACCTTGTAGATATGTTTACCAATGCGAACATGATGGGATATCAACTATCTCATGCGTTGCCTGCCCAACAATTCATTAAAACGACAATTAATCAGTTTCGACTAGAAGTGGGCTATAAATAGCCGGACAGACTATACGAGCTAGATCGCGTCTTCACACAGCCTACACATAGAAAATGTCAAAGAAATCAAACCAAACACCTTGTAATCACAGTTGACTTTGCTTACATGATGGAATATAATACATTTTGCAAGTTATTTTGGAAAAAATACATTTAGCCATGATTCAATGTTATTTTGGCTAGAAGTGGGTTACACATAGCCGGACTATATCGGGTCTCTATTTAACCTAGACGGTGAAATGAGGGCTATTGCTTGCTGGGTTGTCTCTTCATAGTTTGCAAGAGACATTCAATAAACTGAGCGTATTTGATAAACTGAGCGTAGCCTATTCATCTATCAATATATATAGGCTAACCTCATTCTTTTTAATGATCGGAAGAACGCGTATCGACCACCGTTACAGTACAATATGCATGTATGTCCATTTAAACTCGATTTTGGGTCAAATATGGATTATATCATGACACTGGCAAGAATATGGTTACATTTAAAGATGTTGTGCCAAGCATGAGAATGCTACGTTCAGCTGCTTTTGAAATAACATGTTTTTTTCCACTTCCTGAAAAGTAACCGTTTTGGACATACGTCAGTTTCATCGGGCAGCGACGATATATTAAAGATACTAAATCAGGCATGTACTGGCCATCGGGACTACCGGGAGATTCCCGGTGGGCCGCGGTCTGGTTGGGCCGGCGGCCCGGCGCGTTATGTATTTTGTTTTTAAATCATTATTAATTGTAAATATATTCTATCGTAAGTATATTGTTAAATTGTCCAATTCCGGACTTATGCGTCTCTCTCATGAAGCCGCATGAAGCTGACGCGAGCTAAGAGACTGACAGGTCTGACACTGGCCAATCGGAATCAAGTTCAGATTCTAGACCTGAGAAGCGGCCGCTTACACCGTGTCCTAACTACACACGACTCCGCGACACGCGATAAAAGGTATCTTTTCCATGTAAATCAGAGTTTTTGTCCTAACCAGACGCGACGGCGACATGCGAAGTTTCTAATTTAGAAACGTTCCTATTTCTGCGACGTCGCGGCTGACAGAATGAAGAAATTACACTGGTTATGAGTACACATTATTTATTTTTAGTTAAAAATAGGTCACTGTGCCACAAGCCATAACGGATAATTTACCTCAGATTTTGAAAGCATGTAATATTATAGTGTTCAAAATGAATTCTATGCAAACATACGACTGTATTTCATAACAACGATAACTTGAGGCAGATGCCACCAAATGTGTTAAAATAAATGAATTAATTGCTGGACTTAAGTGAAAAGGAAAGCCATTTAATGACCATAGCACATAGTTGATGTGAAAAAATGAGTATTTTGCATATAAATATGCACATAAATACATATTTTTTCAATTTGTATCCCTGAAAGTGCCTGGCAGAAGCCTATACTGTCTGTGTCATAAATGTGAACATAATATTATCTACTGTCTGTGTAATAAATGTGAACATAATATTGTAACAGAATATTCTTATGCTATATTATATAAACTATATTTCATGAGGTGAAACATCACTGCCAGGAGCTACAGAATATATATTTCTGTAGGTCCTCACCGTGATGTTGCACTTCATGAAATATATGTAGTATAGCCTAAGAATATTCTATTAGAATATTAAGTGACACATAAACAAGCCCTTCAGCACACTTCTTTTTGACAGTCAAAGCGGGGGTTATGTTTTTGCACGTCATGTAGAATAACCCTAAAAGCACCAAGGTGGCGGTGCCACCGGCTTTATATATATATATATATATATATATATAAATATAGCTGCGAGCAGCGATTGCGGGCCAAAGCCGGCGGTACCGCCATCCCGGTGCCTTTAGGTAACTAAAGGCACCGGGGTTGCGGTGCCACCGGCTTGGGCCCGCAATCGCTGCTCGCAGCTATATTTATATATATATATATATATATATATATTTATTATTATTATTATTATTTATACGACTATTTGGACACTTTTGGGGCCCTTAACGTGCTCGAAAACTCTTGAAACTTTGCACACGGGTCAGAACCCGCCGCCATTAGGGCCGGGCTGAAGATGGTACCCGGGCGTGGCAGGGGGGCTCGACAGCGCCACCTGGAAAGGGGTCCGAACACTTGGTCCATAAATCGAACACGCTTGTATGTAATAATATGAAACTCAGTACACATGTTGATCTCATCATTTCATATATACGTCGCACTTTTACTTTTTACCCCAGCCCAACAGGAAGTCAGTTTTTTAAGGTTCTTTATAAAACACTTGCAATGGAATTTTTAATACTCCTCCTAGAGCTCTTATCCAAATTCTACGAAACTCAGTCAGCGTGAAGTCAAGACATTGAGGATGAAAGTTTGCGAGGGGATTTTTGATATCTCGAACGGTTTGGCCGTGGCGAGGAAATGAAATCATGGCAAAAAATGTGAAACAGGAAGTGTGTCATAACTTCAGCATACATCAACCGATCGTGATGAAACTTCAGGAGTGTGTTCGCTGTAAGAGGACGATCACATGGATGTGACTATTGTGTGTCAAAGTTATAGCACCACCAACTGGCAGCAGAAAGTGTGTCATTTTCAAAATGCTTTGAAATCACCCTCTTATTTTAATCCAATTTGCTTCAAACTTCATCTGTATAATGTAAACATACGGCAGATGTAGACCTGTGAATGGATTCTTGATATCTTTGAAACTGTTGCCGTGGCGACGCATCAAACTTTACCATTCTTTTAGGATGCTTTTGAGACTCTTAGCATGCTTCAAATTGCATGAAACTCCTCAGACACATCACATTTATTAGCCAGTAGACATGTGCAAAGTTTCAGAAACGGGCGTGGTGAGGGCTCAGTAGCGCCACCTTTTGACAAAAGTGGGGTTGTTAGTTTTATCTACAGTTACAAAAATCAGTATGTATATTGTACTCCTCAAGCCGGACAACTTTCTAATTCACACTCAATAGCTAGGACCCACAGAAAGTCAGATATTTTAGTTTGAATGTAGTCATACTCCCTCTGAGCATATGTCTGAGCCTTTGCCTGTCTCTCTGTGTGTGTGTGTGTGTGTGTGTGTGTGTGTGTGTGTTAGCAGGGGGAGGGGGCTTAATTAACCATTTAACTGCTGTGTGTCTGGCCAGCATAAATAAAATACATTTCTTAAGCCTGGGATTTTTTAAATAAGTTTTTATTTCATTTTTTTATAAGTAAAGGCACATAGCCAGTTTAATTGTAGTGCATTGACAATAGTTTTATATAATTAGTTCATTAATTAAATTAACTTGGTCCATTAACTTGGTCTGAAAATTGGGTCCATAAATCAAACACACTTGCATATAATAATATTAAACTCGGTACACTTATAGATCTCATTAGCCCAAGCAACTTTAAGCCAGCAAAACAGGAAGTCGGTTGTTTCAGTCTGTATGTGAATGTTTTGCAAAACCAGCCTTTACATTTTTATTTCCCCCCTCTTAAGTAATTTTTAATTATTCCCACACCAAACTTCTTCAAAATTATGAAAATATATTAAAGATACTAAGGCATGTACTGGCCATCGGGACTACCGGGAGATTCCTGGTGGGCCGCGGTCTGGTTGGGCCGGCGGCCCGGCGCGTTATGTATTTTGTTTTTAAATCATTATTAATTGTAAATATATTCTATCGTAAGTATATTGTTAAATTGTCCAATTCCGGACTTATGCGTCTCTCTCATGAAGCCGCATGAAGCTGACGCGAGCTGCGAGACTGACAGGTCTGACTGTCTGACACTGGCCAATCGGAATCAAGATTCTAGACTTGAGAAGCGGCCGCTTACACCGTGTCCTAACTAGGGGAGCGCGGGGCTAAATGTAACGCGGGGTTAAATGTAACACGGACATTTTACATAGTTTGTCAGTATCTAGCCGGCTGTCTTTCCGCTCTTTTTCTCTTGCTGCCAGAAGACGGTCTCCCGCGAATTTGCGGAACGTTTTGATTATATTTCGTGAAGATAATGGACAAAGAGTGTTTTGACATCATGAAAGTAAATTTTTTCATCGTAGATTTTTTTTTCTGTTTCCGGGTTGGATGTATACGCTTCCAAATCTAACTTTATATTGCCTTAATCACTGTCTTGTTGGGTCAAACACAGCACCGTTTTGAAGCATGTCAGTAATTCCTAGCGACTGTTAGCTAGGTTTAAAATATGTAATACACAGCGGGGTTAGTTGTAGTGTTCCAACTGCTGCCACAATGATAATCAAATGAAAACGGAGCCACACAACTTTTCACGTTTGAGTATACATTTAACTTTGTTGGACTTTCACAAACAATGTTGTAATTTAAAATGTTTAAAATTTAGTGCACTATGAATGATAACTTATTTATTTATTAAAAATATGGCCTGTTTTTAATGTAATAAACCATTTAAATTTTTATTCTAAGCTCATTTGTATTATTATTAATGTTATTATTATTAATAATAATAATTGTACATGCAGCTGCCACACACAAATCTAATTTAATTGCAATTACAATATTTATATATGTTTATTTTATTTTATTTATTATTATTTATTGCAAAACCGTGCAGCCCTTTTCTACGTCTCTAGCCATGATATTGATCCATAACAAAAGGATGATTTAATGAGGGATGGAGGTATGGATATCTACCTATACAGATGCACAAACAATATCAAACTATAAAAATAAAATAGTACTGAATTATGTGTGTTACACACAAGTGTTACAACTAACCCCTCTGTCTGTTACAATTAACCCCGCATATGGGGTAAGTTGTAACATTTGCACTTCTGTCACTTTCAGTGCAACTGTACAAAAATGGTAGGTCCTAGAAAAAACTTTTAAGTGTTCATTTGTAGCAGAGATGTGTATGTTGCTTGTGTAAAAAAAAATATTAATCTAACCTAATTATTTTTTAATTAATTGAGCCAAAACCAAAATGCGTTACTTTGTACCCCGCTCTCCCCTACACACGACGCCGCGACACGCGATAAAAGGTATCTTTTCCATGTTAATAAATCAGAGTTTTTGTCCTAACCATACGCGACGGCGACATGCGAAGTTTCTAATTTAGAAACGGTTCCTATTTCTGCGACGTCGCGGCTGACAGAATGAAGAAATTACACTGGTTATGAGTACACATTATTTATTTTTAGTTAAAAATAGGTCACTGTGCCACAAGCCATAACGGATAATTTACCTCAGATTTTGAAAGCATTATAGTGTTCAAAATGAATTATGCAAACATACGACTGTACTTCATAACAACGACAATAACTGGCAGATGCCACCAAATGTGTTAAAATAAATGAATTATTTGCTGGACTTAAGTGAAAAGGAAAGCCATTTAATGACCATAGCACATAGTTGACGTGAAAAAAGGAGTATTTTGCATATAAATATGCACATATAGACTATACATATTTTTTCGATTTGTATCCCTGAAAGTGCCTGGCAGAAGCCTATATCTACTGTCTGTGTCATAAATGTGAACATAATATTATCTACTGTCTGTGTCATAAATGTGAACATAAACTATATTTCATGAGGTGAAACATCACTGCCAGGAGCTACAGAATAGGGGAGCGCGGGGATAAATGTAGGCCTAGCGGGGTTAAATGTAACACGGACATTTTACATAGTTTGTCAGTATCTAGCCGGCTGTCTTTCCGCTCTTTTTCTCTTGCTGCCAGAAGACGGTCTCCCGCGAATTTGCGGAACGTTTTGATTATATTTCGTGAAGATAATGGACAAAGAGTGTTTTGACATCATGAAAGTAAATTTTTTCATCGTAGATTTTTTTCTGTTTCCGGGTTGGATGTATACGCGTCCAAATCTAACTTTATATTGCCTTAATCACTGTCTTGTTGGCTCAAACACAGCACCGTTTTGAAACATGTCAGTAATTCGACTGTTAGCTAGGTTTAAAATATGTAATACACAGCGGGGTTAGTTGTAGTGTTCCAACTGCTGCCACAATGATAATCAAATGAAAACGGAGCCACACAACTTTTCAGGTTTGAGTATACATTTAACTTTGTTGGACTTTCACAAACAATGTTGTAATTTAAAATGTTTAAAATTTAGTGCACTATGAATGATAGCTTATTTATTTAACAAAAATATGGCCTGTTTTTAATGTAATAAACCATTTAAATTTTTATTCTAAGCTCATTTGTATTATTATTAATGTTATTATTATTAATAATAATAATTGTACATGCAGCTGCTACACAAATCTAATTTAATTGCAATTACAATATTTATATGTTTATTTTATTTTATTTATTATTATTTATTGCAAAACCGTGCAGCCCTTTTCTACGTCTCTAGCTATGATATTGATCCATAACAAAAGGATGATTGGATGAGGAATTAAAAATGTTATTATTCACCATTTATTTTCTATAAGACCAGTGTTGGGGGTAACGAGTTACAAACGAGTTTGGGTAAGTAAAGTAACGCATTACACTGAAAATATTGGTAACTACACTACTTTACTATAATAAAGGAACGCGCTTTCCTGCGTTACCCAAGCCGTGTTTGCCTGTGTGGAGAGTTCCGTCTAGTGGTGCGTGCGCGCCGTTGCCATAGAGACCGATTTGAGTGAGAGAGAGAGGGAAGTGGAGAGAGAGAGACCCAACAAATGGCAATATTCACATTACTTTCAGTTTATTGCTCGAAAGCACAAAAATATTTGAGTGAAATGTAGGCTATAGTAAAGCCTAAGATTATTATTTGTGACATTAGAACAAAATATGTGGATATAAAAACATGTATATAGGCTAGGCTAAAGAACTAAATGAACGATCTCTATTTTCTAATTTCACTAAACATTTCATTAAGTTTCGTGGACATTTTATAAGACATGGATCTTAGGCTCATTTTGTAAACATAAATAACTGATTTAGATGCGCAAACTGGGTGCCGTTGCGGAGATGTAGGCTCCATGTTCGGTGCAGGTTCGGCTTCTTGTCGTTCATCCTCGGATGCGGCATCGTGTGCGCTGTTTGCCGCGCGCACCTTTCCGCTCGTTCGGACGCGTCAAGTAAAAACAAGGCTCGAAAGTCTAGGAAAACGAAATGAACAGGATTGTTGCAGGGTTCATTGTAGAAGACATGCTTCCCCTGTCGACCATTAATTCCCCAGGTTTAGAAAAATACATTTTAAATTAGGATTAAGAATTTTATGGGATAAAGTGACCTTTATTTTATTATTTTTCATTGACATCTTTTATTTTTTTTAAATTATTATTATTACCATGAGTCGAATAAAAAGCTGGTTTTGTTCTCAGGAGAAGAGTTTTATTCTCCCAGCCTGTTTTGAAACTTCTGTGATAAACACCATTTTAAAATTTTGAATTTTGAACCCCATTTTGTTTGTGAATTTTACAGTGCGGCATATTTATTTGTGCAGACAGGGATATTGTTCTTTCATGTCATTTTGTATACATTTTTACAATAAAATGATGATAGGGCAAAAACTGATATGATGTTTGTCCATGTAGGCTACACGGTAAATTAAGAAACAGGAAAGTAAAGTAATAAGTAGTGAAGTTATTTTTCCAACGCAGTAACTTGTAAAGTAATCTCATTACAATTTACAGAAGTAACTAGTAACTAATTACTTTTTTGAGTAACTACCCCAACACTGTATAAGACTATACCAATATTGGAACTATAGCCATTTTATTCTTTTTTTTTAATTTAAGAATTATGTTTAAGTTTAAAAACAGACAGAATGGTTTAGTCAAAAAAGAAAAAAATCATTCATAGTGCTATACTGCCCTCTTCTGTTCAAAATTAGGTAGAACTATTGGATCAATATCCACACATTAATACAGTTGGCAGTACAGTATAATAGGTAATACAGTAGGATTGGGGCCTTAAAAATCACTAACTTAAAAAGAGAAATTAACGGACGTGCACACAAGACCAGGCTTGGGAGGGTTACTTTAAAAATGTATTCCGATACAGTTACAAATTATTTCATAAAAAAGGGTCCCACTTTATATTAAATGGCTTTAAGTACTATATACTTTTTCAAAAAGTAACTACAATCTGATTACTACTTTTTTTGATGTAACTCACTAGATTTTTGTATCCTGATTACATAATGCCGTTGCATGTATTCTGTTGCTCCCACAAGACATTAGTCTGAATATTTTCCTGTATGAACAAAAAGGAGTTTCCATTGTTCGCACACAAACACACATTCGATCGCGCCTCTCTCGTGACTGTGTGTGCGTGTCATGTGTTCTAGGCTGTGTGCATGCACTTCTGAAGCTGCTCAGAAAATAATAAAATGCCATGCGGAGGACTAACGCAAAATGTGTGAGAAAATCCATTTGATTGTAGTTTAAGTGAGAAATAATTTCAGTGCTCTGGTCAATAGCTGTAGAGTGAAAACTGGTGAGTGCAGTATACAGCTTTCACAGAAAGAGAATGATGTGAGCACGTACGATTGGCAGTGAGTCCTGTGTGTGGACAAAATAGCTCAATAAGAGTAATAAAATACATGTGAAAAAAATCACATCATAATGTTTTAAAGAAGAGTGGTTTGATTAAAGTGGTGTAAATATACCCGATCCGGCAAAGATGGCAGTATCGGAGCTGATACCGATCCTGAGTATCGGATCGGCGCATTCCTAAATACTATAATGTAAACACAGTACAGATGTAGACCTGGATGTACACCTGACCTTTCAGAAGGTTGCTCACGCATACTTTGTGGTTAAAATGTGCCCTCAATGTGCACTTTTGCAGAGCCTTCACTGATGCAAGCTCTTCAGCACACTTCTTTTTGACAGTCAAAGCGGGGGTTATGTTTTTGCATGTCAAGTAGAATAACCCTAAAAGCACCAAGGTGGCGGTGCCACCGGCTATATATATATATATATATATATATATATATATATATATATATATATATATATATATAAATATAGCTGCGAGCAGCGATTGCGGGCCAAAGCCGGCGGTACCGCCATCCCGGTGCCTTTAGGTAACTAAAGGCACCGGGGTTGCGGTGCCACCGGCTTGGGCCCGCAATCGCTGCTCGCAGCTATATTTATTATTATTATTATTATTATTATTATTATTTATACGACTATTTGGGCACTTTTGGGGCCCTTAACGTGCTCGAAAACTCTTGAAACTTTGCACACGGGTCAGAACCCGCCGCCATTAGGGCCGGGCTGAAGATGGTACCCGGGCGTGGCAGGGGGGCTCGACAGCGCCACCTGGAAAGGTGTCCGAACACTTGATCCATAAATCAAACACGCTTGTATGTACTAATATGAAACTCGGTACACATGTTGATCTCATCATTTCATATATACGTCGCACTTTTACTTTTTACCCCAGCCCAACAGGAAGTCGGTTATTTAAGGTTCTTTGTAAAACACTTGCAATGGAATTTTTAATACTCCTCCTAGAGCTCTTATCCAAATTCTACGAAACTCAGTCAGCGTGAAGTCAAGACATTGAGGATGAAAGTTTGCGAGGGGATTTTTGATATCTCGAACGGTTTGGCCGTGGCGAGGAAATGAAATCATGGCAAAAAATGTGAAACAGGAAGTGTGTCATAACTTCAGCATAAATCAACCGATCGTGATGAAACTTCAGGAGTGTGTTCGCTGTAAGAGGACGATCACATGGATGTGACTATTGTGTGTCAAAGTTATAGCGCCACCAACTGGCAGCAGAAAGTGTGTCATTTTCAAAATGCTTTGAAATCACCCTCTTATTTTAATCCAATTTGCTTCAAACTTCATCTGTATAATGTAAACATACGGCAGATGTAGACCTGTGAATGGATTCTTGATATCTTTGAAACTGTTGCCGTGGCGACGCATCAAACTTTCCAATTCTTTTAGGATGCTTTTGAGACCCTTAGCATGCTTCAAATTGCATGAAACTCATCAGACACATCACATTTAATAGCCAGTAGACATGTGCAAAGTTTCAGAAACGGGCGTGGTGAGGGCTCAGTAGCGCCACCTTTTGACAAAAGTGGGGTTGTTAGTTTTATCTACAGTTACAAAAATCAGTATGTATATTGTACTCCTCAAGCCGGACAACTTTCTAATTCACACTCAATAGCTAGGACCCACAGAAAGTCAGATATTTTAGTTTGAATGTAGTCATACTCCCTCTGAGCATATGTCTGAGCCTTTGCCTGTCTCTCTCTCTGTGTGTGTGTGTGTGTGTGTGTGTGTGTGTGTGTGTGTGTGTGTGTGTGTGTGTTAGCAGGGGGAGGGGGCTTAATTAACCATTTAACTGCTGTGTGTCTGGCCAGCATAAATAAAATACATTTCTTAAGCCTGGGATTTTTTAAATAAGTTTTTATTTTATTTTTTTATAAGTGAAGGCACATAGCCAGTTTAATTGTAGTGCATTGACAATAGTTTTATATAATTAGTTCATTAATTAAATTAACTTGGTCCATTAACTTGGTCTGAAAATTGGGTCCATAAATCAAACACACTTGCATATAATAATATTAAACTCGGTACACTTATAGATCTCATTAGCCCAAGCAACTTTAAGCCAGCAAAACAGGAAGTCGGTTGTTTCAGTCTGTATGTGAATATTTTGCAAAACCAGCCTTTACATTTTTATTTCCCCCCTCTTAAGTAATTTTTAATTATTCCCACACCAAACTTCTTCAAAATTATGAAAATATATTAAAGATACTAAGGCATGTACTGGCCATCGGGACTACCGGGAGATTCCTGGTGGGCCGCGGTCTGGTTGGGCCGGCGGCCCGGCGCGTTATGTATTTTGTTTTTAAATCATTATTAATTGTAAATATATTCTATCGTAAGTATATTGTTATATTGTCCAATTCAGGACTTATGCGTCTCTCTCAAGAAGCCGCATGAAGCTGACGCGAGCTGCGAGACTGACAGGTCTGACTGTCTGACACTGGCCAATCGGAATCAAGTTCAGATTCTAGACTTGAGAAGCGGCCGCTTACACCGTGTCCTAACTACACACGACGCCGCGACACGCGATAAAAGGTATCTTTTCCTTGTTATAAAATCAGAGTTTTTGTCCTAACCATACGCGACGGCGACATGCGAAGCTTCTAATTTAGAAACGGTTCCTATTTCTGCGACGTCGCGGCTGACAGAATGAAGAAATTACACTGGTTATGAGTACACATTATTTATTTTTAGTTAAAAATAGGTCACTGTGCCACAAGCCATAACGGATAATTTACCTCAGATTTTGAAAGCATTATAGTGTTCAAAATGAATTATGCAAACATACGACTGTACTTCATAACAACGACAATAACTGGCAGATGCCACCAAATGTGTTAAAATAAATGAATTATTTGCTGGACTTAAGTGAAAAGGAAAGCCATTTAATGACCATAGCACATAGTTGGTGTGAAAAAAGGAGTATTTTGCATATAGGCTAAATATGCACATACATATTTTTTCGATTTGTATCCCTGAAAGTGCCTGGCAGAAGCCTACTGTCTGTGTCATAAATGTGAACATAATATTTTCTACTGTCTGTGTCATAAATGTGAACATAAACTATATTTCATGAGGTGAAACATCACTGCCAGGAGCTACAGAATAGGGGAGCGCGGGGATAAATGTAGGCCTAACGCGGGGTTAAATGTAACACGGACATTTTTACATAGTTTGTCAGTATCTAGCCGGCTGTCTTTCCGCTCTTTTTCTCTTGCTGCCAGAAGACGGTCTCCCGCGAATTTGCGGAACGTTTTGATTATATTTCGTGAAGATAATGGACAAAGAGTGTTTTGACATCATGAAAGTAAATTTTTTTATCGTAGATTTTTTTCTGTTTCCGGGTTGGATGTATACGCGTCCAAATCTAACTTTATATTGCCTTAATCACTGTCTTGTTGGCTCAAACACAGCACCGTTTTGAAACATGTCAGTAATTCCTAGCGACTGTTAGCTAGGTTTAAAGGCTATGTAATACACAGCAGTGTTCCAACTGCTGCCACAATGATAATCAAATGAAAACGGAGCCACACAACTTTTCAGGTTTGAGTATACATTTAACTTTGTTGGACTTTCACAAACAATGTTGTAATTTAAAATGTTTAAAATTTAGTGCACTATGAATGATAGCTTATTTATTTATTAAAAATATGGCCTGTTTTTAATGTAATAAACCATTTAATATTTTATCCTAAGCTCATTTGTATTATTATTAATGTTATTATTATTAATAATAATAATTGTACATGCAGCTGCCACACAAATCTAATTTAATTGCAATTACAATATTTATATGTTTATTTTATTTTATTTATTATTATTTATTGCAAAACCGTGCAGCCCTTTTCTACGTCTCTAGCTATGATATTGATCCATAACAAAAGGATGATTGGATGAGGAATTAAAAATGTTATTATTCACCATTTATTTTCTATAAGACCAGTGTTGGGGGTAACGAGTTACAAACGAGTTTGGGTAAGTAAAGTAACGCATTACACTAAAAATATTGGTAACTACACTACTTTACTATACTAAAGAAACGCGCTTTCCTGCGTTACCCAAGCCGTGTTTGCCTGTGTGGAGAGTTCCGTCTAGTGGTGCGTGCGCGCCGTTGCCATAGAGACCGATTTGAGTGAGAGAGAGAGGGAAGTGGAGAGAGAGAGACGGGTTTCAACAAATGGCAATATTCACATTACTTTCAGTTTATTGCTCGAAAGCACAAAAATATTTGAGTGAAATGTAGGCTATAGTAAATCCTAAGATTATTATTTGTGACATTCGAACAAAATATGTGGATATAAAAACATGTATATAGGCTAGGCTAAAGAACTAAATGAACGATCTCTATTTTCTAATTTCACTAAACATTTCATTAAGTTTCGTGGACATTTTATAAAACATGGATCTTGGCTCATTTTGTAAACATAAATAACTGATTTAGATGCGCAAACTGGGTGCCGTTGCGGAGATGTAGGCTCCATGTTCGGTGCAGGTTCGGCTTCTTGTCGTTCATCCTCGGATGCGGCATCGCGTGCGCTGTTTGCCGCGCGCACCTTTCCGCTCGTTCGGACGCGTCAAGTAAAAACAAGGCTCGAAAGTCTTGGAAAACGAAATGAACAGGATTGTTGCAGGGTTCATTGTAGAAGACATGCTTCCCCTGTCGACCATTAATTCCCCAGGTTTAGAAAAATACATTTTAAATTAGGATTAAGAATTTTATGGGATAAAGTGACCTTTATTTTATTATTTTTCATTGACATCTTTTATTTTTTTTAAATTATTATTATTACCATGAGCCGAATAAAAAGCTGGTTTTGTTCTCAGGAGAAGAGTTTTATTCTCCCAGCCTGTTTTGAAACTTCTGTGATAAACACCATTTTAAAATTTTGAATTTTGAACCCCATTTTGTTTGTGAATTTTACAGTGCGGCATATTTATTTGTGCAGACAGGGATATTGTTCTTTCATGTCATTTTGTATACATTTTTACAATAAAGTGATGATAGGGCAAAAACTGATATGATGTTTGTCCATGTAGGCTACACGGTAAATTAAGAAACGGGAAAGTAAAGTAATAAGTAGTGAAGTTATTCTTCCAACGCAGTAACTAGTAAAGTAATCTCATTACAATTTACAGAAGTAACTAGTAACTAATTACTTTTTTGAGTAACTACCCCAACACTGTATAAGACTATACCAATATTGGAACTATAGCCATTTTATTCCTTTTTTTAATTTAAGAATTATGTTTAAGTTTAAAAACAGAAAGAATGGTTTAGTCAAAAAAGAAAAAGATCATTCATAGTGCTATACTGCCCTCTTGTGTTCAAAATTAGGTAGAACTTTTGGATCAATATCCACACATTAATACAGTTGGCAATACAGTATAATAGGTAATACAGTAGGATTGGGGCCTTAAAAATCGCTAACTTAAAAAGTGAAATTAACGGACGTGCACACAAGACCAGGCTTGGGAGGGTTACTTTAAAAATGTATTCCGATACAGTTACAAATTATTTCATAAAAAAAGGGTCCCACTTTATATTAAATGGCTTTAAGTACTATATACTTTTTCAAAAAGTAACTACAATCTGATTACTACTTTTTTTGATGTAACTCACTAGATTTTTGTATCCTGATTACATAATGCCGTTGCATGTATTCTGTTGCTCCCACAAGACATTAGTCTGAATATTTTCCTGTATGAACAAAAAGGAGTTTCCATTGTTCGCACACAAACACACATTCGATCGCGCCTCTCTCGTGACTGTGTGTGCGCGTCATGTGTTCTAGGCTGTGTGCATGCACTTCTGAAGCTGCGCAGAAAATAATAAAATGCCATGCGGAGGACTAACGCAAAATGTGTGAGAAAATCCATTTGATTGTAGTTTAAGTGAGAAATAATTTCAGTGCTCTGGTCAATAGCTGTAGAGTGAAAACTGGTGAGTGCAGTATACAGCTTTCACAGAAAGAGAATGATGTGAGCACGTACGATTGGCAGTGATTCCTGTGTGTGGACAAAATAGCTCAATAAGAGTAATAAAATACATGGGTCAATGACGTGACGCTTGCTTTTTCTGTCCGACTGAATTTTTTACCAATTAATAAACATTAAAATTAATAAATTTATAACATGTATGTCTACCACTTCCCTTATACATATGCCCACTCTTATTTCTTTAAAAATAATTGGTTTATTGGCATTTTCTGCCATCTGAAGTGTGAAAACATCATGTGGGGCGACCGTCCGGCCTTGAAATCTGTTTGGACAACTGGTTTTAAATCAAACTAAAATAATTTAAATATAATCCTTACCCTATTTGGCATAATTTTAAACTTGTTTTCCATTGATTGACAAAGTTATGAAACATTTGCACACACATTTCAATCATAACAAACTAACAAATCTTGTCCGAAGATGTTCATTGTCTGAAATATCATCTGGGGCGACCATCAAGAAAATACAAATAAGGGACTTATATTTTGATAATCATCTCAAAGAGGATGTTGCATCAGCCAGCCTCATGGTGAGGGTCCCACAGAGACAACTAGCAGGTGAGTAGTCACTCTCATTTTTACAAACAAATCCTCTTTAAGACTGCTGCAGTGTATACGTCACATTTTGATATCATGTGGGGCGACCAACCTACAACTGTAAATTATAAGTTTTACACGCAAATCTTTATTTTTAAATTTTTAAATAGTAAATTTGTCAGTGATATGTGGTGAGAAGAAGCTAGCTTGGGTTCTATAGCTAAGCATTAGGCTGTCATACTTGATTAAACTTGAAAATATCATGTGGGGCGACCAAGCATCATGTGGGGTGACCGCCACTGATTGCTTAAGTGATAGAAAACACATATTATTTATTTGTAGTTTCTGTATGCAAATGTTTTCATTCATTTTATGCATTTAGTTGTTTTAAATAACTTTCTACATTTCACCACATATTTTTTCTAAATTTCAATAATTTCCATCCTACTTCAGAGAGGACTAAGCTTACTTCTTTTTGATTATTATGTTTTTTATCAGAGAAATGTGTGAATATTAAGCATTCATTCTACTTTTTCCTTCTTTTTTCTAACTCTGTGTATGTTTAAATATACTTTTTTTCTAGATGGCCCCACTAACAAGCAAAGAAAAGACTGCTCGCTACAGGCAGCGGAAAATGCTGTTCAATGTGTCTGCAGAATGCTGCTATGTTCAATTGTTAAATGAAAATAGTAATGAAAATGCAAACATTGTATGCTTAAGTGATTAATGAAATGAAAAGGAAAAAGGAAAATGCTGTTCAATGTTATGTCCAAGCGTTTAATGCATTAGTATTGATAGTATTTTAATATGATGGTTATGTGTCAAATGAAATAGTGAGGAAACTGTTAATGTTATGAAATGTGTCAAATGAAATGGATATGCTGATTCTTCATACAATTTCATTAAATATGCTGATTCTTCATAAAATTTCATTAAATGTGTTTTAAATATCAAAATCATTGAATAGTCTTAATTGCCTGCTGTTTTTCATCATGTGGGGCGACCAATTGTCATGTGGGGTAACCAACCATATTCAATTCTGCAGTAAATTCAAAAAATTACGTCTGTCCATTTTGGTTGAAATATAATTCACTGGTATAACATCAATAAGTGGATACTATATGTACGCATTTTAAATCAGTTTTATGGATTATATGAGTAAAAAAAATATGTAATTGCTTTATGAGGGTGAGACTGCCATTATAGATATAAATGTATTTAACATCATTTGGAATAAATGAAAGGACTCATGAGTATAACTTTCTTAAACAGTTCAATTAATTAATGATACTTCTTAAAATATAACTTATGTAAAGGAAATCTATTAATTTTAAGATAAAGTACGGTCGCCCCAAATGACTTTTTTAAGGTCATTGCCCTATTCATTTGAGTTTAAAAGCACTAAAATATCTTTGTTTGAAGTTTTCACACACATGCATGTGTAGACTACACTCCAAATGTTTAGAAAATAGACAAATATATTATTATTTCAAGTATTTTAAAAATGGGCCTCTCAAAGGCCTTATACGTCATTGACCCACATGTGAAAAAAATCACATCATAATGTTTTAAAGAAGAGTGGTTTGATTAAAGTGGTGTAAATATACCGGATCCGGCAAAGATGGCAGTATCGGAGCTGATACCGATCCTGAGTATCGGATCGGCGCATTCCTAAATACTATAATGTAAACACAGTACAGATGTAGACCTGGATGTACACCTGACCTTTCAGAAGGTTGCTCACGCATACTTTGTGGTTAAAATGTGCCCTCAATGTGCACTTTTGCAGAGCCTTCACTGATGCAAGCTCTTCAGCACACTTCTTTTTGACAGTCAAAGCGGGGGTTATGTTTTTGCATGTCAAGTAGAATAACCCTAAAAGCACCAAGGTGGCGGTGCCACCGGCTTTATATATATATATATATATATATATATATATATATATATATATATATATATATATATATATATATATATATATAGCTGCGAGCAGCGATTGCGGGCCAAAGCCGGCGGTACCGCCATCCCGGTGCCTTTAGGTAACTAAAGGCACCGGGGTTGCGGTGCCACCGGCTTGGGCCCGCAATCGCTGCTCGCAGCTATATTTATTATTATTTTTTTATTTATTTTTTTTTTTCCTAACGACTATCCGGGCACTTTTGGGGCCCTTAACATGCTCAAAAACTCTTGAAACTTTGCACACAGGTCAGAACCCGCCGCGGCCATCAGAGCCGGGCTGAAGCTGGTACCCGGGCGTGGCAGGGCGGCTCGTCAGCGCCCCCTGGAACAGGGTCTGAACACTTTGTCCATAAATCAAACACGCTTGCATGTAATAATATGAAACTCGGTACACATGTCAATCTCATCGTTTCATATATTCATCGCACTTTTACTTTTTACCCCAGCCCAACAGGAAGTCAGATATTTACGGTTGTTTTTAAAATGCTTGCAATGGAATTTAATGTACTCCTCCTAGAGCATTCATCCGCATGGAACGAAACTCGGTCAGCCTGAAGTCAAGACATAGACGATCAAAAATTGCGAGGGGATTTTTGATATCTCGAACGGTTTGGCTGTGGCGAGGAAACAAAATTATGGTGAGAAACGTGAAACAGGAAGTGTGTCCTAACTTCAGCATACATTAAACGTGCACTCTGTAATTTTTTTGGCCACCAGGGGTCACTCATTTCACATAATAACAAAGACGTACTTTGATGACGTCAGGAAAGAGCGTGGGCTCACGGGAATTGTTGTCGCTGTCAATGACAACCAGCTCAGCTCATGACATGACATGATCGTTTTTACAAAATATACGGATATACGGCATCTCTCTGTTAGCTTGTCAAGAAGCTTTAAATGCAACCCCAGTGTTTACCTGTGGCATGCTTCTCGGGTCATATCTTTCACCCGTACGTTTGAGCTTTACTGGGCTGTAGCAGCAGAAGGTGCAGGCAAAGGTAATCGTGGTTCATAACTATAATACAGACGAATATAAATATTTATATTACGCTCCTTCAATGAATGACCTATTTTAGAACATTTTTCGGGCACACTGGATTTTATAAGCACGTAAGATACTGCAGTCAAACGTTTGACTGGGTTAGCGTTATCCATCCACAATGTGCTAAAGGCTAAAGGGAATGTAGTGAGAGCTTGCGCCGCAGGTGAGGCGTTTATTTAGTAAGCATGAGCGCGCTAAAACGGGCACGTACATTCGCAACCTGACTCATTTGAGTATTCAATGTGCGCGGCTCGCTAACAGCAACAGTTGGCTGATTTGAATGAGACGACCGGAACGAGCAGCGCTATATGCGCGAGCAGCACCGGGGACAGTGCATCTCGTCTGAGTGAGCGCTCGTGAGCGGGCACGTGATTTACACGCATAAAAATACGTCTTACTTTTTTTTCTTCGTCATTTTCTATGCTTTCTTGGCGGTAGTCCAGTGTTTCCCTTTGTGTTTGGTGGTTTCGCCGGGTTCCGCAAGGAAGTTAGAGAAAATAGAGGAGTCAAAGGTTATATGATGCCATAGGCGGACGACGAAACGGAAATAAAGTAACGTCCCGTGTCTTCGAATTAAACTATAAATTTCTCCGTATTTGAAAGTTGGTGGAAACTGTCGGGATAATGTAAGTACACATCTAATAGAAATATATAACATAGATACATTTATTTTTGCTATTTTTAAAGCTGAAAAAGTACAGATTGTGGCTTTAACTGATCTTGATGAAACTTCAGGAGTGTGTTCGCCGTAAGAGGACGATCACATGGATGTGACTATTGTGTGTCAAAGTTATAGCGCCACCAACTGGCAGCAGGAAGTGTGTCACTTTCAAAATGCTTTGAAATCACCCTCTTATTTTAACCCGATTTGCTTCAAACTTCATCTGTATAATGTAAACATACGGCAGATGTAGACCTGTGAATGGATTCTTAATATCTTTGAAACTGTTGCCGTGGTGACGCATCAAACTTTACCATTCTTTTAGGATGCTTTTGAGACCCTTAGCATGCTTCAAATTGCATGAAACTCCTCAGACACATCACATTTATTAGCCAGTAGACATGTGCAAAGTTTCAGAAACGGGCGTGGTGAGGGCTCAGTAGCGCCACCTTTTGACAAAAGTTGGGTTGTTAGTTTTATCTACAGTTACAAAAATCAGTATGTACAGTATATTGTACTCCTCGAACTGGACAACTTTCTAATTGACACTCTTTAACTAGGACCCACAGAAAGTAAGATATGTTTGTTTGAATCTGGTCATGCTCCCTTTGAGCCTACATCTCTGTCTCTCTCTGTGTGTGTGTTAGTAGGGGGAGGGGCTTAACTTAACCATTTCAGTGCTGTGTGTTTTTTTCTGCTGTGTAATTTCTTAATACATTTCTTAAGCCTGGTATGTTTTAAATAAGTTTTTATTTTAATTTTTATAAGTGAAGGCATTATATAACCAGTTAAATTGTAGTGCATTGACAATAGTTTTATATAATTAGTTTATTAATTAAATTAACTTGGTCCATAAACTTGGTCCAGCTGCGAGACTGACAGGTCTGACTGTCTGACACTGGCCAATCGGAATCAAGAGCGGAGAAGCGGCCGCTCCCATAGGCAGTATAGTATCTCCCCGCCCTGTGGAGGCATTCCGCAGGTCTCGTGAAGTTTCTCGCCGGTCTCGTCTCTGAGACCCCTACACCTGGTATTAAAATGCGATCTGTATCCAGATAAGTTATCCGGATAATAAAAAAGAAATATCAATGCAAGGTATTACGTTGTGATCGGATTGTGATCGATTTGCCTGACCATCTGGAGGTAGTCTGGCTCGCATTGTGTTCGGATCTTTACGTGTAAACGCAATCTGGTTGTTGATATCACACATGTAGGCCTATATTTTACTCCTCCCAAAAATGCTAAAAAATAAACGAGTGAGAGCGTTTACAGGCTGTTATAGTCAGACATGACGGCGCTACTGCGACACGCATCACCACCGCAGATAAGCAGCAGCTGAGCGTCAAACCAACGTGCAAACATCGCAAATAAAAGTGAAAGTAAGTCAGAGACGCTTAATCATCTACACAATCATCTTCAAGTAAAGAAAGAAATGATCTCTTGACTCTTACAAGGGCTGTTGCCACTCTCTCTTATTGATGTCTATTGATGAAATTAGCTGATGATCAATAAAATGCATGCTAATATCTGTAATAAACAACCGACAAAATTACTGTATGATGGTGTAAATAAAGAATCAGTCCAGCATCGCCATGTCAGTGTGTATTGATTCATCATTGTCTCTTCATAGTTTGCAAGAGACATTTAATAAACTGAGCGTATTTGATAAACTGAGCGTAGCCTATTCATCTGTCAATATAACCTCATTCTTTTTAATGATCAGAAGAACGCGTATCGACTACCGTTACAGTACAATAACTACACACGACGCCGCGACACGCGATAAAAGGTATCTTTTCCATGTAAATCAGAGTTTTTGTCCTAACCAGACGCGACGGCGACATGCGAAGTTTCTAATTTAGAAACGGTTCCTATTTCTGCGATGTCGTGGCTGACAGAATGAAGAAATTACACTGGTTATGAGTACACATTATTTATTTTTAGTTAAAAATAGGTCACTGTGCCACAAGCCATAACGGATAATTTACCTCAGATTTTGAAAGCATGTAATATTATAGTGTTCAAAATGAATTCTATGCAAACATACGACTGTATTTCATAACAACGACAATAACTTGAGGCAGATGCCACCAAATGTGTTAAAATAAATGAATTATTTGCTGGACTTAAGTGAAAAGGATAGCCATTTAATGACCATAGCACATAGTTGATGTGAAAAAAGGAGTATTTTGCATATAAATATGCACATAAATACATATTTTTTCAATTTGTCTCCCTGAAAGTGCCTGGCAGAAGCCTATACTGTCTGTGTCATAAATGTGAACATAATATTATCTACTGTCTGTGTCATAAATGTGAACATAATATTGTAACAGAATATTCTTATGCTATATTATATAAACTATATTTCATGAGGTGAAACATCACTGCCAGGAGCTACAGAATATATATTTCTGTAGGTCCTCACCGTGATGTTGCACTTCATGAAATATATGTAGTATAGCCTAAGAATATTCTATTAAAATATTAAGTGGCACATAAATTCAGACCAGTTATTTACAATAAAGCCTTATAAAATCATTTCCATTCCCTTTGTTTATTATTTTAATAGTTTTTTTCTTGGTTTTGATAGTAAATAAAATCTAATCAGTAATTTTACATGCAGATTAATGCACGTATAGATTAATGCACGTGTGTGTGTGTTTGCATAGTGGGCCGGTCTGGATGAAGTGTCCAGGGCTGATTTTTTGTCCCAGTCCAGCCCTGAATGGCAATATTCACATTACTTTCAGTTTATTGCTCGAAAGTACAAAAATATTTGAGTGAAATGTAGGCTATAGTAAACCCTAAGATTATTATTTGTGACATTAGAACAAAATATGTGGATATAAAAACATGTATATAGGCTAAAGAACTAAATGAACGATCTCTATTTTCTAATTTCACGACGTCCACACAAGACCAGGCTTGGGAGGGTTACTTTAAAAAATGTATTCCGATACAGTTACAAATTATTTCATAAAAAAGGGTCCCACTTTATATTAATTGGCTTTAAGTACTTTATACTTTTTCAAAAAGTAACTACAATCTGATTACTTTTTTTGATGTAACTCACTGTAATAATATACAGTTACTGGATTTTTGTTTCCTGATTACATAATGCTGTTACATGTATTCTGTTGCTCCCACAAGACATTAGTCTGAATATTTTCCTGTATGAACAAAATGGAGTTTCCATTGTTCACACACAAACACACACAGAGTTCGATCGCGCCTCTCTCATGACTGTGTGCGTGTCATGTGTTCTAGGCTGTGTGCATGCACTTCTGAAGCTGCTCAGAAAATAATAAAATGCCATGCAGAGGACTAATGCAAAATGTGTGGGAAAATCCATTTGATTGTAGTTTAAGTGAGAAATAATTTCAGTGCTCTGGTCAATAGCTGTAGAGTGAAAACTGGTGAATGCAGTATACAGCTTTCACAGAAAGAGAATGATGTGAGCACGTACGATTGGCAGTGAATCTTTTATGCGGACAAAATAGCTCAATAAGAGTAACAAAATACATGTGGAAAAAATCACATCGTAATGTTTTAAAGAAGAGTGGTTTGATTAAAGTGGTGTAAATATACCCGATCCGGCAAAGATGGCAGTATCGGAGCTGATAACGATCCTGAGTATCGGATCGGCGCATCCCTACATACTATAATGTAAACACAGTACAGATGTAGACCTTGATGTACACCTGACCTTTCAGAAGGTTGCTCATGCATACTTTGTGGTTAAAATGTGCCCTCGATCCGCACTTTTGCAGAGCCTTCACTGCTGCAAGCTCTTCAGCACACTTCTTTTTGACAGTCAAAGCGGGGGTTACGTTTTTGCACGTCATGTAGAATAACCCTAAAAGCACCAAGGGTGCGGTGCCACCGGCTTTATATATATATATATATATATATATATATATATATATATATATATATATATATATATATGAATATAGCTGCGAGCAGCGATTGCGGGCCAAAGCCGGCGGTACCGCCATCCCGGTGCCTTTAGGTAACTAAAGGCACCGGGGTTGCGGTGCCACCGGCTTGGGCCCGCAATCGCTGCTCGCAGCTATATTTAGGGCCCAAGCCCTGAAAGGGCGAAGGCCCTATTGTTTTCCTTAGGATTATTATTATTATTAGGGCCCAAGCCCTGAAAGGGCGAAGGCCCTATTGTTTTCCTTAGGATTATTTTTTTTTTTTTTTTTTTTTTTTTTTTTCTAACGACTATCCGGGTACTTTTGGGGCCCTTAACATGCTCAAAAACTCTTGAAACTTTGCACACAGGTCAGAACCCGCGGCCATCAGAGCCGGGCTGAAGCTGGTACCCGGGCGTGGCAGGGCGGCTCGTCAGCGCCCCCTGGAACAGGGTCTGAACACTTTGTCCATAAATCAAACACGCTTGCATGTAATAATATGAAACTCGGTACACATGTCAATCTCATCGTTTCATATATTCATCGCACTTTTACTTTTTACCCCAGCCCAACAGGAAGTCAGATATTTACGGTTGTTTTTAAAATGCTTGCAATGGAATTTAATGTACTCCTCCTAGAGCATTCATCCGCATGGAACGAAACTCGGTCAGCCTGAAGTCAAGACATAGAAGATCAAAAATTGCGAGGGGATTTTTGATATCTCGAACGGTTTGGCTGTGGCGAGGAAACAAAATTATGGTGAGAAACGTGAAACAGGAAGTGTGTCCTAACTTCAGCATACATTAACTGATCTTGATGAAACTTCAGGAGTGTGTTCGCCGTAAGAGGACGATCACATGGATGTGACTATTGTGTGTCAAAGTTATAGCGCCACCAACTGGCAGCAGGAAGTGTGTCACTTTCAAAATGCTTTGAAATCACCCTCTTATTTTAACCCGATTTGCTTCAAACTTCATCTGTATAATGTAAATATACGGCAGATGTAGACCTGTGAATGGATTCTTAATATCTTTGAAACTGTTGCCGTGGTGACGCATCAAACTTTACCATTCTTTTAGGATGCTTTTGAGACCCTTAGCATGCTTCAAATTGCATGAAACTCCTCAGACACATCACATTTATTAGCCAGTAGACATGTGCAAAGTTTCAGAAACGGGCGTGGTGAGGGCTCAGTAGCGCCACCTTTTGACAAAAGTTGGGTTGTTAGTTTTATCTACAGTTACAAAAATCAGTATGTATATTGTACTCCTCGAGCCGGACAACTTTCTAATTGACACTCTTTAACTAGGACCCACAGAAAGTAAGATATGTTTGTTTGAATCTGGTCATGCACCCTTTGAGCCTACATCTCTGTCTCTCTCTGTGTGTGTGTGTTAGTAGGGGGAGGGGCTTAACTTAACCAATTCAGTGCTGTGTTTTTTTCTGCTGTGTAATTTCTTAATACATTTCTTAAGCCTGGTATGTTTTAAATAAGTTTTTATTTTAATTTTTATAAGTGAAGGCATAATATAACCAGTTAAATTGTAGTGCATTGACAATAGTTTTATATAATTAGTTTATTAATTAAATTAACTTGGTCCATAAACTTGGTCCAGCTGCGAGACTGACAGGTCTGACTGTCTGTTACTAGCCAATCGGAATCAAGAGCGGAGAAGCGGCCGCTCCCATAGGCAGTATAGTATCTCCCCGCCCTGTGGAGGCATTCCGCAGGTCTCGTCTCTGAGACCCCTACACCTGGTATTAAAATGCGATCTGTATCCAGATAAGTTATCCGGATAATAAAAAAGAAATATCAATGCAAGGTATTACGTTGTGATCGGATTGTGATCGATTTGCCTGACCATCTGGAGGTAGTCTGGCTCGCATTGTGTTCGGATCTTTACGTGTAAACGCAATCTGGTTGTTGATATCACACATGTATATTTTACTCCTCCCAAAAATGCTAAAAAATAAACGAGTGAGAGCGTTTACAGGCTGTTATAGTCAGACATGTCGGCGCTACTGCGACACGCATCACCACCGCAGATAAGCAGCAGCTGAGCGTCAAACCAACGTGCAAACATCGCAAATAAAAGTGAAAGTAAGTCAGAGACGCTTAATCATCTACACAATCATCTTCAAGTAAAGAAAGAAATGATCTCTTGACTCTTACAAGGGCTGTTGCCACTCTCTCTTATTGATGTCTATTGATGAAATTAGCTGATGATCAATAAAATGCATGCTAATATCTGTAATAAACAACCGACAAAATTACTGTATGATGGTGTAAATAAAGAATCAGTCCAGCATCGCCATGTCAGTGTGTATTGATTCATCATTGTCTCTTCATAGTTTGCAAGAGACATTTAATAAACTGAGCGTATTTGATAAACTGAGCGTAGCCTATTCATCTGTCAATATAACCTCATTCTTTTTAATGATCAGAAGAACGCGTATCGACTACCGTTACAGTACAATATGTCCTAACTACACACGACGCCGCGACACGCGATAAAAGGTATCTTTTCCATGTAAATCAGAGTTTTTGTCCTAACCAGACGCGACGGCGACATGCGAAGTTTTTTCTAATTTAGAAACGGTTCCTATTTCTGCGATGTCGCGGCTGACAGAATGAAGAAATTACACTGGTTATGAGTACACATTATTTATTTTTAGTTAAAAATAGGTCACTGTGCCACAAGCCATAACGGATAATTTAGGCCTACCTCAGATTTTGAAAGCATGTAATATTATAGTGTTCAAAATGAATTCTATGCAAACATACGACTGTATTTCATAACAACGACAATAACTTGAGGCAGATGCCACCAAATGTGTTAAAATAAATGAATTATTTGCTGTACTTAAGTGAAAAGGATAGCCATTTAACACCAGAACTCCCAAGGCGGTCATTTTGACCGTTTTTAAAATTTACAGTGTAATAACTTTGTTAAAATAAAATCAATGTGGCTGTAGGACTCTGACTTTTCCTAAATATGTGTATATTTTATTCTGGCACTGTTATTTTATTACAATCACAAAACACAAAACAGTTGCGTCCTATTTCTACCTAGAATGGCCATGGCGGTCATTTTGACCGCACGCATTATAAATATCATAAGTCCGCTAAATTTCCCGCGATCAACACGCACATATTGTAGAAGTGCACAAATGAGCAAGTTTCGCGTCCATCACGCAACTGGCAAGCGAATTTCGCTCCGACAACATGAAATCAAAAGCCACTCAACTGGTGCGAGAGTCGGGTAGGCGGTCCGGGACGAAGATGATGAAGGCAGTGCCAAGTAAGGAGAAACTGCAAAAATTAAATCAAGGAGTCATGTGCCAAATGTCACAAAGTAGTGTGAGGGACTGAAGCTGCACGCGAAGCGGTGTTTTCCTATGTGTGTGTGCGTAACGTCAGTGAATGAAGCAGGGGGTTTCCACCGTTCATATGAGCCCACATCTTTATTATCATCTATCGTAACATTGTAGATCTATTTATTTTTAGATTTCACATTGATTGTATTTGTATAACAGGGCTGTAGGCTACTGTATGAAGCTTTGACGTTTCCTAGATTTTTTGCATGTCTATTCACGTGGAGAGTGCGGTGAAAAAATATTTTTGACGCAAAACTTTCCTCGGCAGCACCTGTCGGGGAAATATTTTTGTATTGGCTTTATAATATGATATAATATTTTGCTTGTTTTAAGGGCGATGGCATTATAACATGACAACAGGAATTATAAGTGTCACTGGAAGACTTAAAGAGAAAGGTTCAAATGCAGATATGACATGACGAAAATGACGTTCAGTACAGCCAAATGAACGTTAAAGTTTGAACGGTCAGAATGACCTCTATGGTCGTTGTAGTAGTTATGGAATTCCGGTAGTTCTAGTGTTAATGACCATAGCACATAGTTGATGTGAAAAAAGGAGTATTTTGCATATAAATATGCACATAAATACATATTTTTTCAATTTGTCTCCCTGAAAGTGCCTGGCAGAAGCCTATACTGTCTGTGTCATAAATGTGAACATAATATTATCTACTGTCTGTGTCATAAATGTGAACATAATATTGTAACAGAATATTCTTATGCTATATTATATAAACTATATTTCATGAGGTGAAACATCACTGCCAGGAGCTACAGAATATATATTTCTGTAGGTCCTCACCGTGATGTTGCACTTCATGAAATATATGTAGTATAGCCTAAGAATATTCTATTAAAATATTAAGTGGCACATAAATTCAGACCAGTTATTTACAATAAAGCCTTATAAAATCATTTCCATTAGGGATGTCCCGATCCGATCAAGTGATCGGAAATCGGGCCCGATCACGTGGTTTCAGACTCGATCGGAATCGGATGTTACCTCCCGATCAGGACTCGGATACATGTATAAATATATTCTCAGTATTTTTAATACATCTATTTATGCGGTGGCACAGAGTGCCCCGGGTACACACTGACTGCGTGGTGTGTCCGTTTTTATTTCGGCTCCCATGTAAACAGGTAAGAGCTTGCAGGCTGCCTGAATGACGCGCGTCTCAGGCGCGCTCTAGCCGTGAGGAAAACGCGCGCATGCTATAGAACCGACGCCTATTTTTCACGCGACACGCAAGTTCAGTTAACTTGTTTGTTTATTAGCCAGGCACGACGTGCAAGCATTCAGAAACATAGCTTCAGAACAGCGCAACCAAAATAACAGACGAACTTCCTCAACCCGCCCCCCTCTCCCTATAGGCCAACCAGCAGCGTGCCCGGGGTTCCACATCGCTGATTGACAGCCACACAGCCATTGAAAGTCGCAACAATATGTTATTTTGTACACGAATACATATTAATAAATTCAGTTTTGACGGTTGAATGTCTAGGTTTTGACATAGTTTCAGATACAAATATAATTTGAAAATAAATAAATAATTATCAATTTTCAAATAGGCTATTGCACCTGTCATACAGAACAAAATATTCTGTGGTCTATTTTGCTGTCAATACTGCTGACAGTGTCTTTATCAGTATATTTATGCTTAACATTATAAAGTTAATGACAACAACATTGCCATAGCAAACTAGTCGCAGGACATCACAGCCAAGATAGCACAAATGATCGCAATGAGTGCTAGGCCTATTTGTTTTTATATTAGACTTTTTTTATATTTACTGTTGCACTAAAGTCCAAAAGTGAAGAATTTATATTTATTACCTGATTGTTCAAGCTACCTCACAGAAGTGATCTGTTTCTTGACAGAGTTGTCAAATGTTAAAATATTAAGGTGAATTAAATTAAATTTAAGGAAATCCTGGAATCTGGATCTGTTTTTTCGCTCTTCTTTATTCTATTTGGTATATATTTTAGAAGTATCGGATCGGGACTCGGTATCGGCAGATACTCAAAATCAAATGACTCGGACTCGGACTCGAGGGCAAAAAAACCTGATCGGGACATCCCTAATTTCCATTCCCTTTGTTTATTATTTTAATAGTTTTTTCTTGGTTTTGATAGTAAATAAAATCTAATCAGTAATTTTACATGCAGATTAATGCACGTATAGATTAATGCACGTGTGTGTGTGTTTGCATAGTGGGCCGGTCTGGATGAAATGTCCAGGGCTGATTTTTTGTCCCAGTCCAGCCCTGAATGGCAATATTCACATTACTTTCAGTTTATTGCTCGAAAGTACAAAAATATTTGAGTGAAATGTAGGCTATAGTAAACCCTAAGATTATTATTTGTGACATTAGAACAAAATATGTGGATATAAAAACATGTATATAGGCTAAAGAACTAAATGAACGATCTCTATTTTCTAATTTCACGACGTCCACACAAGACCAGGCTTGGGAGGGTTACTTTAAAAAATGTATTCCGATACAGTTACAAATTATTTCATAAAAAAGGGTCCCACTTTATATTAATTGGCTTTAAGTACTTTATACTTTTTCAAAAAGTAACTACAATCTGATTACTTTTTTTGATGTAACTCACTGTAATAATATACAGTTACTGGATTTTTGTTTCCTGATTACATAATGCTGTTACATGTATTCTGTTGCTCCCACAAGACATTAGTCTGAATATTTTCCTGTATGAACAAAATGGAGTTTCCATTGTTCACACACAAACACACACAGAGTTCGATCGCGCCTCTCTCATGACTGTGTGCGTGTCATGTGTTCTAGGCTGTGTGCATGCACTTCTGAAGCTGCTCAGAAAATAATAAAATGCCATGCAGAGGACTAATGCAAAATGTGTGGGAAAATCCATTTGATTGTAGTTTAAGTGAGAAATAATTTCAGTGCTCTGGTCAATAGCTGTAGAGTGAAAACTGGTGAATGCAGTATACAGCTTTCACAGAAAGAGAATGATGTGAGCACGTACGATTGGCAGTGAATCTTTTATGCGGACAAAATAGCTCAATAAGAGTAACAAAATACATGTGGAAAAAATCACATCGTAATGTTTTAAAGAAGAGTGGTTTGATTAAAGTGGTGTAAATATACCCGATCCGGCAAAGATGGCAGTATCGGAGCTGATAACGATCCTGAGTATCGGATCGGCGCATCCCTACATACTATAATGTAAACACAGTACAGATGTAGACCTTGATGTACACCTGACCTTTCAGAAGGTTGCTCATGCATACTTTGTGGTTAAAATGTGCCCTCGATCCGCACTTTTGCAGAGCCTTCACTGCTGCAAGCTCTTCAGCACACTTCTTTTTGACAGTCAAAGCGGGGGTTACGTTTTTGCACGTCATGTAGAATAACCCTAAAAGCACCAAGGGTGCGGTGCCACCGGCTTTATATATATATATATATATATATATATATATATATATATATATATATATAAATATAGCGGCTCGTCAGCGCCCCCTGGAACAGGGTCTGAACACTTTGTCCATAAATCAAACACGCTTGCATGTAATAATATGAAACTCGGTACACATGTCAATCTCATCGTTTCATATATTCATCGCACTTTTACTTTTTACCCCAGCCCAACAGGAAGTCAGATATTTAGGGCCCAAGCCCTGAAAGGGCGAAGGCCCTATTGTTTTCCTTAGGATTATTATTATTATTAGGGCCCAAGCCCTGAAAGGGCGAAGGCCCTATTGTTTTCCTTAGGATTATTATTTTTTTTTTTTTCTAACGACTATCCGGGCACTTTTGGGTCCCTTAACATGCTCAAAAACTCTTGAAACTTTGCACACGGGTCAGAACCCGCGGCCATCAGAGCCGGGCTGAAGCTGGTACCCGGGCGTGGCAGGGCGGCTCGTCAGCGCCCCCTGGAACAGGGTCTGAACAATTTGTCCATAAATCAAACACGCTTGCATGTAATAATATGAAACTCGGTACACATGTCAATCTCATCGTTTCATATATTCATCGCACTTTTACTTTTTACCCCAGCCCAACAGGAAGTCAGATATTTACGGTTGTTTTTAAAATGCTTGCAATGGAATTTAATGTACTCCTCCTAGAGCATTCATCCGCATGGAACGAAACTCGGTCAGCCTGAAGTCAAGACATAGACGATCAAAAATTGCGAGGGGATTTTTGATATCTCGAACGGTTTGGCTGTGGCGAGGAAACAAAATTATGGTGAGAAACGTGAAACAGGAAGTGTGTCCTAACTTCAGCATACATTAACTGATCTTGATGAAACTTCAGGAGTGTGTTCGCCGTAAGAGGACGATCACATGGATGTGACTATTGTGTGTCAAAGTTATAGCGCCACCAACTGGCAGCAGGAAGTGTGTCACTTTCAAAATGCTTTGAAATCACCCTCTTATTTTAACCCGATTTGCTTCAAACTTCATCTGTATAATGTAAACATACGGCAGATGTAGACCTGTGAATGGATTCTTAATATCTTTGAAACTGTTGCCGTGGTGACGCATCAAACTTTACCATTCTTTTAGGATGCTTTTGAGACCCTTAGCATGCTTCAAATTGCATGAAACTCCTCAGACACATCACATTTATTAGCCAGTAGACATGTGCAAAGTTTCAGAAACGGGCGTGGTGAGGGCTCAGTAGTGCCACCTTTTGACAAAAGTTGGGTTGTTAGTTTTATCTACAGTTACAAAAATCAGTATGTATATTGTACTCCTCGAGCCGGACAACTTTCTAATTGACACTCTTTAACTAGGACCCACAGAAAGTAAGATATGTTTGTTTGAATCTGGTCATGCTCCCTTTGAGCCTACATCTCTGTCTCTCTCTGTGTGTGTGTTAGTAGGGGGAGGGGCTTAACGTAACCATTTCAGTGCCGTGTGTTTTTTTCTGCTGTGTAATTTCTTAATACATTTCTTAAGCCTGGTATGTTTTAAATAAGTTTTTATTTTATTTTTTATAAGTGAAGGCATAATATAACCCGTTAAATTGTAGTGCATTGACAAAAGTTTTATATAATTAGTTTATTAATTAAATTAACTTGGTCCATAAACTTGGTCCAGCTGCGAGACTGACAGGTCTGACTGTCTGACACTGGCCAATCGGAATCAAGAGGGGAGAAGCGGCCGCTCCCATAGGCAGTATAGTATCTCCCCGCCCTGTGGAGGCATTCCGCCGGTCTCGTCTCTGAGACCCCTACACCTGGTATTAAAATGCGATCTGTATCCAGATAAGTTATCCGGATAATAAAAAAGAAATGTTAATGCAAGGTATTGCGTTGTGATCGGATTGTGATCGATTTGCCTGACCATCTGGAGGTAGTCTGGCTCGCATTGTGTTCGGATCTTTACGTGTAAACGCAATCTGGTTGTTCATATCACACCTGTATATTTTACTCCTCCCAAAAATGCTAAAAAATAAACGAGTGAGAGCGTTTACAGGCTATGTTATAGTCAGAGATGACGGCGCTACTGCGACACGCATCACCGCCGCAGATGAGCAGCAGCTGAGCGTCAAACCAACGTGCAAACATCGCAAATAAAAGTGAAAGTAAGTCATAGACGCTTAATCATCTACACAATCATCTTCAAGTAAAGAAATAAATGATCTCTTGACTCTTACAAGGGCTGTTGCCACTCTCTCTTATTGATGTCTATTGATGAAATTAGCTGATGATCAATAAAATGCATGCTAAAATCTGTAATAAACAACCGACAAAATTACTCTGTATGATGGTGTAAATAAAGAATCAGTCCAGCATCGCCATGTCAGTGTGTATTGATTCATCATTGTCTCTTCATAGTTTGCAAGAGACATTTAATAAACTGAGCGTATTTGATAAACTGAGCGTAGCCTATTCATCTGTCAATATAACCTCATTCTTTTTAATGATCAGAAGAACGCGTATCGACCACCGTTACAGTACAATATGTCCTAACTACACACGACGCCGCGACACGCGATAAAAGGTATCTTTTCCATGTAAATCAGAGTTTTTGTCCTAACCAGACGCGACGGCGACATGCGAAGTTTCTAATTTAGAAACGGTTCCTATTTCTGCGACGTCGCGGCTGACAGAATGAAGAAATTACACTGGTTATGAGTACACATTATTTATTTTTAGTTAAAAATAGGTCACTGTGCCACAAGCCATAACGGATAATTTAGCCTACCTCAGATTTTGAAAGCATTATAGTGTTCAAAATGAATTCTATGCAAACATACGACATTTCATAACAACGACAATAACTTGAGGCAGATGCCACCAAATGTGTTAAAATAAATGAATTATTTGCTGGACTTAAGTGAAAAGGATAGCCATTTAATGACCATAGCACATAGTTGATGTGAAAAAAGGAGTATTTTGCATATAAATATGCACATAAATACATACTTTTTCAATTTGTCTCCCTGAAAGTGCCTGGCAGAAGCCTATACTGTCTGTGTCATAAATGTGAACATAATATTATCTACTGTCTGTGTCATAAATGTGAACATAATATTGTAACATAATATTCTTATGCTATATTATATAAACTATATTTCATGAGGTGAAACATCACTGCCAGGAGTTACAGAATATATATTTCTGTAGGTCCTCACCGTGATGTTGCACTTCATGAAATATATATAGTATAGCCTAAGAATATTCTATTAGAATATTAAGTGGCACATAAATTCAGACCAGTTATTTACAATAAAGCCTTATAAAATCATTCCCATTCCCTTTGTTTATTATTTAATAGTTTTTTCTTGGTTTTGATAGTAAATAAAATCTAATCAGTAATTTTACATGCAGATTAATGCACGTATAGATTAATGCACGTGTGTGTGTGTGTGTTTGCATAGTGGGCCGGTCTGGATGAAGTGTCCAGGGCTGATTTTTTGTCCCAGTCCAGCCCTGAATGGCAATATTCACATTACTTTCAGTTTATTGCTCGAAAGTACAAAAATATTTGAGTGAAATGTAGGCTATAGTAAACCCTAAGATTATTATTTGTGACATTAGAACAAAATATGTGGATATAAAAACATGTATATAGGCTAAAGAACTAAATGAACGATATCTATTTTCTAATTTCACGACGTCCACACAAGACCAGGCTTGGGAGGGTTACTTTAAAAAATGTATTCTGATACAGTTACAAATTATTTCATAAAAAAGGGTCCCACTTTATATTAATTGGCTTTAAGTACTATATACTTTTTCAAAAAGTAACTGCAATCTGATTACTTTTTTTGATGTAACTCACTGTAACAAGATACAGTTACTGGATTTTTGTTTCCTGATTACATAATGCTGTTACATGTATTCTGTTGCTCCCACAAGACATTAGTCTGAATATTTTCCTGTATGAACAAAATGGAGTTTCCATTGTTCACACACAAACACACACAGAGTTCGATCGCGCCTCTCTCGTGACTGTGTGTGCGTGTCATGTGTTCTAGGCTGTGTGCATGCACTTCTGAAGCTGCTCAGAAAATAATAAAATGCCATGCAGAGGACTAATGCAAAATGTGTGGGAAAATCCATTTGATTGTAGTTTAAGTGAGAAATAATTTCAGTGCTCTGGTCAACAGCTGTAGAGTGAAAACTGGTGAATGCAGTATACAGCTTTCACAGAAAGAAAATGATGTGAGCACGTACGATTGGCAGTGAATCCTTTATGCGGACAAAATAGCTCAATAAGAGTAACAAAATACATGTGGAAAAAATCACATCGTAATGTTTTAAAGAAGAGTGGTTTGATTAAAGTGGTGTAAATATACCCGATCCGGCAAAGATGGCAGTATCGGAGCTGATAACGATCCTGAGTATCGGATCGGCGCATCCCTACATACTATAATGTAAACAAAGTACAGATGTAGACCTTGATGTACACCTGACCTTTCAGAAGGTTGCTCACGCATACTTTGTGGTTAAAATGTGCCCTCGATCCGCACTTTTGCAGAGCCTTCACTGCTGCAAGCTCTTCAGCACACTTCTTTTTGACAGTCAAAGCGGGGGTTACGTTTTTGCACGTCATGTAGAATAACCCTAAAAGCACCAAGGTGGCGGTGCCACCGGCTAAATATATATATATATATATATATATATATATATATATATATATATAAATATAGCTGCGAGCAGCGATTGCGGGCCAAAGCCGGCGGTACCGCCATCCCGGTGCCTTTAGGTAACTAAAGGCACCGGGGTTGCGGTGCCACCGGCTTGGGCCCGCAATCGCTGCTCGCAGCTATATTTACGGTTGTTTTTAAAATGCTTCCAATGGAATTTAATGTACTCCTCCTAGAGCATTCATCCGCATGGAACGAAACTCGGTCAGCCTGAAGTCAAGACATAGACGATCAAAAATTGCGAGGGGATTTTTGATATCTCGAACGGTTTGGCTGTGGCGAGGAAACAAAATTATGGTGAGAAACGTGAAACAGGAAGTGTGTCCTAACTTCAGCATACATTAACTGATCTTGATGAAACTTCAGGAGTGTGTTCGCCGTAAGAGGACGATCACATGGATGTGACTATTGTGTGTCAAAGTTATAGCGCCACCAACTGGCAGCAGGAAGTGTGTCACTTTCAAAATGCTTTGAAATCACCCTCTTATTTTAACCCGATTTGCTTCAAACTTCATCTGTATAATGTAAACATACGGCAGATGTAGACCTGTGAATGGATTCTTAATATCTTTGAAACTGTTGCCGTGGTGACGCATCAAACTTTACCATTCTTTTAGGATGCTTTTGAGACCCTTAGCATGCTTCAAATTGCATGAAACTCCTCAGACACATCACATTTATTAGCCAGTAGACATGTGCAAAGTTTCAGAAACGGGCGTGGTGAGGGCTCAGTAGCGCCACCTTTTGACAAAAGTTGGGTTGTTAGTTTTATCTACAGTTACAAAAATCAGTATGTATATTGTACTCCTCGAGCCGGACAACTTTCTAATTGACACTCTTTAACTAGGACCCACAGAAAGTAAGATATGTTTGTTTGAATCTGGTCATGCTCCCTTTGAGCCTACATCTCTGTCTCTCTCTGTGTGTGTGTTAGTAGGGGGAGGGGCTTAACTTAACCATTTCAGTGCTGTGTGTTTTTTTCTGCTGTGTAATTTCTTAATACATTTCTTAAGCCTGGTATGTTTTAAATAAGTTTTTATTTTAATTTTTATAAGTGAAGGCATAATATAACCAGTTAAATTGTAGTGCATTGACAATAGTTTTATATAATTAGTTTATTAATTAAATTAACTTGGTCCATAAACTTGGTCCAGCTGCGAGACTGACAGGTCTGACTGTCTGACACTGGCCAATCGGAATCAAGAGCGGAGAAGCGGCCGCTCCCATAGGCAGTATAGTATCTCCCCGCCCTGTGGAGGCATTCCGCTGGTCTCGTGAAGTTTCTCGCCGGTCTCGTCTCTGAGACCCCTACACCTGGTATTAAAATGCGATCTGTATCCAGATAAGTTATCCGGATAATAAAAAAGAAATATCAATGCAAGGTATTATGTTGTGATCGGATTGTGATCGATTTGCCTGACCATCTGGAGGTAGTCTGGCTCGCATTGTGTTCGGATCTTTACGTGTAAACGCAATCTGGTTGTTGATATCACACATGTATATTTTACTCCTCCCAAAAATGCTAAAAAATAAACGAGTGAGAGCGTTTACAGGCTGTTATAGTCAGAGATGACGGCGCTACTGCGACACGCATCACCACCGCAGATAAGCAGCAGCTGGGCGTCAAACCAACGTGCAAACATCGCAAATAAAAGTGAAAGTAAGTCAGAGACGCTTAATCATCTACACAATCATCTTCAAGTAAAGAAAGAAATGATCTCTTGACTCTTACAAGGGCTGTTGCCACTCTCTCTTATTGATGTCTATTGATGAAATTAGCTGATGATCAATAAAATGCATGCTAATATCTGTAATAAACAACCGACAAAATTACTGTATGATGGTGTAAATAAAGAATCAGTCCAGCATCGCCATGTCAGTGTGTATTGATTCATCATTGTCTCTTCATAGTTTGCAAGAGACATTTAATAAACTGAGCGTATTTGATAAACTGAGCGTAGCCTATTCATCTGTCAATATAACCTCATTCTTTTTAATGATCAGAAGAACGCGTATCGACTACCGTTACAGTACGTCCTAACTCACGACGCCGCGACACGCGATAAAAGGTATCTTTTCCATGTAAATCAGAGTTTTTGTCCTAACCAGACGCGACGGCGACATGCGAAGTTTCTAATTTAGAAACGGTTCCTATTTCTGCGATGTTGCGGCTGACAGAATGAAGAAATTACACTGGTTATGAGTACACATTATTTATTTTTAGTTAAAAATAGGTCACTGTGCCACAAGCCATAACGGATAATTTACCTCAGATTTTGAAAGCATGTAATATTATAGTGTTCAAAATGAATTCTATGCAAACATACGACTGTATTTCATAACAACGACAATAACTTGAGGCAGATGCCACCAAATGTGTTAAAATAAATGAATTATTTGCTGGACTTAAGTGAAAAGGATATAGCCATTTAATGACCATAGCACATAGTTGATGTGAAAAAAGGAGTATTTTGCATATAAATATGCACATAAATACATATTTTTTCAATTTGTCTCCCTGAAAGTGCCTGGCAGAAGCCTATACTGTCTGTGTCATAAATGTGAACATAATATTATCTACTGTCTGTGTCATAAATGTGAACATAATATTGTAACAGAATATTCTTATGCTATATTATATAAACTATATTTCATGAGGTGAAACATCACTGCCAGGAGCTACAGAATATATATTTCTGTAGGTCCTCACCGTGATGTTGCACTTCATGAAATATATGTAGTATAGCCTAAGAATATTCTATTAAAATATTAAGTGGCACATAAATTCAGACCAGTTATTTACAATAAAGCCTTATAAAATCATTTCCATTCCCTTTGTTTATTATTTTAATAGTTTTTTCTTGGTTTTGATAGTAAATAAAATCTAATCAGTAATTTTACATGCAGATTAATGCACGTATAGATTAATGCACGTGTGTGTGTGTTTGCATAGTGGGCCGGTCTGGATGAAGTGTCCAGGGCTGATTTTTTGTCCCAGTCCAGCCCTGAATGGCAATATTCACATTACTTTCAGTTTATTGCTCGAAAGTACAAAAATATTTGAGTGAAATGTAGGCTATAGTAAACCCTAAGATTATTATTTGTGACATTAGAACAAAATATGTGGATATAAAAACATGTATATAGGCTAAAGAACTAAATGAACGATCTCTATTTTCTAATTTCACGACGTCCACACAAGACCAGGCTTGGGAGGGTTACTTTAAAAAATGTATTCCGATACAGTTACAAATTATTTCATAAAAAAGGGTCCCACTTTATATTAATTGGCTTTAAGTACTTTATACTTTTTCAAAAAGTAACTACAATCTGATTACTTTTTTTGATGTAACTCACTGTAATAATATACAGTTACTGGATTTTTGTTTCCTGATTACATAATGCTGTTACATGTATTCTGTTGCTCCCACAAGACATTAGTCTGAATATTTTCCTGTATGAACAAAATGGAGTTTCCATTGTTCACACACAAACACACACAGAGTTCGATCGCGCCTCTCTCGTGACTGTGTGTGCGTGTCATGTGTTCTAGGCTGTGTGCATGCACTTCTGAAGCTGCTCAGAAAATAATAAAATGCCATGCAGAGGACTAATGCAAAATGTGTGGGAAAATCCATTTGATTGTAGTTTAAGTGAGAAATAATTTCAGTGCTCTGGTCAATAGCTGTAGAGTGAAAACTGGTGAATGCAGTATACAGCTTTCACAGAAAGAGAATGATGTGAGCACGTACGATTGGCAGTGAATCTTTTATGCGGACAAAATAGCTCAATAAGAGTAACAAAATACATGTGGAAAAAATCACATCGTAATGTTTTAAAGAAGAGTGGTTTGATTAAAGTGGTGTAAATATACCCGATCCGGCAAAGATGGCAGTATCGGAGCTGACAACGATCCTGAGTATCGGATCGGCGCATCCCTACATACTATAATGTAAACACAGTACAGATGTAGACCTTGATGTACACCTGACCTTTCAGAAGGTTGCTCATGCATACTTTGTGGTTAAAATGTGCCCTCGATCCGCACTTTTGCAGAGCCTTCACTGCTGCAAGCTCTTCAGCACACTTCTTTTTGACAGTCAAAGCGGGGGTTACTTTTTTGCACGTCATGTAGAATAACCCTAAAAGCACCAAGGGTGCGGTGCCACCGGCTTTATATATATATATATATATATATATATATATATAAATATAGCTGCGAGCAGCGATTGCGGGCCAAAGCCGGCGGTACCGCCATCCCGGTGCCTTTAGGTAACTAAAGGCACCGGGGTTGCGGTGCCACCGGCTTGGGCCCGCAATCGCTGCTCGCAGCTATATTTATTTATTTATTTATTTTTTTTTTTTCTAACGACTATCCGGGCACTTTTGGGGCCCTTAACATGCTCAAAAACTCTTGAAACTTTGCACACAGGTCAGAACCCGCGGCCATCAGAGCCGGGCTGAAGCTGGTACCCGGGCGTGGCAGGGCGGCTCGTCAGCGCCCCCTGGAACAGGGTCTGAACACTTTGTCCATAAATCAAACACGCTTGCATGTAATAATATGAAACTCGGTACACATGTCAATCTCATCGTTTCATATATTCATCGCACTTTTACTTTTTACCCCAGCCCAACAGGAAGTCAGATATTTACGGTTGTTTTTAAAATGCTTGCAATGGAATTTAATGTACTCGTCCTAGAGCATTCATCCGCATGGAACGAAACTCGGTCAGCCTGAAGTCAAGACATAGACGATCAAAAATTGCGAGGGGATTTTTGATATCTCGAACGGTTTGGCTGTGGCGAGGAAACAAAATTATGGTGAGAAACGTGAAACAGGAAGTGTGTCCTAACTTCAGCATACATTAACTGATCTTGATGAAACTTCAGGAGTGTGTTCGCCGTAAGAGGACGATCACATGGATGTGACTATTGTGTGTCAAAGTTATAGCGCCACCAACTGGCAGCAGGAAGTGTGTCACTTTCAAAATGCTTTGAAATCACCCTCTTATTTTAACCCGATTTGCTTCAAACTTCATCTGTATAATGTAAACATACGGCAGATGTAGATCTGTGAATGGATTCTTAATATCTTTGAAACTGTTGCCGTGGTGACGCATCAAACTTTACCATTCTTTTAGGATGCTTTTGAGACCCTTAGCATGCTTCAAATTGCATGAAACTCCTCAGACACATCACATTTATTAGCCAGTAGACATGTGCAAAGTTTCAGAAACGGGCGTGGTGAGGGCTCAGTAGCGCCACCTTTTGACAAAAGTTGGGTTGTTAGTTTTATCTACAGTTACAAAAATCAGTATGTATATTGTACTCCTCGAGCCGGACAACTTTCTAATTGACACTCTTTAACTAGGACCCACAGAAAGTAAGATATGTTTTTTTGAATCTGGTCATGCTCCCTTTGAGCCTACATCTCTGTCTCTCTCTGTGTGTGTGTTAGTAGGGGGAGGGGCTTAACTTAACCATTTCAGTGCTGTGTGTTTTTTTCTGCTGTGTAATTTCTTAATACATTTCTTAAGCCTGGTATGTTTTAAATAAGTTTTTATTTTAATTTTTATAAGTGAAGGCATTATATAACCAGTTAAATTGTAGTGCATTGACAATAGTTTTATATAATTAGTTTATTAATTAAATTAACTTGGTCCATAAACTTGGTCCAGCTGCGAGACTGACAGGTCTGACTGTCTGACACTGGCCAATCGGAATCAAGAGCGGAGAAGCGGCCGCTCCCATAGGCAGTATAGTATCTCCCCGCCCTGTGGAGGCATTCGCCGGTCTCGTGAAGTTTCTCGCCGGTCTCGTCTCTGAGACCCCTACACCTGGTATTAAAATGCGATCTGTATCCAGATAAGTTATCCGGATAATAAAAAAGAAATATCAATGCAAGGTATTACGTTGTGATCGGATTGTGATAGATTTGCCTGACCATCTGGAGGTAGTCTGGCTCGCATTGTGTTCGGATCTTTACGTGTAAACGCAATCTGGTTGTTGATATCACACATGTATATTTTACTCCTCCCAAAAATGCTAAAAAATAAACGAGTGAGAGCGTTTACAGGCTGTTATAGTCAGACATGACGGCGCTACTGCGACACGCATCACCGCCGCAGATGAGCAGCAGCTGAGCGTCAAACCAACGTGCAAACATCGCAAATAAAAGTGAAAGTAAGTCAGAGACGCTTAATCATCTACACAATCATCTTCAAGTAAAGAAAGAAATGATTTCTTGACTCTTACAAGGGCTGTTGCCACTCTCTCTTATTGATGTCTATTGATGAAATTAGCTGATGATCAATAAAATGCATGCTAATATCTGTAATAAACAACCGACAAAATTACTGTATGATGGTGTAAATAAAGAATCAGTCCAGCATCGCCATGTCAGTGTGTATTGATTCATCATTGTCTCTTCATAGTTTGCAAGAGACATTTAATAAACTGAGCGTATTTGATAAACTGAGCGTAGCCTATTCATCTGTCAATATAACCTCATTCTTTTTAATGATCAGAAGAACGCGTATCGACTACCGTTACAGTACAATAACTACACACGACGCCGCGACACGCGATAAAAGGTATCTTTTCCATGTAAATCAGAGTTTTTGTCCTAACCAGACGCGACGGCGACATGCGAAGTTTCTAATTTAGAAACGGTTCCTATTTCTGCGATGTCGCGGCTGACAGAATGAAGAAATTACACTGGTTATGAGTACACATTATTTATTTTTAGTTAAAAATAGGTCACTGTGCCACAAGCCATAACGGATAATTTACCTCAGATTTTGAAAGCATGTAATATTATAGTGTTCAAAATGAATTCTATGCAAACATACGACTGTATTTCATAACAACGACAATAACTTGAGGCAGATGCCACCAAATGTGTTAAAATAAATGAATTATTTGCTGGACTTAAGTGAAAAGGATAGCCATTTAATGACCATAGCACATAGTTGATGTGAAAAAAGGAGTATTTTGCATATAAATATGCACATAAATACATATTTTTTCAATTTGTCTCCCTGAAAGTGCCTGGCAGAAGCCTATACTGTCTGTGTCATAAATGTGAACATAATATTATCTACTGTCTGTGTCATAAATGTGAACATAATATTGTAACAGAATATTCTTATGCTATATTATATAAACTATATTTCATGAGGTGAAACATCACTGCCAGGAGCTACAGAATATATATTTCTGTAGGTCCTCACCGTGATGTTGCACTTCATGAAATATATGTAGTATAGCCTAAGAATATTCTATTAAAATATTAAGTGGCACATAAATTCAGACCAGTTATTTACAATAAAGCCTTATAAAATCATTTCCATTCCCTTTGTTTATTATTTTAATAGTTTTTTCTTGGTTTTGATAGTAAATAAAATCTAATCAGTAATTTTACATGCAGATTAATGCACGTATAGATTAATGCACGTGTGTGTGTGTTTGCATAGTGGGCCGGTCTGGATGAAGTGTCCAGGGCTGATTTTTTGTCCCAGTCCAGCCCTGAATGGCAATATTCACATTACTTTCAGTTTATTGCTCGAAAGTACAAAAATATTTGAGTGAAATGTAGGCTATAGTAAACCCTAAGATTATTATTTGTGACATTAGAACAAAATATGTGGATATAAAAACATGTATATAGGCTAAAGAACTAAATGAACGATCTCTATTTTCTAATTTCACGACGTCCACACAAGACCAGGCTTGGGAGGGTTACTTTAAAAAATGTATTCCGATACAGTTACAAATTATTTCATAAAAAAGGGTCCCACTTTATATTAAATGCCTTTAAGTACTTTATACTTTTTCAAAAAGTAACTACAATCTGATTACTTTTTTTGATGTAACTCACTGTAATAATATACAGTTACTGGATTTTTGTTTCCTGATTACATAATGCTGTTACATGTATTCTGTTGCTCCCACAAGACATTAGTCTGAATATTTTCCTGTATGAACAAAATGGAGTTTCCATTGTTCACACACAAACACACACAGAGTTCGATCGCGCCTCTCTCGTGACTGTGTTTGCGTGTCATGTGTTCTAGGCTGTGTGCATGCACTTCTGAAGCTGCTCAGAAAATAATAAAATGCCATGCAAAGGACTAATGCAAAATGTGTGGGAAAATCCATTTGATTGTAGTTTAAGTGAGAAATAATTTCAGTGCTCTGGTCAATAGCTGTAGAGTGAAAACTGGTGAATGCAGTATACAGCTTTCACAGAAAGAGAATGATGTGAGCACGTACGATTGGCAGTGAATCTTTTATGCGGACAAAATAGCTCAATAAGAGTAACAAAATACATGTGGAAAAAATCACGTCGTAATGTTTTAAAGAAGAGTGGTTTGATTAAAGTGGTGTAAATATACCCGATCCGGCAAAGATGGCAGTATCGGAGCTGATAACTAGGGATGTCCCGATCCGATCAAGTGATCGGAAATCGGGCCCGATCACGTGGTTTCAGACTCGATCGGAATCGGATGTTACCTCCCGATCAGGACTCGGATACATGTATAAATATATTCTCAGTATTTTTAACACATCTATTTATGCGGTGGCACAGAGTGCCCCGGGTACACACTGACTGCGTGGCGTGTCCGTTTTTATTTCGGCTCCCATGTAAACAGGTAAGAGCTTGCAGGCTGCCTGAATGACGCGCGTCTCAGGCGCGCTCGAGCAGTGAGGAAAACGCGCGCATGCTATAAATAGAACCGACGCCTATTTTTCACGCGACACGCAAGTTCAGTTAACTTGTTAGCCAGGCACAACGTGCAAGCATTCAGAAACATAGCTTCAGAACAGCGCAACCAAAATAACAGACGAACTTCCTCAACCCGCCCCCCTCTCCCCAGGCCAACCAGCAGCGTGCCCGGGGTTCCACATTGCTGATTGACAGCCACTGACAGTCGCTACAGTATGTTATTTTGTACACGAATACATGATATTAATAAATTCAGTTTTGACGGTTGAATGTCTAGGTTTTGACATAGTTTCAGATAGAAATATAATTTGAAAATAAATAAATAAATAATTATCAATTTTCAAATATTGCACCTGTCATACAGAACAAAATATTCTGTGGTCTATTTTGCTGTCAATACTGCTGACAGTGTCTTTATCAGTATATTTATGCTTAACATTATAAAGTTAATGACAACAACATTGCCATAGCAAACTAGCCGCAGGACATCACAGCCAAGATAGCACAAATGATCGCAATGAGTGCTAGGCCTATTTGTTTTTATATTAGACTTTTTTTATATTTACTGTTGCACTAAAGTCCAAAAGTGAAGAATTTATATTTATTACCTGATTGTTCAAGCTACCTCACAGAAGTGATCTGTTTCTTGACAGAGTTGTCAGATGTTAAAATAAGGTGAATTAAATTAAATTTAAGGAAATCCTGGAATCTGGATCTGTTTTTTCGCTCTTCTTTATTCTATTTGGTATATATTTTAGAAGTATCGGATCGGGACTCGGTATCGGCAGATACTCAAAATCAAATGACTCGGACTCGGACTCGAGGGCAAAAAAACCTGATCGGGACATCCCTACATGTAGGTACTAATATGTACATTTTAGGTAGGGATGTCCCGATCCGATCAAGTGATCGGAAATCGGGCCCGATCACGTGGTTTCAGACTCGATCGGAATCGGATGTTACCTCCCGATCAGGACTCGGATACATGTATAAATATATTCTCAGTATTTTTAACACATCTATTTATGCGGTGGCACAGAGTTCCCCGGGTACACACTGACTGCGTGGCGTGTCCGTTTTTATTTCGGCTCCCATGTAAACAGGTAAGAGCTTGCAGGCTGCCTGAATGACGCGCGTCTCAGGCGCGCTCGAGCAGTGAGGAAAACGCGCGCATGCTATAAATAGAACCGACGCCTATTTTTCACGCGACACGCAAGTTCAGTTAACTTGTTAGCCAGGCACAACGTGCAAGCATTCAGAAACACAGCTTCAGAACAGCGCAACCAAAATAACAGACGAACTTCCTCAACCCGCCCCCCTCTCCCCAGGCCAACCAGCAGCGTGCCCGGGGTTCCACATCGCTGATTGACAGCCACTGACAGTCGCTACAATATGTTATTTTGTACACGAATACATGATATTAATAAATTCAGTTTTGACGGTTGAATGTCTAGGTTTTGACATAGTTTCAGATAGAAATATAATTTGAAAATAAATAAATAAATAATTATCAATTTTCAAATATTGCACCTGTCATACAGAACAAAATATTCTGTGGTCTATTTTGCTGTCAATACTGCTGACAGTGTCTTTATCAGTATATTTATGCTTAACATTATAAAGTTAATGACAACAACATTGCCATAGCAAACTAGCCGCAGGACATCACAGCCAAGATAGCACAAATGATCGCAATGAGTGCTAGGCCTATTTGTTTTTATATTAGACTTTTTTTTTTATATTTACTGTTGCACTAAAGTCCAAAAGTGAAGAATTTATATTTATTACCTGATTGTTCAAGCTACCTCACAGAAGTGATCTGTTTCTTGACAGAGTTGTCAGATGTTAAAATAAGGTGAATTAAATTAAATTTAAGGAAATCCTGGAATCTGGATCTGTTTTTTCGCTCTTCTTTATTCTAGTTGGTATATATTTTAGAAGTATCGGATCGGGACTCGGTATCGGCAGATACTCAAAATCAAATGACTCGGACTCGGACTCGAGGGCAAAAAAACCTGATCGGGACATCCCTACTGATAACGATCCTGAGTATCGGATCGGCGCATCCCTACATACTATAATGTAAACACAGTACAGATGTAGACCTGGATGTACACCTGACCTTTCAGAAGGTTGCTCATGCATACTTTGTGGTTAAAATGTGCCCTCGATCCGCACTTTTGCAGAGCCTTCACTGCTGCAAGCTCTTCAGCACACTTCTTTTTGACAGTCAAAGCGGGGGTTACGTTTTTGCACGTCATGTAGAATAACCCTAAAAGCACCAAGGGTGCGGTGCCACCGGCTTTATATATATATATATATATATATATATAAATATAGCTGCGAGCAGCGATTGCGGGCCAAAGCCGGCGGTACCGCCATCCCGGTGCCTTTAGGTAACTAAAGGCACCAGGGTTGCGGTGCCACCGGCTTGGGCCCGCAATCGCTGCTCGCAGCTATATATTTTTTTTTTTTCTAACGACTATCCGGGCACTTTTGGGTCCCTTAACATGCTCAAAAACTCTTGAAACTTTGCACACAGGTCAGAACCCGCGGCCATCAGAGCCGGGCTGAAGCTGGTACCCGGGCGTGGCAGGGCGGCTCGTCAGCGCCCCCTGGAACAGGGTCTGAACACTTTGTCCATAAATCAAACACGCTTGCATGTAATAATATGAAACTCGGTACACATGTCAATCTCATCGTTTCATATATTCATCGCACTTTTACTTTTTACCCCAGCCCAACAGGAAGTCAAATATTTACGGTTGTTTTTAAAATGCTTGCAATGGAATTTAATGTACTCGTCCTAGAGCATTCATCCGCATGGAACGAAACTCGGTCAGCCTGAAGTCAAGACATAGACGATCAAAAATTGCGAGGGGATTTTTGATATCTCGAACGGTTTGGCTGTGGCGAGGAAACAAAATTATGGTGAGAAACGTGAAACAGGAAGTGTGTCCTAACTTCAGCATACATTAACTGATCTTGATGAAACTTCAGGAGTGTGTTCGCCGTAAGAGGACGATCACATGGATGTGACTATTGTGTGTCAAAGTTATAGCGCCACCAACTGGCAGCAGGAAGTGTGTCACTTTCAAAATGCTTTGAAATCACCCTCTTATTTTAACCCGATTTGCTTCAAACTTCATCTGTATAATGTAAACATACGGCAGATGTAGACCTGTGAATGGATTCTTAATATCTTTGAAACTGTTGCCGTGGTGACGCATCAAACTTTACCATTCTTTTAGGATGCTTTTGAGACCCTTAGCATGCTTCAAATTGCATGAAACTCCTCAGACACATCACATTTATTAGCCAGTAGACATGTGCAAAGTTTCAGAAACGGGCGTGGTGAGGGCTCAGTAGCGCCACCTTTTGACAAAAGTTGGGTTGTTAGTTTTATCTACAGTTACAAAAATCAGTATGTATATTGTACTCCTCGAGCCGGACAACTTTCTAATTGACACTCTTTAACTAGGACCCACAGAAAGTAAGATATGTTTGTTTGAATCTGGTCATGCTCCCTTTGAGCCTACATCTCTGTCTCTCTCTGTCTGTGTGTTAGTAGGGGGAGGGGCTTAACTTAACCATTTCAGTGCTGTGTGTTTTTTTCTGCTGTGTAATTTCTTAATACATTTCTTAAGCCTGGTATGTTTTAAATAAGTTTTTATTTTAATTTTTATAAGTGAAGGCATAATATAACCAGTTAAATTGTAGTGCATTGACAATAGTTTTATATAATTAGTTTATTAATTAAATTAACTTGGTCCATAAACTTGGTCCAGCTGCGAGACTGACAGGTCTGACTGTCTGACACTGGCCAATCGGAATCAAGAGCGGAGAAGCGGCCGCTCCCATAGGCAGTATAGTATCTCCCCGCCCTGTGGAGGCATTCCGCCGGTCTCGTGAAGTTTCTCGCCGGTCTCGTCTCTGAGACCCCTACACCTGGTATTAAAATGCGATCTGTATCCAGATAAGTTATCCGGATAATAAAAAAGAAATATCAATGCAAGGTATTACGTTGTGATCGGATTGTGATCGATTTGCCTGACCATCTGGAGGTAGTCTGGCTCGCATTGTGTTCGGATCTTTACGTGTAAACGCAATCTGGTTGTTGATATCACACATGTATATTTTACTCCTCCCAAAAATGCTAAAAAATAAACGAGTGAGAGCGTTTACAGGCTGTTATAGTCAGACATGTCGGCGCTACTGCGACACGCATCACCACCGCAGATAAGCAGCAGCTGAGCGTCAAACCAACGTGCAAACATCGCAAATCAAAGTGAAAGTAAGTAAGAGACGCTTAATCATCTACACAATCATCTTCAAGTAAAGAAAGAAATGATCTCTTGACTCTTACAAGGGCTGTTGCCACTCTCTCTTATTGATGTCTATTGATGAAATTAGCTGATGATCAATAAAATGCATGCTAATATCTGTAATAAACAACCGACAAAATTACTGTATGATGGTGTAAATAAAGAATCAGTCCAGCATCGCCATGTCAGTGTGTATTGATTCATCATTGTCTCTTCATAGTTTGCAAGAGACATTTAATAAACTGAGCGTATTTGATAAACTGAGCGTAGCCTATTCATCTGTCAATATAACCTCATTCTTTTTAATGATCAGAAGAACGCGTATCGACTACCGTTACAGTACAATATGTCCTAACTACACACGACGCCGCGACACGCGATAAAAGGTATCTTTTCCATGTAAATCAGAGTTTTTGTCCTAACCAGACGCGACGGCGACATGCGAAGTTTCTAATTTAGAAACGGTTCCTATTTCTGCGATGTCGCGGCTGACAGAATGAAGAAATTACACTGGTTATGAGTACACATTATTTATTTTTAGTTAAAAATAGGTCACTGTGCCACAAGCCATAACGGATAATTTACCTCAGATTTTGAAAGCATGTAATATTATAGTGTTCAAAATGAATTCTATGCAAACATACGACTGTATTTCATAACAACGACAATAACTTGAGGCAGATGCCACCAAATGTGTTAAAATAAATGAATTATTTGCTGGACTTAAGTGAAAAGGATAGCCATTTAATGACCATAGCACATAGTTGATGTGAAAAAAGGAGTATTTTGCATATAAATATGCACATAAATACATATTTTTTCAATTTGTCTCCCTGAAAGTGCCTGGCAGAAGCCTATACTGTCTGTGTCATAAATGTGAACATAATATTATCTACTGTCTGTGTCATAAATGTGAACATAATATTGTAACAGAATATTCTTATGCTATATTATATAAACTATATTTCATGAGGTGAAACATCACTGCCAGGAGCTACAGAATATATATTTCTGTAGGTCCTCACCGTGATGTTGCACTTCATGAAATATATGTAGTATAGCCTAAGAATATTCTATTAAAATATTAAGTGGCACATAAATTCAGACCAGTTATTTACAATAAAGCCTTATAAAATCATTTCCATTCCCTTTGTTTATTATTTTAATAGTTTTTTCTTGGTTTTGATAGTAAATAAAATCTAATCAGTAATTTTACATGCAGATTAATGCACGTATAGATTAATGCACGTGTGTGTGTGTTTGCATAGTGGGCCGGTCTGGATGAAGTGTCCAGGGCTGATTTTTTGTCCCAGTCCAGCCCTGAATGGCAATATTCACATTACTTTCAGTTTATTGCTCGAAAGTACAAAAATATTTGAGTGAAATGTAGGCTATAGTAAACCCTAAGATTATTATTTGTGACATTAGAACAAAATATGTGGATATAAAAACATGTATATAGGCTAAAGAACTAAATGAACGATCTCTATTTTCTAATTTCACAACGTCCACACAAGACCAGGCTTGGGAGGGTTACTTTAAAAAATGTATTCCGTAGGGCTGTAGTCAACCAAAGAAATCCTTAGTCGACCAAAGTCTTGTCCTGCGCAACGATTAGTCGACTAAAAAAAAATAAATAAAATAACCGTGACGTTTTGATTGAACATTTTTTAAACAATTGCCATTGAATATTTATAAAACAACAACAAAAAAAAGATCACAACTAAATAAAACTATAATAATAATACAATTATTTGAAAATAAGTGATTTTTTTAACTGCAAAAAGTGAGGAGCACTGTCCTAGGTCTATAACAGTCACAATCGCGCACCTGACCACATCACACGCTGCAAAAAATATAACTGCTATCTGCCACATAATGAAAAATCCTAACAAAAGCTTTCGTTTATACAGGCTTTATATTCTTCTTTACTTTCAAAGCTATGGGTTAACTTTCGTCCTGACGATCAAGGCGTTTTAAAACAACACACAAAAAACCCAAATAGCCTAAAAACAATCCTAATAATAGGCTGTAGGGCCGCGTATAGGTTTATTATCGTTCTGTTGCATTATTTAGGCTATTTTCAAATACGTCAAGTGTACAAATAAAAACGAAAACATATTAAAAAAACACAATCTATTGAGTCAGCATGATAGCCGTTAAAAGGCTGCTCACGTCTTTTGCGCGCTCAAGTTCTGTAGGCGCGCGACTTGCGCGCTCGCAATGGAGCAACGCGGTCGCCTCCCTCCATCTTGTCGTCTTTGTTTTAAAATGCAGCCAGACAAAAGATTTAGATTTCCTGGACATTTTGTCGACTAAAGCCAAAACAAGCAGCGTTCCAACTGAATGAATACAGCATCCCTTACCGAGCGCGAGCAGCAGCGCAGCCGGCCACATGCGGTTCCGTGTATTATTTGTGTGCGCTAAACTGTGGCGCTGTTACAAAAATAGCCTAAATTAAAGCATTTTAAAGTTGGGGACAAAACATAGGCTAATTATATTTAGAATACAGCAATAAACAACTGCTTATAAAGTAATAAATATCAAGGAGTAAATTATTGAAAAATTCTTTCTATTGGTAAAAAAAAAAAAAATGCGACTGGTCGACCAATAAGAATGTCAGTCGACCAAGACGGCATCGACCGATTAGTCGACTAAACGACTAAAGTTGACAGCCCTAGTATTCCGATATAGTTACAAATTATTTCATAAAAAAGGGTCCCACTTTATATTAATTGGCTTTAAGTACTTTATACTTTTTCAAAAAGTAACTACAATCTGATTACTTTTTTTGATGTAACTCACTGTAATAATATACAGTTACTGGATTTTTGTTTCCTGATTACATAATGCTGTTACATGTATTCTGTTGCTCCCACAAGACATTAGTCTGAATATTTTCCTGTATGAACAAAATGGAGTTTCCATTGTTCACACACAAACACACACAGAGTTCGATCGCGCCTCTCTCGTGACTGTGTGTGCGTGTCATGTGTTCTAGGCTGTGTGCATGCACTTCTGAAGCTGCTCAGAAAATAATAAAATGCCATGCGGAGGACTAATGCAAAATGTGTGGGAAAATCCATTTGATTGTAGTTTAAGTGAGAAATAATTTCAGTGCTCTGGTCAATAGCTGTAGAGTGAAAACTGGTGAATGCAGTATACAGCTTTCACAGAAAGAGAATGATGTGAGCACTTACGATTGGCAGTGAATCTTTTATGCGGACAAAATAGCTCAATAAGAGTAACAAAATACATGTGGAAAAAATCACATCTAGGGATCGACCGATATATCGGCCGGCCGATATATCGGGCCGATATTTGCGGTTTTTACGTGTATCGGAATCGGCCGATACACGGCTGCGCGTTCGCCGATAGATTTTTTCCCGACGTTATTTATAAGCAGGCGTTCACGGGCAGCTCTGTGCTGCTGCTGGAGACTGTAGCTCACGTGCCCCGCCCTCCTCCACTAGCAGAGTGCAACCTGCTCTTCACAAGAACGGTAACTTAAACTTTCAAAGCATCTTTTAAATGTTTGACAGCTGAAATATTGTCAAACACTTTGAAAATGGAAACACGTTGCTCTATAACTGTTATGTGCTTGCATATATATAGCTAAGCAAGTTTGTGAGTCCAAATGGAAAACGCGAATGCCTATAAAAACTTAACTGCTTGCCATTGTATTAGGGAGCTGCAAATAGCTAAGGTGTAGACTATCCGATCAGTGTGCATTAGGGCTGTCTATGAATATTCTTAATTTGAATATGTATTATTTTTGAAGTTGAAAATTAATATTTGAATGTGGAAAAACACGCCCGCGGTTGCAGACTAATAACGTTACCACAGCTGCTCAGCTCGCTCGGAGCGTTCACTGTCGGTTCAAAATACTGTGAAACTTCAATCAATGAATGAAGCCTGCTATATTTGGGACAAGAGTCGCGACTCACAACCAAGGGTGCTTCTCAATATCCCTCCTCGTCTCCTCGATCCTCCGTCCTCCCTCCTATGACCCGGAAACCGATCGAGCTCAGCCATCTTGAAGGACATCTCAATTCTCTAATTGCACCGTGAGGAGTCGAGGATCGAGGAGATAGGAGGCTTCCTGAGGAGTCATAAGCGAGGGTACACAGGTGCATCCTACGCGGAACTGTTATATTGACTAAACGTGACGCACGTGTCAATTCTCCTCCCCCTTCACATCGGTCACAATCATTTTAATTTATACTTTACCTTTGCAGTTTATATAAACCACACATCTCAGCTATTTCAACATTATAGCCTATCTTTATTATTATTTATTATGAATTTATTAAATAACCAAACTTCAACAACATAAGGGCAGATCCTTTTAGCACTGCTGATGACACTGTGGAGTGACACTCGAGTGATCAAGTATTCCAATGTATATAAAAAAGCTTTAATTCGATTCCTCTGTCCTGCTTTCCTTTCCTCGCTTCCTTCCCTCGCGTCCTACAGGGGGTGGAGCTGAGACGCAAGGAAAGGAAGCAAGGAAAGGAAACAAGGATGCACAAATAAGAAATGAGAAGCACCCCAAAACTCTTGATAAGCGCTCAACATTTGATTGTTGTTGATCATTTAACTGACGCGCAGAGAGCGCGAGGGCAAGGGAGAGCGAGTGCCCGGGCGAGACAGTGAGTGAGCGAGAGCTCTGCGGTCTTGGCCATTAGTTGATTACTTGCTTTTTAATACGTTGTCAAATATGTTTAAACTCAAATAAACTATCTAATACAGTAGTTATGTCTCTTTGTATTAATGTGTCCTGTTATTGACGTAATGCTCGTCAATAACAAAATGCGCAACGGATATTGAATATGTATATGAATATTCGAATATGTTTTTAGAAGGAATATGCAAAACGCCATTTGAGCAATTTTGACAGCCCTAGTATGCAAATGGGTGCTGTAACGAACACTGGTCATAGGATTAAGTAATGCTAACGTTGTTCTGTGCTTTTTGTGGGAGATTTATTCAGAGCCCACCTGGCTGAGGTTTGGACGCGTGTGGTGTGTCTCCCTCGCCATCGCAGTGATATTAGAGACTAGAAATGCTCATTTTATTTTATGTAGAAAAAATGAAAACATGGCAGTACATAGTTCGTTTCTTTTAAAATGAAGTACAATGTGCACTTTATGCTGGTTGCTACTGTGTGCAATAGTGTAATTATTTAATTTATGCTTAAATATTTATTTTCAGCACTGAACTTTTTTTGTTCTACCTCATGTTTTTAATATTTGTTAAATTGTTTATCTACTTATTCTTGTTCTAACTCACATGTTTTTACTATTTGTTAAATATCAATTTTTGAAGTTAATTAAATGTTACTTTTATTAAATTGAGACCTGTAACATTTGTTAACATCATGTATTTTTATGATGTAAATTGAGGGAGCAAAATGTATCGGCTCCAAATATCGGCTCAAGAAAATCGGCAGCCCGTATCGGTATCGGCTAAGGCTGATGGGAAAAAAATCGGTATCGGTATCGGCACTAAAAAATCCATATCGGTCGATCCCTAATCACATCGTAATGTTTTAAAGAAGAGTGGTTTGATTAAAGTGGTGTAAATATACCCGATCCGGCAAAGATGGCAGTATCGGAGCTGATAACGATCCTGAGTATCGGATCGGCGCATCCCTACATACTATAATGTAAACACAGTACAGATGTAGACCTTGATGTACACCTGACCTTTCAGAAGGTTGCTCATGCATACTTTATGGTTAAAATGTGCCCTCGATCCGCACTTTTGCAGAGCCTTCACTGCTGCAAGCTCTTCAGCACACTTCTTTTTGACAGTCAAAGCGGGGGTTACGTTTTTGCACGTCATGTAGAATAACCCTAAAAGCACTAAGGGTGCGGTGCCACCGGCTTTATATATATATATATATATATAAATATAGCTGTGAGCAGCGATTGCGGGCCAAAGCCGGCGGTACCGCCATCCCGGTGCCTTTAGGTAACTAAAGGCACCGGGGTTGCGGTGCCACCGGCTTGGGCCCGCAATCGCTGCTCGCAGCTATATTTAAACTATTTGTCTGTGATGCATGTTTGCAATTCGCAGTCCAGAAGAGAAAGAGAGGGATCTCTCACGCGGTGCCACAGCACGCACTACACGACAGCCCTGCTTAATGAGTAATGACAGAGGAAAGCCTGGTTACACTTTAGATCTGTGATATTAGTCTGATTTCCAAAGATTAAAGAATATATTGAGGTAAAAAACCATTAAAAACAATTGCCGCATTCTGTCTAGCCAACTTCCTTCCCATCGCGGCGGTGCAGTCATTTCTCCTTAAAACTAAAACTTTAAGACAGAATCAGCACGATCGGTGATTGTTGTAAAATGCAGTCTCTGATGTTGCTAAATTGCGGGACGCTTTTAATAATAAAAAGAGCTATTAAAAGCACAACATTTGCGCAAGAGATGCTGTTCTCAGTGCGGCGCGCGCTCCGAAACAAGACAAACAAATTATACTTTGGGCTTCATATGCGCGTCAAAACGATCAAATGTAGCCAGCACAAAAATGTCAAAACGACCGGCTTGGAGATTAACACTTAAACCACCGTTTAGGTCTCAAACGAACGTAGTTATGGAAATAGTTGGGAGAAAATATGGTGCATCAGTAGACGAAATCTGCACTTTTTCTTAAAGGGGCAGCAGTATAAACATATGACGATTGCGACATTACTGAGAATCAAACAACAAAAGGCAAAGAGAAAATCACTCGCAGCTCTTGAATGAATAACTTCAGCTTTAATAAGCATAAATCAATCTATGATAAACTTTGCAGTGCTATTTTACATCTGATTACTTTATTATAATTCTTTTTAGACCATACCTGAATAATGTCAGTAGACTTTCCTGAAATTAAAGCACTGTGTAGGCCCGTATAATGTGTATCTTTGTTTAATTGCCTATTTATTGTTTAATATATATATATATATATATATATATTGACATACATACGTACATATCATCCTTGCTTGTAGAGAGGAGTTTATTTCAGCATCATATAAAATCAACAATAATGATAAATAATGTTAAAGCAAACACAGCTCTGGTATCGGAAAAGTATCGGTATCGGCCGATATCCAAAGTCGGGTATCGGGATCGGATCGGAAGTAAAAAAATGTGGATCGGTGCATCCCTAGCTAGTAGCATTTGGAAATTAGCAATTTCTTTCAGTTTCTTAATTAGGTTTTAATTAAGAGCGAGTCTTGCCGCTTGCCCTGGCTGTTGTATGAATTACATCTGTATGCCTGTGGTGTCAATAAACACCAAATAGTTGAATTCGTCCTCTGTCACAGCATTACATATAATCCATCTTCCCTCTGGCTATTCCAAGGCCAGCTTATGGTCTACCTTATATAGTTTTTGATTAGCCGATGAGACATAGGAGTCATTTATCATAAAGGGAGCAGATAAAGCATGTTTGCTCGCGGAGGGAAACCTCAGGGGCGAGTGATTCGTTGTTTTGTTTGTACCACAGAAGTCAATGACTCTGCTATATGGCTCTGCTGTCCTTGCATCTCATAGCTTTGATTAGACAGTTTAAGTTTCCTTGTAAACCGGAGAAATCTCCAGAAGATGTTCAAGGATTTACTATCCTAGCTAGATGAAACACTTTAAAATGTATTAGAGTGGAATATTAGCCAATAATTGGAACACATTAAATATTTGTCAGTAAAAAAACATTTCTGTAATAAAGGTCCAACTCTTTGCAATATCATATTTAAATGTAATTTCGGAGAGGCTAGCAATAGAGTGGTGCAGGTATGACGTCACTTTGTTAGGCCGACAGGCTAAATACCTTTGACAAAAACCCAATAGGATTTCTCAATAGGCTTTTGGAGTTAGAATAGTTTGTAAGAGCAAAACTAAGCATAACAAGACAGTAAAAGCAAACTTAAGCTCACCTGTTTGGAGTGATGACGTTTAATGTCCTCGACTGCCACTGTAGTCCCACTTCTTTGGAACCGCCTTTTTCAAGACGCGTAACAGCTTAAAAAAAAAATTACAAGTCACAAATAATGATGTATTTTATATCGTAGAATAAAACGTGAAAGTGTCTTAAGCTTGTGACCCAATTTCAGCCATTTAACCAAAATCCCATTGACTTTGTGACAAATGAAGACGAAAGATTAATATCAACCAAAAATCCAATCTTGAATGGAAAAGGACCTGATGTAAAGGGTTTTTTTTTTTAATGTGGGTTCTTCACACGCTAAGAAACTGGGATATATTATTAATCAGGGGGTTAAAGGGAAAAGTGTCAAAAGAAATGGGGTATCAATCCTGCCGTTCATCTGGAACAGAGTTAAATAATAATCCCATAATAATTTTGTCTGTAAAATATGTGTTCGTCCTAGGGCTGTCAACTTCAGTCGTTTAGTCGACTAATCAGTCGATACCGTCTTGGTCGACTGACATTCTTATTGGTCGACCAGTTACACTTTTTTTTTTCTTTTTTTTTTTTACCAATAGAAACATTTTTTTAATGATTTACTCCTTGATATTTATTCCTTTATAAGCAATTATTTATTACTGTATTCTAAATATAATTTGCCTTTGTTTTATCCCCATCTTTAAATGCTTTAATTTAGGCTATTTTGTAACAGCGCCACAGTTTTAGCGCACACACATAGAGACTCGGGAACGCGCCTGTGGCCGGCTGCGCTGCAGCTTCGCGCTCGGTAAGCGATGCTGTATTCATTCCGTTGGAACGCTGCTTGTTTTGACTTTAGTCGACAAAATGTCCAAGAAATCTAAATCTTTTGTCTGGCTGCATTGTAAAACAAAGACGACAAGACTGTGGAGGGAGGCGACTTGCTCCATTATGAGCGTTGCTCCATTATGAGCCCGCACAGCGCGCGCCTATATTTGAATCGAACTTGAGCGCGCAAAAGACGTGAGCAGCCCTTTTAACGGCTATATCATGCTGATTCAATAGATTGTGTTTTCTTAATATGTTTTTCGTTTTTATTTGTAAAATAGCCTAAATAATGCAACAAAACAAAAATAAACCTATATGCCTTCCAAAATACAGCCTATTATTATTCGGATTGTTTTTTTAGGCTATTTGGGTATTTTGTGTGTTTGTTTAAAATGCCTAGATCGGCTGAACAAAAGTTAACCCATAGCTTTGTAAGTAAAGAAGAATATAAAGTCTGTATAAACGAGAGCTTTTGTTAGGATTTTTTATTATATGGCAGATAGCAGTTATTTTTTTGTATCGTGTGGTGTGATCAGGTGCGCGATTGTGACTGCATAGACAGAGCTCCTCACTTTTTTCAGTTAAAAATCACTTAATTCTCAAAGAATTGTATTATTATTATAGTTTTATTTATTTGTGATGTTTTTTCGTTGTTGTTTTATAAATGCTCTATGACAATTGTTTAAAAGAATGTTCAATCAAAACAAGGTTTGTTTTTTTTCTCTCGACTAATCGACTAATCGTTGCGCAGGACAAGACTTTGGTCGACCAAGGATTTCTTTGGTTGATTACAGCCCTAGTTCGTCCAGTCAACTTAATAACCTAACTTTTTCGTGACCCTCCTTATCAACTGATAGTTCAGGGTATTACATTATTATGGTAAGTTAACCTTGCTTTCTGAAACTGCTACCATTAAAACCAAAAGTCACCAACCGACCAATTCTCTCACTTTTTCTCTTCGGGAAAACTGGAAAGTTTGGTATTTGTTCTTAGAAAAATACATTAGTGTACCAAAAGCACACCACAAGTAGATTAATATATGATGTAAGGAACGATGAAATAAGGAACACTAACAACACTGCATCTCAAATTGTAATATTTGTATAAGGTTGCACTTTTTTAAAGAGGTGGTTTCATGCCCTTTTCACAAGATGTAAAATAAATCTCCAATGTCCCTAGAGTGTGTGTGTGTGAAGTTTTAACTCAAAATACCGCATAGATAGTTTTGTAAAAATTGTCACTTTTTGAGAGTAAGCAAAAACACAGCATTTTTTGCTTGGCTCTTTAAATGCAAATTAGCAGCATCTCCCGACACAGTGGGCGGAGCTTCACGCTAAAATGTCAGAAACTGTTCTGACTTTTACGTTTAGACAAAGATGGAGAGACTTACAATTGTCAAACAGCCATTTGTTTTAGTCCTTAAAATTTTTTTTTATTTATTTATTTAAAAGGGAAGTGTAATCATAATCAAGCACTCCCAAGATGAAAACCTCTAAAAAGTGTGAATCTTCTCTGAATCCTTCCACACTTTTTGTCCGGTGTGCAGCAGATCTTCTTTTGCAGTATTCTGGCCTCTAGCTTCTTTAACCAGGTGTTGTCGTTTTCCCTGCTATAACTGGTTGTTTTGTGCACTAATCTCATTGTGCACAATACCTCATTGAGGATTGCCAGCCTCTTCAGGAAGTCTACGTCAGGCTTGATGTGTCTTACCCGGATGAGGTAATCGATGGCTTCCTCCCCGGTCATGTCATGGTGGATCATGAGATATGCCAGGAAAAGTGTAGGGGCGTGGCTGACTCCATTAGCGCAGTGGATTAACACCTTGTCTGTTGAAATAAATACAGAAAGACAGTCAGAAAAGTCCAAAAACAGTTTGTCACTCCAGAACAGAACACCTGATAAAAGATCTTACTTACTTTGTGGGTTTTTCATGGCCTTGTGAATGAATTTGGCAGCTGGCACGAAGTATTTGCTGATGTTGGAACTTTGCGTTGTAGGCATGCGGCAATACGTGATGTTCATGCCTCTGTAGTAACTCGCCCCTGTATCAACGGTTTCCATCAGGTCTTCCTCCCGTGGGACTCCCATCAAGACCCTCAGATTATTCTTCAAAGCAGCAGCATTGAGGATGTGAGTAATACCCATCTCCTTCAGTATCATTCGGTCCTCTGCTATCACTCTACACAACAACAAAACAGCCAAGGTTAGTCTTTCACAGCACAGGATTTACAATATAATTACATTATAACACACATTATGTTAATCACATGGATTATATTAGTCTAAATGTGCTGTAGACTTACTTGTTTCCAATGAAGATGTTGTTCCACACCTCGGTGACAGGTTCCAGATCCTTTGTACAGCCCTTCACACGCTCCGCCAATCGGGAACCGGGTCCTTCTTGAACGCGTTCCTGCTTGGAAGTCCTTGCATAAGGACTGCTTGGACCTGCCACACACGATTCATCCGAATCAGACGGATCTGATTCAGGATCCATCTCAGCAACGCTCAGACCCTCAACACACGTTTCATATGAATCAGACAGATCTGATTCAGAATCCACATCAGCAACGCTCAGACCCTCAACACACGTTTCATATGAATCAGACAGATCCGATTCAGGATCCATTTCAGCAACGCTTGGACCCTCATCGCACGATTCATCCGAATCAGACAGATCTGATTCAGGATCCATCTCAGGAACGCTTGGACCCTCATCACACGTTTCATATGAATCAGACAGATCCGATTCAGGATCCATCTCAGGAACGCTCGGACCTTCATCACACGTTTCATATGAATCAGACAGATCCGATTCAGGATCCATTTCAGCAACGCTTGGACCCTCATCACACGATTCATCCGAATCAGAAAAATCCCATTCAGGAGCCATCTCAGGAACGCTTGGACCCTCATCAAACGATTCACATGAATCAGACAGCTCCGATTTAGGATCCATCTCAGGAACGCTTGCATCTGGGAGACACAAGGTCTCTGGAACAGCCGGATCGATCCTAAAAAGATTTTGGAAGAATGCCCTAACGTCCTCCTTCTTCCGCACTTTAGTGCTTTCTAAAAAAAAAAAGAAAACAAATATGTTTTTAGAAACATCTCTAACCACAGATTAAAAAGGAATTAGTCCGATATTTCTGTTCGCATCTCATTTGTTCTGTACACACACAGTTCAGTGTGTGACAACTGCATTTACAAAAAAAAAAATCCACACAGTGTACAATGTTACATCTCAATTGCTCTGTTGACATTCACCTTTTGGGCTGATCTTTACAGGAGTTTCAGGAGAAGCATCCATGCCACTCTGATCGATCCCACTGGTTCTCCCTGAAGGCCCTGCGGAGTCGCTCAGATCTTCACACACCAGAGTAGGGCTCTTCAGATCTGAAATGGCATCCCTGACTTCAACTTCCAGACCTTTAGCGGACACTGGTTCTGGCTCAGAAGGGTTTGGAGCCGAGACACTGGACTCCTCTAGATCAACTGGAGTTTCCTGCTCCGAAACTATTGGAACTGGGACATCCGGTTGCTCTAAATTGTCCAGATCCACGGGGGTTTCCTGCTCAGAATCGACCAGATCCGTTTCAGATGTTGGCTGTTGAGTGTCTGGGACACACAGTGGCTCCGGAACACCAAAAAGCCTCCGAAAGAATCCAGTCGTTTTCTTCTTTATCCACTCTCTGGTACTCTCTTAAAAACAAAAGAAAAACATGTTATTAAAAACAACTCAAACTACAGATTAGACATGAAAAAGTAGACTGGCTTGAAAGACGTTTCTGTTTGCATCTCATTGTTAATGTTGCGTTTATACTCGACGCGCTCGCCGTGGTAATATTCTATGAAACGACAGGGGCGACTCAGTCATTTTTCATGAAACCATCAGGAATCTGAGGCGAAAGAAGTAAGGTGCACATGATGATGTTGATTTCAGTAGTAACTTACACTTCACCAAAACCAAACCACACTACACATGATTCGTGTAAAACCCAATAAACTTTAAGATTACTACTTGACATTAGAACCAAATAAATGTATATAAGAACGCATGCATAGGGCCTACAACTACATTTAATGAACTTGAACCTTTAAGTCCATTAAAAAGGATTATTCTGTCTGTACTAGGCTTATTTTGTAAATGTGATTAACTATTTATTTTAGACGTTAGCAAAATGGGTGCCAAATTAGCAAAATCTTACTCAGATTTTTTTTTTTTTTACAAAAGGTACATTTTCCAGTTATTATATATAATTTGCTTTAAAAAATGCTTACTACCATATGAATATTTGTACGGTCAGCCAGCTGAAAAAGAATAACTGAAATTTTCAGTTACTATGAGGAAAGGTGTACTTTGACAAGTCAAAGATGAATATTTTATGGTAATTTTTACTTTTCACACCGTTTTAAAAGTAAAAATAGTCGTCTACAGTATACAGTAGCTACTCATGACTTAGAATTGTATTAAAAATTGTATTTCATACGACTTTAATCGGCAGTCGTCGTCGTGGCCCGCGCGGAAAGTTACACAAAATGGCGCGCACACACAGCGAAGATGTCATTTAAGCACTCAGGAGATTTTTTTAAATTGAAAAATAAAACAAATGTACACACAAAATAAACATTGAACAAACAATATCAACAATATTAAAGTTAAACAATATTAACACCCGACAATTCTCAAAAGGAAGTCGTTTGCAAGGATCACAACATGTCACGCGCTGCGGGCAATTTTTCGAAAAAACATAATCCAACATTTCGATAACACTTTTCTATCGCCTAAAAATGAATAAATATAGATTAAATCGTTGTTTCGTCGCGTTTACAATCCTATGAAAAGCCCCCCTATACTTTCCGTGCCCATGTTAGCCAATTGTTTATGTTTAACACACCTGTTGGACGGTTCTCTGGGGTTTCAGGAGAAGCGTCGATCCCGCCGCTGCTCCCTGCCACTTCAGTTGGTGACACCAACACTGAGGAGACATTTTTGACTTCATCCTCGAGCCCATCATCTCTCTCAACACTAGCCGAGGGGGTTGAGTCGTTCACACACTCATCCTGCACAGCGGCCCCCTCTACAACACTGGAACTGACTGGCATGTCCTCAAGTGTACCAACCCTCTCTATTCTATCGATCACTGCCGAGCTCCCGAAAAGGTCGTACATGGCATCGGGGATGAACCTGCTCTCCACCTGCTCTTCATCCTCTGCTGGTACCTGGAAAGTCTTAATGCCATGGTACACGCCGTTGACGTATATTTCCAGACACAGCTCTCCGTAGCTAGAAGACATTGTCATGGATGTCAATTTAACAAATCAAAGAAGTAACTTACAGTTGACAAGCTGTTTGAAAGCTAAATACACACTGTGAGTGACTGATAATCGGAATATCGTTTAACTGCAGTGACAGCAAGCGAGTCTTTATAGTCTGAGTTAATCGAACGCCGCGCAGAAACATTCAAAGAAGTCTGCTGCTGCTGTCTGTGACGTAATCGAACTACCCGCAGAAGCATTCAAAGGAGTCTGCTGCTGCTTTCTGTGACGTAATCGAACTACCCGCAGAAGCATTCCTTTTTTAAAAAAAAAAAAAAAAAAATTATGCAGAAATAACAAATACAAATCAAGACATTAATATACAATACAATAAAACAAAACAAAACAGAGGGTTACATTCCATAAACTTAAACAACATTAAACAAGCTTAAATGATCGACAATATTGCAGAGTCTTACATGCAGTAGAGTTTTTAGAGTCCTTCAATGAATTTAAATACATATCAGTATCTTTCTTAAAAATAAAAAAGAAGGCGTTTTCTTTGAAAATTTACATTTGTGAATATAAAATTTGGCAAGAAAAAGTAGCAAATTAAGGACAAATTTAGAATGAAAGGGGTCTACAAAAAACATAATTTTTTGGATTACACAGAAGTTTAAAGAAATATACCTTTTAATAAAATTTGAAAAATCAATCCAAAAGATTTTGCAATACATACATTCCCAAAACAAATGAATAATCGTTTCATCAAACTGATGACAAAAGGAGCACAAGGGGGAAATACTCTTATTGAATTTAGCAAATTTATAATTAACTGGGTAGCAATTGTGAATAATTTTGATTTAAACTTCAAACACTTTATTAGATAAGAAAAATTTTTGCCGAATGAGCCAGAAAGCCTCCCACTCTATATCATCAAATTTATTATTCCCAAAACTTACACCGGCAGGTAAAGAAATTTGATTTCTGTTAAGAATTGAGCGAATTTTCTTATTTGACAATCTACTGAACAGACATTGGTCAACAAAAAGATGAGCGTTGTCAAAAATAGGTGGAGAAGTTAAAGGTCCCTTAAGGCCAGAATTGACCAAAGGTTTCACACAATCAGGAATGCACCAAAAACAATGGCATATTCTCTTGGGGGGACTGGAAAAGAGAATTTTTGCATAAAATGTTCATAAGAGAGCAAAACACCCGAATCATCCAAAAATTGACTCACTAAAAGTATGTTTTTATCGAACCAATTATTAAAGAAAAGAGATTTATTTTTATATTTGATATTTTGGTTATTCCACATAAAATAGCTATGTGGAGAAAAACTATATTTATATATATTAGGGACCGCAGAAACATTCCATCGAGTCTGCTGCTGCTTTCTGTGACGTAATCGAACGAATCGAACGACTGTGGCGCAGGAACAGATTCATGGTTAAAAACAGATTGTTTGGAAATTACTCTACAACGCATTGGACCAAAGCCAAAAAAATACTAAAGACTTAAACAGAAAAGGGCGTTCGAGGGTATCAACGCCAAAGCAATTATCGGCAGATTGTGATCGGCGACCAATCAATCGTAGCACCCTTGTAAAATACATTTATACATTTTCATCTTGTTTTAAAGAAGTAGCAAAAATGAAAACTAAAACAAACTATTCAGCTATGATCCATTAAAGCATTAAGTTGACTTCATTTTCAAAAGGCTTTTAGATTATATTAACACGCAATATCTTCATTCTGAATAAAGATCAGCATCAAACCAATGTATAGTAAAAGAGTAAGCCATGCAGAAACCATTCTCTGAGAACCTAAGCATATTCTCTCTTTAATTGCCTTACAAGTGTTTTATTTTTCCCTGTTTAAAGCTGTGGGTGGGAATCTCACATGATTTGAATATAGATCAGGCTGTCTTTAGGCTGTCTCCAGACAAGCACATCTAATCTTTCATGATCCAGCAGTGTCTGCTTTTATTAGTTTTTTTTTTCTATGAAAAAGAAAACTAATTTGAAAATCAGAGGAAGATAATTAAATGCCAAACAAGTACATCCCCTGAAGACTCCCACATCAGTCTATATGACTCTGAGACAACAGTGAATCCTGTATATAAGACGAGAGTAAACCCAAGTAATATAAAAACCAATGCAATGGTATTAATCTGTTCAATTTATGATATATCAGGTTTGTGAAGTTCACAATCAATCATAGGAGTTTTGTTTGCCCTCATTTAGATTAAAGCTTGTTCAGCTGTGGAACGTTTTTAGGAAATTGAACATGCAAATTTATTTAAGAAAATGTGTCTCAAACCAGGAGTAGAGTAGCAAACAGCAGATACTGAGTCAGAAGAAGAAAACAGTGAGTGCAACAGTCAAACATGCGTGTTTACATAGAAAAACAATGGAAAAGTAGAGCAGCAAAAGAGAAGGGTCTTTGCAGAAGGGTCAACGGCTTTCACGGATGTCTTTCAAAATGAAAGTCTTGCGCATCAGAAAAACATTAATTAGCTTAAGTGTTTTGTTGTTGTGTTTATGTCTACACACTCCGTGGCCCACTTGAAACGGTCTTGCTACAAGCTGAGAAACAATGTTGCATGGAGATAGCGATGTCATTATTTGCTGTTAAAATTACGTTTAATCATTGTAGTGTCAGACAAGCTGATATTTTCTATATGAAAAATCTACGTTTGTGTAATGACTCACGGTACACAGAGGAATCCATTTGCAGCTTTATTAAGCAGTGTCGTACAGGCAGGGTCAAGACGGGGTAGACAGGGTAATGCAGGCAGAACGATAGAGAAATCCAGATAACAGGCAGAGTTCGGGGCAGGCAGCAATAATCACAATCCAGAGACAGTCCAAGATCAGGCCAGGCAGATATCACTCGTACAATAGTCAAACAGTCCAAAGTCAAAACCAGAAACAGGGAATAAACGCTCAGAAATGATCACCGGGGCAAATCAAGACTTCGCACTGGTGTGGTGTGTGGACGTGGCTTATATGTGTGTGTGCAAATGGCGTGCAGGTGTGTGACGCAATCAGTCCCAGGTACGAGGCATGATGGGAATTTGAGTTTAAAGCCAATGATCAATACTCCGGTGAAGGCTCCCTCTGGTGGCGGAGAGGAGGCGGAACGGGAGCTTCCACTGTAACAGAGCCCCCCCCCTGCGAGCGGCTCCTGACGCGAGGAGGCAATTGACGTCGGGGTCTCCTACGGGGTCTCCCACGGGGTCGGGGGGCCGGTTTCTCCGGATATGTCCTATGAAACTCCTCAGTGAGAGTGGGGTCCAGGATATCTCTCGCATTGACCCAGGACTGTTCCTCCGGACCGTAACCCTCCCAATCGACAAGATATTGGAGAACATTACCCCGACGTCTGGAGTCCAGCAACTTGTGCACACGGTACGCCTCCTCGCCATCGACCAGAATGGGTGGAGGACTCTGAGAAGTGGACCCCTCCTCCGCTTCTCCCCTCGGACCACCAGCGGGTTTCAGCAGAGACACATGAAAAGTGGGAGAAATACGGTAGTTAGCGGGCAGATCTAATCGAAATGAAACAGGTGAGATTTGTCTTACAATTTGGAAGGGACCAACATACCTGGGACTGAGCTTGCGACATGGAAGTCTGAGTCGAAGATCCCTGGTTGACAGCCATACCCACTGGCCAATCTGGTATTCTGGACCAGGACGGCGACGACGATTGGCCTGTTGCTCCTGACGTCTTACAGCATGCCTTAGATGTGTGTGTGCCTGATCCCAGACCTCCTCACTCTTACGTAGCCATTCTGTGACGGATGGAAGTTCTGTGGGTTCACCAGACCATGGGAAGAGAGGTGGTTGAAATCCGAGGATGCATTTGAAGGGAGTGATTCCGGTTGCTGGTTTAATCAGGGAATTCTGGGCATATTCAGCCCAGAACAGATATCTGCTCCAATCCTCTTGATGCTGTTGACAGTAAGTTCGCAAAAAGCGAATAATATCCTGGTTGAGACGTTCAGTTTGTCCGTTGGATTGTGGGTGGTAACCGGAGGTGAGACTGATGTTAACGTTAAGATTCTTGAAAAAGGCAGTCCATACTCGGGATGTGAATTGGGGTCCTCTATCTGACACAATGTCCTCAGGTAATCCATAGAAGCGGAAGACTTGGTTGCATAAGAGTTCGGCGGTTTCGAAAGCGGTGGGGAGCTTAGTAAGAGGAATAAGTCGGCAGGCTTTTGAGAATCTATCCACGATGGTAAAGATGGTGGTGAAGCCCTGGGAGTTAGGTAGGTCGGTGATGAAATCTATGGCGATGTGTGACCATGGTCGTTGAGGTGTGGGGAGAGGACAAAGCAGGCCAGCGGGTAATTTTCGGGGTGATTTGGAAGTTTGACAGGCGGTGCAGTTTTGAACATGGTTTGTGGTATCGGATGTAAGCGTGGGCCACCAGAAACGATTTTGGAGAAGATGGATTGTGGCATTGATTCCGGGATGACCTGAGCTGGGATTAGAATGGACTTGATCAATGAGACGGGGTCGAAATATTTCTGGAACAAAGATTAGGTCGGCCGGACATTCTGCTGGGGCAGGAGTTTGAGCATTGGCTTGCTGGATCTCGGTAATGACATCCCACTGGACAGGAGCTACTAGCAGATTCTCACATAGGATGTTTTCTGGTTTGGGTTTCTGGTTTATTTCTTCAGATTGACGAGAGAGAGCGTCTGCTTTTGTGTTCTTGGAGCCTGGACGGTATGTAACGGTGAAGTTAAATCTGGTGAAGAAGAGCGCCCATCTGGCTTGACGGGGATTGAGACGCTTGGCAGATCGCAGGTACTCAAGGTTCTTGTGGTCTGTAAGAATGATGAAAGGTTCAGCTGCTCCCTCCAACCAATGACGCCACTCCTCCAGTGCCAACTTCATGGCTAAAAGCTCGCGATTTCCCACATCATAGTTGCGTTCAGCAGGAGAAAGTTTGCGGGAGAAGTAAGCACATGGATACATTTTGGCAGGTTCTCCTTGGCGTTGAGATAAGATGGCCCCCACTCCTGTATTAGAAGCATCCACTTCTACGATGAACTGGCGTTCGGGATCTGGATGACGCAAGATGGGTGCGGTAGTGAAGCGTTTCTTTAGTTCTTGAAAAGCACACTGTGCGTCGGGGTTCCAGGAAATACGAGGGCTGTGACGTTTGGTTAGAACAGTTAAGGGAGCGGCAATGAGGCTGAAATTTCTAATGAATCTCCTATAGAAGTTGGCGAATCCCAAGAATCTCTGTAGCTCTTTCACAGTTTGTGGTAATGGCCAGTCTACTACTCCTCTCACCTTTTTCTCATCCATGGCGACCCCGTCCTGACTGATTACATAGCCCAAGAAAGAAATGCTGGTTTGATGGAACTCACATTTTTCCATCTTAGCGTAGAGATGAAATTGGATTAGTCGCTGGAGAACGGATCTGACATGTTGGATGTGTTCTTCGAGGGAATTAGAGTAAATCAAGATGTCATCAATGTAGACGATAACCCATCTGTCCAGCATATCTCGGAAGACATCGTTCATGAAGGCCTGGAAAACAGAAGGACTGTTGGACAAACCGAAAGGCATGACAAGATATTCGTAGTGCCCACTAGTAGTGGAAAAGGCAGTTTTCCATTCATCTCCTTCTCGAATGCGAATCAGATTGTAAGCGTTGCGCAAGTCGAGCTTGGTATAATACTTGGCCTGGCGGAGTTGTTCTAATGCTGCTGGAACTAGAGGCAATGGATAGCGGTATTTGACTGTGATGTCATTCAGTCCACGATAATCAATGCACGGTCTGAGTCCCCCATCCTTTTTCTTTACGAAGAAAAACCCCGCAGCGGCTGGTGAAGTGGAAGGTCGAATGAAACCCTTAGCGAGTTCTTCTTCGATATATTGTTTCATTGCTTCGGACTCTGGTTTGGATAAAGGAAAAATTCTGCCTCTTGGGGGAGCCGCTCCGGGGATCAAATCTATAGCACAATCAGTTTACCGATGTTCAGGGAGTTGAGCAGCTTTCTCCTTACTGAAGGCTTCTATCAGATCTGCATAAGCAGAAGGTAGATTTTCGAGTTCTGGTATTGTGGTGCAGGATGCTGGTATGGATTGGGTTAGACGGATAACTTTGGACAGACAGTGATTCTTACAGGTTTCATCCCAGCGAATGATTTGACCCTCTCGCCAAGAGATATGAGGATTGTGGTCTAGAAGCCATGGATGTCCCAGGATGATGGAATAATGTGGAGCTTGAATGACAAAAAACTGAATGTTTTCAGAATGAAGAGATCCTACGTGCATCTTGATCTTCTCCGTTATGCACTGGATTTTTCCCTCTCCGATGGGGTGTCCATCTAGCGCCTCCACTGTTAGGGCTGAATGACATGGGCTCAGTTGGATGTCACATTGTTTGGCAAAGGTTTGAGAAATGAAATTTCCTGCTGCTCCTGAATCAATTAAGGCTGTGGTTTCAAACACTTTATCTTGGATGATCAAACGAACTGGAATTGTGAGACTGTGAGTGGAGACTCTCCCCTTATCTGAGGAACTCACCGATGGATTATGAGCGGGAGGTCGAACCGGACAGGCGAGCTTCATGTGTCCGGGTTGACCGCAATACATGCATAAGCGGTTCTGGAATCTACGTTCTCGTTCCTCTGGAGTGATATGCGTGACTCTCAGCTGCATGGGTTCATGAGTGGTGGTTGTCCTGAATGAAGCACGGAGTGTTGGCCGAAGATTGCGTCTGGAACGCATTAGATTGTCGACTTGGATGGCTAGTGCGATATAATCATTTAAATTCCTCCCCTCATCGCGACAGGCCAGCTCAGACTGAAGTTCAGTGGTAAGTCCTCTCCTGAAGAGCGTTTTAAGTGTGTCTTCCACCCAGTTAGTTTGTGCAGCGAGCGTGCGAAAAGTGAGAGCGTAATCAGCGGTGGTTTCTTTGCCTTGTGTGAGACTTAGAAGTTGTTCACCGGCGTCTCCTTCTCCGGTGGTATGCTCAAAAACTTGACGAAACTGTCGAGTGAATTCTTGGAAAGTGGCGAACGTATTCCCCTCCGGTTTCCAAACAGCTGTAGCCCACTCCAATGCTCTGCCGGTGAGCAGCGAGCATACAAAAGCAATACGACTCCCAAGACTGGAATATAATGCAGGTTGTTGGTCAACGAAGATGGTGCATTGTAACAGGAAACCCTTGCATTTGCTTGGTGTGCCATCAAATTTGTCAGGAAATGCGAGTCGGGGATTGACCGCTGTACTCACTGTAGCAGGAGAGACACTCTGCGGTGATGGTGCAGCGGGCGTGCTGGGAGCAGTGCAAACAGCGGTGCGAAGCTCCAGTATCCCCTGCACGAGCTGCTCCGTGACAGTAGTCAGGTGGCTGAGCTGCTGATGGTGTAAATCCAGACGAGAAGCTTGGGATGTGAGATCGGAGGTCAATTGCATGACGGCTGCTGGATTAGTTAGTGGCGAAGTCTTCTGTAATGACTCACGGTACACAGAGGAATCCATTTGCAGCTTTATTAAGCAGTGTCGTACAGGCAGGGTCAAGACGGGGTAGACAGGGTAATGCAGGCAGAACGATAGAGAAATCCAGATAACAGGCAGAGTTCGGGGCAGGCAGCAAAAATCACAATCCAGAGACAGTCCAAGATCAGGCCAGGCAGATATCACTCGTACAATAGTCAAACAGTCCAAAGTCAAAACCAGAAAACCAGAAACAGGGAATAAACGCTCAGAAATGATCACCGGGGCAAATCAAGACTTCGCACTGGTGTGGTGTGTGGACGTGGCTTATATGTGTGTGTGCAAATGGCGTGCAGGTGTGTGACGCAATCAGTCCCAGGTACGAGGCATGATGGGAATTTGAGTTTAAAGCCAATGATCAATACTCCGGTGAAGGCTCCCTCTGGTGGCGGAGAGGAGGCGGAACGGGAGCTTCCACTGTAACAGTTTGGATAGTTTTAAATACAGAAATTAAACAAAAACAAAATAGCCAGAGAAAATATATGCAGTATTCTTATAGTTTTTTTCTTCTTCTTTCAGATCCTTAAAAATGCAAATATTTTTCCCACTTTATTTTATTTTTCCCCACTTTACTTTATAAGTGTCTTAAAAGTGTTGGAGCATCCCAAGCCCTGCATTTGTGTTTTAGTGTTTTAAAAAGTGTTTTATTTTTCTGTTTTTAAAGCCGTGGCGTGGGTGGGAATCTCACGTGATTTGAATATAGATCAGTCTTTTGGCTCCAGACAAGCACATCTAATCTTTCATGATCCAGAAGTGTCTATTATTATTAGTTTTATGAAAAAGAAAACTAATTTGAAAATCAGTGGAATATACTGTAAATAAATCTATCAAAATGTATCAAAAATTCTATCAAAATTCTATCAAAATCTATCTATCTATCTATCTATCTATCTATCTATCTATCTATCTATCTATCTATCTATCTATCTATCTATCTATCTATCTATCTATCTATCTATCTATCTATCTATCTATCTATCTATCTATCTATCTATCTATCTATCTATCTATCTATGACCTGAAACTCAAGCTTTTTGATATTTTAAAAAAGGTTTCAAAGTGCATGTCTTTGAAAATGATACCGTTATCGTCAAATTCGATCAATTTGATTATGAAAAGTGATGTCATGCACATGCGTACTCAATGTAGTGTAATGTAGTGTTTACAAAGTCACATCACCAACCACTGGCCTGGCACCATAATACAGGACTTTTAGTAATTTTCTGGGATTTTAGTCAAGAACGGGGATCGTTCTGAACATTTTTCCAAGTTAAGAAGACATTGTTGTCATGCAAACATGCCTTTAGACAAAAGAGATTAAAAAACAAGATTATCCAAAATGCAAAAAAAAAAATAAAAAATATTCATATCGTTTTAACAAGTTTTGTTAATAATGAAAACATCATTCCAGTATACATCAGAATCGTACCGAGGTCAAACAGAGATGTTAGTCTTTTAATTTAAGAATGTCCGCCGTGTTACATCATAAACCTAAGATTGCTTCATTCGACTTCATAAACGAATACAGGACTCATAATGAATGCTGCTTTGTCAGAGTATCAATGCGTTCAGCATCGTGACTGACAGTCTGAAAAATAAGAGGCATTTCTGTCCAGAATCATTGTCTTCCATCCAACACCTGAAAGCCTTTCTGTTCCATTACAATCATTTCCAACATCATCTTGATATACTCCAGCTATCCGCTCAAGCTCGAGCGCAACTAGCTGCAAACCTATTGTTGTAGGCTAATGATAAAAAGCAAGGGTGCCAATCATCTGTGCCAACCTTTGTGGGGAAAAAAAATCTCTCGACTCATATTCATGACAGCTCATCTTTGTTGAGTGGATTGTGTAATATTTTGCGGTTAGACTCCTGTCCTCACTTTTGATGGTCTGCTCAGAGGTCAGAAAGGAAACTTGCAGAGTATTAAATGTCAACAGCGTCCTCCCACAGAGCTCTCGATGGGGTGAGTTCACCAGCTGAATGAACAGAGAACAGGTAAATCTGCCCCCTCCAGGATGTCCAATAAACCGGAGAACAAATTCTTAGTGATTACAGTTATTATGACAAATTTATGCATGCGTTGGAAAAGGTCAAAACTACAGGCTTTCCAACTGACAGCATGAGTCAAAGCGGAGATTTCTGAATGTGACTCCAGACTGTGACTACAACAAACTAAAAAAGGCGATAATTTAAAGTCTAAAGTGGTTCATACGCGTTCTTTGTCAGTGTTTCCTGCACCGAGATGTTCAGTTCCCAAACAAGGGAATCTTACGAACTAATTATTTTTAGTGAGTCCATCACAAAGATTCATAAAGCACTCATTTAACGTCTTATCTTTTTGTGGACATTTTGATTTGATTCCAATTTGCTTAAAGGGATACTTCAGGATTTAGCATTAAGTCAAGTCAAGTCAAGTCACATTTATTTATATAGCGCTTTTCACAATACAGATTGTATCAAAGCAGCTTCACAGTGATAACATGAAAGTAGTACAACACAGATCGATAATATTGTTAAATATTAAATAATCCTAAATAATCCCGACTAAGCAAGCCAAGCAAGCCAAAAGCAAGGCGACAGTGGCAAGGAACCAAAACTCCATCAGATTGGATGGAGAAAAAAAAAAAAAAACCTTGGGAGAACCCAGGCTCAGTCGGGGGCCAGTTCTCCTCTGGCTTACATTCATATTGTTTAAATATAAATATAAATATTATTTATGTCTAAAACAGCCCCATAACATATCGCAGGCGTTGAGTCGTCTCTTCACAGGCGTTGGTCTTCTCATCACAGGCGGTGGGGCATCCGAAACCCCCGTGAGATGCTGGATACAAGGCTGGACCTGACGAACGCCATTTTTCTCGGGACAAGCGTCCCGAGATAACAGCAGAAAGGCAGATGGGAAATAATTAGCATAGCTGATGTTCATAATTAGCATAGCTGATGTTCATAATAATTTCCATTGTACGGGTGTCGGTGTTAGAAAACCACTATCTCACGAACTCTCCGCAACCCAAACTCTCCGCAATGCAACTCAGCCATACGGACCGACCCGTTTGTCTAAAAGGCTATCGAGCCCCACTGGTGCGTTAAGCAATTTCAGTGGCAAACGGTTCGGTATGGCATAAAAGAGGACTAACAGGTGAGCATTATGTGAATGCTTGACTGAAGAGATGCGTCTTTAGTCTAGTTTTAAACTGTGTCAGCGAGTCAGAGCCCCGGACCGTATCGGGAAGGCTATTCCAGAGTTTTGGAGCTAGATGCGAGAACGCCCTCCCTCCTTTACTGGACTTAGATATCCTAGGAATGACCAGAAGCCTTGAATTTAGTGATCTTAAGGAACGCGGTGGATTGTAGGGCAAGAGAAGGTCTGTTAAGTACATAGGAGCTAAACCATTTAGGGCTTTATAGGTCAGTAATAGTACTTTGTAGTTGATACGGAACTTAATAGGTAACCAGTGCAGAGATGATAAAATCGGTGTTATATGATCATATTTTCTTGACCTAGTAAGAACTCTAGCAGCTGCATTTTGGACTAACTGTAGCTTGTTTATTGAGGATGCAGGACAACCGGCTAATAAAGCATTACAGTAATCTAGTCTCGAGGTCATGAATGCATGAACTAACTTTTCTGCATCAGAGAGAGATAGCATGTTACGTAGCTTAGCAATGTTTCTAAGGTGGAAAAAGGCTGTCCTTGTAACATATGAAACATGATTTTCGAAAGATAAGTTGGGGTCTAGTATAACACCCAGGTCTTTTACTGTAGTGGATAAAGTAACAGGACATCCGTCTATATTAAGGTTTTGTTGTAAGAGATTTTGTGAGTGGTTTTTTGGACCAATAAGTAATACCTCCGTTTTATCTGAATTTAATAGCAGGAAGTTACGCGTCATCCAGCATTTTACATCTTTGAGACACTTTAGAGGAGTTAGTGTTTTCGTCTGGTCGTGATGAAATATATAATTGAGTGTCGTCAGCATAACAGTGGAAATTAATTCCATGTTTTCTTATAATATTACCAAGTGGCAGCATATATATTGAGAATAGCAGAGGGCCTAAAACTGATCCTTGCGGTACTCCATAGTCTACTGACGTTATCTTTGATTTTTCCCCGTTTAAACAGACAAAATGATAACGGTCCGATAAATACGATCTGAACCAGCTTAATGCCTGTCCTTGAACACCAGTGTAGTTTTGTAGTCGATCCAAGAGTATTTTATGATCTATAGTGTCGAACGCAGCGCTGAGATCAAGTAGGACTAGTATTGAGATACAGCCTTGGTCAGAAGCTAAAAGTAAATCATTTGTAATTTTAACTAGCGCAGTTTCAGTGCTATGATGCGGTCTGAATCCTGACTGGAATTTTTCATAGATATCATTTTCTTGCAAAAAAGAGCATAGTTGAGCGGACACAACTTTTTCTAATATTTTGGACATAAATGGAAGATTTGAAATGGGTCTGTAATTCGCTAACTTTTTTGGGTCTAATTGTGGTTTCTTAATGAGAGGTTTTATTACTGCCTGCTTGAATATTTTTGGAACATGACCTAGAGATAGAGACGAGTTAATAATATTGAGGAGAGGCTCTTCTACTGCAGGTAATAGTTCTTTTAGTAGTTTAGTGGGTATTGGATCCAATAAACATGTTGTGGGTTTAGATGCAGTGATAAGTTTATTTAGCTCCTCCTGTCCTATCGTTGTAAAGCGGTGTAGTTGTTCTAGAGGGGCCATAAGTGCGGCTGAATCATAAGACACCATAGAGGATTGTACATTTATAATTGTGTTTCGGATGCTTTCTATTTTCTCGTTGAAGTAATTCATAAAGTCATTACTGCTAAACTGTAACGGTATATTTTGCTCTGGTGATGTCTGTTTGTTTGTTAGTCTAGCCACGGTGTTAAATAAAAACCTTGGGTTATTTTGGTTATTTTCGATTAGTTTGCGGAGATGTTCAGCCCTGGCTGTTTTTAGAGCCTTTTTATAACATGACATACTGTCTTTCCACGCGATTCTAAAGACCTCTAAGTTAGTTTGTTTCCATTTACGCTCTAACTTACGGGTTTCTCTCTTGATAGCGTGCGTATCACTGTTGTACCAGGGTGCTTTAGTTTTCTCTCTAACCTTTTTTAATCTAATTGGTGCAACAATATCTAATGTACTAGAGAGAATGGTGCTCAAACTGCTAGTCATTTCCTCTAATTCATCTGTTTGTTTGGGTTCACTTAGCAATTTAGATAGATCAGGTAAGGTATTTGAGAATCTATCTATAGTGGTTGGAAGGATTGTTCTGCCTGGTCTATAACGTGGTGCAACATGACATATTTCAGCAGTGCGTATTATGCAAGTCACCATGTAATGATCAGTGATGTCATCGCTTTGCGGTATAATATCTATGTCAGTTGGATCGGTTCCGTACGATATAATTAAATCTAGTGTATGATTTAGACGATGAGTGGGGCCACTGACGTTTTGTTTGACCCCAAAGGAGTTTAATAAGTCTGTAAACGCAGCACCTAAAGCATCATTTGTATTATCTACGTGAATGTTAAAATCTCCAACAATTACTGCTTTATCGACATTCACCAATAGATCTGAGAGAAAGTCTGCAAACTCTTTTAGGAAATCTGCATATGGCCCTGGAGGTCTATATACAGTAGCCAAGGCTAGAGATAATATGGATTTCCTTCTTACATCTAAGAGCGTAACATTTAGCACAAGTACTTCAAATGAATTAAACCTGTGACCCGTTTTCTGAATAACATTAAAAATATCTTTATAAATTGTTGCAACACCGCCGCCACGACCGATCAGACGGGGCTCATGTTTATAACAGTATCCTGGTGGAGTAGATTCATTTAGACCGAAATATTCATTTGGTTTAAGCCAGATTTCAGTAAGGCACAGAACATCGAAATTATTATCTGTGACCATTTCATTTACAATAACCGCCTTAGGTGTGAGCGATCTAATGTTTAGAAGACCTAACTTTAGAGATTGTTTTTGTTCACTGATATTTAGATTTTCTGGTTTAATTAGAATAAGATTTTTGCTAGATCCTGCACTACATTTATTGTTTGGTTTCACTAAACGAGGAATAGACACGGTTTCTATATAATGTTCCACACTGTGCAAATTAGTTAAGTTTGGGCAACAAAGGGTGTGTTTTGGACTTTGACTTAGTCATCTGGTCTGTAACATCAAGCTTTGTATTAGTAGAAAACCTGTAGTATTTTCGAATTACCATGCTTTCCACCCTCTTATCCCCCTGAGACGAGACATTTATGTATTTTTTGTCTGGAAAAAATTCTCAGATGACGCAAAAATCGTCATTTTGCGTCATCGGAGGATTTTTTGTCTAGAGGCTAGTAGTAGGGTCTGTCCCGCATGTTCTCAACCCGCCCATAGAGGGCGATCTCACTCACAGAATGAACACATAGTGTCGGCCATCTTTTATTGGAAGCTAAGCTAGCAGGCTCTTGTTCTGTGGAGAAAACTGAGTAGTAAGGGTTACCATAGTAGGGATTCAGTTTTTGAATTCAGTTTTTTTCGCGGCCCTTAGTCATCCTGCTCACCACAGTAAACATAATGAATAGCGACTATAGAACGCAAAAGCCGAATCCTGGACATTGTGGGCTATCTCGAAACACATTTTCGGGCACTCATCACGGAGACTCACAAGTAGCCTAGACTTGTTGTTTAAAGGGATACTCCACTTTTTTTGGAAATAGGCTGATTTTACCACTCCCTCAGAGTTAAACAGTTGGGGTTTACCGTTTTCGAATGTTTTCAGTCGATTTTCTGATATTTAGAAAAATATTAGCAAGACGGTTTCTGGTCTCATTGACTTCCATAGTATATATTTTTTCCTACTATGGAAGTCAATGAGACCAGAAACTGTCTGGTTACTGATATTCTTCTAAATATCAGAATATGGATTCGAAAACGATAAACTCGACTGTTTAACTCTGAGGGAGTGGTAAAATGAGCCTATTTCCAAAAAAAGTGGAGTATCCCTTTAACTACTGCGCTCTGTTACCGGTAGGCGTGGCCTCCTAGGGCAGCGAAGCAAGTACATTCTGGGAGTTGTTGTCTTTCATCCACATAAGCCAAAAATACATTTTCTGGCTTTTCTCAGTCTAGAAAGCTCCAAATTCAAAAATAATTTCACATTTCAGGTGACGTATCCCTTAAGTTGCTTTGTGCTCATTATAGTAAAATCAAACATATTTTAAGTGCACTTGATCTGTTTGCCTTGCTTTCTTCCATAAAAAGATGTTAGGCAGAACATCATGGTCACTTGATGGGCCTTAAAAGTCTCATAAAAGTATATCTCATAAATTCCAAGTCTTCTGTAACCAAATGAATGAAAGAATGAAATAGTTAGCCAAAACGTTCAATTCCAGCCCCAGCTAAATCGAATTAAGCTTAATAATTATGCACATGTACTGTATATTACATTACACTTGTTAAATACAATACAGTTGTAGACTTGAGTCACACCTTTGTGCAATCTGGACACTGTGTCTTGTAATCGGCTGTTTGCACAATGCAAGAATCTTGATAATTTCTGACTAATTGCAGCAGCTGTGAATCATTTCTTTCAGGACAATAATTACAAAGGAGGGTCCTCAGATGCACTGGACCGGTGCCACAAACACAACAGAGCAAGGCCTCTGTTTGTATTCAGATGGCACTTTGCCATGATGCCTTTGACAATCAGTGATATATATTCTGTCAATTATTCTTAGACGCAGTTCACAGAGGACATATAGATGAATTTACGGATTGAGGAAACGATGCGTGGACAGGACGGATGGACGGACAAATCAATACCGCGAGGCTTGAAATGCACCCAAACGCACAACATTATGCAGTTTCTCCTCATTTTCTCAGTTCTTTTTCTCCTTCCTCGCTCTTCAGTCAATCTCTGTAGTGTTTTTGTAACTCTTGTTGACAATTGCTTTAATAACTCCTGTGTTTAATATTAAATGAGGAGAGGTAAACAGGGACTTCTCAAGCATCCCACAGTGAAATCCATCGTACCTGCTAAGGTTTTCGCCGGGTGCTTGTGTTCATCCTCCACAACAACATATTTATCATTCTTGATCCGTGAGAGGAAAGTGGCCAAATTGACCAATTATTCAGAAACAGAATTGCAGATTCTGCATAATGTCAGTTGGCGAAATGTGCAGAATTGGCTGTTGGTGGATGAAGGCGTCCATTTACCCGTGGTGTTTTTGTTGCTTAGGGGTGATTTAATATTTAGAGTAATTGGACTGGTGCTGTTCACTCCGGTGAGGTTAAAGTAAGAAACTTTTAAAAGCACCCTGATTAAAGAGGATGTACAAACACCCAGTGGTCAGTCGTACATCTGAGGTGGTGAACCGAACGACTCGCAAAAAATGCTATTCGATTGTGGAAAGCACTTTTTCTAGGTCAACTGTTTCAAATTATTGTTTTTCCCCCCCGAGCAAATAACCGTGGGCATCCCGGTGCAAAAATCTCAAGTGATCTATTCTGCAACTCCAATTTCCTGAGTTGGCAAGAAAAAGTGTTTACTTAGAAATAAATGTGTTAAAACAGACACTGGAACGGCTTTAAAGTCACACATTGAGGTGAAAACCTTGTTAAGTCATTAAAAAAAACAATTCTGAAAAACAATTTGAAAAATATAGCTGCGAGCAGCGATTGCGGGCCCAAGCCGGTGGCACCGCAGCTTTGGCCCGCAATCGCTGCTCGCAGCTATATTTATATATATATATATATATATATATAAAGCCAGTGGCACCGCACCCTTGGTGCTTTTAGGGTTATTCTACATGACGTGCAAAAACATAACCCCCGCTTTGACTGTCAAAAAGAAGTGTGCTGAAGAGCTTGCAGCAGTGAAGGCTCTGCAAAAGTGCGGATCGAGGGCACATTTTAACCACAAAGTATGCATGAGCAACCTTCTGAAAGGTCAGGTGTACATCAAGGTCTACATCTGTACTGTGTTTACATTATAGTATGTAGGGATGCGCCGATCCGATACTCAGGATCGTTATCAGCTCCGATACTGCCATTTCTTAAGCCTGGTATGTTTTAAATAAGTTTTTATTTTAATTTTTATAAGTGAAGGCATAATATAACCAGTTAAATTGTAGTGCATTGACAATAGTTTTATATAATTAGTTTATTAATTAAATTAACTTGGTCCATAAACTTGGTCCAGCTGCGAGACTGACAGGTCTGACTGTCTGACACTGGCCAATCGGAATCAAGAGCGGAGAAGCGGCCGCTCCCATAGGCAGTATAGTATCTCCCCGCCCTGTGGAGGCATTCCGCCGGTCTCGTGAAGTTTCTCGCCGGTCTCGTCTCTGAGACCCCTACACCTGGTATTAAAATGCGATCTGTATCCAGATAAGTTATCCGGATAATAAAAAAGAAATATCAATGCAAGGTATTACGTTGTGATCGGATTGTGATCGATTTGCCTGACCATCTGGAGGTAGTCTGGCTCGCATTGTGTTCGGATCTTTACGTGAAAACGCAATCTGGTTGTTGATATCACACATGTATATTTTACTCCTCCCAAAAATGCTAAAAAATAAACGAGTGAGAGCGTTTACAGGCTGTTATAGTCAGACATGACGGTGCTACTGCGACACGCATCACCGCCGCAGATGAGCAGCAGCTGAGCGTCAAACCAACGTGCAAACATCGCAAATAAAAGTGAAAGTAGCCTAAGTCAGAGACGCTTAATCATCTACACAATCATCTTCAAGTAAAGAAAGAAATGATCTCTTGACTCTTACAAGGGCTGTTGCCACTCTCTCTTATTGATGTCTATTGATGAAATTAGCTGATGATCAATAAAATGCATGCTAATATCTGTAATAAACAACCGACAAAATTACTGTATGATGGTGTAAATAAAGAATCAGTCCAGCATCGCCATGTCAGTGTGTATTGATTCATCATTGTCTCTTCATAGTTTGCAAGAGACATTTAATAAACTGAGCGTATTTGATAAACTGAGCGTAGCCTATTCATCTGTCAATATAACCTCATTCTTTTTAATGATCAGAAGAACGCGTATCGACTACCGTTACAGTACAATATGTCCTAACTACACACGACGCCGCGACACGCGATAAAAGGTATCTTTTCCATGTAAATCAGAGTTTTTGTCCTAACCAGACGCGACGGCGACATGCGAAGTTTCTAATTTAGAAACGGTTCCTATTTCTGCGATGTCGCGGCTGACAGAATGAAGAAATTACACTGGTTATGAGTACACATTATTTATTTTTAGTTAGAAATAGGTCACTGTGCCACAAGCCATAACGGATAATTTACCTCAGATTTTGAAAGCATGTAATATTATAGTGTTCAAAATGAATTCTATGCAAACATACGACTGTATTTCATAACAACGACAATAACTTGAGGCAGATGCCACCAAATGTGTTAAAATAAATGAATTATTTGCTGGACTTAAGTGAATAGGATAGCCATTTAATGACCATAGCACATAGTTGATGTGAAAAAAGGAGTATTTTGCATATAAATATGCACATAAATACATATTTTTTCAATTTGTCTCCCTGAAAGTGCCTGGCAGAAGCCTATACTGTCTGTGTCATAAATGTGAACATAATATTATCTACTGTCTGTGTCATAAATGTGAACATAATATTGTAACAGAATATTCTTATGCTATATTATATAAACTATATTTCATGAGGTGAAACATCACTGCCAGGAGCTACAGAATATATATTTCTGTAGGTCCTCACCGTGATGTTGCACTTCATGAAATATATGTAGTATAGCCTAAGAATATTCTATTAAAATATTAAGTGGCACATAAATTCAGACCAGTTATTTACAATAAAGCCTTATAAAATCATTTCCATTCCATTTGTTTATTATTTTAATAGTTTTTTCTTGGTTTTGATAGTAAATGAAATCTAATCAGTAATTTTACATGCAGATTAATGCACGTATAGATTAATGCACGTGTGTGTGTGTTTGCATAGTGGGCCGGTCTGGATGAAGTGTCCAGGGCTGATTTTTTGTCCCAGTCCAGCCCTGAATGGCAATATTCACATTACTTTCAGTTTATTGCTCGAAAGTACAAAAATATTTGAGTGAAATGTAGGCTATTGTAAACCCTAAAATTATTATTTGTGACATTAGAACAAAATATGTGGATATAAAAACATGTATATAGGCTAAAGAACTAAATGAACGATCTCTATTTTCTAATTTCACGACGTCCACACAAGACCAGGCTTGGGAGGGTTACTTTAAAAAATGTATTCCGATACAGTTACAAATTATTTCATAAAAAAGGGTCCCACTTTATATTAATTGGCTTTAAGTACTTTATACTTTTTCAAAAAGTAACTACAATCTGATTACTTTTTTTGATGTAACTCACTGTAATAATATACAGTTACTGGATTTTTGTTTCCTGATTACATAATGCTGTTACATGTATTCTGTTGCTCCCACAAGACATTAGTCTGAATATTTTCCTGTATGAACAAAATGGAGTTTCCATTGTTCACACACAAACACACACAGAGTTCGATAGCGCCTCTCTCGTGACTGTGTGTGCGTGTCATGTGTTCTAGGCTGTGTGCATGCACTTCTGAAGCTGCTCAGAAAATAATAAAATGCCATGCAGAGGACTAATGCAAAATGTGTGGGAAAATCCATTTGATTGTAGTTTAAGTGAGAAATAATTTCAGTGCTCTGGTCAATAGCTGTAGAGTGAAAACTGGTGAATGCAGTATACAGCTTTCACAGAAAGAGAATGATGTGAGCACGTACGATTGGCAGTGCTGATAACGATCCTGAGTATCGGATCGGCGCATCCCTACATACTATAATGTAAACACAGTACAGATGTAGACCTTGATGTAACCTGACCTTTCAGAAGGTTGCTCATGCATACTTTGTGGTTAAAATGTGCCCTCGATCCGCACTTTTGCAGAGCCTTCACTGCTGCAAGCTCTTCAGCACACTTCTTTTTGACAGTCAAAGCGGGGGTTACGTTTTTGCACGTCATGTAGAATAACCCTAAAAGCACCAAGGGTGCGGTGCCACCGGCTTTATATATATATATATATATATATATATATATATATATATATAAATATAGCTGCGAGCAGCGATTGCGGGCCAAAGCCGGCGGTACCGCCATCCCGGTGCCTTTAGGTAGCACACGGGTCAGAACCCGCGGCCATCAGAGCCGGGCTGAAGCTGGTACCCGGGCGCGGCAGGGCGGCTCGTCAGCGCCCCCTGGAACAGGGTCTGAACACTTTGTCCATAAATCAAACACGCTTGCATGTAATAATATGAAACTCGGTACACATGTCAATCTCATCGTTTCATATATTCATCGCACTTTTACTTTTTACCCCAGCCCAACAGGAAGTCAGATATTTACGGTTGTTTTTAAAACGCTTGCAATGGAATTTAATGTACTCCTCCTAGAGCATTCATCCGCATGGAACGAAACTCGGTCAGCCTGAAGTCAAGACATAGACGATCAAAAATTGCGAGGGGATTTTTGATATCTCGAACGGTTTGGCTGTGGCGAGGAAACAAAATTATGGTGAGAAACGTGAAACAGGAAGTGTGTCCTAACTTCAGCATACATTAACAGATCTTGATGAAACTTCAGGAGTGTGTTCGCCGTAAGAGGACGATCACATGGATGTGACTATTGTGTGTCAAAGTTATAGCGCCACCAACTGGCAGCAGGAAGTGTGTCACTTTCAAAATGCTTTGAAATCACCCTCTTATTTTAACCCGATTTGCTTCAAACTTCATCTGTATAATGTAAACATACGGCAGATGTAGACCTGTGAATGGATTCTTAATATCTTTGAAACTGTTGCCGTGGTGACGCATCAAACTTTACCATTCTTTTAGGATGCTTTTGAGACCCTTAGCATGCTTCAAATTGCATGAAACTCCTCAGACACATCACATTTATTAGCCAGTAGACATGTGCAAAGTTTCAGAAACGGGCGTGGTGAGGGCTCAGTAGCGCCACCTTTTGACAAAAGTTGGGTTGTTAGTTTTATCTACAGTTACAAAAATCAGTATGTATATTGTACTCCTCGAGCCGGACAACTTTCTAATTGACACTCTTTAACTAGGACCCACAGAAAGTAAGATATGTTTGTTTGAATCTGGTCATGCTCCCTTTGAGCCTACATCTCTGTCTCTCTCTGTGTGTGTGTTAGTAGGGGGAGGGGCTTAACTTAACCATTTCAGTGCTGTGTGTTTTTTTCTGCTGTGTAATTTCTTAATACATTTCTTAAGCCTGGTATGTTTTAAATAAGTTTTTATTTTAATTTTTATAAGTGAAGGCATAATATAACCAGTTAAATTGTAGTGCATTGACAATAGTTTTATATAATTAGTTTATTAATTAAATTAACTTGGTCCATAAACTTGGTCCAGCTGCGAGACTGACAGGTCTGACTGTCTGACACTGGCCAATCGGAATCAAGAGCGGAGAAGCGGCCGCTCCCATAGGCAGTATAGTATCTCCCCGCCCTGTGGAGGCATTCCGCCGGTCTCGTGAAGTTTCTCGCCGGTCTCGTCTTTGAGACCCCTACACCTGGTATTAAAATGCGATCTGTATCCAGATAAGTTATCCGGATAATAAAAAAGAAATATCAATGCAAGGTATTACGTTGTGATCGGATTGTGATCGATTTGCCTGACCATCTGGAGGTAGTCTGGCTCGCATTGTGTTCGGATCTTTACCTGTAAACGCAATCTGGTTGTTGATATCACACATGTATATTTTACTCCTCCCAAAAATGCTAAAAAATAAACGAGTGAGAGCGTTTACAGGCTGTTATAGTCAGACATGACGGCGCTACTGCGACACGCATCACCGCCGCAGATGAGCAGCAGCTGAGCTGAGCAGCAGATTAATAATTCAAAATAAATGAATTATTTGCTGGACTTAAGTGAAAAGGATAGCCATTTAATGACCATAGCACATAGTTGATGTGAAAAAAGGAGTATTTTGCATATAAATATGCACATAAATACATATTTTTTCAATTTGTCTCCCTGAAAGTGCCTGGCAGAAGCCTATACTGTCTGTGTCATAAATGTGAACATAATATTATCTACTGTCTGTGTCATAAATGTGAACATAATATTGTAACAGAATATTCTTATGCTATATTATATAAACTATATTTCATGAGGTGAAACATCACTGCCAGGAGCTACAGAATATATATTTCTGTAGGTCCTCACCGTGATGTTGCACTTCATGAAATATATGTAGTATAGCCTAAGAATATTCTATTAAAATATTAAGTGGCACATAAATTCACACCAGTTATTTACAATAAAGCCTTATAAAATCATTTCCATTCCCTTTGTTTATTATTTTAATAGTTTTTTCTTGGTTTTGATAGTAAATAAAATCTAATCAGTAATTTTACATGCAGATTAATGCACGTATAGATTAATGCACGTGTGTGTGTGTTTGCATAGTGGGCCGGTCTGGATGAAGTGTCCAGGGCTGATTTTTTGTCCCAGTCCAGCCCTGAATGGCAATATTCACATTACTTTCAGTTTATTGCTCGAAAGTACAAAAATATTTGAGTGAAATGTAGGCTATAGTAAACCCTAAGATTATTATTTGTGACATTAGAACAAAATATGTGGATATAAAAACATGTATATAGGCTAAAGAACTAAATGAACGATCTCTATTTTCTAATTTCACGACGTCCACACAAGACCAGGCTTGGGAGGGTTACTTTAAAAAATGTATTCCGATACAGTTACAAATTATTTCATAAAAAAGGGTCCCACTTTATATTAATTGGCTTTAAGTACTTTATACTTTTTCAAAAAGTAACTACAATCTGATTACTTTTTTTGATGTAACTCACTGTAATAATATACAGTTACTGGATTTTTGTTTCCTGATTACATAATGCTGTTACATGTATTCTGTTGCTCCCACAAGACATTAGTCTGAATATTTTCCTGTATGAACAAAATGGAGTTTCCATTGTTCACACACAAACACACACAGAGTTCGATCGCGCCTCTCTCGTGACTGTGTGTGCGTGTCATGTGTTCTAGGCTGTGTGCATGCACTTCTGAAGCTGCTCAGAAAATAATAAAATGCCATGCGGAGGACTAATGCAAAATGTGTGGGAAAATCCATTTGATTGTAGTTCAAGTGAGAAATAATTTCAGTGCTCTGGTCAATAGCTGTAGAGTGAAAACTGGTGAATGCAGTATACAGCTTTCACAGAAAGAGAATGATGTGAGCACTTACGATTGGCAGTGAATATTTTATGCGGACAAAATAGCTCAATAAGAGTAACAAAATACATGTGGAAAAAATCACATCGTAATGTTTTAAAGAAGAGTGGTTTGATTAAAGTGGTGTAAATATACCCGATCCGGCAAAGATGGCAGTATCGGAGCTGATAACGATCCTGAGTATCGGATCGGCGCATCCCTACATACTATAATGTAAACACAGTACAGATGTAGACCTTGATGTACACCTGACCTTTCAGAAGGTTGCTCATGCATACTTTATGGTTAAAATGTGCCCTCGATCCGCACTTTTGCAGAGCCTTCACTGCTGCAAGCTCTTCAGCACACTTCTTTTTGACAGTCAAAGCGGGGGTTACGTTTTTGCACGTCATGTAGAATAACCCTAAAAGCACTAAGGGTGCGGTGCCACCGGCTTTATATATATATATATATATAAATATAGCTGCGAGCAGCGATTGCGGGCCAAAGCCGGCGGTACCGCCATCCCGGTGCCTTTAGGTAACTAAAGGCACCGGGGTTGCGGTGCCACCGGCTTGGGCCCGCAATCGCTGCTCGCAGCTATATTTAAACTATTTGTCTGTGATGCATGTTTGCAATTCGCAGTCCAGAAGAGAAAGAGAGGGATCTCTCACGCGGTGCCACAGCACGCACTACACGACAGCCCTGCTTAATGAGTAATGACAGAGGAAAGCCTGGTTACACTTTAGATCTGTGATATTAGTCTGATTTCCAAAGATTAAAGAATATATTGAGGTAAAAAACCATTAAAAACAATTGCCGCATTCTGTCTAGCCAACTTCCTTCCCATCGCGGCGGTGCAGTCATTTCTCCTTAAAACTAAAACTTTAAGACAGAATCAGCACGATCGGTGATTGTTGTAAAATGCAGTCTCTGATGTTGCTAAATTGCGGGACGCTTTTAATAATAAAAAGAGCTATTAAAAGCACAACATTTGCGCAAGAGATGCTGTTCTCAGTGCGGCGCGCGCTCCGAAACAAGACAAACAAATTATACTTTGGGCTTCATATGCGCGTCAAAACGATCAAATGTAGCCAGCACAAAAATGTCAAAACGACCGGCTTGGAGATTAACACTTAAACCACCGTTTATGTCTCAAACGAACGTAGTTATGGAAATAGTTGGGAGAAAATATGGTGCATCAGTAGACGAAATCTGCACTTTTTCTTAAAGGGGCAGCAGTATAAACATATGACGATTGCGACATTACTGAGAATCAAACAACAAAAGGCAAAGAGAAAATCACTCGCAGCTCTTGAATGAATAACTTCAGCTTTAATAAGCATAAATCAATCTATGATAAACTTTGCAGTGCTATTTTACATCTGATTACTTTATTATAATTCTTTTTAGACCATACCTGAATAATGTCAGTAGACTTTCCTGAAATTAAAGCACTGTGTAGGCCCGTATAATGTGTATCTTTGTTTAATTGCCTATTTATTGTTTAATATATATATATATATATATATATATATTGACATACATACGTACATATCATCCTTGCTTGTAGAGAGGAGTTTATTTCAGCATCATATAAAATCAACAATAATGATAAATAATGTTAAAGCAAACACAGCTCTGGTATCGGAAAAGTATCGGTATCGGCCGATATCCAAAGTCGGGTATCGGGATCGGATCGGAAGTAAAAAAATGTGGATCGGTGCATCCCTAGCTAGTAGCATTTGGAAATTAGCAATTTCTTTCAGTTTCTTAATTAGGTTTTAATTAAGAGCGAGTCTTGCCGCTTGCCCTGGCTGTTGTATGAATTACATCTGTATGCCTGTGGTGTCAATAAACACCAAATAGTTGAATTCGTCCTCTGTCACAGCATTACATATAATCCATCTTCCCTCTGGCTATTCCAAGGCCAGCTTATGGTCTACCTTATATAGTTTTTGATTAGCCGATGAGACATAGGAGTCATTTATCATAAAGGGAGCAGATAAAGCATGTTTGCTCGCGGAGGGAAACCTCAGGGGCGAGTGATTCGTTGTTTTGTTTGTACCACAGAAGTCAATGACTCTGCTATATGGCTCTGCTGTCCTTGCATCTCATAGCTTTGATTAGACAGTTTAAGTTTCCTTGTAAACCGGAGAAATCTCCAGAAGATGTTCAAGGATTTACTATCCTAGCTAGATGAAACACTTTAAAATGTATTAGAGTGGAATATTAGCCAATAATTGGAACACATTAAATATTTGTCAGTAAAAAAACATTTCTGTAATAAAGGTCCAACTCTTTGCAATATCATATTTAAATGTAATTTCGGAGAGGCTAGCAATAGAGTGGTGCAGGTATGACGTCACTTTGTTAGGCCGACAGGCTAAATACCTTTGACAAAAACCCAATAGGATTTCTCAATAGGCTTTTGGAGTTAGAATAGTTTGTAAGAGCAAAACTAAGCATAACAAGACAGTAAAAGCAAACTTAAGCTCACCTGTTTGGAGTGATGACGTTTAATGTCCTCGACTGCCACTGTAGTCCCACTTCTTTGGAACCGCCTTTTTCAAGACGCGTAACAGCTTAAAAAAAAAATTACAAGTCACAAATAATGATGTATTTTATATCGTAGAATAAAACGTGAAAGTGTCTTAAGCTTGTGACCCAATTTCAGCCATTTAACCAAAATCCCATTGACTTTGTGACAAATGAAGACGAAAGATTAATATCAACCAAAAATCCAATCTTGAATGGAAAAGGACCTGATGTAAAGGGTTTTTTTTTTTTTAATGTGGGTTCTTCACACGCTAAGAAACTGGGATATATTATTAATCAGGGGGTTAAAGGGAAAAGTGTCAAAAGAAATGGGGTATCAATCCTGCCGTTCATCTGGAACAGAGTTAAATAATAATCCCATAATAATTTTGTCTGTAAAATATGTGTTCGTCCTAGGGCTGTCAACTTCAGTCGTTTAGTCGACTAATCAGTCGATACCGTCTTGGTCGACTGACATTCTTATTGGTCGACCAGTTACACTTTTTTTTTTCTTTTTTTTTTTTACCAATAGAAACATTTTTTTAATGATTTACTCCTTGATATTTATTCCTTTATAAGCAATTATTTATTACTGTATTCTAAATATAATTTGCCTTTGTTTTATCCCCATCTTTAAATGCTTTAATTTAGGCTATTTTGTAACAGCGCCACAGTTTTAGCGCACACACATAGAGACTCGGGAACGCGCCTGTGGCCGGCTGCGCTGCAGCTTCGCGCTCGGTAAGCGATGCTGTATTCATTCCGTTGGAACGCTGCTTGTTTTGACTTTAGTCGACAAAATGTCCAAGAAATCTAAATCTTTTGTCTGGCTGCATTGTAAAACAAAGACGACAAGACTGTGGAGGGAGGCGACTTGCTCCATTATGAGCGTTGCTCCATTATGAGCCCGCACAGCGCGCGCCTATATTTGAATCGAACTTGAGCGCGCAAAAGACGTGAGCAGCCCTTTTAACGGCTATATCATGCTGATTCAATAGATTGTGTTTTCTTAATATGTTTTTCGTTTTTATTTGTAAAATAGCCTAAATAATGCAACAAAACAAAAATAAACCTATATGCCTTCCAAAATACAGCCTATTATTATTCGGATTGTTTTTTTAGGCTATTTGGGTATTTTGTGTGTTTGTTTAAAATGCCTAGATCGGCTGAACAAAAGTTAACCCATAGCTTTGTAAGTAAAGAAGAATATAAAGTCTGTATAAACGAGAGCTTTTGTTAGGATTTTTTATTATATGGCAGATAGCAGTTATTTTTTTGTATCGTGTGGTGTGATCAGGTGCGCGATTGTGACTGCATAGACAGAGCTCCTCACTTTTTTCAGTTAAAAATCACTTAATTCTCAAAGAATTGTATTATTATTATAGTTTTATTTATTTGTGATGTTTTTTCGTTGTTGTTTTATAAATGCTCTATGACAATTGTTTAAAAGAATGTTCAATCAAAACAAGGTTTGTTTTTTTTCTCTCGACTAATCGACTAATCGTTGCGCAGGACAAGACTTTGGTCGACCAAGGATTTCTTTGGTTGATTACAGCCCTAGTTCGTCCAGTCAACTTAATAACCTAACTTTTTCGTGACCCTCCTTATCAACTGATAGTTCAGGGTATTACATTATTATGGTAAGTTAACCTTGCTTTCTGAAACTGCTACCATTAAAACCAAAAGTCACCAACCGACCAATTCTCTCACTTTTTCTCTTCGGGAAAACTGGAAAGTTTGGTATTTGTTCTTAGAAAAATACATTAGTGTACCAAAAGCACACCACAAGTAGATTAATATATGATGTAAGGAACGATGAAATAAGGAACACTAACAACACTGCATCTCAAATTGTAATATTTGTATAAGGTTGCACTTTTTTAAAGAGGTGGTTTCATGCCCTTTTCACAAGATGTAAAATAAATCTCCAATGTCCCTAGAGTGTGTGTGTGTGAAGTTTTAACTCAAAATACCGCATAGATAGTTTTGTAAAAATTGTCACTTTTTGAGAGTAAGCAAAAACACAGCATTTTTTGCTTGGCTCTTTAAATGCAAATTAGCAGCATCTCCCGACACAGTGGGCGGAGCTTCACGCTAAAATGTCAGAAACTGTTCTGACTTTTACGTTTAGACAAAGATGGAGAGACTTACAATTGTCAAACAGCCATTTGTTTTAGTCCTTAAAAATTTTTTTTATTTATTTATTTAAAAGGGAAGTGTAATCATAATCAAGCACTCCCAAGATGAAAACCTCTAAAAAGTGTGAATCTTCTCTGAATCCTTCCACACTTTTTGTCCGGTGTGCAGCAGATCTTCTTTTGCAGTATTCTGGCCTCTAGCTTCTTTAACCAGGTGTTGTCGTTTTCCCTGCTATAACTGGTTGTTTTGTGCACTAATCTCATTGTGCACAATACCTCATTGAGGATTGCCAGCCTCTTCAGGAAGTCTACGTCAGGCTTGATGTGTCTTACCCGGATGAGGTAATCGATGGCTTCCTCCCCGGTCATGTCATGGTGGATCATGAGATATGCCAGGAAAAGTGTAGGGGCGTGGCTGACTCCATTAGCGCAGTGGATTAACACCTTGTCTGTTGAAATAAATACAGAAAGACAGTCAGAAAAGTCCAAAAACAGTTTGTCACTCCAGAACAGAACACCTGATAAAAGATCTTACTTACTTTGTGGGTTTTTCATGGCCTTGTGAATGAATTTGGCAGCTGGCACGAAGTATTTGCTGATGTTGGAACTTTGCGTTGTAGGCATGCGGCAATACGTGATGTTCATGCCTCTGTAGTAACTCGCCCCTGTATCAACGGTTTCCATCAGGTCTTCCTCCCGTGGGACTCCCATCAAGACCCTCAGATTATTCTTCAAAGCAGCAGCATTGAGGATGTGAGTAATACCCATCTCCTTCAGTATCATTCGGTCCTCTGCTATCACTCTACACAACAACAAAACAGCCAAGGTTAGTCTTTCACAGCACAGGATTTACAATATAATTACATTATAACACACATTATGTTAATCACATGGATTATATTAGTCTAAATGTGCTGTAGACTTACTTGTTTCCAATAAAGATGTTGTTCCACACCTCGGTGACAGGTTCCAGATCCTTTGTACAGCCCTTCACACGCTCCGCCAATCGGGAACCGGGTCCTTCTTGAACGCGTTCCTGCTTGGAAGTCCTTGCATAAGGACTGCTTGGACCTGCCACACACGATTCATCCGAATCAGACGGATCTGATTCAGGATCCATCTCAGCAACGCTCAGACCCTCAACACACGTTTCATATGAATCAGACAGATCTGATTCAGAATCCACATCAGCAACGCTCAGACCCTCAACACACGTTTCATATGAATCAGACAGATCCGATTCAGGATCCATTTCAGCAACGCTTGGACCCTCATCGCACGATTCATCCGAATCAGACAGATCTGATTCAGGATCCATCTCAGGAACGCTTGGACCCTCATCACACGTTTCATATGAATCAGACAGATCCGATTCAGGATCCATCTCAGGAACGCTCGGACCTTCATCACACGTTTCATATGAATCAGACAGATCCGATTCAGGATCCATTTCAGCAACGCTTGGACCCTCATCACACGATTCATCCGAATCAGAAAAATCCCATTCAGGAGCCATCTCAGGAACGCTTGGACCCTCATCAAACGATTCACATGAATCAGACAGCTCCGATTTAGGATCCATCTCAGGAACGCTTGCATCTGGGAGACACAAGGTCTCTGGAACAGCCGGATCGATCCTAAAAAGATTTTGGAAGAATGCCCTAACGTCCTCCTTCTTCCGCACTTTAGTGCTTTCTAAAAAAAAAAGAAAACAAATATGTTTTTAGAAACATCTCTAACCACAGATTAAAAAGGAATTAGTCCGATATTTCTGTTCGCATCTCATTTGTTCTGTACACACACAGTTCAGTGTGTGACAACTGCATTTACAAAAAAAAAAATCCACACAGTGTACAATGTTACATCTCAATTGCTCTGTTGACATTCACCTTTTGGGCTGATCTTTACAGGAGTTTCAGGAGAAGCATCCATGCCACTCTGATCGATCCCACTGGTTCTCCCTGAAGGCCCTGCGGAGTCGCTCAGATCTTCACACACCAGAGTAGGGCTCTTCAGATCTGAAATGGCATCCCTGACTTCAACTTCCAGACCTTTAGCGGACACTGGTTCTGGCTCAGAAGGGTTTGGAGCCGAGACACTGGACTCCTCTAGATCAACTGGAGTTTCCTGCTCCGAAACTATTGGAACTGGGACATCCGGTTGCTCTAAATTGTCCAGATCCACGGGGGTTTCCTGCTCAGAATCGACCAGATCCGTTTCAGATGTTGGCTGTTGAGTGTCTGGGACACACAGTGGCTCCGGAACACCAAAAAGCCTCCGAAAGAATCCAGTCGTTTTCTTCTTTATCCACTCTCTGGTACTCTCTTAAAAACAAAAGAAAAACATGTTATTAAAAACAACTCAAACTACAGATTAGACATGAAAAAGTAGACTGGCTTGAAAGACGTTTCTGTTTGCATCTCATTGTTAATGTTGCGTTTATACTCGACGCGCTCGCCGTGGTAATATTCTATGAAACGACAGGGGCGACTCAGTCATTTTTCATGAAACCATCAGGAATCTGAGGCGAAAGAAGTAAGGTGCACATGATGATGTTGATTTCAGTAGTAACTTACACTTCACCAAAACCAAACCACACTACACATGATTCGTGTAAAACCCAATAAACTTTAAGATTACTACTTGACATTAGAACCAAATAAATGTATATAAGAACGCATGCATAGGGCCTACAACTACATTTAATGAACTTGAACCTTTAAGTCCATTAAAAAGGATTATTCTGTCTGTACTAGGCTTATTTTGTAAATGTGATTAACTATTTATTTTAGACGTTAGCAAAATGGGTGCCAAATTAGCAAAATCTTACTCAGATTTTTTTTTTTTTACAAAAGGTACATTTTCCAGTTATTATATATAATTTGCTTTAAAAAATGCTTACTACCATATGAATATTTGTACGGTCAGCCAGCTGAAAAAGAATAACTGAAATTTTCAGTTACTATGAGGAAAGGTGTACTTTGACAAGTCAAAGATGAATATTTTATGGTAATTTTTACTTTTCACACCGTTTTAAAAGTAAAAATAGTCGTCTACAGTATACAGTAGCTACTCATGACTTAGAATTGTATTAAAAATTGTATTTCATACGACTTTAATCGGCAGTCGTCGTCGTGGCCCGCGCGGAAAGTTACACAAAATGGCGCGCACACACAGCGAAGATGTCATTTAAGCACTCAGGAGATTTTTTTAAATTGAAAAATAAAACAAATGTACACACAAAATAAACATTGAACAAACAATATCAACAATATTAAAGTTAAACAATATTAACACCCGACAATTCTCAAAAGGAAGTCGTTTGCAAGGATCACAACATGTCACGCGCTGCGGGCAATTTTTCGAAAAAACATAATCCAACATTTCGATAACACTTTTCTATCGCCTAAAAATGAATAAATATAGATTAAATCGTTGTTTCGTCGCGTTTACAATCCTATGAAAAGCCCCCCTATACTTTCCGTGCCCATGTTAGCCAATTGTTTATGTTTAACACACCTGTTGGACGGTTCTCTGGGGTTTCAGGAGAAGCGTCGATCCCGCCGCTGCTCCCTGCCACTTCAGTTGGTGACACCAACACTGAGGAGACATTTTTGACTTCATCCTCGAGCCCATCATCTCTCTCAACACTAGCCGAGGGGGTTGAGTCGTTCACACACTCATCCTGCACAGCGACCCCCTCTACAACACTGGAACTGACTGGCATGTCCTCAAGTGTACCAACCCTCTCTATTCTATCGATCACTGCCGAGCTCCCGAAAAGGTCGTACATGGCATCGGGGATGAACCTGCTCTCCACCTGCTCTTCATCCTCTGCTGGTACCTGGAAAGTCTTAATGCCATGGTACACGCCGTTGACGTATATTTCCAGACACAGCTCTCCGTAGCTAGAAGACATTGTCATGGATGTCAATTTAACAAATCAAAGAAGTAACTTACAGTTGACAAGCTGTTTGAAAGCTAAATACACACTGTGAGTGACTGATAATCGGAATATCGTTTAACTGCAGTGACAGCAAGCGAGTCTTTATAGTCTGAGTTAATCGAACGCCGCGCAGAAACATTCAAAGAAGTCTGCTGCTGCTGTCTGTGACGTAATCGAACTACCCGCAGAAGCATTCCTTTTTAAAAAAAAAAAAAAAATTATGCAGAAATAACAAATACAAATCAAGACATTAATATACAATACAATAAAACAAAACAAAACAGAGGGTTACATTCCATAAACTTAAACAACATTAAACAAGCTTAAATGATCGACAATATTGCAGAGTCTTACATGCAGTAGAGTTTTTAGAGTCCTTCAATGAATTTAAATACATATCAGTATCTTTCTTAAAAATAAAAAAGAAGGCGTTTTCTTTGAAAATTTACATTTGTGAATATAAAATTTGGCAAGAAAAAGTAGCAAATTAAGGACAAATTTAGAATGAAAGGGGTCTACAAAAAACATAATTTTTTGGATTACACAGAAGTTTAAAGAAATATACCTTTTAATAAAATTTGAAAAATCAATCCAAAAGATTTTGCAATACATACATTCCCAAAACAAATGAATAATCGTTTCATCAAACTGATGACAAAAGGAGCACAAGGGGGAAATACTCTTATTGAATTTAGCAAATTTATAATTAACTGGGTAGCAATTGTGAATAATTTTGATTTAAACTTCAAACACTTTATTAGATAAGAAAAATTTTTGCCGAATGAGCCAGAAAGCCTCCCACTCTATATCATCAAATTTATTATTCCCAAAACTTACACCGGCAGGTAAAGAAATTTGATTTCTGTTAAGAATTGAGCGAATTTTCTTATTTGACAATCTACTGAACAGACATTGGTCAACAAAAAGATGAGCGTTGTCAAAAATAGGTGGAGAAGTTAAAGGTCCCTTAAGGCCAGAATTGACCAAAGGTTTCACACAATCAGGAATTGCACCAAAAACAATGGCATATTCTCTTGGGGGGACTGGAAAAGAGAATTTTTGCATAAAATGTTCATAAGAGAGCAAAACACCCGAATCATCCAAAAATTGACTCACTAAAAGTATGTTTTTATCGAACCAATTATTAAAGAAAAGAGATTTATTTTTATATTTGATATTTTGGTTATTCCACATAAAATAGCTATGTGGAGAAAAACTATATTTATATATATTAGGGACCGCAGAAACATTCCATCGAGTCTGCTGCTGCTTTCTGTGACGTAATCGAACGAATCGAACGACTGTGGCGCAGGAACAGATTCATGGTTAAAAACAGATTGTTTGGAAATTACTCTACAACGCATTGGACCAAAGCCAAAAAAATACTAAAGACTTAAACAGAAAAGGGCGTTCGAGGGTATCAACGCCAAAGCAATTATCGGCAGATTGTGATCGGCGACCAATCAATCGTAGCACCCTTGTAAAATACATTTATACATTTTCATCTTGTTTTAAAGAAGTAGCAAAAAATGAAAACTAAAACAAACTATTCAGCTATGATCCATTAAAGCATTAAGTTGACTTCATTTTCAAAAGGCTTTTAGATTATATTAACACGCAATATCTTCATTCTGAATAAAGATCAGCATCAAACCAATGTATAGTAAAAGAGTAAGCCATGCAGAAACCATTCTCTGAGAACCTAAGCATATTCTCTCTTTAATTGCCTTACAAGTGTTTTATTTTTCCCTGTTTAAAGCTGTGGGTGGGAATCTCACATGATTTGAATATAGATCAGGCTGTCTTTAGGCTGTCTCCAGACAAGCACATCTAATCTTTCATGATCCAGCAGTGTCTGCTTTTATTAGTTTTTTTTTCTATGAAAAAGAAAACTAATTTGAAAATCAGAGGAAGATAATTAAATGCCAAACAAGTACATCCCCTGAAGACTCCCACATCAGTCTATATGACTCTGAGACAACAGTGAATCCTGTATATAAGACGAGAGTAAACCCAAGTAATATAAAAACCAATGCAATGGTATTAATCTGTTCAATTTATGATATATCAGGTTTGTGAAGTTCACAATCAATCATAGGAGTTTTGTTTGCCCTCATTTAGATTAAAGCTTGTTCAGCTGTGGAACGTTTTTAGGAAATTGAACATGCAAATTTATTTAAGAAAATGTGTCTCAAACCAGGAGTAGAGTAGCAAACAGCAGATACTGAGTCAGAAGAAGAAAACAGTGAGTGCAACAGTCAAACATGCGTGTTTACATAGGAAAACAATGGAAAAGTAGAGCAGCAAAAGAGAAGGGTCTTTGCAGAAGGGTCAACGGCTTTCACGGATGTCTTTCAAAATGAAAGTCTTGCGCATCAGAAAAACATTAATTAGCTTAAGTGTTTTGTTGTTGTGTTTATGTCTACACACTCCGTGGCCCACTTGAAACGGTCTTGCTACAAGCTGAGAAACAATGTTGCATGGAGATAGCGATGTCATTATTTGCTGTTAAAATTACGTTTAATCATTGTAGTGTCAGACAAGCTGATATTTTCTATATGAAAAATCTACGTTTGTGTAATGACTCACGGTACACAGAGGAATCCATTTGCAGCTTTATTAAGCAGTGTCGTACAGGCAGGGTCAAGACGGGGTAGACAGGGTAATGCAGGCAGAACGATAGAGAAATCCAGATAACAGGCAGAGTTCGGGGCAGGCAGCAATAATCACAATCCAGAGACAGTCCAAGATCAGGCCAGGCAGATATCACTCGTACAATAGTCAAACAGTCCAAAGTCAAAACCAGAAAACCAGAAACAGGGAATAAACGCTCAGAAATGATCACCGGGGCAAATCAAGACTTCGCACTGGTGTGGTGTGTGGACGTGGCTTATATGTGTGTGTGCAAATGGCGTGCAGGTGTGTGACGCAATCAGTCCCAGGTACGAGGCATGATGGGAATTTGAGTTTAAAGCCAATGATCAATACTCCGGTGAAGGCTCCCTCTGGTGGCGGAGAGGAGGCGGAACGGGAGCTTCCACTGTAACAGAGCCCCCCCCCTGCGAGCGGCTCCTGACGCGAGGAGGCAATTGACGTCGGGGTCTCCTACGGGGTCTCCCACGGGGTCGGGGGGCCGGTTTCTCCGGATATGTCCTATGAAACTCCTCAGTGAGAGTGGGGTCCAGGATATCTCTCGCATTGACCCAGGACTGTTCCTCCGGACCGTAACCCTCCCAATCGACAAGATATTGGAGAACATTACCCCGACGTCTGGAGTCCAGCAACTTGTGCACACGGTACGCCTCCTCGCCATCGACCAGAATGGGTGGAGGACTCTGAGAAGTGGACCCCTCCTCCGCTTCTCCCCTCGGACCACCAGCGGGTTTCAGCAGAGACACATGAAAAGTGGGAGAAATACGGTAGTTAGCGGGCAGATCTAATCGAAATGAAACAGGTGAGATTTGTCTTACAATTTGGAAGGGACCAACATACCTGGGACTGAGCTTGCGACATGGAAGTCTGAGTCGAAGATCCCTGGTTGACAGCCATACCCACTGGCCAATCTGGTATTCTGGACCAGGACGGCGACGACGATTGGCCTGTTGCTCCTGACGTCTTACAGCATGCCTTAGATGTGTGTGTGCCTGATCCCAGACCTCCTCACTCTTACGTAGCCATTCTGTGACGGATGGAAGTTCTGTGGGTTCACCAGACCATGGGAAGAGAGGTGGTTGAAATCCGAGGATGCATTTGAAGGGAGTGATTCCGGTTGCTGGTTTAATCAGGGAATTCTGGGCATATTCAGCCCAGAACAGATATCTGCTCCAATCCTCTTGATGCTGTTGACAGTAAGTTCGCAAAAAGCGAATAATATCCTGGTTGAGACGTTCAGTTTGTCCGTTGGATTGTGGGTGGTAACCGGAGGTGAGACTGATGTTAACGTTAAGATTCTTGAAAAAGGCAGTCCATACTCGGGATGTGAATTGGGGTCCTCTATCTGACACAATGTCCTCAGGTAATCCATAGAAGCGGAAGACTTGGTTGCATAAGAGTTCGGCGGTTTCGAAAGCGGTGGGGAGCTTAGTAAGAGGAATAAGTCGGCAGGCTTTTGAGAATCTATCCACGATGGTAAAGATGGTGGTGAAGCCCTGGGAGTTAGGTAGGTCGGTGATGAAATCTATGGCGATGTGTGACCATGGTCGTTGAGGTGTGGGGAGAGGACAAAGCAGGCCAGCGGGTAATTTTCGGGGTGATTTGGAAGTTTGACAGGCGGTGCAGTTTTGAACATGGTTTGTGGTATCGGATGTAAGCGTGGGCCACCAGAAACGATTTTGGAGAAGATGGATTGTGGCATTGATTCCGGGATGACCTGAGCTGGGATTAGAATGGACTTGATCAATGAGACGGGGTCGAAATATTTCTGGAACAAAGATTAGGTCGGCCGGACATTCTGCTGGGGCAGGAGTTTGAGCATTGGCTTGCTGGATCTCGGTAATGACATCCCACTGGACAGGAGCTACTAGCAGATTCTCACATAGGATGTTTTCTGGTTTGGGTTTCTGGTTTATTTCTTCAGATTGACGAGAGAGAGCGTCTGCTTTTGTGTTCTTGGAGCCTGGACGGTATGTAACGGTGAAGTTAAATCTGGTGAAGAAGAGCGCCCATCTGGCTTGACGGGGATTGAGACGCTTGGCAGATCGCAGGTACTCAAGGTTCTTGTGGTCTGTAAGAATGATGAAAGGTTCAGCTGCTCCCTCCAACCAATGACGCCACTCCTCCAGTGCCAACTTCATGGCTAAAAGCTCGCGATTTCCCACATCATAGTTGCGTTCAGCAGGAGAAAGTTTGCGGGAGAAGTAAGCACATGGATACATTTTGGCAGGTTCTCCTTGGCGTTGAGATAAGATGGCCCCCACTCCTGTATTAGAAGCATCCACTTCTACGATGAACTGGCGTTCGGGATCTGGATGACGCAAGATGGGTGCGGTAGTGAAGCGTTTCTTTAGTTCTTGAAAAGCACACTGTGCGTCGGGGTTCCAGGAAATACGAGGGCTGTGACGTTTGGTTAGAACAGTTAAGGGAGCGGCAATGAGGCTGAAATTTCTAATGAATCTCCTATAGAAGTTGGCGAATCCCAAGAATCTCTGTAGCTCTTTCACAGTTTGTGGTAATGGCCAGTCTACTACTCCTCTCACCTTTTTCTCATCCATGGCGACCCCGTCCTGACTGATTACATAGCCCAAGAAAGAAATGCTGGTTTGATGGAACTCACATTTTTCCATCTTAGCGTAGAGATGAAATTGGATTAGTCGCTGGAGAACGGATCTGACATGTTGGATGTGTTCTTCGAGGGAATTAGAGTAAATCAAGATGTCATCAATGTAGACGATAACCCATCTGTCCAGCATATCTCGGAAGACATCGTTCATGAAGGCCTGGAAAACAGAAGGACTGTTGGACAAACCGAAAGGCATGACAAGATATTCGTAGTGCCCACTAGTAGTGGAAAAGGCAGTTTTCCATTCATCTCCTTCTCGAATGCGAATCAGATTGTAAGCGTTGCGCAAGTCGAGCTTGGTATAATACTTGGCCTGGCGGAGTTGTTCTAATGCTGCTGGAACTAGAGGCAATGGATAGCGGTATTTGACTGTGATGTCATTCAGTCCACGATAATCAATGCACGGTCTGAGTCCCCCATCCTTTTTCTTTACGAAGAAAAACCCCGCAGCGGCTGGTGAAGTGGAAGGTCGAATGAAACCCTTAGCGAGTTCTTCTTCGATATATTGTTTCATTGCTTCGGACTCTGGTTTGGATAAAGGAAAAATTCTGCCTCTTGGGGGAGCCGCTCCGGGGATCAAATCTATAGCACAATCAGTTTACCGATGTTCAGGGAGTTGAGCAGCTTTCTCCTTACTGAAGGCTTCTATCAGATCTGCATAAGCAGAAGGTAGATTTTCGAGTTCTGGTATTGTGGTGCAGGATGCTGGTATGGATTGGGTTAGACGGATAACTTTGGACAGACAGTGATTCTTACAGGTTTCATCCCAGCGAATGATTTGACCCTCTCGCCAAGAGATATGAGGATTGTGGTCTAGAAGCCATGGATGTCCCAGGATGATGGAATAATGTGGAGCTTGAATGACAAAAAAACTGAATGTTTTCAGAATGAAGAGATCCTACGTGCATCTTGATCTTCTCCGTTATGCACTGGATTTTTCCCTCTCCGATGGGGTGTCCATCTAGCGCCTCCACTGTTAGGGCTGAATGACATGGGCTCAGTTGGATGTCACATTGTTTGGCAAAGGTTTGAGAAATGAAATTTCCTGCTGCTCCTGAATCAATTAAGGCTGTGGTTTCAAACACTTTATCTTGGATGATCAAACGAACTGGAATTGTGAGACTGTGAGTGGAGACTCTCCCCTTATCTGAGGAACTCACCGATGGATTATGAGCGGGAGGTCGAACCGGACAGGCGAGCTTCATGTGTCCGGGTTGACCGCAATACATGCATAAGCGGTTCTGGAATCTACGTTCTCGTTCCTCTGGAGTGATATGCGTGACTCTCAGCTGCATGGGTTCATGAGTGGTGGTTGTCCTGAATGAAGCACGGAGTGTTGGCCGAAGATTGCGTCTGGAACGCATTAGATTGTCGACTTGGATGGCTAGTGCGATATAATCATTTAAATTCCTCCCCTCATCGCGACAGGCCAGCTCAGACTGAAGTTCAGTGGTAAGTCCTCTCCTGAAGAGCGTTTTAAGTGTGTCTTCCACCCAGTTAGTTTGTGCAGCGAGCGTGCGAAAAGTGAGAGCGTAATCAGCGGTGGTTTCTTTGCCTTGTGTGAGACTTAGAAGTTGTTCACCGGCGTCTCCTTCTCCGGTGGTATGCTCAAAAACTTGACGAAACTGTCGAGTGAATTCTTGGAAAGTGGCGAACGTATTCCCCTCCGGTTTCCAAACAGCTGTAGCCCACTCCAATGCTCTGCCGGTGAGCAGCGAGCATACAAAAGCAATACGACTCCCATGACTGGAATATAATGCAGGTTGTTGGTCAACGAAGATGGTGCATTGTAACAGGAAACCCTTGCATTTGCTTGGTGTGCCATCAAATTTGTCAGGAAATGCGAGTCGGGGATTGACCGCTGTACTCACTGTAGCAGGAGAGACACTCTGCGGTGATGGTGCAGCGGGCGTGCTGGGAGCAGTGCAAACAGCGGTGCGAAGCTCCAGTATCCCCTGCACGAGCTGCTCCGTGACAGTAGTCAGGTGGCTGAGCTGCTGATGGTGTAAATCCAGACGAGAAGCTTGGGATGTGAGATCGGAGGTCAATTGCATGACGGCTGCTGGATTAGTTAGTGGCGAAGTCTTCTGTAATGACTCACGGTACACAGAGGAATCCATTTGCAGCTTTATTAAGCAGTGTCGTACAGGCAGGGTCAAGACGGGGTAGACAGGGTAATGCAGGCAGAACGATAGAGAAATCCAGATAACAGGCAGAGTTCGGGGCAGGCAGCAATAATCACAATCCAGAGACAGTCCAAGATCAGGCCAGGCAGATATCACTCGTACAATAGTCAAACAGTCCAAAGTCAAAACCAGAAAACCAGAAACAGGGAATAAACGCTCAGAAATGATCACCGGGGCACATCAAGACTTCGCACTGGTGTGGTGTGTGGACGTGGCTTATATGTGTGTGTGCAAATGGCGTGCAGGTGTGTGACGCAATCAGTCCCAGGTACGAGGCATGATGGGAATTTGAGTTTAAAGCCAATGATCAATACTCCGGTGAAGGCTCCCTCTGGTGGCGGAGAGGAGGCGGAACGGGAGCTTCCACTGTAACAGTTTGGATAGTTTTAAATACAGAAATTAAACAAAAACAAAATAGCCAGAGAAAATATATGCAGTATTCTTATAGTTTTTTTCTTCTTCTTTCAGATCCTTAAAAATGCAAATATTTTTCCCACTTTATTTTATTTTTCCCCACTTTACTTTATAAGTGTCTTAAAAGTGTTGGAGCATCCCAAGCCCTGCATTTGTGTTTTAGTGTTTTAAAAAGTGTTTTATTTTTCTGTTTTTAAAGCCGTGGCGTGGGTGGGAATCTCACGTGATTTGAATATAGATCAGTCTTTTGGCTCCAGACAAGCACATCTAATCTTTCATGATCCAGAAGTGTCTATTATTATTAGTTTTATGAAAAAGAAAACTAATTTGAAAATCAGTGGAATATACTGTAAATAAATCTATCAAAATGTATCAAAAATTCTATCAAAATTCTATCAAAATCTATCTATCTATCTATCTATCTATCTATCTATCTATCTATCTATCTATCTATCTATCTATCTATCTATCTATCTATCTATCTATCTATCTATCTATCTCTGACCTGAAACTCAAGCTTTTTGACATTTTAAAAAAGGTTTCAAAGTGCATGTCTTTGAAAATGATACCGTTATCGTCAAATTCGATCAATTTGATTATGAAAAGTGATGTCATGCACATGCGTACTCAATGTAGTGTAATGTAGTGTTTACAAAGTCACATCACCAACCACTGGCCTGGCACCATAATACAGGACTTTTAGTAATTTTCTGGGATTTTAGTCAAGAACGGGGATCGTTCTGAACATTTTTCCAAGTTAAGAAGACATTGTTGTCATGCAAACATGCCTTTAGACAAAAGAGATTAAAAAACAAGATTATCCAAAATGCAAAAAAAAAATAAAAAATATTCATATCGTTTTAACAAGTTTTGTTAATAATGAAAACATCATTCCAGTATACATCAGAATCGTACCGAGGTCAAACAGAGATGTTAGTCTTTTAATTTAAGAATGTCCGCCGTGTTACATCATAAACCTAAGATTGCTTCATTCGACTTCATAAACGAATACAGGACTCATAATGAATGCTGCTTTGTCAGAGTATCAATGCGTTCAGCATCGTGACTGACAGTCTGAAAAATAAGAGGCATTTCTGTCCAGAATCATTGTCTTCCATCCAACACCTGAAAGCCTTTCTGTTCCATTACAATCATTTCCAACATCATCTTGATATACTCCAGCTATCCGCTCAAGCTCGAGCGCAACTAGCTGCAAACCTATTGTTGTAGGCTAATGATAAAAAGCAAGGGTGCCAATCATCTGTGCCAACCTTTGTGGGGAAAAAAAATCTCTCGACTCATATTCATGACAGCTCATCTTTGTTGAGTGGATTGTGTAATATTTTGCGGTTAGACTCCTGTCCTCACTTTTGATGGTCTGCTCAGAGGTCAGAAAGGAAACTTGCAGAGTATTAAATGTCAACAGCGTCCTCCCACAGAGCTCTCGATGGGGTGAGTTCACCAGCTGAATGAACAGAGAACAGGTAAATCTGCCCCCTCCAGGATGTCCAATAAACCGGAGAACAAATTCTTAGTGATTACAGTTATTATGACAAATTTATGCATGCGTTGGAAAAGGTCAAAACTACAGGCTTTCCAACTGACAGCATGAGTCAAAGCGGAGATTTCTGAATGTGACTCCAGACTGTGACTACAACAAACTAAAAAAGGCGATAATTTAAAGTCTAAAGTGGTTCATACGCGTTCTTTGTCAGTGTTTCCTGCACCGAGATGTTCAGTTCCCAAACAAGGGAATCTTACGAACTAATTATTTTTAGTGAGTCCATCACAAAGATTCATAAAGCACTCATTTAACGTCTTATCTTTTTGTGGACATTTTGATTTGATTCCAATTTGCTTAAAGGGATACTTCAGGATTTAGCATTAAGTCAAGTCAAGTCAAGTCACATTTATTTATATAGCGCTTTTCACAATACAGATTGTATCAAAGCAGCTTCACAGTGATAACATGAAAGTAGTACAACACAGATCGATAATATTGTTAAATATTAAATAATCCTAAATAATCCCGACTAAGCAAGCCAAGCAAGCCAAAAGCAAGGCGACAGTGGCAAGGAACCAAAACTCCATCAGATTGGATGGAGAAAAAAAAAAAAAAACCTTGGGAGAACCCAGGCTCAGTCGGGGGCCAGTTCTCCTCTGGCTTACATTCATATTGTTTAAATATAAATATAAATATTATTTATGTCTAAAACAGCCCCATAACATATCGCAGGCGTTGAGTCGTCTCTTCACAGGCGTTGGTCTTCTCATCACAGGCGGTGGGGCATCCGAAACCCCCGTGAGATGCTGGATACAAGGCTGGACCTGACGAACGCCATTTTTCTCGGGACAAGCGTCCCGAGATAACAGCAGAAAGGCAGATGGGAAATAATTAGCATAGCTGATGTTCATAATTAGCATAGCTGATGTTCATAATAATTTCCATTGTACGGGTGTCGGTGTTAGAAAACCACTATCTCACAAACTCTCCGCAACCCAAACTCTCCGCAATGCAACTCAGCCATACGGACCGACCCGTTTGTCTAAAAGGCTATCGAGCCCCACTGGTGCGTTAAGCAATTTCAGTGGCAAACGGTTCGGTATGGCATAAAAGAGGACTAACAGGTGAGCATTATGTGAATGCTTGACTGAAGAGATGCGTCTTTAGTCTAGTTTTAAACTGTGTCAGCGAGTCAGAGCCCCGGACCGTATCGGGAAGGCTATTCCAGAGTTTTGGAGCTAGATGCGAGAACGCCCTCCCTCCTTTACTGGACTTAGATATCCTAGGAATGACCAGAAGCCTTGAATTTAGTGATCTTAAGGAACGCGGTGGATTGTAGGGCAAGAGAAGGTCTGTTAAGTACATAGGAGCTAAACCATTTAGGGCTTTATAGGTCAGTAATAGTACTTTGTAGTTGATACGGAACTTAATAGGTAACCAGTGCAGAGATGATAAAATCGGTGTTATATGATCATATTTTCTTGACCTAGTAAGAACTCTAGCAGCTGCATTTTGGACTAACTGTAGCTTGTTTATTGAGGATGCAGGACAACCGGCTAATAAAGCATTACAGTAATCTAGTCTCGAGGTCATGAATGCATGAACTAACTTTTCTGCATCAGAGAGAGATAGCATGTTACGTAGCTTAGCAATGTTTCTAAGGTGGAAAAAGGCTGTCCTTGTAACATATGAAACATGATTTTCGAAAGATAAGTTGGGGTCTAGTATAACACCCAGGTCTTTTACTGTAGTGGATAAAGTAACAGGACATCCGTCTATATTAAGGTTTTGTTGTAAGAGATTTTGTGAGTGGTTTTTTGGACCAATAAGTAATACCTCCGTTTTATCTGAATTTAATAGCAGGAAGTTACGCGTCATCCAGCATTTTACATCTTTGAGACACTCTGTCAATTTAGAGGAGTTAGTGTTTTCGTCTGGTCGTGATGAAATATATAATTGAGTGTCGTCAGCATAACAGTGGAAATTAATTCCATGTTTTCTTATAATATTACCAAGTGGCAGCATATATATTGAGAATAGCAGAGGGCCTAAAACTGATCCTTGCGGTACTCCATAGTCTACTGACGTTATCTTTGATTTTTCCCCGTTTAAACAGACAAAATGATAACGGTCCGATAAATACGATCTGAACCAGCTTAATGCCTGTCCTTGAACACCAGTGTAGTTTTGTAGTCGATCCAAGAGTATTTTATGATCTATAGTGTCGAACGCAGCGCTGAGATCAAGTAGGACTAGTATTGAGATACAGCCTTGGTCAGAAGCTAAAAGTAAATCATTTGTAATTTTAACTAGCGCAGTTTCAGTGCTATGATGCGGTCTGAATCCTGACTGGAATTTTTCATAGATATCATTTTCTTGCAAAAAAGAGCATAGTTGAGCGGACACAACTTTTTCTAATATTTTGGACATAAATGGAAGATTTGAAATGGGTCTGTAATTCGCTAACTTTTTTGGGTCTAATTGTGGTTTCTTAATGAGAGGTTTTATTACTGCCTGCTTGAATATTTTTGGAACATGACCTAGAGATAGAGACGAGTTAATAATATTGAGGAGAGGCTCTTCTACTGCAGGTAATAGTTCTTTTAGTAGTTTAGTGGGTATTGGATCCAATAAACATGTTGTGGGTTTAGATGCAGTGATAAGTTTATTTAGCTCCTCCTGTCCTATCGTTGTAAAGCGGTGTAGTTGTTCTAGAGGGGCCATAAGTGCGGCTGAATCATAAGACACCATAGAGGATTGTACATTTATAATTGTGTTTCGGATGCTTTCTATTTTCTCGTTGAAGTAATTCATAAAGTCATTACTGCTAAACTGTAACGGTATATTTTGCTCTGGTGATGTCTGTTTGTTTGTTAGTCTAGCCACGGTGTTAAATAAAAACCTTGGGTTATTTTGGTTATTTTCGATTAGTTTGCGGAGATGTTCAGCCCTGGCTGTTTTTAGAGCCTTTTTATAACATGACATACTGTCTTTCCACGCGATTCTAAAGACCTCTAAGTTAGTTTGTTTCCATTTACGCTCTAACTTACGGGTTTCTCTCTTGATAGCGTGCGTATCACTGTTGTACCAGGGTGCTTTAGTTTTCTCTCTAACCTTTTTTAATCTAATTGGTGCAACAATATCTAATGTACTAGAGAGAATGGTGCTCAAACTGCTAGTCATTTCCTCTAATTCATCTGTTTGTTTGGGTTCACTTAGCAATTTAGATAGATCAGGTAAGGTATTTGAGAATCTATCTATAGTGGTTGGAAGGATTGTTCTGCCTGGTCTATAACGTGGTGCAACATGACATATTTCAGCAGTGCGTATTATGCAAGTCACCATGTAATGATCAGTGATGTCATCGCTTTGCGGTATAATATCTATGTCAGTTGGATCGGTTCCGTACGATATAATTAAATCTAGTGTATGATTTAGACGATGAGTGGGGCCACTGACGTTTTGTTTGACCCCAAAGGAGTTTAATAAGTCTGTAAACGCAGCACCTAAAGCATCATTTGTATTATCTACGTGAATGTTAAAATCTCCAACAATTACTGCTTTATCGACATTCACCAATAGATCTGAGAGAAAGTCTGCAAACTCTTTTAGGAAATCTGCATATGGCCCTGGAGGTCTATATACAGTAGCCAAGGCTAGAGATAATATGGATTTCCTTCTTACATCTAAGAGCGTAACATTTAGCACAAGTACTTCAAATGAATTAAACCTGTGACCCGTTTTCTGAATAACATTAAAAATATCTTTATAAATTGTTGCAACACCGCCGCCACGACCGATCAGACGGGGCTCATGTTTATAACAGTATCCTGGTGGAGTAGATTCATTTAGACCGAAATATTCATTTGGTTTAAGCCAGATTTCAGTAAGGCACAGAACATCGAAATTATTATCTGTGACCATTTCATTTACAATAACCGCCTTAGGTGTGAGCGATCTAATGTTTAGAAGACCTAACTTTAGAGATTGTTTTTGTTCACTGATATTTAGATTTTCTGGTTTAATTAGAATAAGATTTTTGCTAGATCCTGCACTACATTTATTGTTTGGTTTCACTAAACGAGGAATAGACACGGTTTCTATATAATGTTCCACACTGTGCAAATTAGTTAAGTTTGGGCAACAAAGGGTGTGTTTTGGACTTTGACTTAGTCATCTGGTCTGTAACATCAAGCTTTGTATTAGTAGAAAACCTGTAGTATTTTCGAATTACCATGCTTTCCACCCTCTTATCCCCCTGAGACGAGACATTTATGTATTTTTTGTCTGGAAAAAATTCTCAGATGACGCAAAAATCGTCATTTTGCGTCATCGGAGGATTTTTTGTCTAGAGGCTAGTAGTAGGGTCTGTCCCGCATGTTCTCAACCCGCCCATAGAGGGCGATCTCACTCACAGAATGAACACATAGTGTCGGCCATCTTTTATTGGAAGCTAAGCTAGCAGGCTCTTGTTCTGTGGAGAAAACTGAGTAGTAAGGGTTACCATAGTAGGGATTCAGTTTTTGAATTCAGTTTTTTTCGCGGCCCTTAGTCATCCTGCTCACCACAGTAAACATAATGAATAGCGACTATAGAACGCAAAAGCCGAATCCTGGACATTGTGGGCTATCTCGAAACACATTTTCGGGCACTCATCACGGAGACTCACAAGTAGCCTAGACTTGTTGTTTAAAGGGATACTCCACTTTTTTTGGAAATAGGCTGATTTTACCACTCCCTCAGAGTTAAACAGTTGGGGTTTACCGTTTTCGAATGTTTTCAGTCGATTTTCTGATATTTAGAAAAATATTAGCAAGACGGTTTCTGGTCTCATTGACTTCCATAGTATATATTTTTTCCTACTATGGAAGTCAATGAGACCAGAAACTGTATGGTTACTGATATTCTTCTAAATATCAGAATATGGATTCGAAAACGATAAACTCGACTGTTTAACTCTGAGGGAGTGGTAAAATGAGCCTATTTCCAAAAAAAGTGGAGTATCCCTTTAACTACTGCGCTCTGTTACCGGTAGGCGTGGCCTCCTAGGGCAGCGAAGCAAGTACATTCTGGGAGTTGTTGTCTTTCATCCACATAAGCCAAAAATACATTTTCTGGCTTTTCTCAGTCTAGAAAGCTCCAAATTCAAAAATAATTTCACATTTCAGGTGACGTATCCCTTAAGTTGCTTTGTGCTCATTATAGTAAAATCAAACATATTTTAAGTGCACTTGATCTGTTTGCCTTGCTTTCTTCCATAAAAAGATGTTAGGCAGAACATCATGGTCACTTGATGGGCCTTAAAAGTCTCATAAAAGTATATCTCATAAATTCCAAGTCTTCTGTAACCAAATGAATGAAAGAATGAAATAGTTAGCCAAAACGTTCAATTCCAGCCCCAGCTAAATCGAATTAAGCTTAATAATTATGCACATGTACTGTATATTACATTACACTTGTTAAATACAATACAGTTGTAGACTTGAGTCACACCTTTGTGCAATCTGGACACTGTGTCTTGTAATCGGCTGTTTGCACAATGCAAGAATCTTGATAATTTCTGACTAATTGCAGCAGCTGTGAATCATTTCTTTCAGGACAATAATTACAAAGGAGGGTCCTCAGATGCACTGGACCGGTGCCACAAACACAACAGAGCAAGGCCTCTGTTTGTATTCAGATGGCACTTTGCCATGATGCCTTTGACAATCAGTGATATATATTCTGTCAATTATTCTTAGACGCAGTTCACAGAGGACATATAGATGAATTTACGGATTGAGGAAACGATGCGTGGACAGGACGGATGGACGGACAAATCAATACCGCGAGGCTTGAAATGCACCCAAACGCACAACATTATGCAGTTTCTCCTCATTTTCTCAGTTCTTTTTCTCCTTCCTCGCTCTTCAGTCAATCTCTGTAGTGTTTTTGTAACTCTTGTTGACAATTGCTTTAATAACTCCTGTGTTTAATATTAAATGAGGAGAGGTAAACAGGGACTTCTCAAGCATCCCACAGTGAAATCCATCGTACCTGCTAAGGTTTTCGCCGGGTGCTTGTGTTCATCCTCCACAACAACATATTTATCATTCTTGATCCGTGAGAGGAAAGTGGCCAAATTGACCAATTATTCAGAAACAGAATTGCAGATTCTGCATAATGTCAGTTGGCGAAATGTGCAGAATTGGCTGTTGGTGGATGAAGGCGTCCATTTACCCGTGGTGTTTTTGTTGCTTAGGGGTGATTTAATATTTAGAGTAATTGGACTGGTGCTGTTCACTCTGGTGAGGTTAAAGTAAGAAACTTTTAAAAGCACCCTGATTAAAGAGGATGTACAAACACCCAGTGGTCAGTCGTACATCTGAGGTGGTGAACCGAACGACTCGCAAAAAATGCTATTCGATTGTGGAAAGCACTTTTTCTAGGTCAACTGTTTCAAATTATTGTTTTTCCCCCCCGAGCAAATAACCGTGGGCATCCCGGTGCAAAAATCTCAAGTGATCTATTCTGCAACTCCAATTTCCTGAGTTGGCAAGAAAAAGTGTTTACTTAGAAATAAATGTGTTAAAACAGACACTGGAACGGCTTTAAAGTCACACATTGAGGTGAAAACCTTGTTAAGTCATTAAAAAAAACAATTCTGAAAAACAATTTGAAAAATATAGCTGCGAGCAGCGATTGCGGGCCCAAGCCGGTGGCACCGCAGCTTTGGCCCGCAATCGCTGCTCGCAGCTATATTTATATATATATATATATATATATATAAAGCCAGTGGCACCGCACCCTTGGTGCTTTTAGGGTTATTCTACATGACGTGCAAAAACATAACCCCCGCTTTGACTGTCAAAAAGAAGTGTGCTGAAGAGCTTGCAGCAGTGAAGGCTCTGCAAAAGTGCGGATCGAGGGCACATTTTAACCACAAAGTATGCATGAGCAACCTTCTGAAAGGTCAGGTGTACATCAAGGTCTACATCTGTACTGTGTTTACATTATAGTATGTAGGGATGCACCGATCCGATACTCAGGATCGTTATCAGCTCCGATACTGCCATTTCTTAAGCCTGGTATGTTTTAAATAAGTTTTTATTTTAATTTTTATAAGTGAAGGCATAATATAACCAGTTAAATTGTAGTGCATTGACAATAGTTTTATATAATTAGTTTATTAATTAAATTAACTTGGTCCATAAACTTGGTCCAGCTGCGAGACTGACAGGTCTGACTGTCTGACACTGGCCAATCGGAATCAAGAGCGGAGAAGCGGCCGCTCCCATAGGCAGTATAGTATCTCCCCGCCCTGTGGAGGCATTCCGCCGGTCTCGTGAAGTTTCTCGCCGGTCTCGTCTCTGAGACCCCTACACCTGGTATTAAAATGCGATCTGTATCCAGATAAGTTATCCGGATAATAAAAAAGAAATATCAATGCAAGGTATTACGTTGTGATCGGATTGTGATCGATTTGCCTGACCATCTGGAGGTAGTCTGGCTCGCATTGTGTTCGGATCTTTACGTGTAAACGCAATCTGGTTGTTGATATCACACATGTATATTTTACTCCTCCCAAAAATGCTAAAAAATAAACGAGTGAGAGCGTTTACAGGCTGTTATAGTCAGACATGACGGTGCTACTGCGACACGCATCACCGCCGCAGATGAGCAGCAGCTGAGCGTCAAACCAACGTGCAAACATCGCAAATAAAAGTGAAAGTAGCCTAAGTCAGAGACGCTTAATCATCTACACAATCATCTTCAAGTAAAGAAAGAAATGATCTCTTGACTCTTACAAGGGCTGTTGCCACTCTCTCTTATTGATGTCTATTGATGAAATTAGCTGATGATCAATAAAATGCATGCTAATATCTGTAATAAACAACCGACAAAATTACTGTATGATGGTGTAAATAAAGAATCAGTCCAGCATCGCCATGTCAGTGTGTATTGATTCATCATTGTCTCTTCATAGTTTGCAAGAGACATTTAATAAACTGAGCGTATTTGATAAACTGAGCGTAGCCTATTCATCTGTCAATATAACCTCATTCTTTTTAATGATCAGAAGAACGCGTATCGACTACCGTTACAGTACAATATGTCCTAACTACACACGACGCCGCGACACGCGATAAAAGGTATCTTTTCCATGTAAATCAGAGTTTTTGTCCTAACCAGACGCGACGGCGACATGCGAAGTTTCTAATTTAGAAACGGTTCCTATTTCTGCGATGTCGCGGCTGACAGAATGAAGAAATTACACTGGTTATGAGTACACATTATTTATTTTTAGTTAAAAATAGGTCACTGTGCCACAAGCCATAACGGATAATTTACCTCAGATTTTGAAAGCATGTAATATTATAGTGTTCAAAATGAATTCTATGCAAACATACGACTGTATTTCATAACAACGACAATAACTTGAGGCAGATGCCACCAAATGTGTTAAAATAAATGAATTATTTGCTGGACTTAAGTGAATAGGATAGCCATTTAATGACCATAGCACATAGTTGATGTGAAAAAAGGAGTATTTTGCATATAAATATGCACATAAATACATATTTTTTCAATTTGTCTCCCTGAAAGTGCCTGGCAGAAGCCTATACTGTCTGTGTCATAAATGTGAACATAATATTATCTACTGTCTGTGTCATAAATGTGAACATAATATTGTAACAGAATATTCTTATGCTATATTATATAAACTATATTTCATGAGGTGAAACATCACTGCCAGGAGCTACAGAATATATATTTCTGTAGGTCCTCACCGTGATGTTGCACTTCATGAAATATATGTAGTATAGCCTAAGAATATTCTATTAAAATATTAAGTGGCACATAAATTCAGACCAGTTATTTACAATAAAGCCTTATAAAATCATTTCCATTCCATTTGTTTATTATTTTAATAGTTTTTTCTTGGTTTTGATAGTAAATGAAATCTAATCAGTAATTTTACATGCAGATTAATGCACGTATAGATTAATGCACGTGTGTGTGTGTTTGCATAGTGGGCCGGTCTGGATGAAGTGTCCAGGGCTGATTTTTTGTCCCAGTCCAGCCCTGAATGGCAATATTCACATTACTTTCAGTTTATTGCTCGAAAGTACAAAAATATTTGAGTGAAATGTAGGCTATAGTAAACCCTAAAATTATTATTTGTGACATTAGAACAAAATATGTGGATATAAAAACATGTATATAGGCTAAAGAACTAAATGAACGATCTCTATTTTCTAATTTCACGACGTCCACACAAGACCAGGCTTGGGAGGGTTACTTTAAAAAATGTATTCCGATACAGTTACAAATTATTTCATAAAAAAGGGTCCCACTTTATATTAATTGGCTTTAAGTACTTTATACTTTTTCAAAAAGTAACTACAATCTGATTACTTTTTTTGATGTAACTCACTGTAATAATATACAGTTACTGGATTTTTGTTTCCTGATTACATAATGCTGTTACATGTATTCTGTTGCTCCCACAAGACATTAGTCTGAATATTTTCCTGTATGAACAAAATGGAGTTTCCATTGTTCACACACAAACACACACAGAGTTCGATAGCGCCTCTCTCGTGACTGTGTGTGCGTGTCATGTGTTCTAGGCTGTGTGCATGCACTTCTGAAGCTGCTCAGAAAATAATAAAATGCCATGCAGAGGACTAATGCAAAATGTGTGGGAAAATCCATTTGATTGTAGTTTAAGTGAGAAATAATTTCAGTGCTCTGGTCAATAGCTGTAGAGTGAAAACTGGTGAATGCAGTATACAGCTTTCACAGAAAGAGAATGATGTGAGCACTTACGATTGGCAGTGAATCTTTTATGCGGACAAAATAGCTCAATAAGAGTAACAAAATACATGTGGAAAAAATCACATCGTAATGTTTTAAAGAAGAGTGGTTTGATTAAAGTGGTGTAAATATACCCGATCCGGCAAAGATGGCAGTATCGGAGCTGATAACGATCCTGAGTATCGGATCGGCGCATCCCTACATACTATAATGTAAACACAGTACAGATGTAGACCTTGATGTACACCTGACCTTTCAGAAGGTTGCTCATGCATACTTTATGGTTAAAATGTGCCCTCGATCCGCACTTTTGCAGAGCCTTCACTGCTGCAAGCTCTTCAGCACATTTCTTTTTGACAGTCAAAGCGGGGGTTACGTTTTTGCACGTCATGTAGAATAACCCTAAAAGCACTAAGGGTGCGGTGCCACCGGCTTTATATATATATATATATATAAATATAGCTGCGAGCAGCGATTGCGGGCCAAAGCCGGCGGTACCGCCGGCTTGGGCCCGCAATCGCTGCTCGCAGCTATATTTAAACTATTTGTCTGTGATGCATGTTTGCAATTCGCAGTCCAGAAGAGAAAGAGAGGGATCTCTCACGCGGTGCCACAGCACGCACTACACGACAGCCCTGCTTAATGAGTAATGACAGAGGAAAGCCTGGTTACACTTTAGATCTGTGATATTAGTCTGATTTCCAAAGATTAAAGAATATATTGAGGTAAAAAACCATTAAAAACAATTGCCGCATTCTGTCTAGCCAACTTCCTTCCCATCGCGGCGGTGCAGTCATTTCTCCTTAAAACTAAAACTTTAAGACAGAATCAGCACGATCGGTGATTGTTGTAAAATGCAGTCTCTGATGTTGCTAAATTGCGGGACGCTTTTAATAATAAAAAGAGCTATTAAAAGCACAATATTTGCGCAAGAGATGCTGTTCTCAGTGCGGCGCGCGCTCCGAAACAAGACAAACAAATTATACTTTGGGCTTCATATGCGCGTCAAAACGATCAAATGTAGCCAGCACAAAAATGTCAAAACGACCGGCTTGGAGATTAACACTTAAACCACCGTTTATGTCTCAAACGAACGTAGTTATGGAAATAGTTGGGAGAAAATATGGTGCATCAGTAGACGAAATCTGCACTTTTTCTTAAAGGGGCAGCAGTATAAACATATGACGATTGCGACATTACTGAGAATCAAACAACAAAAGGCAAAGAGAAAATCACTCGCAGCTCTTGAATGAATAACTTCAGCTTTAATAAGCATAAATCAATCTATGATAAACTTTGCAGTGCTATTTTACATCTGATTACTTTATTATAATTCTTTTTAGACCATACCTGAATAATGTCAGTAGACTTTCCTGAAATTAAAGCACTGTGTAGGCCCGTATAATGTGTATCTTTGTTTAATTGCCTATTTATTGTTTAATATATATATATATATATATATATATATATATTGACATACATACGTACATATCATCCTTGCTTGTAGAGAGGAGTTTATTTCAGCATCATATAAAATCAACAATAATGATAAATAATGTTAAAGCAAACACAGCTCTGGTATCGGAAAAGTATCGGTATCGGCCGATATCCAAAGTCGGGTATCGGGATCGGATCGGAAGTAAAAAAATGTGGATCGGTGCATCCCTAGCTAGTAGCATTTGGAAATTAGCAATTTCTTTCAGTTTCTTAATTAGGTTTTAATTAAGAGCGAGTCTTGCCGCTTGCCCTGGCTGTTGTATGAATTACATCTGTATGCCTGTGGTGTCAATAAACACCAAATAGTTGAATTCGTCCTCTGTCACAGCATTACATATAATCCATCTTCCCTCTGGCTATTCCAAGGCCAGCTTATGGTCTACCTTATATAGTTTTTGATTAGCCGATGAGACATAGGAGTCATTTATCATAAAGGGAGCAGATAAAGCATGTTTGCTCGCGGAGGGAAACCTCAGGGGCGAGTGATTCGTTGTTTTGTTTGTACCACAGAAGTCAATGACTCTGCTATATGGCTCTGCTGTCCTTGCATCTCATAGCTTTGATTAGACAGTTTAAGTTTCCTTGTAAACCGGAGAAATCTCCAGAAGATGTTCAAGGATTTACTATCCTAGCTAGATGAAACACTTTAAAATGTATTAGAGTGGAATATTAGCCAATAATTGGAACACATTAAATATTTGTCAGTAAAAAAACATTTCTGTAATAAAGGTCCAACTCTTTGCAATATCATATTTAAATGTAATTTCGGAGAGGCTAGCAATAGAGTGGTGCAGGTATGACGTCACTTTGTTAGGCCGACAGGCTAAATACCTTTGACAAAAACCCAATAGGATTTCTCAATAGGCTTTTGGAGTTAGAATAGTTTGTAAGAGCAAAACTAAGCATAACAAGACAGTAAAAGCAAACTTAAGCTCACCTGTTTGGAGTGATGACGTTTAATGTCCTCGACTGCCACTGTAGTCCCACTTCTTTGGAGCCGCCTTTTTCAAGACGCGTAACAGCTTAAAAAAAAAATTACAAGTCACAAATAATGATGTATTTTATATCGTAGAATAAAACGTGAAAGTGTCTTAAGCTTGTGACCCAATTTCAGCCATTTAACCAAAATCCCATTGACTTTGTGACAAATGAAGACGAAAGATTAATATCAACCAAAAATCCAATCTTGAATGGAAAAGGACCTGATGTAAAGGGTTTTTTTTTTTTAATGTGGGTTCTTCACACGCTAAGAAACTGGGATATATTATTAATCAGGGGGTTAAAGGGAAAAGTGTCAAAAGAAATGGGGTATCAATCCTGCCGTTCATCTGGAACAGAGTTAAATAATAATCCCATAATAATTTTGTCTGTAAAATATGTGTTCGTCCTAGGGCTGTCAACTTCAGTCGTTTAGTCGACTAATCAGTCGATACCGTCTTGGTCGACTGACATTCTTATTGGTCGACCAGTTACACTTTTTTTTTTCTTTTTTTTTTTTACCAATAGAAACATTTTTTTAATGATTTACTCCTTGATATTTATTCCTTTATAAGCAATTATTTATTACTGTATTCTAAATATAATTTGCCTTTGTTTTATCCCCATCTTTAAATGCTTTAATTTAGGCTATTTTGTAACAGCGCCACAGTTTTAGCGCACACACATAGAGACTCGGGAACGCGCCTGTGGCCGGCTGCGCTGCAGCTTCGCGCTCGGTAAGCGATGCTGTATTCATTCCGTTGGAACGCTGCTTGTTTTGACTTTAGTCGACAAAATGTCCAAGAAATCTAAATCTTTTGTCTGGCTGCATTGTAAAACAAAGACGACAAGACTGTGGAGGGAGGCGACTTGCTCCATTATGAGCGTTGCTCCATTATGAGCCCGCACAGCGCGCGCCTATATTTGAATCGAACTTGAGCGCGCAAAAGACGTGAGCAGCCCTTTTAACGGCTATATCATGCTGATTCAATAGATTGTGTTTTCTTAATATGTTTTTCGTTTTTATTTGTAAAATAGCCTAAATAATGCAACAAAACAAAAATAAACCTATATGCCTTCCAAAATACAGCCTATTATTATTCGGATTGTTTTTTTAGGCTATTTGGGTATTTTGTGTGTTTGTTTAAAATGCCTAGATCGGCTGAACAAAAGTTAACCCATAGCTTTGTAAGTAAAGAAGAATATAAAGTCTGTATAAACGAGAGCTTTTGTTAGGATTTTTTATTATATGGCAGATAGCAGTTATTTTTTTGTATCGTGTGGTGTGATCAGGTGCGCGATTGTGACTGCATAGACAGAGCTCCTCACTTTTTTCAGTTAAAAATCACTTAATTCTCAAAGAATTGTATTATTATTATAGTTTTATTTATTTGTGATGTTTTTTCGTTGTTGTTTTATAAATGCTCTATGACAATTGTTTAAAAGAATGTTCAATCAAAACAAGGTTTGTTTTTTTTCTCTCGACTAATCGACTAATCGTTGCGCAGGACAAGACTTTGGTCGACCAAGGATTTCTTTGGTTGATTACAGCCCTAGTTCGTCCAGTCAACTTAATAACCTAACTTTTTCGTGACCCTCCTTATCAACTGATAGTTCAGGGTATTACATTATTATGGTAAGTTAACCTTGCTTTCTGAAACTGCTACCATTAAAACCAAAAGTCACCAACCGACCAATTCTCTCACTTTTTCTCTTCGGGAAAACTGGAAAGTTTGGTATTTGTTCTTAGAAAAATACATTAGTGTACCAAAAGCACACCACAAGTAGATTAATATATGATGTAAGGAACGATGAAATAAGGAACACTAACAACACTGCATCTCAAATTGTAATATTTGTATAAGGTTGCACTTTTTTAAAGAGGTGGTTTCATGCCCTTTTCACAAGATGTAAAATAAATCTCCAATGTCCCTAGAGTGTGTGTGTGTGAAGTTTTAACTCAAAATACCGCATAGATAGTTTTGTAAAAATTGTCACTTTTTGAGAGTAAGCAAAAACACAGCATTTTTTGCTTGGCTCTTTAAATGCAAATTAGCAGCATCTCCCGACACAGTGGGCGGAGCTTCACGCTAAAATGTCAGAAACTGTTCTGACTTTTACGTTTAGACAAAGATGGAGAGACTTACAATTGTCAAACAGCCATTTGTTTTAGTCCTTAAAATTTTTTTTTATTTATTTATTTAAAAGGGAAGTGTAATCATAATCAAGCACTCCCAAGATGAAAACCTCTAAAAAGTGTGAATCTTCTCTGAATCCTTCCACACTTTTTGTCCGGTGTGCAGCAGATCTTCTTTTGCAGTATTCTGGCCTCTAGCTTCTTTAACCAGGTGTTGTCGTTTTCCCTGCTATAACTGGTTGTTTTGTGCACTAATCTCATTGTGCACAATACCTCATTGAGGATTGCCAGCCTCTTCAGGAAGTCTACGTCAGGCTTGATGTGTCTTACCCGGATGAGGTAATCGATGGCTTCCTCCCCGGTCATGTCATGGTGGATCATGAGATATGCCAGGAAAAGTGTAGGGGCGTGGCTGACTCCATTAGCGCAGTGGATTAACACCTTGTCTGTTGAAATAAATACAGAAAGACAGTCAGAAAAGTCCAAAAACAGTTTGTCACTCCAGAACAGAACACCTGATAAAAGATCTTACTTACTTTGTGGGTTTTTCATGGCCTTGTGAATGAATTTGGCAGCTGGCACGAAGTATTTGCTGATGTTGGAACTTTGCGTTGTAGGCATGCGGCAATACGTGATGTTCATGCCTCTGTAGTAACTCGCCCCTGTATCAACGGTTTCCATCAGGTCTTCCTCCCGTGGGACTCCCATCAAGACCCTCAGATTATTCTTCAAAGCAGCAGCATTGAGGATGTGAGTAATACCCATCTCCTTCAGTATCATTCGGTCCTCTGCTATCACTCTACACAACAACAAAACAGCCAAGGTTAGTCTTTCACAGCACAGGATTTACAATATAATTACATTATAACACACATTATGTTAATCACATGGATTATATTAGTCTAAATGTGCTGTAGACTTACTTGTTTCCAATGAAGATGTTGTTCCACACCTCGGTGACAGGTTCCAGATCCTTTGTACAGCCCTTCACACGCTCCGCCAATCGGGAACCGGGTCCTTCTTGAACGCGTTCCTGCTTGGAAGTCCTTGCATAAGGACTGCTTGGACCTGCCACACACGATTCATCCGAATCAGACGGATCTGATTCAGGATCCATCTCAGCAACGCTCAGACCCTCAACACACGTTTCATATGAATCAGACAGATCTGATTCAGAATCCACATCAGCAACGCTCAGACCCTCAACACACGTTTCATATGAATCAGACAGATCCGATTCAGGATCCATTTCAGCAACGCTTGGACCCTCATCGCACGATTCATCCGAATCAGACAGATCTGATTCAGGATCCATCTCAGGAACGCTTGGACCCTCATCACACGTTTCATATGAATCAGACAGATCCGATTCAGGATCCATCTCAGGAACGCTCGGACCTTCATCACACGTTTCATATGAATCAGACAGATCCGATTCAGGATCCATTTCAGCAACGCTTGGACCCTCATCACACGATTCATCCGAATCAGAAAAATCCCATTCAGGAGCCATCTCAGGAACGCTTGGACCCTCATCAAACGATTCACATGAATCAGACAGCTCCGATTTAGGATCCATCTCAGGAACGCTTGCATCTGGGAGACACAAGGTCTCTGGAACAGCCGGATCGATCCTAAAAAGATTTTGGAAGAATGCCCTAACGTCCTCCTTCTTCCGCACTTTAGTGCTTTCTAAAAAAAAAAAGAAAACAAATATGTTTTTAGAAACATCTCTAACCACAGATTAAAAAGGAATTAGTCCGATATTTCTGTTCGCATCTCATTTGTTCTGTACACACACAGTTCAGTGTGTGACAACTGCATTTACAAAAAAAAAAATCCACACAGTGTACAATGTTACATCTCAATTGCTCTGTTGACATTCACCTTTTGGGCTGATCTTTACAGGAGTTTCAGGAGAAGCATCCATGCCACTCTGATCGATCCCACTGGTTCTCCCTGAAGGCCCTGCGGAGTCGCTCAGATCTTCACACACCAGAGTAGGGCTCTTCAGATCTGAAATGGCATCCCTGACTTCAACTTCCAGACCTTTAGCGGACACTGGTTCTGGCTCAGAAGGGTTTGGAGCCGAGACACTGGACTCCTCTAGATCAACTGGAGTTTCCTGCTCCGAAACTATTGGAACTGGGACATCCGGTTGCTCTAAATTGTCCAGATCCACGGGGGTTTCCTGCTCAGAATCGACCAGATCCGTTTCAGATGTTGGCTGTTGAGTGTCTGGGACACACAGTGGCTCCGGAACACCAAAAAGCCTCCGAAAGAATCCAGTCGTTTTCTTCTTTATCCACTCTCTGGTACTCTCTTAAAAACAAAAGAAAAACATGTTATTAAAAACAACTCAAACTACAGATTAGACATGAAAAAGTAGACTGGCTTGAAAGACGTTTCTGTTTGCATCTCATTGTTAATGTTGCGTTTATACTCGACGCGCTCGCCGTGGTAATATTCTATGAAACGACAGGGGCGACTCAGTCATTTTTCATGAAACCATCAGGAATCTGAGGCGAAAGAAGTAAGGTGCACATGATGATGTTGATTTCAGTAGTAACTTACACTTCACCAAAACCAAACCACACTACACATGATTCGTGTAAAACCCAATAAACTTTAAGATTACTACTTGACATTAGAACCAAATGCATAGGGCCTACAACTACATTTAATGAACTTGAACCTTTAAGTCCATTAAAAAGGATTATTCTGTCTGTACTAGGCTTATTTTGTAAATGTGATTAACTATTTATTTTAGACGTTAGCAAAATGGGTGCCAAATTAGCAAAATCTTACTCAGATTTTTTTTTTTTTACAAAAGGTACATTTTCCAGTTATTATATATAATTTGCTTTAAAAAATGCTTACTACCATATGAATATTTGTACGGTCAGCCAGCTGAAAAAGAATAACTGAAATTTTCAGTTACTATGAGGAAAGGTGTACTTTGACAAGTCAAAGATGAATATTTTATGGTAATTTTTACTTTTCACACCGTTTTAAAAGTAAAAATAGTCGTCTACAGTATACAGTAGCTACTCATGACTTAGAATTGTATTAAAAATTGTATTTCATACGACTTTAATCGGCAGTCGTCGTCGTGGCCCGCGCGGAAAGTTACACAAAATGGCGCGCACACACAGCGAAGATGTCATTTAAGCACTCAGGAGATTTTTTTAAATTGAAAAATAAAACAAATGTACACACAAAATAAACATTGAACAAACAATATCAACAATATTAAAGTTAAACAATATTAACACCCGACAATTCTCAAAAGGAAGTCGTTTGCAAGGATCACAACATGTCACGCGCTGCGGGCAATTTTTCGAAAAAACATAATCCAACATTTCGATAACACTTTTCTATCGCCTAAAAATGAATAAATATAGATTAAATCGTTGTTTCGTCGCGTTTACAATCCTATGAAAAGCCCCCCTATACTTTCCGTGCCCATGTTAGCCAATTGTTTATGTTTAACACACCTGTTGGACGGTTCTCTGGGGTTTCAGGAGAAGCGTCGATCCCGCCGCTGCTCCCTGCCACTTCAGTTGGTGACACCAACACTGAGGAGACATTTTTGACTTCATCCTCGAGCCCATCATCTCTCTCAACACTAGCCGAGGGGGTTGAGTCGTTCACACACTCATCCTGCACAGCGACCCCCTCTACAACACTGGAACTGACTGGCATGTCCTCAAGTGTACCAACCCTCTCTATTCTATCGATCACTGCCGAGCTCCCGAAAAGGTCGTACATGGCATCGGGGATGAACCTGCTCTCCACCTGCTCTTCATCCTCTGCTGGTACCTGGAAAGTCTTAATGCCATGGTACACGCCGTTGACGTATATTTCCAGACACAGCTCTCCGTAGCTAGAAGACATTGTCATGGATGTCAATTTAACAAATCAAAGAAGTAACTTACAGTTGACAAGCTGTTTGAAAGCTAAATACACACTGTGAGTGACTGATAATCGGAATATCGTTTAACTGCAGTGACAGCAAGCGAGTCTTTATAGTCTGAGTTAATCGAACGCCGCGCAGAAACATTCAAAGAAGTCTGCTGCTGCTGTCTGTGACGTAATCGAACTACCCGCAGAAGCATTCCTTTTTAAAAAAAAAAAAAAATTATGCAGAAATAACAAATACAAATCAAGACATTAATATACAATACAATAAAACAAAACAAAACAGAGGGTTACATTCCATAAACTTAAACAACATTAAACAAGCTTAAATGATCGACAATATTGCAGAGTCTTACATGCAGTAGAGTTTTTAGAGTCCTTCAATGAATTTAAATACATATCAGTATCTTTCTTAAAAATAAAAAAGAAGGCGTTTTCTTTGAAAATTTACATTTGTGAATATAAAATTTGGCAAGAAAAAGTAGCAAATTAAGGACAAATTTAGAATGAAAGGGGTCTACAAAAAACATAATTTTTTGGATTACACAGAAGTTTAAAGAAATATACCTTTTAATAAAATTTGAAAAATCAATCCAAAAGATTTTGCAATACATACATTCCCAAAACAAATGAATAATCGTTTCATCAAACTGATGACAAAAGGAGCACAAGGGGGAAATACTCTTATTGAATTTAGCAAATTTATAATTAACTGGGTAGCAATTGTGAATAATTTTGATTTAAACTTCAAACACTTTATTAGATAAGAAAAATTTTTGCCGAATGAGCCAGAAAGCCTCCCACTCTATATCATCAAATTTATTATTCCCAAAACTTACACCGGCAGGTAAAGAAATTTGATTTCTGTTAAGAATTGAGCGAATTTTCTTATTTGACAATCTACTGAACAGACATTGGTCAACAAAAAGATGAGCGTTGTCAAAAATAGGTGGAGAAGTTAAAGGTCCCTTAAGGCCAGAATTGACCAAAGGTTTCACACAATCAGGAATTGCACCAAAAACAATGGCATATTCTCTTGGGGGGACTGGAAAAGAGAATTTTTGCATAAAATGTTCATAAGAGAGCAAAACACCCGAATCATCCAAAAATTGACTCACTAAAAGTATGTTTTTATCGAACCAATTATTAAAGAAAAGAGATTTATTTTTATATTTGATATTTTGGTTATTCCACATAAAATAGCTATGTGGAGAAAAACTATATTTATATATATTAGGGACCGCAGAAACATTCCATCGAGTCTGCTGCTGCTTTCTGTGACGTAATCGAACGAATCGAACGACTGTGGCGCAGGAACAGATTCATGGTTAAAAACAGATTGTTTGGAAATTACTCTACAACGCATTGGACCAAAGCCAAAAAAATACTAAAGACTTAAACAGAAAAGGGCGTTCGAGGGTATCAACGCCAAAGCAATTATCGGCAGATTGTGATCGGCGACCAATCAATCGTAGCACCCTTGTAAAATACATTTATACATTTTCATCTTGTTTTAAAGAAGTAGCAAAAAATGAAAACTAAAACAAACTATTCAGCTATGATCAATTAAAGCATTAAGTTGACTTCATTTTCAAAAGGCTTTTAGATTATATTAACACGCAATATCTTCATTCTGAATAAAGATCAGCATCAAACCAATGTATAGTAAAAGAGTAAGCCATGCAGAAACCATTCTCTGAGAACCTAAGCATATTCTCTCTTTAAATGCCTTACAAGTGTTTTATTTTTCCCTGTTTAAAGCTGTGGGTGGGAATCTCACATGATTTGAATATGGATCAGGCTGTCTTTAGGGTGTCTCCAGACAAGCACATCTAATCTTTCATGATCCAGCAGTGTCTGCTTTTATTAGTTTTTTTTTTCTATGAAAAAGAGGAAGATAATTAAATGCCAAACAAGTACATCCCCTGAAGACTCCCACATCAGTCTATATGACTCTGAGACAACAGTGAATCCTGTATATAAGACGAGAGTAAACCCAAGTAATATAAAAACCAATGCAATGGTATTAATCTGTTCAATTTATGATATATCAGGTTTGTGAAGTTCACAATCAATCATAGGAGTTTTGTTTGCCCTCATTTAGATTAAAGCTTGTTCAGCTGTGGAACGTTTTTAGGAAATTGAACATGCAAATTTATTTAAGAAAATGTGTCTCAAACCAGGAGTAGAGTAGCAAACAGCAGATACTGAGTCAGAAGAAGAAAACAGTGAGTGCAACAGTCAAACATGCGTGTTTACATAGGAAAACAATGGAAAAGTAGAGCAGCAAAAGAGAAGGGTCTTTGCAGAAGGGTCAACGGCTTTCACGGATGTCTTTCAAAATGAAAGTCTTGCGCATCAGAAAAACATTAATTAGCTTAAGTGTTTTGTTGTTGTGTTTATGTCTACACACTCCGTGGCCCACTTGAAACGGTCTTGCTACAAGCTGAGAAACAATGTTGCATGGAGATAGCGATGTCATTATTTGCTGTTAAAATTACGTTTAATCATTGTAGTGTCAGACAAGCTGATATTTTCTATATGAAAAATCTACGTTTGTGTAATGACTCACGGTACACAGAGGAATCCATTTGCAGCTTTATTAAGCAGTGTCGTACAGGCAGGGTCAAGACGGGGTAGACAGGGTAATGCAGGCAGAACGATAGAGAAATCCAGATAACAGGCAGAGTTCGGGGCAGGCAGCAATAATCACAATCCAGAGACAGTCCAAGATCAGGCCAGGCAGATATCACTCGTACAATAGTCAAACAGTCCAAAGTCAAAACCAGAAAACCAGAAACAGGGAATAAACGCTCAGAAATGATCACCGGGGCAAATCAAGACTTCGCACTGGTGTGGTGTGTGGACGTGGCTTATATGTGTGTGTGCAAATGGCGTGCAGGTGTGTGACGCAATCAGTCCCAGGTACGAGGCATGATGGGAATTTGAGTTTAAAGCCAATGATCAATACTCCGGTGAAGGCTCCCTCTGGTGGCGGAGAGGAGGCGGAACGGGAGCTTCCACTGTAACAGAGCCCCCCCCCTGCGAGCGGCTCCTGACGCGAGGAGGCAATTGACGTCGGGGTCTCCTACGGGGTCTCCCACGGGGTCGGGGGGCCGGTTTCTCCGGATATGTCCTATGAAACTCCTCAGTGAGAGTGGGGTCCAGGATATCTCTCGCATTGACCCAGGACTGTTCCTCCGGACCGTAACCCTCCCAATCGACAAGATATTGGAGAACATTACCCCGACGTCTGGAGTCCAGCAACTTGTGCACACGGTACGCCTCCTCGCCATCGACCAGAATGGGTGGAGGACTCTGAGAAGTGGACCCCTCCTCCGCTTCTCCCCTCGGACCACCAGCGGGTTTCAGCAGAGACACATGAAAAGTGGGAGAAATACGGTAGTTAGCGGGCAGATCTAATCGAAATGAAACAGGTGAGATTTGTCTTACAATTTGGAAGGGACCAACATACCTGGGACTGAGCTTGCGACATGGAAGTCTGAGTCGAAGATCCCTGGTTGACAGCCATACCCACTGGCCAATCTGGTATTCTGGACCAGGACGGCGACGACGATTGGCCTGTTGCTCCTGACGTCTTACAGCATGCCTTAGATGTGTGTGTGCCTGATCCCAGACCTCCTCACTCTTACGTAGCCATTCTGTGACGGATGGAAGTTCTGTGGGTTCACCAGACCATGGGAAGAGAGGTGGTTGAAATCCGAGGATGCATTTGAAGGGAGTGATTCCGGTTGCTGGTTTAATCAGGGAATTCTGGGCATATTCAGCCCAGAACAGATATCTGCTCCAATCCTCTTGATGCTGTTGACAGTAAGTTCGCAAAAAGCGAATAATATCCTGGTTGAGACGTTCAGTTTGTCCGTTGGATTGTGGGTGGTAACCGGAGGTGAGACTGATGTTAACGTTAAGATTCTTGAAAAAGGCAGTCCATACTCGGGATGTGAATTGGGGTCCTCTATCTGACACAATGTCCTCAGGTAATCCATAGAAGCGGAAGACTTGGTTGCATAAGAGTTCGGCGGTTTCGAAAGCGGTGGGGAGCTTAGTAAGAGGAATAAGTCGGCAGGCTTTTGAGAATCTATCCACGATGGTAAAGATGGTGGTGAAGCCCTGGGAGTTAGGTAGGTCGGTGATGAAATCTATGGCGATGTGTGACCATGGTCGTTGAGGTGTGGGGAGAGGACAAAGCAGGCCAGCGGGTAATTTTCGGGGTGATTTGGAAGTTTGACAGGCGGTGCAGTTTTGAACATGGTTTGTGGTATCGGATGTAAGCGTGGGCCACCAGAAACGATTTTGGAGAAGATGGATTGTGGCATTGATTCCGGGATGACCTGAGCTGGGATTAGAATGGACTTGATCAATGAGACGGGGTCGAAATATTTCTGGAACAAAGATTAGGTCGGCCGGACATTCTGCTGGGGCAGGAGTTTGAGCATTGGCTTGCTGGATCTCGGTAATGACATCCCACTGGACAGGAGCTACTAGCAGATTCTCACATAGGATGTTTTCTGGTTTGGGTTTCTGGTTTATTTCTTCAGATTGACGAGAGAGAGCGTCTGCTTTTGTGTTCTTGGAGCCTGGACGGTATGTAACGGTGAAGTTAAATCTGGTGAAGAAGAGCGCCCATCTGGCTTGACGGGGATTGAGACGCTTGGCAGATCGCAGGTACTCAAGGTTCTTGTGGTCTGTAAGAATGATGAAAGGTTCAGCTGCTCCCTCCAACCAATGACGCCACTCCTCCAGTGCCAACTTCATGGCTAAAAGCTCGCGATTTCCCACATCATAGTTGCGTTCAGCAGGAGAAAGTTTGCGGGAGAAGTAAGCACATGGATACATTTTGGCAGGTTCTCCTTGGCGTTGAGATAAGATGGCCCCCACTCCTGTATTAGAAGCATCCACTTCTACGATGAACTGGCGTTCGGGATCTGGATGACGCAAGATGGGTGCGGTAGTGAAGCGTTTCTTTAGTTCTTGAAAAGCACACTGTGCGTCGGGGTTCCAGGAAATACGAGGGCTGTGACGTTTGGTTAGAACAGTTAAGGGAGCGGCAATGAGGCTGAAATTTCTAATGAATCTCCTATAGAAGTTGGCGAATCCCAAGAATCTCTGTAGCTCTTTCACAGTTTGTGGTAATGGCCAGTCTACTACTCCTCTCACCTTTTTCTCATCCATGGCGACCCCGTCCTGACTGATTACATAGCCCAAGAAAGAAATGCTGGTTTGATGGAACTCACATTTTTCCATCTTAGCGTAGAGATGAAATTGGATTAGTCGCTGGAGAACGGATCTGACATGTTGGATGTGTTCTTCGAGGGAATTAGAGTAAATCAAGATGTCATCAATGTAGACGATAACCCATCTGTCCAGCATATCTCGGAAGACATCGTTCATGAAGGCCTGGAAAACAGAAGGACTGTTGGACAAACCGAAAGGCATGACAAGATATTCGTAGTGCCCACTAGTAGTGGAAAAGGCAGTTTTCCATTCATCTCCTTCTCGAATGCGAATCAGATTGTAAGCGTTGCGCAAGTCGAGCTTGGTATAATACTTGGCCTGGCGGAGTTGTTCTAATGCTGCTGGAACTAGAGGCAATGGATAGCGGTATTTGACTGTGATGTCATTCAGTCCACGATAATCAATGCACGGTCTGAGTCCCCCATCCTTTTTCTTTACGAAGAAAAACCCCGCAGCGGCTGGTGAAGTGGAAGGTCGAATGAAACCCTTAGCGAGTTCTTCTTCGATATATTGTTTCATTGCTTCGGACTCTGGTTTGGATAAAGGAAAAATTCTGCCTCTTGGGGGAGCCGCTCCGGGGATCAAATCTATAGCACAATCAGTTTACCGATGTTCAGGGAGTTGAGCAGCTTTCTCCTTACTGAAGGCTTCTATCAGATCTGCATAAGCAGAAGGTAGATTTTCGAGTTCTGGTATTGTGGTGCAGGATGCTGGTATGGATTGGGTTAGACGGATAACTTTGGACAGACAGTGATTCTTACAGGTTTCATCCCAGCGAATGATTTGACCCTCTCGCCAAGAGATATGAGGATTGTGGTCTAGAAGCCATGGATGTCCCAGGATGATGGAATAATGTGGAGCTTGAATGACAAAAAACTGAATGTTTTCAGAATGAAGAGATCCTACGTGCATCTTGATCTTCTCCGTTATGCACTGGATTTTTCCCTCTCCGATGGGGTGTCCATCTAGCGCCTCCACTGTTAGGGCTGAATGACATGGGCTCAGTTGGATGTCACATTGTTTGGCAAAGGTTTGAGAAATGAAATTTCCTGCTGCTCCTGAATCAATTAAGGCTGTGGTTTCAAACACTTTATCTTGGATGATCAAACGAACTGGAATTGTGAGACTGTGAGTGGAGACTCTCCCCTTATCTGAGGAACTCACCGATGGATTATGAGCGGGAGGTCGAACCGGACAGGCGAGCTTCATGTGTCCGGGTTGACCGCAATACATGCATAAGCGGTTCTGGAATCTACGTTCTCGTTCCTCTGGAGTGATATGCGTGACTCTCAGCTGCATGGGTTCATGAGTGGTGGTTGTCCTGAATGAAGCACGGAGTGTTGGCCGAAGATTGCGTCTGGAACGCATTAGATTGTCGACTTGGATGGCTAGTGCGATATAATCATTTAAATTCCTCCCCTCATCGCGACAGGCCAGCTCAGACTGAAGTTCAGTGGTAAGTCCTCTCCTGAAGAGCGTTTTAAGTGTGTCTTCCACCCAGTTAGTTTGTGCAGCGAGCGTGCGAAAAGTGAGAGCGTAATCAGCGGTGGTTTCTTTGCCTTGTGTGAGACTTAGAAGTTGTTCACCGGCGTCTCCTTCTCCGGTGGTATGCTCAAAAACTTGACGAAACTGTCGAGTGAATTCTTGGAAAGTGGCGAACGTATTCCCCTCCGGTTTCCAAACAGCTGTAGCCCACTCCAATGCTCTGCCGGTGAGCAGCGAGCATACAAAAGCAATACGACTCCCATGACTGGAATATAATGCAGGTTGTTGGTCAACGAAGATGGTGCATTGTAACAGGAAACCCTTGCATTTGCTTGGTGTGCCATCAAATTTGTCAGGAAATGCGAGTCGGGGATTGACCGCTGTACTCACTGTAGCAGGAGAGACACTCTGCGGTGATGGTGCAGCGGGCGTGCTGGGAGCAGTGCAAACAGCGGTGCGAAGCTCCAGTATCCCCTGCACGAGCTGCTCCGTGACAGTAGTCAGGTGGCTGAGCTGCTGATGGTGTAAATCCAGACGAGAAGCTTGGGATGTGAGATCGGAGGTCAATTGCATGACGGCTGCTGGATTAGTTAGTGGCGAAGTCTTCTGTAATGACTCACGGTACACAGAGGAATCCATTTGCAGCTTTATTAAGCAGTGTCGTACAGGCAGGGTCAAGACGGGGTAGACAGGGTAATGCAGGCAGAACGATAGAGAAATCCAGATAACAGGCAGAGTTCGGGGCAGGCAGCAATAATCACAATCCAGAGACAGTCCAAGATCAGGCCAGGCAGATATCACTCGTACAATAGTCAAACAGTCCAAAGTCAAAACCAGAAAACCAGAAACAGGGAATAAACGCTCAGAAATGATCACCGGGGCAAATCAAGACTTCGCACTGGTGTGGTGTGTGGACGTGGCTTATATGTGTGTGTGCAAATGGCGTGCAGGTGTGTGACGCAATCAGTCCCAGGTACGAGGCATGATGGGAATTTGAGTTTAAAGCCAATGATCAATACTCCGGTGAAGGCTCCCTCTGGTGGCGGAGAGGAGGCGGAACGGGAGCTTCCACTGTAACAGTTTGGATAGTTTTAAATACAGAAATTAAACAAAAACAAAATAGCCAGAGAAAATATATGCAGTATTCTTATAGTTTTTTTCTTCTTCTTTCAGATCCTTAAAAATGCAAATATTTTTCCCACTTTATTTTATTTTTCCCCACTTTACTTTATAAGTGTCTTAAAAGTGTTGGAGCATCCCAAGCCCTGCATTTGTGTTTTAGTGTTTTAAAAAGTGTTTTATTTTTCTGTTTTTAAAGCCGTGGCGTGGGTGGGAATCTCACGTGATTTGAATATAGATCAGTCTTTTGGCTCCAGACAAGCACATCTAATCTTTCATGATCCAGAAGTGTCTATTATTATTAGTTTTATGAAAAAGAAAACTAATTTGAAAATCAGTGGAATATACTGTAAATAAATCTATCAAAATGTATCAAAAATTCTATCAAAATTCTATCAAAATCTATCTATCTATCTATCTATCTATCTATCTATCTATCTATCTATCTATCTATCTATCTATCTATCTATCTATCTCTGACCTGAAACTCAAGCTTTTTGACATTTTAAAAAAGGTTTCAAAGTGCATGTCTTTGAAAATGATACCGTTATCGTCAAATTCGATCAATTTGATTATGAAAAGTGATGTCATGCACATGCGTACTCAATGTAGTGTAATGTAGTGTTTACAAAGTCACATCACCAACCACTGGCCTGGCACCATAATACAGGACTTTTAGTAATTTTCTGGGATTTTAGTCAAGAACGGGGATCGTTCTGAACATTTTTCCAAGTTAAGAAGACATTGTTGTCATGCAAACATGCCTTTAGACAAAAGAGATTAAAAAACAAGATTATCCAAAATGCAAAAAAAAAATAAAAAATATTCATATCGTTTTAACAAGTTTTGTTAATAATGAAAACATCATTCCAGTATACATCAGAATCGTACCGAGGTCAAACAGAGATGTTAGTCTTTTAATTTAAGAATGTCCGCCGTGTTACATCATAAACCTAAGATTGCTTCATTCGACTTCATAAACGAATACAGGACTCATAATGAATGCTGCTTTGTCAGAGTATCAATGCGTTCAGCATCGTGACTGACAGTCTGAAAAATAAGAGGCATTTCTGTCCAGAATCATTGTCTTCCATCCAACACCTGAAAGCCTTTCTGTTCCATTACAATCATTTCCAACATCATCTTGATATACTCCAGCTATCCGCTCAAGCTCGAGCGCAACTAGCTGCAAACCTATTGTTGTAGGCTAATGATAAAAAGCAAGGGTGCCAATCATCTGTGCCAACCTTTGTGGGGAAAAAAAATCTCTCGACTCATATTCATGACAGCTCATCTTTGTTGAGTGGATTGTGTAATATTTTGCGGTTAGACTCCTGTCCTCACTTTTGATGGTCTGCTCAGAGGTCAGAAAGGAAACTTGCAGAGTATTAAATGTCAACAGCGTCCTCCCACAGAGCTCTCGATGGGGTGAGTTCACCAGCTGAATGAACAGAGAACAGGTAAATCTGCCCCCTCCAGGATGTCCAATAAACCGGAGAACAAATTCTTAGTGATTACAGTTATTATGACAAATTTATGCATGCGTTGGAAAAGGTCAAAACTACAGGCTTTCCAACTGACAGCATGAGTCAAAGCGGAGATTTCTGAATGTGACTCCAGACTGTGACTACAACAAACTAAAAAAGGCGATAATTTAAAGTCTAAAGTGGTTCATACGCGTTCTTTGTCAGTGTTTCCTGCACCGAGATGTTCAGTTCCCAAACAAGGGAATCTTACGAACTAATTATTTTTAGTGAGTCCATCACAAAGATTCATAAAGCACTCATTTAACGTCTTATCTTTTTGTGGACATTTTGATTTGATTCCAATTTGCTTAAAGGGATACTTCAGGATTTAGCATTAAGTCAAGTCAAGTCAAGTCACATTTATTTATATAGCGCTTTTCACAATACAGATTGTATCAAAGCAGCTTCACAGTGATAACATGAAAGTAGTACAACACAGATCGATAATATTGTTAAATATTAAATAATCCTAAATAATCCCGACTAAGCAAGCCAAGCAAGCCAAAAGCAAGGCGACAGTGGCAAGGAACCAAAACTCCATCAGATTGGATGGAGAAAAAAAAAAAAAAACCTTGGGAGAACCCAGGCTCAGTCGGGGGCCAGTTCTCCTCTGGCTTACATTCATATTGTTTAAATATAAATATAAATATTATTTATGTCTAAAACAGCCCCATAACATATCGCAGGCGTTGAGTCGTCTCTTCACAGGCGTTGGTCTTCTCATCACAGGCGGTGGGGCATCCGAAACCCCCGTGAGATGCTGGATACAAGGCTGGACCTGACGAACGCCATTTTTCTCGGGACAAGCGTCCCGAGATAACAGCAGAAAGGCAGATGGGAAATAATTAGCATAGCTGATGTTCATAATTAGCATAGCTGATGTTCATAATAATTTCCATTGTACGGGTGTCGGTGTTAGAAAACCACTATCTCACGAACTCTCCGCAACCCAAACTCTCCGCAATGCAACTCAGCCATACGGACCGACCCGTTTGTCTAAAAGGCTATCGAGCCCCACTGGTGCGTTAAGCAATTTCAGTGGCAAACGGTTCGGTATGGCATAAAAGAGGACTAACAGGTGAGCATTATGTGAATGCTTGACTGAAGAGATGCGTCTTTAGTCTAGTTTTAAACTGTGTCAGCGAGTCAGAGCCCCGGACCGTATCGGGAAGGCTATTCCAGAGTTTTGGAGCTAGATGCGAGAACGCCCTCCCTCCTTTACTGGACTTAGATATCCTAGGAATGACCAGAAGCCTTGAATTTAGTGATCTTAAGGAACGCGGTGGATTGTAGGGCAAGAGAAGGTCTGTTAAGTACATAGGAGCTAAACCATTTAGGGCTTTATAGGTCAGTAATAGTACTTTGTAGTTGATACGGAACTTAATAGGTAACCAGTGCAGAGATGATAAAATCGGTGTTATATGATCATATTTTCTTGACCTAGTAAGAACTCTAGCAGCTGCATTTTGGACTAACTGTAGCTTGTTTATTGAGGATGCAGGACAACCGGCTAATAAAGCATTACAGTAATCTAGTCTCGAGGTCATGAATGCATGAACTAACTTTTCTGCATCAGAGAGAGATAGCATGTTACGTAGCTTAGCAATGTTTCTAAGGTGGAAAAAGGCTGTCCTTGTAACATATGAAACATGATTTTCGAAAGATAAGTTGGGGTCTAGTATAACACCCAGGTCTTTTACTGTAGTGGATAAAGTAACAGGACATCCGTCTATATTAAGGTTTTGTTGTAAGAGATTTTGTGAGTGGTTTTTTGGACCAATAAGTAATACCTCCGTTTTATCTGAATTTAATAGCAGGAAGTTACGCGTCATCCAGCATTTTACATCTTTGAGACACTTTAGAGGAGTTAGTGTTTTCGTCTGGTCGTGATGAAATATATAATTGAGTGTCGTCAGCATAACAGTGGAAATTAATTCCATGTTTTCTTATAATATTACCAAGTGGCAGCATATATATTGAGAATAGCAGAGGGCCTAAAACTGATCCTTGCGGTACTCCATAGTCTACTGACGTTATCTTTGATTTTTCCCCGTTTAAACAGACAAAATGATAACGGTCCGATAAATACGATCTGAACCAGCTTAATGCCTGTCCTTGAACACCAGTGTAGTTTTGTAGTCGATCCAAGAGTATTTTATGATCTATAGTGTCGAACGCAGCGCTGAGATCAAGTAGGACTAGTATTGAGATACAGCCTTGGTCAGAAGCTAAAAGTAAATCATTTGTAATTTTAACTAGCGCAGTTTCAGTGCTATGATGCGGTCTGAATCCTGACTGGAATTTTTCATAGATATCATTTTCTTGCAAAAAAGAGCATAGTTGAGCGGACACAACTTTTTCTAATATTTTGGACATAAATGGAAGATTTGAAATGGGTCTGTAATTCGCTAACTTTTTTGGGTCTAATTGTGGTTTCTTAATGAGAGGTTTTATTACTGCCTGCTTGAATATTTTTGGAACATGACCTAGAGATAGAGACGAGTTAATAATATTGAGGAGAGGCTCTTCTACTGCAGGTAATAGTTCTTTTAGTAGTTTAGTGGGTATTGGATCCAATAAACATGTTGTGGGTTTAGATGCAGTGATAAGTTTATTTAGCTCCTCCTGTCCTATCGTTGTAAAGCGGTGTAGTTGTTCTAGAGGGGCCATAAGTGCGGCTGAATCATAAGACACCATAGAGGATTGTACATTTATAATTGTGTTTCGGATGCTTTCTATTTTCTCGTTGAAGTAATTCATAAAGTCATTACTGCTAAACTGTAACGGTATATTTTGCTCTGGTGATGTCTGTTTGTTTGTTAGTCTAGCCACGGTGTTAAATAAAAACCTTGGGTTATTTTGGTTATTTTCGATTAGTTTGCGGAGATGTTCAGCCCTGGCTGTTTTTAGAGCCTTTTTATAACATGACATACTGTCTTTCCACGCGATTCTAAAGACCTCTAAGTTAGTTTGTTTCCATTTACGCTCTAACTTACGGGTTTCTCTCTTGATAGCGTGCGTATCACTGTTGTACCAGGGTGCTTTAGTTTTCTCTCTAACCTTTTTTAATCTAATTGGTGCAACAATATCTAATGTACTAGAGAGAATGGTGCTCAAACTGCTAGTCATTTCCTCTAATTCATCTGTTTGTTTGGGTTCACTTAGCAATTTAGATAGATCAGGTAAGGTATTTGAGAATCTATCTATAGTGGTTGGAAGGATTGTTCTGCCTGGTCTATAACGTGGTGCAACATGACATATTTCAGCAGTGCGTATTATGCAAGTCACCATGTAATGATCAGTGATGTCATCGCTTTGCGGTATAATATCTATGTCAGTTGGATCGGTTCCGTACGATATAATTAAATCTAGTGTATGATTTAGACGATGAGTGGGGCCACTGACGTTTTGTTTGACCCCAAAGGAGTTTAATAAGTCTGTAAACGCAGCACCTAAAGCATCATTTGTATTATCTACGTGAATGTTAAAATCTCCAACAATTACTGCTTTATCGACATTCACCAATAGATCTGAGAGAAAGTCTGCAAACTCTTTTAGGAAATCTGCATATGGCCCTGGAGGTCTATATACAGTAGCCAAGGCTAGAGATAATATGGATTTCCTTCTTACATCTAAGAGCGTAACATTTAGCACAAGTACTTCAAATGAATTAAACCTGTGACCCGTTTTCTGAATAACATTAAAAATATCTTTATAAATTGTTGCAACACCGCCGCCACGACCGATCAGACGGGGCTCATGTTTATAACAGTATCCTGGTGGAGTAGATTCATTTAGACCGAAATATTCATTTGGTTTAAGCCAGATTTCAGTAAGGCACAGAACATCGAAATTATTATCTGTGACCATTTCATTTACAATAACCGCCTTAGGTGTGAGCGATCTAATGTTTAGAAGACCTAACTTTAGAGATTGTTTTTGTTCACTGATATTTAGATTTTCTGGTTTAATTAGAATAAGATTTTTGCTAGATCCTGCACTACATTTATTGTTTGGTTTCACTAAACGAGGAATAGACACGGTTTCTATATAATGTTCCACACTGTGCAAATTAGTTAAGTTTGGGCAACAAAGGGTGTGTTTTGGACTTTGACTTAGTCATCTGGTCTGTAACATCAAGCTTTGTATTAGTAGAAAACCTGTAGTATTTTCGAATTACCATGCTTTCCACCCTCTTATCCCCCTGAGACGAGACATTTATGTATTTTTTGTCTGGAAAAAATTCTCAGATGACGCAAAAATCGTCATTTTGCGTCATCGGAGGATTTTTTGTCTAGAGGCTAGTAGTAGGGTCTGTCCCGCATGTTCTCAACCCGCCCATAGAGGGCGATCTCACTCACAGAATGAACACATAGTGTCGGCCATCTTTTATTGGAAGCTAAGCTAGCAGGCTCTTGTTCTGTGGAGAAAACTGAGTAGTAAGGGTTACCATAGTAGGGATTCAGTTTTTGAATTCAGTTTTTTTCGCGGCCCTTAGTCATCCTGCTCACCACAGTAAACATAATGAATAGCGACTATAGAACGCAAAAGCCGAATCCTGGACATTGTGGGCTATCTCGAAACACATTTTCGGGCACTCATCACGGAGACTCACAAGTAGCCTAGACTTGTTGTTTAAAGGGATACTCCACTTTTTTTGGAAATAGGCTGATTTTACCACTCCCTCAGAGTTAAACAGTTGGGGTTTACCGTTTTCGAATGTTTTCAGTCGATTTTCTGATATTTAGAAAAATATTAGCAAGACGGTTTCTGGTCTCATTGACTTCCATAGTATATATTTTTTCCTACTATGGAAGTCAATGAGACCAGAAACTGTCTGGTTACTGATATTCTTCTAAATATCAGAATATGGATTCGAAAACGATAAACTCGACTGTTTAACTCTGAGGGAGTGGTAAAATGAGCCTATTTCCAAAAAAAGTGGAGTATCCCTTTAACTACTGCGCTCTGTTACCGGTAGGCGTGGCCTCCTAGGGCAGCGAAGCAAGTACATTCTGGGAGTTGTTGTCTTTCATCCACATAAGCCAAAAATACATTTTCTGGCTTTTCTCAGTCTAGAAAGCTCCAAATTCAAAAATAATTTCACATTTCAGGTGACGTATCCCTTAAGTTGCTTTGTGCTCATTATAGTAAAATCAAACATATTTTAAGTGCACTTGATCTGTTTGCCTTGCTTTCTTCCATAAAAAGATGTTAGGCAGAACATCATGGTCACTTGATGGGCCTTAAAAGTCTCATAAAAGTATATCTCATAAATTCCAAGTCTTCTGTAACCAAATGAATGAAAGAATGAAATAGTTAGCCAAAACGTTCAATTCCAGCCCCAGCTAAATCGAATTAAGCTTAATAATTATGCACATGTACTGTATATTACATTACACTTGTTAAATACAATACAGTTGTAGACTTGAGTCACACCTTTGTGCAATCTGGACACTGTGTCTTGTAATCGGCTGTTTGCACAATGCAAGAATCTTGATAATTTCTGACTAATTGCAGCAGCTGTGAATCATTTCTTTCAGGACAATAATTACAAAGGAGGGTCCTCAGATGCACTGGACCGGTGCCACAAACACAACAGAGCAAGGCCTCTGTTTGTATTCAGATGGCACTTTGCCATGATGCCTTTGACAATCAGTGATATATATTCTGTCAATTATTCTTAGACGCAGTTCACAGAGGACATATAGATGAATTTACGGATTGAGGAAACGATGCGTGGACAGGACGGATGGACGGACAAATCAATACCGCGAGGCTTGAAATGCACCCAAACGCACAACATTATGCAGTTTCTCCTCATTTTCTCAGTTCTTTTTCTCCTTCCTCGCTCTTCAGTCAATCTCTGTAGTGTTTTTGTAACTCTTGTTGACAATTGCTTTAATAACTCCTGTGTTTAATATTAAATGAGGAGAGGTAAACAGGGACTTCTCAAGCATCCCACAGTGAAATCCATCGTACCTGCTAAGGTTTTCGCCGGGTGCTTGTGTTCATCCTCCACAACAACATATTTATCATTCTTGATCCGTGAGAGGAAAGTGGCCAAATTGACCAATTATTCAGAAACAGAATTGCAGATTCTGCATAATGTCAGTTGGCGAAATGTGCAGAATTGGCTGTTGGTGGATGAAGGCGTCCATTTACCCGTGGTGTTTTTGTTGCTTAGGGGTGATTTAATATTTAGAGTAATTGGACTGGTGCTGTTCACTCCGGTGAGGTTAAAGTAAGAAACTTTTAAAAGCACCCTGATTAAAGAGGATGTACAAACACCCAGTGGTCAGTCGTACATCTGAGGTGGTGAACCGAACGACTCGCAAAAAATGCTATTCGATTGTGGAAAGCACTTTTTCTAGGTCAACTGTTTCAAATTATTGTTTTTCCCCCCCGAGCAAATAACCGTGGGCATCCCGGTGCAAAAATCTCAAGTGATCTATTCTGCAACTCCAATTTCCTGAGTTGGCAAGAAAAAGTGTTTACTTAGAAATAAATGTGTTAAAACAGACACTGGAACGGCTTTAAAGTCACACATTGAGGTGAAAACCTTGTTAAGTCATTAAAAAAAACAATTCTGAAAAACAATTTGAAAAATATAGCTGCGAGCAGCGATTGCAGGCCCAAGCCGGTGGCACCGCAGCTTTGGCCCGCAATCGCTGCTCGCAGCTATATTTATATATATATATATATATATATAAAGCCAGTGGCACCGCACCCTTGGTGCTTTTAGGGTTATTCTACATGACGTGCAAAAACATAACCCCCGCTTTGACTGTCAAAAAGAAGTGTGCTGAAGAGCTTGCAGCAGTGAAGGCTCTGCAAAAGTGCGGATCGAGGGCACATTTTAACCACAAAGTATGCATGAGCAACCTTCTGAAAGGTCAGGTGTACATCAAGGTCTACATCTGTACTGTGTTTACATTATAGTATGTAGGGATGCGCCGATCCGATACTCAGGATCGTTATCAGCTCCGATACTGCCATTTCTTAAGCCTGGTATGTTTTAAATAAGTTTTTATTTTAATTTTTATAAGTGAAGGCATAATATAACCAGTTAAATTGTAGTGCATTGACAATAGTTTTATATAATTAGTTTATTAATTAAATTAACTTGGTCCATAAACTTGGTCCAGCTGCGAGACTGACAGGTCTGACTGTCTGACACTGGCCAATCGGAATCAAGAGCGGAGAAGCGGCCGCTCCCATAGGCAGTATAGTATCTCCCCGCCCTGTGGAGGCATTCCGCCGGTCTCGTGAAGTTTCTCGCCGGTCTCGTCTCTGAGACCCCTACACCTGGTATTAAAATGCGATCTGTATCCAGATAAGTTATCCGGATAATAAAAAAGAAATATCAATGCAAGGTATTACGTTGTGATCGGATTGTGATCGATTTGCCTGACCATCTGGAGGTAGTCTGGCTCGCATTGTGTTCGGATCTTTACGTGTAAACGCAATCTGGTTGTTGATATCACACATGTATATTTTACTCCTCCCAAAAATGCTAAAAAATAAACGAGTGAGAGCGTTTACAGGCTGTTATAGTCAGACATGACGGTGCTACTGCGACACGCATCACCGCCGCAGATGAGCAGCAGCTGAGCGTCAAACCAACGTGCAAACATCGCAAATAAAAGTGAAAGTAGCCTAAGTCAGAGACGCTTAATCATCTACACAATCATCTTCAAGTAAAGAAAGAAATGATCTCTTGACTCTTACAAGGGCTGTTGCCACTCTCTCTTATTGATGTCTATTGATGAAATTAGCTGATGATCAATAAAATGCATGCTAATATCTGTAATAAACAACCGACAAAATTACTGTATGATGGTGTAAATAAAGAATCAGTCCAGCATCGCCATGTCAGTGTGTATTGATTCATCATTGTCTCTTCATAGTTTGCAAGAGACATTTAATAAACTGAGCGTATTTGATAAACTGAGCGTAGCCTATTCATCTGTCAATATAACCTCATTCTTTTTAATGATCAGAAGAACGCGTATCGACTACCGTTACAGTACAATATGTCCTAACTACACACGACGCCGCGACACGCGATAAAAGGTATCTTTTCCATGTAAATCAGAGTTTTTGTCCTAACCAGACGCGACGGCGACATGCGAAGTTTCTAATTTAGAAACGGTTCCTATTTCTGCGATGTCGCGGCTGACAGAATGAAGAAATTACACTGGTTATGAGTACACATTATTTATTTTTAGTTAAAAATAGGTCACTGTGCCACAAGCCATAACGGATAATTTACCTCAGATTTTGAAAGCATGTAATATTATAGTGTTCAAAATGAATTCTATGCAAACATACGACTGTATTTCATAACAACGACAATAACTTGAGGCAGATGCCACCAAATGTGTTAAAATAAATGAATTATTTGCTGGACTTAAGTGAATAGGATAGCCATTTAATGACCATAGCACATAGTTGATGTGAAAAAAGGAGTATTTTGCATATAAATATGCACATAAATACATATTTTTTCAATTTGTCTCCCTGAAAGTGCCTGGCAGAAGCCTATACTGTCTGTGTCATAAATGTGAACATAATATTATCTACTGTCTGTGTCATAAATGTGAACATAATATTGTAACAGAATATTCTTATGCTATATTATATAAACTATATTTCATGAGGTGAAACATCACTGCCAGGAGCTACAGAATATATATTTCTGTAGGTCCTCACCGTGATGTTGCACTTCATGAAATATATGTAGTATAGCCTAAGAATATTCTATTAAAATATTAAGTGGCACATAAATTCAGACCAGTTATTTACAATAAAGCCTTATAAAATCATTTCCATTCCATTTGTTTATTATTTTAATAGTTTTTTCTTGGTTTTGATAGTAAATGAAATCTAATCAGTAATTTTACATGCAGATTAATGCACGTATAGATTAATGCACGTGTGTGTGTGTTTGCATAGTGGGCCGGTCTGGATGAAGTGTCCAGGGCTGATTTTTTGTCCCAGTCCAGCCCTGAATGGCAATATTCACATTACTTTCAGTTTATTGCTCGAAAGTACAAAAATATTTGAGTGAAATGTAGGCTATAGTAAACCCTAAAATTATTATTTGTGACATTAGAACAAAATATGTGGATATAAAAACATGTATATAGGCTAAAGAACTAAATGAACGATCTCTATTTTCTAATTTCACGACGTCCACACAAGACCAGGCTTGGGAGGGTTACTTTAAAAAATGTATTCCGATACAGTTACAAATTATTTCATAAAAAAGGGTCCCACTTTATATTAATTGGCTTTAAGTACTTTATACTTTTTCAAAAAGTAACTACAATCTGATTACTTTTTTTGATGTAACTCACTGTAATAATATACAGTTACTGGATTTTTGTTTCCTGATTACATAATGCTGTTACATGTATTCTGTTGCTCCCACAAGACATTAGTCTGAATATTTTCCTGTATGAACAAAATGGAGTTTCCATTGTTCACACACAAACACACACAGAGTTCGATAGCGCCTCTCTCGTGACTGTGTGTGCGTGTCATGTGTTCTAGGCTGTGTGCATGCACTTCTGAAGCTGCTCAGAAAATAATAAAATGCCATGCAGAGGACTAATGCAAAATGTGTGGGAAAATCCATTTGATTGTAGTTTAAGTGAGAAATAATTTCAGTGCTCTGGTCAATAGCTGTAGAGTGAAAACTGGTGAATGCAGTATACAGCTTTCACAGAAAGAGAATGATGTGAGCACTTACGATTGGCAGTGAATCTTTTATGCGGACAAAATAGCTCAATAAGAGTAACAAAATACATGTGGAAAAAATCACATCGTAATGTTTTAAAGAAGAGTGGTTTGATTAAAGTGGTGTAAATATACCCGATCCGGCAAAGATGGCAGTATCGGAGCTGATAACGATCCTGAGTATCGGATCGGCGCATCCCTACATACTATAATGTAAACACAGTACAGATGTAGACCTTGATGTACACCTGACCTTTCAGAAGGTTGCTCATGCATACTTTATGGTTAAAATGTGCCCTCGATCCGCACTTTTGCAGAGCCTTCACTGCTGCAAGCTCTTCAGCACATTTCTTTTTGACAGTCAAAGCGGGGGTTACGTTTTTGCACGTCATGTAGAATAACCCTAAAAGCACTAAGGGTGCGGTGCCACCGGCTTTATATATATATATATATATAAATATAGCTGCGAGCAGCGATTGCGGGCCAAAGCCGGCGGTACCGCCATCCCGGTGCCTTTAGGTAACTAAAGGCACCGGGGTTGCGGTGCCACCGGCTTGGGCCCGCAATCGCTGCTCGCAGCTATATTTAAACTATTTGTCTGTGATGCATGTTTGCAATTCGCAGTCCAGAAGAGAAAGAGAGGGATCTCTCACGCGGTGCCACAGCACGCACTACACGACAGCCCTGCTTAATGAGTAATGACAGAGGAAAGCCTGGTTACACTTTAGATCTGTGATATTAGTCTGATTTCCAAAGATTAAAGAATATATTGAGGTAAAAAACCATTAAAAACAATTGCCGCATTCTGTCTAGCCAACTTCCTTCCCATCGCGGCGGTGCAGTCATTTCTCCTTAAAACTAAAACTTTAAGACAGAATCAGCACGATCGGTGATTGTTGTAAAATGCAGTCTCTGATGTTGCTAAATTGCGGGACGCTTTTAATAATAAAAAGAGCTATTAAAAGCACAATATTTGCGCAAGAGATGCTGTTCTCAGTGCGGCGCGCGCTCCGAAACAAGACAAACAAATTATACTTTGGGCTTCATATGCGCGTCAAAACGATCAAATGTAGCCAGCACAAAAATGTCAAAACGACCGGCTTGGAGATTAACACTTAAACCACCGTTTATGTCTCAAACGAACGTAGTTATGGAAATAGTTGGGAGAAAATATGGTGCATCAGTAGACGAAATCTGCACTTTTTCTTAAAGGGGCAGCAGTATAAACATATGACGATTGCGACATTACTGAGAATCAAACAACAAAAGGCAAAGAGAAAATCACTCGCAGCTCTTGAATGAATAACTTCAGCTTTAATAAGCATAAATCAATCTATGATAAACTTTGCAGTGCTATTTTACATCTGATTACTTTATTATAATTCTTTTTAGACCATACCTGAATAATGTCAGTAGACTTTCCTGAAATTAAAGCACTGTGTAGGCCCGTATAATGTGTATCTTTGTTTAATTGCCTATTTATTGTTTAATATATATATATATATATATATATATATATATATATATATTGACATACATACGTACATATCATCCTTGCTTGTAGAGAGGAGTTTATTTCAGCATCATATAAAATCAACAATAATGATAAATAATGTTAAAGCAAACACAGCTCTGGTATCGGAAAAGTATCGGTATCGGCCGATATCCAAAGTCGGGTATCGGGATCGGATCGGAAGTAAAAAAATGTGGATCGGTGCATCCCTAGCTAGTAGCATTTGGAAATTAGCAATTTCTTTCAGTTTCTTAATTAGGTTTTAATTAAGAGCGAGTCTTGCCGCTTGCCCTGGCTGTTGTATGAATTACATCTGTATGCCTGTGGTGTCAATAAACACCAAATAGTTGAATTCGTCCTCTGTCACAGCATTACATATAATCCATCTTCCCTCTGGCTATTCCAAGGCCAGCTTATGGTCTACCTTATATAGTTTTTGATTAGCCGATGAGACATAGGAGTCATTTATCATAAAGGGAGCAGATAAAGCATGTTTGCTCGCGGAGGGAAACCTCAGGGGCGAGTGATTCGTTGTTTTGTTTGTACCACAGAAGTCAATGACTCTGCTATATGGCTCTGCTGTCCTTGCATCTCATAGCTTTGATTAGACAGTTTAAGTTTCCTTGTAAACCGGAGAAATCTCCAGAAGATGTTCAAGGATTTACTATCCTAGCTAGATGAAACACTTTAAAATGTATTAGAGTGGAATATTAGCCAATAATTGGAACACATTAAATATTTGTCAGTAAAAAAACATTTCTGTAATAAAGGTCCAACTCTTTGCAATATCATATTTAAATGTAATTTCGGAGAGGCTAGCAATAGAGTGGTGCAGGTATGACGTCACTTTGTTAGGCCGACAGGCTAAATACCTTTGACAAAAACCCAATAGGATTTCTCAATAGGCTTTTGGAGTTAGAATAGTTTGTAAGAGCAAAACTAAGCATAACAAGACAGTAAAAGCAAACTTAAGCTCACCTGTTTGGAGTGATGACGTTTAATGTCCTCGACTGCCACTGTAGTCCCACTTCTTTGGAGCCGCCTTTTTCAAGACGCGTAACAGCTTAAAAAAAAAATTACAAGTCACAAATAATGATGTATTTTATATCGTAGAATAAAACGTGAAAGTGTCTTAAGCTTGTGACCCAATTTCAGCCATTTAACCAAAATCCCATTGACTTTGTGACAAATGAAGACGAAAGATTAATATCAACCAAAAATCCAATCTTGAATGGAAAAGGACCTGATGTAAAGGGTTTTTTTTTTTTAATGTGGGTTCTTCACACGCTAAGAAACTGGGATATATTATTAATCAGGGGGTTAAAGGGAAAAGTGTCAAAAGAAATGGGGTATCAATCCTGCCGTTCATCTGGAACAGAGTTAAATAATAATCCCATAATAATTTTGTCTGTAAAATATGTGTTCGTCCTAGGGCTGTCAACTTCAGTCGTTTAGTCGACTAATCAGTCGATACCGTCTTGGTCGACTGACATTCTTATTGGTCGACCAGTTACACTTTTTTTTTTCTTTTTTTTTTTTACCAATAGAAACATTTTTTTAATGATTTACTCCTTGATATTTATTCCTTTATAAGCAATTATTTATTACTGTATTCTAAATATAATTTGCCTTTGTTTTATCCCCATCTTTAAATGCTTTAATTTAGGCTATTTTGTAACAGCGCCACAGTTTTAGCGCACACACATAGAGACTCGGGAACGCGCCTGTGGCCGGCTGCGCTGCAGCTTCGCGCTCGGTAAGCGATGCTGTATTCATTCCGTTGGAACGCTGCTTGTTTTGACTTTAGTCGACAAAATGTCCAAGAAATCTAAATCTTTTGTCTGGCTGCATTGTAAAACAAAGACGACAAGACTGTGGAGGGAGGCGACTTGCTCCATTATGAGCGTTGCTCCATTATGAGCCCGCACAGCGCGCGCCTATATTTGAATCGAACTTGAGCGCGCAAAAGACGTGAGCAGCCCTTTTAACGGCTATATCATGCTGATTCAATAGATTGTGTTTTCTTAATATGTTTTTCGTTTTTATTTGTAAAATAGCCTAAATAATGCAACAAAACAAAAATAAACCTATATGCCTTCCAAAATACAGCCTATTATTATTCGGATTGTTTTTTTAGGCTATTTGGGTATTTTGTGTGTTTGTTTAAAATGCCTAGATCGGCTGAACAAAAGTTAACCCATAGCTTTGTAAGTAAAGAAGAATATAAAGTCTGTATAAACGAGAGCTTTTGTTAGGATTTTTTATTATATGGCAGATAGCAGTTATTTTTTTGTATCGTGTGGTGTGATCAGGTGCGCGATTGTGACTGCATAGACAGAGCTCCTCACTTTTTTCAGTTAAAAATCACTTAATTCTCAAAGAATTGTATTATTATTATAGTTTTATTTATTTGTGATGTTTTTTCGTTGTTGTTTTATAAATGCTCTATGACAATTGTTTAAAAGAATGTTCAATCAAAACAAGGTTTGTTTTTTTTCTCTCGACTAATCGACTAATCGTTGCGCAGGACAAGACTTTGGTCGACCAAGGATTTCTTTGGTTGATTACAGCCCTAGTTCGTCCAGTCAACTTAATAACCTAACTTTTTCGTGACCCTCCTTATCAACTGATAGTTCAGGGTATTACATTATTATGGTAAGTTAACCTTGCTTTCTGAAACTGCTACCATTAAAACCAAAAGTCACCAACCGACCAATTCTCTCACTTTTTCTCTTCGGGAAAACTGGAAAGTTTGGTATTTGTTCTTAGAAAAATACATTAGTGTACCAAAAGCACACCACAAGTAGATTAATATATGATGTAAGGAACGATGAAATAAGGAACACTAACAACACTGCATCTCAAATTGTAATATTTGTATAAGGTTGCACTTTTTTAAAGAGGTGGTTTCATGCCCTTTTCACAAGATGTAAAATAAATCTCCAATGTCCCTAGAGTGTGTGTGTGTGAAGTTTTAACTCAAAATACCGCATAGATAGTTTTGTAAAAATTGTCACTTTTTGAGAGTAAGCAAAAACACAGCATTTTTTGCTTGGCTCTTTAAATGCAAATTAGCAGCATCTCCCGACACAGTGGGCGGAGCTTCACGCTAAAATGTCAGAAACTGTTCTGACTTTTACGTTTAGACAAAGATGGAGAGACTTACAATTGTCAAACAGCCATTTGTTTTAGTCCTTAAAATTTTTTTTTATTTATTTATTTAAAAGGGAAGTGTAATCATAATCAAGCACTCCCAAGATGAAAACCTCTAAAAAGTGTGAATCTTCTCTGAATCCTTCCACACTTTTCGTCCGGTGTGCAGCAGATCTTCTTTTGCAGTATTCTGGCCTCTAGCTTCTTTAACCAGGTGTTGTCGTTTTCCCTGCTATAACTGGTTGTTTTGTGCACTAATCTCATCGTGCACAATACCTCATTGAGGATTGCCAGCCTCTTCAGGAAGTCTACGTCAGGCTTGATGTGTCTTACCCGGATGAGGTAATCGATGGCTTCCTCCCCGGTCATGTCATGGTGGATCATGAGATATGCCAGGAAAAGTGTAGGGGCGTGGCTGACTCCATTAGCGCAGTGGATTAACACCTTGTCTGTTGAAATAAATACAGAAAGACAGTCAGAAAAGTCCAAAAACAGTTTGTCACTCCAGAACAGAACACCTGATAAAAGATCTTACTTACTTTGTGGGTTTTTCATGGCCTTGTGAATGAATTTGGCAGCTGGCACGAAGTATTTGCTGATGTTGGAACTTTGCGTTGTAGGCATGCGGCAATACGTGATGTTCATGCCTCTGTAGTAACTCGCCCCTGTATCAACGGTTTCCATCAGGTCTTCCTCCCGTGGGACTCCCATCAAGACCCTCAGATTATTCTTCAAAGCAGCAGCATTGAGGATGTGAGTAATACCCATCTCCTTCAGTATCATTCGGTCCTCTGCTATCACTCTACACAACAACAAAACAGCCAAGGTTAGTCTTTCACAGCACAGGATTTACAATATAATTACATTATAACACACATTATGTTAATCACATGGATTATATTAGTCTAAATGTGCTGTAGACTTACTTGTTTCCAATGAAGATGTTGTTCCACACCTCGGTGACAGGTTCCAGATCCTTTGTACAGCCCTTCACACGCTCCGCCAATCGGGAACCGGGTCCTTCTTGAACGCGTTCCTGCTTGGAAGTCCTTGCATAAGGACTGCTTGGACCTGCCACACACGATTCATCCGAATCAGACGGATCTGATTCAGGATCCATCTCAGCAACGCTCAGACCCTCAACACACGTTTCATATGAATCAGACAGATCTGATTCAGAATCCACATCAGCAACGCTCAGACCCTCAACACACGTTTCATATGAATCAGACAGATCCGATTCAGGATCCATTTCAGCAACGCTTGGACCCTCATCGCACGATTCATCCGAATCAGACAGATCTGATTCAGGATCCATCTCAGGAACGCTTGGACCCTCATCACACGTTTCATATGAATCAGACAGATCCGATTCAGGATCCATCTCAGGAACGCTCGGACCTTCATCACACGTTTCATATGAATCAGACAGATCCGATTCAGGATCCATTTCAGCAACGCTTGGACCCTCATCACACGATTCATCCGAATCAGAAAAATCCCATTCAGGAGCCATCTCAGGAACGCTTGGACCCTCATCAAACGATTCACATGAATCAGACAGCTCCGATTTAGGATCCATCTCAGGAACGCTTGCATCTGGGAGACACAAGGTCTCTGGAACAGCCGGATCGATCCTAAAAAGATTTTGGAAGAATGCCCTAACGTCCTCCTTCTTCCGCACTTTAGTGCTTTCTAAAAAAAAAAAGAAAACAAATATGTTTTTAGAAACATCTCTAACCACAGATTAAAAAGGAATTAGTCCGATATTTCTGTTCGCATCTCATTTGTTCTGTACACACACAGTTCAGTGTGTGACAACTGCATTTACAAAAAAAAAAATCCACACAGTGTACAATGTTACATCTCAATTGCTCTGTTGACATTCACCTTTTGGGCTGATCTTTACAGGAGTTTCAGGAGAAGCATCCATGCCACTCTGATCGATCCCACTGGTTCTCCCTGAAGGCCCTGCGGAGTCGCTCAGATCTTCACACACCAGAGTAGGGCTCTTCAGATCTGAAATGGCATCCCTGACTTCAACTTCCAGACCTTTAGCGGACACTGGTTCTGGCTCAGAAGGGTTTGGAGCCGAGACACTGGACTCCTCTAGATCAACTGGAGTTTCCTGCTCCGAAACTATTGGAACTGGGACATCCGGTTGCTCTAAATTGTCCAGATCCACGGGGGTTTCCTGCTCAGAATCGACCAGATCCGTTTCAGATGTTGGCTGTTGAGTGTCTGGGACACACAGTGGCTCCGGAACACCAAAAAGCCTCCGAAAGAATCCAGTCGTTTTCTTCTTTATCCACTCTCTGGTACTCTCTTAAAAACAAAAGAAAAACATGTTATTAAAAACAACTCAAACTACAGATTAGACATGAAAAAGTAGACTGGCTTGAAAGACGTTTCTGTTTGCATCTCATTGTTAATGTTGCGTTTATACTCGACGCGCTCGCCGTGGTAATATTCTATGAAACGACAGGGGCGACTCAGTCATTTTTCATGAAACCATCAGGAATCTGAGGCGAAAGAAGTAAGGTGCACATGATGATGTTGATTTCAGTAGTAACTTACACTTCACCAAAACCAAACCACACTACACATGATTCGTGTAAAACCCAATAAACTTTAAGATTACTACTTGACATTAGAACCAAATGCATAGGGCCTACAACTACATTTAATGAACTTGAACCTTTAAGTCCATTAAAAAGGATTATTCTGTCTGTACTAGGCTTATTTTGTAAATGTGATTAACTATTTATTTTAGACGTTAGCAAAATGGGTGCCAAATTAGCAAAATCTTACTCAGATTTTTTTTTTTTTACAAAAGGTACATTTTCCAGTTATTATATATAATTTGCTTTAAAAAATGCTTACTACCATATGAATATTTGTACGGTCAGCCAGCTGAAAAAGAATAACTGAAATTTTCAGTTACTATGAGGAAAGGTGTACTTTGACAAGTCAAAGATGAATATTTTATGGTAATTTTTACTTTTCACACCGTTTTAAAAGTAAAAATAGTCGTCTACAGTATACAGTAGCTACTCATGACTTAGAATTGTATTAAAAATTGTATTTCATACGACTTTAATCGGCAGTCGTCGTCGTGGCCCGCGCGGAAAGTTACACAAAATGGCGCGCACACACAGCGAAGATGTCATTTAAGCACTCAGGAGATTTTTTTAAATTGAAAAATAAAACAAATGTACACACAAAATAAACATTGAACAAACAATATCAACAATATTAAAGTTAAACAATATTAACACCCGACAATTCTCAAAAGGAAGTCGTTTGCAAGGATCACAACATGTCACGCGCTGCGGGCAATTTTTCGAAAAAACATAATCCAACATTTCGATAACACTTTTCTATCGCCTAAAAATGAATAAATATAGATTAAATCGTTGTTTCGTCGCGTTTACAATCCTATGAAAAGCCCCCCTATACTTTCCGTGCCCATGTTAGCCAATTGTTTATGTTTAACACACCTGTTGGACGGTTCTCTGGGGTTTCAGGAGAAGCGTCGATCCCGCCGCTGCTCCCTGCCACTTCAGTTGGTGACACCAACACTGAGGAGACATTTTTGACTTCATCCTCGAGCCCATCATCTCTCTCAACACTAGCCGAGGGGGTTGAGTCGTTCACACACTCATCCTGCACAGCGACCCCCTCTACAACACTGGAACTGACTGGCATGTCCTCAAGTGTACCAACCCTCTCTATTCTATCGATCACTGCCGAGCTCCCGAAAAGGTCGTACATGGCATCGGGGATGAACCTGCTCTCCACCTGCTCTTCATCCTCTGCTGGTACCTGGAAAGTCTTAATGCCATGGTACACGCCGTTGACGTATATTTCCAGACACAGCTCTCCGTAGCTAGAAGACATTGTCATGGATGTCAATTTAACAAATCAAAGAAGTAACTTACAGTTGACAAGCTGTTTGAAAGCTAAATACACACTGTGAGTGACTGATAATCGGAATATCGTTTAACTGCAGTGACAGCAAGCGAGTCTTTATAGTCTGAGTTAATCGAACGCCGCGCAGAAACATTCAAAGAAGTCTGCTGCTGCTGTCTGTGACGTAATCGAACTACCCGCAGAAGCATTCCTTTTAAAAAAAAAAAAAAAAATTATGCAGAAATAACAAATACAAATCAAGACATTAATATACAATACAATAAAACAAAACAAAACAGAGGGTTACATTCCATAAACTTAAACAACATTAAACAAGCTTAAATGATCGACAATATTGCAGAGTCTTACATGCAGTAGAGTTTTTAGAGTCCTTCAATGAATTTAAATACATATCAGTATCTTTCTTAAAAATAAAAAAGAAGGCGTTTTCTTTGAAAATTTACATTTGTGAATATAAAATTTGGCAAGAAAAAGTAGCAAATTAAGGACAAATTTAGAATGAAAGGGGTCTACAAAAAACATAATTTTTTGGATTACACAGAAGTTTAAAGAAATATACCTTTTAATAAAATTTGAAAAATCAATCCAAAAGATTTTGCAATACATACATTCCCAAAACAAATGAATAATCGTTTCATCAAACTGATGACAAAAGGAGCACAAGGGGGAAATACTCTTATTGAATTTAGCAAATTTATAATTAACTGGGTAGCAATTGTGAATAATTTTGATTTAAACTTCAAACACTTTATTAGATAAGAAAAATTTTTGCCGAATGAGCCAGAAAGCCTCCCACTCTATATCATCAAATTTATTATTCCCAAAACTTACACCGGCAGGTAAAGAAATTTGATTTCTGTTAAGAATTGAGCGAATTTTCTTATTTGACAATCTACTGAACAGACATTGGTCAACAAAAAGATGAGCGTTGTCAAAAATAGGTGGAGAAGTTAAAGGTCCCTTAAGGCCAGAATTGACCAAAGGTTTCACACAATCAGGAATTGCACCAAAAACAATGGCATATTCTCTTGGGGGGACTGGAAAAGAGAATTTTTGCATAAAATGTTCATAAGAGAGCAAAACACCCGAATCATCCAAAAATTGACTCACTAAAAGTATGTTTTTATCGAACCAATTATTAAAGAAAAGAGATTTATTTTTATATTTGATATTTTGGTTATTCCACATAAAATAGCTATGTGGAGAAAAACTATATTTATATATATTAGGGACCGCAGAAACATTCCATCGAGTCTGCTGCTGCTTTCTGTGACGTAATCGAACGAATCGAACGACTGTGGCGCAGGAACAGATTCATGGTTAAAAACAGATTGTTTGGAAATTACTCTACAACGCATTGGACCAAAGCCAAAAAAATACTAAAGACTTAAACAGAAAAGGGCGTTCGAGGGTATCAACGCCAAAGCAATTATCGGCAGATTGTGATCGGCGACCAATCAATCGTAGCACCCTTGTAAAATACATTTATACATTTTCATCTTGTTTTAAAGAAGTAGCAAAAAATGAAAACTAAAACAAACTATTCAGCTATGATCCATTAAAGCATTAAGTTGACTTCATTTTCAAAAGGCTTTTAGATTATATTAACACGCAATATCTTCATTCTGAATAAAGATCAGCATCAAACCAATGTATAGTAAAAGAGTAAGCCATGCAGAAACCATTCTCTGAGAACCTAAGCATATTCTCTCTTTAATTGCCTTACAAGTGTTTTATTTTTCCCTGTTTAAAGCTGTGGGTGGGAATCTCACATGATTTGAATATAGATCAGGCTGTCTTTAGGGTGTCTCCAGACAAGCACATCTAATCTTTCATGATCCAGCAGTGTCTGCTTTTATTAGTTTTTTTTTTCTATGAAAAAGAGGAAGATAATTAAATGCCAAACAAGTACATCCCCTGAAGACTCCCACATCAGTCTATATGACTCTGAGACAACAGTGAATCCTGTATATAAGACGAGAGTAAACCCAAGTAATATAAAAACCAATGCAATGGTATTAATCTGTTCAATTTATGATATATCAGGTTTGTGAAGTTCACAATCAATCATAGGAGTTTTGTTTGCCCTCATTTAGATTAAAGCTTGTTCAGCTGTGGAACGTTTTTAGGAAATTGAACATGCAAATTTATTTAAGAAAATGTGTCTCAAACCAGGAGTAGAGTAGCAAACAGCAGATACTGAGTCAGAAGAAGAAAACAGTGAGTGCAACAGTCAAACATGCGTGTTTACATAGGAAAACAATGGAAAAGTAGAGCAGCAAAAGAGAAGGGTCTTTGCAGAAGGGTCAACGGCTTTCACGGATGTCTTTCAAAATGAAAGTCTTGCGCATCAGAAAAACATTAATTAGCTTAAGTGTTTTGTTGTTGTGTTTATGTCTACACACTCCGTGGCCCACTTGAAACGGTCTTGCTACAAGCTGAGAAACAATGTTGCATGGAGATAGCGATGTCATTATTTGCTGTTAAAATTACGTTTAATCATTGTAGTGTCAGACAAGCTGATATTTTCTATATGAAAAATCTACGTTTGTGTAATGACTCACGGTACACAGAGGAATCCATTTGCAGCTTTATTAAGCAGTGTCGTACAGGCAGGGTCAAGACGGGGTAGACAGGGTAATGCAGGCAGAACGATAGAGAAATCCAGATAACAGGCAGAGTTCGGGGCAGGCAGCAATAATCACAATCCAGAGACAGTCCAAGATCAGGCCAGGCAGATATCACTCGTACAATAGTCAAACAGTCCAAAGTCAAAACCAGAAAACCAGAAACAGGGAATAAACGCTCAGAAATGATCACCGGGGCAAATCAAGACTTCGCACTGGTGTGGTGTGTGGACGTGGCTTATATGTGTGTGTGCAAATGGCGTGCAGGTGTGTGACGCAATCAGTCCCAGGTACGAGGCATGATGGGAATTTGAGTTTAAAGCCAATGATCAATACTCCGGTGAAGGCTCCCTCTGGTGGCGGAGAGGAGGCGGAACGGGAGCTTCCACTGTAACAGAGCCCCCCCCCTGCGAGCGGCTCCTGACGCGAGGAGGCAATTGACGTCGGGGTCTCCTACGGGGTCTCCCACGGGGTCGGGGGGCCGGTTTCTCCGGATATGTCCTATGAAACTCCTCAGTGAGAGTGGGGTCCAGGATATCTCTCGCATTGACCCAGGACTGTTCCTCCGGACCGTAACCCTCCCAATCGACAAGATATTGGAGAACATTACCCCGACGTCTGGAGTCCAGCAACTTGTGCACACGGTACGCCTCCTCGCCATCGACCAGAATGGGTGGAGGACTCTGAGAAGTGGACCCCTCCTCCGCTTCTCCCCTCGGACCACCAGCGGGTTTCAGCAGAGACACATGAAAAGTGGGAGAAATACGGTAGTTAGCGGGCAGATCTAATCGAAATGAAACAGGTGAGATTTGTCTTACAATTTGGAAGGGACCAACATACCTGGGACTGAGCTTGCGACATGGAAGTCTGAGTCGAAGATCCCTGGTTGACAGCCATACCCACTGGCCAATCTGGTATTCTGGACCAGGACGGCGACGACGATTGGCCTGTTGCTCCTGACGTCTTACAGCATGCCTTAGATGTGTGTGTGCCTGATCCCAGACCTCCTCACTCTTACGTAGCCATTCTGTGACGGATGGAAGTTCTGTGGGTTCACCAGACCATGGGAAGAGAGGTGGTTGAAATCCGAGGATGCATTTGAAGGGAGTGATTCCGGTTGCTGGTTTAATCAGGGAATTCTGGGCATATTCAGCCCAGAACAGATATCTGCTCCAATCCTCTTGATGCTGTTGACAGTAAGTTCGCAAAAAGCGAATAATATCCTGGTTGAGACGTTCAGTTTGTCCGTTGGATTGTGGGTGGTAACCGGAGGTGAGACTGATGTTAACGTTAAGATTCTTGAAAAAGGCAGTCCATACTCGGGATGTGAATTGGGGTCCTCTATCTGACACAATGTCCTCAGGTAATCCATAGAAGCGGAAGACTTGGTTGCATAAGAGTTCGGCGGTTTCGAAAGCGGTGGGGAGCTTAGTAAGAGGAATAAGTCGGCAGGCTTTTGAGAATCTATCCACGATGGTAAAGATGGTGGTGAAGCCCTGGGAGTTAGGTAGGTCGGTGATGAAATCTATGGCGATGTGTGACCATGGTCGTTGAGGTGTGGGGAGAGGACAAAGCAGGCCAGCGGGTAATTTTCGGGGTGATTTGGAAGTTTGACAGGCGGTGCAGTTTTGAACATGGTTTGTGGTATCGGATGTAAGCGTGGGCCACCAGAAACGATTTTGGAGAAGATGGATTGTGGCATTGATTCCGGGATGACCTGAGCTGGGATTAGAATGGACTTGATCAATGAGACGGGGTCGAAATATTTCTGGAACAAAGATTAGGTCGGCCGGACATTCTGCTGGGGCAGGAGTTTGAGCATTGGCTTGCTGGATCTCGGTAATGACATCCCACTGGACAGGAGCTACAAGCAGATTCTCACATAGGATGTTTTCTGGTTTGGGTTTCTGGTTTATTTCTTCAGATTGACGAGAGAGAGCATCTGCTTTTGTGTTCTTGGAGCCTGGACGGTATGTAACGGTGAAGTTAAATCTGGTGAAGAAGAGCGCCCATCTGGCTTGACGGGGATTGAGACGCTTGGCAGATCGCAGGTACTCAAGGTTCTTGTGGTCTGTAAGAATGATGAAAGGTTCAGCTGCTCCCTCCAACCAATGACGCCACTCCTCCAGTGCCAACTTCATGGCTAAAAGCTCGCGATTTCCCACATCATAGTTGCGTTCAGCAGGAGAAAGTTTGCGGGAGAAGTAAGCACATGGATACATTTTGGCAGGTTCTCCTTGGCGTTGAGATAAGATGGCCCCCACTCCTGTATTAGAAGCATCCACTTCTACGATGAACTGGCGTTCGGGATCTGGATGACGCAAGATGGGTGCGGTAGTGAAGCGTTTCTTTAGTTCTTGAAAAGCACACTGTGCGTCGGGGTTCCAGGAAATACGAGGGCTGTGACGTTTGGTTAGAACAGTTAAGGGAGCGGCAATGAGGCTGAAATTTCTAATGAATCTCCTATAGAAGTTGGCGAATCCCAAGAATCTCTGTAGCTCTTTCACAGTTTGTGGTAATGGCCAGTCTACTACTCCTCTCACCTTTTTCTCATCCATGGCGACCCCGTCCTGACTGATTACATAGCCCAAGAAAGAAATGCTGGTTTGATGGAACTCACATTTTTCCATCTTAGCGTAGAGATGAAATTGGATTAGTCGCTGGAGAACGGATCTGACATGTTGGATGTGTTCTTCGAGGGAATTAGAGTAAATCAAGATGTCATCAATGTAGACGATAACCCATCTGTCCAGCATATCTCGGAAGACATCGTTCATGAAGGCCTGGAAAACAGAAGGACTGTTGGACAAACCGAAAGGCATGACAAGATATTCGTAGTGCCCACTAGTAGTGGAAAAGGCAGTTTTCCATTCATCTCCTTCTCGAATGCGAATCAGATTGTAAGCGTTGCGCAAGTCGAGCTTGGTATAATACTTGGCCTGGCGGAGTTGTTCTAATGCTGCTGGAACTAGAGGCAATGGATAGCGGTATTTGACTGTGATGTCATTCAGTCCACGATAATCAATGCACGGTCTGAGTCCCCCATCCTTTTTCTTTACGAAGAAAAACCCCGCAGCGGCTGGTGAAGTGGAAGGTCGAATGAAACCCTTAGCGAGTTCTTCTTCGATATATTGTTTCATTGCTTCGGACTCTGGTTTGGATAAAGGAAAAATTCTGCCTCTTGGGGGAGCCGCTCCGGGGATCAAATCTATAGCACAATCAGTTTACCGATGTTCAGGGAGTTGAGCAGCTTTCTCCTTACTGAAGGCTTCTATCAGATCTGCATAAGCAGAAGGTAGATTTTCGAGTTCTGGTATTGTGGTGCAGGATGCTGGTATGGATTGGGTTAGACGGATAACTTTGGACAGACAGTGATTCTTACAGGTTTCATCCCAGCGAATGATTTGACCCTCTCGCCAAGAGATATGAGGATTGTGGTCTAGAAGCCATGGATGTCCCAGGATGATGGAATAATGTGGAGCTTGAATGACAAAAAACTGAATGTTTTCAGAATGAAGAGATCCTACGTGCATCTTGATCTTCTCCGTTATGCACTGGATTTTTCCCTCTCCGATGGGGTGTCCATCTAGCGCCTCCACTGTTAGGGCTGAATGACATGGGCTCAGTTGGATGTCACATTGTTTGGCAAAGGTTTGAGAAATGAAATTTCCTGCTGCTCCTGAATCAATTAAGGCTGTGGTTTCAAACACTTTATCTTGGATGATCAAACGAACTGGAATTGTGAGACTGTGAGTGGAGACTCTCCCCTTATCTGAGGAACTCACCGATGGATTATGAGCGGGAGGTCGAACCGGACAGGCGAGCTTCATGTGTCCGGGTTGACCGCAATACATGCATAAGCGGTTCTGGAATCTACGTTCTCGTTCCTCTGGAGTGATATGCGTGACTCTCAGCTGCATGGGTTCATGAGTGGTGGTTGTCCTGAATGAAGCACGGAGTGTTGGCCGAAGATTGCGTCTGGAACGCATTAGATTGTCGACTTGGATGGCTAGTGCGATATAATCATTTAAATTCCTCCCCTCATCGCGACAGGCCAGCTCAGACTGAAGTTCAGTGGTAAGTCCTCTCCTGAAGAGCGTTTTAAGTGTGTCTTCCACCCAGTTAGTTTGTGCAGCGAGCGTGCGAAAAGTGAGAGCGTAATCAGCGGTGGTTTCTTTGCCTTGTGTGAGACTTAGAAGTTGTTCACCGGCGTCTCCTTCTCCGGTGGTATGCTCAAAAACTTGACGAAACTGTCGAGTGAATTCTTGGAAAGTGGCGAACGTATTCCCCTCCGGTTTCCAAACAGCTGTAGCCCACTCCAATGCTCTGCCGGTGAGCAGCGAGCATACAAAAGCAATACGACTCCCATGACTGGAATATAATGCAGGTTGTTGGTCAACGAAGATGGTGCATTGTAACAGGAAACCCTTGCATTTGCTTGGTGTGCCATCAAATTTGTCAGGAAATGCGAGTCGGGGATTGACCGCTGTACTCACTGTAGCAGGAGAGACACTCTGCGGTGATGGTGCAGCGGGCGTGCTGGGAGCAGTGCAAACAGCGGTGCGAAGCTCCAGTATCCCCTGCACGAGCTGCTCCGTGACAGTAGTCAGGTGGCTGAGCTGCTGATGGTGTAAATCCAGACGAGAAGCTTGGGATGTGAGATCGGAGGTCAATTGCATGACGGCTGCTGGATTAGTTAGTGGCGAAGTCTTCTGTAATGACTCACGGTACACAGAGGAATCCATTTGCAGCTTTATTAAGCAGTGTCGTACAGGCAGGGTCAAGACGGGGTAGACAGGGTAATGCAGGCAGAACGATAGAGAAATCCAGATAACAGGCAGAGTTCGGGGCAGGCAGCAATAATCACAATCCAGAGACAGTCCAAGATCAGGCCAGGCAGATATCACTCGTACAATAGTCAAACAGTCCAAAGTCAAAACCAGAAAACCAGAAACAGGGAATAAACGCTCAGAAATGATCACCGGGGCAAATCAAGACTTCGCACTGGTGTGGTGTGTGGACGTGGCTTATATGTGTGTGTGCAAATGGCGTGCAGGTGTGTGACGCAATCAGTCCCAGGTACGAGGCATGATGGGAATTTGAGTTTAAAGCCAATGATCAATACTCCGGTGAAGGCTCCCTCTGGTGGCGGAGAGGAGGCGGAACGGGAGCTTCCACTGTAACAGTTTGGATAGTTTTAAATACAGAAATTAAACAAAAACAAAATAGCCAGAGAAAATATATGCAGTATTCTTATAGTTTTTTTCTTCTTCTTTCAGATCCTTAAAAATGCAAATATTTTTCCCACTTTATTTTATTTTTCCCCACTTTACTTTATAAGTGTCTTAAAAGTGTTGGAGCATCCCAAGCCCTGCATTTGTGTTTTAGTGTTTTAAAAAGTGTTTTATTTTTCTGTTTTTAAAGCCGTGGCGTGGGTGGGAATCTCACGTGATTTGAATATAGATCAGTCTTTTGGCTCCAGACAAGCACATCTAATCTTTCATGATCCAGAAGTGTCTATTATTATTAGTTTTATGAAAAAGAAAACTAATTTGAAAATCAGTGGAATATACTGTAAATAAATCTATCAAAATGTATCAAAAATTCTATCAAAATTCTATCAAAATCTATCTATCTATCTATCTATCTATCTATCTATCTATCTATCTATCTATCTATCTATCTATCTATCTATCTATCTATCTATCTATCTATCTCTGACCTGAAACTCAAGCTTTTTGACATTTTAAAAAAGGTTTCAAAGTGCATGTCTTTGAAAATGATACCGTTATCGTCAAATTCGATCAATTTGATTATGAAAAGTGATGTCATGCACATGCGTACTCAATGTAGTGTAATGTAGTGTTTACAAAGTCACATCACCAACCACTGGCCTGGCACCATAATACAGGACTTTTAGTAATTTTCTGGGATTTTAGTCAAGAACGGGGATCGTTCTGAACATTTTTCCAAGTTAAGAAGACATTGTTGTCATGCAAACATGCCTTTAGACAAAAGAGATTAAAAAACAAGATTATCCAAAATGCAAAAAAAAAATAAAAAATATTCATATCGTTTTAACAAGTTTTGTTAATAATGAAAACATCATTCCAGTATACATCAGAATCGTACCGAGGTCAAACAGAGATGTTAGTCTTTTAATTTAAGAATGTCCGCCGTGTTACATCATAAACCTAAGATTGCTTCATTCGACTTCATAAACGAATACAGGACTCATAATGAATGCTGCTTTGTCAGAGTATCAATGCGTTCAGCATCGTGACTGACAGTCTGAAAAATAAGAGGCATTTCTGTCCAGAATCATTGTCTTCCATCCAACACCTGAAAGCCTTTCTGTTCCATTACAATCATTTCCAACATCATCTTGATATACTCCAGCTATCCGCTCAAGCTCGAGCGCAACTAGCTGCAAACCTATTGTTGTAGGCTAATGATAAAAAGCAAGGGTGCCAATCATCTGTGCCAACCTTTGTGGGGAAAAAAAATCTCTCGACTCATATTCATGACAGCTCATCTTTGTTGAGTGGATTGTGTAATATTTTGCGGTTAGACTCCTGTCCTCACTTTTGATGGTCTGCTCAGAGGTCAGAAAGGAAACTTGCAGAGTATTAAATGTCAACAGCGTCCTCCCACAGAGCTCTCGATGGGGTGAGTTCACCAGCTGAATGAACAGAGAACAGGTAAATCTGCCCCCTCCAGGATGTCCAATAAACCGGAGAACAAATTCTTAGTGATTACAGTTATTATGACAAATTTATGCATGCGTTGGAAAAGGTCAAAACTACAGGCTTTCCAACTGACAGCATGAGTCAAAGCGGAGATTTCTGAATGTGACTCCAGACTGTGACTACAACAAACTAAAAAAGGCGATAATTTAAAGTCTAAAGTGGTTCATACGCGTTCTTTGTCAGTGTTTCCTGCACCGAGATGTTCAGTTCCCAAACAAGGGAATCTTACGAACTAATTATTTTTAGTGAGTCCATCACAAAGATTCATAAAGCACTCATTTAACGTCTTATCTTTTTGTGGACATTTTGATTTGATTCCAATTTGCTTAAAGGGATACTTCAGGATTTAGCATTAAGTCAAGTCAAGTCAAGTCACATTTATTTATATAGCGCTTTTCACAATACAGATTGTATCAAAGCAGCTTCACAGTGATAACATGAAAGTAGTACAACACAGATCGATAATATTGTTAAATATTAAATAATCCTAAATAATCCCGACTAAGCAAGCCAAGCAAGCCAAAAGCAAGGCGACAGTGGCAAGGAACCAAAACTCCATCAGATTGGATGGAGAAAAAAAAAAAAAAACCTTGGGAGAACCCAGGCTCAGTCGGGGGCCAGTTCTCCTCTGGCTTACATTCATATTGTTTAAATATAAATATAAATATTATTTATGTCTAAAACAGCCCCATAACATATCGCAGGCGTTGAGTCGTCTCTTCACAGGCGTTGGTCTTCTCATCACAGGCGGTGGGGCATCCGAAACCCCCGTGAGATGCTGGATACAAGGCTGGACCTGACGAACGCCATTTTTCTCGGGACAAGCGTCCCGAGATAACAGCAGAAAGGCAGATGGGAAATAATTAGCATAGCTGATGTTCATAATTAGCATAGCTGATGTTCATAATAATTTCCATTGTACGGGTGTCGGTGTTAGAAAACCACTATCTCACGAACTCTCCGCAACCCAAACTCTCCGCAATGCAACTCAGCCATACGGACCGACCCGTTTGTCTAAAAGGCTATCGAGCCCCACTGGTGCGTTAAGCAATTTCAGTGGCAAACGGTTCGGTATGGCATAAAAGAGGACTAACAGGTGAGCATTATGTGAATGCTTGACTGAAGAGATGCGTCTTTAGTCTAGTTTTAAACTGTGTCAGCGAGTCAGAGCCCCGGACCGTATCGGGAAGGCTATTCCAGAGTTTTGGAGCTAGATGCGAGAACGCCCTCCCTCCTTTACTGGACTTAGATATCCTAGGAATGACCAGAAGCCTTGAATTTAGTGATCTTAAGGAACGCGGTGGGCAAGAGTAGGGCAAGAGAAGGTCTGTTAAGTACATAGGAGCTAAACCATTTAGGGCTTTATAGGTCAGTAATAGTACTTTGTAGTTGATACGGAACTTAATAGGTAACCAGTGCAGAGATGATAAAATCGGTGTTATATGATCATATTTTCTTGACCTAGTAAGAACTCTAGCAGCTGCATTTTGGACTAACTGTAGCTTGTTTATTGAGGATGCAGGACAACCGGCTAATAAAGCATTACAGTAATCTAGTCTCGAGGTCATGAATGCATGAACTAACTTTTCTGCATCAGAGAGAGATAGCATGTTACGTAGCTTAGCAATGTTTCTAAGGTGGAAAAAGGCTGTCCTTGTAACATATGAAACATGATTTTCGAAAGATAAGTTGGGGTCTAGTATAACACCCAGGTCTTTTACTGTAGTGGATAAAGTAACAGGACATCCGTCTATATTAAGGTTTTGTTGTAAGAGATTTTGTGAGTGGTTTTTTGGACCAATAAGTAATACCTCCGTTTTATCTGAATTTAATAGCAGGAAGTTACGCGTCATCCAGCATTTTACATCTTTGAGACACTTTAGAGGAGTTAGTGTTTTCGTCTGGTCGTGATGAAATATATAATTGAGTGTCGTCAGCATAACAGTGGAAATTAATTCCATGTTTTCTTATAATATTACCAAGTGGCAGCATATATATTGAGAATAGCAGAGGGCCTAAAACTGATCCTTGCGGTACTCCATAGTCTACTGACGTTATCTTTGATTTTTCCCCGTTTAAACAGACAAAATGATAACGGTCCGATAAATACGATCTGAACCAGCTTAATGCCTGTCCTTGAACACCAGTGTAGTTTTGTAGTCGATCCAAGAGTATTTTATGATCTATAGTGTCGAACGCAGCGCTGAGATCAAGTAGGACTAGTATTGAGATACAGCCTTGGTCAGAAGCTAAAAGTAAATCATTTGTAATTTTAACTAGCGCAGTTTCAGTGCTATGATGCGGTCTGAATCCTGACTGGAATTTTTCATAGATATCATTTTCTTGCAAAAAAGAGCATAGTTGAGCGGACACAACTTTTTCTAATATTTTGGACATAAATGGAAGATTTGAAATGGGTCTGTAATTCGCTAACTTTTTTGGGTCTAATTGTGGTTTCTTAATGAGAGGTTTTATTACTGCCTGCTTGAATATTTTTGGAACATGACCTAGAGATAGAGACGAGTTAATAATATTGAGGAGAGGCTCTTCTACTGCAGGTAATAGTTCTTTTAGTAGTTTAGTGGGTATTGGATCCAATAAACATGTTGTGGGTTTAGATGCAGTGATAAGTTTATTTAGCTCCTCCTGTCCTATCGTTGTAAAGCGGTGTAGTTGTTCTAGAGGGGCCATAAGTGCGGCTGAATCATAAGACACCATAGAGGATTGTACATTTATAATTGTGTTTCGGATGCTTTCTATTTTCTCGTTGAAGTAATTCATAAAGTCATTACTGCTAAACTGTAACGGTATATTTTGCTCTGGTGATGTCTGTTTGTTTGTTAGTCTAGCCACGGTGTTAAATAAAAACCTTGGGTTATTTTGGTTATTTTCGATTAGTTTGCGGAGATGTTCAGCCCTGGCTGTTTTTAGAGCCTTTTTATAACATGACATACTGTCTTTCCACGCGATTCTAAAGACCTCTAAGTTAGTTTGTTTCCATTTACGCTCTAACTTACGGGTTTCTCTCTTGATAGCGTGCGTATCACTGTTGTACCAGGGTGCTTTAGTTTTCTCTCTAACCTTTTTTAATCTAATTGGTGCAACAATATCTAATGTACTAGAGAGAATGGTGCTCAAACTGCTAGTCATTTCCTCTAATTCATCTGTTTGTTTGGGTTCACTTAGCAATTTAGATAGATCAGGTAAGGTATTTGAGAATCTATCTATAGTGGTTGGAAGGATTGTTCTGCCTGGTCTATAACGTGGTGCAACATGACATATTTCAGCAGTGCGTATTATGCAAGTCACCATGTAATGATCAGTGATGTCATCGCTTTGCGGTATAATATCTATGTCAGTTGGATCGGTTCCGTACGATATAATTAAATCTAGTGTATGATTTAGACGATGAGTGGGGCCACTGACGTTTTGTTTGACCCCAAAGGAGTTTAATAAGTCTGTAAACGCAGCACCTAAAGCATCATTTGTATTATCTACGTGAATGTTAAAATCTCCAACAATTACTGCTTTATCGACATTCACCAATAGATCTGAGAGAAAGTCTGCAAACTCTTTTAGGAAATCTGCATATGGCCCTGGAGGTCTATATACAGTAGCCAAGGCTAGAGATAATATGGATTTCCTTCTTACATCTAAGAGCGTAACATTTAGCACAAGTACTTCAAATGAATTAAACCTGTGACCCGTTTTCTGAATAACATTAAAAATATCTTTATAAATTGTTGCAACACCGCCGCCACGACCGATCAGACGGGGCTCATGTTTATAACAGTATCCTGGTGGAGTAGATTCATTTAGACCGAAATATTCATTTGGTTTAAGCCAGATTTCAGTAAGGCACAGAACATCGAAATTATTATCTGTGACCATTTCATTTACAATAACCGCCTTAGGTGTGAGCGATCTAATGTTTAGAAGACCTAACTTTAGAGATTGTTTTTGTTCACTGATATTTAGATTTTCTGGTTTAATTAGAATAAGATTTTTGCTAGATCCTGCACTACATTTATTGTTTGGTTTCACTAAACGAGGAATAGACACGGTTTCTATATAATGTTCCACACTGTGCAAATTAGTTAAGTTTGGGCAACAAAGGGTGTGTTTTGGACTTTGACTTAGTCATCTGGTCTGTAACATCAAGCTTTGTATTAGTAGAAAACCTGTAGTATTTTCGAATTACCATGCTTTCCACCCTCTTATCCCCCTGAGACGAGACATTTATGTATTTTTTGTCTGGAAAAAATTCTCAGATGACGCAAAAATCGTCATTTTGTGTCATCGGAGGATTTTTTGTCTAGAGGCTAGTAGTAGGGTCTGTCCCGCATGTTCTCAACCCGCCCATAGAGGGCGATCTCACTCACAGAATGAACACATAGTGTCGGCCATCTTTTATTGGAAGCTAAGCTAGCAGGCTCTTGTTCTGTGGAGAAAACTGAGTAGTAAGGGTTACCATAGTAGGGATTCAGTTTTTGAATTCAGTTTTTTTCGCGGCCCTTAGTCATCCTGCTCACCACAGTAAACATAATGAATAGCGACTATAGAACGCAAAAGCCGAATCCTGGACATTGTGGGCTATCTCGAAACACATTTTCGGGCACTCATCACGGAGACTCACAAGTAGCCTAGACTTGTTGTTTAAAGGGATACTCCACTTTTTTTGGAAATAGGCTGATTTTACCACTCCCTCAGAGTTAAACAGTTGGGGTTTACCGTTTTCGAATGTTTTCAGTCGATTTTCTGATATTTAGAAAAATATTAGCAAGACGGTTTCTGGTCTCATTGACTTCCATAGTATATATTTTTTCCTACTATGGAAGTCAATGAGACCAGAAACTGTCTGGTTACTGATATTCTTCTAAATATCAGAATATGGATTCGAAAACGATAAACTCGACTGTTTAACTCTGAGGGAGTGGTAAAATGAGCCTATTTCCAAAAAAAGTGGAGTATCCCTTTAACTACTGCGCTCTGTTACCGGTAGGCGTGGCCTCCTAGGGCAGCGAAGCAAGTACATTCTGGGAGTTGTTGTCTTTCATCCACATAAGCCAAAAATACATTTTCTGGCTTTTCTCAGTCTAGAAAGCTCCAAATTCAAAAATAATTTCACATTTCAGGTGACGTATCCCTTAAGTTGCTTTGTGCTCATTATAGTAAAATCAAACATATTTTAAGTGCACTTGATCTGTTTGCCTTGCTTTCTTCCATAAAAAGATGTTAGGCAGAACATCATGGTCACTTGATGGGCCTTAAAAGTCTCATAAAAGTATATCTCATAAATTCCAAGTCTTCTGTAACCAAATGAATGAAAGAATGAAATAGTTAGCCAAAACGTTCAATTCCAGCCCCAGCTAAATCGAATTAAGCTTAATAATTATGCACATGTACTGTATATTACATTACACTTGTTAAATACAATACAGTTGTAGACTTGAGTCACACCTTTGTGCAATCTTCTGGACACTGTGTCTTGTAATCGGCTGTTTGCACAATGCAAGAATCTTGATAATTTCTGACTAATTGCAGCAGCTGTGAATCATTTCTTTCAGGACAATAATTACAAAGGAGGGTCCTCAGATGCACTGGACCGGTGCCACAAACACAACAGAGCAAGGCCTCTGTTTGTATTCAGATGGCACTTTGCCATGATGCCTTTGACAATCAGTGATATATATTCTGTCAATTATTCTTAGACGCAGTTCACAGAGGACATATAGATGAATTTACGGATTGAGGAAACGATGCGTGGACAGGACGGATGGACGGACAAATCAATACCGCGAGGCTTGAAATGCACCCAAACGCACAACATTATGCAGTTTCTCCTCATTTTCTCAGTTCTTTTTCTCCTTCCTCGCTCTTCAGTCAATCTCTGTAGTGTTTTTGTAACTCTTGTTGACAATTGCTTTAATAACTCCTGTGTTTAATATTAAATGAGGAGAGGTAAACAGGGACTTCTCAAGCATCCCACAGTGAAATCCATCGTACCTGCTAAGGTTTTCGCCGGGTGCTTGTGTTCATCCTCCACAACAACATATTTATCATTCTTGATCCGTGAGAGGAAAGTGGCCAAATTGACCAATTATTCAGAAACAGAATTGCAGATTCTGCATAATGTCAGTTGGCGAAATGTGCAGAATTGGCTGTTGGTGGATGAAGGCGTCCATTTACCCGTGGTGTTTTTGTTGCTTAGGGGTGATTTAATATTTAGAGTAATTGGACTGGTGCTGTTCACTCCGGTGAGGTTAAAGTAAGAAACTTTTAAAAGCACCCTGATTAAAGAGGATGTACAAACACCCAGTGGTCAGTCGTACATCTGAGGTGGTGAACCGAACGACTCGCAAAAAATGCTATTCGATTGTGGAAAGCACTTTTTCTAGGTCAACTGTTTCAAATTATTGTTTTTCCCCCCCGAGCAAATAACCGTGGGCATCCCGGTGCAAAAATCTCAAGTGATCTATTCTGCAACTCCAATTTCCTGAGTTGGCAAGAAAAAGTGTTTACTTAGAAATAAATGTGTTAAAACAGACACTGGAACGGCTTTAAAGTCACACATTGAGGTGAAAACCTTGTTAAGTCATTAAAAAAAACAATTCTGAAAAACAATTTGAAAAATATAGCTGCGAGCAGCGATTGCGGGCCCAAGCCGGTGGCACCGCAGCTTTGGCCCGCAATCGCTGCTCGCAGCTATATTTATATATATATATATATATATATAAAGCCAGTGGCACCGCACCCTTGGTGCTTTTAGGGTTATTCTACATGACGTGCAAAAACATAACCCCCGCTTTGACTGTCAAAAAGAAGTGTGCTGAAGAGCTTGCAGCAGTGAAGGCTCTGCAAAAGTGCGGATCGAGGGCACATTTTAACCACAAAGTATGCATGAGCAACCTTCTGAAAGGTCAGGTGTACATCAAGGTCTACATCTGTACTGTGTTTACATTATAGTATGTAGGGATGCGCCGATCCGATACTCAGGATCGTTATCAGCTCCGATACTGCCATTTCTTAAGCCTGGTATGTTTTAAATAAGTTTTTATTTTAATTTTTATAAGTGAAGGCATAATATAACCAGTTAAATTGTAGTGCATTGACAATAGTTTTATATAATTAGTTTATTAATTAAATTAACTTGGTCCATAAACTTGGTCCAGCTGCGAGACTGACAGGTCTGACTGTCTGACACTGGCCAATCGGAATCAAGAGCGGAGAAGCGGCCGCTCCCATAGGCAGTATAGTATCTCCCCGCCCTGTGGAGGCATTCCGCCGGTCTCGTGAAGTTTCTCGCCGGTCTCGTCTCTGAGACCCCTACACCTGGTATTAAAATGCGATCTGTATCCAGATAAGTTATCCGGATAATAAAAAAGAAATATCAATGCAAGGTATTACGTTGTGATCGGATTGTGATCGATTTGCCTGACCATCTGGAGGTAGTCTGGCTCGCATTGTGTTCGGATCTTTACGTGTAAACGCAATCTGGTTGTTGATATCACACATGTATATTTTACTCCTCCCAAAAATGCTAAAAAATAAACGAGTGAGAGCGTTTACAGGCTGTTATAGTCAGACATGACGGCGCTACTGCGACACGCATCACCGCCGCAGATGAGCAGCAGCTGAGCGTCAAACCAACGTGCAAACATCGCAAATAAAAGTGAAAGTAGCCTAAGTCAGAGACTCTTAATCATCTACACAATCATCTTCAAGTAAAGAAAGAAATGATCTCTTGACTCTTACAAGGGCTGTTGCCACTCTCTCTTATTGATGTCTATTGATGAAATTAGCTGATGATCAATAAAATGCATGCTAATATCTGTAATAAACAACCGACAAAATTACTGTATGATGGTGTAAATAAAGAATCAGTCCAGCATCGCCATGTCAGTGTGTATTGATTCATCATTGTCTCTTCATAGTTTGCAAGAGACATTTAATAAACTGAGCGTATTTGATAAACTGAGCGTAGCCTATTCATCTGTCAATATAACCTCATTCTTTTTAATGATCAGAAGAACGCGTATCGACTACCGTTACAGTACAATATGTCCTAACTACACACGACGCCGCGACACGCGATAAAAGGTATCTTTTCCATGTAAATCAGAGTTTTTGTCCTAACCAGACGCGACGGCGACATGCGAAGTTTCTAATTTAGAAACGGTTCCTATTTCTGCGATGTCGCGGCTGACAGAATGAAGAAATTACACTGGTTATGAGTACACATTATTTATTTTTAGTTAAAAATAGGTCACTGTGCCACAAGCCATAACGGATAATTTACCTCAGATTTTGAAAGCATGTAATATTATAGTGTTCAAAATGAATTCTATGCAAACATACGACTGTATTTCATAACAACGACAATAACTTGAGGCAGATGCCACCAAATGTGTTAAAATAAATGAATTATTTGCTGGACTTAAGTGAATAGGATAGCCATTTAATGACCATAGCACATAGTTGATGTGAAAAAAGGAGTATTTTGCATATAAATATGCACATAAATACATATTTTTTCAATTTGTCTCCCTGAAAGTGCCTGGCAGAAGCCTATACTGTCTGTGTCATAAATGTGAACATAATATTATCTACTGTCTGTGTCATAAATGTGAACATAATATTGTAACAGAATATTCTTATGCTATATTATATAAACTATATTTCATGAGGTGAAACATCACTGCCAGGAGCTACAGAATATATATTTCTGTAGGTCCTCACCGTGATGTTGCACTTCATGAAATATATGTAGTATAGCCTAAGAATATTCTATTAAAATATTAAGTGGCACATAAATTCAGACCAGTTATTTACAATAAAGCCTTATAAAATCATTTCCATTCCATTTGTTTATTATTTTAATAGTTTTTTCTTGGTTTTGATAGTAAATGAAATCTAATCAGTAATTTTACATGCAGATTAATGCACGTATAGATTAATGCACGTGTGTGTGTGTTTGAATAGTGGGCCGGTCTGGATGAAGTGTCCAGGGCTGATTTTTTGTCCCAGTCCAGCCCTGAATGGCAATATTCACATTACTTTCAGTTTATTGCTCGAAAGTACAAAAATATTTGAGTGAAATGTAGGCTATAGTAAACCCTAAAATTATTATTTGTGACATTAGAACAAAATATGTGGATATAAAAACATGTATATAGGCTAAAGAACTAAATGAACGATCTCTATTTTCTAATTTCACGACGTCCACACAAGACCAGGCTTGGGAGGGTTACTTTAAAAAATGTATTCCGATACAGTTACAAATTATTTCATAAAAAAGGGTCCCACTTTATATTAATTGGCTTTAAGTACTTTATACTTTTTCAAAAAGTAACTACAATCTGATTACTTTTTTTGATGTAACTCACTGTAATAATATACAGTTACTGGATTTTTGTTTCCTGATTACATAATGCTGTTACATGTATTCTGTTGCTCCCACAAGACATTAGTCTGAATATTTTCCTGTATGAACAAAATGGAGTTTCCATTGTTCACACACAAACACACACAGAGTTCGATAGCGCCTCTCTCGTGACTGTGTGTGCGTGTCATGTGTTCTAGGCTGTGTGCATGCACTTCTGAAGCTGCTCAGAAAATAATAAAATGCCATGCAGAGGACTAATGCAAAATGTGTGGGAAAATCCATTTGATTGTAGTTTAAGTGAGAAATAATTTCAGTGCTCTGGTCAATAGCTGTAGAGTGAAAACTGGTGAATGCAGTATACAGCTTTCACAGAAAGAGAATGATGTGAGCACGTACGATTGGCAGTGCTGATAACGATCCTGAGTATCGGATCGGCGCATCCCTACATACTATAATGTAAACACAGTACAGATGTAGACCTTGATGTACACCTGACCTTTCAGAAGGTTGCTCATGCATACTTTGTGGTTAAAATGTGCCCTCGATCCGCACTTTTGCAGAGCCTTCACTGCTGCAAGCTCTTCAGCACACTTCTTTTTGACAGTCAAAGCGGGGGTTACGTTTTTGCACGTCATGTAGAATAACCCTAAAAGCACCAAGGGTGCGGTGCCACCGGCTTTATATATATATATATATATATATATATAAATATAGCTGCGAGCAGCGATTGCGGGCCAAAGCCGGCGGTACCGCCATCCCAGTGCCTTTAGGTAGCACACGGGTCAGAACCCGCGGCCATCAGAGCCGGGCTGAAGCTGGTACCCGGGCGCGGCAGGGCGGCTCGTCAGCGCCCCCTGGAACAGGGTCTGAACACTTTGTCCATAAATCAAACACGCTTGCATGTAATAATATGAAACTCGGTACACATGTCAATCTCATCGTTTCATATATTCATCCCACTTTTACTTTTTACCCCAGCCCAACAGGAAGTCAGATATTTACGGTTGTTTTTAAAACGCTTGCAATGGAATTTAATGTACTCCTCCTAGAGCATTCATCCGCATGGAACGAAACTCGGTCAGCCTGAAGTCAAGACATAGACGATCAAAAATTGCGAGGGGATTTTTGATATCTCGAACGGTTTGGCTGTGGCGAGGAAACAAAATTATGGTGAGAAACGTGAAACAGGAAGTGTGTCCTAACTTCAGCATACATTAACAGATCTTGATGAAACTTCAGGAGTGTGTTCGCCGTAAGAGGACGATCACATGGATGTGACTATTGTGTGTCAAAGTTATAGCGCCACCAACTGGCAGCAGGAAGTGTGTCACTTTCAAAATGCTTTGAAATCACCCTCTTATTTTAACCCGATTTGCTTCAAACTTCATCTGTATAATGTAAACATACGGCAGATGTAGACCTGTGAATGGATTCTTAATATCTTTGAAACTGTTGCCATGGTGACGCATCAAACTTTACCATTCTTTTAGGATGCTTTTGAGACCCTTAGCATGCTTCAAATTGCATGAAACTCCTCAGACACATCACATTTATTAGCCAGTAGACATGTGCAAAGTTTCAGAAACGGGCGTGGTGAGGGCTCAGTAGCGCCACCTTTTGACAAAAGTTGGGTTGTTAGTTTTATCTACAGTTACAAAAATCAGTATGTATATTGTACTCCTCGAGCCGGACAACTTTCTAATTGACACTCTTTAACTAGGACCCACAGAAAGTAAGATATGTTTGTTTGAATCTGGTCATGCTCCCTTTGAGCCTACATCTCTGTCTCTCTCTGTGTGTGTGTTAGTAGGGGGAGGGGCTTAACTTAACCATTTCAGTGCTGTGTGTTTTTTTCTGCTGTGTAATTTCTTAATACATTTCTTAAGCCTGGTATGTTTTAAATAAGTTTTTATTTTAATTTTTATAAGTGAAGGCATAATATAACCAGTTAAATTGTAGTGCATTGACAATAGTTTTATATAATTAGTTTATTAATTAAATTAACTTGGTCCATAAACTTGGTCCAGCTGCGAGACTGACAGGTCTGACTGTCTGACACTGGCCAATCGGAATCAAGAGTGGAGAAGCGGCCGCTCCCATAGGCAGTATAGTATCTCCCCGCCCTGTGGAGGCATTCCGCCGGTCTCGTGAAGTTTCTCGCCGGTCTCGTCTTTGAGACCCCTACACCTGGTATTAAAATGCGATCTGTATCCAGATAAGTTATCCGGATAATAAAAAAGAAATATCAATGCAAGGTATTACGTTGTGATCGGATTGTGATCGATTTGCCTGACCATCTGGAGGTAGTCTGGCTCGCATTGTGTTCGGATCTTTACCTGTAAACGCAATCTGGTTGTTGATATCACACATGTATATTTTACTCCTCCCAAAAATGCTAAAAAATAAACGAGTGAGAGCGTTTACAGGCTGTTATAGTCAGACATGACGGCGCTACTGCGACACGCATCACCGCCGCAGATGAGCAGCAGCTGAGCTGAGCAGCAGATTAATAATTCAAAATAAATGAATTATTTGCTGGACTTAAGTGAAAAGGATAGCCATTTAATGACCATAGCACATAGTTGATGTGAAAAAAGGAGTATTTTGCATATAAATATGCACATAAATACATATTTTTTCAATTTGTCTCCCTGAAAGTGCCTGGCAGAAGCCTATACTGTCTGTGTCATAAATGTGAACATAATATTATCTACTGTCTGTGTCATAAATGTGAACATAATATTGTAACAGAATATTCTTATGCTATATTATATAAACTATATTTCATGAGGTGAAACATCACTGCCAGGAGCTACAGAATATATATTTCTGTAGGTCCTCACCGTGATGTTGCACTTCATGAAATATATGTAGTATAGCCTAAGAATATTCTATTAAAATATTAAGTGGCACATAAATTCACACCAGTTATTTACAATAAAGCCTTATAAAATCATTTCCATTCCCTTTGTTTATTATTTTAATAGTTTTTTCTTGGTTTTGATAGTAAATAAAATCTAATCAGTAATTTTACATGCAGATTAATGCACGTATAGATTAATGCACGTGTGTGTGTGTTTGCATAGTGGGCCGGTCTGGATGAAGTGTCCAGGGCTGATTTTTTGTCCCAGTCCAGCCCTGAATGGCAATATTCACATTACTTTCAGTTTATTGCTCGAAAGTACAAAAATATTTGAGTGAAATGTAGGCTATAGTAAACCCTAAGATTATTATTTGTGACATTAGAACAAAATATGTGGATATAAAAACATGTATATAGGCTAAAGAACTAAATGAACGATCTCTATTTTCTAATTTCACGACGTCCACACAAGACCAGGCTTGGGAGGGTTACTTTAAAAAATGTATTCCGATACAGTTACAAATTATTTCATAAAAAAGGGTCCCACTTTATATTAATTGGCTTTAAGTACTTTATACTTTTTCAAAAAGTAACTACAATCTGATTACTTTTTTTGATGTAACTCACTGTAATAATATACAGTTACTGGATTTTTGTTTCCTGATTACATAATGCTGTTACATGTATTCTGTTGCTCCCACAAGACATTAGTCTGAATATTTTCCTGTATGAACAAAATGGAGTTTCCATTGTTCACACACAAACACACACAGAGTTCGATCGCGCCTCTCTCGTGACTGTGTGTGCGTGTCATGTGTTCTAGGCTGTGTGCATGCACTTCTGAAGCTGCTCAGAAAATAATAAAATGCCATGCGGAGGACTAATGCAAAATGTGTGGGAAAATCCATTTGATTGTAGTTCAAGTGAGAAATAATTTCAGTGCTCTGGTCAATAGCTGTAGAGTGAAAACTGGTGAATGCAGTATACAGCTTTCACAGAAAGAGAATGATGTGAGCACTTACGATTGGCAGTGAATCTTTTATGCGGACAAAATAGCTCAATAAGAGTAACAAAATACATGTGGAAAAAATCACATCGTAATGTTTTAAAGAAGAGTGGTTTGATTAAAGTGGTGTAAATATACCCGATCCGGCAAAGATGGCAGTATCGGAGCTGATAACGATCCTGAGTATCGGATCGGCGCATCCCTACATACTATAATGTAAACACAGTACAGATGTAGACCTTGATGTACACCTGACCTTTCAGAAGGTTGCTCATGCATACTTTATGGTTAAAATGTGCCCTCGATCCGCACTTTTGCAGAGCCTTCACTGCTGCAAGCTCTTCAGCACACTTCTTTTTGACAGTCAAAGCGGGGGTTACGTTTTTGCACGTCATGTAGAATAACCCTAAAAGCACTAAGGGTGCGGTGCCACCGGCTTTATATATATATATATATATAAATATAGCTGCGAGCAGCGATTGCGGGCCAAAGCCGGCGGTACCGCCATCCCGGTGCCTTTAGGTAACTAAAGGCACCGGGGTTGCGGTGCCACCGGCTTGGGCCCGCAATCGCTGCTCGCAGCTATATTTAAACTATTTGTCTGTGATGCATGTTTGCAATTCGCAGTCCAGAAGAGAAAGAGAGGGATCTCTCACGCGGTGCCACAGCACGCACTACACGACAGCCCTGCTTAATGAGTAATGACAGAGGAAAGCCTGGTTACACTTTAGATCTGTGATATTAGTCTGATTTCCAAAGATTAAAGAATATATTGAGGTAAAAAACCATTAAAAACAATTGCCGCATTCTGTCTAGCCAACTTCCTTCCCATCGCGGCGGTGCAGTCATTTCTCCTTAAAACTAAAACTTTAAGACAGAATCAGCACGATCGGTGATTGTTGTAAAATGCAGTCTCTGATGTTGCTAAATTGCGGGACGCTTTTAATAATAAAAAGAGCTATTAAAAGCACAACATTTGCGCAAGAGATGCTGTTCTCAGTGCGGCGCGCGCTCCGAAACAAGACAAACAAATTATACTTTGGGCTTCATATGCGCGTCAAAACGATCAAATGTAGCCAGCACAAAAATGTCAAAACGACCGGCTTGGAGATTAACACTTAAACCACCGTTTATGTCTCAAACGAACGTAGTTATGGAAATAGTTGGGAGAAAATATGGTGCATCAGTAGACGAAATCTGCACTTTTTCTTAAAGGGGCAGCAGTATAAACATATGACGATTGCGACATTACTGAGAATCAAACAACAAAAGGCAAAGAGAAAATCACTCGCAGCTCTTGAATGAATAACTTCAGCTTTAATAAGCATAAATCAATCTATGATAAACTTTGCAGTGCTATTTTACATCTGATTACTTTATTATAATTCTTTTTAGACCATACCTGAATAATGTCAGTAGACTTTCCTGAAATTAAAGCACTGTGTAGGCCCGTATAATGTGTATCTTTGTTTAATTGCCTATTTATTGTTTAATATATGAAGAGTTCAGATGCAAAAGCCTCTAAGTGCCATTTGAAATTGTCTTCTAAAATGATCATTTTTATCAAGCTTGTATATTTAAGTTCAGTAATTTCACTTAAATTGCAGTGAAGATTACCTATTAATTGTCATTTAAGTGAAATTACTGAACTTAAATATACAAGTTTGATAAAAATGGTCATTTTAGAAGAAAATTTCAAATGGCATTTAGAGGCTTTTGCATCTGAACTCTTCATATATATATATATATATATATATATATATATATATATATATATTGACATACATACGTACATATCATCCTTGCTTGTAGAGAGGAGTTTATTTCAGCATCATATAAAATCAACAATAATGATAAATAATGTTAAAGCAAACACAGCTCTGGTATCGGAAAAGTATCGGTATCGGCCGATATCCAAAGTCGGGTATCGGGATCGGATCGGAAGTAAAAAAATGTGGATCGGTGCATCCCTAGCTAGTAGCATTTGGAAATTAGCAATTTCTTTCAGTTTCTTAATTAGGTTTTAATTAAGAGCGAGTCTTGCCGCTTGCCCTGGCTGTTGTATGAATTACATCTGTATGCCTGTGGTGTCAATAAACACCAAATAGTTGAATTCGTCCTCTGTCACAGCATTACATATAATCCATCTTCCCTCTGGCTATTCCAAGGCCAGCTTATGGTCTACCTTATATAGTTTTTGATTAGCCGATGAGACATAGGAGTCATTTATCATAAAGGGAGCAGATAAAGCATGTTTGCTCGCGGAGGGAAACCTCAGGGGCGAGTGATTCGTTGTTTTGTTTGTACCACAGAAGTCAATGACTCTGCTATATGGCTCTGCTGTCCTTGCATCTCATAGCTTTGATTAGACAGTTTAAGTTTCCTTGTAAACCGGAGAAATCTCCAGAAGATGTTCAAGGATTTACTATCCTAGCTAGATGAAACACTTTAAAATGTATTAGAGTGGAATATTAGCCAATAATTGGAACACATTAAATATTTGTCAGTAAAAAAACATTTCTGTAATAAAGGTCCAACTCTTTGCAATATCATATTTAAATGTAATTTCGGAGAGGCTAGCAATAGAGTGGTGCAGGTATGACGTCACTTTGTTAGGCCGACAGGCTAAATACCTTTGACAAAAACCCAATAGGATTTCTCAATAGGCTTTTGGAGTTAGAATAGTTTGTAAGAGCAAAACTAAGCATAACAAGACAGTAAAAGCAAACTTAAGCTCACCTGTTTGGAGTGATGACGTTTAATGTCCTCGACTGCCACTGTAGTCCCACTTCTTTGGAACCGCCTTTTTCAAGACGCGTAACAGCTTAAAAAAAAAATTACAAGTCACAAATAATGATGTATTTTATATCGTAGAATAAAACGTGAAAGTGTCTTAAGCTTGTGACCCAATTTCAGCCATTTAACCAAAATCCCATTGACTTTGTGACAAATGAAGACGAAAGATTAATATCAACCAAAAATCCAATCTTGAATGGAAAAGGACCTGATGTAAAGGGTTTTTTTTTTTTAATGTGGGTTCTTCACACGCTAAGAAACTGGGATATATTATTAATCAGGGGGTTAAAGGGAAAAGTGTCAAAAGAAATGGGGTATCAATCCTGCCGTTCATCTGGAACAGAGTTAAATAATAATCCCATAATAATTTTGTCTGTAAAATATGTGTTCGTCCTAGGGCTGTCAACTTCAGTCGTTTAGTCGACTAATCAGTCGATACCGTCTTGGTCGACTGACATTCTTATTGGTCGACCAGTTACACTTTTTTTTTCTTTTTTTTTTTTACCAATAGAAACATTTTTTTTATGATTTACTCCTTGATATTTATTCCTTTATAAGCAATTATTTATTACTGTATTCTAAATATAATTTGCCTTTGTTTTATCCCCATCTTTAAATGCTTTAATTTAGGCTATTTTGTAACAGCGCCACAGTTTTAGCGCACACACATAGAGACTCGGGAACGCGCCTGTGGCCGGCTGCGCTGCAGCTTCGCGCTCGGTAAGCGATGCTGTATTCATTCCGTTGGAACGCTGCTTGTTTTGACTTTAGTCGACAAAATGTCCAAGAAATCTAAATCTTTTGTCTGGCTGCATTGTAAAACAAAGACGACAAGACTGTGGAGGGAGGCGACTTGCTCCATTATGAGCGTTGCTCCATTATGAGCCCGCACAGCGCGCGCCTATATTTGAATCGAACTTGAGCGCGCAAAAGACGTGAGCAGCCCTTTTAACGGCTATATCATGCTGATTCAATAGATTGTGTTTTCTTAATATGTTTTTCGTTTTTATTTGTAAAATAGCCTAAATAATGCAACAAAACAAAAATAAACCTATATGCCTTCCAAAATACAGCCTATTATTATTCGGATTGTTTTTTTAGGCTATTTGGGTATTTTGTGTGTTTGTTTAAAATGCCTAGATCGGCTGAACAAAAGTTAACCCATAGCTTTGTAAGTAAAGAAGAATATAAAGTCTGTATAAACGAGAGCTTTTGTTAGGATTTTTTATTATATGGCAGATAGCAGTTATTTTTTTGTATCGTGTGGTGTGATCAGGTGCGCGATTGTGACTGCATAGACAGAGCTCCTCACTTTTTTCAGTTAAAAATCACTTAATTCTCAAAGAATTGTATTATTATTATAGTTTTATTTATTTGTGATGTTTTTTCGTTGTTGTTTTATAAATGCTCTATGACAATTGTTTAAAAGAATGTTCAATCAAAACAAGGTTTGTTTTTTTTCTCTCGACTAATCGACTAATCGTTGCGCAGGACAAGACTTTGGTCGACCAAGGATTTCTTTGGTTGATTACAGCCCTAGTTCGTCCAGTCAACTTAATAACCTAACTTTTTCGTGACCCTCCTTATCAACTGATAGTTCAGGGTATTACATTATTATGGTAAGTTAACCTTGCTTTCTGAAACTGCTACCATTAAAACCAAAAGTCACCAACCGACCAATTCTCTCACTTTTTCTCTTCGGGAAAACTGGAAAGTTTGGTATTTGTTCTTAGAAAAATACATTAGTGTACCAAAAGCACACCACAAGTAGATTAATATATGATGTAAGGAACGATGAAATAAGGAACACTAACAACACTGCATCTCAAATTGTAATATTTGTATAAGGTTGCACTTTTTTAAAGAGGTGGTTTCATGCCCTTTTCACAAGATGTAAAATAAATCTCCAATGTCCCTAGAGTGTGTGTGTGTGAAGTTTTAACTCAAAATACCGCATAGATAGTTTTGTAAAAATTGTCACTTTTTGAGAGTAAGCAAAAACACAGCATTTTTTGCTTGGCTCTTTAAATGCAAATTAGCAGCATCTCCCGACACAGTGGGCGGAGCTTCACGCTAAAATGTCAGAAACTGTTCTGACTTTTACGTTTAGACAAAGATGGAGAGACTTACAATTGTCAAACAGCCATTTGTTTTAGTCCTTAAAATTTTTTTTTATTTATTTATTTAAAAGGGAAGTGTAATCATAATCAAGCACTCCCAAGATGAAAACCTCTAAAAAGTGTGAATCTTCTCTGAATCCTTCCACACTTTTTGTCCGGTGTGCAGCAGATCTTCTTTTGCAGTATTCTGGCCTCTAGCTTCTTTAACCAGGTGTTGTCGTTTTCCCTGCTATAACTGGTTGTTTTGTGCACTAATCTCATTGTGCACAATACCTCATTGAGGATTGCCAGCCTCTTCAGGAAGTCTACGTCAGGCTTGATGTGTCTTACCCGGATGAGGTAATCGATGGCTTCCTCCCCGGTCATGTCATGGTGGATCATGAGATATGCCAGGAAAAGTGTAGGGGCGTGGCTGACTCCATTAGCGCAGTGGATTAACACCTTGTCTGTTGAAATAAATACAGAAAGACAGTCAGAAAAGTCCAAAAACAGTTTGTCACTCCAGAACAGAACACCTGATAAAAGATCTTACTTACTTTGTGGGTTTTTCATGGCCTTGTGAATGAATTTGGCAGCTGGCACGAAGTATTTGCTGATGTTGGAACTTTGCGTTGTAGGCATGCGGCAATACGTGATGTTCATGCCTCTGTAGTAACTCGCCCCTGTATCAACGGTTTCCATCAGGTCTTCCTCCCGTGGGACTCCCATCAAGACCCTCAGATTATTCTTCAAAGCAGCAGCATTGAGGATGTGAGTAATACCCATCTCCTTCAGTATCATTCGGTCCTCTGCTATCACTCTACACAACAACAAAACAGCCAAGGTTAGTCTTTCACAGCACAGGATTTACAATATAATTACATTATAACACACATTATGTTAATCACATGGATTATATTAGTCTAAATGTGCTGTAGACTTACTTGTTTCCAATGAAGATGTTGTTCCACACCTCGGTGACAGGTTCCAGATCCTTTGTACAGCCCTTCACACGCTCCGCCAATCGGGAACCGGGTCCTTCTTGAACGCGTTCCTGCTTGGAAGTCCTTGCATAAGGACTGCTTGGACCTGCCACACACGATTCATCCGAATCAGACGGATCTGATTCAGGATCCATCTCAGCAACGCTCAGACCCTCAACACACGTTTCATATGAATCAGACAGATCTGATTCAGAATCCACATCAGCAACGCTCAGACCCTCAACACACGTTTCATATGAATCAGACAGATCCGATTCAGGATCCATTTCAGCAACGCTTGGACCCTCATCGCACGATTCATCCGAATCAGACAGATCTGATTCAGGATCCATCTCAGGAACGCTTGGACCCTCATCACACGTTTCATATGAATCAGACAGATCCGATTCAGGATCCATCTCAGGAACGCTCGGACCTTCATCACACGTTTCATATGAATCAGACAGATCCGATTCAGGATCCATTTCAGCAACGCTTGGACCCTCATCACACGATTCATCCGAATCAGAAAAATCCCATTCAGGAGCCATCTCAGGAACGCTTGGACCCTCATCAAACGATTCACATGAATCAGACAGCTCCGATTTAGGATCCATCTCAGGAACGCTTGCATCTGGGAGACACAAGGTCTCTGGAACAGCCGGATCGATCCTAAAAAGATTTTGGAAGAATGCCCTAACGTCCTCCTTCTTCCGCACTTTAGTGCTTTCTAAAAAAAAAAAGAAAACAAATATGTTTTTAGAAACATCTCTAACCACAGATTAAAAAGGAATTAGTCCGATATTTCTGTTCGCATCTCATTTGTTCTGTACACACACAGTTCAGTGTGTGACAACTGCATTTACAAAAAAAAAAATCCACACAGTGTACAATGTTACATCTCAATTGCTCTGTTGACATTCACCTTTTGGGCTGATCTTTACAGGAGTTTCAGGAGAAGCATCCATGCCACTCTGATCGATCCCACTGGTTCTCCCTGAAGGCCCTGCGGAGTCGCTCAGATCTTCACACACCAGAGTAGGGCTCTTCAGATCTGAAATGGCATCCCTGACTTCAACTTCCAGACCTTTAGCGGACACTGGTTCTGGCTCAGAAGGGTTTGGAGCCGAGACACTGGACTCCTCTAGATCAACTGGAGTTTCCTGCTCCGAAACTATTGGAACTGGGACATCCGGTTGCTCTAAATTGTCCAGATCCACGGGGGTTTCCTGCTCAGAATCGACCAGATCCGTTTCAGATGTTGGCTGTTGAGTGTCTGGGACACACAGTGGCTCCGGAACACCAAAAAGCCTCCGAAAGAATCCAGTCGTTTTCTTCTTTATCCACTCTCTGGTACTCTCTTAAAAACAAAAGAAAAACATGTTATTAAAAACAACTCAAACTACAGATTAGACATGAAAAAGTAGACTGGCTTGAAAGACGTTTCTGTTTGCATCTCATTGTTAATGTTGCGTTTATACTCGACGCGCTCGCCGTGGTAATATTCTATGAAACGACAGGGGCGACTCAGTCATTTTTCATGAAACCATCAGGAATCTGAGGCGAAAGAAGTAAGGTGCACATGATGATGTTGATTTCAGTAGTAACTTACACTTCACCAAAACCAAACCACACTACACATGATTCGTGTAAAACCCAATAAACTTTAAGATTACTACTTGACATTAGAACCAAATAAATGTATATAAGAACGCATGCATAGGGCCTACAACTACATTTAATGAACTTGAACCTTTAAGTCCATTAAAAAGGATTATTCTGTCTGTACTAGGCTTATTTTGTAAATGTGATTAACTATTTATTTTAGACGTTAGCAAAATGGGTGCCAAATTAGCAAAATCTTACTCAGATTTTTTTTTTTTTACAAAAGGTACATTTTCCAGTTATTATATATAATTTGCTTTAAAAAATGCTTACTACCATATGAATATTTGTACGGTCAGCCAGCTGAAAAAGAATAACTGAAATTTTCAGTTACTATGAGGAAAGGTGTACTTTGACAAGTCAAAGATGAATATTTTATGGTAATTTTTACTTTTCACACCGTTTTAAAAGTAAAAATAGTCGTCTACAGTATACAGTAGCTACTCATGACTTAGAATTGTATTAAAATTGTATTTCATACGACTTTAATCGGCAGTCGTCGTCGTGGCCCGCGCGGAAAGTTACACAAAATGGCGCGCACACACAGCGAAGATGTCATTTAAGCACTCAGGAGATTTTTTTAAATTGAAAAATAAAACAAATGTACACACAAAATAAACATTGAACAAACAATATCAACAATATTAAAGTTAAACAATATTAACACCCGACAATTCTCAAAAGGAAGTCGTTTGCAAGGATCACAACATGTCACGCGCTGCGGGCAATTTTTCGAAAAAACATAATCCAACATTTCGATAACACTTTTCTATCGCCTAAAAATGAGTAAATATAGATTAAATCGTTGTTTCGTCGCGTTTACAATCCTATGAAAAGCCCCCCTATACTTTCCGTGCCCATGTTAGCCAATTGTTTATGTTTAACACACCTGTTGGACGGTTCTCTGGGGTTTCAGGAGAAGCGTCGATCCCGCCGCTGCTCCCTGCCACTTCAGTTGGTGACACCAACACTGAGGAGACATTTTTGACTTCATCCTCGAGCCCATCATCTCTCTCAACACTAGCCGAGGGGGTTGAGTCGTTCACACACTCATCCTGCACAGCGACCCCCTCTACAACACTGGAACTGACTGGCATGTCCTCAAGTGTACCAACCCTCTCTATTCTATCGATCACTGCCGAGCTCCCGAAAAGGTCGTACATGGCATCGGGGATGAACCTGCTCTCCACCTGCTCTTCATCCTCTGCTGGTACCTGGAAAGTCTTAATGCCATGGTACACGCCGTTGACGTATATTTCCAGACACAGCTCTCCGTAGCTAGAAGACATTGTCATGGATGTCAATTTAACAAATCAAAGAAGTAACTTACAGTTGACAAGCTGTTTGAAAGCTAAATACACACTGTGAGTGACTGATAATCGGAATATCGTTTAACTGCAGTGACAGCAAGCGAGTCTTTATAGTCTGAGTTAATCGAACGCCGCGCAGAAACATTCAAAGAAGTCTGCTGCTGCTGTCTGTGACGTAATCGAACTACCCGCAGAAGCATTCAAAGGAGTCTGCTGCTGCTTTCTGTGACGTAATCGAACTACCCGCAGAAGCATTCCTTTTTAAAAAAAAAAAAAAAAATTATGCAGAAATAACAAATACAAATCAAGACATTAATATACAATACAATAAAACAAAACAAAACAGAGGGTTACATTCCATAAACTTAAACAACATTAAACAAGCTTAAATGATCGACAATATTGCAGAGTCTTACATGCAGTAGAGTTTTTAGAGTCCTTCAATGAATTTAAATACATATCAGTATCTTTCTTAAAAATAAAAAAGAAGGCGTTTTCTTTGAAAATTTACATTTGTGAATATAAAATTTGGCAAGAAAAAGTAGCAAATTAAGGACAAATTTAGAATGAAAGGGGTCTACAAAAAACATAATTTTTTGGATTACACAGAAGTTTAAAGAAATATACCTTTTAATAAAATTTGAAAAATCAATCCAAAAGATTTTGCAATACATACATTCCCAAAACAAATGAATAATCGTTTCATCAAACTGATGACAAAAGGAGCACAAGGGGGAAATACTCTTATTGAATTTAGCAAATTTATAATTAACTGGGTAGCAATTGTGAATAATTTTGATTTAAACTTCAAACACTTTATTAGATAAGAAAAATTTTTGCCGAATGAGCCAGAAGCCTCCCACTCTATATCATCAAATTTATTATTCCCAAAACTTACACCGGCAGGTAAAGAAATTTGATTTCTGTTAAGAATTGAGCGAATTTTCTTATTTGACAATCTACTGAACAGACATTGGTCAACAAAAAGATGAGCGTTGTCAAAAATAGGTGGAGAAGTTAAAGGTCCCTTAAGGCCAGAATTGACCAAAGGTTTCACACAATCAGGAATTGCACCAAAAACAATGGCATATTCTCTTGGGGGGACTGGAAAAGAGAATTTTTCCATAAAATGTTCATAAGAGAGCAAAACACCCGAATCATCCAAAAATTGACTCACTAAAAGTATGTTTTTATCGAATCAATTATTAAAGAAAAGAGATTTATTTTTATATTTGATATTTTGGTTATTCCACATAAAATAGCTATGTGGAGAAAAACTATATTTATATATATTAGGGACCGCAGAAACATTCCATCGAGTCTGCTGCTGCTTTCTGTGACGTAATCGAACGAATCGAACGACTGTGGCGCAGGAACAGATTCATGGTTAAAAACAGATTGTTTGGAAATTACTCTACAACGCATTGGACCAAAGCCAAAAAAATACTAAAGACTTAAACAGAAAAGGGCGTTCGAGGGTATCAACGCCAAAGCAATTATCGGCAGATTGTGATCGGCGACCAATCAATCGTAGCACCCTTGTAAAATACATTTATACATTTTCATCTTGTTTTAAAGAAGTAGCAAAAATGAAAACTAAAACAAACTATTCAGCTATGATCCATTAAAGTATTAAGTTGACTTCATTTTCAAAAGGCTTTTAGATTATATTAACACGCAATATCTTCATTCTGAATAAAGATCAGCATCAAACCAATGTATAGTAAAAGAGTAAGCCATGCAGAAACCATTCTCTGAGAACCTAAGCATATTCTCTCTTTAATTGCCTTACAAGTGTTTTATTTTTCCCTGTTTAAAGCTGTGGGTGGGAATCTCACATGATTTGAATATAGATCAGGCTGTCTTTAGGCTGTCTCCAGACAAGCACATCTAATCTTTCATGATCCAGCAGTGTCTGCTTTTATTAGTTGTTTTTTTCTATGAAAAAGAAAACTAATTTGAAAATCAGAGGAAGATAATTAAATGCCAAACAAGTACATCCCCTGAAGACTCCCACATCAGTCTATATGACTCTGAGACAACAGTGAATCCTGTATATAAGACGAGAGTAAACCCAAGTAATATAAAAACCAATGCAATGGTATTAATCTGTTCAATTTATGATATATCAGGTTTGTGAAGTTCACAATCAATCATAGGAGTTTTGTTTGCCCTCATTTAGATTAAAGCTTGTTCAGCTGTGGAACGTTTTTAGGAAATTGAACATGCAAATTTATTTAAGAAAATGTGTCTCAAACCAGGAGTAGAGTAGCAAACAGCAGATACTGAGTCAGAAGAAGAAAACAGTGAGTGCAACAGTCAAACATGCGTGTTTACATAGAAAAACAATGGAAAAGTAGAGCAGCAAAAGAGAAGGGTCTTTGCAGAAGGGTCAACGGCTTTCACGGATGTCTTTCAAAATGAAAGTCTTGCGCATCAGAAAAACATTAATTAGCTTAAGTGTTTTGTTGTTGTGTTTATGTCTACACACTCCGTGGCCCACTTGAAACGGTCTTGCTACAAGCTGAGAAACAATGTTGCATGGAGATAGCGATGTCATTATTTGCTGTTAAAATTACGTTTAATCATTGTAGTGTCAGACAAGCTGATATTTTCTATATGAAAAATCTACGTTTGTGTAATGACTCACGGTACACAGAGGAATCCATTTGCAGCTTTATTAAGCAGTGTCGTACAGGCAGGGTCAAGACGGGGTAGACAGGGTAATGCAGGCAGAACGATAGAGAAATCCAGATAACAGGCAGAGTTCGGGGCAGGCAGCAATAATCACAATCCAGAGACAGTCCAAGATCAGGCCAGGCAGATATCACTCGTACAATAGTCAAACAGTCCAAAGTCAAAACCAGAAACAGGGAATAAACGCTCAGAAATGATCACCGGGGCAAATCAAGACTTCGCACTGGTGTGGTGTGTGGACGTGGCTTATATGTGTGTGTGCAAATGGCGTGCAGGTGTGTGACGCAATCAGTCCCAGGTACGAGGCATGATGGGAATTTGAGTTTAAAGCCAATGATCAATACTCCGGTGAAGGCTCCCTCTGGTGGCGGAGAGGAGGCGGAACGGGAGCTTCCACTGTAACAGAGCCCCCCCCCTGCGAGCGGCTCCTGACGCGAGGAGGCAATTGACGTCGGGGTCTCCTACGGGGTCTCCCACGGGGTCGGGGGGCCGGTTTCTCCGGATATGTCCTATGAAACTCCTCAGTGAGAGTGGGGTCCAGGATATCTCTCGCATTGACCCAGGACTGTTCCTCCGGACCGTAACCCTCCCAATCGACAAGATATTGGAGAACATTACCCCGACGTCTGGAGTCCAGCAACTTGTGCACACGGTACGCCTCCTCGCCATCGACCAGAATGGGTGGAGGACTCTGAGAAGTGGACCCCTCCTCCGCTTCTCCCCTCGGACCACCAGCGGGTTTCAGCAGAGACACATGAAAAGTGGGAGAAATACGGTAGTTAGCGGGCAGATCTAATCGAAATGAAACAGGTGAGATTTGTCTTACAATTTGGAAGGGACCAACATACCTGGGACTGAGCTTGCGACATGGAAGTCTGAGTCGAAGATCCCTGGTTGACAGCCATACCCACTGGCCAATCTGGTATTCTGGACCAGGACGGCGACGACGATTGGCCTGTTGCTCCTGACGTCTTACAGCATGCCTTAGATGTGTGTGTGCCTGATCCCAGACCTCCTCACTCTTACGTAGCCATTCTGTGACGGATGGAAGTTCTGTGGGTTCACCAGACCATGGGAAGAGAGGTGGTTGAAATCCGAGGATGCATTTGAAGGGAGTGATTCCGGTTGCTGGTTTAATCAGGGAATTCTGGGCATATTCAGCCCAGAACAGATATCTGCTCCAATCCTCTTGATGCTGTTGACAGTAAGTTCGCAAAAAGCGAATAATATCCTGGTTGAGACGTTCAGTTTGTCCGTTGGATTGTGGGTGGTAACCGGAGGTGAGACTGATGTTAACGTTAAGATTCTTGAAAAAGGCAGTCCATACTCGGGATGTGAATTGGGGTCCTCTATCTGACACAATGTCCTCAGGTAATCCATAGAAGCGGAAGACTTGGTTGCATAAGAGTTCGGCGGTTTCGAAAGCGGTGGGGAGCTTAGTAAGAGGAATAAGTCGGCAGGCTTTTGAGAATCTATCCACGATGGTAAAGATGGTGGTGAAGCCCTGGGAGTTAGGTAGGTCGGTGATGAAATCTATGGCGATGTGTGACCATGGTCGTTGAGGTGTGGGGAGAGGACAAAGCAGGCCAGCGGGTAATTTTCGGGGTGATTTGGAAGTTTGACAGGCGGTGCAGTTTTGAACATGGTTTGTGGTATCGGATGTAAGCGTGGGCCACCAGAAACGATTTTGGAGAAGATGGATTGTGGCATTGATTCCGGGATGACCTGAGCTGGGATTAGAATGGACTTGATCAATGAGACGGGGTCGAAATATTTCTGGAACAAAGATTAGGTCGGCCGGACATTCTGCTGGGGCAGGAGTTTGAGCATTGGCTTGCTGGATCTCGGTAATGACATCCCACTGGACAGGAGCTACTAGCAGATTCTCACATAGGATGTTTTCTGGTTTGGGTTTCTGGTTTATTTCTTCAGATTGACGAGAGAGAGCGTCTGCTTTTGTGTTCTTGGAGCCTGGACGGTATGTAACGGTGAAGTTAAATCTGGTGAAGAAGAGCGCCCATCTGGCTTGACGGGGATTGAGACGCTTGGCAGATCGCAGGTACTCAAGGTTCTTGTGGTCTGTAAGAATGATGAAAGGTTCAGCTGCTCCCTCCAACCAATGACGCCACTCCTCCAGTGCCAACTTCATGGCTAAAAGCTCGCGATTTCCCACATCATAGTTGCGTTCAGCAGGAGAAAGTTTGCGGGAGAAGTAAGCACATGGATACATTTTGGCAGGTTCTCCTTGGCGTTGAGATAAGATGGCCCCCACTCCTGTATTAGAAGCATCCACTTCTACGATGAACTGGCGTTCGGGATCTGGATGACGCAAGATGGGTGCGGTAGTGAAGCGTTTCTTTAGTTCTTGAAAAGCACACTGTGCGTCGGGGTTCCAGGAAATACGAGGGCTGTGACGTTTGGTTAGAACAGTTAAGGGAGCGGCAATGAGGCTGAAATTTCTAATGAATCTCCTATAGAAGTTGGCGAATCCCAAGAATCTCTGTAGCTCTTTCACAGTTTGTGGTAATGGCCAGTCTACTACTCCTCTCACCTTTTTCTCATCCATGGCGACCCCGTCCTGACTGATTACATAGCCCAAGAAAGAAATGCTGGTTTGATGGAACTCACATTTTTCCATCTTAGCGTAGAGATGAAATTGGATTAGTCGCTGGAGAACGGATCTGACATGTTGGATGTGTTCTTCGAGGGAATTAGAGTAAATCAAGATGTCATCAATGTAGACGATAACCCATCTGTCCAGCATATCTCGGAAGACATCGTTCATGAAGGCCTGGAAAACAGAAGGACTGTTGGACAAACCGAAAGGCATGACAAGATATTCGTAGTGCCCACTAGTAGTGGAAAAGGCAGTTTTCCATTCATCTCCTTCTCGAATGCGAATCAGATTGTAAGCGTTGCGCAAGTCGAGCTTGGTATAATACTTGGCCTGGCGGAGTTGTTCTAATGCTGCTGGAACTAGAGGCAATGGATAGCGGTATTTGACTGTGATGTCATTCAGTCCACGATAATCAATGCACGGTCTGAGTCCCCCATCCTTTTTCTTTACGAAAAAAAAACCCCGCAGCGGCTGGTGAAGTGGAAGGTCGAATGAAACCCTTAGCGAGTTCTTCTTCGATATATTGTTTCATTGCTTCGGACTCTGGTTTGGATAAAGGAAAAATTCTGCCTCTTGGGGGAGCCGCTCCGGGGATCAAATCTATAGCACAATCAGTTTACCGATGTTCAGGGAGTTGAGCAGCTTTCTCCTTACTGAAGGCTTCTATCAGATCTGCATAAGCAGAAGGTAGATTTTCGAGTTCTGGTATTGTGGTGCAGGATGCTGGTATGGATTGGGTTAGACGGATAACTTTGGACAGACAGTGATTCTTACAGGTTTCATCCCAGCGAATGATTTGACCCTCTCGCCAAGAGATATGAGGATTGTGGTCTAGAAGCCATGGATGTCCCAGGATGATGGAATAATGTGGAGCTTGAATGACAAAAAACTGAATGTTTTCAGAATGAAGAGATCCTACGTGCATCTTGATCTTCTCCGTTATGCACTGGATTTTTCCCTCTCCGATGGGGTGTCCATCTAGCGCCTCCACTGTTAGGGCTGAATGACATGGGCTCAGTTGGATGTCACATTGTTTGGCAAAGGTTTGAGAAATGAAATTTCCTGCTGCTCCTGAATCAATTAAGGCTGTGGTTTCAAACACTTTATCTTGGATGATCAAACGAACTGGAATTGTGAGACTGTGAGTGGAGACTCTCCCCTTATCTGAGGAACTCACCGATGGATTATGAGCGGGAGGTCGAACCGGACAGGCGAGCTTCATGTGTCCGGGTTGACCGCAATACATGCATAAGCGGTTCTGGAATCTACGTTCTCGTTCCTCTGGAGTGATATGCGTGACTCTCAGCTGCATGGGTTCATGAGTGGTGGTTGTCCTGAATGAAGCACGGAGTGTTGGCCGAAGATTGCGTCTGGAACGCATTAGATTGTCGACTTGGATGGCTAGTGCGATATAATCATTTAAATTCCTCCCCTCATCGCGACAGGCCAGCTCAGACTGAAGTTCAGTGGTAAGTCCTCTCCTGAAGAGCGTTTTAAGTGTGTCTTCCACCCAGTTAGTTTGTGCAGCGAGCGTGCGAAAAGTGAGAGCGTAATCAGCGGTGGTTTCTTTGCCTTGTGTGAGACTTAGAAGTTGTTCACCGGCGTCTCCTTCTCCGGTGGTATGCTCAAAAACTTGACGAAACTGTCGAGTGAATTCTTGGAAAGTGGCGAACGTATTCCCCTCCGGTTTCCAAACAGCTGTAGCCCACTCCAATGCTCTGCCGGTGAGCAGCGAGCATACAAAAGCAATACGACTCCCAAGACTGGAATATAATGCAGGTTGTTGGTCAACGAAGATGGTGCATTGTAACAGGAAACCCTTGCATTTGCTTGGTGTGCCATCAAATTTGTCAGGAAATGCGAGTCGGGGATTGACCGCTGTACTCACTGTAGCAGGAGAGACACTCTGCGGTGATGGTGCAGCGGGCGTGCTGGGAGCAGTGCAAACAGCGGTGCGAAGCTCCAGTATCCCCTGCACGAGCTGCTCCGTGACAGTAGTCAGGTGGCTGAGCTGCTGATGGTGTAAATCCAGACGAGAAGCTTGGGATGTGAGATCGGAGGTCAATTGCATGACGGCTGCTGGATTAGTTAGTGGCGAAGTCTTCTGTAATGACTCACGGTACACAGAGGAATCCATTTGCAGCTTTATTAAGCAGTGTCGTACAGGCAGGGTCAAGACGGGGTAGACAGGGTAATGCAGGCAGAACGATAGAGAAATCCAGATAACAGGCAGAGTTCGGGGCAGGCAGCAAAAATCACAATCCAGAGACAGTCCAAGATCAGGCCAGGCAGATATCACTCGTACAATAGTCAAACAGTCCAAAGTCAAAACCAGAAAACCAGAAACAGGGAATAAACGCTCAGAAATGATCACCGGGGCAAATCAAGACTTCGCACTGGTGTGGTGTGTGGACGTGGCTTATATGTGTGTGTGCAAATGGCGTGCAGGTGTGTGACGCAATCAGTCCCAGGTACGAGGCATGATGGGAATTTGAGTTTAAAGCCAATGATCAATACTCCGGTGAAGGCTCCCTCTGGTGGCGGAGAGGAGGCGGAACGGGAGCTTCCACTGTAACAGTTTGGATAGTTTTAAATACAGAAATTAAACAAAAACAAAATAGCCAGAGAAAATATATGCAGTATTCTTATAGTTTTTTTCTTCTTCTTTCAGATCCTTAAAAATGCAAATATTTTTCCCACTTTATTTTATTTTTCCCCACTTTACTTTATAAGTGTCTTAAAAGTGTTGGAGCATCCCAAGCCCTGCATTTGTGTTTTAGTGTTTTAAAAAGTGTTTTATTTTTCTGTTTTTAAAGCCGTGGCGTGGGTGGGAATCTCACGTGATTTGAATATAGATCAGTCTTTTGGCTCCAGACAAGCACATCTAATCTTTCATGATCCAGAAGTGTCTATTATTATTAGTTTTATGAAAAAGAAAACTAATTTGAAAATCAGTGGAATATACTGTAAATAAATCTATCAAAATGTATCAAAAATTCTATCAAAATTCTATCAAAATCTATCTATCTATCTATCTATCTATCTATCTATCTATCTATCTATCTATCTATCTATCTATCTATCTATCTATCTATCTATCTATCTATCTATCTATCTATCTATCTATCTATCTATCTATCTATCTATCTATGACCTGAAACTCAAGCTTTTTGATATTTTAAAAAAGGTTTCAAAGTGCATGTCTTTGAAAATGATACCGTTATCGTCAAATTCGATCAATTTGATTATGAAAAGTGATGTCATGCACATGCGTACTCAATGTAGTGTAATGTAGTGTTTACAAAGTCACATCACCAACCACTGGCCTGGCACCATAATACAGGACTTTTAGTAATTTTCTGGGATTTTAGTCAAGAACGGGGATCGTTCTGAACATTTTTCCAAGTTAAGAAGACATTGTTGTCATGCAAACATGCCTTTAGACAAAAGAGATTAAAAAACAAGATTATCCAAAATGCAAAAAAAAAAATAAAAAATATTCATATCGTTTTAACAAGTTTTGTTAATAATGAAAACATCATTCCAGTATACATCAGAATCGTACCGAGGTCAAACAGAGATGTTAGTCTTTTAATTTAAGAATGTCCGCCGTGTTACATCATAAACCTAAGATTGCTTCATTCGACTTCATAAACGAATACAGGACTCATAATGAATGCTGCTTTGTCAGAGTATCAATGCGTTCAGCATCGTGACTGACAGTCTGAAAAATAAGAGGCATTTCTGTCCAGAATCATTGTCTTCCATCCAACACCTGAAAGCCTTTCTGTTCCATTACAATCATTTCCAACATCATCTTGATATACTCCAGCTATCCGCTCAAGCTCGAGCGCAACTAGCTGCAAACCTATTGTTGTAGGCTAATGATAAAAAGCAAGGGTGCCAATCATCTGTGCCAACCTTTGTGGGGAAAAAAAATCTCTCGACTCATATTCATGACAGCTCATCTTTGTTGAGTGGATTGTGTAATATTTTGCGGTTAGACTCCTGTCCTCACTTTTGATGGTCTGCTCAGAGGTCAGAAAGGAAACTTGCAGAGTATTAAATGTCAACAGCGTCCTCCCACAGAGCTCTCGATGGGGTGAGTTCACCAGCTGAATGAACAGAGAACAGGTAAATCTGCCCCCTCCAGGATGTCCAATAAACCGGAGAACAAATTCTTAGTGATTACAGTTATTATGACAAATTTATGCATGCGTTGGAAAAGGTCAAAACTACAGGCTTTCCAACTGACAGCATGAGTCAAAGCGGAGATTTCTGAATGTGACTCCAGACTGTGACTACAACAAACTAAAAAAGGCGATAATTTAAAGTCTAAAGTGGTTCATACGCGTTCTTTGTCAGTGTTTCCTGCACCGAGATGTTCAGTTCCCAAACAAGGGAATCTTACGAACTAATTATTTTTAGTGAGTCCATCACAAAGATTCATAAAGCACTCATTTAACGTCTTATCTTTTTGTGGACATTTTGATTTGATTCCAATTTGCTTAAAGGGATACTTCAGGATTTAGCATTAAGTCAAGTCAAGTCAAGTCACATTTATTTATATAGCGCTTTTCACAATACAGATTGTATCAAAGCAGCTTCACAGTGATAACATGAAAGTAGTACAACACAGATCGATAATATTGTTAAATATTAAATAATCCTAAATAATCCCGACTAAGCAAGCCAAGCAAGCCAAAAGCAAGGCGACAGTGGCAAGGAACCAAAACTCCATCAGATTGGATGGAGAAAAAAAAAAAAAAACCTTGGGAGAACCCAGGCTCAGTCGGGGGCCAGTTCTCCTCTGGCTTACATTCATATTGTTTAAATATAAATATAAATATTATTTATGTCTAAAACAGCCCCATAACATATCGCAGGCGTTGAGTCGTCTCTTCACAGGCGTTGGTCTTCTCATCACAGGCGGTGGGGCATCCGAAACCCCCGTGAGATGCTGGATACAAGGCTGGACCTGACGAACGCCATTTTTCTCGGGACAAGCGTCCCGAGATAACAGCAGAAAGGCAGATGGGAAATAATTAGCATAGCTGATGTTCATAATTAGCATAGCTGATGTTCATAATAATTTCCATTGTACGGGTGTCGGTGTTAGAAAACCACTATCTCACGAACTCTCCGCAACCCAAACTCTCCGCAATGCAACTCAGCCATACGGACCGACCCGTTTGTCTAAAAGGCTATCGAGCCCCACTGGTGCGTTAAGCAATTTCAGTGGCAAACGGTTCGGTATGGCATAAAAGAGGACTAACAGGTGAGCATTATGTGAATGCTTGACTGAAGAGATGCGTCTTTAGTCTAGTTTTAAACTGTGTCAGCGAGTCAGAGCCCCGGACCGTATCGGGAAGGCTATTCCAGAGTTTTGGAGCTAGATGCGAGAACGCCCTCCCTCCTTTACTGGACTTAGATATCCTAGGAATGACCAGAAGCCTTGAATTTAGTGATCTTAAGGAACGCGGTGGATTGTAGGGCAAGAGAAGGTCTGTTAAGTACATAGGAGCTAAACCATTTAGGGCTTTATAGGTCAGTAATAGTACTTTGTAGTTGATACGGAACTTAATAGGTAACCAGTGCAGAGATGATAAAATCGGTGTTATATGATCATATTTTCTTGACCTAGTAAGAACTCTAGCAGCTGCATTTTGGACTAACTGTAGCTTGTTTATTGAGGATGCAGGACAACCGGCTAATAAAGCATTACAGTAATCTAGTCTCGAGGTCATGAATGCATGAACTAACTTTTCTGCATCAGAGAGAGATAGCATGTTACGTAGCTTAGCAATGTTTCTAAGGTGGAAAAAGGCTGTCCTTGTAACATATGAAACATGATTTTCGAAAGATAAGTTGGGGTCTAGTATAACACCCAGGTCTTTTACTGTAGTGGATAAAGTAACAGGACATCCGTCTATATTAAGGTTTTGTTGTAAGAGATTTTGTGAGTGGTTTTTTGGACCAATAAGTAATACCTCCGTTTTATCTGAATTTAATAGCAGGAAGTTACGCGTCATCCAGCATTTTACATCTTTGAGACACTTTAGAGGAGTTAGTGTTTTCGTCTGGTCGTGATGAAATATATAATTGAGTGTCGTCAGCATAACAGTGGAAATTAATTCCATGTTTTCTTATAATATTACCAAGTGGCAGCATATATATTGAGAATAGCAGAGGGCCTAAAACTGATCCTTGCGGTACTCCATAGTCTACTGACGTTATCTTTGATTTTTCCCCGTTTAAACAGACAAAATGATAACGGTCCGATAAATACGATCTGAACCAGCTTAATGCCTGTCCTTGAACACCAGTGTAGTTTTGTAGTCGATCCAAGAGTATTTTATGATCTATAGTGTCGAACGCAGCGCTGAGATCAAGTAGGACTAGTATTGAGATACAGCCTTGGTCAGAAGCTAAAAGTAAATCATTTGTAATTTTAACTAGCGCAGTTTCAGTGCTATGATGCGGTCTGAATCCTGACTGGAATTTTTCATAGATATCATTTTCTTGCAAAAAAGAGCATAGTTGAGCGGACACAACTTTTTCTAATATTTTGGACATAAATGGAAGATTTGAAATGGGTCTGTAATTCGCTAACTTTTTTGGGTCTAATTGTGGTTTCTTAATGAGAGGTTTTATTACTGCCTGCTTGAATATTTTTGGAACATGACCTAGAGATAGAGACGAGTTAATAATATTGAGGAGAGGCTCTTCTACTGCAGGTAATAGTTCTTTTAGTAGTTTAGTGGGTATTGGATCCAATAAACATGTTGTGGGTTTAGATGCAGTGATAAGTTTATTTAGCTCCTCCTGTCCTATCGTTGTAAAGCGGTGTAGTTGTTCTAGAGGGGCCATAAGTGCGGCTGAATCATAAGACACCATAGAGGATTGTACATTTATAATTGTGTTTCGGATGCTTTCTATTTTCTCGTTGAAGTAATTCATAAAGTCATTACTGCTAAACTGTAACGGTATATTTTGCTCTGGTGATGTCTGTTTGTTTGTTAGTCTAGCCACGGTGTTAAATAAAAACCTTGGGTTATTTTGGTTATTTTCGATTAGTTTGCGGAGATGTTCAGCCCTGGCTGTTTTTAGAGCCTTTTTATAACATGACATACTGTCTTTCCACGCGATTCTAAAGACCTCTAAGTTAGTTTGTTTCCATTTACGCTCTAACTTACGGGTTTCTCTCTTGATAGCGTGCGTATCACTGTTGTACCAGGGTGCTTTAGTTTTCTCTCTAACCTTTTTTAATCTAATTGGTGCAACAATATCTAATGTACTAGAGAGAATGGTGCTCAAACTGCTAGTCATTTCCTCTAATTCATCTGTTTGTTTGGGTTCACTTAGCAATTTAGATAGATCAGGTAAGGTATTTGAGAATCTATCTATAGTGGTTGGAAGGATTGTTCTGCCTGGTCTATAACGTGGTGCAACATGACATATTTCAGCAGTGCGTATTATGCAAGTCACCATGTAATGATCAGTGATGTCATCGCTTTGCGGTATAATATCTATGTCAGTTGGATCGGTTCCGTACGATATAATTAAATCTAGTGTATGATTTAGACGATGAGTGGGGCCACTGACGTTTTGTTTGACCCCAAAGGAGTTTAATAAGTCTGTAAACGCAGCACCTAAAGCATCATTTGTATTATCTACGTGAATGTTAAAATCTCCAACAATTACTGCTTTATCGACATTCACCAATAGATCTGAGAGAAAGTCTGCAAACTCTTTTAGGAAATCTGCATATGGCCCTGGAGGTCTATATACAGTAGCCAAGGCTAGAGATAATATGGATTTCCTTCTTACATCTAAGAGCGTAACATTTAGCACAAGTACTTCAAATGAATTAAACCTGTGACCCGTTTTCTGAATAACATTAAAAATATCTTTATAAATTGTTGCAACACCGCCGCCACGACCGATCAGACGGGGCTCATGTTTATAACAGTATCCTGGTGGAGTAGATTCATTTAGACCGAAATATTCATTTGGTTTAAGCCAGATTTCAGTAAGGCACAGAACATCGAAATTATTATCTGTGACCATTTCATTTACAATAACCGCCTTAGGTGTGAGCGATCTAATGTTTAGAAGACCTAACTTTAGAGATTGTTTTTGTTCACTGATATTTAGATTTTCTGGTTTAATTAGAATAAGATTTTTGCTAGATCCTGCACTACATTTATTGTTTGGTTTCACTAAACGAGGAATAGACACGGTTTCTATATAATGTTCCACACTGTGCAAATTAGTTAAGTTTGGGCAACAAAGGGTGTGTTTTGGACTTTGACTTAGTCATCTGGTCTGTAACATCAAGCTTTGTATTAGTAGAAAACCTGTAGTATTTTCGAATTACCATGCTTTCCACCCTCTTATCCCCCTGAGACGAGACATTTATGTATTTTTTGTCTGGAAAAAATTCTCAGATGACGCAAAAATCGTCATTTTGCGTCATCGGAGGATTTTTTGTCTAGAGGCTAGTAGTAGGGTCTGTCCCGCATGTTCTCAACCCGCCCATAGAGGGCGATCTCACTCACAGAATGAACACATAGTGTCGGCCATCTTTTATTGGAAGCTAAGCTAGCAGGCTCTTGTTCTGTGGAGAAAACTGAGTAGTAAGGGTTACCATAGTAGGGATTCAGTTTTTGAATTCAGTTTTTTTCGCGGCCCTTAGTCATCCTGCTCACCACAGTAAACATAATGAATAGCGACTATAGAACGCAAAAGCCGAATCCTGGACATTGTGGGCTATCTCGAAACACATTTTCGGGCACTCATCACGGAGACTCACAAGTAGCCTAGACTTGTTGTTTAAAGGGATACTCCACTTTTTTTGGAAATAGGCTGATTTTACCACTCCCTCAGAGTTAAACAGTTGGGGTTTACCGTTTTCGAATGTTTTCAGTCGATTTTCTGATATTTAGAAAAATATTAGCAAGACGGTTTCTGGTCTCATTGACTTCCATAGTATATATTTTTTCCTACTATGGAAGTCAATGAGACCAGAAACTGTCTGGTTACTGATATTCTTCTAAATATCAGAATATGGATTCGAAAACGATAAACTCGACTGTTTAACTCTGAGGGAGTGGTAAAATGAGCCTATTTCCAAAAAAAGTGGAGTATCCCTTTAACTACTGCGCTCTGTTACCGGTAGGCGTGGCCTCCTAGGGCAGCGAAGCAAGTACATTCTGGGAGTTGTTGTCTTTCATCCACATAAGCCAAAAATACATTTTCTGGCTTTTCTCAGTCTAGAAAGCTCCAAATTCAAAAATAATTTCACATTTCAGGTGACGTATCCCTTAAGTTGCTTTGTGCTCATTATAGTAAAATCAAACATATTTTAAGTGCACTTGATCTGTTTGCCTTGCTTTCTTCCATAAAAAGATGTTAGGCAGAACATCATGGTCACTTGATGGGCCTTAAAAGTCTCATAAAAGTATATCTCATAAATTCCAAGTCTTCTGTAACCAAATGAATGAAAGAATGAAATAGTTAGCCAAAACGTTCAATTCCAGCCCCAGCTAAATCGAATTAAGCTTAATAATTATGCACATGTACTGTATATTACATTACACTTGTTAAATACAATACAGTTGTAGACTTGAGTCACACCTTTGTGCAATCTGGACACTGTGTCTTGTAATCGGCTGTTTGCACAATGCAAGAATCTTGATAATTTCTGACTAATTGCAGCAGCTGTGAATCATTTCTTTCAGGACAATAATTACAAAGGAGGGTCCTCAGATGCACTGGACCGGTGCCACAAACACAACAGAGCAAGGCCTCTGTTTGTATTCAGATGGCACTTTGCCATGATGCCTTTGACAATCAGTGATATATATTCTGTCAATTATTCTTAGACGCAGTTCACAGAGGACATATAGATGAATTTACGGATTGAGGAAACGATGCGTGGACAGGACGGATGGACGGACAAATCAATACCGCGAGGCTTGAAATGCACCCAAACGCACAACATTATGCAGTTTCTCCTCATTTTCTCAGTTCTTTTTCTCCTTCCTCGCTCTTCAGTCAATCTCTGTAGTGTTTTTGTAACTCTTGTTGACAATTGCTTTAATAACTCCTGTGTTTAATATTAAATGAGGAGAGGTAAACAGGGACTTCTCAAGCATCCCACAGTGAAATCCATCGTACCTGCTAAGGTTTTCGCCGGGTGCTTGTGTTCATCCTCCACAACAACATATTTATCATTCTTGATCCGTGAGAGGAAAGTGGCCAAATTGACCAATTATTCAGAAACAGAATTGCAGATTCTGCATAATGTCAGTTGGCGAAATGTGCAGAATTGGCTGTTGGTGGATGAAGGCGTCCATTTACCCGTGGTGTTTTTGTTGCTTAGGGGTGATTTAATATTTAGAGTAATTGGACTGGTGCTGTTCACTCCGGTGAGGTTAAAGTAAGAAACTTTTAAAAGCACCCTGATTAAAGAGGATGTACAAACACCCAGTGGTCAGTCGTACATCTGAGGTGGTGAACCGAACGACTCGCAAAAAATGCTATTCGATTGTGGAAAGCACTTTTTCTAGGTCAACTGTTTCAAATTATTGTTTTTCCCCCCCGAGCAAATAACCGTGGGCATCCCGGTGCAAAAATCTCAAGTGATCTATTCTGCAACTCCAATTTCCTGAGTTGGCAAGAAAAAGTGTTTACTTAGAAATAAATGTGTTAAAACAGACACTGGAACGGCTTTAAAGTCACACATTGAGGTGAAAACCTTGTTAAGTCATTAAAAAAAACAATTCTGAAAAACAATTTGAAAAATATAGCTGCGAGCAGCGATTGCGGGCCCAAGCCGGTGGCACCGCAGCTTTGGCCCGCAATCGCTGCTCGCAGCTATATTTATATATATATATATATATATATAAAGCCAGTGGCACCGCACCCTTGGTGCTTTTAGGGTTATTCTACATGACGTGCAAAAACATAACCCCCGCTTTGACTGTCAAAAAGAAGTGTGCTGAAGAGCTTGCAGCAGTGAAGGCTCTGCAAAAGTGCGGATCGAGGGCACATTTTAACCACAAAGTATGCATGAGCAACCTTCTGAAAGGTCAGGTGTACATCAAGGTCTACATCTGTACTGTGTTTACATTATAGTATGTAGGGATGCGCCGATCCGATACTCAGGATCGTTATCAGCTCCGATACTGCCATTTCTTAAGCCTGGTATGTTTTAAATAAGTTTTTATTTTAATTTTTATAAGTGAAGGCATAATATAACCAGTTAAATTGTAGTGCATTGACAATAGTTTTATATAATTAGTTTATTAATTAAATTAACTTGGTCCATAAACTTGGTCCAGCTGCGAGACTGACAGGTCTGACTGTCTGACACTGGCCAATCGGAATCAAGAGCGGAGAAGCGGCCGCTCCCATAGGCAGTATAGTATCTCCCCGCCCTGTGGAGGCATTCCGCCGGTCTCGTGAAGTTTCTCGCCGGTCTCGTCTCTGAGACCCCTACACCTGGTATTAAAATGCGATCTGTATCCAGATAAGTTATCCGGATAATAAAAAAGAAATATCAATGCAAGGTATTACGTTGTGATCGGATTGTGATCGATTTGCCTGACCATCTGGAGGTAGTCTGGCTCGCATTGTGTTCGGATCTTTACGTGTAAACGCAATCTGGTTGTTGATATCACACATGTATATTTTACTCCTCCCAAAAATGCTAAAAAATAAACGAGTGAGAGCGTTTACAGGCTGTTATAGTCAGACATGACGGTGCTACTGCGACACGCATCACCGCCGCAGATGAGCAGCAGCTGAGCGTCAAACCAACGTGCAAACATCGCAAATAAAAGTGAAAGTAGCCTAAGTCAGAGACGCTTAATCATCTACACAATCATCTTCAAGTAAAGAAAGAAATGATCTCTTGACTCTTACAAGGGCTGTTGCCACTCTCTCTTATTGATGTCTATTGATGAAATTAGCTGATGATCAATAAAATGCATGCTAATATCTGTAATAAACAACCGACAAAATTACTGTATGATGGTGTAAATAAAGAATCAGTCCAGCATCGCCATGTCAGTGTGTATTGATTCATCATTGTCTCTTCATAGTTTGCAAGAGACATTTAATAAACTGAGCGTATTTGATAAACTGAGCGTAGCCTATTCATCTGTCAATATAACCTCATTCTTTTTAATGATCAGAAGAACGCGTATCGACTACCGTTACAGTACAATATGTCCTAACTACACACGACGCCGCGACACGCGATAAAAGGTATCTTTTCCATGTAAATCAGAGTTTTTGTCCTAACCAGACGCGACGGCGACATGCGAAGTTTCTAATTTAGAAACGGTTCCTATTTCTGCGATGTCGCGGCTGACAGAATGAAGAAATTACACTGGTTATGAGTACACATTATTTATTTTTAGTTAAAAATAGGTCACTGTGCCACAAGCCATAACGGATAATTTACCTCAGATTTTGAAAGCATGTAATATTATAGTGTTCAAAATGAATTCTATGCAAACATACGACTGTATTTCATAACAACGACAATAACTTGAGGCAGATGCCACCAAATGTGTTAAAATAAATGAATTATTTGCTGGACTTAAGTGAATAGGATAGCCATTTAATGACCATAGCACATAGTTGATGTGAAAAAAGGAGTATTTTGCATATAAATATGCACATAAATACATATTTTTTCAATTTGTCTCCCTGAAAGTGCCTGGCAGAAGCCTATACTGTCTGTGTCATAAATGTGAACATAATATTATCTACTGTCTGTGTCATAAATGTGAACATAATATTGTAACAGAATATTCTTATGCTATATTATATAAACTATATTTCATGAGGTGAAACATCACTGCCAGGAGCTACAGAATATATATTTCTGTAGGTCCTCACCGTGATGTTGCACTTCATGAAATATATGTAGTATAGCCTAAGAATATTCTATTAAAATATTAAGTGGCACATAAATTCAGACCAGTTATTTACAATAAAGCCTTATAAAATCATTTCCATTCCATTTGTTTATTATTTTAATAGTTTTTTCTTGGTTTTGATAGTAAATGAAATCTAATCAGTAATTTTACATGCAGATTAATGCACGTATAGATTAATGCACGTGTGTGTGTGTTTGAATAGTGGGCCGGTCTGGATGAAGTGTCCAGGGCTGATTTTTTGTCCCAGTCCAGCCCTGAATGGCAATATTCACATTACTTTCAGTTTATTGCTCGAAAGTACAAAAATATTTGAGTGAAATGTAGGCTATAGTAAACCCTAAAATTATTATTTGTGACATTAGAACAAAATATGTGGATATAAAAACATGTATATAGGCTAAAGAACTAAATGAACGATCTCTATTTTCTAATTTCACGACGTCCACACAAGACCAGGCTTGGGAGGGTTACTTTAAAAAATGTATTCCGATACAGTTACAAATTATTTCATAAAAAAGGGTCCCACTTTATATTAATTGGCTTTAAGTACTTTATACTTTTTCAAAAAGTAACTACAATCTGATTACTTTTTTTGATGTAACTCACTGTAATAATATACAGTTACTGGATTTTTGTTTCCTGATTACATAATGCTGTTACATGTATTCTGTTGCTCCCACAAGACATTAGTCTGAATATTTTCCTGTATGAACAAAATGGAGTTTCCATTGTTCACACACAAACACACACAGAGTTCGATAGCGCCTCTCTCGTGACTGTGTGTGCGTGTCATGTGTTCTAGGCTGTGTGCATGCACTTCTGAAGCTGCTCAGAAAATAATAAAATGCCATGCAGAGGACTAATGCAAAATGTGTGGGAAAATCCATTTGATTGTAGTTTAAGTGAGAAATAATTTCAGTGCTCTGGTCAATAGCTGTAGAGTGAAAACTGGTGAATGCAGTATACAGCTTTCACAGAAAGAGAATGATGTGAGCACGTACGATTGGCAGTGCTGATAACGATCCTGAGTATCGGATCGGCGCATCCCTACATACTATAATGTAAACACAGTACAGATGTAGACCTTGATGTACACCTGACCTTTCAGAAGGTTGCTCATGCATACTTTGTGGTTAAAATGTGCCCTCGATCCGCACTTTTGCAGAGCCTTCACTGCTGCAAGCTCTTCAGCACACTTCTTTTTGACAGTCAAAGCGGGGGTTACGTTTTTGCACGTCATGTAGAATAACCCTAAAAGCACCAAGGGTGCGGTGCCACCGGCTTTATATATATATATATATATATATATATATATATATATATAAATATAGCTGCGAGCAGCGATTGCGGGCCAAAGCCGGCGGTACCGCCATCCCGGTGCCTTTAGGTAGCACACGGGTCAGAACCCGCGGCCATCAGAGCCGGGCTGAAGCTGGTACCCGGGCGCGGCAGGGCGGCTCGTCAGCGCCCCCTGGAACAGGGTCTGAACACTTTGTCCATAAATCAAACACGCTTGCATGTAATAATATGAAACTCGGTACACATGTCAATCTCATCGTTTCATATATTCATCGCACTTTTACTTTTTACCCCAGCCCAACAGGAAGTCAGATATTTACGGTTGTTTTTAAAACGCTTGCAATGGAATTTAATGTACTCCTCCTAGAGCATTCATTCGCATGGAACGAAACTCGGTCAGCCTGAAGTCAAGACATAGACGATCAAAAATTGCGAGGGGATTTTTGATATCTCGAACGGTTTGGCTGTGGCGAGGAAACAAAATTATGGTGAGAAACGTGAAACAGGAAGTGTGTCCTAACTTCAGCATACATTAACAGATCTTGATGAAACTTCAGGAGTGTGTTCGCCGTAAGAGGACGATCACATGGATGTGACTATTGTGTGTCAAAGTTATAGCGCCACCAACTGGCAGCAGGAAGTGTGTCACTTTCAAAATGCTTTGAAATCACCCTCTTATTTTAACCCGATTTGCTTCAAACTTCATCTGTATAATGTAAACATACGGCAGATGTAGACCTGTGAATGGATTCTTAATATCTTTGAAACTGTTGCCATGGTGACGCATCAAACTTTACCATTCTTTTAGGATGCTTTTGAGACCCTTAGCATGCTTCAAATTGCATGAAACTCCTCAGACACATCACATTTATTAGCCAGTAGACATGTGCAAAGTTTCAGAAACGGGCGTGGTGAGGGCTCAGTAGCGCCACCTTTTGACAAAAGTTGGGTTGTTAGTTTTATCTACAGTTACAAAAATCAGTATGTATATTGTACTCCTCGAGCCGGACAACTTTCTAATTGACACTCTTTAACTAGGACCCACAGAAAGTAAGATATGTTTGTTTGAATCTGGTCATGCTCCCTTTGAGCCTACATCTCTGTCTCTCTCTGTGTGTGTGTTAGTAGGGGGAGGGGCTTAACTTAACCATTTCAGTGCTGTGTGTTTTTTTCTGCTGTGTAATTTCTTAATACATTTCTTAAGCCTGGTATGTTTTAAATAAGTTTTTATTTTAATTTTTATAAGTGAAGGCATAATATAACCAGTTAAATTGTAGTGCATTGACAATAGTTTTATATAATTAGTTTATTAATTAAATTAACTTGGTCCATAAACTTGGTCCAGCTGCGAGACTGACAGGTCTGACTGTCTGACACTGGCCAATCGGAATCAAGAGCGGAGAAGCGGCCGCTCCCATAGGCAGTATAGTATCTCCCCGCCCTGTGGAGGCATTCCGCCGGTCTCGTGAAGTTTCTCGCCGGTCTCGTCTTTGAGACCCCTACACCTGGTATTAAAATGCGATCTGTATCCAGATAAGTTATCAGGATAATAAAAAAGAAATATCAATGCAAGGTATTACGTTGTGATCGGATTGTGATCGATTTGCCTGACCATCTGGAGGTAGTCTGGCTCGCATTGTGTTCGGATCTTTACCTGTAAACGCAATCTGGTTGTTGATATCACACATGTATATTTTACTCCTCCCAAAAATGCTAAAAAATAAACGAGTGAGAGCGTTTACAGGCTGTTATAGTCAGACATGACGGCGCTACTGCGACACGCATCAACGCCGCAGATGAGCAGCAGCTGAGCTGAGCAGCAGATTAATAATTCAAAATAAATGAATTATTTGCTGGACTTAAGTGAAAAGGATAGCCATTTAATGACCATAGCACATAGTTGATGTGAAAAAAGGAGTATTTTGCATATAAATATGCACATAAATACATATTTTTTCAATTTGTCTCCCTGAAAGTGCCTGGCAGAAGCCTATACTGTCTGTGTCATAAATGTGAACATAATATTATCTACTGTCTGTGTCATAAATGTGAACATAATATTGTAACAGAATATTCTTATGCTATATTATATAAACTATATTTCATGAGGTGAAACATCACTGCCAGGAGCTACAGAATATATATTTCTGTAGGTCCTCACCGTGATGTTGCACTTCATGAAATATATGTAGTATAGCCTAAGAATATTCTATTAAAATATTAAGTGGCACATAAATTCAGACCAGTTATTTACAATAAAGCCTTATAAAATCATTTCCATTCCCTTTGTTTATTATTTTAATAGTTTTTTCTTGGTTTTGATAGTAAATGAAATCTAATCAGTAATTTTACATGCAGATTAATGCACGTATAGATTAATGCACGTGTGTGTGTGTTTGCATAGTGGGCCGGTCTGGATGAAGTGTCCAGGGCTGATTTTTTGTCCCAGTCCAGCCCTGAATGGCAATATTCACATTACTTTCAGTTTATTGCTCGAAAGTACAAAAATATTTGAGTGAAATGTAGGCTATAGTAAACCCTAAAATTATTATTTGTGACATTAGAACAAAATATGTGGATATAAAAACATGTATATAGGCTAAAGAACTAAATGAACGATCTCTATTTTCTAATTTCACGACGTCCACACAAGACCAGGCTTGGGAGGGTTACTTTAAAAAATGTATTCCGATACAGTTACAAATTATTTCATAAAAAAGGGTCCCACTTTATATTAATTGGCTTTAAGTACTTTATACTTTTTCAAAAAGTAACTACAATCTGATTACTTTTTTTGATGTAACTCACTGTAATAATATACAGTTACTGGATTTTTGTTTCCTGATTACATAATGCTGTTACATGTATTCTGTTGCTCCCACAAGACATTAGTCTGAATATTTTCCTGTATGAACAAAATGGAGTTTCCATTGTTCACACACAAACACACACAGAGTTCGATCGCGCCTCTCTCGTGACTGTGTGTGCGTGTCATGTGTTCTAGGCTGTGTGCATGCACTTCTGAAGCTGCTCAGAAAATAATAAAATGCCATGCAGAGGACTAATGCAAAATGTGTGGGAAAATCCATTTGATTGTAGTTCAAGTGAGAAATAATTTCAGTGCTCTGGTCAATAGCTGTAGAGTGAAAACTGGTGAATGCAGTATACAGCTTTCACAGAAAGAGAATGATGTGAGCACGTACGATTGGCAGTGAATCTTTTATGCGGACAAAATAGCTCAATAAGAGTAACAAAATACATGTGGAAAAAATCACATCGTAATGTTTTAAAGAAGAGTGGTTTGATTAAAGTGGTGTAAATATACCCGATCCGGCAAAGATGGCAGTATCGGAGCTGATAACGATCCTGAGTATCGGATCGGCGCATCCCTACATACTATAATGTAAACACAGTACAGATGTAGACCTTGATGTACACCTGACCTTTCAGAAGGTTGCTCATGCATACTTTGTGGTTAAAATGTGCCCTCGATCCGCACTTTTGCAGAGCCTTCACTGCTGCAAGCTCTTCAGCACACTTCTTTTTGACAGTCAAAGCGGGGGTTACGTTTTTGCACGTCATGTAGAATAACCCTAAAAGCACCAAGGGTGCGGTGCCACCGGCTTTATATATATATATATATATATATATATATATATATAAATATAGCTGCGAGCAGCGATTGCGGGCCAAAGCCGGCGGTACCGCCATCCCGGTGCCTTTAGGTAACTAAAGGCACCGGGGTTGCGGTGCCACCGGCTTGGGCCCGTAATCGCTGCTCGCAGCTATATTTAGGGCCCAAGCCCTGAAAGGGCGAAGGCCCTATTGTTTTCCTTAGGATTGTTATTAGGGCCCAAGCCCTGAAAGGGCGAAGGCCCTATTGTTTTCCTTAGGATTATTACTTTTAGGGCCCAAGCCCTGAAAGGGCGAAGGTAGGGCTGCTCGATTATGGAAAAAATCATAATCATGATTATTTTTGTCAGTATTGAAATCACGATTATGTAACACGATTATTTCACATGACTTTGGGAAAGTGTTACATTTATTAAAAGATACCTTTCAAAAATTATTATTATTTTTTTTTAAAATTTGAGCATTTTGTTGTAGCTATTAAACAGACCTGCAAACTCACAGAGGTGACATGTTATGTCATTTTTTTGTGGGTGGGGGGAGGGGTGTTATTTACCTTTTATAAAGGACACTTTTTTAAACCTTAATATAACTAAACATGTGCTATCTTCATGTCAAATTCTTACATTTGATCAAATTCAGTTTTAATAAAAAGAGCTGCTATCAATCAAATTAATTAATTTACACTGCAAAATTACAACTGTAATAAATAATTTTATGAGCTTAATGTTTAAACCAATAATAAAATAAAATCAACGATACCTTTAAACAATAAATCAATAGGTGGTGGCAAGTGACCATAATGAATCATTGAGTCATTCATTAAAATGATTCGTTCAAAATAATGAATCATTCAATAACAAAACACAGTGCTTAGCTTTTCTTTTGTAAATATTTGCGTCGGTGAAATGGAACAAGCCAGTCAATATAGCGACTAAAATGTAAGTTACTACATATAAACCAGGTAACTTGTTTATTAAATTATATATTCAATGTAATTGCAATCGTGATCTAACAGCTTGGTCATGTTATGTTACTTAACTATATGATATAGCCTATTATAAATAGAAAACCTCAAACTTTACCTCAGTATGTTTCTTCTGTTAGTTTTATGTGCTGTTATTTTAATTGTTTCACTAAGTCTCAGACAGGCAGCGCAGCTTCAGAAATACACTAGCCTATCCGTTATCAATCGCTCTTTATGACTGTATAAGATCAAAACCATTCACTTTTGGGGAAAAAAATCGACTTTTCTCGGACAAGCAGACAAGTGTTAAGGTCCTTTCACACTGGACGCGATTTTGACGCACGAATAATTCGCGCGATGGTTTTATTTTTTGATCAGCCGTTTACCCGGTGTTCATTCCCCATGTGTTTCGTTCAGTAAAGCGGCGGCACAGATGATCAGGTCACGTGCGCTCGCGCTGCAGTGGTCGTGCAGACAAAGATCGCGAAGGCTCGAGATGGTCTGGTCTCTCACTCCATTAGATATTAAATTAGCCAATTGTTATTGTGAAGTTTATTGTGCTTGCAATTGATGACTAGGCTGAGCGAGTTTATGGCTTCGGGAGGGGCGGATGTGCGCGTCATTCAGAACACGCAATTATAGTGTCCTTTCAAAACAGAACGTGCATGGAAAAATAATCGTTTTTTCTCGATTGTGCTATTTTGGAGATCGTTGGGAACCAAAATCGAAATTGAAATCAAAATTCGATTAATTGCACAGCCCTAGGCGAAGGCCCTATTGTTTTCCTTAGGATTTTTTAGGGCCCAAGCCCTGAAAGGGCGAAGGCCCTATTGTTTTCCTTAGGATTATTAGGGCCCAAGCCCTGAAAGGGCGAAGGCCCTATTGTTTTCCTTAGGATTATTTTTTTTTTTTTTTTTTTTTTTTTTTTTTTTTTTTTTTTCTAACGACTATCCGGGCACTTTTGGGGCCCTTAACATGCTCAAAAACTCTTGAAACTTTGCACACAGGTCAGAACCCGCGGCCATCAGAGCCGGGCTGAAGCTGGTACCTGGGCGCGGCAGGGCGGCTCGTCAGCGCCCCCTGGAACAGGGTCTGAACACTTTGTCCATAAATCAAACACGCTTGCATGTAATAATATGAAACTCGGTACACATGTCAATCTCATCGTTTCATATATTCATCGCACTTTTACTTTTTACCCCAGCCCAACAGGAAGTCAGATATTTACGGTTGTTTTTAAAACGCTTGCAATGGAATTTAATGTACTCCTCCTAGAGCATTCATCCGCATGGAACGAAACTCGGTCAGCCTGAAGTCAAGACATAGACGATCAAAAATTGCGAGGGGATTTTTGATATCTCGAACGGTTTGGCTGTGGCGAGGAAACAAAATTATGGTGAGAAACGTGAAACAGGAAGTGTGTCCTAACTTCAGCATACATTAACCGATCTTGATGAAACTTCAGGAGTGTGTTCGCCGTAAGAGGACGATCACATGGATGTGACTATTGTGTGTCAAAGTTATAGCGCCACCAACTGGCAGCAGGAAGTGTGTCACTTTCAAAATGCTTTGAAATCACCCTCTTATTTTAACCTGATTTGCTTCAAACTTCATCTGTATAATGTAAACATACGGCAGATGTAGACCTGTGAATGGATTCTTAATATCTTTGAAACTGTTGCCATGGTGACGCATCAAACTTTACCATTCTTTTAGGATGCTTTTGAGACCCTTAGCATGCTTCAAATTGCATGAAACTCCTCAGACACATCACATTTATTAGCCAGTAGACATGTGCAAAGTTTCAGAAACGGGCGTGGTGAGGGCTCAGTAGCGCCACCTTTTGACAAAAGTTGGGTTGTTAGTTTTATCTACAGTTACAAAAATCAGTATGTATATTGTACTCCTCGAGCCGGACAACTTTCTAATTGACACTCTTTAACTAGGACCCACAGAAAGTAAGATATGTTTGTTTGAATCTGGTCATGCTCCCTTTGAGCCTACATCTCTGTCTCTCTCTGTGTGTGTGTTAGTAGGGGGAGGGGCTTAACTTAACCATTTCAGTGCTGTGTGTTTTTTTCTGCTGTGTAATTTCTTAATACATTTCTTAAGCCTGGTATGTTTTAAATAAGTTTTTATTTTAATTTTTATAAGTGAAGGCATAATATAACCAGTTAAATAACCAGACAATAGTTTTATATAATTAGTTTATTAATTAAATTATCTTGGTCCATAAACTTGGTCCAGCTGCGAGACTGACAGGTCTGACTGTCTGACACTGGCCAATCGGAATCAAGAGCGGAGAAGCGGCCGCTCCCATAGGCAGTATAGTATCTCCCCGCCCTGTGGAGGCATTCCGCCGGTCTCGTCTCTGAGACCCCTACACCTGGTATTAAAATGCGATCTGTATCCAGATAAGTTATCCGGATAATAAAAAAGAAATATCAATGCAAGGTATTACGTTGTGATCGGATTGTGATCGATTTGCCTGACCATCTGGAGGTAGTCTGGCTCGCATTGTGTTCGGATCTTTACGTGTAAACGCAATCTGGTTGTTGATATCACACATGTATATTTTACTCCTCCCAAAAATGCTAAAAAATAAACGAGTGAGAGCGTTTACAGGCTGTTATACAGGCTGCGACACGCATCACCGCCGCAGATGAGCAGCAGCTGAGCGTCAAACCAACGTGCAAACATCGCAAATAAAAGTGAAAGTAAGTCAGACACGCTTAATCATCTACACAATCATCTTCAAGTAAAGAAAGAAATGATCTCTTGACTCTTACAAGGGCTGTTGCCACTCTCTCTTATTGATGTCTATTGATGAAATTAGCTGATGATCAATAAAATGCATGCTAATATCTGTAATAAACAACCGACAAAATTACTGTATGATGGTGTAAATAAAGAATCAGTCCAGCATCGCCATGTCAGTGTGTATTGATTCATCATTGTCTCTTCATAGTTTGCAAGAGACATTTAATAAACTGAGCGTATTTGATAAACTGAGCGTAGCCTATTCATCTGTCAATATAACCTCATTCTTTTTAATGATCAGAAGAACGCGTATCGACTACCGTTACAGTACAATATGTCCTAACTACACACGACGCAGCGACACGCGATAAAAGGTATCTTTTCCATGTAAATCAGAGTTTTTGTCCTAACCATACGCGACGGCGACATGTGAAGTTTCTAATTTAGAAACGGTTCCTATTTCTGCGACGTCGCGGCTGACAGAATGAAGAAATTACACTGGTTATGAGTAGGCTACACATTATTTATTTTTAGTTAAAAATAGGTCACTGTGCCACAAGCCATAACGGATAATTTACCTCAGATTTTGAAAGCATTATAGTGTTCAAAATGAATTATGCAAACATACGACTGTACTTCATAACAACGACAATAACTGGCAGATGCCACCACCAAATGTGTTAAAATAAATGAATTATTTGCTGGACTTAAGTGAAAAGGAAAGCCATTTAATGACCATAGCACATAGTTGACGTGAAAAAAGGAGTATTTTGCATATAAATATGCACATATAGACTATACATATTTTTTCGATTTGTATCCCTGAAAGTGCCTGGCAGAAGCCTATATCTACTGTCTGTGTCATAAATGTGAACATAATATTATCTACTGTCTGTGTCATAAATGTGAACATAAACTATATTTCATGAGGTGAAACATCACTGCCAGGAGCTACAGAATAGGGGAGCGCGGGGATAAAGGTAGGCCTAACGCGGGGTTAAATGTAACACGGACATTTTACATAGTTTGTCAGTATCTAGCCGGCTGTCTTTCCGCTCTTTTTCTCTTGCTGCCAGAAGACGGTCTCCCGCGAATTTGCGGAACGTTTTGATTATATTTCGTGAAGATAATGGACAAAGAGTGTTTTGACATCATGAAAGTAAATTTTTTCATCGTAGATTTTTTTCTGTTTCCGGGTTGGATGTATACGCGTCCAAATCTAACTTTATATTGCCTTAATCACTGTCTTGTTGGCTCAAACACAGCACCGTTTTGAAACATGTCAGTAATTCCTAGCGACTGTTAGCTAGGTTTAAAATATGTAATACACAGCGGGGTTAGTTGTAGTGTTCCAACTGCTGCCACAATGATAATCAAATGAAAACGGAGCCACACAACTTTTCAGGTTTGAGTATACATTTAACTTTGTTGGACTTTCACAAACAATGTTGTAATTTAAAATGTTTAAAATTTAGTGCACTATGAATGATAGCTTATTTATTTAACAAAAATATGGCCTGTTTTTAATGTAATAAACCATTTAAATTTTTATTCTAAGCTCATTTGTATTATTATTAATGTTATTATTATTAATAATAATAATTGTACATGCAGCTGCCACACAAATCTAATTTAATTGCAATTACAATATTTATATGTTTATTTTATTTTATTTATTATTATTTATTGCAAAACCGTGCAGCCCTTTTCTACGTCTCTAGCTATGATATTGATCCATAACAAAAGGATGATTGGATGAGGAATTAAAAATGTTATTATTCACCATTTATTTTCTATAAGACCAGTGTTGGGGGTAACGAGTTACAAACGAGTTTGGGTAAGTAAAGTAACGCATTACACTGAAAATATTGGTAACTACACTACTTTACTATAGACCATTTCAAAAGATGTAAACAACACTGGTCCAGAAGCACTTCCTGTTTCAGTTTGTAACTATCTTCTTTATTTCACATGTAAAGAAAACATCTTAAAGATGTTTGTTTAACTTTTTGATTCAGTTTTAAATGTTCTGTTGGTTGTATTTTATCCCAGCTTTTATGTAGTGTTAAAAAACTGAAACAGGAAGTGCTTCTGGGCCAGTGTTGTTTACATCTTTTGAAATGGTCTATAATAAAGGAACGCGCTTTCCTGCGTTACCCAAGCCGTGTTTGCCTGTGTGGAGAGTTCCGTCTAGTGGTGCGTGCGCGCCGTTGCCATAGAGACCGATTTGAGTGAGAGAGAGAGGGAAGTGGAGAGAGAGAGACCCAACAAATGGCAATATTCACATTACTTTCAGTTTATTGCTCGAAAGCACAAAAATATTTGAGTGAAATGTAGGCTATAGTAAAGCCTAAGATTATTATTTGTGACATTAGAACAAAATATGTGGATATAAAAACATGTATATAGGCTAAAGAACTAAATGAACGATCTCTATTTTCTAATTTCACTAAACATTTCATGAAGTTTCGTGGACATTTTATAAAACATGGATCTTAGGTTCATTTTGTAAACATAAATAACTGATTTAGATGCGCAAACTGGGTGCCGTTGCAGAGATGTAGGCTACATGTTCGGTGGAAGGTTCGGCTTCTTGTCGTTCATCCTCGGATGCGGCATCACGTGCGCTGTTTGCCGCGCGCACCTTTCCGCTCGTTCGGACGCGTCAAGTAAAAACAAGGCTCGAAAGTCTTGGAAAACGAAATGAACAGGATTGTTGCAGGGTTCATTGTAGAAGACATGCTTCCCCTGTCGACCATTAATCCCCCAGGTTTAGAAAAATACATTTTAAATTTGGATTAAGAATTTTATGGGATAAAGTGACCTTTATTTTATTATTTTTCATTGACATCTTTTATTTTTTTTTATTATTATTATTACCATGAGTCGAATAAAAAGCTGTTTTTGTTCTCAGGAGAAGAGTTTTATTCTCCCAGCCTGTTTTGAAACTTCTGTGATAAACACCATTTTAAAATTTTGAATTTTGAACCCCATTTTGTTTGTGAATTTTACAGTGCGGCATATTTATTTGTGCAGACAGGGATATTGTTCTTTCATGTCATTTTGTATACATTTTTACAATAAAGTGATGATAGGGCAAAAACTGATATGATGTTTGTCCATGTAGGCTACACGGTAAATTAAGAAACAGGAAAGTAAAGTAATAAGTAGTGAAGTTATTTTTCCAACGCAGTAACTAGTAAAGTAATCTCATTACAATTTACAGAAGTAACTAGTAACTAATTACTTTTTTGAGTAACTACCCCAACACTGTATAAGACTATACCAATATTGGAACTATAGCCATTTTATTCCTTTTTTTAATTTAAGAATTATGTTTAAGTTTAAAAACAGACAGAATGGTTTAGTCAAAAAAGAAAAAAATCATTCATAGTGCTATACTGCCCCCTTGTGTTCAAAATTAGGTAGACCTATTGGATCAATATCCACACATTAATACAGTTGGCAATACAGTATAATAGGTAATACAGTAGGATTGGGGCCTTAAAAATCGCTAACTTAAAAAGTGAAAGTAACGGACGTCCACACAAGACCAGGCTTGGGAGGGTTACTTTAAAAATGTATTCCGATACAGTTACAAATTATTTCATAAAAAAAGGGTCCCACTTTATATTAAATGGCTTTAAGTACTATATACTTTTTCAAAAAGCAACTACAATCTGATTACTACTTTTTTTGATGTAACTCACTAGATTTTTGTATCCTGATTACATAATGCCGTTGCATGTATTCTGTTGCTCCCACAAGACATTAGTCTGAATATTTTCCTGTATGAACAAAAAGGAGTTTCCATTGTTCACACACAAACACGCATTCGATCGCGCCTCTCTCGTGACTGTGTGTGCGTGTCATGTGTTCTAGGCTGTGTGTATGCACTTCTGAAGCTGCGCAGAAAATAATAAAATGCCATGCGGAGGACTAACGCAAAATGTGTGAGAAAATGCATTTGATTGTAGTTTAAGTGAGAAATAATTTCAGTGCTCTGGTCAATAGCTGTAGAGTGAAAACTGGTGAGTGCAGTATACAGCTTTCACAGAAAGAGAATGATGTGAGCACGTACGATTGGCAGTGAGTCCTGTGTGTGGACAAAATAGCTCAATAAGAGTAATAAAATACATGTGAAAAAAATCACATCATAATGTTTTAAAGAAGAGTGGTTTGATTAAAGTGGTGTAAATATACCCGATCCGGCAAAGATGGCAGTATCGGAGCTGATACCGATCCTGAGTATCGGATCGGCGCATTCCTAAATACTATAATGTAAACACAGTACAGATGTAGACCTGGATGTACACCTGACCTTTCAGAAGGTTGCTCACGCATGCTTTGTGGTTAAAATGTGCCCTCAATGTGCACTTTTGCAGAGCCTTCACTGATGCAAGCTCTTCAGCACACTTCTTTTTGACAGTCAAAGCGGGGGTTATGTTTTTGCATGTCAAGTATAATAACCCTAAAAGCACCAAGGTGGCGGTGCCACCGGCTTTATATATATATATATATATATATATAGCTGCGAGCAGCGATTGCGGGCCAAAGCCGGCGGTACCGCCATCCCGGTGCCTTTAGGTAACTAAAGGCACCGGGGTTGCGGTGCCACCGGCTTGGGCCCGCAATCGCTGCTCGCAGCTATATATATATATTTTTTTTTTTTTTTTTTTTTTTCTAACGACTATCCGGGCACTTTTGGGGCCCTTAACATGCTCAAAAACTCTTGAAACTTTGCACACGGGTCAGAACCCGCGGCCATCAGAGCCGGGCTGAAGCTGGTACCCGGGCGTGGCAGGGCGGCTCGTCAGCGCCCCCTGGAACAGGGTCTGAACACTTTGTCCATAAATCAAACACGCTTGCATGTAATAATATGAAACTCGGTACACATGTCGATCTCATCGTTTCATATATTCATCGCACTTTTACTTTTTACCCCAGCCCAACAGGAAGTCAGATATTTATGTTTTTTTTTTAAATGCTTGCAATGGAATTTAATGTACTCCTCCTAGAGCATTCATCCGCATGGAACGAAACTCGGTCAGCCTGAAGTCAAGACATAGACGATCAAAAATTGCGAGGGGATTTTTGATATCTCGAACGGTTTGGCTGTGGCGAGGAAACAAAATTATGGTGAGAAACGTGAAACAGGAAGTGTGTCCTAACTTCAGCATACATTAACTGATCTTGATGAAACTTCAGGAGTGTGTTCGCCGTAAGAGGACGATCACATGGATGTGACTATTGTGTGTCAAAGTTATAGCGCCACCAACTGGCAGCAGGAAGTGTGTCACTTTCAAAATGCTTTGAAATCACCCTCTTATTTTAACCCGATTTGCTTCAAACTTCATCTGTATAATGTAAACATACGGCAGATGTAGACCTGTGAATGGATTCTTAATATCTTTGAAACTGTTGCCGTGGTGACGCATCAAACTTTACCATTCTTTTAGGATGCTTTTGAGACCCTTAGCATGCTTCAAATTGCATGAAACTCCTCAGACACATCACATTTATTAGCCAGTAGACATGTGCAAAGTTTCAGAAACGGGCGTGGTGAGGGCTCAGTAGCGCCACCTTTTGACAAAAGTTGGGTTGTTAGTTTTATCTACAGTTACAAAAATCAGTATGTATATTGTACTCCTCGAGCCGGACAACTTTCTAATTGACACTCTTTAACTAGGACCCACAGAAAGTAAGATATGTTTGTTTGAATCTGGTCATGCTCCCTTTGAGCCTACATCTCTGTCTCTCTCTGTGTGTGTGTTAGTAGGGGGAGGGGCTTAACTTAACCATTTCAGTGCTGTGTGTTTTTTTCTGCTGTGTAATTTCTTAATACATTTCTTAAGCCTGGTATGTTTTAAATAAGTTTTTATTTTAATTTTTATAAGTGAATGCATAATATAACCAGTTAAATTGTAGTGCATTGACAATAGTTTTATAAAATTAGTTTATTAATTAAATTAACTTGGTCCATAAACTTGGTCCAGCTGCGAGACTGACAGGTCTGACTGTCTGACACTGGCCAATCGGAATCAAGAGCGGAGAAGCGGCCGCTCCCATAGGCAGTATAGTATCTCCCCGCCCTGTGGAGGCATTCCGCAGGTCTCGTCTCTGAGACCCCTACACCTGGTATTAAAATGCGATCTGTATCCAGATAAGTTATCCGGATAATAAAAAAGAAATATCAATGCAAGGTATTACGTTGTGATCGGATTGTGATCGATTTGCCTGACCATCTGGAGGTAGTCTGGCTCGCATTGTGTTCGGATCTTTACGTGTAAACGCAATCTGGTTGTTGATATCACACATGTATATTTTACTCCTCCCAAAAATGCTAAAAAATAAACGAGTGAGAGCGTTTACAGGCTGTTATAGTCAGACATGTCGGCGCTACTGCGACACGCATCACCACCGCAGATAAGCAGCAGCTGAGCGTCAAACCAACGTGCAAACATCGCAAATAAAAGTGAAAGTAAGTCAGAGACGCTTAATCATCTACACAATCATCTTCAAGTAAAGAAAGAAATGATCTCTTGACTCTTACAAGGGCTGTTGCCACTCTCTCTTATTGATGTCTATTGATGAAATTAGCTGATGATCAATAAAATGCATGCTAATATCTGTAATAAACAACCGACAAAATTACTGCATGATGGTGTAAATAAAGAATCAGTCCAGCATCGACATGTCAGTGTGTATTGATTCATCATTGTCTCTTCATAGTTTGCAAGAGACATTTAATAAACTGAGCGTATTTGATAAACTGAGCGTAGCCTAGGCTATTCATCTGTCAGTATAACCTCATTCTTTTTAATGATCAGAAGAACGCGTATCGACTACCGTTACAGTACAATATGTCCTAACTACACACGACGCCGCGACACGCGATAAAAGGTATCTTTTCCATGTAAATCAGAGTTTTTGTCCTAACCAGACGCGACGGCGACATGCGAAGTTTTTTCTAATTTAGAAACGGTTCCTATTTCTGCGATGTCGCGGCTGACAGAATGAAGAAATTACACTGGTTATGAGTACACATTATTTATTTTTAGTTAAAAATAGGTCACTGTGCCACAAGCCATAACGGATAATTTACCTCAGATTTTGAAAGCATGTAATATTATAGTGTTCAAAATGAATTCTATGCAAACATACGACTGTATTTCATAACAACGACAATAACTTGAGGCAGATGCCACCAAATGTGTTAAAATAAATGAATTATTTGCTGGACTTAAGTGAAAAGGATAGCCATTTAACACCAGAACTCCCAAGGCGGTCATTTTGACCGTTTTTAAAATTTACAGTGTAATGACTTATTTGTTAAAATAAAATCAATGTGGCTGTAGGACTCTGACTTTTCCTAAATATGTGTATATTTTATTCTGGCACTGTTATTTTATTACAATCACAAAACACAAAACAGTTGCGTCCTATTTCTACCTAGAATGGCCATGGCGGTCATTTTGACCGCACGCATTATAAATATCATAATATTATAATATTATATCTATATTTCCCGCGATCAACACGCACATATTGTAGAAGTGCACAAATGAGCAAGTTTCGCGTCCATCACGCAACTGGCAAGCGAATTTCGCTCCGACAACATGAAATCAAAAGCCACTCAACTGGTGCGAGAGTCGGGTAGGCGGTCCGGGACGAAGATGATGAAGGCAGTGCCAAGTAAGGAGAAACTGCAAAAATTAAATCAAGGAGTCATGTGCCAAATGTCACAAAGTAGTGTGAGGGACTGAAGCTGCACGCGAAGCGGTGTTTTCCTATGTGTGTGTGCGTAACGTCAGTGAATGAATATTGGGGTTTCCACCGTTCAAATGAGCCCACATCTTTATTATCATCTATCTTAACATTGTATATCTATTTATTTTTAGATTTCACATTGATTGTATTTGTATAACAGGGCTGTAGGCTACTGTATGAAGCTTTGACGTTTCCTAGATTTTTTGCATGTCTATTCACGTGGAGAGTGCGGTGAAAAAATATTTTTGACGCAAAACTTTCCTCGGCAGCACCTGTCGGGAAATATTTTTGTATTGGCTTTATAATATGATATAATATTTTGCTTGTTTTAAGGGCGATGGCATTATAACATGACAACAGGAATTATAAGTGTCACTGGAAAACTTAAAGAGAAAGGTTCAAATGCAGATATGACATGACGAAAATGACGTTCAGTACAGCCAAATGAACGTTAAAGTTTGAACGGTCAGAATGACCGCTATGGTCGTTGTAGTAGTTATGGAATTCCGGTAGTTCTAGTGTTAATGACCATAGCACATAGTTGATGTGAAAAAAGGAGTATTTTGCATATAAATATGCACATAAATACATATTTTTTAAATTTGTCTCCCTGAAAGTGCCTGGCAGAAGCCTATACTGTCTGTGTCATAAATGTGAACATAATATTATCTACTGTCTGTGTCATAAATGTGAACATAATATTGTAACAGAATATTCTTATGCTATATTATATAAACTATATTTCATGAGGTGAAACATCACTGCCAGGAGCTACAGAATATTTCTGTAGGTCCTCACCGTGATGTTGCACTTCATGAAATATATGTAGCCTAAGAATATTCTATTAAAATATTAAGTGGCACATAAATTCAGACCAGTTATTTACAATAAAGCCTTATAAAATCATTTCCATTCCCTTTGTTTATTATTTTAATAGTTTTTTCTTGGTTTTGATAGTAAATAAAATCTAATCAGTAATTTTACATGCAGATTAATGCACGTATAGATTAATGCACGTGTGTGTGTGTTTGCATAGTGGGCCGGTCTGGATGAAGTGTCCAGGGCTGATTTTTTTTGTCCCAGTCCAGTCCTGAATGGCAATATTCACATTACTTTCAGTTTATTGCTCGAAAGTACAAAAATATTTGAGTGAAATGTAGGCTATAGTAAACCCTAAGATTATTATTTGTGACATTAGAACAAAATATGTGGATATAAAAACATGTATATAGGCTAAAGAACTAAATGAACGATCTCTATTTTCTAATTTCACGACGTCCACACAAGACCAGGCTTGGGAGGGTTACTTTAAAAAATGTATTCCGATACAGTTACAAATTATTTCATAAAAAAGGGTCCCACTTTATATTAATTGGCTTTAAGTACTTTATACTTTTTCAAAAAGTAACTACAATCTGATTACTTTTTTTGATGTAACTCACTGTAATAATATACAGTTACTGGATTTTTGTTTCCTGATTACATAATGCTGTTACATGTATTCTGTTGCTCCCACAAGACATTAGTCTGAATATTTTCCTGTATGAACAAAATGGAGTTTCCATTGTTCACACACAAACACACACAGAGTTCGATCGCGCCTCTCTCGTGACTGTGTGTGCGTGTCATGTGTTCTAGGCTGTGTGCATGCTTCTGAAGCTGCTCAGAAAATAATAAAATGCCATGCAGAGGACTAATGCAAAATGTGTGGGAAAATCCATTTGATTGTAGTTTAAGTGAGAAATAATTTCAGTGCTCTGGTCAATAGCTGTAGAGTGAAAACTGGTGAATGCAGTATACAGCTTTCACAGAAAGAGAATGATGTGAGCACGTACGATTGGCAGTGAATCTTTTATGCGGACAAAATAGCTCAATAAGAGTAACAAAATACATGTGGAAAAAATCACATCGTAATGTTTTAAAGAAGAGTGGTTTGATTAAAGTGGTGTAAAAATACCCGATCCGGCAAAGATGGCAGTATCGGAGCTGATAACGATACTGAGTATCGGATCGGCGCATCCCTACATACTATAATGTAAACACAGTACAGATGTAGACCTTGATGTACACCTGACCTTTCAGAAGGTTGCTCATGCATACTTTGTGGTTAAAATGTGCCCTCGATCCGCACTTTTGCAGAGCCTTCACTGCTGCAAGCTCTTCAGCACACTTCTTTTTGACAGTCAAAGCGGGGGTTACGTTTTTGCACGTCATGTAGAATAACCCTAAAAGCACCAAGGGTGCGGTGCCACCGGCTTTATATATATATATATATATATATATATATATATATATATATATATATATATATATATAAATATAGCTGCGAGCAGCGATTGCGGGCCAAAGCCGGCGGTACCGCCATCCCGGTGCCTTTAGGTAACTAAAGGCACCGGGGTTGCGGTGCCACCGGCTTGGGCCCGCAATCGCTGCTCGCAGCTATATTTTTTTTTTTTTTTTTTTTTTTTTTTTTTTTTTTTTCTAACGACTATCCGGGCACTTTCGGGGCCCTTAACATGCTCAAAAACTCTTGAAACTTTGCACACGGGTCAGAACCCGCGGCCATCAGAGCCGGGCTGAAGCTGGTACACGGGCGCGGCAGGGCGGCTCGTCAGCGCCCCCTGGAACGGGGTCTGAACACTTTGTCCATAAATCAAACACGCTTGCATGTAATAATATGAAACTCGGTACACATGTCGATCTCATCGTTTCATATATACATCGCGCTTTTACTTTTTACCCCAGCCCAACAGGAAGTCAGATATTTACGGTTGTTTTTAAAACGCGTGCAATGGAATTTAATGTACTCGTCCTAGAGCATTCATCCGCATGGAACGAAACTCGGTCAGCCTGAAGTCAAGACATAGACGATCAAAAATTGCGAGGGGATTTTTGATATCTCGAACGGTTTGGCTGTGGCGAGGAAACAAAATTATGGTGAGAAACGTGAAACAGGAAGTGTGTCCTAACTTCAGCATACATCAACCGATCTTGATGAAACTTCAGGAGTGTGTTCGCTGTAAGAGGACGATCACTAGGATGTGACTATTGTGTGTCAAAGTTATAGCGCCACCAACTGGCAGCAGGAAGTGTGTCACTTTCAAAATGCTTTGAAATCACCCTCTTATTTTAACCCGATTTGCTTCAAACTTCATCTGTATAATGTAAACATACGGCAGATGTAGACCTGTGAATGGATTATTGATGTCTTTGAAACTGTTGCCGTGGCGACGCATCAAACTTTACCATTCTTTTAGGATGCTTTTGAGACCCTTAGCATGCTTCAAATTGCATGAAACTCCTCAGACACATCACATTTATTAGCCAGTAGACATGTGCAAAGTTTCAGAAACGGGCGTGGTGAGGGCTCAGTAGCGCCACCTTTTGACAAAAGTTGGGTTGTTAGTTTTATCTACAGTTACAAAAATCGGTATGTATATTGTACTCCTCGAGCCGGACAACTTTCTAATTGACACTCATTACCTAGGACCCACAGAAAGTAAGATATGTTTGTTTGAATCTGGTCATGCTCCCTTTGAACCTACATCTCTGTCTCTGTCTGTGTGTGTGTTAGTAGGGGAGGGGCTTAACCATTTCACTGCTGTGTGTTTTTTCTGCTGTGTAATTTCTTAATACATTTCTTAAGCCTGGTATGTTTTAAATAAGTTTTTATTTTAATTTTTATAAGTGAAGGCATAATATAACCCGTTAAATTGTAGTGCATTGACAATAGTTTTATATAATTAGTTTATTAATTAAATTAACTTGGTCCATAAACTTGATCTGAAAATTGGGTCCATAAATCAAACACACTTGCATATAATAATATTAAACTCGGTACACTTATAGATCTCATTAGCCCAAACAACTTTAAGCCAGCCCAACAGGACGGTTGTTTCGGTCTGTACTGTATGTGAATGTTTTGCAAAACCAGCCTTTACATTTTTATTTCCCCCCTCTTAAGTAATTTTTAATTATTCCCACACCAAACTTCTTTAAAATTATGAAAATATATTAAAGATACTAAATCAGGCGTACTGGCCATCGGGACTACCGGGAGATTCCCGGTGGGCCGCGGTCTGGTTTGGCCGGCGGCCCGGCGCGTTATGTATTTTGTTTTTAAATCATTATTAATTGTAAATATATTCTATCGTAAGTATTTGTTAAATCATCCAATTCCGGACTTATGCGTCTCTCTCATGAAGCCGCATGAAGCGGACGCGAGCTGAGAGACTGACAGGTCTGACTGTCTGACACTGGCCAATCGGAATCAAGAGCGGAGAAGCGGCCGCTCCCATAGGCAGTATAGTATCTCCCCGCCCTGTGGAGGCTTTCCGCCGTTCTCGTGAAGTTTCTCGCCGGTCTAGTCTCTGAGACCCCTACACCTGGTATTAAAATACGATCTGTATCCAGATAAGTTATCCGGATAATAAAAAAAGAAATGTTAATGCAAGGTATTACGTTGTGATCGGATTGTGATCGATATGCCTGACCATCTGGAGGTAGGCTAGTCTGGCTCGCATTGTGTTCGGATCTTTACGTGTAAACGCAATCTGGTTGTTGATATCACACATGTATATTTTACTCCTCCCAAAAATGCTAAAACATAAACGAGTGAGAGCGTTTACAGGCTGTTATAGTCAGAAATGACGGCGCTGCGAAACGTATCACCGCCGCAGATGAGCAGCAGCTGAGCGTCAAACCAACGTGCAAACATCGCAAATAAAAGTGAAAGTAAGTCATAGACGCTTAATCATCTACACATTCATCTTCAAGTAAAGAAAGAAATGATCTCTTGACTCTTACCAGGGCTGTTGCCACTCTCTCTTATTGATATCTATTGATGAAATTAGCTGATGATCAATAAAATGCATGCTAATATCTGTAATAAACAACCGACAAAATTACTGTATGATGGTGTAAATAAAGAATCAGTCCAGCATCGCCATGTCAGTGTGTATTGATTCATCATTCCCAGCAAGCAATTTTACGTCCAAAAGACGTCTAATAGCCGTCAAAACATAGCCCAGACGTCTAGGCTAAATCAAGGCTAAATTTGGGCTGTCAGTGAAAATCTAATAGACGTCTAACCATAGCCCAAGAATAGACATCTAACCATAGCCCAAGAATAGACTATAGTCAACAATTAGACGGCTATTGAACGACTACATTTATACGTCTAATAGGCAGTGCATATGGGTCTAGGCTAAAACAAGGCTAAATTTGGGCTGTCAGTGAAAATCTAATAGACGTCTAAATGTAGCCCAAGAATAGACTAGTCATCAATTAGACAACTATTAAACGACTACATATACATGCAATAGACAACAAAATGGTTAAAAGATTCTTTTCACTCAAATATAACAGGTTCACATAAATAACAAGCCATTCCAAAAAAATATATATATATAAAAGGCTTTATTTAGCAAAAGAACAACATTACGTAACTTCAAAACATAAAAATTACCACACCAATATTAAAATTAAAAATATAAAATTATTTTAACATGAACAACTTAAGATAATAAAATAGAAAACTCTGTTGCTGCTGGGAAGTTGGTCATCACAGCATCTGCCAAATAAGAATAAAATAATTAGCACAAGAAAAGCATTGTTGAAAGTACATGTACGTTTTGTGTGTGTGTGTGTGTGTGTGTGTGTGTGTGTGTGTTCTTGTGTTCTGTTTAGGTTTTAATGCACATCGGAGCTATTTGCATTATACTGGCGGATACTTTTTAGATTTGCTTATTTTATATAGCCAATCATTTGTATTTTTATGCTGTATTATAAAATTAATTTGAAAGTTTCAAACTTGAATTAATGAAGGCATTTTGAATGAAACTTCATCTTACTTTGCTTGTACAATAACAAACATTATTAGCTTACGCTCGCCAACAAGCCAATGTTCAGACAAATTCAATTTTATAATTTATATCAATGATGGACTTTGTCAAAGACAAGAGATTTAGTGAGGAAATGCTATTTTTATATCACAATGATCTAAAGAAAAGAGCCAAATATAATTGTGGCTTTCATAACACTTTATAATAGATTGCATGTGTTTCATGTTTACAGCTTTGGATTCAGTAACGTTAGGCCTACACGTGCATGTACCATGACACACCCGCTAAAATGTCACGATTACAACAACACATGATAACAAATAATTTATCTAAAAAATTAACACGTCAAAATGAAAACACAGATGCTTAAAAGACAAAAGTGGGAATGTATTTTACCTGTTGTCGTCGACCGTCAGCTGAATGCAATGCTCTGCCTCGTTTAAAATATTTGAGAATGGTCGATCGCGTGACCGGTGATCTGTGCTATCAAGACTCGCGTTGTCAGCAGTCATGTCTCAGAAGGGCTGTTGCCATCTAGCGGTTGAGAAATATAATTGCATTTTTATTTAATTTAAAATGAAAAACAGTCAAATAAAACCGTAGATTTTTAATTAATGTGTGACTGTGACAGCAAACATGAAGCTGCGTGGGTGAAAAACAAGAAAACAATTTTAAGATTTATTTTGGCAATAGCCTACTAATCGCTGGTCTAAATCAGGGCTATAGCCAAGCCGTTAAACGTAGACCACTGATTGCCTCGATTTCGCCAGTGGGCTAAAAGCAGACTGCACATAGCCCATCCAATTCAGAGGATCGTGACTACAAATCGACCATGTCATGATATGACACTGGCACCTTGTAGATATGTTTACCAATGCGAACATGATGGGATATCAACTATCTCATGCGTTGCCTGCCCAACAATTCATTAAAACGACAATTAATCAGTTTCGACTAGAAGTGGGCTATAAATAGCCGGACAGACTATACGAGCTAGATCGCGTCTTCACACAGCCTACACATAGAAAATGTCAAAGAAATCAAACCAAACACCTTGTAATCACAGTTGACTTTGCTTACATGATGGAATATAATACATTTTGCAAGTTATTTTGGAAAAAATACATTTAGCCATGATTCAATGTTATTTTGGCTAGAAGTGGGTTACACATAGCCGGACTATATCGGGTCTCTATTTAACCTAGACGGTGAAATGAGGGCTATTGCTTGCTGGGTTGTCTCTTCATAGTTTGCAAGAGACATTTAATAAACTGAGCGTATTTGATAAACTGAGCGTAGCCTATTCATCTATCAATATATATAGGCTAACCTCATTCTTTTTAATGATCGGAAGAACGCGTATCGACCACCGTTACAGTACAATATGCATGTATACATACATGCATATTGTACTGTAACGGTGGTCGATACGCGTTCTTCCGATCATTAAAAAGAATGAGGTTAGCCTATATATATTGATAGATGAATATGTCCATTTAAACTCGATTTTGGGTCAAATATGGATTATATCATGACACTGGCAAGAATATGGTTACATTTAAAGATGTTGTGCCAAGCATGAGAATGCTACGTTCAGCTGCTTTTGAAATAACATGTTTTTTTCCACTTCCTGAAAAGTAACCGTTTTGGACATACGTGAGTTTCATCGGGCAGCGACGATATGTTAAAGATACTAAATCAGGCATGTACTGGCCATCGGGACTACCGGGAGATTCCCGGTGGGCCGCGGTCTGGTTGGGCCGGCGGCCCGGCGCGTTATGTATTTTGTTTTTAAATCATTATTAATTGTAAATATATTCTATCTTAAGTATATTGATAAATTGTCCAATTCCGGACTTATGCGTCTCTCTCATGAAGCCGCATGAAGCTGACGCGAGCTAAGAGACTGACAGGTCTGACTGTCTGACACTGGCCAATCGGAATCAAGTTCAGATTCTAGACCTGAGAAGCGGCCGCTTACACCGTGTCCTAACTACACACGACGCCGCGACACGCGATAAAAGGTATCTTTTCCATGTAAATCAGAGTTTTTGTCCTAACCAGACGCGACGGCGACATGCGAAGTTTCTAATTTAGAAACGTTCCTATTTCTGCGACGTCGCGGCTGACAGAATGAAGAAATTACACTGGTTATGAGTACACATTATTTATTTTTAGTTAAAAATAGGTCACTGTGCCACAAGCCATAACGGATAATTTACCTCAGATTTTGAAAGCATGTAATATTATAGTGTTCAAAATGAATTCTATGCAAACATACGACTGTATTTCATAACAACGATAACTTGAGGCAGATGCCACCAAATGTGTTAAAATAAATGTATTATTTGCTGGACTTAACCCTTGTGCATCCTTGTGGACATTTTTGTCCTTTTCAGTTTTGTTTTCTTGATCACTTTGCTTGTGTTAAAGCTAACTGCAAAAAACTTGGCTCAGGTGTGTATTTTTATTGGAATTTTACTATTTCAGTGTCATTTTCTTAAAAAAATATTTTTTGCATTAGGTACAAAAATACTCCCTCTCAGCACCTTTTGGACAAAAATGTCCCCATTGAAACCCATTAAAACTGCCATTTTTAATCCCCGGTTCAGTTAACTATAAAATTATGCAATCTTTGTTAAGAGGCTTTCATTCTGATGGCAAGGCTTCAAAATTTTATTTTTTACTATTTTTTATCAGATGGTGTCATTTTTTTAAGTTTGGCCTGTAAAACAAATATCGCTTTATTCCTGTTTTCTGGTTCAGGCATACTACAGAGCCAACTGGATAAATTATGCAACAATATTTGTGTGGGTGTGTTGGTATGGATGTCAGAGTGTGGTTAGTATGTGTGTTATAAAAAAATATGTGTGTGTGTGCGCATGTGTGTGTTTGTAATACTAAGAGAGAAAAACTGCAAAAAATAATCCAGTCAGTCTAAGCTCCAGTGGGGTTTTGCTGGGACCCAATGGGGAAAATATGTTACTACGCCCAAATAAACTGTTACAGAAAGCTCATTTTTTGAGATATCATCCTCAAATTTGGAACACAACCTATTTAGATTTATGGCTTTGATTTTATTGCAGTTTTGAGTTCAAACTTATTTATAAAATATATATTTTATAAAAAAATATTTTTTATAAATAATTTTCATAAACTTATACCTATATAACTTTTTTTGGATTTACTTATTATTATTTTTTTCACTTCAGCAATAATCTGCAAAGGGTCTTCTTTAAAACGATACCAAACTTAAGTCTGTGCTCCAAAGCGTCACATTTTTATGACAGTTTTTTCACATGGACATTTTTGTCCTCTTTTTACCTAAGTGTAACTTTTTAAAATTGATGCACAAGGGTTAAGTGAAAAGGATAGCCATTTAATGACCATAGCATATAGTTGATGTGAAAAAATGAGTATTTTGCATATAAATATGCACATAAATACATATTTTTAGGGCCCAAGCCCTGAAAGGGCGAAGGCCCTATTGTTTTCCTTAGGATTATTATTATTATTATTTTTTTTTTTTTTTTTTTTTTTTTTTTTTTTCTAACGACTATCCGGGCACTTTTGGGGTCCTTAACATGCTCAAAAACTCTTGAAACTTTGCACACGGGTCAGAACCCGCGGCCATCAGAGCCGGGCTGAAGCTGGTACACGGGCGCGGCAGGGCGGCTCGTCAGCGCCCCCTGGAACAGGGTCTGAACACTTTGTCCATAAATCAAACACGCTTGCATGTAATAATATGAAACTCGGTACACATGTCGATCTCATCGTTTCATATATACATCGCGCTTTTACTTTTTACCCCAGCCCAACAGGAAGTCAGATATTTACGGTTGTTTTTAAAATGCTTGCAATGGAATTTAATGTACTCCTCCTAGAGCATTCATCCGCATGGAACGAAACTCGGTCAGCCTGAAGTCAAGACATAGAGGATCAAAAATTGCGAGGGGATTTTTGATATCTCGAACGGTTTGGCTGTGGCGAGGAAACAAAATTATGGTGAGAAACGTGAAACAGGAAGTGTGTCATAACTTCAGCATACATCAACCGATCTTGATGAAACTTCAGGAGTGTGTTCGCTGTAAGAGGACGATCACATGGATGTGACTATTGTGTGTCAAAGTTATAGCGCCACCAACTGGCAGCAGGAAGTGTGTCACTTTCAAAATGCTTTGAAATCACCCTCTTATTTTAACCCGATTTGCTTCAAACTTCATCTGTATAATGTAAACATACGGCAGATGTAGACCTGTGAATGGATTATTGATGTCTTTGAAACTGTTGCCGTGGCGACGCATCAAACTTTACCATTCTTTTAGGATGCTTTTGAGACCCTTAGCATGCTTCAAATTGCATGAAACTCCTCAGACACATTACATTTATTAGCCAGTAGACATGTGCAAAGTTTCAGAAACGGGCGTGGTGAGGGCTCAGTAGCGCCACCTTTTGACAAAAGTTGGGTTGTTAGTTTTATCTACAGTTACAAAAATCGGTATGTATATTGTACTCCTCGAGCCGGACAACTTTCTAATTGACACTCATTACCTAGGACCCACAGAAAGTAAGATATGTTTGTTTGAATCTGGTCATGCTCCCTTTGAACCTACATCTCTGTCTCTGTCTGTGTGTGTGTTAGTAGGGGAGGGGCTTAACCATTTCACTGCTGTGTGTTTTTTCTGCTGTGTAATTTCTTAATACATTTCTTAAGCCTGGTATGTTTTAAATAAGTTTTTATTTTAATTTTTATAAGTGAAGGCATAATATAACCCGTTAAATTGTAGTGCATTGACAATAGTTTTATATAATTAGTTTATTAATTAAATTAACTTGGTCCATAAACTTGATCTGAAAATTGGGTCCATAAATCAAACACACTTGCATATAATAATATTAAACTCGGTACACTTATAGATCTCATTAGCCCAAACAACTTTAAGCCAGCCCAACAGGATGTTGGTTGTTTCGGTCTGTACTGTATGTGAATGTTTTGCAAAACCAGCCTTTACATTTTTATTTCCCCCCTCTTAAGTAATTTTTAATTATTCCCACACCAAACTTCTTCAAAATTATGAAAATATATTAAAGATACTAAATCAGGCATATGTACTGGCCATCGGGACTACCGGGAGATTCCCGGTGGGCCGCGGTCTGGTTTGGCCGGCGGCCCGGCGCGTTATGTATTTTGTTTTTAAATCATTATTAATTGTAAATATATTCTATCGTAAGTATTTGTTAAATCATCCAATTCCGGACTTCTGCGTCTCTCTCATGAAGCCGCATGAAGCTGACGCGAGCTGAGAGACTGACAGGTCTGACTGTCTGACACTGGCCAATCGGAATCAAGAGCGGAGAAGCGGCCGCTCCCATAGGCAGTATAGTATCTCCCCGCCCTGTGGAGGCTTTCCGCTGGTCTCGTGAAGTTTCTCGCCGGTCTCGTCTCTGAGACCCCTACACCTGGTATTAAAATGCGATCTGTATCCAGACAAGTTATCCGGATAATAAAAAAGAAATGTTAATGCAAGGTATTACGTTGTGATCGGATTGTGATCGATATGCCTGACCATCTGGAGGTAGTCTGGCTCGCATTGTGTTCGGATCTTTACGTGTAAACGCAATCTGGTTGTTGATATCACACATGTATATTTTACTCCTCCCAAAAATGCTAAAACATAAACGAGTGAGAGCGTTTACAGGCTGTTATAGTCAGAAATGACGGCGCTGCGACACGCATCACCGCCGCAGATGAGCAGCAGCTGAGCGACAAACCAACGTGCAAACATCGCAAATAAAAGTGAAAGTAAGTCAGAGACGCTTAATCATCTACACATTCATCTTCAAGTAAAGAAAGAAATGATCTCTTGACTCTTACCAGGGCTGTTGCCACTCTCTCTTATTGATATCTATTGATGAAATTAGCTGATGATCAATAAAATGCATGCTAATATCTGTAATAAACAACCGACAAAATTACTGTATGATGGTGTAAATAAAGAATCAGTCCAGCATCGCCATGTCAGTGTGTATTGATTCATCATTCCCAGCAAGCAATTTTACGTCCAAAAGACGTCTAATAGCCGTCAAAATTTGGGCTGTCAGTGAAAATCTAATAGACGTCTAACCATAGCCCAAGAATAGACATCTAACCATAGCCCAAGAATAGACTATAGTCAACAATTAGACGGCTATTGAACGACTACATTTATACGTCTAATAGGCAGTGCATATGGGTCTAGGCTAAAACAAGGCTAAATTTGGGCTGTCAGTGAAAATCTAATAGACGTCTAAATGTAGCCCAAGAATAGACTAGTCATCAATTAGACAACTATTAAACGACTACATATACATGCAATAGACAACAAAATGGTTAAAAGATTCTTTTCACTCAAATATAACAGGTTCACATAAATAACAAGCCATTCCAAAAAAAAAAAAAAAAACATATATAAAAGGCTTTATTTAGCAAAAGAACAACATTACGTAACTTCAAAACATAAAAATTACCACACCAATATTAAAATTAAAAATATAAAATTATTTTAACATGAACAACTTAAGATAATAAAATAGAAAACTCTGTTGCTGCTGGGAAGTTGGTCATCACAGCATCTGCCAAATAAGAATAAAATAATTAGCACAAGAAAAGCATTGTTGAAAGTACATGTACGTTTTGTGTGTGTGTGTGTGTGTGTTCTTGTGTTCTGTTTAGGTTTTAATGCACATCGGAGCTATTTGCATTATTGATATACTGGCGGATACTTTTTAGATTTGCTTATTTTATATAGCCAATCATTTGTATTTTTATGCTGTATTATAAAATTAATTTGAAAGTTTAAACTTGAATTAATGAAGGCATTTTGAATGAAACTTCATCTTACTTTGCTTGTACAATAACAAACATTATTCTACTCTATTAGCTTATGCTCTCCAACAAGCCAATGTTCAGACAAATTTAATTTTATAATTTATATCAATGATGGACTTTGTCAAAGACAAGAGATTTAGTGAGGAAATGCTATTTTTATATCACAATGATCTAAAGAAAAGAGCCAAATATAATTGTGGATTTCATAACACTTTATAATAGATTGCATGTGTTTCATGTTTACAGCTTTGGATTCAGTAACGTTAGGCCTACACGTACATGTACCATGACACACCCGCTAAAATGTCACGATTCCAACAACACATGATAACAAATAATTTATCTAAAAAATTAACACGTCAAAATGAAAACACAGATGCTTAAAAGACAAAAGTGGGAATGTATTTTACCTGTTGTCGTCGACCGTCAGCTGAATGCAATGCTCTGCCTCGTTTAAAATATTTGAGAATGGTCGATCGCGTGACCGGTGATCTGTGCTATCAAGACTCGCGTTGTCAGCAGTCATGTCTCAGTAGGGCTGTTGCCATCTAGCGGTTGAGAAATGTAATTGCATTTTTATTTAATTTAAAATAATAAAACAGTCAAATAAAACCGTAGATTTTTAATTAATGTGTGACTGTGACAGCAAACATGAAGCTGCGTGGGTGAAAAACAAGAAAACAATTTTAAGATTTATTTTGGCAATAGCCTACTAATCGCTGGTCTAAATCAGGGCTATAGCCAAGCCGTTAAACGTAGACCACTGATTGCCTCGATTTCGCCAGTGGGCTAAAAGCAGACTGCACATAGCCCATCCAATTCAGAGGATCGTGACTACAAATCGACCATGTCATGATATGACACTGGCACCTTGTAGATATGTTTACCAATGCGAACATGATGGGATATCAACTATCTCATGCGTTGCCTGCCCAACAATTCATTAAAACGACAATTAATCAGTTTCGACTAGAAGTGGGCTATAAATAGCCGGACAGACTATACGAGCTAGATCGCGTCTTCACACAGCCTACACATAGAAAATGTCAAAGAAATCAAACCAAACACCTTGTAATCACAGTTGACTTTGCTTACATGATGGAATATAATACATTTTGCAAGTTATTTTGGAAAAAATACATTTAGCCATGATTCAATGTTATTTTGGCTAGAAGTGGGTTACACATAGCCGGACTATATCGGGTCTCTATTTAACCTAGACGGTGAAATGAGGGCTATTGCTTGCTGGGTTGTCTCTTCATAGTTTGCAAGAGACATTTAATAAACTGAGCGTATTTGATAAACTGAGCGTAGCCTATTCATCTATCAATATATATAGGCTAACCTCATTCTTTTTAATGATCGGAAGAACGCGTATCGACCACCGTTACAGTACAATATGCATGTATGTCCATTTAAACTCGATTTTGGGTCAAATATGGATTATATCATGACACTGGCAAGAATATGGTTACATTTAAAGATGTTGTGCCAAGCATGAGAATGCTACGTTCAGCTGCTTTTGAAATAACATGTTTTTTTCCACTTCCTGAAAAGTAACCGTTTTGGACATACGTGAGTTTCATCGGGCAGCGACTATATATTAAAGATACTAAATCAGGCATGTACTGGCCATCGGGACTACCGGGAGATTCCCGGTGGGCCGCGGTCTGGTTGGGCCGGCGGCCCGGCGCGTTATGTATTTTGTTTTTAAATCATTATTAATTGTAAATATATTCTATCGTAAGTATATTGTTAAATTGTCCAATTCCGGACTTATGCGTCTCTCTCATGAAGCCGCATGAAGCTGACGCGAGCTAAGAGACTGACAGGTCTGACTGTCTGACACTGGCCAATCGGAATCAAGTTCAGATTCTAGACCTGAGAAGCGGCCGCTTACACCGTGTCCTAACCACACACGACGCCGCGACACGCGATAAAAGGTATCTTTTCCATGTAAATCAGAGTTTTTGTCCTAACCAGACGCGACGGCGACATGCGAAGTTTCTAATTTAGAAACGTTCCTATTTCTGCGACGTCGCGGCTGACAGAATGAAGAAATTACACTGGTTATGAGTACACATTATTTATTTTTAGTTAAAAATAGGTCACTGTGCCACAAGCCATAACGGATAATTTACCTCAGATTTTGAAAGCATGTAATATTATAGTGTTCAAAATGAATTCTATGCAAACATACGACTGTATTTCATAACAACGATAACTTGAGGCAGATGCCACCAAATGTGTTAAAATAAATGAATTAATTGCTGGACTTAAGTGAAAAGGAAAGCCATTTAATGACCATAGCACATAGTTGATGTGAAAAAATGAGTATTTTGCATATAAATATGCACATAAATACATATTTTTTCAATTTGTATCCCTGAAAGTGCCTGGCAGAAGCCTATACTGTCTGTGTCATAAATGTGAACATAATATTATCTACTGTCTGTGTAATAAATGTGAACATAATATTGTAACAGAATATTCTTATGCTATATTATATAAACTATATTTCATGAGGTGAAACATCACTGCCAGGAGCTACAGAATATATATTTCTGTAGGTCCTCACCGTGATGTTGCACTTCATGAAATATATGTAGTATAGCCTAAGAATATTCTATTAGAATATTAAGTGACACATAAACAAGCTCTTCAGCACACTTCTTTTTGACAGTCAAAGCGGGGGTTATGTTTTTGCACGTCATGTAGAATAACCCTAAAAGCACCAAGGTGGCGGTGCCACCGGCTTTATATATATATATATATATATATATATATATATATATATATATATAAATATAGCTGCGAGCAGCGATTGCGGGCCAAAGCCGGCGGTACCGCCATCCCGGTGCCTTTAGGTAACTAAAGGCACCGGGGTTGCGGTGCCACCGGCTTGGGCCCGCAATCGCTGCTCGCAGCTATATTTTTTTTTTTTTTTTTTTTTTCTAACGACTATCCGGGCACTTTTGGGGCCCTTAACATGCTCAAAAACTCTTGAAACTTTGCACACAGGTCAGAACCCGCGGCCATCAGAGCCGGGCTGAAGCTGGTACCCGGGCGTGGCAGGGCGGCTCGTCAGCGCCCCCTGGAACAGGGTCTGAACACTTTGTCCATAAATCAAACACGCTTGCATGTAATAATATGAAACTCGGTACACATGTCAATCTCATCGTTTCATATATTCATCGCACTTTTACTTTTTACCCCAGCCCAACAGGAAGTCAGATATTTACGGTTGTTTTTAAAATGCTTGCAATGGAATTTAATGTACTCCTCCTAGAGCATTCATCCGCATGGAACGAAACTCGGTCAGCCTGAAGTCAAGACATAGACGATCAAAAATTGCGAGGGGATTTTTGATATCTCGAACGGTTTGGCTGTGGCGAGGAAACAAAATTATGGTGAGAAACGTGAAACAGGAAGTGTGTCCTAACTTCAGCATACATTAACTGATCTTGATGAAACTTCAGGAGTGTGTTCGCCGTAAGAGGACGATCACATGGATGTGACTATTGTGTGTCAAAGTTATAGCGCCACCAACTGGCAGCAGGAAGTGTGTCACTTTCAAAATGCTTTGAAATCACCCTCTTATTTTAACCCGATTTGCTTCAAACTTCATATGTATAATGTAAACATACGGCAGATGTAGACCTGTGAATGGATTCTTAATATCTTTGAAACTGTTGCCGTGGTGACGCATCAAACTTTACCATTCTTTTAGGATGCTTTTGAGACCCTTAGCATGCTTCAAATTGCATGAAACTCCTCAGACACATCACATTTATTAGCCAGTAGACATGTGCAAAGTTTCAGAAACGGGCGTGGTGAGGGCTCAGTAGCGCCACCTTTTGACAAAAGTTGGGTTGTTAGTTTTATCTACAGTTACAAAAATCAGTATGTATATTGTACTCCTCGAGCCGGACAACTTTCTAATTGACACTCTTTAACTAGGACCCACAGAAAGTAAGATATGTTTGTTTGAATCTGGTCATGCTCCCTTTGAGCCTACATCTCTGTCTCTCTCTGTGTGTGTGTTAGTAGGGGGAGGGGCTTAACTTAACCATTTCAGTGCTGTGTGTTTTTTTCTGCTGTGTAATTTCTTAATACATTTCTTAAGCCTGGTATGTTTTAAATAAGTTTTTATTTTAATTTTTATAAGTGAAGGCATAATATAACCAGTTAAATTGTAGTGCATTGACAATAGTTTTATATAATTAGTTTATTAATTAAATTAACTTGGTCCATAAACTTGGTCCAGCTGCGAGACTGACAGGTCTGACTGTCTGACACTGGCCAATCGGAATCAAGAGCGGAGAAGCGGCCGCTCCCATAGGCAGTATAGTATCTCCCCGCTCTGTGGAGGCATTCCGCCGGTCTCGTGAAGTTTCTCGCCGGTCTCGTCTCTGAGACCCCTACACCTGGTATTAAAATGCGATCTGTATCCAGATAAGTTATCCGGATAATAAAAAAGAAATATCAATGCAAGGTATTACGTTGTGATCGGATTGTGATCGATTTGCCTGACCATCTGGAGGTAGTCTGGCTCGCATTGTGTTCGGATCTTTACGTGTAAACGCAATCTGGTTGTTGATATCACACATGTATATTTTACTCCTCCCAAAAATGCTAAAAAATAAACGAGTGAGAGCGTTTACAGGCTGTATAGTCAGACATGTCGGCGCTACTGCGACACGCATCACCACCGCAGATAAGCAGCAGCTGAGCGTCAAACCAACGTGCAAACATCGCAAATAAAAGTGAAAGTAAGTCAGAGACGCTTAATCATCTACACAATCATCTTCAAGTAAAGAAAGAAATGATCTCTTGACTCTTACAAGGGCTGTTGCCACTCTCTCTTATTGATGTCTATTGATGAAATTAGCTGATGATCAATAAAATGCATGCTAATATCTGTAATAAACAACCGACAAAATTACTGTATGATGGTGTAAATAAAGAATCAGTCCAGCATCGCCATGTCAGTGTGTATTGATTCATCATTGTCTCTTCATAGTTTGCAAGAGACATTTAATAAACTGAGCGTATTTGATAAACTGAGCGTAGCCTATTCATCTGTCAGTATAACCTCATTCTTTTTAATGATCAGAAGAACGCGTATCGACTACCGTTACAGTACAATATGTCCTAACTACACACGACGCCGCGACACGCGATAAAAGGTATCTTTTCCATGTAAATCAGAGTTTTTGTCCTAACCAGACGCGACGGCGACATGCGAAGTTTTTTCTAATTTAGAAACGGTTCCTATTTCTGCGATGTCGCGGCTGACAGAATGAAGAAATTACACTGGTTATGAGTACACATTATTTATTTTTAGTTAAAAATAGGTCACTGTGCCACAAGCCATAACGGGTAATTTACCTCAGATTTTGAAAGCATGTAATATTATAGTGTTCAAAATGAATTCTATGCAAACATACGACTGTAGGCCTATTTCATAACAACGACAATAACTTGAGGCAGATGCCACCAAATGTGTTAAAATAAATGAATTATTTGCTGGACTTAAGTGAAAAGGATAGCCATTTAACACTAGAACTCCCAAGGCGGTCATTTTGACCGTTTTTAAAATTTACAGTGTAATAACTTTGTTAAAATAAAATCAATGTGGCTGTAGGACTCTGACTTTTCCTAAATATGTTTATATTTTATTCTGGCACTGTTATTTTATTACAATCACAAAACACAAAACAGTTGCGTCCTATTTCTAGAATGGCCATGGCGGTCATTTTGACCGCACGCATTATAAATATCATAAGTCTGCTATATTTCCCGCGATCAACACGCACATATTGTAGAAGTGCACAAATGAGCAAGTTTCGCGTCCATCACGCAACTGGCAAGCGAATTTCGCTCCGACAACATGAAATCAAAAGCCACTCAATTGGTGCGAGAGTCGGGTAGGCGGTCCGGGACGAAGATGATGAAGGCAGTGCCAAGTAAGGAGAAACTGCAAAAATTAAATCAAGGAGTCATGTGCCAAATGTCACAAAGTAGTGTGAGGGACTGAAGCTGCACGCGAAGCGGTGTTTTCCTATGTGTGTGTGCGTAACGTCAGTGAATGAAGCGGGGGGTTTCCACCGTTCAAATGAGCCCACTTTATTATCATCTATCGTAACATTGTAGATCTATTTATTTTTAGATTTCACATTGATTGTATTTGTATAACAGGGCTGTAGGCTACTGTATGAAGCTTTGACGTTTCCTAGATTTTTTGCATGTCTATTCACGTGGAGAGTGCGGTGAAAAAATATTTTTGACGCAAAACTTTCCTCGGCAGCACCTGTCGGGGAAATATTTTTGTATTGGCTTTATAATATGATATAATATTTTTGCTTGTTTTAAGGGCGATGGCATTATAACATGACAACAGGAATTATAAGTGTCACTGGAAAACTTAAAGAGAAAGGTTCAAATGCAGATATGACATGACGAAAATGACGTTCAGTACAGCCAAATGAACGTTAAAGTTTGAACGGTCAGAATGACCGCTATGGTCGTTGTAGTAGTTATGGAATTCCGGTAGTTCTTGTGTTAATGACCATAGCACATAGTTGATGTGAAAAAAGGAGTATTTTGCATATAAATATGCACATAAATACATATTTTTTCAATTTGTCTCCCTGAAAGTGCCTGGCAGAAGCCTATACTGTCTGTGTCATAAATGTGAACATAATATTATCTACTGTCTGTGTCATAAATGTGAACATAATATTGTAACAGAATATTCTTATGCTATATTATATAAACTATATTTCATGAGGTGAAACATCACTGCCAGGAGCTACAGAATATATATTTCTGTAGGTCCTCACCGTGATGTTGCACTTCATGAAATATATGTAGTATAGCCTAAGAATATTCTATTAAAATATTAAGTGGCACATAAATTCAGACCAGTTATTTACAATAAAGCCTTATAAAATCATTTCCATTCCCTTTGTTTATTATTTTAATAGTTTTTTCTTGGTTTTGATAGTAAATAAAATCTAATCAGTAATTTTACATGCAGATTAATGCACGTATAGATTAATGCACGTGTGTGTGTGTTTGCATAGTGGGCCGGTCTGGATGAAGTGTCCAGGGCTGATTTTTTGTCCCAGTCCAGCCCTGAATGGCAATATTCACATTACTTTCAGTTTATTGCTCGAAAGTACAAAAATATTTGAGTGAAATGTAGGCTATAGTAAACCCTAAGATTATTATTTGTGACATTAGAACAAAATATGTGGATATAAAAACATGTATATAGGCTAAAGAACTAAATGAACGATCTCTATTTTCTAATTTCACGACGTCCACACAAGACCAGGCTTGGGAGGGTTACTTTAAAAAATGTATTCCGATACAGTTACAAATTATTTCATAAAAAAGGGTCCCACTTTATATTAAATGCCTTTAAGTACTTTATACTTTTTCAAAAAGTAACTACAATCTGATTACTTTTTTTGATGTAACTCACTGTAATAATATACAGTTACTGGATTTTTGTTTCCTGATTACATAATGCTGTTACATGTATTCTGTTGCTCCCACAAGACATTAGTCTGAATATTTTCCTGTATGAACAAAATGGAGTTTCCATTGTTCACACACAAACACACACAGAGTTCGATCGCGCCTCTCTCGTGACTGTGTGTGCGTGTCATGTGTTCTAGGCTGTGTGCATGCACTTCTGAAGCTGCTCAGAAAATAATAAAATGCCATGCAGAGGACTAATGCAAAATGTGTGGGAAAATCCATTTGATTGTAGTTTAAGTGAGAAATAATTTCAGTGCTCTGGTCAATAGCTGTAGAGTGAAAACTGGTGAATGCAGTATACAGCTTTCACAGAAAGAGAATGATGTGAGCACGTACGATTGGCAGTGAATCTTTTATGCGGACAAAATAGCTCAATAAGAGTAACAATATACATGTGGAAAAAATCACATCGTAATGTTTTAAAGAAGAGTGGTTTGATTAAAGTGGTGTAAATATACCCGATCCGGCAAAGATGGCAGTATCGGAGCTGATAACTAGGGATGTCCCGATCCGATCAAGTGATCGGAAATCGGGCCCGATCACGTGGTTTCAGACTCGATCGGAATCGGATGTTACCTCCCGATCAGGACTCGGATACATGTATAAATATATTCTCAGTATTTTTAACACATCTATTTATGCGGTGGCACAGAGTGCCCCGGGTACACACTGACTGCGTGGCGTGTCCGTTTTTATTTCGGCTCCCATGTAAACAGGTAAGAGCTTGCAGGCTGCCTGAATGACGCGCGTCTCAGGCGCGCTCGAGCAGTGAGGAAAACGCGCGCATGCTATAAATAGAACCGACGCCTATTTTTCACGCGACACGCAAGTTCAGTTAACTTGTTAGCCAGGCACAACGTGCAAGCATTCAGAAACATAGCTTCAGAACAGCGCAACCAAAATAACAGACGAACTTCCTCAACCCGCCCCCCTCTCCCCAGGCCAACCAGCAGCGTGCCCGGGGTTCCACATTGCTGATTGACAGCCACTGACAGTCGCTACAGTTTGTTATTTTGTACACGAATACATGATATTAATAAATTCAGTTTTGACGGTTGAATGTCTAGGTTTTGACATAGTTTCAGATAGAAATATAATTTGAAAATAAATAAATAAATAATTATCAATTTTCAAATATTGCACCTGTCATACAGAACAAAATATTCTGTGGTCTATTTTGCTGTCAATACTGCTGACAGTGTCTTTATCAGTATATTTATGCTTAACATTATAAAGTTAATGACAACAACATTGCCATAGCAAACTAGCCGCAGGACATCACAGCCAAGATAGCACAAATGATCGCAATGAGTGCTAGGCCTATTTGTTTTTATATTAGACTTTTTTTTAGGGCCCAAGCCCTGAAAGGGCGAAGGCCCTATTGTTTTCCTTAGGATTATTTTTTTTTTTTTTTTTTTTTTTTTTTTTTTTTCTAACGACTATCCGGGCACTTTTGGGGTCCTTAACATGCTCAAAAACTCTTGAAACTTTGCACACGGGTCAGAACCCGCGGCCATCAGAGCCGGGCTGAAGCTGGTACACGGGCGCGGCAGGGCGGCTCGTCAGCGCCCCCTGGAACAGGGTCTGAACACTTTGTCCATAAATCAAACACGCTTGCATGTAATAATATGAAACTCGGTACACATGTCGATCTCATCGTTTCATATATACATCGCGCTTTTACTTTTTACCCCAGCCCAACAGGAAGTCAGATATTTACGGTTGTTTTTAAAATGCTTGCAATGGAATTTAATGTACTCCTCCTAGAGCATTCATCCGCATGGAACGAAACTCGGTTAGCCTGAAGTCAAGACATAGAGGATCAAAAATTGCGAGGGGATTTTTGATATCTCGAACGGTTTGGCTGTGGCGAGGAAACAAAATTATGGTGAGAAACGTGAAACAGGAAGTGTGTCCTAACTTCAGCATACATCAACCGATCTTGATGAAACTTCAGGAGTGTGTTCGCTGTAAGAGGACGATCACATGGATGTGACTATTGTGTGTCAAAGTTATAGCGCCACCAACTGGCAGCAGGAAGTGTGTCACTTTCAAAATGCTTTGAAATCACCCTCTTATTTTAACCCGATTTGCTTCAAACTTCATCTGTATAATGTAAACATACGGCAGATGTAGACCTGTGAATGGATTATTGATGTCTTTGAAACTGTTGCCGTGGCGACGCATCAAACTTTACCATTCTTTTAGGATGCTTTTGAGACCCTTAGCATGCTTCAAATTGCATGAAACTCCTCAGACACATTACATTTATTAGCCAGTAGACATGTGCAAAGTTTCAGAAACGGGCGTGGTGAGGGCTCAGTAGCGCCACCTTTTGACAAAAGTTGGGTTGTTAGTTTTATCTACAGTTACAAAAATCGGTATGTATATTGTACTCCTCGAGCCGGACAACTTTCTAATTGACACTCATTACCTAGGACCCACAGAAAGTAAGATATGTTTGTTTGAATCTGGTCATGCTCCCTTTGAGCCTACATCTCTGTCTCTCTGTCTGTGTGTGTGTTAGTAGGGGAGGGGCTTAACCATTTCACTGCTGTGTGTTTTTTCTGCTGTGTAATTTCTTAATACATTTCTTAAGCCTGGTATGTTTTAAATAAGTTTTTATTTTAATTTTTATAAGTGAAGGCATAATATAACCCGTTAAATTGTAGTGCATTGACAATAGTTTTATATAATTAGTTTATTAATTAAATTAACTTGGTCCATAAACTTGATCTGAAAATTGGGTCCATAAATCAAACACACTTGCATATAATAATATTAAACTCGGTACACTTATAGATCTCATTAGCCCAAACAACTTTAAGCCAGCCCAACAGGATGTCGGTTGTTTCGGTCTGTACTGTATGTGAATGTTTTGCAAAACCAGCCTTTACATTTTTATTTCCCCCCTCTTAAGTAATTTTTAATTATTCCCACACCAAACTTCTTCAAAATTATGAAAATATATTAAAGATACTAAATCAGGCATATGTACTGGCCATCGGGACTACCGGGAGATTCCCGGTGGGCCGCGGTCTGGTTTGGCCGGCGGCCCGGCGCGTTATGTATTTTGTTTTTAAATCATTATTAATTGTAAATATATTCTATCGTAAGTATTTGTTAAATCATCCAATTCCGGACTTCTGCGTCTCTCTCATGAAGCCGCATGAAGCGGACGCGAGCTGAGAGACTGACAGGTCTGACTGTCTGACACTGGCCAATCGGAATCAAGAGCGGAGAAGCGGCCGCTCCCATAGGCAGTATAGTATCTCCCCGCCCTGTGGAGGCTTTCCGCTGGTCTCGTGAAGTTTCTCGCCGGTCTAGTCTCTGACTGAGACCCCTACACCTGGTATTAAAATGCGATCTGTATCCAGACAAGTTATCCGGATAATAAAAAAGAAATGTTAATGCAAGGTATTACGTTGTGATCGGATTGTGATCGATATGCCTGACCATCTGGAGGTAGTCTGGCTCGCATTGTGTTCGGATCTTTACGTGTAAACGCAATCTGGTTGTTGATATCACACATGTATATTTTACTCCTCTCAAAAATGCTAAAACATAAACGAGTGAGAGCGTTTACAGGCTATGTTATAGTCAGAAATGACGGCGCTGCGACACGCATCACCGCCGCAGATGAGCAGCAGCTGAGCGACAAACCAACGTGCAAACATCGCAAATAAAAGTGAAAGTAAGTCAGAGACGCTTAATCATCTACACATTCATCTTCAAGTAAAGAAAGAAATGATCTCTTGACTCTTACCAGGGCTGTTGCCACTCTCTCTTATTGATATCTATTGATGAAATTAGCTGATGATCAATAAAATGCATGCTAATATCTGTAATAAACAACCGACAAAATTACTGTATGATGGTGTAAATAAAGAATCAGTCCAGCATCGCCATGTCAGTGTGTATTGATTCATCATTCCCAGCAAGCAATTTTACGTCCAAAAGACGTCTAATAGCCGTCAAAATTTGGGCTGTCAGTGAAAATCTAATAGACGTCTAACCATAGCCCAAGAATAGACATCTAACCATAGCCCAAGAATAGACTATAGTCAACAATTAGACGGCTATTGAACGACTACATTTATACGTCTAATAGGCAGTGCATATGGGTCTAGGCTAAAACAAGGCTAAATTTGGGCTGTCAGTGAAAATCTAATAGACGTCTAAATGTAGCCCAAGAATAGACTAGTCATCAATTAGACAACTATTAAACGACTACATATACATGCAATAGACAACAAAATGGTTAAAAGATTCTTTTCACTCAAATATAACAGGTTCACATAAATAACAAGCCATTCCAAAAAAAAAAAAAAAAAACATATATAAAAGGCTTTATTTAGCAAAAGAACAACATTACGTAACTTCAAAACATAAAAATTACCACACCAATATTAAAATTAAAAATATAAAATTATTTTAACATGAACAACTTAAGATAATAAAATAGAAAACTCTGTTGCTGCTGGGAAGTTGGTCATCACAGCATCTGCCAAATAAGAATAAAATAATTAGCACAAGAAAAGCATTGTTGAAAGTACATGTACGTTTTGTGTGTGTGTGTGTGTTCTTGTGTTCTGTTTAGGTTTTAATGCACATCGGAGCTATTTGCATTATTGATATACTGGCGGATACTTTTTAGATTTGCTTATTTTATATAGCCAATCATTTGTATTTTTATGCTGTATTATAAAATTAATTTGAAAGTTTAAACTTGAATTAATGAAGGCATTTTGAATGAAACTTCATCTTACTTTGCTTGTACAATAACAAACATTATTCTACTCTATTAGCTTATGCTCTCCAACAAGCCAATGTTCAGACAAATTTAATTTTATAATTTATATCAATGATGGACTTTGTCAAAGACAAGAGATTTAGTGAGGAAATGCTATTTTTATATCACAATGATCTAAAGAAAAGAGCCAAATATAATTGTGGATTTCATAACACTTTATAATAGATTGCATGTGTTTCATGTTTACAGCTTTGGATTCAGTAACGTTAGGCCTACACGTACATGTACCATGACACACCCGCTAAAATGTCACGATTCCAACAACACATGATAACAAATAATTTATCTAAAAAATTAACACGTCAAAATGAAAACACAGATGCTTAAAAGACAAAAGTGGGAATGTATTTTACCTGTTGTCGTCGACCGTCAGCTGAATGCAATGCTCTGCCTCGTTTAAAATATTTGAGAATGGTCGATCGCGTGACCGGTGATCTGTGCTATCAAGACTCGCGTTGTCAGCAGTCATGTCTCAGTAGGGCTGTTGCCATCTAGCGGTTGAGAAATGTAATTGCATTTTTATTTAATTTAAAATAATAAAACAGTCAAATAAAACCGTAGATTTTTAATTAATGTGTGACTGTGACAGCAAACATGAAGCTGCGTGGGTGAAAAACAAGAAAACAATTTTAAGATTTATTTTGGCAATAGCCTACTAATCGCTGGTCTAAATCAGGGCTATAGCCAAGCCGTTAAACGTAGACCACTGATTGCCTCGATTTCGCCAGTGGGCTAAAAGCAGACTGCACATAGCCCATCCAATTCAGAGGATCGTGACTACAAATCGACCATGTCATGATATGACACTGGCACCTTGTAGATATGTTTACCAATGCGAACATGATGGGATATCAACTATCTCATGCGTTGCCTGCCCAACAATTCATTAAAACGACAATTAATCAGTTTCGACTAGAAGTGGGCTATAAATAGCCGGACAGACTATACGAGCTAGATCGCGTCTTCACACAGCCTACACATAGAAAATGTCAAAGAAATCAAACCAAACACCTTGTAATCACAGTTGACTTTGCTTACATGATGGAATATAATACATTTTGCAAGTTATTTTGGAAAAAATACATTTAGCCATGATTCAATGTTATTTTGGCTAGAAGTGGGTTACACATAGCCGGACTATATCGGGTCTCTATTTAACCTAGACGGTGAAATGAGGGCTATTGCTTGCTGGGTTGTCTCTTCATAGTTTGCAAGAGACATTTAATATATATATATATATATTACTTTATTCAGGACTCAAAAAGAAAGGTCCATAGTACAGGTTACAACAAACAATACAAAAATTTAAAATACAACGTTCATTACCTTTCATTTGCAATATACAAACAGGTGCGCCAATGTCTCCACAGTCTAGATGTAAACCTAACAGAGCTAAAATTACTATGGGCTAAAGCTTGTATAATCCTGTTTTCAGAGACAGAAATTCGACACATGTATCGAAAAATAAAATTTCTTATTAAGGCAGTACAGGTAAGCACACCAACATTTACAAACATCTGACTGGCACTACTCCATCTTGGTTGTTTTAAAAGCAGTCTCATACCATCGTTATACGCAACAATCAGTCTCTGCATGTTCTTTTTGCTGTACGACCGCCACAAGTGGGCAGTATATAGAGGTGTACAGAATGCTTTGAATAAAGCTACCTTAACATGAGCAGAACACATGCCAAATTTACGAACCAGCACATTAGCCTGACCATATATCTTACGACATCTTACGATGTTGTCAAGCAAGGTTCTTTTGCCCAATAACAGTTATACGTATATCAGTGAGGCATGGCATACCAGCTCATGGTTAGATCATTGTGTATGTACAGCTGATGCCCACGCTTCTTTGGATTCTATGACGATTCATTACGATCTTGCCATTGCCGATCATATACCTTTTTCTCTGTCTTTGAATGTGAAAAATTTACCAATGTTAACTACGGTGGTTAATAACTTGAACCCTGGAAAACTTGACTGGTCTAAATTAACCATGGAAGATTTCCAGAAGTACTATGCAAGGACTGATGGGTTGTTAGGAAACATTGCATTGCCCAAAGATGCCATGAGATGTCGGGATATTAATTGTAAGAATCTACAACATGGTAAAGATCTATGTGGTTTATATGATTCAATTGTGGAAACACTTAATATCTCCAGTAGGCATTTTTATAAACCTCAGCGAAAGGCATATACCATTAAACCTGGTTGGAATGAGCATGTGTCTGAACTTCATGCCATAGCTCGGAGTGCATTTAAAGACTGGATAGAGTCTGGTAGAAATAGACAGGGCCCTTTATTTGAAGCGAAGAAACGGGCAAATGCCAATTTTAAATATGCACTAAGATTTATAAAAAAGAATGAGAACTCAATGAGGTCTGATTCGTTGGCATATAAGTTGCATAACAAATGCTATAATGACTTCTGGAAAGAGGTTAGAGGCATGAACAGTAATAAAGTATCTTTACCCGCAAATATTGAGGGTGTTAGTGGCTCAGATGCAATTTGTCAGATGTGGCGGCAACATTATCAAGAGCTGTTTAATTGTATTGGGAGGAATACTTTTGTGGTGAAAAAAATTGAGGATGATGAAAATGTGGTTATTAATTCAGAGGAGGTACAATCTGCAATATTGGGTTTAGATAATAATAAAGTGTGTGGGACCGATAAAATAACCGCTGAACATCTAAAATATGCAAGCACGAAACTTGTTCCCTTGATTGCAATCTGTTTGACAGGTTTCTTAGTTCATGGGATTCTACCTGAATCTATTTTACCTGTATTACTGGTGCCTGTTATTAAAGACAAAACTGGCAAAATTAACAGCATGGACAATTATAGACCTATTGCCATAGCTAGCATAGTATCCAAAGTGCTGGAGAGAATCCTTTTTAACAGGATGGAAAAGTTTATTTGTACGACTGACAATCAATTTGGATTTAAACGTCAACACGGTACAGATATGTGTATATTTGCCTTAAAGGAAATTTTAGACCATTATAATAGTCAGAATTCGACAACTTTTATGTGTTTTATCGATGCCTCGAAGGCATTTGATCGGGTTAACCATGCAAAATTGTTTAGTAAATTGCAACATAGAGGAGTACCGAAAGTGATTATAAGAATTTTAGTCTTCTGGTATGCACACCAGTCCATGCAGGTCAAATGGGGAGGCTTTGTATCAGAACCTTTCACTGTTGGTAATGGAGTTCGTCAGGGTGGTATTTTCTCACCTTTCCTTTTTAATGTCTATATGGATGACTTGTCTCAACAGTTAAATAAATGTAATACAGGATGCATGATAGGAAATACTCTCACTAATCACCTTATGTATGCAGATGATTTGGTAATCATCTGCCCATATAGTGCTGGGTTGCAGCAACTGTTAAAGGTTTGCTCTCAGTACGGTGCAGATTTTAATATCAAATATAATGCAAGTAAGAGCAGTGTCATGATAGTCAGAACAAAAGAAGACAGGAATTTAGTATTCCCAGTTTTCTTTCTATCTGGTACTGCCCTTAAAGTGTGTGAGGAGATAAAATATCTTGGCCATCATATTGTAAATGATTTATCAGATGATAAGGATATCAATAGACAGTGTCGTAAGATATATGGTCAGGCTAATGTGCTGGTTCGTAAATTTGGCATGTGTTCTGCTCATGTTAAGGTAGCTTTATTCAAAGCATTCTGTACACCTCTATATAATAAACTGAGCGTATTTGATAAACTGAGCGTAGCCTATTCATCTATCAATATATATAGGCTAACCTCATTCTTTTTAATGATCGGAAGAACGCGTATCGACCACCGTTACAGTACAATATGCATGTATGTCCATTTAAACTCGATTTTGGGTCAAATATGGATTATATCATGACACTGGCAAGAATATGGTTACATTTAAAGATGTTGTGCCAAGCATGAGAATGCTACGTTCAGCTGCTTTTGAAATAACATGTTTTTTTCCACTTCCTGAAAAGTAACCGTTTTGGACATACGTGAGTTTCATCGGGCAGCGACTATATATTAAAGATACTAAATCAGGCATGTACTGGCCATCGGGACTACCGGGAGATTCCCGGTGGGCCGCGGTCTGGTTGGGCCGGCGGCCCGGCGCGTTATGTATTTTGTTTTTAAATCATTATTAATTGTAAATATATTCTATCGTAAGTATATTGTTAAATTGTCCAATTCCGGACTTATGCGTCTCTCTCATGAAGCCGCATGAAGCTGACGCGAGCTAAGAGACTGACAGGTCTGACTGTCTGACACTGGCCAATCGGAATCAAGTTCAGATTCTAGACCTGAGAAGCGGCCGCTTACACCGTGTCCTAACCACACACGACGCCGCGACACGCGATAAAAGGTATCTTTTCCATGTAAATCAGAGTTTTTGTCCTAACCAGACGCGACGGCGACATGCGAAGTTTCTAATTTAGAAACGTTCCTATTTCTGCGACGTCGCGGCTGACAGAATGAAGAAATTACACTGGTTATGAGTACACATTATTTATTTTTAGTTAAAAATAGGTCACTGTGCCACAAGCCATAACGGATAATTTACCTCAGATTTTGAAAGCATGTAATATTATAGTGTTCAAAATGAATTCTATGCAAACATACGACTGTATTTCATAACAACGATAACTTGAGGCAGATGCCACCAAATGTGTTAAAATAAATGAATTAATTGCTGGACTTAAGTGAAAAGGAAAGCCATTTAATGACCATAGCACATAGTTGATGTGAAAAAATGAGTATTTTGCATATAAATATGCACATAAATACATATTTTTTCAATTTGTATCCCTGAAAGTGCCTGGCAGAAGCCTATACTGTCTGTGTCATAAATGTGAACATAATATTGTAACAGAATATTCTTATGCTATATTATATAAACTATATTTCATGAGGTGAAACATCACTGCCAGGAGCTACAGAATATATATTTCTGTAGGTCCTCACCGTGATGTTGCACTTCATGAAATATATGTAGTATAGCCTAAGAATATTCTATTAGAATATTAAGTGACACATAAACAAGCTCTTCAGCACACTTCTTTTTGACAGTCAAAGCGGGGGTTATGTTTTTGCACGTCATGTAGAATAACCCTAAAAGCACCAAGGTGGCGGTGCCACCGGCTTTATATATATATATATATATATATATATATATATAAATATAGCTGCGAGCAGCGATTGCGGGCCAAAGCCGGCGGTACCGCCATCCCGGTGCCTTTAGGTAACTAAAGGCACCGGGGTTGCGGTGCCACCGGCTTGGGCCCGCAATCGCTGCTCGCAGCTATATTTTATATTTACTGTTGCACTAAAGTCCAAAAGTGAAGAATTTATATTTATTACCTGATTGTTCAAGCTACCTCACAGAAGTGATCTGTTTCTTGACAGAGTTGTCAGATGTTAAAATAAGGTGAATTAAATTAAATTTAAGGAAATCCTGGAATCTGGATCTGTTTTTTCGCTCTTCTTTATTCTAGTTGGTATATATTTTAGAAGTATCGGATCGGGACTCGGTATCGGCAGATACTCAAAATCAAATGACTCGGACTCGGACTCGAGGGCAAAAAAACCTGATCGGGACATCCCTACTGATAACGATCCTGAGTATCGGATCGGCGCATCCCTACATACTATAATGTAAACACAGTACAGATGTAGACCTGGATGTACACCTGACCTTTCAGAAGGTTGCTCATGCATACTTTGTGGTTAAAATGTGCCCTCGATCCGCACTTTTGCAGAGCCTTCACTGCTGCAAGCTCTTCAGCACACTTCTTTTTGACAGTCAAAGCGGGGGTTACGTTTTTGCACGTCATGTAGAATAACCCTAAAAGCACCAAGGGTGCGGTGCCACCGGCTATATATATATATATATATATATATATATATATATATATATATAGCTGCGAGCAGCGATTGCGGGCCAAAGCCGGCGGTACCGCCATCCCGGTGCCTTTAGGTAACTAAAGGCACCAGGGTTGCGGTGCCACCGGCTTGGGCCCGCAATCGCTGCTCGCAGCTATATTTAGGGCCCAAGCCCTGAAAGGGCGAAGGCCCTATTGTTTTCCTTAGGATTATTTTTTTTTTTATTTTTTTTTTTTCTAACGACTATCCGGGCACTTTTGGGGCCCTTAACATGCTCAAAAACTCTTGAAACTTTGCACACAGGTCAGAACCCGCGGCCATCAGAGCCGGGCTGAAGCTGGTACCCGGGCGTGGCAGGGCGGCTCGTCAGCGCCCCCTGGAACAGGGTCTGAACACTTTGTCCATAAATCAAACACGCTTGCATGTAATAATATGAAACTCAGTACACATGTCAATCTCATCGTTTCATATATTCATCGCACTTTTACTTTTTACCCCAGCCCAACAGGAAGTCAGATATTTACGGTTGTTTTTAAAATGCTTGCAATGGAATTTAATGTACTCCTCCTAGAGCATTCATCCGCATGGAACGAAACTCGGTCAGCCTGAAGTCAAGACATAGACGATCAAAAATTGCGAGGGGATTTTTGATATCTCGAACGGTTTGGCTGTGGCGAGGAAACAAAATTATGGTGAGAAACGTGAAACAGGAAGTGTGTCCTAACTTCAGCATACATTAACTGATCTTGATGAAACTTCAGGAGTGTGTTCGCCGTAAGAGGACGATCACATGGATGTGACTATTGTGTGTCAAAGTTATAGCGCCACCAACTGGCAGCAGGAAGTGTGTCACTTTCAAAATGCTTTGAAATCACCCTCTTATTTTAACCCGATTTGCTTCAAACTTCATCTGTATAATGTAAACATACGGCAGATGTAGACCTGTGAATGGATTCTTAATATCTTTGAAACTGTTGCCGTGGTGACGCATCAAACTTTACCATTCTTTTAGGATGCTTTTGAGACCCTTAGCATGCTTCAAATTGCATGAAACTCCTCAGACACATCACATTTATTAGCCAGTAGACATGTGCAAAGTTTCAGAAACGGGCGTGGTGAGGGCTCAGTAGCGCCACCTTTTGACAAAAGTTGGGTTGTTAGTTTTATCTACAGTTAAAAAAATCAGTATGTATATTGTACTCCTCGAGCCGGACAACTTTCTAATTGACACTCTTTAACTAGGACCCACAGAAAGTAAGATATGTTTGTTTGAATCTGGTCATGCTCCCTTTGAGCCTACATCTCTGTCTCTCTCTGTGTGTGTGTTAGTAGGGGGAGGGGCTTAACTTAACCATTTCAGTGCTGTGTGTTTTTTTCTGCTGTGTAATTTCTTAATACATTTCTTAAGCCTGGTATGTTTTAAATAAGTTTTTATTTTAATTTTTATAAGTGAAGGCATAATATAACCAGTTAAATTGTAGTGCATTGACAATAGTTTTATATAATTAGTTTATTAATTAAATTAACTTGGTCCATAAACTTGGTCCAGCTGCGAGACTGACAGGTCTGACTGTCTGACACTGGCCAATCGGAATCAAGAGCGGAGAAGCGGCCGCTCCCATAGGCAGTATAGTATCTCCCCGCCCTGTGGAGGCATTCCGCCGGTCTCGTGAAGTTCGCCGGTCTCGTCTCTGAGACCCCTACACCTGGTATTAAAATGCGATCTGTATCCAGATAAGTTATCCGGACAATAAAAAAGAAATATCAATGCAAGGAATTACGTTGTGATCGGATTGTGATCGATTTGCCTGACCATCTGGAGGTAGTCTGGCTCGCATTGTGTTCGGATCTTTACGTGTAAACGCAATCTGGTTGTTGACATTTTACTCCTCCCAAAAATGCTAAAAAATAAACGAGTGAGAGCGTTTACAGGCTGTTATAGTCAGAAATGACTGCGCTACTGCGACACGCATCACCATCGCAGATAAGCAGCAGCTGAGCGTCAAACCAACGTGCAAACATCGCAAATAAAAGTGAAAGTAAGTCAGAGACGCTTAATCATCTACACAATCATCTTTAAGTAAAGAAAGAAATGATCTCTTGACTCTTACAAGGGCTGTTGCCACTCTCTCTTATTGATGTCTATTGATGAAATTAGCTGATGATCAATAAAATGCATGCTAATATCTGTAATAAACAACCGACAAAATTACTGTATGATGGTGTAAATAAAGAATCAGTCCAGCATCGCCATGTCAGTGTGTATTGATTCATCATTGTCTCTTCATAGTTTGCAAGAGACATTTAATAAACTTAGCGTATTTGATAAACTGAGCGTAGCCTATTCATCTGTCAATATAACCTCATTCTTTTTAATGATCAGAAGAACGCGTATCGACTACCGTTACAGTACATCCTAACTACACACGACGCCGCGACACGCGATAAAAGGTATCTTTTCCATGTAAATCAGAGTTTTTGTCCTAACCAGACGCGACGGCGACATGCGAAGTTTTTTCTAATTTAGAAACGGTTCCTATTTCTGCGATGTCGCGGCTGACAGAATGAAGAAATTACACTGGTTATGAGTACACATTATTTATTTTTAGTTAAAAATAGGTCACTGTGCCACAAGCCATAACGGATAATTTACCTCAGATTTTGAAAGCATATAATATTATAGTGTTCAAAATGAATTCTATGCAAACATACGACTGTATTTCATAACAACGACAATAACTTGAGGCAGATGCCACCAAATGTGTTAAAATAAATGAATTATTTGCTGGACTTAAGTGAAAAGGATAGCCATTTAACACCAGAACTCCCAAGGCGGTCATTTTGACCGTTTTTAAAATTTACAGTGTTGTTAAAATAAAATCAATGTGGCTGTAGGACTCTGACTTTTCCTAAATATGTGTATATTTTATTCTGGCACTGTTATTTTATTACAATCACAAAACACAAAACAGTTGCGTCCTATTTCTACCTAGAATGGCCATGGCGGTCATTTTGACCGCACGCATTATAAATATCATAAGTCCGCTATATTTCCCGCGATCAACACGCACATATTGTAGAAGTGCACAAATGAGCAAGTTTCGCGTCCATCACGCAACTGGCAAGCGAATTTCGCTCCGACAACATGAAATCAAAAGCCACTCAACTGGTGCGAGAGTCGGGTAGGCGGTCCGGGACGAAGATGATGAAGGCAGTGCCAAGTAAGGAGAAACTGTAAAAATTAAATCAAGGAGTCATGTGCCAAATGTCACAAAGTAGTGTGAGGGACTGAAGCTGCACGCGAAGCGGTGTTTTCCTATGTGTGTGTGTGCGTAACGTCAGTGAATGAAGCGGGGGGTTTCCAACGTTCAAATGAGCCCACATCTTTATTATCATCTATCGTAACATTGTAGATCTATTTATTTTTAGATTTCACATTGATTGTATTTGTATAACAGGGCTGTAGGCTACTGTATGAAGCTTTGACGTTTCCTAGATTTTTTGCATGTCTATTCACGTGGAGAGTGCGGTGAAAAAATATTTTTGACGCAAAACTTTCCTCGGCAGCACCTGTCGGGGAAATATTTTTGTATTGGCTTTATAATATGATATAATATTTTGCTTGTTTTAAGGGCGATGGCATTATAACATGACAACAGGAATTATAAGTGTCACTGGAAAACTTAAAGAGAAAGGTTCAAATGCAGATATGACATGACGAAAATGACGTTCAGTACAGCCAAATGAACGTTAAAGTTTGAACGGTCAGAATGACCGCTATGGTCGTTGTAGTAGTTATGGAATTCCGGTAGTTCTAGTGTTAATGACCATAGCACATAGTTGATGTGAAAAAAAGGAGTATTTTGCATATAAATATGCACATAAATACATATTTTTTCAATTTGTCTCCCTGAAAGTGCCTGGCAGAAGCCTATACTGTCTGTGTCATAAATGTGAACATAATATTATCTACTGTCTGTGTCATAAATGTGAACATAATATTGTAACAGAATATTCTTATGCTATATTATATAAACTATATTTCATGAGGTGAAACATCACTGCCAGGAGCTACAGAATATATATTTCTGTAGGTCCTCACCGTGATGTTGCACTTCATGAAATATATGTAGCCTAAGAATATTCTATTAAAATATTAAGTGGCACATAAATTCAGACCAGTTATTTACAATAAAGCCTTATAAAATCATTTCCATTCCCTTTGTTTATTATTTTAATAGTTTTTTCTTGGTTTTGATAGTAAATAAAATCTAATCAGTAATTTTACATGCAGATTAATGCACGTATAGATTAATGCACGTGTGTGTGTGTTTGCATAGTGGGCCGGTCTGGATGAAGTGTCCAGGGCTGATTTTTTGTCCCAGTCCAGCCCTGAATGGCAATATTCACATTACTTTCAGTTTATTGCTCGAAAGTACAAAAATATTTGAGTGAAATGTAGGCTATAGTAAACCCTAAGATTATTATTTGTGACATTAGAACAAAATATGTGGATATAAAAACATGTATATAGGCTAAAGAACTAAATGAACGATCTCTATTTTCTAATTTCACGACGTCCACACAAGACCAGGCTTGGGAGGGTTACTTTAAAAAATGTATTCCGATACAGTTACAAATTATTTCATAAAAAAGGGTCCCACTTTATATTAATTGGCTTTAAGTATATACTTTTTCAAAAAGTAACTACAATCTGATTACTTTTTTTGATGTAACTCACTGTAATAATATACAGTTACTGGATTTTTGTTTCCTGATTACATAATGCTGTTACATGTATTCTGTTGCTCCCACAAGACATTAGTCTGAATATTTTCCTGTATGAACAAAATGGAGTTTCCATTGTTCACACACAAACACACACAGAGTTCGATCGCGCCTCTCTCGTGACTGTGTGTGCGTGTCATGTGTTCTAGGCTGTGTGCATGCACTTCTGAAGCTGCTCAGAAAATAATAAAATGCCATGCAGAGGACTAATGCAAAATGTGTGGGAAAATCCATTTGATTGTAGTTTAAGTGAGAAATAATTTCAGTGCTCTGGTCAATAGCTGTAGAGTGAAAACTGGTGAATGCAGTATACAGCTTTCACAGAAAGAGAATGATGTGAGCACGTACGATTGACAGTGAATCTTTTATGCGGACAAAATAGCTCAATAAGAGTAACAAAATACATGTGGAACAAATCACATCGTAATGTTTTAAAGAAGAGTGGTTTGATTAAAGTGGTGTAAATATACCCGATCCGGCAAAGATGGCAGTATCGGAGCTGATAACGATCCTGAGTATCGGATCGGCGCATCCCTACATACTATAATGTAAACACTAGGGATCGACCGATATGGATTTTTTAGTGCCGATACCGATACCGATTTTTTTCCCATCAGCCTTAGCCGATACCGATACGGGCTGCCGATTTTCTTGAGCCGATATTTGGAGCCGATACATTTTACTCCCTCAATTTACATCATAAAAATACATGATGTTAACAAATGTTACAGGTCTCAATTTAATAAAAGTAAAATTTAATTAACTTCAAAAATTAATATTTAACAAATAGTAAAAACATGTGAGGTAGAACAAGAACAAGTAAATAAACAATTTAACAAATATTAAAAACATGAGGTAGAACAAAAAAAGTTCAGTGCTGAAAATAAATATTTAAGAACAAATTAAATAATTACACTATTGCCAAAGTAGCAACCAGCATAAAGTGCACATTGTACTTCATTTTAAAAGAAACGAACTATGTACTGCCATGGTTTCATTTTTTTTTACATAAAATAAAATGAGCATTTCTAGTCTCTAATATCACTGCGATGTCGAGGGAGACACACACCACACGCGTCCAAACCTCAGCCAGGTGGGCTCTGAATAAATCTCCCACAAAAAGCACAGAACAACGTTGGCATTCCTTAATCCTATGACCAGTGTCGTTACAGCACCCGTATGCATACTAGGGCTGTCAAAATTGCTCAAATGGCGTTTGCATATTCCCTCTAAAAAACATATTCGAACCTCCCGTTGCGCATTTTGTCATTGACGCGCATTACGTCAATAACAAAACACATTAATACAAAGAGACATAACTACTAGTATTAGATAGTTTATTTGAGTTTAAACATATTTGACAACGTATTAAAAAGCAAGTAAATCAACTAATGGCCAAGACCGCAGAGCTCTCTCGCTCACTCACCGTCTCGCCCAGGCATTCGCTCTCGCTCTCCCTCTCGCTCTCTGCGCGTCAGTTAAATGATCAACAACAAACAAATGTTGAGTGCTGATCAAGAGTTTTGTGCAAGCAATTTAAGGTTGTGAGTCGCGACTCTTATCCCAAATATAGCAGGCTTCATTCATTGATTGAAGTTTCACAGTATATTGAACCGACAGTGAGCGCTCCGAGAGAGCTGAGGGCTGTGGTAACTTTATTAGTCTGCAACCGCGGGCGTGTTTTTCCACATTCAAATATTAATTTTCACCTTCAAAATTAATACATATTAGAATTTAGAATATTCATAGACAGCCCTAATGCATACTGAACGGATAGTCTACACCTTAGCTATTTGCAGCTCCCGAATACAATGGCAAGCAGTTAAGTTTTATAGAAGAGGCATTCGCGTTTTTCATTTGGACTCACAAACTTGCTTAGCTATATATATGCAAGCACATAACAGTTATAGAGCAACGTGTTTCCATTTTCAAAGTGTTTGACAATATTTCAGCTGTCAAACATTTAAAAGATGCTTTGAAAGTTTAAGTTACCGTTCTTGTGAAGAGCAGGTTGCACTCTGCTAGTGGGTGAGGGCGGGGCTTGTGAACTACAGTACAGTCTCCAGCAGCAGCACAGAGCTGCCCGTGAACGCCTGCTTATAAATAACGTCGGGGAGAAAAAAACTATCGGCGAACGCGCAGCCGTGTATCGGCCGATTCCGATACACGTAAAAACCGCAAATATCGGCCCGATATATCGGCCGGCCGATATATCGGTCGATCCCTAGTAAACACAGTACAGATGTAGACCTTGATGTACACCTGACCTTTCAGAAGGTTGCTCATGCATACTTTGTGGTTAAAATGTGCCCTCGATCCGCACTTTTGCAGAGCCTTCACTGCTGCAAGCTCTTCAGCACACTTCTTTTTGACAGTCAAAGCGGGGGTTACGTTTTTGCACGTCATGTAGAATAACCCTAAAAGCACCAAGGGTGCGGTGCCACCGGCTTTATATATATATATATATATATATATATATAAATATAGCTGCGAGCAGCGATTGCGGGCCAAAGCCGGCGGTACCGCCATCCCGGTGCCTTTAGGTAACTAAAGGCACCGGGGTTGCGGTGCCACCGGCTTGGGCCCGCAATCGCTGCTCGCAGCTATATTTATATATATATATATATATATATATATATATTTTTTTTTTTTTTCTAACGACTATCCGGGCACTTTTGGGTCCCTTAACATGCTCAAAAACTCTTGAAACTTTGCACACAGGTCAGAACCCGCGGCCATCAGAGCCGGGCTGAAGCTGGTACCCGGGCGTGGCAGGGCGGCTCGTCAGCGCCCCCTGGAACAGGGTCTGAACACTTTGTCCATAAATCAAACACGCTTGCATGTAATAATATGAAACTCGGTACACATGTCAATCTCATCGTTTCATATATTCATCGCACTTTTACTTTTTACCCCAGCCCAACAGGAAGTCAGATATTTACGGTTGTTTTTAAAATGCTTGCAATGGAATTTAATGTACTCGTCCTAGAGCATTCATCCGCATGGAACGAAACTCGGTCAGCCTGAAGTCAAGACATAGACGATCAAAAATTGCGAGGGGATTTTTGATATCTCGAACGGTTTGGCTGTGGCGAGGAAACAAAATTATGGTGAGAAACGTGAAACAGGAAGTGTGTCCTAACTTCAGCATACATTAACTGATCTTGATGAAACTTCAGGAGTGTGTTCGCCGTAAGAGGACGATCACATGGATGTGACTATTGTGTGTCAAAGTTATAGCGCCACCAACTGGCAGCAGGAAGTGTGTCACTTTCAAAATGCTTTGAAATCACCCTCTTATTTTAACCCGATTTGCTTCAAACTTCATCTGTATAATGTAAACATACGGCAGATGTAGACCTGTGAATGGATTCTTAATATCTTTGAAACTGTTGCCGTGGTGACGCATCAAACTTTACCATTCTTTTAGGATGCTTTTGAGACCCTTAGCATGCTTCAAATTGCATGAAACTCCTCAGACACATCACATTTATTAGCCAGTAGACATGTGCAAAGTTTCAGAAACGGGCGTGGTGAGGGCTCAGTAGCGCCACCTTTTGACAAAAGTTGGGTTGTTAGTTTTATCTACAGTTACAAAAATCAGTATGTATATTGTACTCCTCGAGCCGGACAACTTTCTAATTGACACTCTTTAACTAGGACCCACAGAAAGTAAGATATGTTTGTTTGAATCTGGTCATGCTCCCTTTGAGCCTACATCTCTGTCTCTCTCTGTCTGTGTGTTAGTAGGGGGAGGGGCTTAACTTAACCATTTCAGTGCTGTGTGTTTTTTTCTGCTGTGTAATTTCTTAATACATTTCTTAAGCCTGGTATGTTTTAAATAAGTTTTTATTTTAATTTTTATAAGTGAAGGCATAATATAACCAGTTAAATTGTAGTGCATTGACAATAGTTTTATATAATTAGTTTATTAATTAAATTAACTTGGTCCATAAACTTGGTCCAGCTGCGAGACTGACAGGTCTGACTGTCTGACACTGGCCAATCGGAATCAAGAGCGGAGAAGCGGCCGCTCCCATAGGCAGTATAGTATCTCCCCGCCCTGTGGAGGCATTCCGCCGGTCTCGTGAAGTTTCTCGCCGGTCTCGTCTCTGAGACCCCTACACCTGGTATTAAAATGCGATCTGTATCCAGATAAGTTATCCGGATAATAAAAAAGAAATATCAATGCAAGGTATTACGTTGTGATCGGATTGTGATCGATTTGCCTGACCATCTGGAGGTAGTCTGGCTCGCATTGTGTTCGGATCTTTACGTGTAAACGCAATCTGGTTGTTGATATCACACATGTATATTTTACTCCTCCCAAAAATGCTAAAAAATAAATGAGTGAGAGCGTTTACAGGCTGTTATAGTCAGACATGTCGGCGCTACTGCGACACGCATCACCACCGCAGATAAGCAGCAGCTGAGCGTCAAACCAACGTGCAAACATCGCAAATCACAGTGAAAGTAAGTAAGAGACGCTTAATCATCTACACAATCATCTTCAAGTAAAGAAAGAAATGATCTCTTGACTCTTACAAGGGCTGTTGCCACTCTCTCTTATTGATGTCTATTGATGAAATTAGCTGATGATCAATAAAATGCATGCTAATATCTGTAATAAACAACCGACAAAATTACTGTATGATGGTGTAAATAAAGAATCAGTCCAGCATCGCCATGTCAGTGTGTATTGATTCATCATTGTCTCTTCATAGTTTGCAAGAGACATTTAATAAACTGAGCGTATTTGATAAACTGAGCGTAGCCTATTCATCTGTCAATATAACCTCATTCTTTTTAATGATCAGAAGAACGCGTATCGACTACCGTTACAGTACAATATGTCCTAACTACACACGACGCCGCGACACGCGATAAAAGGTATCTTTTCCATGTAAATCAGAGTTTTTGTCCTAACCAGACGCGACGGCGACATGCGAAGTTTCTAATTTAGAAACGGTTCCTATTTCTGCGATGTCGCGGCTGACAGAATGAAGAAATTACACTGGTTATGAGTACACATTATTTATTTTTAGTTAAAAATAGGTCACTGTGCCACAAGCCATAACGGATAATTTACCTCAGATTTTGAAAGCATGTAATATTATAGTGTTCAAAATGAATTCTATGCAAACATACGACTGTATTTCATAACAACGACAATAACTTGAGGCAGATGCCACCAAATGTGTTAAAATAAATGAATTATTTGCTGGACTTAAGTGAAAAGGATAGCCATTTAATGACCATAGCACATAGTTGATGTGAAAAAAGGAGTATTTTGCATATAAATATGCACATAAATATATATTTTTTTCAATTTGTCTCCCTGAAAGTGCCTGGCAGAAGCCTATACTGTCTGTGTCATAAATGTGAACATAATATTGTAACAGAATATTCTTATGCTATATTATATAAACTATATTTCATGAGGTGAAACATCACTGCCAGGAGCTACAGAATATATATTTCTGTAGGTCCTCACCGTGATGTTGCACTTCATGAAATATATGTAGTATAGCCTAAGAATATTCTATTAAAATATTAAGTGGCACATAAATTCAGACCAGTTATTTACAATAAAGCCTTATAAAATCATTTCCATTCCCTTTGTTTATTATTTTAATAGTTTTTTCTTGGTTTTGATAGTAAATAAAATCTAATCAGTAATTTTACATGCAGATTAATGCACGTATAGATTAATGCACGTGTGTGTGTGTTTGCATAGTGGGCCGGTCTGGATGAAGTGTCCAGGGCTGATTTTTTGTCCCAGTCCAGCCCTGAATGGCAATATTCACATTACTTTCAGTTTATTGCTCGAAAGTACAAAAATATTTGAGTGAAATGTAGGCTATAGTAAACCCTAAGATTATTATTTGTGACATTAGAACAAAATATGTGGATATAAAAACATGTATATAGGCTAAAGAACTAAATGAACGATCTCTATTTTCTAATTTCACAACGTCCACACAAGACCAGGCTTGGGAGGGTTACTTTAAAAAATGTATTCCGATATAGTTACAAATTATTTCATAAAAAAGGGTCCCACTTTATATTAATTGGCTTTAAGTACTTTATACTTTTTCAAAAAGTAACTACAATCTGATTAATTTTTTTGATGTAACTCACTGTAATAATATACAGTTACTGGATTTTTGTTTCCTGATTACATAATGCTGTTACATGTATTCTGTTGCTCCCACAAGACATTAGTCTGAATATTTTCCTGTATGAACAAAATGGAGTTTCCATTGTTCACACACAAACACACACAGAGTTCGATCGCGCCTCTCTCGTGACTGTGTGTGCGTGTCATGTGTTCTAGGCTGTGTGCATGCACTTCTGAAGCTGCTCAGAAAATAATAAAATGCCATGCGGAGGACTAATGCAAAATGTGTGGGAAAATCCATTTGATTGTAGTTTAAGTGAGAAATAATTTCAGTGCTCTGGTCAATAGCTGTAGAGTGAAAACTGGTGAATGCAGTATACAGCTTTCACAGAAAGAGAATGATGTGAGCACGTACGATTGGCAGTGAATCTTTTATGCGGACAAAATAGCTCAATAAGAGTAACAAAATACATGTGGAAAAAATCACATCGTAATGTTTTAACCCCCTGGGGACCAAGGTGTATTTGGGGTCCTTGAGAGGTTCTGACATGCCCTGACATCTGTGTTTTTTTCAGCTGCTTATAAACATATTAATGGCACAGGTGAAATTACACTATATTTAGCAGAAACAGGGCAACCATGACATATGGGCAACATGTTTGTACATGTTTGCATTTTTGAGAGAATATTGTTTATGCGTGGTTATTGTAAAAACTAAAAATGAAAGTTTCTGAAATAAGGCCAGAAAACACATACTAAATATGCGTCCACAAGACTTTTGACTAATTGATGTTGTTGCCTAGGGTTTTTTCTTCACAATGATCTGAAAATCATCCCCCTAATCGTTCACATAAAACTGTGAATTGGGTTATATTGTGAAAAAGATTTTTTTGTTTGCCAAGGCAATATGCGAATGGGCGTGAACAGGCCAGCCCTCATCATGTATAATTAGGTGATTCACACCTGAGAGAGACAAAGACATGCATAATAATGAGCCTTTCATTCAGGTGAGTCAGACAAGAAAAAAAATGAAAGGACAATATATATATATATATATATATATATATATATATATATATAACAGAAGGTCAGATGCAAAAGCCTCTAAGTTCGATTTTAAATTCTTCTAGAATGATTATTTTTATCAAGCTTGTAAGTTCAGTAATTTCACTTAAATGAGAATTAATAGGTCTTCATTGCCATTATGTGAAATTACTGAACTTATATATACAAGCTTGATAAAAATGATCATTCTAGAAAAAATTCAAATGGCACTTAGAGGCTTTTGCATCTGAACGCTTCAAATATATACATGTATGTATAAAATCAAAGTATAAATGAAAGTCAAAACCCATTTTTTTGTCATACATGGAAACAAATCCTGGTCAATTTTTATATGGGCCATGTAGAATTGGTTCAGAGTTAGAGTTTCAAACATCAAGATGTTTTAAACTCTAACCAAAAGTGTGTTTAAATATGATTCGTGTGTGTGGCTAATAAAATAATATGAGCAGAACTCTAACAGTCTAACTAAATGAACGTTCGTTCGTACATCCGTCCACACACCCGAATCATATTTAAAGACACTTTTTGGTTATAGGTACAGATAAATAATGTTATCTTACTAAGGATGTCTCATGAGATTCTTGTTCAAATGAAAGCGAAAGTGAATTAACGCACAGCGCGCGTCAGTGAATTCGTCTATTCTTCCCTATCAGACGCGCATTTGATATTTACACAGTCTTTGTGGACACTATTCAATAACGCGATTCGAACAAAGCACTTATAATAAATGACTTACTGCATCAGCTGAATCCGTGCGTGCTCCTCAAAATGAAACTATAAGGTAACTTTTTTTCCAGGATCTCCTCATTGCGATGAGGGCGTTTTCATGGCTTGCCTCAACATTAGAATTTGAATAGCACGCGCTCCCAGTGGGCGCGGTTACATTAGCGCCTCATTTGCTGTAATGAGGTGAAAGGGAAAATCCTGACATCTCTTTCTTTTCATACAGATTACATCAACTGAGAGTAGTTGCTTTTTATATAAATGACTTAAATTAAAAGAAGAAAATCTCAGCTTCATAAAGAGAGATTTTTCGTGTGTCTGTGATAAGTATTTAATGAGTTACAGCTCTTTTTTCGGACGCGTTTCAGAAAGATTTTTGCGGAGACAGAGTGAGCTGAAAGCGCACCCATGTTTAATTTATTTATTTTACAAAAACACAAAGGTTTTGATATTAATAAGAGTGTACATAAAAATATAGCTGCGAGCAGCGATTGCGGGCCCAAGCCGGTGGCACCGCAACCCCGGTGCCTTTAGTTACCTAAAGGCACCGGGATGGCGGTACCGCCGGCTTTGGCCCGCAATCGCTGCTCGCAGCTATATTTATATATATATATATATATATATAAAGCCGGTGGCACCGCACCCTTGGTGCTTTTAGGGTTATTCTACATGACGTGCAAAAACGTAACCCCCGCTTTGACTGTCAAAAAGAAGTGTGCTGAAGAGCTTGCAGCAGTGAAGGCTCTGCAAAAGTGCGGATCGAGGGCACATTTTAACCACAAAGTATGCATGAGCAACCTTCTGAAAGGTCAGGTGTACATCAAGGTCTACATCTGTACTGTGTTTACATTATAGTATGTAGGGATGCGCCGATCCGATACTCAGGATCGTTATCAGCTCCGATACTGCCATCTTTGCCGGATCGGGTATATTTACACCACTTTAATCAAACCACTCTTCTTTAAAACATTACGATGTGATTTTTTCCACATGTATTTTGTTACTCTTATTGAGCTATTTTGTCCGCATAAAAGATTCACTGCCAATCGTACGTGCTCACATCATTCTCTTTCTGTGAAAGCTGTATACTGCATTCACCAGTTTTCACTCTACAGCTATTGACCAGAGCACTGAAATTATTTCTCACTTAAACTACAATCAAATGGATTTTCCCACACATTTTGCATTAATCCTCTGCATGGCATTTTATTATTTTCTGAGCAGCTTCAGAAGTGCATGCACACAGCCTAGAACACATGACACGCACACACAGTCACGAGAGAGGCGCGATCGAACTCTGTGTGTGTTTGTGTGTGAACAATGGAAACTCCATTTTGTTCATACAGGAAAATATTCAGACTAATGTCTTGTGGGAGCAACAGAATACATGTAACAGCATTATGTAATCAGGAAACAAAAATCCAGTAACTGTATATTATTACAGTGAGTTACATCAAAAAAAGTAATCAGATTGTAGTTACTTTTTGAAAAAGTATAAAGTACTTAAAGCCAATTAATATAAAGTGGGACCCTTTTTTATGAAATAATTTGTAACGTATCGGAATACATTTTTTTAAAGTAACCCTCCCAAGCCTGGTCTTGTGTGGACGTCGTGAAATTAGAAAATAGAGATCGTTCATTTAGTTCTTTAGCCTATATACATGTTTTTATATCCACATATTTTGTTCTAATGTCACAAATAATAATCTTAGGGTTTACTATAGCCTACATTTCACTCAAATATTTTTGTACTTTCGAGCAATAAACTGAAAGTAATGTGAATATTGCCATTCAGGGCTGGACTGGGACAAAAAATCAGCCCTGGACACTTCATCCAGACCGGCCCACTATGCAAACACACACACACACACACGTGCATTAATCTATGCGTGCATTAATCTGCATGTAAAATTACTGATTAGATTTTATTTACTATCAAAACCAAGAAAAAACTATTAAAATAATAAACAAAGGGAATGGAAATGATTTTATAAGGCTTTATTGTAAATAACTGGTCTGAATTTATGTGCCACTTAATATTTTAATAGAATATTCTTAGGCTATACTACATATATTTCATGAAGTGCAACATCACGGTGAGGACCTACAGAAATATATATTCTGTAGCTCCTGGCAGTGATGTTTCACCTCATGAAATATAGTTTATATAATATAGCATAAGAATATTCTGTTACAATATTATGTTCACATTTATGACACAGACAGTATAGGCTTCTGCCAGGCACTTTCAGGGAGACGAATTGAAAAAAATATATATTTATGTGCATATTTATGTGCAAAATACTCCTTTTTTCACATCAACTATGTGCTATGGTCATTAAATGGCTATCCTTTTCACTTAAGTCCAGCAAATAATTCATTTATTTTAACACATTTGGTGGCATCTGCCTCAAGTTATTGTCGTTGTTATGAAATACAGTCGTATGTTTGCATAGAATTCATTTTGAACACTATAATATTACATGCTTTCAAAATCTGAGGTAAATTATCCGTTATGGCTTGTGGCACAGTGACCTATTTTTAACTAAAAATAAATAATGTGTACTCATAACCAGTGTAATTTCTTCATTCTGTCAGCCGCGACATCGCAGAAATAGGAACCGTTTCTAAATTAGAAACTTCGCATGTCGCCGTCGCGTCTGGTTAGGACAAAAACTCTGATTTACATGGAAAAGATACCTTTTATCGCGTGTCGCGGCGTCGTGTGTAGTTAGGACATATTGTACTGTAACGGTAGTCGATACGCGTTCTTCTGATCATTAAAAAGAATGAGGTTATATTGACAGATGAATAGGCTACGCTCAGTTTATCAAATACGCTCAGTTTATTAAATGTCTCTTGCAAACTATGAAGAGACAATGATGAATCAATACACACTGACATGGCGATGCTGGACTGATTCTTTATTTACACCATCATACAGTAATTTTGTCGGTTGTTTATTACAGATATTAGCATGCATTTTAATTGATCATCAGCTAATTTCATCAATAGACATCAATAAGAGAGAGTGGCAACAGCCCTTGTAAGAGTCAAGAGATCATTTCTTTCTTTACTTGAAGATGATTGTGTAGATGATTAAGCGTGTCTGACTTACTTTCACTTTTATTTGCGATGTTTGCACGTTGGTTTGACGCTCAGCTGCTGCTCATCTGCGGCGGTGATGCGTGTCGCAGCCTGTATAACAGCCTGTAAACGCTCTCACTCGTTTATTTTTTAGCATTTTTGGGAGGAGTAAAATATACATGTGTGATATCAACAACCAGATTGCGTTTACACGTAAAGATCCGAACACAATGCGAGCCAGACTACCTCCAGATGGTCAGGCAAATCGATCACAATCCGATCACAACGTAATACCTTGCATTGATATTTCTTTTTTATTATCCGGATAACTTATCTGGATACAGATCGCATTTTAATACCAGGTGTAGGGGTCTCAGAGACGAGACCGGCGAGAAACTTCACGAGACCGGCGGAATGCCTCCACAGGGCGGGGAGATACTATACTGCCTATGGGAGCGGCCGCTTCTCCGCTCTTGATTCCGATTGGCCAGTGTCAGACAGTCAGACCTGTCAGTCTCGCAGCTGGACCAAGTTTATGGACCAAGTTAATTTAATTAATAAACTAATTATATAAAACTATTGTCAATGCACTACAATTTAACTGGTTATATTATGCCTTCACTTATAAAAATTAAAATAAAAACTTATTTAAAACATACCAGGCTTAAGAAATGTATTAAGAAATTACACAGCAGAAAAAAACACACAGCACTGAAATGGTTAAGTTAAGCCCCTCCCCCTACTAACACACACACAGAGAGAGACAGAGATGTAGGCTCAAAGGGAGCATGACCAGATTCAAACAAACATATCTTACTTTCTGTGGGTCCTAGTTAAAGAGTGTCAATTAGAAAGTTGTCCGGCTCGAGGAGTACAATATACATACTGATTTTTGTAACTGTAGATAAAACTAACAACCCAACTTTTGTCAAAAGGTGGCGCTACTGAGCCCTCACCACGCTCGTTTCTGAAACTTTGCACATGTCTACTGGCTAATAAATGTGATGTGTCTGAGGAGTTTCATGCAATTTGAAGCATGCTAAGGGTCTCAAAAGCATCCTAAAAGAATGGTAAAGTTTGATGCGTCACCATGGCAACAGTTTCAAAGATATTAAGAATCCATTCACAGGTCTACATCTGCCGTATGTTTACATTATACAGATGAAGTTTGAAGCAAATCAGGTTAAAATAAGAGGGTGATTTCAAAGCATTTTGAAAGTGACACACTTCCTGCTGCCAGTTGGTGGCGCTATAACTTTGACACACAATAGTCACATCCATGTGATCGTCCTCTTACGGCGAACACACTCCTGAAGTTTCATCAAGATCGGTTAATGTATGCTGAAGTTAGGACACACTTCCTGTTTCACGTTTCTCACCATAATTTTGTTTCCTCGCCACAGCCAAACCGTTCGAGATATCAAAAATCCCCTCGCAATTTTTGATCGTCTATGTCTTGACTTCAGGCTGACCGAGTTTCGTTCCATGCGGATGAATGCTCTAGGAGGAGTACATTAAATTCCATTGCAAGCGTTTTAAAAACAACCGTAAATATCTGACTTCCTGTTGGGCTGGGGTAAAAAGTAAAAGTGCGATGAATATATGAAACGATGAGATTGACATGTGTACCGAGTTTCATATTATTACATGCAAGCGTGTTTGATTTATGGACAAAGTGTTCAGACCCTGTTCCAGGGGGCGCTGACGAGCCGCCCTGCCGCGCCCGGGTACCAGCTTCAGCCCGGCTCTGATGGCCGCGAGTTCTGACCTGTGTGCAAAGTTTCAAGAGTTTTTGAGCATGTTAAGGGCCCCAAAAGTGCCCGGATAGTCGTTAGAAAAAAAAAAAAAAAAAAAAAAATAATAAATATAGCTGCGAGCAGCGATTGCGGGCCCAAGCCGGTGGCACCGCAACCCCGGTGCCTTTAGTTACCTAAAGGCACCGGGATGGCGGTACCGCCGGCTTTGGCCCGCAATCGCTGCTCGCAGCTATATTTATATATATATATATATATATATATATATATATATATATAAAGCCGGTGGCACCGCACCCTTGGTGCTTTTAGGGTTATTCTACATGACGTGCAAAAACGTAACCCCCGCTTTGACTGTCAAAAAGAAGTGTGCTGAAGAGCTTGCAGCAGTGAAGGCTCTGCAAAAGTGCGGATCGAGGGCACATTTTAACCACAAAGTATGCATGAGCAACCTTCTGAAAGGTCAGGTGTACATCAAGGTCTACATCTGTACTGTGTTTACATTATAGTATGTAGGGATGCGCCGATCCGATACTCAGGATCGTTATCAGCTCCGATACTGCCATCTTTGCCGGATCGGGTATATTTACACCACTTTAATCAAACCACTCTTCTTTAAAACATTACGATGTGATTTTTTCCACATGTATTTTGTTACTCTTATTGAGCTATTTTGTCCGCATAAAAGATTCACTGCCAATCGTACGTGCTCACATCATTCTCTTTCTGTGAAAGCTGTATACTGCATTCACCAGTTTTCACTCTACAGCTATTGACCAGAGCACTGAAATTATTTCTCACTTAAACTACAATCAAATGGATTTTCCCACACATTTTGCATTAGTCCTCTGCATGGCATTTTATTATTTTCTGAGCAGCTTCAGAAGTGCATGCACACAGCCTAGAACACATGACACGCACACACAGTCACGAGAGAGGCGCGATCGAACTCTGTGTGTGTTTGTGTGTGAACAATGGAAACTCCATTTTGTTCATACAGGAAAATATTCAGACTAATGTCTTGTGGGAGCAACAGAATACATGTAACAGCATTATGTAATCAGGAAACAAAAATCCAGTAACTGTATATTATTACAGTGAGTTACATCAAAAAAAGTAATCAGATTGTAGTTACTTTTTGAAAAAGTATAAAGTACTTAAAGCCAATTAATATAAAGTGGGACCCTTTTTTATGAAATAATTTGTAACTGTATCGGAATACATTTTTTAAAGTAACCCTCCCAAGCCTGGTCTTGTGTGGACGTCGTGAAATTAGAAAATAGAGATCGTTCATTTAGTTCTTTTGCCTACATGTTTTTATATCCACATATTTTGTTCTAATGTCACAAATAATAATCTTAGGGTTTACTATAGCCTACATTTCACTCAAATATTTTTGTACTTTCGAGCAATAAACTGAAAGTAATGTGAATATTGCCATTCAGGGCTGGACTGGGACAACAAATCAGCCCTGGACACTTCATCCAGACCGGCCCACTATGCAAACACACACACACGTGCATTAATCTATACGTGCATTAATCTGCATGTAAAATTACTGATTAGATTTTATTTACTATCAAAACCAAGAAAAAACTATTAAAATAATAAACAAAGGGAATGGAAATGATTTTATAAGGCTTTATTGTAAATAACTGGTCTGAATTTATGTGCCACTTAATATTTTAATAGAATATTCTTAGGCTACATATATTTCATGAAGTGCAACATCACGGTGAGGACCTACAGAAATATATATTCTGTAGCTCCTGGCAGTGATGTTTCACCTCATGAAATATAGTTTATATAATATAGCATAAGAATATTCTGTTACAATATTATGTTCACATTTATGACACAGACAGTAGATAATATTATGTTCACATTTATGACACAGACAGTATAGGCTTCTGCCAGGCACTTTCAGGGAGACAAATTTAAAAAATATGTATTTATGTGCATATTTATATGCAAAATACTCCTTTTTTCACATCAACTATGTGCTATGGTCATTAACACTAGAACTACCGGAATTCCATAACTACTACAACGACCATAGCGGTCATTCTGAACGTTCAAACTTTAACGTTCATTTGGCTGTACTGAACGTCATTTTCGTCATGTCATATCTGCATTTGAACCTTTCTCTTTAAGTTTTCCAGTGACACTTATAATTCCTGTTGTCACGTTATAATGCCATCGCCCTTAAAACAAGGCAAACAAGCAAAATATTATATCATATTATAAAGCCAATACAAAAATATTTCCCGACAGGTGCTGCCGAGGAAAGTTTTGCGTCAAAAATATTTTTTCACCGCACTCTCCACGTGAATAGACATGCAAAAAATCTAGGAAACGTCAAAGCTTCATACAGTAGCCTACAGCCCTGTTATACAAATACAATCAATGTGAAATCTAAAAATAAATAGATATACAATGTTAAGATAGATGATAATAAAGATGTGGGCTCATTTGAACGGTGGAAACCCCCCTATTCATTCACTGACGTTACGCACACACACATAGGAAAACACCGCTTCGCGTGCAGCTTCAGTCCCTCACACTACTTGACATTTGGCACATGACTCCTTGATTTAATTTTTGCAGTTTCTCCTTACTTGGCACTGCCTTCATCATCTTCGTCCCGGACCGCCTACCCGACTCTCGCACCAGTTGAGTGGCTTTTGATTTCATGTTGTCGGAGCGAAATTCGCTTGCCAGTTGCGTGATGGACGCGAAACTTGCTCATTTGTGCACTTCTACAATATGTGCGTGTTGATCGCGGGAAATATAGCGGACTTATGATATTTATAATGCGTGCGGTCAAAATGACCGCCATGGCCATTCTAGGTAGAAATAGGACGCAACTGTTTTGTGTTTTGTGATTGTAATAAAATAACAGTGCCAGAATAAAATATACACATATTTAGGAAAAGTCAGAGTCCTACAGCCACATTGATTTTATTTTAACAAATAAGTTATTACACTGTAAATTTTAAAAACGGTCAAAATGACCGCCTTGGGAGTTCTGGTGTTAAATGGCTATCCTTTTCACTTAAGTCCAGCAAATAATTCATTTATTTTAACACATTTGGTGGCATCTGCCTCAAGTTATTGTCGTTGTTATGAAATACAGTCGTATGTTTGCATAGAATTCATTTTGAACACTATAATATTACATGCTTTCAAAATCTGAGGTAAATTATCCGTAATGGCTTGTGGCACAGTGACCTATTTTTAACTAAAAATAAATAATGTGTACTCATAACCAGTGTAATTTCTTCATTCTGTCAGCCGCGACATCGCAGAAATAGGAACCGTTTCTAAATTAGAAAAAACTTCGCATGTCGCCGTCGCGTCTGGTTAGGACAAAAACTCTGATTTACATGGAAAAGATACCTTTTATCGCGTGTCGCGGCGTCGTGTATAGTTAGGACATATTGTACTGTAACGGTAGTCGATACGCGTTCTTCTGATCATTAAAAAGAATGAGGTTATATTGACAGATGAATAGGCTACGCTCAGTTTATCAAATACGCTCAGTTTATTAAATGTCTCTTGCAAACTATGAAGAGACAATGATGAATCAATACACACTGACATGGCGATGCTGGACTGATTCTTTATTTACACCATCATACAGTAATTTTGTCGGTTGTTTATTACAGATATTAGCATGCATTTTATTGATCATCAGCTAATTTCATCAATAGACATCAATAAGAGAGAGTGGCAACAGCCCTTGTAAGAGTCAAGAGATCATTTCTTTCTTTACTTGAAGATGATTGTGTAGATGATTAAGCGTCTCTGACTTACTTTCACTTTTATTTGCGATGTTTGCACGTTGGTTTGACGCTCAGCTGCTGATTATCTGCGGTGGTGATGCGTGTCGCAGTAGCGCCGACATGTCTGACTATAACAGCCTGTAAACGCTCTCACTCGTTTATTTTTTAGCATTTTTGGGAGGAGTAAAATATACATGTGTGATATCAACAACCAGATTGCGTTTACACGTAAAGATCCGAACACAATGCGAGCCAGACTACCTCCAGATGGTCAGGCAAATCGATCACAATCCGATCACAACGTAATACCTTGCATTGATATTTCTTTTTTATTATCCGGATAACTTATCTGGATACAGATCGCATTTTAATACCAGGTGTAGGGGTCTCAGAGACGAGACCGGCGAGAAACTTCACGAGACCTGCGGAATGCCTCCACAGGGCGGGGAGATACTATACACTGCCTATGGGAGCGGCCGCTTCTCCGCTCTTGATTCCGATTGGCCAGTGTCAGACAGTCAGACCTGTCAGTCTCGCAGCTGGACCAAGTTTATGGACCAAGTTAATTTAATTAATAAACTAATTATATAAAACTATTGTCAATGCACTACAATTTAACTGGTTATATTATGCATTCACTTATAAAAATTAAAATAAAAACTTATTTAAAACATACCAGGCTTAAGAAATGTATTAAGAAATTACACAGCAGAAAAAAACACACAGCACTGAAATGGTTAAGTTAAGCCCCTCCCCTACTAACACACACACACAGAGAGAGACAGAGATGTAGGCTCAAAGGGAGCATGACCAGATTCAAACAAACATATCTTACTTTCTGTGGGTCCTAGTTAAAGAGTGTCAATTAGAAAGTTGTCCGACTCGAGGAGTACAATATACATACTGATTTTTGTAACTGTAGATAAAACTAACAACCCAACTTTTGTCAAAAGGTGGCGCTACTGAGCCCTCACCACGCCCGTTTCTGAAACTTTGCACATGTCTACTGGCTAATAAATGTGATGTGTCTGAGGAGTTTCATGCAATTTGAAGCATGCTAAGGGTCTCAAAAGCATCCTAAAAGAATGGTAAAGTTTGATGCGTCACCACGGCAACAGTTTCAAAGATATTAAGAATCCATTCACAGGTCTACATCTGCCGTATGTTTACATTATACAGATGAAGTTTGAAGCAAATCGGGTTAAAATAAGAGGGTGATTTCAAAGCATTTTGAAAGTGACACACTTCCTGCTGCCAGTTGGTGGCGCTATAACTTTGACACACAATAGTCACATCCATGTGATTGTCCTCTTACGGCGAACACACTCCTGAAGTTTCATCAAGATCAGTTAATGTATGCTGAAGTTAGGACACACTTCCTGTTTCACGTTTCTCACCATAATTTTGTTTCCTCGCCACAGCCAAACCGTTCGAGATATCAAAAATCCCCTCGCAATTTTTGATCGTCTATGTCTTGACTTCAGGCTGACCGAGTTTCGTTCCATGCGGATGAATGCTCTAGGAGGAGTACATTAAATTCCATTGCAAGCATTTAAAAAAAACCCGTAAATATCTGACTTCCTGTTGGGCTGGGGTAAAAAGTAAAAGTGCGATGAATATATGAAACGATGAGATCGACATGTGTACCGAGTTTCATATTATTACATGCAAGCGTGTTTGATTTATGGACAAAGTGTTCAGACCCTGTTCCAGGGGGCGCTGACAAGCCGCCCTGCCACGCCCGGGTACCAGCTTCAGCCCGGCTCTGATGGCCGCGGGTTCTGACCCGTGTGCAAAGTTTCAAGAGTTTTTGAGCATGTTAAGGGCCCCAAAAGTGCCCGGATAGTCGTTAGAAAAAAAAAAAAAAAAAAAATAATAATAATAATCCTAAGGAAAACAATAGGGCCTTCGCCCTTTCAGGGCTTGGGCCCTAATAATCCTAAGGAAAACAATAGGGCCTTCGCCCTTTCAGGGCTTGGGCCCTAAAAAGAAGACCCTCTATAGTTTATAATCATGTATCGATTTTATTTATATGACCATCAATGACGGAGTATTTTAAGTCTATGTTGCAGCTGTGTGAAAAAAAACGATCAAAACGCGGGGGCGCGTTTTTGGTCCCCAGGGGGTTAAAGAAGAGTGGTTTGATTAAAGTGGTGTAAATATACCCGATCCGGCAAAGATGGCAGTATCGGAGCTGATAACGATCCTGAGTATCGGATCGGCGCATCCCTACATACTATAATGTAAACACAGTACAGATGTAGACCTTGATGTACATCTGACCTTTCAGAAGGTTGCTCATGCATACTTTGTGGTTAAAATGTGCCCTCGATCCGCACTTTTGCAGAGCCTTCACTGCTGCAAGCTCTTCAGCACACTTCTTTTTGACAGTCAAAGCGGGGGTTACGTTTTTGCACGTCATGTAGAATAACCCTAAAAGCACCAAGGGTGCGGTGCCACCGGCTTTATATATATATATATATATATATATATATATATATATATATATATATATATATATATATATATATAAATATAGCTGCGAGCAGCGATTGCGGGCCAAAGCCGGCGGTACCGCCATCCCGGTGCCTTTAGGTAACTAAAGGCACCGGGGTTGCGGTGCCACCGGCTTGGGCCCGCAATCGCTGCTCGCAGCTATATTTACGGTTGTTTTTAAAATGCTTGCAATGGAATTTAATGTACTCCTCCTAGAGCATTCATCCGCATGGAACGAAACTCGGTCAGCCTGAAGTCAAGACATAGACGATCAAAAATTGCGAGGGGATTTTTGATATCTCGAACGGTTTGGCTGTGGCGAGGAAACAAAATTATGGTGAGAAACGTGAAACAGGAAGTGTGTCCTAACTTCAGCATACATTAACTGATCTTGATGAAACTTCAGGAGTGTGTTCGCCGTAAGAGGACGATCACATGGATGTGACTATTGTGTGTCAAAGTTATAGCGCCACCAACTGGCAGCAGGAAGTGTGTCACTTTCAAAATGCTTTGAAATCACCCTCTTATTTTAACCCGATTTGCTTCAAACTTCATCTGTATAATGTAAACATACGGCAGATGTAGACCTGTGAATGGATTCTTAATATCTTTGAAACTGTTGCCGTGGTGACGCATCAAACTTTACCATTCTTTTAGGATGCTTTTGAGACCCTTAGCATGCTTCAAATTGCATGAAACTCCTCAGACACATCACATTTATTAGCCAGTAGACATGTGCAAAGTTTCAGAAACGGGCGTGGTGAGGGCTCAGTAGCGCCACCTTTTGACAAAAGTTGGGTTGTTAGTTTTATCTACAGTTACAAAAATCAGTATGTATATTGTACTCCTCGAGCCGGACAACTTTCTAATTGACACTCTTTAACTAGGACCCACAGAAAGTAAGATATGTTTGTTTGAATCTGGTCATGCTCCCTTTGAGCCTACATCTCTGTCTCTCTCTGTGTGTGTGTTAGTAGGGGGAGGGGCTTAACTTAACCATTTCAGTGCTGTGTGTTTTTTTCTGCTGTGTAATTTCTTAATACATTTCTTAAGCCTGGTATGTTTTAAATAAGTTTTTATTTTAATTTTTATAAGTGAAGGCATAATATAACCAGTTAAATTGTAGTGCATTGACAATAGTTTTATATAATTAGTTTATTAATTAAATTAACTTGGTCCATAAACTTGGTCCAGCTGCGAGACTGACAGGTCTGACTGTCTGACACTGGCCAATCGGAATCAAGAGCGGAGAAGCGGCCGCTCCCATAGGCAGTATAGTATCTCCCCGCCCTGTGGAGGCATTCCGCTGGTCTCGTGAAGTTTCTCGCCGGTCTCGTCTCTGAGACCCCTACACCTGGTATTAAAATGCGATCTGTATCCAGATAAGTTATCCGGATAATAAAAAAGAAATATCAATGCAAGGTATTATGTTGTGATCGGATTGTGATCGATTTGCCTGACCATCTGGAGGTAGTCTGGCTCGCATTGTGTTCGGATCTTTACGTGTAAACGCAATCTGGTTGTTGATATCACACATGTATATTTTACTCCTCCCAAAAATGCTAAAAAATAAACGAGTGAGAGCGTTTACAGGCTGTTATAGTCAGAGATGACGGCGCTACTGCGACACGCATCACCACCGCAGATAAGCAGCAGCTGGGCGTCAAACCAACGTGCAAACATCGCAAATAAAAGTGAAAGTAAGTCAGAGACGCTTAATCATCTACACAATCATCTTCAAGTAAAGAAAGAAATGATCTCTTGACTCTTACAAGGGCTGTTGCCACTCTCTCTTATTGATGTCTATTGATGAAATTAGCTGATGATCAATAAAATGCATGCTAATATCTGTAATAAACAACCGACAAAATTACTGTATGATGGTGTAAATAAAGAATCAGTCCAGCATCGCCATGTCAGTGTGTATTGATTCATCATTGTCTCTTCATAGTTTGCAAGAGACATTTAATAAACTGAGCGTAGCTATTTGATAAACTGAGCGTAGCCTATTCATCTGTCAATATAACCTCATTCTTTTTAATGATCAGAAGAACGCGTATCGACTACCGTTACAGTACAATATGTCCTAACTACACGCGACGCCGCGACACGCGATAAAAGGTATCTTTTCCATGTAAATCAGAGTTTTTGTCCTAACCAGACGCGACGGCGACATGCGAAGTTTCTTATTTAGAAACGGTTCCTATTTCTGCGATGTCGCGGCTGACAGAATGAAGAAATTACACTGGTTATGAGTACACATTATTTATTTTTAGTTAAAAATAGGTCACTGTGCCACAAGCCATAACGGATAATTTACCTCAGATTTTGAAAGCATGTAATATTATAGTGTTCAAAATGAATTCTATGCAAACATACGACTGTATTTCATAACAACGACAATAACTTGAGGCAGATGCCACCAAATGTGTTAAAATAAATGAATTATTTGCTGGACTTAAGTGAAAAGGATAGCCATTTAATGACCATAGCACATAGTTGATGTGAAAAAAGGAGTATTTTGCATATAAATATGCACATAAATACATATTTTTTCAATTTGTCTCCCTGAAAGTGCCTGGCAGAAGCCTATACTGTCTGTGTCATAAATGTGAACATAATATTATCTACTGTCTGTGTCATAAATGTGAACATAATATTGTAACAGAATATTCTTATGCTATATTATATAAACTATATTTCATGAGGTGAAACATCACTGCCAGGAGCTACAGAATATATATTTCTGTAGGTCCTCACCGTGATGTTGCACTTCATGAAATATATGTAGTATAGCCTAAGAATATTCTATTAAAATATTAAGTGGCACATAAATTCAGACCAGTTATTTACAATAAAGCCTTATAAAATCATTTCCATTCCCTTTGTTTATTATTTTAATAGTTTTTTCTTGGTTTTGATAGTAAATAAAATCTAATCAGTAATTTTACATGCAGATTAATGCACGTATAGATTAATGCACGTGTGTGTGTGTTTGCATAGTGGGCCGGTCTGGATGAAGTGTCCAGGGCTGATTTTTTGTCCCAGTCCAGCCCTGAATGGCAATATTCACATTACTTTCAGTTTATTGCTCGAAAGTACAAAAATATTTGAGTGAAATGTAGGCTATAGTAAACCCTAAGATTATTATTTGTGACATTAGAACAAAATATGTGGATATAAAAACATGTATATAGGCTAAAGAACTAAATGAACGATCTCTATTTTCTAATTTCACGACGTCCACACAAGACCAGGCTTGGGAGGGTTACTTTAAAAAATGTATTCCGATACAGTTACAAATTATTTCATAAAAAAGGGTCCCACTTTATATTAATTGGCTTTAAGTACTTTATACTTTTTCAAAAAGTAACTACAATCTGATTACTTTTTTTGATGTAACTCACTGTAATAATATACAGTTACTGGATTTTTGTTTCCTGATTACATAATGCTGTTACATGTATTCTGTTGCTCCCACAAGACATTAGTCTGAATATTTTCCTGTATGAACAAAATGGAGTTTCCATTGTTCACACACAAACACACACAGAGTTCGATCGCGCCTCTCTCATGACTGTGTGCGTGTCATGTGTTCTAGGCTGTGTGCATGCACTTCTGAAGCTGCTCAGAAAATAATAAAATGCCATGCGGAGGACTAATGCAAAATGTGTGGGAAAATCCATTTGATTGTAGTTTAAGTGAGAAATAATTTCAGTGCTCTGGTCAATAGCTGTAGAGTGAAAACTGGTGAATGCAGTATACAGCTTTCACAGAAAGAGAATGATGTGAGCACGTACGATTGGCAGTGAATCTTTTAAGCGGACAAAATAGCTCAATAAGAGTAACAAAATACATGTGGAAAAAATCACATCGTAATGTTTTAAAGAAGAGTGGTTTGATTAAAGTGGTGTAAATATACCCGATCCGGCAAAGATGGCAGTATCGGAGCTGATAACGATCCTGAGTATCGGATCGGCGCATCCCTACATACTATAATGTAAACACAGTACAGATGTAGACCTTGATGTACACCTGACCTTTCAGAAGGTTGCTCATGCATACTTTGTGGTTAAAATGTGCCCTCGATCCGCACTTTTGCAGAGCCTTCACTGCTGCAAGCTCTTCAGCACACTTCTTTTTGACAGTCAAAGCGGGGGTTACATTTTTGCACGTCATGTAGAATAACCCTAAAAGCACCAAGGGTGCGGTGCCACCGGCTTTATATATATATATATATATATATATAAATATAGCTGCGAGCAGCGATTGCGGGCCAAAGCCGGCGGTACCGCCATCCCACCGGCTTGGGCCCGCAATCGCTGCTCGCAGCTATATTTAAACTATTTGTCTGTGATGCATGTTTGCAATTCGCAGTCCAGAAGAGAAAGAGAGGGATCTCTCACGCGGTGCCACAGCACGCACTACACGACAGCCCTGCTTAATGAGTAATGACAGAGGAAAGCCTGGTTACACTTTAGATCTGTGATATTAGTCTGATTTCCAAAGATTAAAGAATATATTGAGGTAAAAAACCATTAAAAACAATTGCCGCATTCTGTCTAGCCAACTTCCTTCCCATCGCGGCGGTGCAGTCATTTCTCCTTAAAACTAAAACTTTAAGACAGAATCAGCACGATCGGTGATTGTTGTAAAATGCAGTCTCTGATGTTGCTAAATTGCGGGACGCTTTTAATAATAAAAAGAGCTATTAAAAGCACAACATTTGCACAAGAGATGCTGTTCTCAGTGCGGCGCGCGCTCCGAAACAAGACAAACAAATTATACTTTGGGCTTCATATGCGCGTCAAAACGATCAAATGTAGCCAGCACAAAAATGTCAAAACGACCGGCTTGGAGATTAACACTTAAACCACCGTTTATGTCTCAAACGAACGTAGTTATGGAAATAGTTGGGAGAAAATATGGTGCATCAGTAGACGAAATCTGCACTTTTTCTTAAAGGGGCAGCAGTATAAACATATGACGATTGCGACATTACTGAGAATCAAACAACAAAAGGCAAAGAGAAAATCACTCGCAGCTCTTGAATGAATAACTTCAGCTTTAATAAGCATAAATCAATCTATGATAAACTTTGCAGTGCTATTTTACATCTGATTACTTTATTATAATTCTTTTTAGACCATACCTGAATAATGTCAGTAGACTTTCCTGAAATTAAAGCACTGTGTAGGCCCGTATAATGTGTATCTTTGTTTAATTGCCTATTTATTGTTTAATATATATATATATATATATATATATATATATATATATATTGACATACATACGTACATATCATCCTTGCTTGTAGAGAGGAGTTTATTTCAGCATCATATAAAATCAACAATAATGATAAATAATGTTAAAGCAAACACAGCTCTGGTATCGGAAATGTATCGGTATCGGCCGATATCCAAAGTCGGGTATCGGGATCGGATCGGAAGTAAAAAAATGTGGATCGGTGCATCCCTAGCTAGTAGCATTTGGAAATTAGCAATTTCTTTCAGTTTCTTAATTAGGTTTTAATTAAGAGCGAGTCTTGCCGCTTGCCCTGGCTGTTGTATGAATTACATCTGTATGCCTGTGGTGTCAATAAACACCAAATAGTTGAATTCGTCCTCTGTCACAGCATTACATATAATCCATCTTCCCTCTGGCTATTCCAAGGCCAGCTTATGGTCTACCTTATATAGTTTTTGATTAGCCGATGAGACATAGGAGTCATTTATCATAAAGGGAGCAGATAAAGCATGTTTGCTCGCGGAGGGAAACCTCAGGGGCGAGTGATTCGTTGTTTTGTTTGTACCACAGAAGTCAATGACTCTGCTATATGGCTCTGCTGTCCTTGCATCTCATAGCTTTGATTAGACAGTTTAAGTTTCCTTGTAAACCGGAGAAATCTCCAGAAGATGTTCAAGGATTTACTATCCTAGCTAGATGAAACACTTTAAAATGTATTAGAGTGGAATATTAGCCAATAATTGGAACACATTAAATATTTGTCAGTAAAAAAACATTTCTGTAATAAAGGTCCAACTCTTTGCAATATCATATTTAAATGTAATTTCGGAGAGGCTAGCAATAGAGTGGTGCAGGTATGACGTCACTTTGTTAGGCCGACAGGCTAAATACCTTTGACAAAAACCCAATAGGATTTCTCAATAGGCTTTTGGAGTTAGAATAGTTTGTAAGAGCAAAACTAAGCATAACAAGACAGTAAAAGCAAACTTAAGCTCACCTGTTTGGAGTGATGACGTTTAATGTCCTCGACTGCCACTGTAGTCCCACTTCCTTTTTCAAGACGCGTAACAGCTTAAAAAAAAAATTACAAGTCACAAATAATGATGTATTTTATATCGTAGAATAAAACGTGAAAGTGTCTTAAGCTTGTGACCCAATTTCAGCCATTTAACCAAAATCCCATTGACTTTGTGACAAATGAAGACGAAAGATTAATATCAACCAAAAATCCAATCTTGAATGGAAAAGGACCTGATGTAAAGGGGTTTTTTTTTTTTTAATGTGGGTTCTTCACACGCTAAGAAACTGGGATATATTATTAATCAGGGGGTTAAAGGGAAAAGTGTCAAAAGAAATGGGGTATCAATCCTGCCGTTCATCTGGAACAGAGTTAAATAATAATCCCATAATAATTTTGTCTGTAAAATATGTGTTCGTCCTAGGGCTGTCAACTTCAGTCGTTTAGTCGACTAATCAGTCGATACCGTCTTGGTCGACTGACATTCTTATTGGTCGACCAGTTACACTTTTTTTTTTCTTTTTTTTTTTACCAATAGAAACATTTTTTTAATGATTTACTCCTTGATATTTATTCCTTTATAAGCAATTATTTATTACTGTATTCTAAATATAATTTGCCTTTGTTTTATCCCCATCTTTAAATGCTTTAATTTAGGCTATTTTGTAACAGCGCCACAGTTTTAGCGCACACACATAGACTCGGGAACGCGCCTGTGGCCGGCTGCGCTGCAGCTTCGCGCTCGGTAAGCGATGCTGTATTCATTCCGTTGGAACGCTGCTTGTTTTGACTTTAGTCGACAAAATGTCCAAGAAATCTAAATCTTTTGTCTGGCTGCATTGTAAAACAAAGACGACAAGACTGTGGAGGGAGGCGACCGCGTTGCTCCATTATGAGCCCGCACAGCGCGCGCCTATATTTGAATCGAACTTGAGCGCGCAAAAGACGTGAGCAGCCCTTTTAACGGCTATATCATGCTGATTCAATAGATTGTGTTTTCTTAATATGTTTTTCGTTTTTATTTGTAAAATAGCCTAAATAATGCAACAAAACAAAAATAAACCTATATGCCTTCCAAAATACAGCCTATTATTATTCGGATTGTTTTTTTAGGCTATTTGGGTATTTTGTGTGTTTGTTTAAAATGCCTAGATCGGCTGAACAAAAGTTAACCCATAGCTTTGTAAGTAAAGAAGAATATAAAGTCTGTATAAACGAGAGCTTTTGTTAGGATTTTTTATTATATGGCAGATAGCAGTTATTTTTTTGTATCGTGTGGTGTGATCAGGTGCGCGATTGTGACTGCATAGACAGAGCTCCTCACTTTTTTCAGTTAAAAATCACTTAATTCTCAAAGAATTGTATTATTATTATAGTTTTATTTATTTGTGATGTTTTTTCGTTGTTGTTTTATAAATGCTCTATGACAATTGTTTAAAAGAACGTTCAATCAAAACAAGGTTTGTTTTTTTTCTCTCGACTAATCGACTAATCGTTGCGCAGGACAAGACTTTGGTCGACCAAGGATTTCTTTGGTTGATTACAGCCCTAGTTCGTCCAGTCAACTTAATAACCTAACTTTTTCGTGACCCTCCTTATCAACTGATAGTTCAGGGTATTACATTATTATGGTAAGTTAACCTTGCTTTCTGAAACTGCTACCATTAAAACCAAAAGTCACCAACCGACCAATTCTCTCACTTTTTCTCTTCGGGAAAACTGGAAAGTTTGGTATTTGTTCTTAGAAAAATACATTAGTGTACCAAAAGCACACCACAAGTAGATTAATATATGATGTAAGGAACGATGAAATAAGGAACACTAACAACACTGCATCTCAAATTGTAATATTTGTATAAGGTTGCACTTTTTTAAAGAGGTGGTTTCATGCCCTTTTCACAAGATGTAAAATAAATCTCCAATGTCCCTAGAGTGTGTGTGTGTGTGAAGTTTTAACTCAAAATACCGCATAGATAGTTTTGTAAAAATTGTCACTTTTTGAGAGTAAGCAAAAACACAGCATTTTTTGCTTGGCTCTTTAAATGCAAATTAGCAGCATCTCCCGACACAGTGGGCGGAGCTTCACGCTAAAATGTCAGAAACTGTTCTGACTTTTACGTTTAGACAAAGATGGAGAGACTTACAATTGTCAAACAGCCATTTGTTTTAGTCCTTAAAATTTTTTTTTATTTATTTATTTAAAAGGGAAGTGTAATCATAATCAAGCACTCCCAAGATGAAAACCTCTAAAAAGTGTGAATCTTCTCTGAATCCTTCCACACTTTTTGTCCGGTGTGCAGCAGATCTTCTTTTGCAGTATTCTGGCCTCTAGCTTCTTTAACCAGGTGTTGTCGTTTTCCCTGCTATAACTGGTTGTTTTGTGCACTAATCTCATTGTGCACAATACCTCATTGAGGATTGCCAGCCTCTTCAGGAAGTCTACGTCAGGCTTGATGTGTCTTACCCGGATGAGGTAATCGATGGCTTCCTCCCCGGTCATGTCATGGTGGATCATGAGATATGCCAGGAAAAGTGTAGGGGCGTGGCTGACTCCATTAGCGCAGTGGATTAACACCTTGTCTGTTGAAATAAATACAGAAAGACAGTCAGAAAAGTCCAAAAACAGTTTGTCACTCCAGAACAGAACACCTGATAAAAGATCTTACTTACTTTGTGGGTTTTTCATGGCCTTGTGAATGAATTTGGCAGCTGACACGAAGTATTTGCTGATGTTGGAACTTTGCGTTGTAGGCATGCGGCAATACGTGATGTTCATGCCTCTGTAGTAACTCGCCCCTGTATCAACGGTTTCCATCAGGTCTTCCTCCCGTGGGACTCCCATCAAGACCCTCAGATTATTCTTCAAAGCAGCAGCATTGAGGATGTGAGTAATACCCATCTCCTTCAGTATCATTCGGTCCTCTGCTATCACTCTACACAACAACAAAACAGCCAAGGTTAGTCTTTCACAGCACAGGATTTACAATATAATTACATTATAACACACATTATGTTAATCACATGGATTATATTAGTCTAAATGTGCTGTAGACTTACTTGTTTCCAATGAAGATGTTGTTCCACACCTCGGTGACAGGTTCCAGATCCTTTGTACAGCCCTTCACACGCTCCGCCAATCGGGAACCGGGTCCTTCTTGAACGCGTTCCTGCTTGGAAGTCCTTGCATAAGGACTGCTTGGACCTGCCACACACGATTCATCCGAATCAGACGGATCTGATTCAGGATCCATCTCAGCAACGCTCAGACCCTCAACACACGTTTCATATGAATCAGACAGATCTGATTCAGAATCCACATCAGCAACGCTCAGACCCTCAACACACGTTTCATATGAATCAGACAGATCCGATTCAGGATCCATTTCAGCAACGCTTGGACCCTCATCGCACGATTCATCCGAATCAGACAGATCTGATTCAGGATCCATCTCAGGAACGCTTGGACCCTCATCACACGTTTCATATGAATCAGACAGATCCGATTCAGGATCCATCTCAGGAACGCTTGGACCTTCATCACACGTTTCATATGAATCAGACAGATCCGATTCAGGATCCATTTCAGCAACGCTTGGACCCTCATCACACGATTCATCCGAATCAGAAAAATCCCATTCAGGAGCCATCTCAGGAACGCTTGGACCCTCATCAAACGATTCACATGAATCAGACAGCTCCGATTTAGGATCCATCTCAGGAACGCTTGCATCTGGGAGACACAAGGTCTCTGGAACAGCCGGATCGATCCTAAAAAGATTTTGGAAGAATGCCCTAACGTCCTCCTTCTTCCGCACTTTAGTGCTTTCTAAAAAAAAAAAAGAAAACAAATATGTTTTTAGAAACATCTCTAACCACAGATTAAAAAGGAATTAGTCCGATATTTCTGTTCGCATCTCATTTGTTCTGTACACACACAGTTCAGTGTGTGACAACTGCATTTACAAAAAAAAAAATCCACACAGTGTACAATGTTACATCTCAATTGCTCTGTTGACATTCACCTTTTGGGCTGATCTTTACAGGAGTTTCAGGAGAAGCATCCATGCCACTCTGATCGATCCCACTGGTTCTCCCTGACACTGCGTCAAAAGGTGTGTATACGGGAGAATTCGGACAATGAAAACGCCCGCTAAATGTGCTGTTTGGCAGGGATCTTTGGAACTTTGTTACGCGTACCTGTAAATGCCTGTAAAGGCCTGAAAACAAGAACTTGTCTGACCACATGCTGTGAGTTGATGGCTTGGCTTTTTAAATGCTAATTTGTTTTGGGACTGGCAGCTCAAGTTTGCCCCTATTTCCCTGCCCCCCTCATTAGTATTCGGGAAAGGTGATAGGCTTTACATTGTGTCAGTCTTCAACAAGTGTTACGGAGAGCAGAGTGGAGATGTTGCTCCTTTACATAGGGACAATGTGGCTATTAAGTCTCTGAATCCGAACGAAAACAGACTGGTGTATATGGCAAATGAAAGTTTGAAGAGGATATTTGAAAAGCTGGAGATGATGGACATTAGGTTGGATAAGATGGAGGCTGACATCAATGAGCTCAAAGATGCAAAAGAGGAGCCTGCTTCAAAAAAAATTAAAGAGAGCTGGGAATAATTCTGTTGCGGTAAGTTATTTTCTGACCATCACGGTGTCTGCTTAACTTTGTGTGCTTTATTTATAAATGTATTCGAATTGAGCCCTCATACTATGTTGGATTTTTACAGGAAGCTGTATGGAGATTGCACAATGGGGAAAACAACATACACAAATATGACCCACAGACAAGGTATATCTTTAAAACTATTCTTTCATAACAGTCTTTTCTTCTAAATTATATTTTTAATCAACCTACTTTAATTACCTCTTCACAGTCTATCCTCCCCCCACAACCTCTAGGTTATAACCTATCTTTTTAATGGCTGTACCGGACGTTGATCCTGCTGTTGTTAAAGGTAAGTCACAAGAGAATGTATCAAGGCTACAACTATTTAACTGTATAGATTTGTTAGTTATACATAAACATATGTATATGTTTATATACATATTTTCTGTTGACATAATATACACATATTATATGTATATGTTTATGCATATGTATATACATATGTATACCCCCTCTCTATCTCCATGTTTCTAGTATCCTGCAAGACATATTTTGAAACTGTTAGAAGGGGTTAAAGGATGGCGAAAGATGAGAACAAAGACAAGATGGAGGACAGCAGGATCATTATGCTCATGAGACAAAGAAAAAGAAGAGTAAGTATAAATATAAATCTCAGTAAAAGCCTCAGCCTGGGAGAGGCTCCCATCCCAACCCATTTGATATTTTCAGTGGTTTAATTATTTTTTTCCCTCCCATTTTGCAGCTGCTGAGCTGCAGGACTGGGGTTCTCCAGACAGAGGAAGAGGCAGCTATCTGGAAGACTGCAACAGTTGACCACATGTCTGAAGAGTAGGATACCATATTGGATGGAAAGTCGGTGTGGGTTGTTCGGGTTATTATATTGTTTTACATATATTATACACAGGCTTTATATATTATATGGGGTTATTTATTGTATGACTAATAGTAAAATGTATTCTGTGCCTTGTGTCCCAAAGGTGTGAAATGCTAATGTTCCCTTGCATTGACCCCTACCTGGGGATTATTCACCATGGTAACTGATGGCCCTAATGGCTCCCTGCTGTGCCCCAAACTTGGTACATATCCAGGAGTTCTCGGGATTGTGTGACGGGACAGCAAACTCCCGTATACACACGTTTATTTGTGGAGTACACAGGAGTACTCAGGAGTTGTACATGCCCGATTACACCTCTTTTGACGCAGTGTGAAGGCCCTGCGGAGTCGCTCAGATCTTCACACACCAGAGTAGGGCTCTTCAGATCTGAAATGGCATCCCTGACTTCAACTTCCAGACCTTTAGCGGACACTGGTTCTGGCTCAGAAGGGTTTGGAGCCGAGACACTGGACTCCTCTAGATCAACTGGAGTTTCCTGCTCCGAAACTATTGGAACTGGGACATCCGGTTGCTCTAAATTGTCCAGATCCACGGGGGTTTCCTGCTCAGAATCGACCAGATCCGTTTCAGATGTTGGCTGTTGAGTGTCTGGGACACACAGTGGCTCCGGAACACCAAAAAGCCTCCGAAAGAATCCAGTCGTTTTCTTCTTTATCCACTCTCTGGTACTCTCTTAAAAACAAAAGAAAAACATGTTATTAAAAACAACTCAAACTACAGATTAGACATGAAAAAGTAGACTGGCTTGAAAGACGTTTCTGTTTGCATCTCATTGTTAATGTTGCGTTTATACTCGACGCGCTCGCCGTGGTAATATTCTATGAAACGACAGGGGCGACTCAGTCATTTTTCATGAAACCATCAGGAATCTGAGGCGAAAGAAGTAAGGTGCACATGATGATGTTGATTTCAGTAGTAACTTACACTTCACCAAAACCAAACCACACTACACATGATTCGTGTAAAACCCAATAAACTTTAAGATTACTACTTGACATTAGAACCAAATAAATGTATATAAGAACGCATGCATAGGGCCTACAACTACATTTAATGAACTTGAACCTTTAAGTCCATTAAAAAGGATTATTCTGTCTGTACTAGGCTTATTTTGTAAATGTGATTAACTATTTATTTTAGACGTTAGCAAAATGGGTGCCAAATTAGCAAAATCTTACTCAGATTTTTTTTTTTTTACAAAAGGTACATTTTCCAGTTATTATATATAATTTGCTTTAAAAAATGCTTACTACCATATGAATATTTGTACGGTCAGCCAGCTGAAAAAGAATAACTGAAATTTTCAGTTACTATGAGGAAAGGTGTACTTTGACAAGTCAAAGATGAATATTTTATGGTAATTTTTACTTTTCACACCGTTTTAAAAGTAAAAATAGTCGTCTACAGTATACAGTAGCTACTCATGACTTAGAATTGTATTAAAATTGTATTTCATACGACTTTAATCGGCAGTCGTCGTCGTGGCCCGCGCGGAAAGTTACACAAAATGGCGCGCACACACAGCGAAGATGTCATTTAAGCACTCAGGAGATTTTTTTAAATTGAAAAATAAAACAAATGTACACACAAAATAAACATTGAACAAACAATATCAACAATATTAAAGTTAAACAATATTAACACCCGACAATTCTCAAAAGGAAGTCGTTTGCAAGGATCACAACATGTCACGCGCTGCGGGCAATTTTTCGAAAAAACATAATCCAACATTTCGATAACACTTTTCTATCGCCTAAAAATGAATAAATATAGATTAAATCGTTGTTTCGTCGCGTTTACAATCCTATGAAAAGCCCCCCTATACTTTCCGTGCCCATGTTAGCCAATTGTTTATGTTTAACACACCTGTTGGACGGTTCTCTGGGGTTTCAGGAGAAGCGTCGATCCCGCCGCTGCTCCCTGCCACTTCAGTTGGTGACACCAACACTGAGGAGACATTTTTGACTTCATCCTCGAGCCCATCATCTCTCTCAACACTAGCCGAGGGGGTTGAGTCGTTCACACACTCATCCTGCACAGCGACCCCCTCTACAACACTGGAACTGACTGGCATGTCCTCAAGTGTACCAACCCTCTCTATTCTATCGATCACTGCCGAGCTCCCGAAAAGGTCGTACATGGCATCGGGGATGAACCTGCTCTCCACCTGCTCTTCATCCTCTGCTGGTACCTGGAAAGTCTTAATGCCATGGTACACGCCGTTGACGTATATTTCCAGACACAGCTCTCCGTAGCTAGAAGACATTGTCATGGATGTCAATTTAACAAATCAAAGAAGTAACTTACAGTTGACAAGCTGTTTGAAAGCTAAATACACACTGTGAGTGACTGATAATCGGAATATCGTTTAACTGCAGTGACAGCAAGCGAGTCTTTATAGTCTGAGTTAATCGAACGCCGCGCAGAAACATTCAAAGAAGTCTGCTGCTGCTGTCTGTGACGTAATCGAACTACCCGCAGAAGCATTCAAAGGAGTCTGCTGCTGCTTTCTGTGACGTAATCGAACTACCCGCAGAAGCATTCCTTTTTAAAAAAAAAAAAAAAAATTATGCAGAAATAACAAATACAAATCAAGACATTAATATACAATACAATAAAACAAAACAAAACAGAGGGTTACATTCCATAAACTTAAACAACATTAAACAAGCTTAAATGATCGACAATATTGCAGAGTCTTACATGCAGTAGAGTTTTTAGAGTCCTTCAATGAATTTAAATACATATCAGTATCTTTCTTAAAAATAAAAAAGAAGGCGTTTTCTTTGAAAATTTACATTTGTGAATATAAAATTTGGCAAGAAAAAGTAGCAAATTAAGGACAAATTTAGAATGAAAGGGGTCTACAAAAAACATAATTTTTTGGATTACACAGAAGTTTAAAGAAATATACCTTTTAATAAAATTTGAAAAATCAATCCAAAAGATTTTGCAATACATACATTCCCAAAACAAATGAATAATCGTTTCATCAAACTGATGACAAAAGGAGCACAAGGGGGAAATACTCTTATTGAATTTAGCAAATTTATAATTAACTGGGTAGCAATTGTGAATAATTTTGATTTAAACTTCAAACACTTTATTAGATAAGAAAAATTTTTGCCGAATGAGCCAGAAGCCTCCCACTCTATATCATCAAATTTATTATTCCGAAAACTTACACCGGCAGGTAAAGAAATTTGATTTCTGTTAAGAATTGAGCGAATTTTCTTATTTGACAATCTACTGAACAGACATTGGTCAACAAAAAGATGAGCGTTGTCAAAAATAGGTGGAGAAGTTAAAGGTCCCTTAAGGCCAGAATTGACCAAAGGTTTCACACAATCAGGAATTGCACCAAAAACAATGGCATATTCTCTTGGGGGGACTGGAAAAGAGAATTTTTCCATAAAATGTTCATAAGAGAGCAAAACACCCGAATCATCCAAAAATTGACTCACTAAAAGTATGTTTTTATCGAATCAATTATTAAAGAAAAGAGATTTATTTTTATATTTGATATTTTGGTTATTCCACATAAAATAGCTATGTGGAGAAAAACTATATTTATATATATTAGGGACCGCAGAAACATTCCATCGAGTCTGCTGCTGCTTTCTGTGACGTAATCGAACGAATCGAACGACTGTGGCGCAGGAACAGATTCATGGTTAAAAACAGATTGTTTGGAAATTACTCTACAACGCATTGGACCAAAGCCAAAAAAATACTAAAGACTTAAACAGAAAAGGGCGTTCGAGGGTATCAACGCCAAAGCAATTATCGGCAGATTGTGATCGGCGACCAATCAATCGTAGCACCCTTGTAAAATACATTTATACATTTTCATCTTGTTTTAAAGAAGTAGCAAAAATGAAAACTAAAACAAACTATTCAGCTATGATCCATTAAAGCATTAAGTTGACTTCATTTTCAAAAGGCTTTTAGATTATATTAACACGCAATATCTTCATTCTGAATAAAGATCAGCATCAAACCAATGTATAGTAAAAGAGTAAGCCATGCAGAAACCATTCTCTGAGAACCTAAGCATATTCTCTCTTTAATTGCCTTACAAGTGTTTTATTTTTCCCTGTTTAAAGCTGTGGGTGGGAATCTCACATGATTTGAATATAGATCAGGCTGTCTTTAGGCTGTCTCCAGACAAGCACATCTAATCTTTCATGATCCAGCAGTGTCTGCTTTTATTAGTTGTTTTTTTCTATGAAAAAGAAAACTAATTTGAAAATCAGAGGAAGATAATTAAATGCCAAACAAGTACATCCCCTGAAGACTCCCACATCAGTCTATATGACTCTGAGACAACAGTGAATCCTGTATATAAGACGAGAGTAAACCCAAGTAATATAAAAACCAATGCAATGGTATTAATCTGTTCAATTTATGATATATCAGGTTTGTGAAGTTCACAATCAATCATAGGAGTTTTGTTTGCCCTCATTTAGATTAAAGCTTGTTCAGCTGTGGAACGTTTTTAGGAAATTGAACATGCAAATTTATTTAAGAAAATGTGTCTCAAACCAGGAGTAGAGTAGCAAACAGCAGATACTGAGTCAGAAGAAGAAAACAGTGAGTGCAACAGTCAAACATGCGTGTTTACATAGAAAAACAATGGAAAAGTAGAGCAGCAAAAGAGAAGGGTCTTTGCAGAAGGGTCAACGGCTTTCACGGATGTCTTTCAAAATGAAAGTCTTGCGCATCAGAAAAACATTAATTAGCTTAAGTGTTTTGTTGTTGTGTTTATGTCTACACACTCCGTGGCCCACTTGAAACGGTCTTGCTACAAGCTGAGAAACAATGTTGCATGGAGATAGCGATGTCATTATTTGCTGTTAAAATTACGTTTAATCATTGTAGTGTCAGACAAGCTGATATTTTCTATATGAAAAATCTACGTTTGTGTAATGACTCACGGTACACAGAGGAATCCATTTGCAGCTTTATTAAGCAGTGTCGTACAGGCAGGGTCAAGACGGGGTAGACAGGGTAATGCAGGCAGAACGATAGAGAAATCCAGATAACAGGCAGAGTTCGGGGCAGGCAGCAATAATCACAATCCAGAGACAGTCCAAGATCAGGCCAGGCAGATATCACTCGTACAATAGTCAAACAGTCCAAAGTCAAAACCAGAAACAGGGAATAAACGCTCAGAAATGATCACCGGGGCAAATCAAGACTTCGCACTGGTGTGGTGTGTGGACGTGGCTTATATGTGTGTGTGCAAATGGCGTGCAGGTGTGTGACGCAATCAGTCCCAGGTACGAGGCATGATGGGAATTTGAGTTTAAAGCCAATGATCAATACTCCGGTGAAGGCTCCCTCTGGTGGCGGAGAGGAGGCGGAACGGGAGCTTCCACTGTAACAGAGCCCCCCCCCTGCGAGCGGCTCCTGACGCGAGGAGGCAATTGACGTCGGGGTCTCCTACGGGGTCTCCCACGGGGTCGGGGGGCCGGTTTCTCCGGATATGTCCTATGAAACTCCTCAGTGAGAGTGGGGTCCAGGATATCTCTCGCATTGACCCAGGACTGTTCCTCCGGACCGTAACCCTCCCAATCGACAAGATATTGGAGAACATTACCCCGACGTCTGGAGTCCAGCAACTTGTGCACACGGTACGCCTCCTCGCCATCGACCAGAATGGGTGGAGGACTCTGAGAAGTGGACCCCTCCTCCGCTTCTCCCCTCGGACCACCAGCGGGTTTCAGCAGAGACACATGAAAAGTGGGAGAAATACGGTAGTTAGCGGGCAGATCTAATCGAAATGAAACAGGTGAGATTTGTCTTACAATTTGGAAGGGACCAACATACCTGGGACTGAGCTTGCGACATGGAAGTCTGAGTCGAAGATCCCTGGTTGACAGCCATACCCACTGGCCAATCTGGTATTCTGGACCAGGACGGCGACGACGATTGGCCTGTTGCTCCTGACGTCTTACAGCATGCCTTAGATGTGTGTGTGCCTGATCCCAGACCTCCTCACTCTTACGTAGCCATTCTGTGACGGATGGAAGTTCTGTGGGTTCACCAGACCATGGGAAGAGAGGTGGTTGAAATCCGAGGATGCATTTGAAGGGAGTGATTCCGGTTGCTGGTTTAATCAGGGAATTCTGGGCATATTCAGCCCAGAACAGATATCTGCTCCAATCCTCTTGATGCTGTTGACAGTAAGTTCGCAAAAAGCGAATAATATCCTGGTTGAGACGTTCAGTTTGTCCGTTGGATTGTGGGTGGTAACCGGAGGTGAGACTGATGTTAACGTTAAGATTCTTGAAAAAGGCAGTCCATACTCGGGATGTGAATTGGGGTCCTCTATCTGACACAATGTCCTCAGGTAATCCATAGAAGCGGAAGACTTGGTTGCATAAGAGTTCGGCGGTTTCGAAAGCGGTGGGGAGCTTAGTAAGAGGAATAAGTCGGCAGGCTTTTGAGAATCTATCCACGATGGTAAAGATGGTGGTGAAGCCCTGGGAGTTAGGTAGGTCGGTGATGAAATCTATGGCGATGTGTGACCATGGTCGTTGAGGTGTGGGGAGAGGACAAAGCAGGCCAGCGGGTAATTTTCGGGGTGATTTGGAAGTTTGACAGGCGGTGCAGTTTTGAACATGGTTTGTGGTATCGGATGTAAGCGTGGGCCACCAGAAACGATTTTGGAGAAGATGGATTGTGGCATTGATTCCGGGATGACCTGAGCTGGGATTAGAATGGACTTGATCAATGAGACGGGGTCGAAATATTTCTGGAACAAAGATTAGGTCGGCCGGACATTCTGCTGGGGCAGGAGTTTGAGCATTGGCTTGCTGGATCTCGGTAATGACATCCCACTGGACAGGAGCTACTAGCAGATTCTCACATAGGATGTTTTCTGGTTTGGGTTTCTGGTTTATTTCTTCAGATTGACGAGAGAGAGCGTCTGCTTTTGTGTTCTTGGAGCCTGGACGGTATGTAACGGTGAAGTTAAATCTGGTGAAGAAGAGCGCCCATCTGGCTTGACGGGGATTGAGACGCTTGGCAGATCGCAGGTACTCAAGGTTCTTGTGGTCTGTAAGAATGATGAAAGGTTCAGCTGCTCCCTCCAACCAATGACGCCACTCCTCCAGTGCCAACTTCATGGCTAAAAGCTCGCGATTTCCCACATCATAGTTGCGTTCAGCAGGAGAAAGTTTGCGGGAGAAGTAAGCACATGGATACATTTTGGCAGGTTCTCCTTGGCGTTGAGATAAGATGGCCCCCACTCCTGTATTAGAAGCATCCACTTCTACGATGAACTGGCGTTCGGGATCTGGATGACGCAAGATGGGTGCGGTAGTGAAGCGTTTCTTTAGTTCTTGAAAAGCACACTGTGCGTCGGGGTTCCAGGAAATACGAGGGCTGTGACGTTTGGTTAGAACAGTTAAGGGAGCGGCAATGAGGCTGAAATTTCTAATGAATCTCCTATAGAAGTTGGCGAATCCCAAGAATCTCTGTAGCTCTTTCACAGTTTGTGGTAATGGCCAGTCTACTACTCCTCTCACCTTTTTCTCATCCATGGCGACCCCGTCCTGACTGATTACATAGCCCAAGAAAGAAATGCTGGTTTGATGGAACTCACATTTTTCCATCTTAGCGTAGAGATGAAATTGGATTAGTCGCTGGAGAACGGATCTGACATGTTGGATGTGTTCTTCGAGGGAATTAGAGTAAATCAAGATGTCATCAATGTAGACAATAACCCATCTGTCCAGCATATCTCGGAAGACATCGTTCATGAAGGCCTGGAAAACAGAAGGACTGTTGGACAAACCGAAAGGCATGACAAGATATTCGTAGTGCCCACTAGTAGTGGAAAAGGCAGTTTTCCATTCATCTCCTTCTCGAATGCGAATCAGATTGTAAGCGTTGCGCAAGTCGAGCTTGGTATAATACTTGGCCTGGCGGAGTTGTTCTAATGCTGCTGGAACTAGAGGCAATGGATAGCGGTATTTGACTGTGATGTCATTCAGTCCACGATAATCAATGCACGGTCTGAGTCCCCCATCCTTTTTCTTTACGAAGAAAAACCCCGCAGCGGCTGGTGAAGTGGAAGGTCGAATGAAACCCTTAGCGAGTTCTTCTTCGATATATTGTTTCATTGCTTCGGACTCTGGTTTGGATAAAGGAAAAATTCTGCCTCTTGGGGGAGCCGCTCCGGGGATCAAATCTATAGCACAATCAGTTTACCGATGTTCAGGGAGTTGAGCAGCTTTCTCCTTACTGAAGGCTTCTATCAGATCTGCATAAGCAGAAGGTAGATTTTCGAGTTCTGGTATTGTGGTGCAGGATGCTGGTATGGATTGGGTTAGACGGATAACTTTGGACAGACAGTGATTCTTACAGGTTTCATCCCAGCGAATGATTTGACCCTCTCGCCAAGAGATATGAGGATTGTGGTCTAGAAGCCATGGATGTCCCAGGATGATGGAATAATGTGGAGCTTGAATGACAAAAAACTGAATGTTTTCAGAATGAAGAGATCCTACGTGCATCTTGATCTTCTCCGTTATGCACTGGATTTTTCCCTCTCCGATGGGGTGTCCATCTAGCGCCTCCACTGTTAGGGCTGAATGACATGGGCTCAGTTGGATGTCACATTGTTTGGCAAAGGTTTGAGAAATGAAATTTCCTGCTGCTCCTGAATCAATTAAGGCTGTGGTTTCAAACACTTTATCTTGGATGATCAAACGAACTGGAATTGTGAGACTGTGAGTGGAGACTCTCCCCTTATCTGAGGAACTCACCGATGGATTATGAGCGGGAGGTCGAACCGGACAGGCGAGCTTCATGTGTCCGGGTTGACCGCAATACATGCATAAGCGGTTCTGGAATCTACGTTCTCGTTCCTCTGGAGTGATATGCGTGACTCTCAGCTGCATGGGTTCATGAGTGGTGGTTGTCCTGAATGAAGCACGGAGTGTTGGCCGAAGATTGCGTCTGGAACGCATTAGATTGTCGACTTGGATGGCTAGTGCGATATAATCATTTAAATTCCTCCCCTCATCGCGACAGGCCAGCTCAGACTGAAGTTCAGTGGTAAGTCCTCTCCTGAAGAGCGTTTTAAGTGTGTCTTCCACCCAGTTAGTTTGTGCAGCGAGCGTGCGAAAAGTGAGAGCGTAATCAGCGGTGGTTTCTTTGCCTTGTGTGAGACTTAGAAGTTGTTCACCGGCGTCTCCTTCTCCGGTGGTATGCTCAAAAACTTGACGAAACTGTCGAGTGAATTCTTGGAAAGTGGCGAACGTATTCCCCTCCGGTTTCCAAACAGCTGTAGCCCACTCCAATGCTCTGCCGGTGAGCAGCGAGCATACAAAAGCAATACGACTCCCATGACTGGAATATAATGCAGGTTGTTGGTCAACGAAGATGGTGCATTGTAACAGGAAACCCTTGCATTTGCTTGGTGTGCCATCAAATTTGTCAGGAAATGCGAGTCGGGGATTGACCGCTGTACTCACTGTAGCAGGAGAGACACTCTGCGGTGATGGTGCAGCGGGCGTGCTGGGAGCAGTGCAAACAGCGGTGCGAAGCTCCAGTATCCCCTGCACGAGCTGCTCCGTGACAGTAGTCAGGTGGCTGAGCTGCTGATGGTGTAAATCCAGACGAGAAGCTTGGGATGTGAGATCGGAGGTCAATTGCATGACGGCTGCTGGATTAGTTAGTGGCGAAGTCTTCTGTAATGACTCACGGTACACAGAGGAATCCATTTGCAGCTTTATTAAGCAGTGTCGTACAGGCAGGGTCAAGACGGGGTAGACAGGGTAATGCAGGCAGAACGATAGAGAAATCCAGATAACAGGCAGAGTTCGGGGCAGGCAGCAATAATCACAATCCAGAGACAGTCCAAGATCAGGCCAGGCAGATATCACTCGTACAATAGTCAAACAGTCCAAAGTCAAAACCAGAAAACCAGAAACAGGGAATAAACGCTCAGAAATGATCACCGGGGCAAATCAAGACTTCGCACTGGTGTGGTGTGTGGACGTGGCTTATATGTGTGTGTGCAAATGGCGTGCAGGTGTGTGACGCAATCAGTCCCAGGTACGAGGCATGATGGGAATTTGAGTTTAAAGCCAATGATCAATACTCCGGTGAAGGCTCCCTCTGGTGGCGGAGAGGAGGCGGAACGGGAGCTTCCACTGTAACAGTTTGGATAGTTTTAAATACAGAAATTAAACAAAAACAAAATAGCCAGAGAAAATATATGCAGTATTCTTATAGTTTTTTTCTTCTTCTTTCAGATCCTTAAAAATGCAAATATTTTTCCCACTTTATTTTATTTTTCCCCACTTTACTTTATAAGTGTCTTAAAAGTGTTGGAGCATCCCAAGCCCTGCATTTGTGTTTTAGTGTTTTAAAAAGTGTTTTATTTTTCTGTTTTTAAAGCCGTGGCGTGGGTGGGAATCTCACGTGATTTGAATATAGATCAGTCTTTTGGCTCCAGACAAGCACATCTAATCTTTCATGATCCAGAAGTGTCTATTATTATTAGTTTTATGAAAAAGAAAACTAATTTGAAAATCAGTGGAATATACTGTAAATAAATCTATCAAAATGTATCAAAAATTCTATCAAAATTCTATCAAAATCTATCTATCTATCTATCTATCTATCTATCTATCTATCTATCTATCTATCTATCTCTGACCTGAAACTCAAGCTTTTTGACATTTTAAAAAAGGTTTCAAAGTGCATGTCTTTGAAAATGATACCGTTATCGTCAAATTCGATCAATTTGATTATGAAAAGTGATGTCATGCACATGCGTACTCAATGTAGTGTAATGTAGTGTTTACAAAGTCACATCACCAACCACTGGCCTGGCACCATAATACAGGACTTTTAGTAATTTTCTGGGATTTTAGTCAAGAACGGGGATCGTTCTGAACATTTTTCCAAGTTAAGAAGACATTGTTGTCATGCAAACATGCCTTTAGACAAAAGAGATTAAAAAACAAGATTATCCAAAATGCAAAAAAAAAATAAAAAATATTCATATCGTTTTAACAAGTTTTGTTAATAATGAAAACATCATTCCAGTATACATCAGAATCGTACCGAGGTCAAACAGAGATGTTAGTCTTTTAATTTAAGAATGTCCGCCGTGTTACATCATAAACCTAAGATTGCTTCATTCGACTTCATAAACGAATACAGGACTCATAATGAATGCTGCTTTGTCAGAGTATCAATGCGTTCAGCATCGTGACTGACAGTCTGAAAAATAAGAGGCATTTCTGTCCAGAATCATTGTCTTCCATCCAACACCTGAAAGCCTTTCTGTTCCATTACAATCATTTCCAACATCATCTTGATATACTCCAGCTATCCGCTCAAGCTCGAGCGCAACTAGCTGCAAACCTATTGTTGTAGGCTAATGATAAAAAGCAAGGGTGCCAATCATCTGTGCCAACCTTTGTGGGGAAAAAAAATCTCTCGACTCATATTCATGACAGCTCATCTTTGTTGAGTGGATTGTGTAATATTTTGCGGTTAGACTCCTGTCCTCACTTTTGATGGTCTGCTCAGAGGTCAGAAAGGAAACTTGCAGAGTATTAAATGTCAACAGCGTCCTCCCACAGAGCTCTCGATGGGGTGAGTTCACCAGCTGAATGAACAGAGAACAGGTAAATCTGCCCCCTCCAGGATGTCCAATAAACCGGAGAACAAATTCTTAGTGATTACAGTTATTATGACAAATTTATGCATGCGTTGGAAAAGGTCAAAACTACAGGCTTTCCAACTGACAGCATGAGTCAAAGCGGAGATTTCTGAATGTGACTCCAGACTGTGACTACAACAAACTAAAAAAGGCGATAATTTAAAGTCTAAAGTGGTTCATACGCGTTCTTTGTCAGTGTTTCCTGCACCGAGATGTTCAGTTCCCAAACAAGGGAATCTTACGAACTAATTATTTTTAGTGAGTCCATCACAAAGATTCATAAAGCACTCATTTAACGTCTTATCTTTTTGTGGACATTTTGATTTGATTCCAATTTGCTTAAAGGGATATTTCAGGATTTAGCATTAAGCTTTGTATTAGTAGAAAACCTGTAGTATTTTCGAATTACCATGCTTTCCACCCTCTTATCCCCCTGAGACGAGACATTTATGTATTTTTTTTGTTTACCACAGTAAACATAATGAATAGCGACTATAGAACGCAAAAGCCGAATCCTGGACATTGTGGGCTATCTCGAAACACATTTTCGGGCACTCATCACGGAGACTCACAAGTAGCCTAGACTTGTTGTTTAAAGGGATACTCCACTTTTTTTGGAAATAGGCTGATTTTACCACTCCCTCAGAGTTAAACAGTTGGGGTTTACCGTTTTCGAATGTTTTCAGTCGATTTTCTGATATTTAGAAAAATATTAGCAAGACGGTTTCTGGTCTCATTGACTTCCATAGTATATATTTTTTCCTACTATGGAAGTCAATGAGACCAGAAACTGTCTGGTTACTGATATTCTTCTAAATATCAGAATATGGATTCGAAAACGATAAACTCGACTGTTTAACTCTGAGGGAGTGGTAAAATGAGCCTATTTCCAAAAAAAGTGGAGTATCCCTTTAACTACTGCGCTCTGTTACCGGTAGGCGTGGCCTCCTAGGGCAGCGAAGCAAGTACATTCTGGGAGTTGTTGTCTTTCATCCACATAAGCCAAAAATACATTTTCTGGCTTTTCTCAGTCTAGAAAGCTCCAAATTCAAAAATAATTTCACATTTCAGGTGACGTATCCCTTAAGTTGCTTTGTGCTCATTATAGTAAAATCAAACATATTTTAAGTGCACTTGATCTGTTTGCCTTGCTTTCTTCCATAAAAAGATGTTAGGCAGAACATCATGGTCACTTGATGGGCCTTAAAAGTCTCATAAAAGTATATCTCATAAATTCCAAGTCTTCTGTAACCAAATGAATGAAAGAATGAAATAGTTAGCCAAAACGTTCAATTCCAGCCCCAGCTAAATCGAATTAAGCTTAATAATTATGCACATGTACTGTATATTACATTACACTTGTTAAATACAATACAGTTGTAGACTTGAGTCACACCTTTGTGCAATCTGGACACTGTGTCTTGTAATCGGCTGTTTGCACAATGCAAGAATCTTGATAATTTCTGACTAATTGCAGCAGCTGTGAATCATTTCTTTCAGGACAATAATTACAAAGGAGGGTCCTCAGATGCACTGGACCGGTGCCACAAACACAACAGAGCAAGGCCTCTGTTTGTATTCAGATGGCACTTTGCCATGATGCCTTTGACAATCAGTGATATATATTCTGTCAATTATTCTTAGACGCAGTTCACAGAGGACATATAGATGAATTTACGGATTGAGGAAACGATGCGTGGACAGGACGGATGGACGGACAAATCAATACCGCGAGGCTTGAAATGCACCCAAACGCACAACATTATGCAGTTTCTCCTCATTTTCTCAGTTCTTTTTCTCCTTCCTCGCTCTTCAGTCAATCTCTGTAGTGTTTTTGTAACTCTTGTTGACAATTGCTTTAATAACTCCTGTGTTTAATATTAAATGAGGAGAGGTAAACAGGGACTTCTCAAGCATCCCACAGTGAAATCCATCGTACCTGCTAAGGTTTTCGCCGGGTGCTTGTGTTCATCCTCCACAACAACATATTTATCATTCTTGATCCGTGAGAGGAAAGTGGCCAAATTGACCAATTATTCAGAAACAGAATTGCAGATTCTGCATAATGTCAGTTGGCGAAATGTGCAGAATTGGCTGTTGGTGGATGAAGGCGTCCATTTACCCGTGGTGTTTTTGTTGCTTAGGGGTGATTTAATATTTAGAGTAATTGGACTGGTGCTGTTCACTCCGGTGAGGTTAAAGTAAGAAACTTTTAAAAGCACCCTGATTAAAGAGGATGTACAAACACCCAGTGGTCAGTCGTACATCTGAGGTGGTGAACCGAACGACTCGCAAAAAATGCTATTCGATTGTGGAAAGCACTTTTTCTAGGTCAACTGTTTCAAATTATTGTTTTTCCCCCCGAGCAAATAACCGTGGGCATCCCGGTGCAAAAATCTCAAGTGATCTATTCTGCAACTCCAATTTCCTGAGTTGGCAAGAAAAAGTGTTTACTTAGAAATAAATGTGTTAAAACAGACACTGGAACGGCTTTAAAGTCACACATTGAGGTGAAAACCTTGTTAAGTCATTAAAAAAAACAATTCTGAAAAACAATTTGAAAAATATAGCTGCGAGCAGCGATTGCGGGCCCAAGCCGGTGGCACCGCAGCTTTGGCCCGCAATCGCTGCTCGCAGCTATATTTATATATATATATATATATATATATATATATATATATATAAAGCCAGTGGCACCGCACCCTTGGTGCTTTTAGGGTTATTCTACATGACGTGCAAAAACATAACCCCCGCTTTGACTGTCAAAAAGAAGTGTGCTGAAGAGCTTGCAGCAGTGAAGGCTCTGCAAAAGTGCGGATCGAGGGCACATTTTAACCACAAAGTATGCATGAGCAACCTTCTGAAAGGTCAGGTGTACATCAAGGTCTACATCTGTACTGTGTTTACATTATAGTATGTAGGGATGCGCCGATCCGATACTCAGGATCGTTATCAGCTCCGATACTGCCATTTCTTAAGCCTGGTATGTTTTAAATAAGTTTTTATTTTAATTTTTATAAGTGAAGGCATAATATAACCAGTTAAATTGTAGTGCATTGACAATAGTTTTATATAATTAGTTTATTAATTAAATTAACTTGGTCCATAAACTTGGTCCAGCTGCGAGACTGACAGGTCTGACTGTCTGACACTGGCCAATCGGAATCAAGAGCGGAGAAGCGGCCGCTCCCATAGGCAGTATAGTATCTCCCCGCCCTGTGGAGGCATTCCGCCGGTCTCGTGAAGTTTCTCGCCGGTCTCGTCTCTGAGACCCCTACACCTGGTATTAAAATGCGATCTGTATCCAGATAAGTTATCCGGATAATAAAAAAGAAATATCAATGCAAGGTATTACGTTGTGATCGGATTGTGATCGATTTGCCTGACCATCTGGAGGTAGTCTGGCTCGCATTGTGTTCGGATCTTTACGTGTAAACGCAATCTGGTTGTTGATATCACACATGTATATTTTACTCCTCCCAAAAATGCTAAAAAATAAACGAGTGAGAGCGTTTACAGGCTGTTATAGTCAGACATGACGGTGCTACTGCGACACGCATCACCGCCGCAGATGAGCAGCAGCTGAGCGTCAAACCAACGTGCAAACATCGCAAATAAAAGTGAAAGTAGCCTAAGTCAGAGACGCTTAATCATCTACACAATCATCTTCAAGTAAAGAAAGAAATGATCTCTTGACTCTTACAAGGGCTGTTGCCACTCTCTCTTATTGATGTCTATTGATGAAATTAGCTGATGATCAATAAAATGCATGCTAATATCTGTAATAAACAACCGACAAAATTACTGTATGATGGTGTAAATAAAGAATCAGTCCAGCATCGCCATGTCAGTGTGTATTGATTCATCATTGTCTCTTCATAGTTTGCAAGAGACATTTAATAAACTGAGCGTATTTGATAAACTGAGCATAGCCTATTCATCTGTCAATATAACCTCATTCTTTTTAATGATCAGAAGAACGCGTATCGACTACCGTTACAGTACAATATGTCCTAACTACACACGACGCCGCGACACGCGATAAAAGGTATCTTTTCCATGTAAATCAGAGTTTTTGTCCTAACCAGACGCGACGGCGACATGCGAAGTTTCTAATTTAGAAACGGTTCCTATTTCTGCGATGTCGCGGCTGACAGAATGAAGAAATTACACTGGTTATGAGTACACATTATTTATTTTTAGTTAAAAATAGGTCACTGTGCCACAAGCCATAACGGATAATTTACCTCAGATTTTGAAAGCATGTAATATTATAGTGTTCAAAATGAATTCTATGCAAACATACGACTGTATTTCATAACAACGACAATAACTTGAGGCAGATGCCACCAAATGTGTTAAAATAAATGAATTATTTGCTGGACTTAAGTGAATAGGATAGCCATTTAATGACCATAGCACATAGTTGATGTGAAAAAAGGAGTATTTTGCATATAAATATGCACATAAATACATATTTTTTCAATTTGTCTCCCTGAAAGTGCCTGGCAGAAGCCTATACTGTCTGTGTCATAAATGTGAACATAATATTATCTACTGTCTGTGTCATAAATGTGAACATAATATTGTAACAGAATATTCTTATGCTATATTATATAAACTATATTTCATGAGGTGAAACATCACTGCCAGGAGCTACAGAATATATATTTCTGTAGGTCCTCACCGTGATGTTGCACTTCATGAAATATATGTAGTATAGCCTAAGAATATTCTATTAAAATATTAAGTGGCACATAAATTCAGACCAGTTATTTACAATAAAGCCTTATAAAATCATTTCCATTCCATTTGTTTATTATTTTAATAGTTTTTTCTTGGTTTTGATAGTAAATGAAATCTAATCAGTAATTTTACATGCAGATTAATGCACGTATAGATTAATGCACGTGTGTGTGTGTTTGCATAGTGGGCCGGTCTGGATGAAGTGTCCAGGGCTGATTTTTTGTCCCAGTCCAGCCCTGAATGGCAATATTCACATTACTTTCAGTTTATTGCTCGAAAGTACAAAAATATTTGAGTGAAATGTAGGCTATAGTAAACCCTAAAATTATTATTTGTGACATTAGAACAAAATATGTGGATATAAAAACATGTATATAGGCTAAAGAACTAAATGAACGATCTCTATTTTCTAATTTCACGACGTCCACACAAGACCAGGCTTGGGAGGGTTACTTTAAAAAATGTATTCCGATACAGTTACAAATTATTTCATAAAAAAGGGTCCCACTTTATATTAATTGGCTTTAAGTACTTTATACTTTTTCAAAAAGTAACTACAATCTGATTACTTTTTTTGATGTAACTCACTGTAATAATATACAGTTACTGGATTTTTGTTTCCTGATTACATAATGCTGTTACATGTATTCTGTTGCTCCCACAAGACATTAGTCTGAATATTTTCCTGTATGAACAAAATGGAGTTTCCATTGTTCACACACAAACACACACAGAGTTCGATAGCGCCTCTCTCGTGACTGTGTGTGCGTGTCATGTGTTCTAGGCTGTGTGCATGCACTTCTGAAGCTGCTCAGAAAATAATAAAATGCCATGCAGAGGACTAATGCAAAATGTGTGGGAAAATCCATTTGATTGTAGTTTAAGTGAGAAATAATTTCAGTGCTCTGGTCAATAGCTGTAGAGTGAAAACTGGTGAATGCAGTATACAGCTTTCACAGAAAGAGAATGATGTGAGCACGTACGATTGGCAGTGCTGATAACGATCCTGAGTATCGGATCGGCGCATCCCTACATACTATAATGTAAACACAGTACAGATGTAGACCTTGATGTACACCTGACCTTTCAGAAGGTTGCTCATGCATACTTTGTGGTTAAAATGTGCCCTCGATCCGCACTTTTGCAGAGCCTTCACTGCTGCAAGCTCTTCAGCACACTTCTTTTTGACAGTCAAAGCGGGGGTTACGTTTTTGCACGTCATGTAGAATAACCCTAAAAGCACCAAGGGTGCGGTGCCACCGGCTTTATATATATATATATATATATATATATATATATAAATATAGCTGCGAGCAGCGATTGCGGGCCAAAGCCGGCGGTACCGCCATCCCGGTGCCTTTAGGTAACTAAAGGCACCGGGGTTGCGGTGCCACCGGCTTGGGCCCGCAATCGCTGCTCGCAGCTATCTTTATATATATATATATATATATATATATATATATATATATATATATATATGAAGAGTTCAGATGCAAAAGCCTCTAAGTGCCATTTGAAATTTTCTTCTAAAATGACCATTTTTATCAAGCTTGTATATTTAAGTTCAGTAATTTCACTTAAATGACAATTAATAGGTAATCCTCATTGCCATTTAAGTGAAATTACTGAACTTAAATATACAAGCTTGATAAAAATGATCATTTTAGAAGAAAATTTCAAATGGCACTTAGAGGCTTTTGCATCTGAACTCTTCATATATTTTTTAGGGCCCAAGCCCTGAAAGGGCGAAGGCCCTATTGTTTTCCTTAGGATTATTTTTTTTTTTATTTTTTTTTTTTTCTAACGACTATCCGGGCACTTTTGGGGCCCTTAACATGCTCAAAAACTCTTGAAACTTTGCACACAGGTCAGAACCCGCGGCCATCAGAGCCGGGCTGAAGCTGGTACCCGGGCGTGGCAGGGCGGCTCGTCAGCGCCCCCTGGAACAGGGTCTGAACACTTTGTCCATAAATCAAACACGCTTGCATGTAATAATATGAAACTCGGTACACATGTCAATCTCATCGTTTCATATATTCATCGCACTTTTACTTTTTACCCCAGCCCAACAGGAAGTCAGATATTTACGTTTGTTTTTAAAATGCTTGCAATGGAATTTAATGTACTCCTCCTAGAGCATTCATCCGCATGGAACGAAACTCGGTCAGCCTGAAGTCAAGACATAGACGATCAAAAATTGCGAGGGGATTTTTGATATCTCGAACGGTTTGGCTGTGGCGAGGAAACAAAATTATGGTGAGAAACGTGAAACAGGAAGTGTGTCCTAACTTCAGCATACATTAACTGATCTTGATGAAACTTCAGGAGTGTGTTCGCCGTAAGAGGACGATCACATGGATGTGACTATTGTGTGTCAAAGTTATAGCGCCACCAACTGGCAGCAGGAAGTGTGTCACTTTCAAAATGCTTTGAAATCACCCTCTTATTTTAACCCGATTTGCTTCAAACTTCATCTGTATAATGTAAACATACGGCAGATGTAGACCTGTGAATGGATTCTTAATATCTTTGAAACTGTTGCCGTGGTGACGCATCAAACTTTACCATTCTTTTAGGATGCTTTTGAGACCCTTAGCATGCTTCAAATTGCATGAAACTCCTCAGACACATCACATTTATTAGCCAGTAGACATGTGCAAAGTTTCAGAAACGGGCGTGGTGAGGGCTCAGTAGCGCCACCTTTTGACAAAAGTTGGGTTGTTAGTTTTATCTACAGTTACAAAAATCAGTATGTATATTGTACTCCTCGAGCCGGACAACTTTCTAATTGACACTCTTTAACTAGGACCCACAGAAAGTAAGATATGTTTGTTTGAATCTGGTCATGCTCCCTTTGAGCCTACATCTCTGTCTCTCTCTGTGTGTGTGTTAGTAGGGGGAGGGGCTTAACTTAACCATTTCAGTGCTGTGTGTTTTTTTCTGCTGTGTAATTTCTTAATACATTTCTTAAGCCTGGTATGTTTTAAATAAGTTTTTATTTTAATTTTTATAAGTGAAGGCATAATATAACCAGTTAAATTGTAGTGCATTGACAATAGTTTTATATAATTAGTTTATTAATTAAATTAACTTGGTCCATAAACTTGGTCCAGCTGCGAGACTGACAGGTCTGACTGTCTGACACTGGCCAATCGGAATCAAGAGCGGAGAAGCGGCCGCTCCCATAGGCAGTATAGTATCTCCCCGCTCTGTGGAGGCATTCCGCCGGTCTCGTGAAGTTTCTCGCCGGTCTCGTCTCTGAGACCCCTACACCTGGTATTAAAATGCGATCTGTATCCAGATAAGTTATCCGGATAATAAAAAAGAAATATCAATGCAAGGTATTACGTTGTGATCGGATTGTGATCGATTTGCCTGACCATCTGGAGGTAGTCTGGCTCGCATTGTGTTCGGATCTTTACGTGTAAACGCAATCTGGTTGTTATCACACATGTATATTTTACTCCTCCCAAAAATGCTAAAAAATAAACGAGTGAGAGCGTTTACAGGCTGTATAGTCAGACATGTCGGCGCTACTGCGACACGCATCACCACCGCAGATAAGCAGCAGCTGAGCGTCAAACCAACGTGCAAACATCGCAAATAAAAGTGAAAGTAAGTCAGAGACGCTTAATCATCTACACAATCATCTTCAAGTAAAGAAAGAAATGATCTCTTGACTCTTACAAGGGCTGTTGCCACTCTCTCTTATTGATGTCTATTGATGAAATTAGCTGATGATCAATAAAATGCATGCTAATATCTGTAATAAACAACCGACAAAATTACTGTATGATGGTGTAAATAAAGAATCAGTCCAGCATCGCCATGTCAGTGTGTATTGATTCATCATTGTCTCTTCATAGTTTGCAAGAGACATTTAATAAACTGAGCGTATTTGATAAACTGAGCGTAGCCTATTCATCTGTCAGTATAACCTCATTCTTTTTAATGATCAGAAGAACGCGTATCGACTACCGTTACAGTACAATATGTCCTAACTACACACGACGCCGCGACACGCGATAAAAGGTATCTTTTCCATGTAAATCAGAGTTTTTGTCCTAACCAGACGCGACGGCGACATGCGAAGTTTTTTCTAATTTAGAAACGGTTCCTATTTCTGCGATGTCGCGGCTGACAGAATGAAGAAATTACACTGGTTATGAGTACACATTATTTATTTTTAGTTAAAAATAGGTCACTGCGCCACAAGCCATAACGGATAATTTACCTCAGATTTTGAAAGCATGTAATATTATAGTGTTCAAAATGAATTCTATGCAAACATACGACTGTATTTCATAACAACGACAATAACTTGAGGCAGATGCCACCAAATGTGTTAAAATAAATGAATTATTTGCTGGACTTAAGTGAAAAGGATAGCCATTTAACACTAGAACTCCCAAGGCGGTCATTTTGACCGTTTTTAAAATTTACAGTGTAATAACTTTGTTAAAATAAAATCAATGTGGCTGTAGGACTCTGACTTTTCCTAAATATGTGTATATTTTATTCTGGCACTGTTATTTTATTACAATCACAAAACACAAAACAGTTGCGTCCTATTTCTAGAATGGCCATGGCGGTCATTTTGACCGCACGCATTATAAATATCATAAGTCTGCTATATTTCCCGCGATCAACACGCACATATTGTAGAAGTGCACAAATGAGCAAGTTTCGCGTCCATCACGCAACTGGCAAGCGAATTTCGCTCCGACAACATGAAATCAAAAGCCACTCAATTGGTGCGAGAGTCGGGTAGGCGGTCCGGGACGAAGATGATGAAGGCAGTGCCAAGTAAGGAGAAACTGCAAAAATTAAATCAAGGAGTCATGTGCCAAATGTCACAAAGTAGTGTGAGGGACTGAAGCTGCACGCGAAGCGGTGTTTTCCTATGTGTGTGTGCGTAACGTCAGTGAATGAAGCGGGGGGTTTCCACCGTTCAAATGAGCCCACATCTTTATTATCATCTATCGTAACATTGTAGATCTATTTATTTTTAGATTTCACATTGATTGTATTTGTATAACAGGGCTGTAGGCTACTGTATGAAGCTTTGACGTTTCCTAGATTTTTTGCATGTCTATTCACGTGGAGAGTGCGGTGAAAAAATATTTTTGACGCAAAACTTTCCTCGGCAGCACCTGTCGGGGAAATATTTTTGTATTGGCTTTATAATATGATATAATATTTTTGCTTGTTTTAAGGGCGATGGCATTATAACATGACAACAGGAATTATAAGTGTCACTGGAAAACTTAAAGAGAAAGGTTCAAATGCAGATATGACATGACGAAAATGACGTTCAGTACAGCCAAATGAACGTTAAAGTTTGAACGGTCAGAATGACCGCTATGGTCGTTGTAGTAGTTATGGAATCCCGGTAGTTCTTGTGTTAATGACCATAGCACATAGTTGATGTGAAAAAAGGAGTATTTTGCATATAAATATGCACATAAATACATATTTTTTCAATTTGTCTCCCTGAAAGTGCCTGGCAGAAGCCTATACTGTCTGTGTCATAAATGTGAACATAATATTATCTACTGTCTGTGTCATAAATGTGAACATAATATTGTAACAGAATATTCTTATGCTATATTATATAAACTATATTTCATGAGGTGAAACATCACTGCCAGGAGCTACAGAATATATATTTCTGTAGGTCCTCACCGTGATGTTGCACTTCATGAAATATATGTAGTATAGCCTAAGAATATTCTATTAAAATATTAAGTGGCACATAAATTCAGACCAGTTATTTACAATAAAGCCTTATAAAATCATTTCCATTCCCTTTGTTTATTATTTTAATAGTTTTTTCTTGGTTTTGATAGTAAATAAAATCTAATCAGTAATTTTACATGCAGATTAATGCACGTATAGATTAATGCACGTGTGTGTGTGTTTGCATAGTGGGCCGGTCTGGATGAAGTGTCCAGGGCTGATTTTTTGTCCCAGTCCAGCCCTGAATGGCAATATTCACATTACTTTCAGTTTATTGCTCGAAAGTACAAAAATATTTGAGTGAAATGTAGGCTATAGTAAACCCTAAGATTATTATTTGTGACATTAGAACAAAATATGTGGATATAAAAACATGTATATAGGCTAAAGAACTAAATGAACGATCTCTATTTTCTAATTTCACGACGTCCACACAAGACCAGGCTTGGGAGGGTTACTTTAAAAAATGTATTCCGATACAGTTACAAATTATTTCATAAAAAAGGGTCCCACTTTATATTAATTGGCTTTAAGTACTTTATACTTTTTCAAAAAGTAACTACAATCTGATTACTTTTTTTGATGTAACTCACTGTAATAATATACAGTTACTGGATTTTTGTTTCCTGATTACATAATGCTGTTACATGTATTCTGTTGCTCCCACAAGACATTAGTCTGAATATTTTCCTGTATGAACAAAATGGAGTTTCCATTGTTCACACACAAACACACACAGAGTTCGATCGCGCCTCTCTCGTGACTGTGTGTGCGTGTCATGTGTTCTAGGCTGTGTGCATGCACTTCTGAAGCTGCTCAGAAAATAATAAAATGCCATGCAGAGGACTAATGCAAAATGTGTGGGAAAATCCATTTGATTGTAGTTTAAGTGAGAAATAATTTCAGTGCTCTGGTCAATAGCTGTAGAGTGAAAACTGGTGAATGCAGTATACAGCTTTCACAGAAAGAGAATGATGTGAGCACGTACGATTGGCAGTGAATCTTTTATGCGGACAAAATAGCTCAATAAGAGTAACAAAATACATGTGGAAAAAATCACATCGTAATGTTTTAAAGAAGAGTGGTTTGATTAAAGTGGTGTAAATATACCCGATCCGGCAAAGATGGCAGTATCGGAGCTGATAACGATCCTGAGTATCGGATCGGCGCATCCCTACATACTATAATGTAAACACAGTACAGATGTAGACCTTGATGTACACCTGACCTTTCAGAAGGTTGCTCATGCATACTTTGTGGTTAAAATGTGCCCTCAATGTGCACTTTTGCAGAGCCTTCACTGCTGCAAGCTCTTCAGCGCACTTCTTTTTGACAGTCAAAGCGGGGGTTACGTTTTTGCACGTCATGTAGAATAACCCTAAAAGCACCAAGGGTGCGGTGCCACCGGCTTTATATATATATATATATATATATATATATATATATATAAATATAGCTGCGAGCAGCGATTGCGGGCCAAAGCCGGCGGTACCGCCATCCCGGTGCCTTTAGGTAACTAAAGGCACCGGGGTTGCGGTGCCACCGGCTTGGGCCCGCAATCGCTGCTCGCAGCTATATTTTTTTTTTTTTTTTTTTTTTTTTTTTTTTCTAACGACTATCCGGGCACTTTTGGGGCCCTTAACATGCTCAAAAACTCTTGAAACTTTGCACACGGGTCAGAACCCGCGGCCATCAGAGCCGGGCTGAAGCTGGTACCCGGGCGCGGCAGGGCGGCTCGTCAGCGCCCCCTGGAACAGGGTCTGAACACTTTGTCCATAAATCAAACACGCTTGCATGTAATAATATGAAACTCGGTACACATGTCAATCTCATCGTTTCATATATTCATCGCACTTTTACTTTTTACCCCAGCCCAACAGGAAGTCAGATATTTACGGTTGTTTTTAAAACGCTTGCAATGGAATTTAATGTACTCCTCCTAGAGCATTCATCCGCATGGAACGAAACTCGGTCAGCCTGAAGTCAAGACATAGACGATCAAAAATTGCGAGGGGATTTTTGATATCTTGAACGGTTTGGCTGTGGCGAGGAAACAAAATTATGGTGAGAAACGTGAAACAGGAAGTGTGTCCTAACTTCAGCATACATTAACAGATCTTGATGAAACTTCAGGAGTGTGTTCGCCGTAAGAGGACGATCACATGGATGTGACTATTGTGTGTCAAAGTTATAGCGCCACCAACTGGCAGCAGGAAGTGTGTCACTTTCAAAATGCTTTGAAATCACCCTCTTATTTTAACCTGATTTGCTTCAAACTTCATCTGTATAATGTAAACATACGGCAGATGTAGACCTGTGAATGGATTCTTAATATCTTTGAAACTGTTGCCATGGTGACGCATCAAACTTTACCATTCTTTTAGGATGCTTTTGAGACCCTTAGCATGCTTCAAATTGCATGAAACTCCTCAGACACATCACATTTATTAGCCAGTAGACATGTGCAAAGTTTCAGAAACGGGCGTGGTGAGGGCTCAGTAGCGCCACCTTTTGACAAAAGTTGGGTTGTTAGTTTTATCTACAGTTACAAAAATCAGTATGTATATTGTACTCCTCGAGCCGGACAACTTTCTAATTGACACTCTTTAACTAGGACCCACAGAAAGTAAGATATGTTTGTTTGAATCTGGTCATGCTCCCTTTGAGCCTACATCTCTGTCTCTCTCTGTGTGTGTGTTAGTAGGGGGAGGGGCTTAACTTAACCATTTCAGTGCTGTGTGTTTTTTTCTGCTGTGTAATTTCTTAATACATTTCTTAAGCCTGGTATGTTTTAAATAAGTTTTTATTTTAATTTTTATAAGTGAAGGCATAATATAACCAGTTAAATTGTAGTGCATTGACAATAGTTTTATATAATTAGTTTATTAATTAAATTAACTTGGTCCATAAACTTGGTCCAGCTGCGAGACTGACAGGTCTGACTGTCTGACACTGGCCAATCGGAATCAAGAGCGGAGAAGCGGCCGCTCCCATAGGCAGTATAGTATCTCCCCGCCCTGTGGAGGCATTCCGCCGGTCTCGTGAAGTTTCTCGCCGGTCTCGTCTTTGAGACCCCTACACCTGGTATTAAAATGCGATCTGTATCCAGATAAGTTATCCGGATAATAAAAAAGAAATATCAATGCAAGGTATTACGTTGTGATCGGATTGTGATCGATTTGCCTGACCATCTGGAGGTAGTCTGGCTCGCATTGTGTTCGGATCTTTACCTGTAAACGCAATCTGGTTGTTGATATCACACATGTATATTTTACTCCTCCCAAAAATGCTAAAAAATAAACGAGTGAGAGCGTTTACAGGCTGTTATAGTCAGACATGACGGCGCTACTGCGACACGCATCACCGCCGCAGATGAGCAGCAGCTGAGCTGAGCAGCAGATTAATAATTCAAAATAAATGAATTATTTGCTGGACTTAAGTGAAAAGGATAGCCATTTAATGACCATAGCACATAGTTGATGTGAAAAAAGGAGTATTTTGCATATAAATATGCACATAAATACATATTTTTTCAATTTGTCTCCCTGAAAGTGCCTGGCAGAAGCCTATACTGTCTGTGTCATAAATGTGAACATAATATTATCTACTGTCTGTGTCATAAATGTGAACATAATATTGTAACAGAATATTCTTATGCTATATTATATAAACTATATTTCATGAGGTGAAACATCACTGCCAGGAGCTACAGAATATATATTTCTGTAGGTCCTCACCGTGATGTTGCACTTCATGAAATATATGTAGTATAGCCTAAGAATATTCTATTAAAATATTAAGTGGCACATAAATTCAGACCAGTTATTTACAATAAAGCCTTATAAAATCATTTCCATTCCCTTTGTTTATTATTTTAATAGTTTTTTCTTGGTTTTGATAGTAAATAAAATCTAATCAGTAATTTTACATGCAGATTAATGCACGTATAGATTAATGCACGTGTGTGTGTGTTTGCATAGTGGGCCGGTCTGGATGAAGTGTCCAGGGCTGATTTTTTGTCCCAGTCCAGCCCTGAATGGCAATATTCACATTACTTTCAGTTTATTGCTCGAAAGTACAAAAATATTTGAGTGAAATGTAGGCTATAGTAAACCCTAAGATTATTATTTGTGACATTAGAACAAAATATGTGGATATAAAAACATGTATATAGGCTAAAGAACTAAATGAACGATCTCTATTTTCTAATTTCACGACGTCCACACAAGACCAGGCTTGGGAGGGTTACTTTAAAAAATGTATTCCGATACAGTTACAAATTATTTCATAAAAAAGGGTCCCACTTTATATTAATTGGCTTTAAGTACTTTATACTTTTTCAAAAAGTAACTACAATCTGATTACTTTTTTTGATGTAACTCACTGTAATAATATACAGTTACTGGATTTTTGTTTCCTGATTACATAATGCTGTTACATGTATTCTGTTGCTCCCACAAGACATTAGTCTGAATATTTTCCTGTATGAACAAAATGGAGTTTCCATTGTTCACACACAAACACACACAGAGTTCGATCGCGCCTCTCTCGTGACTGTGTGTGCGTGTCATGTGTTCTAGGCTGTGTGCATGCACTTCTGAAGCTGCTCAGAAAATAATAAAATGCCATGCAGAGGACTAATGCAAAATGTGTGGGAAAATCCATTTGATTGTAGTTTAAGTGAGAAATAATTTCAGTGCTCTGGTCAATAGCTGTAGAGTGAAAACTGGTGAATGCAGTATACAGCTTTCACAGAAAGAGAATGATGTGAGCACGTACGATTGGCAGTGAATCTTTTATGCGGACAAAATAGCTCAATAAGAGTAACAAAATACATGTGGAAAAAATCACATCGTAATGTTTTAAAGAAGAGTGGTTTGATTAAAGTGGTGTAAATATACCCGATCCGGCAAAGATGGCAGTATCGGAGCTGATAACGATCCTGAGTATCGGATCGGCGCATCCCTACATACTATAATGTAAACACAGTACAGATGTAGACCTTGATGTACACCTGACCTTTCAGAAGGTTGCTCATGCATACTTTGTGGTTAAAATGTGCCCTCAATGTGCACTTTTGCAGAGCCTTCACTGCTGCAAGCTCTTCAGCGCACTTCTTTTTGACAGTCAAAGCGGGGGTTACGTTTTTGCACGTCATGTAGAATAACCCTAAAAGCACCAAGGGTGCGGTGCCACCGGCTTTATATATATATATATATATATATATATATATATATATATATATATATAAATATAGCTGCGAGCAGCGATTGCGGGCCAAAGCCGGCGGTACCGCCATCCCGGTGCCTTTAGGTAACTAAAGGCACCGGGGTTGCGGTGCCACCGGCTTGGGCCCGCAATCGCTGCTCGCAGCTATATTTTTTTTTTTTTTTTTTTTTTTTTTTCTAACGACTATCCGGGCACTTTTGGGGCCCTTAACATGCTCAAAAACTCTTGAAACTTTGCACACGGGTCAGAACCCGCGGCCATCAGAGCCGGGCTGAAGCTGGTACCCGGGCGCGGCAGGGCGGCTCGTCAGCGCCCCCTGGAACAGGGTCTGAACACTTTGTCCATAAATCAAACACGCTTGCATGTAATAATATGAAACTCGGTACACATGTCAATCTCATCGTTTCATATATTCATCGCACTTTTACTTTTTACCCCAGCCCAACAGGAAGTCAGATATTTACGGTTGTTTTTAAAACGCTTGCAATGGAATTTAATGTACTCCTCCTAGAGCATTCATCCGCATGGAACGAAACTCGGTCAGCCTGAAGTCAAGACATAGACGATCAAAAATTGCGAGGGGATTTTTGATATCTTGAACGGTTTGGCTGTGGCGAGGAAACAAAATTATGGTGAGAAACGTGAAACAGGAAGTGTGTCCTAACTTCAGCATACATTAACAGATCTTGATGAAACTTCAGGAGTGTGTTCGCCGTAAGAGGACGATCACATGGATGTGACTATTGTGTGTCAAAGTTATAGCGCCACCAACTGGCAGCAGGAAGTGTGTCACTTTCAAAATGCTTTGAAATCACCCTCTTATTTTAACCTGATTTGCTTCAAACTTCATCTGTATAATGTAAACATACGGCAGATGTAGACCTGTGAATGGATTCTTAATATCTTTGAAACTGTTGCCATGGTGACGCATCAAACTTTACCATTCTTTTAGGATGCTTTTGAGACCCTTAGCATGCTTCAAATTGCATGAAACTCCTCAGACACATCACATTTATTAGCCAGTAGACATGTGCAAAGTTTCAGAAACGGGCGTGGTGAGGGCTCAGTAGCGCCACCTTTTGACAAAAGTTGGGTTGTTAGTTTTATCTACAGTTACAAAAATCAGTATGTATATTGTACTCCTCGAGCCGGACAACTTTCTAATTGACACTCTTTAACTAGGACCCACAGAAAGTAAGATATGTTTGTTTGAATCTGGTCATGCTCCCTTTGAGCCTACATCTCTGTCTCTCTCTGTGTGTGTGTTAGTAGGGGGAGGGGCTTAACTTAACCATTTCAGTGCTGTGTGTTTTTTTCTGCTGTGTAATTTCTTAATACATTTCTTAAGCCTGGTATGTTTTAAATAAGTTTTTATTTTAATTTTTATAAGTGAAGGCATAATATAACCAGTTAAATTGTAGTGCATTGACAATAGTTTTATATAATTAGTTTATTAATTAAATTAACTTGGTCCATAAACTTGGTCCAGCTGCGAGACTGACAGGTCTGACTGTCTGACACTGGCCAATCGGAATCAAGAGCGGAGAAGCGGCCGCTCCCATAGGCAGTATAGTATCTCCCCGCCCTGTGGAGGCATTCCGCCGGTCTCGTGAAGTTTCTCGCCGGTCTCGTCTTTGAGACCCCTACACCTGGTATTAAAATGCGATCTGTATCCAGATAAGTTATCCGGATAATAAAAAAGAAATATCAATGCAAGGTATTACGTTGTGATCGGATTGTGATCGATTTGCCTGACCATCTGGAGGTAGTCTGGCTCGCATTGTGTTCGGATCTTTACCTGTAAACGCAATCTGGTTGTTGATATCACACATGTATATTTTACTCCTCCCAAAAATGCTAAAAAATAAACGAGTGAGAGCGTTTACAGGCTGTTATAGTCAGACATGACGGCGCTACTGCGACACGCATCACCGCCGCAGATGAGCAGCAGCTGAGCTGAGCAGCAGATTAATAATTCAAAATAAATGAATTATTTGCTGGACTTAAGTGAAAAGGATAGCCATTTAATGACCATAGCACATAGTTGATGTGAAAAAAGGAGTATTTTGCATATAAATATGCACATAAATACATATTTTTTCAATTTGTCTCCCTGAAAGTGCCTGGCAGAAGCCTATACTGTCTGTGTCATAAATGTGAACATAATATTATCTACTGTCTGTGTCATAAATGTGAACATAATATTGTAACAGAATATTCTTATGCTATATTATATAAACTATATTTCATGAGGTGAAACATCACTGCCAGGAGCTACAGAATATATATTTCTGTAGGTCCTCACCGTGATGTTGCACTTCATGAAATATATGTAGTATAGCCTAAGAATATTCTATTAAAATATTAAGTGGCACATAAATTCAGACCAGTTATTTACAATAAAGCCTTATAAAATCATTTCCATTCCCTTTGTTTATTATTTTAATAGTTTTTTCTTGGTTTTGATAGTAAATGAAATCTAATCAGTAATTTTACATGCAGATTAATGCACGTATAGATTAATGCACGTGTGTGTGTGTTTGCATAGTGGGCCGGTCTGGATGAAGTGTCCAGGGCTGATTTTTTGTCCCAGTCCAGCCCTGAATGGCAATATTCACATTACTTTCAGTTTATTGCTCGAAAGTACAAAAATATTTGAGTGAAATGTAGGCTATAGTAAACCCTAAAATTATTATTTGTGACATTAGAACAAAATATGTGGATATAAAAACATGTATATAGGCTAAAGAACTAAATGAACGATCTCTATTTTCTAATTTCACGACGTCCACACAAGACCAGGCTTGGGAGGGTTACTTTAAAAAATGTATTCCGATACAGTTACAAATTATTTCATAAAAAAGGGTCCCACTTTATATTAATTGGCTTTAAGTACTTTATACTTTTTCAAAAAGTAACTACAATCTGATTACTTTTTTTGATGTAACTCACTGTAATAATATACAGTTACTGGATTTTTGTTTCCTGATTACATAATGCTGTTACATGTATTCTGTTGCTCCCACAAGACATTAGTCTGAATATTTTCCTGTATGAACAAAATGGAGTTTCCATTGTTCACACACAAACACACACAGAGTTCGATCGCGCCTCTCTCGTGACTGTGTGTGCGTGTCATGTGTTCTAGGCTGTGTGCATGCACTTCTGAAGCTGCTCAGAAAATAATAAAATGCCATGCAGAGGACTAATGCAAAATGTGTGGGAAAATCCATTTGATTGTAGTTTAAGTGAGAAATAATTTCAGTGCTCTGGTCAATAGCTGTAGAGTGAAAACTGGTGAATGCAGTATACAGCTTTCACAGAAAGAGAATGATGTGAGCACGTACGATTGGCAGTGAATCTTTTATGCGGACAAAATAGCTCAATAAGAGTAACAAAATACATGTGGAAAAAATCACATCGTAATGTTTTAAAGAAGAGTGGTTTGATTAAAGTGGTGTAAATATACCCGATCCGGCAAAGATGGCAGTATCGGAGCTGATAACGATCCTGAGTATCGGATCGGCGCATCCCTACATACTATAATGTAAACACAGTACAGATGTAGACCTTGATGTACACCTGACCTTTCAGAAGGTTGCTCATGCATACTTTGTGGTTAAAATGTGCCCTCGATCCGCACTTTTGCAGAGCCTTCACTGCTGCAAGCTCTTCAGCACACTTCTTTTTGACAGTCAAAGCGGGGGTTACGTTTTTGCACGTCATGTAGAATAACCCTAAAAGCACCAAGGGTGCGGTGCCACCGGCTTTATATATATATATATATATATATATATATATATATATAAATATAGCTGCGAGCAGCGATTGCGGGCCAAAGCCGGCGGTACCGCCATCCCGGTGCCTTTAGGTAACTAAAGGCACCGGGGTTGCGGTGCCACCGGCTTGGGCCCGCAATCGCTGCTCGCAGCTATATTTTTTTTTTTTTTTTTTTCTAACGACTATCCGGGCACTTTTGGGGCCCTTAACATGCTCAAAAACTCTTGAAACTTTGCACACGGGTCAGAACCCGCGGCCATCAGAGCCGGGCTGAAGCTGGTACCCGGGCGCGGCAGGGCGGCTCGTCAGCGCCCCCTGGAACAGGGTCTGAACACTTTGTCCATAAATCAAACACGCTTGCATGTAACAATATGAAACTCGGTACACATGTCAATCTCATCGTTTCATATATTCATCGCACTTTTACTTTTTACCCCAGCCCAACAGGAAGTCAGATATTTACGGTTGTTTTTAAAACGCTTGCAATGGAATTTAATGTACTCCTCCTAGAGCATTCATCCGCATGGAACGAAACTCGGTCAGCCTGAAGTCAAGACATAGACGATCAAAAATTGCGAGGGGATTTTTGATATCTTGAACGGTTTGGCTGTGGCGAGGAAACAAAATTATGGTGAGAAACGTGAAACAGGAAGTGTGTCCTAACTTCAGCATACATTAACAGATCTTGATGAAACTTCAGGAGTGTGTTCGCCGTAAGAGGACGATCACATGGATGTGACTATTGTGTGTCAAAGTTATAGCGCCACCAACTGGCAGCAGGAAGTGTGTCACTTTCAAAATGCTTTGAAATCACCCTCTTATTTTAACCTGATTTGCTTCAAACTTCATCTGTATAATGTAAACATACGGCAGATGTAGACCTGTGAATGGATTCTTAATATCTTTGAAACTGTTGCCATGGTGACGCATCAAACTTTACCATTCTTTTAGGATGCTTTTGAGACCCTTAGCATGCTTCAAATTGCATGAAACTCCTCAGACACATCACATTTATTAGCCAGTAGACATGTGCAAAGTTTCAGAAACGGGCGTGGTGAGGGCTCAGTAGCGCCACCTTTTGACAAAAGTTGGGTTGTTAGTTTTATCTACAGTTACAAAAATCAGTATGTATATTGTACTCCTCGAGCCGGACAACTTTCTAATTGACACTCTTTAACTAGGACCCACAGAAAGTAAGATATGTTTGTTTGAATCTGGTCATGCTCCCTTTGAGCCTACATCTCTGTCTCTCTCTGTGTGTGTGTTAGTAGGGGGAGGGGCTTAACTTAACCATTTCAGTGCTGTGTGTTTTTTTCTGCTGTGTAATTTCTTAATACATTTCTTAAGCCTGGTATGTTTTAAATAAGTTTTTATTTTAATTTTTATAAGTGAAGGCATAATATAACCAGTTAAATTGTAGTGCATTGACAATAGTTTTATATAATTAGTTTATTAATTAAATTAACTTGGTCCATAAACTTGGTCCAGCTGCGAGACTGACAGGTCTGACTGTCTGACACTGGCCAATCGGAATCAAGAGCGGAGAAGCGGCCGCTCCCATAGGCAGTATAGTATCTCCCCGCCCTGTGGAGGCATTCCGCCGGTCTCGTGAAGTTTCTCGCCGGTCTCGTCTTTGAGACCCCTACACCTGGTATTAAAATGCGATCTGTATCCAGATAAGTTATCCGGATAATAAAAAAGAAATATCAATGCAAGGTATTACGTTGTGATCGGATTGTGATCGATTTGCCTGACCATCTGGAGGTAGTCTGGCTCGCATTGTGTTCGGATCTTTACCTGTAAACGCAATCTGGTTGTTGATATCACACATGTATATTTTACTCCTCCCAAAAATGCTAAAAAATAAACGAGTGAGAGCGTTTACAGGCTGTTATAGTCAGACATGACGGCGCTACTGCGACACGCATCACCGCCGCAGATGAGCAGCAGCTGAGCTGAGCAGCAGATTAATAATTCAAAATAAATGAATTATTTGCTGGACTTAAGTGAAAAGGATAGCCATTTAATGACCATAGCACATAGTTGATGTGAAAAAAGGAGTATTTTGCATATAAATATGCACATAAATACATATTTTTTCAATTTGTCTCCCTGAAAGTGCCTGGCAGAAGCCTATACTGTCTGTGTCATAAATGTGAACATAATATTATCTACTGTCTGTGTCATAAATGTGAACATAATATTGTAACAGAATATTCTTATGCTATATTATATAAACTATATTTCATGAGGTGAAACATCACTGCCAGGAGCTACAGAATATATATTTCTGTAGGTCCTCACCGTGATGTTGCACTTCATGAAATATATGTAGTATAGCCTAAGAATATTCTATTAAAATATTAAGTGGCACATAAATTCAGACCAGTTATTTACAATAAAGCCTTATAAAATCATTTCCATTCCCTTTGTTTATTATTTTAATAGTTTTTTCTTGGTTTTGATAGTAAATGAAATCTAATCAGTAATTTTACATGCAGATTAATGCACGTATAGATTAATGCACGTGTGTGTGTGTTTGCATAGTGGGCCGGTCTGGATGAAGTGTCCAGGGCTGATTTTTTGTCCCAGTCCAGCCCTGAATGGCAATATTCACATTACTTTCAGTTTATTGCTCGAAAGTACAAAAATATTTGAGTGAAATGTAGGCTATAGTAAACCCTAAAATTATTATTTGTGACATTAGAACAAAATATGTGGATATAAAAACATGTATATAGGCTAAAGAACTAAATGAACGATCTCTATTTTCTAATTTCACGACGTCCACACAAGACCAGGCTTGGGAGGGTTACTTTAAAAAATGTATTCCGATACAGTTACAAATTATTTCATAAAAAAGGGTCCCACTTTATATTAATTGGCTTTAAGTACTTTATACTTTTTCAAAAAGTAACTACAATCTGATTACTTTTTTTGATGTAACTCACTGTAATAATATACAGTTACTGGATTTTTGTTTCCTGATTACATAATGCTGTTACATGTATTCTGTTGCTCCCACAAGACATTAGTCTGAATATTTTCCTGTATGAACAAAATGGAGTTTCCATTGTTCACACACAAACACACACAGAGTTCGATCGCGCCTCTCTCGTGACTGTGTGTGCGTGTCATGTGTTCTAGGCTGTGTGCATGCACTTCTGAAGCTGCTCAGAAAATAATAAAATGCCATGCAGAGGACTAATGCAAAATGTGTGGGAAAATCCATTTGATTGTAGTTTAAGTGAGAAATAATTTCAGTGCTCTGGTCAATAGCTGTAGAGTGAAAACTGGTGAATGCAGTATACAGCTTTCACAGAAAGAGAATGATGTGAGCACGTACGATTGGCAGTGAATCTTTTATGCGGACAAAATAGCTCAATAAGAGTAACAAAATACATGTGGAAAAAATCACATCGTAATGTTTTAAAGAAGAGTGGTTTGATTAAAGTGGTGTAAATATACCCGATCCGGCAAAGATGGCAGTATCGGAGCTGATAACGATCCTGAGTATCGGATCGGCGCATCCCTACATACTATAATGTAAACACAGTACAGATGTAGACCTTGATGTACACCTGACCTTTCAGAAGGTTGCTCATGCATACTTTGTGGTTAAAATGTGCCCTCGATCCGCACTTTTGCAGAGCCTTCACTGCTGCAAGCTCTTCAGCACACTTCTTTTTGACAGTCAAAGCGGGGGTTACGTTTTTGCACGTCATGTAGAATAACCCTAAAAGCACCAAGGGTGCGGTGCCACCGGCTTTATATATATATATATATATATATAAATATAGCTGCGAGCAGCGATTGCGGGCCAAAGCCGGCGGTACCGCCATCCCGGTAACTAAAGGCACCGGGGTTGCGGTGCCACCGGCTTGGGCCCGCAATCGCTGCTCGCAGCTATATTTAGGGCCCAAGCCCTGAAAGGGCGAAGGCCCTATTGTTTTCCTTAGGATTGTTATTAGGGCCCAAGCCCTGAAAGGGCGAAGGCCCTATTGTTTTCCTTAGGATTATTAGGGCCCAAGCCCTGAAAGGGCGAAGGCCCTATTGTTTTCCTTAGGATTTTTTTTTTTTTTTTTTTTTTTTTTTCTAACGACTATCCGGGCACTTTTGGGGCCCTTAACATGCTCAAAAACTCTTGAAACTTTGCACACGGGTCAGAACCCGCGGCCATCAGAGCCGGGCTGAAGCTGGTACCCGGGCGTGGCAGGGCGGCTCGTCAGCGCCCCCTGGAACAGGGTCTGAACACTTTGTCCATAAATCAAACACGCTTGCATGTAATAATATGAAACTCGGTACACATGTCGATCTCATCGTTTCATATATTCATCGCACTTTTACTTTTTACCCCAGCCCAACAGGAAGTCAGATATTTACTGTTTTTTTTTAAATGCTTGCAATGGAATTTAATGTACTCCTCCTAGAGCATTCATCCGCATAGAACGAAACTCGGTCAGCCTGAAGTCAAGACATAGACGATCAAAAATTGCGAGGGGATTTTTGATATCTCGAACGGTTTGGCTGTGGCGAGGAAACAAAATTATGGTGAGAAACGTGAAACAGGAAGTGTGTCCTAACTTCAGCATACATTAACTGATCTTGATGAAACTTCAGGAGTGTGTTCGCCGTAAGAGGACGATCACATGGATGTGACTATTGTGTGTCAAAGTTATAGCGCCACCAACTGGCAGCAGGAAGTGTGTCACTTTCAAAATGCTTTGAAATCACCCTCTTATTTTAACCCGATTTGCTTCAAACTTCATCTGTATAATGTAAACATACGGCAGATGTAGACCTGTGAATGGATTCTTAATATCTTTGAAACTGTTGCCGTGGTGACGCATCAAACTTTACCATTCTTTTAGGATGCTTTTGAGACCCTTAGCATGCTTCAAATTGCATGAAACTCCTCAGACACATCACATTTATTAGCCAGTAGACATGTGCAAAGTTTCAGAAACGGGCGTGGTGAGGGCTCAGTAGCGCCACCTTTTGACAAAAGTTGGGTTGTTAGTTTTATCTACAGTTACAAAAATCAGTATGTATATTGTACTCCTCGAGCCGGACAACTTTCTAATTGACACTCTTTAACTAGGACCCACAGAAAGTAAGATATGTTTGTTTGAATCTGGTCATGCTCCCTTTGAGCCTACATCTCTGTCTCTCTCTGTGTGTGTGTTAGTAGGGGGAGGGGCTTAACTTAACCATTTCAGTGCTGTGTGTTTTTTTCTGCTGTGTAATTTCTTAATACATTTCTTAAGCCTGGTATGTTTTAAATAAGTTTTTATTTTAATTTTTATAAGTGAATGCATAATATAACCAGTTAAATTGTAGTGCATTGACAATAGTTTTATAAAATTAGTTTATTAATTAAATTAACTTGCTCCATAAACTTGGTCCAGCTGCGAGACTGACAGGTCTGACTGTCTGACACTGGCCAATCGGAATCAAGAGCGGAGAAGCGGCCGCTCCCATAGGCAGTGTATAGTATCTCCCCGCCCTGTGGAGGCATTCCGCAGGTCTCGTGAAGTTTCTCGCCGGTCTCGTCTCTGAGACCCCTACACCTGGTATTAAAATGCGATCTGTATCCAGATAAGTTATCCGGATAATAAAAAAGAAATATCAATGCAAGGTATTACGTTGTGATCGGATTGTGATCGATTTGCCTGACCATCTGGAGGTAGTCTGGCTCGCATTGTGTTCGGATCTTTACGTGTAAACGCAATCTGGTTGTTGATATCACACATGTATATTTTACTCCTCCCAAAAATGCTAAAAAATAAACGAGTGAGAGCGTTTACAGGCTGTTATAGTCAGACATGTCGGCGCTACTGCGACACGCATCACCACCGCAGATAAGCAGCAGCTGAGCGTCAAACCAACGTGCAAACATCGCAAATAAAAGTGAAAGTAAGTCAGAGACGCTTAATCATCTACACAATCATCTTCAAGTAAAGAAAGAAATGATCTCTTGACTCTTACAAGGGCTGTTGCCACTCTCTCTTATTGATGTCTATTGATGAAATTAGCTGATGATCAATAAAATGCATGCTAATATCTGTAATAAACAACCGACAAAATTACTGTATGATGGTGTAAATAAAGAATCAGTCCAGCATCGCCATGTCAGTGTGTATTGATTCATCATTGTCTCTTCATAGTTTGCCAGAGACATTTAATAAACTGAGCGTATTTGATAAACTGAGCGTAGCCTATTCATCTGTCAATATAACCTCATTCTTTTTAATGATCAGAAGAACGCGTATCGACTACCGTTACAGTACAATATGTCCTAACTACACACGACGCCGCGACACGCGATAAAAGGTATCTTTTCCATGTAAATCAGAGTTTTTGTCCTAACCAGACGCGACGGCGACATGCGAAGTTTCTAATTTAGAAACGGTTCCTATTTCTGCGATGTCGCGGCTGACAGAATGAAGAAATTACACTGGTTATGAGTACACATTATTTATTTTTAGTTAAAAATAGGTCACTGTGCCACAAGCCATAACGGATAATTTACCTCAGATTTTGAAAGCATGTAATATTATAGTGTTCAAAATGAATTCTATGCATACATACGACTGTATTTCATAACAACGACAATAACTTGAGGCAGATGCCACCAAATGTGTTAAAATAAATGAATTATTTGCTGGACTTAAGTGAATAGGATAGCCATTTAATGACCATAGCACATAGTTGATGTGAAAAAAGGAGTATTTTGCATATAAATATGCACATAAATACATATTTTTTCAATTTGTCTCCCTGAAAGTGCATGGCAGAAGCCTATACTGTCTGTGTCATAAATGTGAACATAATATTATCTACTGTCTGTGTCATAAATGTGAACATAATATTGTAACAGAATATTCTTATGCTATATTATATAAACTATATTTCATGAGGTGAAACATCACTGCCAGGAGCTACAGAATATATGAAGAGTTTGGTTCCAAAACGCTATAAATCTATTTTGATGAATTTGAGTAAAACTGTGTTTTCTTTAGCAAGAAAATGGGAAGATGAAAAACAATATTTTCAGTTTAAAATTTTCACATAGCATTTGTAGGTTATAATATCAATAAAAAATTAAATCCATGTTTTGATTTTCAAAGATTTATTATAAAAACAGATTATTTTTTCCCCAAAATGCAATAAATCCATTAACTTATTTTTTTTCAAAATGCAATTAATCAAAAAACTTTCATACACATTGACTTTCTTGTGTAATCCTATAAATCCATTGCTTTAATATAACAATATTCTGCAACACTTTAAGGGTACAGGTCATGAATTATCATGAATTCACGGATAAAATGAATCATGCATGAATTATGCATTCATTCACTCATTATTTTCATCAGAAACTAACAACATTTTTTTTTAACAGTTCAACGTTTTTCATTCATGACTTCATGGATAAACAACACCTTAATTAAAACATTAACTAAGATGAGCACATCATCATGAATTTTGATTTATTAAGCATGATCTAACGTTACTTCTGCATATCGCTGTTGTCAACCTTGGGATGTCGCCGCTGAGGTTTTTTTGACGGCGATCAGCTGTAAAATGGCTTGGTTCTGCTCGGTTTTCGTTGACTTTGAATAAAACAACTGAAAGTTTTTCAAAAGATCCCTGGGGTCAGTGTGTCAGCGAGACAGAAGTTTGATGCTGTCGCGTGAGAACAAGCAACAGCCGGCATTTCCGTTACTGTTTACATTGCGTGAATGGTGCGTTGTGATCGGTTAAGCGGATATGTTGCATTTTGCAGAAAAGGGAGACTGGCGTTTGTCGCGGTTTGGAAAGAAAGGGAGAAAACATTACACAATAACACGGCGGATATCGCATTTTACGTCAAATTAAACATTGTTTTGTATCTGGTCGGTATTGAAAAGTCCGATTTTTGCAGTAACTCATTTTTTTTTAAAAATGGCGTTTATCGCGTTTTGGAACCAAACTCTTCATATATTTCTGTAGGTCCTCACCGTGATGTTGCACTTCATGAAATATATGTAGTATAGCCTGAGAATATTCTATTAAAATATTAAGTGGCACATAAATTCAGACCAGTTATTTACAATAAAGCCTTATAAAATCATTTCCATTCCCTTTGTTTATTATTTTAATAGTTTTTTCTTGGTTTTGATAGTAAATGAAATCTAATCAGTAATTTTACATGCAGATTAATGCACGTATAGATTAATGCACGTGTGTGTGTGTTTGCATAGTGGGCCGGTCTGGATGAAGTGTCCAGGGCTGATTTTTTGTCCCAGTCCAGCCCTGAATGGCAATATTCACATTACTTTCAGTTTATTGCTCGAAAGTACAAAAATATTTGAGTGAAATGTAGGCTATAGTAAACCCTAAAATTATTATTTGTGACATTAGAACAAAATATGTGGATATAAAAACATGTATATAGGCTAAAGAACTAAATGAACGATCTCTATTTTCTAATTTCACGACGTCCACACAAGGCTTGGGAGGGTTACTTTAAAAAATGTATTCCGATACAGTTACAAATTATTTCATAAAAAAGGGTCCCACTTTATATTAATTGGCTTTAAGTACTTTATACTTTTTCAAAAAGTAACTACAATCTGATTACTTTTTTTGATGTAACTCACTGTAATAATATACAGTTACTGGATTTTTGTTTCCTGATTACATAATGCTGTTACATGTATTCTGTTGCTCCCACAAGACATTAGTCTGAATATTTTCCTGTATGAACAAAATGGAGTTTCCATTGTTCACACACAAACACACACAGAGTTCGATCGCGCCTCTCTCGTGACTGTGTGTGCGTGTCATGTGTTCTAGGCTGTGTGCATGCACTTCTGAAGCTGCTCAGAAAATAATAAAATGCCATGCAGAGGACTAATCAAAATGTGTGGGAAAATCCATTTCATTGTAGTTTAAGTGAGAAATAATTTCAGTGCTCTGGTCAATAGCTGTAGAGTGAAAACTGGTGAATGCAGTATACAGCTTTCACAGAAAGAGAATGATGTGAGCACGTACGATTGGCAGTGAATCTTTTATGCGGACAAAATAGCTCAATAAGAGTAACAAAATACATGTGGAAAAAATCACATCGTAATGTTTTAAAGAAGAGTGGTTTGATTAAAGTGGTGTAAATATACCCGATCCGGCAAAGATGGCAGTATCGGAGCTGATAACGATGCTGAGTATCGGATCGGCGCATCCCTACATACTATAATGTAAACACAGTACAGATGTAGACCTTGATGTACACCTGACCTTTCAGAAGGTTGCTCATGCATACTTTGTGGTTAAAATGTGCCCTCGATCCGCACTTTTGCAGAGCCTTCACTGCTGCAAGCTCTTCAGCACACTTCTTTTTGACAGTCAAAGCGGGGGTTACGTTTTTGCACGTCATGTAGAATAACCCTAAAAGCACCAAGGGTGCGGTGCCAACGGCTTTATATATATATATATATATATATATATATATAAATATAGCTGCGAGCAGCGATTGCGGGCCAAAGCCGGCGGTACCGCCATCCCGGTGCCTTTAGGTAACTAAAGGCACCGGGGTTGCGGTGCCACCGGCTTGGGCCCGCAATCGCTGCTCGCAGCTATATTTTTAGGGCCCAAGCCCTGAAAGGGCGAAGGCCCTATTGTATTCCTTGGGATTATTATTAGGGCCCAAGCCCTGAAAGGGCGAAGGCCCTATTGTTTTCCTTAGGATTATTTTTTATTTTTTTTTTATTTTTTTTTTATTTTTTTTTTTTTTTCTAACGACTATCCGGGCACTTTTGGGGCCCTTAACATGCTCAAAAACTCTTGAAACTTTGCACACGGGTCAGAACCCGCGGCCATCAGAGCCGGGCTGAAGCTGGTACCCGGGCGTGGCAGGGCGGCTCGTCAGCGCCCCCTGGAACAGGGTCTGAACACTTTGTCCATAAATCAAACACGCTTGCATGTAATAATATGAAACTCGGTACACATGTCGATCTCATCGTTTCATATATTCATCGCACTTTTACTTTTTACCCCAGCCCAACAGGAAGTCAGATATTTACGTTTTTTTTTTAAATGCTTGCAATGGAATTTAATGTACTCCTCCTAGAGCATTCATCCGCATGGAACGAAACTCGGTCAGCCTGAAGTCAAGACATAGACGATCAAAAATTGCGAGGGGATTTTTGATATCTCGAACGGTTTGGCTGTGGCGAGGAAACAAAATTATGGTGAGAAACGTGAAACAGGAAGTGTGTCCTAACTTCAACATACATTAACTGATCTTGATGAAACTTCAGGAGTGTGTTCGCCGTAAGAGGACGATCACATGGATGTGACTATTGTGTGTCAAAGTTATAGCGCCACCAACTGGCAGCAGGAAGTGTGTCACTTTCAAAATGCTTTGAAATCACCCTCTTATTTTAACCCGATTTGCTTCAAACTTCATCTGTATAATGTAAACATACGGCAGATGTAGACCTGTGAATGGATTCTTAATATCTTTGAAACTGTTGCCGTGGTGACGCATCAAACTTTACCATTCTTTTAGGATGCTTTTGAGACCCTTAGCATGCTTGAAATTGCATGAAACTCCTCAGACACATCACATTTATTAGCCAGTAGACATGTGCAAAGTTTCAGAAACGGGCGTGGTGAGGGCTCAGTAGCGCCACCTTTTGACAAAAGTTGGGTTGTTAGTTTTATCTACAGTTACAAAAATCAGTATGTATATTGTACTCCTCGAGCCGGACAACTTTCTAATTGACACTCTTTAACTACGACCCACAGAAAGTAAGATATGTTTGTTTGAATCTGGTCATGCTCCCTTTGAGCCTACATCTCTGTCTCTCTCTGTGTGTGTGTGTTAGTAGGGGGAGGGGCTTAACTTAACCATTTCAGTGCTGTGTGTTTTTTTCTGCTGTGTAATTTCTTAATACATTTCTTAAGCCTGGTATGTTTTAAATAAGTTTTTATTTTAATTTTTATAAGTGAATGCATAATATAACCAGTTAAATTGTAGTGCATTGACAATAGTTTTATATAATTAGTTTATTAATTAAATTAACTTGGTCCATAAACTTGGTCCAGCTGCGAGACTGACAGGTCTGACTGTCTGACACTGGCCAATCGGAATCAAGAGCGGAGAAGCGGCCGCTCCCATAGGCAGTATAGTATCTCCCCGCCCTGTGGAGGCATTCCGCAGGTCTCGTGAAGTTTCTCGCCGGTCTCGTCTCTGAGACCCCTACACCTGGTATTAAAATGCGATCTGTATCCAGATAAGTTATCCGGATAATAAAAAAGAAATATCAATGCAAGGTATTACGTTGTGATCGGATTGTGATCGATTTGCCTGACCATCTGGAGGTAGTCTGGCTCGCATTGTGTTCGGATCTTTACGTGTAAACGCAATCTGGTTGTTGATATCACACATGTATATTTTACTCCTCCCAAAAATGCTAAAAAATAAACGAGTGAGAGCGTTTACAGGCTGTTATAGTCAGACATGTCGGCGCTACTGCGACACGCATCACCACCGCAGATAAGCAGCAGCTGAGCGTCAAACCAACGTGCAAACATCGCAAATAAAAGTGAAAGTAAGTCAGAGACGCTTAATCATCTACACAATCATCTTCAAGTAAAGAAAGAAATGATCTCTTGACTCTTACAAGGGCTGTTGCCACTCTCTCTTATTGATGTCTATTGATGAAATTAGCTGATGATCAATAAAATGCATGCTAATATCTGTAATAAACAACCGACAAAATTACTGTATGATGGTGTAAATAAAGAATCAGTCCAGCATCGCCATGTCAGTGTGTATTGATTCATCATTGTCTCTTCATAGTTTGCAAGAGACATTTAATAAACTGAGCGTATTTGATAAACTGAGCGTAGCCTATTCATCTGTCAATATAACCTCATTCTTTTTAATGATCAGAAGAACGCGTATCGACTACCGTTACAGTACAATATGTCCTAACTACACACGACGCCGCGACACGCGATAAAAGGTATCTTTTCCATGTAAATCAGAGTTTTTGTCCTAACCAGACGCGACGGCGACATGCGAAGTTTCTAATTTAGAAACGGTTCCTATTTCTGCGATGTCGCGGCTGACAGAATGAAGAAATTACACTGGTTATGAGTACACATTATTTATTTTTAGTTAAAAATAGGTCACTGTGCCACAAGCCATAACGGATAATTTACCTCAGATTTTGAAAGCATGTAATATTATAGTGTTCAAAATGAATTCTATGCAAACATACGACTGTATTTCATAACAACGACAATAACTTGAGGCAGATGCCACCAAATGTGTTAAAATAAATGAATTATTTGCTGGACTTAAGTGAAAAGGATAGCCATTTAATGACCATAGCACATAGTTGATGTGAAAAAAGGAGTATTTTGCATATAAATATGCACATAAATATATATTTTTTTTCAATTTGTCTCCCTGAAAGTGCCTGGCAGAAGCCTATACTGTCTGTGTCATAAATGTGAACATAATATTATCTACTGTCTGTGTCATAAATGTGAACATAATATTGTAACAGAATATTATGCTATATTATATAAACTATATTTCATGAGGTGAAACATCACTGCCAGGAGCTACAGAATATATATTTCTGTAGGTCCTCACCGTGATGTTGCACTTCATGAAATATATGTAGTATAGCCTAAAAATATTCTATTAAAATATTAAGTGGCACATAAATTCAGACCAGTTATTTACAATAAAGCCTTATAAAATCATTTCCATTCCCTTTGTTTATTATTTTAATAGTTTTTTCTTGGTTTTGATAGTAAATGAAATCTAATCAGTAATTTTACATGCAGATTAATGCACGTATAGATTAATGCACGTGTGTGTGTGTTTGCATAGTGGGCCGGTCTGGATGAAGTGTCCAGGGCTGATTTTTTGTCCCAGTCCAGCCCTGAATGGCAATATTCACATTACTTTCAGTTTATTGCTCGAAAGTACAAAAATATTTGAGTGGAATGTAGGCTATAGTAAACCCTAAAATTATTATTTGTGACATTAGAACAAAATATGTGGATATAAAAACATGTATATAGGCTAAAGAACTGAATGAACGATCTCTATTTTCTAATTTCACGACGTCCACACAAGACCAGGCTTGGGAGGGTTACTTTAAAAAATGTATTCCGATACAGTTACAAATTATTTCATAAAAAAGGGTCCCACTTTATATTAATTGGCTTTAAGTACTTTATACTTTTTCAAAAAGTAACTACAATCTGATTACTTTTTTTGATGTAACTCACTGTAATAATATACAGTTACTGGATTTTTGTTTCCTGATTACATAATGCTGTTACATGTATTCTGTTGCTCCCACAAGACATTAGTCTGAATATTTTCCTGTATGAACAAAATGGAGTTTCCATTGTTCACACACAAACACACACAGAGTTCGATCGCGCCTCTCTCGTGACTGTGTGTGCGTGTCATGTGTTCTAGGCTGTGTGCATGCACTTCTGAAGCTGCTCAGAAAATAATAAAATGCCATGCAGAGGACTAATGCAAAATGTGTGGGAAAATCCATTTGATTGTAGTTTAAGTGAGAAATAATTTCAGTGCTCTGGTCAATAGCTGTAGAGTGAAAACTGGTGAATGCAGTATACAGCTTTCACAGAAAGAGAATGATGTGAGCACGTACGATTGGCAGTGAATCTTTTATGCGGACAAAATAGCTCAATAAGAGTAACAAAATACATGTGGAAAAAATCACATCGTAATGTTTTAAAGAAGAGTGGTTTGATTAAAGTGGTGTAAATATACCCGATCCGGCAAAGATGGCAGTATCGGAGCTGATAACGATCCTGAGTATCGGATCGGCGCATCCCTACATACTATAATGTAAACACAGTACAGATGTAGACCTTGATGTACACCTGACCTTTCAGAAGGTTGCTCATGCATACTTTGTGGTTAAAATGTGCCCTCGATCCGCACTTTTGCAGAGCCTTCACTGCTGCAAGCTCTTCAGCACACTTCTTTTTGACAGTCAAAGCGGGGGTTACGTTTTTGCACGTCATGTAGAATAACCCTAAAAGCACCAAGGGTGCGGTGCCACCGGCTTTATATATATATATATACATATATATATATATATATATATATATATATATATATAAATATAGCTGCGAGCAGCGATTGCGGGCCAAAGCCGGCGGTACCGCCATCCCGGTGCCTTTAGGTAACTAAAGGCACCGGGGTTGCGGTGCCACCGGCTTGGGCCCGCAATCGCTGCTCGCAGCTATATTTATATTTTTTTTTTTTTTTTTTTTTTCTAACGACTATCCGGGCACTTTTGGGTCCCTTAACATGCTCAAAAACTCTTGAAACTTTGCACACAGGTCAGAACCCGCGGCCATCAGAGCCGGGCTGAAGCTGGTACCCGGGCGTGGCAGGGCGGCTCGTCAGCGCCCCCTGGAACAGGGTCTGAACACTTTGTCCATAAATCAAACACGCTTGCATGTAATAATATGAAACTCGGTACACATGTCAATCTCATCGTTTCATATATTCATCGCACTTTTACTTTTTACCCCAGCCCAACAGGAAGTCAGATATTTACGGTTGTTTTTAAAATGCTTGCAATGGAATTTAATGTACTCCTCCTAGAGCATTCATCCGCATGGAACGAAACTCGGTCAGCCTGAAGTCAAGACAGAGACGATCAAAAATTGCGAGGGGATTTTTGACATCTCGAACGGTTTGGCTGTGGCGAGGAAACAAAATTATGGTGAGAAACGTGAAACAGGAACTGTGTCCTAACTTCAGCATACATTAACTGATCTTGATGAAACTTCAGGAGTGTGTTCGCCGTAAGAGGACGATCACATGGATGTGACTATTGTGTGTCAAAGTTATAGCGCCACCAACTGGCAGCAGGAAGTGTGTCACTTTCAAAATGCTTTGAAATCACCCTCTTATTTTAACCCGATTTGCTTCAAACTTCATCTGTATAATGTAAACATACGGCAGATGTAGACCTGTGAATGGATTCTTAATATCTTTGAAACTGTTGCCGTGGTGACGCATCAAACTTTACCATTCTTTTAGGATGCTTTTGAGACCCTTAGCATGCTTCAAATTGCATGAAACTCCTCAGACACATCACATTTATTAGCCAGTAGACATGTGCAAAGTTTCAGAAACGGGCGTGGTGAGGGCTCAGTAGCGCCACCTTTTGACAAAAGTTGGGTTGTTAGTTTTATCTACAGTTACAAAAATCAGTATGTATATTGTACTCCTCGAGCCGGACAACTTTCTAATTGACACTCTTTAACTAGGACCCACAGAAAGTAAGATATGTTTGTTTGAATCTGGTCATGCTCCCTTTGAGCCTACATCTCTGTCTCTCTCTGTGTGTGTGTTAGTAGGGGGAGGGGCTTAACTTAACCATTTCAGTGCTGTGTGTTTTTTTCTGCTGTGTAATTTCTTAATACATTTCTTAAGCCTGGTATGTTTTAAATAAGTTTTTATTTTAATTTTTATAAGTGAAGGCATAATATAACCAGTTAAATTGTAGTGCATTGACAATAGTTTTATATAATTAGTTTATTAATTAAATTAACTTGGTCCATAAACTTGGTCCAGCTGCGAGACTGACAGGTCTGACTGTCTGACACTGGCCAATCGGAATCAAGAGCGGAGAAGCGGCCGCTCCCATAGGCAGTATAGTATCTCCCCGCCCTGTGGAGGCATTCCGCTGGTCTCGTGAAGTTTCTCGCCGGTCTCGTCTCTGAGACCCCTACACCTGGTATAAAAATGCGATCTGTATCCAGATAAGTTATCCGGATAATAAAAAAGAAATATCAATGCAAGGTATTATGTTGTGATCGGATTGTGATCGATTTGCCTGACCATCTGGAGGTAGTCTGGCTCGCATTGTGTTCGGATCTTTACTTGTAAACGCAATCTGGTTGTTGATATCACACATGTATATTTTACTCCTCCCAAAAATGCTAAAAAATAAACGAGTGAGAGCGTTTACAGGCTGTTATAGTCAGAGATGACGGCGCTACTGCGACACGCATCACCACCGCAGATAAGCAGCAGCTGGGCGTCAAACCAACGTGCAAACATCGCAAATAAAAGTGAAAGTAAGTCAGAGACGCTTAATCATCTACACAATCATCTTCAAGTAAAGAAAGAAATGATCTCTTGACTCTTACAAGGGCTGTTGCCACTCTCTCTTATTGATGTCTATTGATGAAATTAGCTGATGATCAATAAAATGCATGCTAATATCTGTAATAAACAACCGACAAAATTACTGTATGATGGTGTAAATAAAGAATCAGTCCAGCATCGCCATGTCAGTGTGTATTGATTCATCATTGTCTCTTCATAGTTTGCAAGAGACATTTAATAAACTGAGCGTAGCTATTTGATAAACTGAGCGTAGCCTATTCATCTGTCAATATAACCTCATTCTTTTTAATGATCAGAAGAACGCGTATCGACTACCGTTACAGTACAATATGTCCTAACTACACGCGACGCCGCGACACGCGATAAAAGGTATCTTTTCCATGTAAATCAGAGTTTTTGTCCTAACCAGACGCGACGGCGACATGCGAAGTTTCTTATTTAGAAACGGTTCCTATTTCTGCGATGTCGCGGCTGACAGAATGAAGAAATTACACTGGTTATGAGTACACATTATTTATTTTTAGTTAAAAATAGGTCACTGTGCCACAAGCCATAACGGATAATTTACCTCAGATTTTGAAAGCATGTAATATTATAGTGTTCAAAATGAATTCTATGCAAACATACGACTGTATTTCATAACAACGACAATAACTTGAGGCAGATGCCACCAAATGTGTTAAAATAAATGAATTATTTGCTGGACTTAAGTGAAAAGGATAGCCATTTAATGACCATAGCACATAGTTGATGTGAAAAAAGGAGTATTTTGCATATAAATATGCACATAAATACATATTTTTTCAATTTGTCTCCCTGAAAGTGCCTGGCAGAAGCCTATACTGTCTGTGTCATAAATGTGAACATAATATTATCTACTGTCTGTGTCATAAATGTGAACATAATATTGTAACAGAATATTCTTATGCTATATTATATAAACTATATTTCATGAGGTGAAACATCACTGCCAGGAGCTACAGAATATATATTTCTGTAGGTCCTCACCGTGATGTTGCACTTCATGAAATATATGTAGTATAGCCTAAGAATATTCTATTAAAATATTAAGTGGCACATAAATTCAGACCAGTTATTTACAATAAAGCCTTATAAAATCATTTCCATTCCCTTTGTTTATTATTTTAATAGTTTTTTCTTGGTTTTGATAGTAAATAAAATCTAATCAGTAATTTTACATGCAGATTAATGCACGTATAGATTAATGCACGTGTGTGTGTGTTTGCATAGTGGGCCGGTCTGGATGAAGTGTCCAGGGCTGATTTTTTGTCCCAGTCCAGCCCTGAATGGCAATATTCACATTACTTTCAGTTTATTGCTCGAAAGTACAAAAATATTTGAGTGAAATGTAGGCTATAGTAAACCCTAAGATTATTATTTGTGACATTAGAACAAAATATGTGGATATAAAAACATGTATATAGGCTAAAGAACTAAATGAACGATCTCTATTTTCTAATTTCACGACGTCCACACAAGACCAGGCTTGGGAGGGTTACTTTAAAAAATGTATTCCGATACAGTTACAAATTATTTCATAAAAAAGGGTCCCACTTTATATTAATTGGCTTTAAGTACTTTATACTTTTTCAAAAAGTAACTACAATCTGATTACTTTTTTTGATGTAACTCACTGTAATAATATACAGTTACTGGATTTTTGTTTCCTGATTACATAATGCTGTTACATGTATTCTGTTGCTCCCACAAGACATTAGTCTGAATATTTTCCTGTATGAACAAAATGGAGTTTCCATTGTTCACACACAAACACACACAGAGTTCGATCGCGCCTCTCTCATGACTGTGTGCGTGTCATGTGTTCTAGGCTGTGTGCATGCACTTCTGAAGCTGCTCAGAAAATAATAAAATGCCATGCGGAGGACTAATGCAAAATGTGTGGGAAAATCCATTTGATTGTAGTTTAAGTGAGAAATAATTTCAGTGCTCTGGTCAATAGCTGTAGAGTGAAAACTGGTGAATGCAGTATACAGCTTTCACAGAAAGAGAATGATGTGAGCACGTACGATTGGCAGTGAATCTTTTAAGCGGACAAAATAGCTCAATAAGAGTAACAAAATACATGTGGAAAAAATCACATCGTAATGTTTTAAAGAAGAGTGGTTTGATTAAAGTGGTGTAAATATACCCGATCCGGCAAAGATGGCAGTATCGGAGCTGATAACGATCCTGAGTATCGGATCGGCGCATCCCTACATACTATAATGTAAACACAGTACAGATGTAGACCTTGATGTACACCTGACCTTTCAGAAGGTTGCTCATGCATACTTTGTGGTTAAAATGTGCCCTCGATCCGCACTTTTGCAGAGCCTTCACTGCTGCAAGCTCTTCAGCACACTTCTTTTTGACAGTCAAAGCGGGGGTTACGTTTTTGCACGTAATGTAGAATAACCCTAAAAGCACCAAGGGTGCGGTGCCACCGGCTTTATATATATATATATTAGGGATCGACCGATATATCGGCCGGCCGATATATCGGGCCGATATTTGCGGTTTTTACGTGTATCGGAATCGGCCGATACACGGCTGCGCGTTCGCCGATAGTTTTTTTCTCCCCGACGTTATTTATAAGCAGGCGTTCACGGGCAGCTCTGTGCTGCTGCTGGAGACTGTACTGTAGTTCACAAGCCCCGCCCTCACCCACTAGCAGAGTGCAACCTGCTCTTCACAAGAACGGTAACTTAAACTTTCAAAGCATCTTTTAAATGTTTGACAGCTGAAATATTGTCAAACACTTTGAAAATGGAAACACGTTGCTCTATAACTGTTATGTGCTTGCATATATATAGCTAAGCAAGTTTGTGAGTCCAAATGAAAAACGCGAATGCCTCTTCTATAAAACTTAACTGCTTGCCATTGTATTCGGGAGCTGCAAATAGCTAAGGTGTAGACTATCCGTTCAGTATGCATTAGGGCTGTCTATGAATATTCTAAATTCTAATATGTATTAATTTTGAAGGTGAAAATTAATATTTGAATGTGGAAAAACACGCCCGCGGTTGCAGACTAATAAAGTTACCACAGCCCTCAGCTCTCTCGGAGCGCTCACTGTCGGTTCAATATACTGTGAAACTTCAATCAATGAATGAAGCCTGCTATATTTGGGATAAGAGTCGCGACTCACAACCTTAAATTGCTTGCACAAAACTCTTGATCAGCACTCAACATTTGTTTGTTGTTGATCATTTAACTGACGCGCAGAGAGCGAGAGGGAGAGCGAGAGCGAATGCCTGGGCGAGACGGTGAGTGAGCGAGAGAGCTCTGCGGTCTTGGCCATTAGTTGATTTACTTGCTTTTTAATACGTTGTCAAATATGTTTAAACTCAAATAAACTATCTAATACTAGTAGTTATGTCTCTTTGTATTAATGTGTTTTGTTATTGACGTAATGCGCGTCAATGACAAAATGCGCAACGGGAGGTTCGAATATGTTTTTTAGAGGGAATATGCAAACGCCATTTGAGCAATTTTGACAGCCCTAGTATGCATACGGGTGCTGTAACGACACTGGTCATAGGATTAAGGAATGCCAACGTTGTTCTGTGCTTTTTGTGGGAGATTTATTCAGAGCCCACCTGGCTGAGGTTTGGACGCGTGTGGTGTGTGTCTCCCTCGACATCGCAGTGATATTAGAGACTAGAAATGCTCATTTTATTTTATGTAAAAAAAAATGAAACCATGGCAGTACATAGTTCGTTTCTTTTAAAATGAAGTACAATGTGCACTTTATGCTGGTTGCTACTTTGGCAATAGTGTAATTATTTAATTTGTTCTTAAATATTTATTTTCAGCACTGAACTTTTTTTGTTCTACCTCATGTTTTTAATATTTGTTAAATTGTTTATTTACTTGTTCTTGTTCTACCTCACATGTTTTTACTATTTGTTAAATATTAATTTTTGAAGTTAATTAAATTTTACTTTTATTAAATTGAGACCTGTAACATTTGTTAACATCATGTATTTTTATGATGTAAATTGAGGGAGTAAAATGTATCGGCTCCAAATATCGGCTCAAGAAAATCGGCAGCCCGTATCGGTATCGGCTAAGGCTGATGGGAAAAAAATCGGTATCGGTATCGGCACTAAAAAATCCATATCGGTCGATCCCTAATATATATATATATAAATATAGCTGCGAGCAGCGATTGCGGGCCAAAGCCGGCGGTACCGCCATCCCACCGGCTTGGGCCCGCAATCGCTGCTCGCAGCTATATTTAAACTATTTGTCTGTGATGCATGTTTGCAATTCGCAGTCCAGAAGAGAAAGAGAGGGATCTCTCACGCGGTGCCACAGCACGCACTACACGACAGCCCTGCTTAATGAGTAATGACAGAGGAAAGCCTGGTTACACTTTAGATCTGTGATATTAGTCTGATTTCCAAAGATTAAAGAATATATTGAGGTAAAAAACCATTAAAAACAATTGCCGCATTCTGTCTAGCCAACTTCCTTCCCATCGCGGCGGTGCAGTCATTTCTCCTTAAATCTAAAACTTTAAGACAGAATCAGCACGATCGGTGATTGTTGTAAAATGCAGTCTCTGATGTTGCTAAATTGCGGGACGCTTTTAATAATAAAAAGAGCTATTAAAAGCACAACATTTGCGCAAGAGATGCTGTTCTCAGTGCGGCGCGCGCTCCGAAACAAGACAAACAAATTATACTTTGGGCTTCATATGCGCGTCAAAACGATCAAATGTAGCCAGCACAAAAATGTCAAAACGACCGGCTTGGAGATTAACACTTAAACCACCGTTTATGTCTCAAACGAACGTAGTTATGGAAATAGTTGGGAGAAAATATGGTGCATCAGTAGACGAAATCTGCACTTTTTCTTAAAGGGGCAGCAGTATAAACATATGACGATTGCGACATTACTGAGAATCAAACAACAAAAGGCAAAGAGAAAATCACTCGCAGCTCTTGAATGAATAACTTCAGCTTTAATAAGCATAAATCAATCTATGATAAACTTTGCAGTGCTATTTTACATCTGATTACTTTATTATAATTCTTTTTAGACCATACCTGAATAATGTCAGTAGACTTTCCTGAAATTAAAGCACTGTGTAGGCCCGTATAATGTGTATCTTTGTTTAATTGCCTATTTATTGTTTAATATATATATATATATATATTGACATACATACGTACATATCATCCTTGCTTGTAGAGAGGAGTTTATTTCAGCATCATATAAAATCAACAATAATGATAAATAATGTTAAAGCAAACACAGCTCTGGTATCGGAAAAGTATCGGTATCGGCCGATATCCAAAGTCGGGTATCGGGATCGGATCGGAAGTAAAAAAATGTGGATCGGTGCATCCCTAGCTAGTAGCATTTGGAAATTAGCAATTTCTTTCAGTTTCTTAATTAGGTTTTAATTAAGAGCGAGTCTTGCCGCTTGCCCTGGCTGTTGTATGAATTACATCTGTATGCCTGTGGTGTCAATAAACACCAAATAGTTGAATTCGTCCTCTGTCACAGCATTACATATAATCCATCTTCCCTCTGGCTATTCCAAGGCCAGCTTATGGTCTACCTTATATAGTTTTTGATTAGCCGATGAGACATAGGAGTCATTTATCATAAAGGGAGCAGATAAAGCATGTTTGCTCGCGGAGGGAAACCTCAGGGGCGAGTGATTCGTTGTTTTGTTTGTACCACAGAAGTCAATGACTCTGCTATATGGCTCTGCTGTCCTTGCATCTCATAGCTTTGATTAGACAGTTTAAGTTTCCTTGTAAACCGGAGAAATCTCCAGAAGATGTTCAAGGATTTACTATCCTAGCTAGATGAAACACTTTAAAATGTATTAGAGTGGAATATTAGCCAATAATTGGAACACATTAAATATTTGTCAGTAAAAAAACATTTCTGTAATAAAGGTCCAACTCTTTGCAATATCATATTTAAATGTAATTTCGGAGAGGCTAGCAATAGAGTGGTGCAGGTATGACGTCACTTTGTTAGGCCGACAGGCTAAATACCTTTGACAAAAACCCAATAGGATTTCTCAATAGGCTTTTGGAGTTAGAATAGTTTGTAAGAGCAAAACTAAGCATAACAAGACAGTAAAAGCAAACTTAAGCTCACCTGTTTGGAGTGATGACGTTTAATGTCCTCGACTGCCACTGTAGTCCCACTTCCTTTTTCAAGACGCGTAACAGCTTAAAAAAAAAATTACAAGTCACAAATAATGATGTATTTTATATCGTAGAATAAAACGTGAAAGTGTCTTAAGCTTGTGACCCAATTTCAGCCATTTAACCAAAATCCCATTGACTTTGTGACAAATGAAGACGAAAGATTAATATCAACCAAAAATCCAATCTTGAATGGAAAAGGACCTGATGTAAAGGGGTTTTTTTTTTAATGTGGGTTCTTCACACGCTAAGAAACTGGGATATATTATTAATCAGGGGGTTAAAGGGAAAAGTGTCAAAAGAAATGGGGTATCAATCCTGCCGTTCATCTGGAACAGAGTTAAATAATAATCCCATAATAATTTTGTCTGTAAAATATGTGTTCGTCCTAGGGCTGTCAACTTCAGTCGTTTAGTCGACTAATCAGTCGATACCGTCTTGGTCGACTGACATTCTTATTGGTCGACCAGTTACACTTTTTTTTTCTTTTTTTTTTTACCAATAGAAACATTTTTTTAATGATTTACTCCTTGATATTTATTCCTTTATAAGCAATTATTTATTACTGTATTCTAAATATAATTTGCCTTTGTTTTATCCCCATCTTTAAATGCTTTAATTTAGGCTATTTTGTAACAGCGCCACAGTTTTAGCGCACACACATAGAGACTCGGGAACGCGCCTGTGGCCGGCTGCGCTGCAGCTTCGCGCTCGGTAAGCGATGCTGTATTCATTCCGTTGGAACGCTGCTTGTTTTGACTTTAGTCGACAAAATGTCCAAGAAATCTAAATCTTTTGTCTGGCTGCATTGTAAAACAAAGACGACAAGACTGTGGAGGGAGGCGACCGCGTTGCTCCATTATGAGCCCGCACAGCGCGCGCCTATATTTGAATCGAACTTGAGCGCGCAAAAGACGTGAGCAGCCCTTTTAACGGCTATATCATGCTGATTCAATAGATTGTGTTTTCTTAATATGTTTTTCGTTTTTATTTGTAAAATAGCCTAAATAATGCAACAAAACAAAAATAAACCTATATGCCTTCCAAAATACAGCCTATTATTATTCGGATTGTTTTTTTAGGCTATTTGGGTATTTTGTGTGTTTGTTTAAAATGCCTAGATCGGCTGAACAAAAGTTAACCCATAGCTTTGTAAGTAAAGAAGAATATAAAGTCTGTATAAACGAGAGCTTTTGTTAGGATTTTTTATTATATGGCAGATAGCAGTTATTTTTTTGTATCGTGTGGTGTGATCAGGTGCGCGATTGTGACTGCATAGACAGAGCTCCTCACTTTTTTCAGTTAAAAATCACTTAATTCTCAAAGAATTGTATTATTATTATAGTTTTATTTATTTGTGATGTTTTTTCGTTGTTGTTTTATAAATGCTCTATGACAATTGTTTAAAAGAACGTTCAATCAAAACAAGGTTTGTTTTTTTTCTCTCGACTAATCGACTAATCGTTGCGCAGGACAAGACTTTGGTCGACCAAGGATTTCTTTGGTTGATTACAGCCCTAGTTCGTCCAGTCAACTTAATAACCTAACTTTTTCGTGACCCTCCTTATCAACTGATAGTTCAGGGTATTACATTATTATGGTAAGTTAACCTTGCTTTCTGAAACTGCTACCATTAAAACCAAAAGTCACCAACCGACCAATTCTCTCACTTTTTCTCTTCGGGAAAACTGGAAAGTTTGGTATTTGTTCTTAGAAAAATACATTAGTGTACCAAAAGCACACCACAAGTAGATTAATATATGATGTAAGGAACGATGAAATAAGGAACACTAACAACACTGCATCTCAAATTGTAATATTTGTATAAGGTTGCACTTTTTTAAAGAGGTGGTTTCATGCCCTTTTCACAAGATGTAAAATAAATCTCCAATGTCCCTAGAGTGTGTGTGTGTGAAGTTTTAACTCAAAATACCGCATAGATAGTTTTGTAAAAATTGTCACTTTTTGAGAGTAAGCAAAAACACAGCATTTTTTGCTTGGCTCTTTAAATGCAAATTAGCAGCATCTCCCGACACAGTGGGCGGAGCTTCACGCTAAAATGTCAGAAACTGTTCTGACTTTTACGTTTAGACAAAGATGGAGAGACTTACAATTGTCAAACAGCCATTTGTTTTAGTCCTTAAAATTTTTTTTTATTTATTTATTTAAAAGGGAAGTGTAATCATAATCAAGCACTCCCAAGATGAAAACCTCTAAAAAGTGTGAATCTTCTCTGAATCCTTCCACACTTTTTGTCCGGTGTGCAGCAGATCTTCTTTTGCAGTATTCTGGCCTCTAGCTTCTTTAACCAGGTGTTGTCGTTTTCCCTGCTATAACTGGTTGTTTTGTGCACTAATCTCATTGTGCACAATACCTCATTGAGGATTGCCAGCCTCTTCAGGAAGTCTACGTCAGGCTTGATGTGTCTTACCCGGATGAGGTAATCGATGGCTTCCTCCCCGGTCATGTCATGGTGGATCATGAGATATGCCAGGAAAAGTGTAGGGGCGTGGCTGACTCCATTAGCGCAGTGGATTAACACCTTGTCTGTTGAAATAAATACAGAAAGACAGTCAGAAAAGTCCAAAAACAGTTTGTCACTCCAGAACAGAACACCTGATAAAAGATCTTACTTACTTTGTGGGTTTTTCATGGCCTTGTGAATGAATTTGGCAGCTGGCACGAAGTATTTGCTGATGTTGGAACTTTGCGTTGTAGGCATGCGGCAATACGTGATGTTCATGCCTCTGTAGTAACTCGCCCCTGTATCAACGGTTTCCATCAGGTCTTCCTCCCGTGGGACTCCCATCAAGACCCTCAGATTATTCTTCAAAGCAGCAGCATTGAGGATGTGAGTAATACCCATCTCCTTCAGTATCATTCGGTCCTCTGCTATCACTCTACACAACAACAAAACAGCCAAGGTTAGTCTTTCACAGCACAGGATTTACAATATAATTACATTATAACACACATTATGTTAATCACATGGATTATATTAGTCTAAATGTGCTGTAGACTTACTTGTTTCCAATGAAGATGTTGTTCCACACCTCGGTGACAGGTTCCAGATCCTTTGTACAGCCCTTCACACGCTCCGCCAATCGGGAACCGGGTCCTTCTTGAACGCGTTCCTGCTTGGAAGTCCTTGCATAAGGACTGCTTGGACCTGCCACACACGATTCATCCGAATCAGACGGATCTGATTCAGGATCCATCTCAGCAACGCTCAGACCCTCAACACACGTTTCATATGAATCAGACAGATCTGATTCAGAATCCACATCAGCAACGCTCAGACCCTCAACACACGTTTCATATGAATCAGACAGATCCGATTCAGGATCCATTTCAGCAACGCTTGGACCCTCATCGCACGATTCATCCGAATCAGACAGATCTGATTCAGGATCCATCTCAGGAACGCTTGGACCCTCATCACACGTTTCATATGAATCAGACAGATCCGATTCAGGATCCATCTCAGGAACGCTCGGACCTTCATCACACGTTTCATATGAATCAGACAGATCCGATTCAGGATCCATTTCAGCAACGCTTGGACCCTCATCACACGATTCATCCGAATCAGAAAAATCCCATTCAGGAGCCATCTCAGGAACGCTTGGACCCTCATCAAACGATTCACATGAATCAGACAGCTCCGATTTAGGATCCATCTCAGGAACGCTTGCATCTGGGAGACACAAGGTCTCTGGAACAGCCGGATCGATCCTAAAAAGATTTTGGAAGAATGCCCTAACGTCCTCCTTCTTCCGCACTTTAGTGCTTTCTAAAAAAAAAAGAAAACAAATATGTTTTTAGAAACATCTCTAACCACAGATTAAAAAGGAATTAGTCCGATATTTCTGTTCGCATCTCATTTGTTCTGTACACACACAGTTCAGTGTGTGACAACTGCATTTACAAAAAAAAAAAATCCACACAGTGTACAATGTTACATCTCAATTGCTCTGTTGACATTCACCTTTTGGGCTGATCTTTACAGGAGTTTCAGGAGAAGCATCCATGCCACTCTGATCGATCCCACTGGTTCTCCCTGAAGGCCCTGCGGAGTCGCTCAGATCTTCACACACCAGAGTAGGGCTCTTCAGATCTGAAATGGCATCCCTGACTTCAACTTCCAGACCTTTAGCGGACACTGGTTCTGGCTCAGAAGGGTTTGGAGCCGAGACACTGGACTCCTCTAGATCAACTGGAGTTTCCTGCTCCGAAACTATTGGAACTGGGACATCCGGTTGCTCTAAATTGTCCAGATCCACGGGGGTTTCCTGCTCAGAATCGACCAGATCCGTTTCAGATGTTGGCTGTTGAGTGTCTGGGACACACAGTGGCTCCGGAACACCAAAAAGCCTCCGAAAGAATCCAGTCGTTTTCTTCTTTATCCACTCTCTGGTACTCTCTTAAAAACAAAAGAAAAACATGTTATTAAAAACAACTCAAACTACAGATTAGACATGAAAAAGTAGACTGGCTTGAAAGACGTTTCTGTTTGCATCTCATTGTTAATGTTGCGTTTATACTCGACGCGCTCGCCGTGGTAATATTCTATGAAACGACAGGGGCGACTCAGTCATTTTTCATGAAACCATCAGGAATCTGAGGCGAAAGAAGTAAGGTGCACATGATGATGTTGATTTCAGTAGTAACTTACACTTCACCAAAACCAAACCACACTACACATGATTCGTGTAAAACCCAATAAACTTTAAGATTACTACTTGACATTAGAACCAAATAAATGTATATAAGAACGCATGCATAGGGCCTACAACTACATTTAATGAACTTGAACCTTTAAGTCCATTAAAAAGGATTATTCTGTCTGTACTAGGCTTATTTTGTAAATGTGATTAACTATTTATTTTAGACGTTAGCAAAATGGGTGCCAAATTAGCAAAATCTTACTCAGATTTTTTTTTTTTTACAAAAGGTACATTTTCCAGCTATTATATATAATTTGCTTTAAAAAATGCTTACTACCATATGAATATTTGTACGGTCAGCCAGCTGAAAAAGAATAACTGAAATTTTCAGTTACTATGAGGAAAGGTGTACTTTGACAAGTCAAAGATGAATATTTTATGGTAATTTTTACTTTTCACACCGTTTTAAAAGTAAAAATAGTCGTCTACAGTATACAGTAGCTACTCATGACTTAGAATTGTATTAAAATTGTATTTCATACGACTTTAATCGGCAGTCGTCGTCGTGGCCCGCGCGGAAAGTTACACAAAATGGCGCGCACACACAGCGAAGATGTCATTTAAGCACTCAGGAGATTTTTTTAAATTGAAAAATAAAACAAATGTACACACAAAATAAACATTGAACAAACAATATCAACAATATTAAAGTTAAACAATATTAACACCCGACAATTCTCAAAAGGAAGTCGTTTGCAAGGATCACAACATGTCACGCGCTGCGGGCAATTTTTCGAAAAAACATAATCCAACATTTCGATAACACTTTTCTATCGCCTAAAAATGAATAAATATAGATTAAATCGTTGTTTCGTCGCGTTTACAATCCTATGAAAAGCCCCCCTATACTTTCCGTGCCCATGTTAGCCAATTGTTTATGTTTAACACACCTGTTGGACGGTTCTCTGGGGTTTCAGGAGAAGCGTCGATCCCGCCGCTGCTCCCTGCCACTTCAGTTGGTGACACCAACACTGAGGAGACATTTTTGACTTCATCCTCGAGCCCATCATCTCTCTCAACACTAGCCGAGGGGGTTGAGTCGTTCACACACTCATCCTGCACAGCGACCCCCTCTACAACACTGGAACTGACTGGCATGTCCTCAAGTGTACCAACCCTCTCTATTCTATCGATCACTGCCGAGCTCCCGAAAAGGTCGTACATGGCATCGGGGATGAACCTGCTCTCCACCTGCTCTTCATCCTCTGCTGGTACCTGGAAAGTCTTAATGCCATGGTACACGCCGTTGACGTATATTTCCAGACACAGCTCTCCGTAGCTAGAAGACATTGTCATGGATGTCAATTTAACAAATCAAAGAAGTAACTTACAGTTGACAAGCTGTTTGAAAGCTAAATACACACTGTGAGTGACTGATAATCGGAATATCGTTTAACTGCAGTGACAGCAAGCGAGTCTTTATAGTCTGAGTTAATCGAACGCCGCGCAGAAACATTCAAAGAAGTCTGCTGCTGCTGTCTGTGACGTAATCGAACTACCCGCAGAAGCATTCAAAGGAGTCTGCTGCTGCTTTCTGTGACGTAATCGAACTACCCGCAGAAGCATTCCTTTTTAAAAAAAAAAAAAAAAATTATGCAGAAATAACAAATACAAATCAAGACATTAATATACAATACAATAAAACAAAACAAAACAGAGGGTTACATTCCATAAACTTAAACAACATTAAACAAGCTTAAATGATCGACAATATTGCAGAGTCTTACAGTAGAGTTTTTAGAGTCCTTCAATGAATTTAAATACATATCAGTATCTTTCTTAAAAATAAAAAAGAAGGCGTTTTCTTTGAAATTTTACATTTGTGAATATAAAATTTGGCAAGAAAAAGTAGCAAATTAAGGACAAATTTAGAATGAAAGGGGTCTACAAAAAACATAATTTTTTGGATTACACAGAAGTTTAAAGAAATATACCTTTTAATAAAATTTGAAAAATCAATCCAAAAGATTTTGCAATACATACATTCCCAAAACAAATGAATAATCGTTTCATCAAACTGATGACAAAAGGAGCACAAGGGGGAAATACTCTTATTGAATTTAGCAAATTTATAATTAACTGGGTAGCAATTGTGAATAATTTTGATTTAAACTTCAAACACTTTATTAGATAAGAAAAATTTTTGCCGAATGAGCCAGAAGCCTCCCACTCTATATCATCAAATTTATTATTCCCAAAACTTACACCGGCAGGTAAAGAAATTTGATTTCTGTTAAGAATTGAGCGAATTTTCTTATTTGACAATCTACTGAACAGACATTGGTCAACAAAAAGATGAGCGTTGTCAAAAATAGGTGGAGAAGTTAAAGGTCCCTTAAGGCCAGAATTGACCAAAGGTTTCACACAATCAGGAATTGCACCAAAAACAATGGCATATTCTCTTGGGGGGACTGGAAAAGAGAATTTTTCCATAAAATGTTCATAAGAGAGCAAAACACGGGAATCATCCAAAAATTGACTCACTAAAAGTATGTTTTTATCGAACCAATTATTAAAGAAAAGAGATTTATTTTTATATTTGATATTTTGGTTATTCCACATAAAATAGCTATGTGGAGAAAAACTATATTTATATATATTAGGGACCGCAGAAACATTCCATCGAGTCTGCTGCTGCTTTCTGTGACGTAATCGAACGAATCGAACGACTGTGGCGCAGGAACAGATTCATGGTTAAAAACAGATTGTTTGGAAATTACTCTACAACGCATTGGACCAAAGCCAAAAAAATACTAAAGACTTAAACAGAAAAGGGCGTTCGAGGGTATCAACGCCAAAGCAATTATCGGCAGATTGTGATCGGCGACCAATCAATCGTAGCACCCTTGTAAAATACATTTATACATTTTCATCTTGTTTTAAAGAAGTAGCAAAAATGAAAACTAAAACAAACTATTCAGCTATGATCCATTAAAGCATTAAGTTGACTTCATTTTCAAAAGGCTTTTAGATTATATTAACACGCAATATCTTCATTCTGAATAAAGATCAGCATCAAACCAATGTATAGTAAAAGAGTAAGCCATGCAGAAACCATTCTCTGAGAACCTAAGCATATTCTCTCTTTAATTGCCTTACAAGTGTTTTATTTTTCCCTGTTTAAAGCTGTGGGTGGGAATCTCACATGATTTGAATATAGATCAGGCTGTCTTTAGGCTGTCTCCAGACAAGCACATCTAATCTTTCATGATCCAGCAGTGTCTGCTTTTATTAGTTGTTTTTTTTCTATGAAAAAGAAAACTAATTTGAAAATCAGAGGAAGATAATTAAATGCCAAACAAGTACATCCCCTGAAGACTCCCACATCAGTCTATATGACTCTGAGACAACAGTGAATCCTGTATATAAGACGAGAGTAAACCCAAGTAATATAAAAACCAATGCAATGGTATTAATCTGTTCAATTTATGATATATCAGGTTTGTGAAGTTCACAATCAATCATAGGAGTTTTGTTTGCCCTCATTTAGATTAAAGCTTGTTCAGCTGTGGAACGTTTTTAGGAAATTGAACATGCAAATTTATTTAAGAAAATGTGTCTCAAACCAGGAGTAGAGTAGCAAACAGCAGATACTGAGTCAGAAGAAGAAAACAGTGAGTGCAACAGTCAAACATGCGTGTTTACATAGAAAAACAATGGAAAAGTAGAGCAGCAAAAGAGAAGGGTCTTTGCAGAAGGGTCAACGGCTTTCACGGATGTCTTTCAAAATGAAAGTCTTGCGCATCAGAAAAACATTAATTAGCTTAAGTGTTTTGTTGTTGTGTTTATGTCTACACACTCCGTGGCCCACTTGAAACGGTCTTGCTACAAGCTGAGAAACAATGTTGCATGGAGATAGCGATGTCATTATTTGCTGTTAAAATTACGTTTAATCATTGTAGTGTCAGACAAGCTGATATTTTCTATATGAAAAATCTACGTTTGTGTAATGACTCACGGTACACAGAGGAATCCATTTGCAGCTTTATTAAGCAGTGTCGTACAGGCAGGGTCAAGACGGGGTAGACAGGGTAATGCAGGCAGAACGATAGAGAAATCCAGATAACAGGCAGAGTTCGGGGCAGGCAGCAATAATCACAATCCAGAGACAGTCCAAGATCAGGCCAGGCAGATATCACTCGTACAATAGTCAAACAGTCCAAAGTCAAAACCAGAAACAGGGAATAAACGCTCAGAAATGATCACCGGGGCAAATCAAGACTTCGCACTGGTGTGGTGTGTGGACGTGGCTTATATGTGTGTGTGCAAATGGCGTGCAGGTGTGTGACGCAATCAGTCCCAGGTACGAGGCATGATGGGAATTTGAGTTTAAAGCCAATGATCAATACTCCGGTGAAGGCTCCCTCTGGTGGCGGAGAGGAGGCGGAACGGGAGCTTCCACTGTAACAGAGCCCCCCCCCTGCGAGCGGCTCCTGACGCGAGGAGGCAATTGACGTCGGGGTCTCCTACGGGGTCTCCCACGGGGTCGGGGGGCCGGTTTCTCCGGATATGTCCTATGAAACTCCTCAGTGAGAGTGGGGTCCAGGATATCTCTCGCATTGACCCAGGACTGTTCCTCCGGACCGTAACCCTCCCAATCGACAAGATATTGGAGAACATTACCCCGACGTCTGGAGTCCAGCAACTTGTGCACACGGTACGCCTCCTCGCCATCGACCAGAATGGGTGGAGGACTCTGAGAAGTGGACCCCTCCTCCGCTTCTCCCCTCGGACCACCAGCGGGTTTCAGCAGAGACACATGAAAAGTGGGAGAAATACGGTAGTTAGCGGGCAGATCTAATCGAAATGAAACAGGTGAGATTTGTCTTACAATTTGGAAGGGACCAACATACCTGGGACTGAGCTTGCGACATGGAAGTCTGAGTCGAAGATCCCTGGTTGACAGCCATACCCACTGGCCAATCTGGTATTCTGGACCAGGACGGCGACGACGATTGGCCTGTTGCTCCTGACGTCTTACAGCATGCCTTAGATGTGTGTGTGCCTGATCCCAGACCTCCTCACTCTTACGTAGCCATTCTGTGACGGATGGAAGTTCTGTGGGTTCACCAGACCATGGGAAGAGAGGTGGTTGAAATCCGAGGATGCATTTGAAGGGAGTGATTCCGGTTGCTGGTTTAATCAGGGAATTCTGGGCATATTCAGCCCAGAACAGATATCTGCTCCAATCCTCTTGATGCTGTTGACAGTAAGTTCGCAAAAAGCGAATAATATCCTGGTTGAGACGTTCAGTTTGTCCGTTGGATTGTGGGTGGTAACCGGAGGTGAGACTGATGTTAACGTTAAGATTCTTGAAAAAGGCAGTCCATACTCGGGATGTGAATTGGGGTCCTCTATCTGACACAATGTCCTCAGGTAATCCATAGAAGCGGAAGACTTGGTTGCATAAGAGTTCGGCGGTTTCGAAAGCGGTGGGGAGCTTAGTAAGAGGAATAAGTCGGCAGGCTTTTGAGAATCTATCCACGATGGTAAAGATGGTGGTGAAGCCCTGGGAGTTAGGTAGGTCGGTGATGAAATCTATGGCGATGTGTGACCATGGTCGTTGAGGTGTGGGGAGAGGACAAAGCAGGCCAGCGGGTAATTTTCGGGGTGATTTGGAAGTTTGACAGGCGGTGCAGTTTTGAACATGGTTTGTGGTATCGGATGTAAGCGTGGGCCACCAGAAACGATTTTGGAGAAGATGGATTGTGGCATTGATTCCGGGATGACCTGAGCTGGGATTAGAATGGACTTGATCAATGAGACGGGGTCGAAATATTTCTGGAACAAAGATTAGGTCGGCCGGACATTCTGCTGGGGCAGGAGTTTGAGCATTGGCTTGCTGGATCTCGGTAATGACATCCCACTGGACAGGAGCTACTAGCAGATTCTCACATAGGATGTTTTCTGGTTTGGGTTTCTGGTTTATTTCTTCAGATTGACGAGAGAGAGCGTCTGCTTTTGTGTTCTTGGAGCCTGGACGGTATGTAACGGTGAAGTTAAATCTGGTGAAGAAGAGCGCCCATCTGGCTTGACGGGGATTGAGACGCTTGGCAGATCGCAGGTACTCAAGGTTCTTGTGGTCTGTAAGAATGATGAAAGGTTCAGCTGCTCCCTCCAACCAATGACGCCACTCCTCCAGTGCCAACTTCATGGCTAAAAGCTCGCGATTTCCCACATCATAGTTGCGTTCAGCAGGAGAAAGTTTGCGGGAGAAGTAAGCACATGGATACATTTTGGCAGGTTCTCCTTGGCGTTGAGATAAGATGGCCCCCACTCCTGTATTAGAAGCATCCACTTCTACGATGAACTGGCGTTCGGGATCTGGATGACGCAAGATGGGTGCGGTAGTGAAGCGTTTCTTTAGTTCTTGAAAAGCACACTGTGCGTCGGGGTTCCAGGAAATACGAGGGCTGTGACGTTTGGTTAGAACAGTTAAGGGAGCGGCAATGAGGCTGAAATTTCTAATGAATCTCCTATAGAAGTTGGCGAATCCCAAGAATCTCTGTAGCTCTTTCACAGTTTGTGGTAATGGCCAGTCTACTACTCCTCTCACCTTTTTCTCATCCATGGCGACCCCGTCCTGACTGATTACATAGCCCAAGAAAGAAATGCTGGTTTGATGGAACTCACATTTTTCCATCTTAGCGTAGAGATGAAATTGGATTAGTCGCTGGAGAACGGATCTGACATGTTGGATGTGTTCTTCGAGGGAATTAGAGTAAATCAAGATGTCATCAATGTAGACGATAACCCATCTGTCCAGCATATCTCGGAAGACATCGTTCATGAAGGCCTGGAAAACAGAAGGACTGTTGGACAAACCGAAAGGCATGACAAGATATTCATAGTGCCCACTAGTAGTGGAAAAGGCAGTTTTCCATTCATCTCCTTCTCGAATGCGAATCAGATTGTAAGCGTTGCGCAAGTCGAGCTTGGTATAATACTTGGCCTGGCGGAGTTGTTCTAATGCTGCTGGAACTAGAGGCAATGGATAGCGGTATTTGACTGTGATGTCATTCAGTCCACGATAATCAATGCACGGTCTGAGTCCCCCATCCTTTTTCTTTACGAAGAAAAACCCCGCAGCGGCTGGTGAAGTGGAAGGTCGAATGAAACCCTTAGCGAGTTCTTCTTCGATATATTGTTTCATTGCTTCGGACTCTGGTTTGGATAAAGGAAAAATTCTGCCTCTTGGGGGAGCCGCTCCGGGGATCAAATCTATAGCACAATCAGTTTACCGATGTTCAGGGAGTTGAGCAGCTTTCTCCTTACTGAAGGCTTCTATCAGATCTGCATAAGCAGAAGGTAGATTTTCGAGTTCTGGTATTGTGGTGCAGGATGCTGGTATGGATTGGGTTAGACGGATAACTTTGGACAGACAGTGATTCTTACAGGTTTCATCCCAGCGAATGATTTGACCCTCTCGCCAAGAGATATGAGGATTGTGGTCTAGAAGCCATGGATGTCCCAGGATGATGGAATAATGTGGAGCTTGAATGACAAAAAACTGAATGTTTTCAGAATGAAGAGATCCTACGTGCATCTTGATCTTCTCCGTTATGCACTGGATTTTTCCCTCTCCGATGGGGTGTCCATCTAGCGCCTCCACTGTTAGGGCTGAATGACATGGGCTCAGTTGGATGTCACATTGTTTGGCAAAGGTTTGAGAAATGAAATTTCCTGCTGCTCCTGAATCAATTAAGGCTGTGGTTTCAAACACTTTATCTTGGATGATCAAACGAACTGGAATTGTGAGACTGTGAGTGGAGACTCTCCCCTTATCTGAGGAACTCACCGATGGATTATGAGCGGGAGGTCGAACCGGACAGGCGAGCTTCATGTGTCCGGGTTGACCGCAATACATGCATAAGCGGTTCTGGAATCTACGTTCTCGTTCCTCTGGAGTGATATGCGTGACTCTCAGCTGCATGGGTTCATGAGTGGTGGTTGTCCTGAATGAAGCACGGAGTGTTGGCCGAAGATTGCGTCTGGAACGCATTAGATTGTCGACTTGGATGGCTAGTGCGATATAATCATTTAAATTCCTCCCCTCATCGCGACAGGCCAGCTCAGACTGAAGTTCAGTGGTAAGTCCTCTCCTGAAGAGCGTTTTAAGTGTGTCTTCCACCCAGTTAGTTTGTGCAGCGAGCGTGCGAAAAGTGAGAGCGTAATCAGCGGTGGTTTCTTTGCCTTGTGTGAGACTTAGAAGTTGTTCACCGGCGTCTCCTTCTCCGGTGGTATGCTCAAAAACTTGACGAAACTGTCGAGTGAATTCTTGGAAAGTGGCGAACGTATTCCCCTCCGGTTTCCAAACAGCTGTAGCCCACTCCAATGCTCTGCCGGTGAGCAGCGAGCATACAAAAGCAATACGACTCCCATGACTGGAATATAATGCAGGTTGTTGGTCAACGAAGATGGTGCATTGTAACAGGAAACCCTTGCATTTGCTTGGTGTGCCATCAAATTTGTCAGGAAATGCGAGTCGGGGATTGACCGCTGTACTCACTGTAGCAGGAGAGACACTCTGCGGTGATGGTGCAGCGGGCGTGCTGGGAGCAGTGCAAACAGCGGTGCGAAGCTCCAGTATCCCCTGCACGAGCTGCTCCGTGACAGTAGTCAGGTGGCTGAGCTGCTGATGGTGTAAATCCAGACGAGAAGCTTGGGATGTGAGATCGGAGGTCAATTGCATGACGGCTGCTGGATTAGTTAGTGGCGAAGTCTTCTGTAATGACTCACGGTACACAGAGGAATCCATTTGCAGCTTTATTAAGCAGTGTCGTACAGGCAGGGTCAAGACGGGGTAGACAGGGTAATGCAGGCAGAACGATAGAGAAATCCAGATAACAGGCAGAGTTCGGGGCAGGCAGCAATAATCACAATCCAGAGACAGTCCAAGATCAGGCCAGGCAGATATCACTCGTACAATAGTCAAACAGTCCAAAGTCAAAACCAGAAAACCAGAAACAGGGAATAAACGCTCAGAAATGATCACCGGGGCAAATCAAGACTTCGCACTGGTGTGGTGTGTGGACGTGGCTTATATGTGTGTGTGCAAATGGCGTGCAGGTGTGTGACGCAATCAGTCCCAGGTACGAGGCATGATGGGAATTTGAGTTTAAAGCCAATGATCAATACTCCGGTGAAGGCTCCCTCTGGTGGCGGAGAGGAGGCGGAACGGGAGCTTCCACTGTAACAGTTTGGATAGTTTTAAATACAGAAATTAAACAAAAACAAAATAGCCAGAGAAAATATATGCAGTATTCTTATAGTTTTTTTCTTCTTCTTTCAGATCCTTAAAAATGCAAATATTTTTCCCACTTTATTTTATTTTTCCCCACTTTACTTTATAAGTGTCTTAAAAGTGTTGGAGCATCCCAAGCCCTGCATTTGTGTTTTAGTGTTTTAAAAAGTGTTTTATTTTTCTGTTTTTAAAGCCGTGGCGTGGGTGGGAATCTCACGTGATTTGAATATAGATCAGTCTTTTGGCTCCAGACAAGCACATCTAATCGTTCATGATCCAGAAGTGTCTATTATTATTAGTTTTATGAAAAAGAAAACTAATTTGAAAATCAGTGGAATATACTGTAAATAAATCTATCAAAATGTATCAAAAATTCTATCAAAATTCTATCAAAATCTATCTATCTATCTATCTATCTATCTATCTATCTATCTATCTATCTATCTATCTATCTATCTATCTATCTATCTATCTATCTATCTATCTATCTATCTATCTCTGACCTGAAACTCAAGCTTTTTGACATTTTAAAAAAGGTTTCAAAGTGCATGTCTTTGAAAATGATACCGTTATCGTCAAATTCGATCAATTTGATTATGAAAAGTGATGTCATGCACAAGCGTACTCAATGTAGTGTAATGTAGTGTTTACAAAGTCACATCACCAACCACTGGCCTGGCACCATAATACAGGACTTTTAGTAATTTTCTGGGATTTTAGTCAAGAACGGGGATCGTTCTGAACATTTTTCCAAGTTAAGAAGACATTGTTGTCATGCAAACATGCCTTTAGACAAAAGAGATTAAAAAACAAGATTATCCAAAATGCAAAAAAAAAATAAAAAATATTCATATCGTTTTAACAAGTTTTGTTAATAATGAAAACATCATTCCAGTATACATCAGAATCGTACCGAGGTCAAACAGAGATGTTAGTCTTTTAATTTAAGAATGTCCGCCGTGTTACATCATAAACCTAAGATTGCTTCATTCGACTTCATAAACGAATACAGGACTCATAATGAATGCTGCTTTGTCAGAGTATCAATGCGTTCAGCATCGTGACTGACAGTCTGAAAAATAAGAGGCATTTCTGTCCAGAATCATTGTCTTCCATCCAACACCTGAAAGCCTTTCTGTTCCATTACAATCATTTCCAACATCATCTTGATATACTCCAGCTATCCGCTCAAGCTCGAGCGCAACTAGCTGCAAACCTATTGTTGTAGGCTAATGATAAAAAGCAAGGGTGCCAATCATCTGTGCCAACCTTTGTGGGGAAAAAAAATCTCTCGACTCATATTCATGACAGCTCATCTTTGTTGAGTGGATTGTGTAATATTTTGCGGTTAGACTCCTGTCCTCACTTTTGATGGTCTGCTCAGAGGTCAGAAAGGAAACTTGCAGAGTATTAAATGTCAACAGCGTCCTCCCACAGAGCTCTCGATGGGGTGAGTTCACCAGCTGAATGAACAGAGAACAGGTAAATCTGCCCCCTCCAGGATGTCCAATAAACCGGAGAACAAATTCTTAGTGATTACAGTTATTATGACAAATTTATGCATGCGTTGGAAAAGGTCAAAACTACAGGCTTTCCAACTGACAGCATGAGTCAAAGCGGAGATTTCTGAATGTGACTCCAGACTGTGACTACAACAAACTAAAAAAGGCGATAATTTAAAGTCTAAAGTGGTTCATACGCGTTCTTTGTCAGTGTTTCCTGCACCGAGATGTTCAGTTCCCAAACAAGGGAATCTTACGAACTAATTATTTTTAGTGAGTCCATCACAAAGATTCATAAAGCACTCATTTAACGTCTTATCTTTTTGTGGACATTTTGATTTGATTCCAATTTGCTTAAAGGGATACTTCAGGATTTAGCATTAAGCTTTGTATTAGTAGAAAACCTGTAGTATTTTCGAATTACCATGCTTTCCACCCTCTTATCCCCCTGAGACGAGACATTTATGTATTTTTTGTCTGGAAAAAATTCTCAGATGACGCAAAAATCGTCATTTTGCGTCATCGGAGGATTTTTTGTCTAGAGGCTAGTAGTAGGGTCTGTCCCGCATGTTCTCAACCCGCCCATAGAGGGCGATCTCACTCACAGAATGAACACATAGTGTCGGCCATCTTTTATTGGAAGCTAAGCTAGCAGGCTCTTGTTCTGTGGAGAAAACTGAGTAGTAAGGGTTACCATAGTAGGGATTCAGTTTTTGAATTCAGTTTTTTTCGCGGCCCTTAGTCATCCTGCTCACCACAGTAAACATAATGAATAGCGACTATAGAACGCAAAAGCCGAATCCTGGACATTGTGGGCTATCTCGAAACACATTTTCGGGCACTCATCACGGAGACTCACAAGTAGCCTAGACTTGTTGTTTAAAGGGATACTCCACTTTTTTTGGAAATAGGCTGATTTTACCACTCCCTCAGAGTTAAACAGTTGGGGTTTACCGTTTTCGAATGTTTTCAGTCGATTTTCTGATATTTAGAAAAATATTAGCAAGACGGTTTCTGGTCTCATTGACTTCCATAGTATATATTTTTTCCTACTATGGAAGTCAATGAGACCAGAAACTGTCTGGTTACTGATATTCTTCTAAATATCAGAATATGGATTCGAAAACGATAAACTCGACTGTTTAACGCTGAGGGAGTGGTAAAATGAGCCTATTTCCAAAAAAAGTGGAGTATCCCTTTAACTACTGCGCTCTGTTACCGGTAGGCGTGGCCTCCTAGGGCAGCGAAGCAAGTACATTCTGGGAGTTGTTGTCTTTCATCCACATAAGCCAAAAATACATTTTCTGGCTTTTCTCAGTCTAGAAAGCTCCAAATTCAAAAATAATTTCACATTTCAGGTGACGTATCCCTTAAGTTGCTTTGTGCTCATTATAGTAAAATCAAACATATTTTAAGTGCACTTGATCTGTTTGCCTTGCTTTCTTCCATAAAAAGATGTTAGGCAGAACATCATGGTCACTTGATGGGCCTTAAAAGTCTCATAAAAGTATATCTCATAAATTCCAAGTCTTCTGTAACCAAATGAATGAAAGAATGAAATAGTTAGCCAAAACGTTCAATTCCAGCCCCAGCTAAATCGAATTAAGCTTAATAATTATGCACATGTACTGTATATTACATTACACTTGTTAAATACAATACAGTTGTAGACTTGAGTCACACCTTTGTGCAATCTGGACACTGTGTCTTGTAATCGGCTGTTTGCACAATGCAAGAATCTTGATAATTTCTGACTAATTGCAGCAGCTGTGAATCATTTCTTTCAGGACAATAATTACAAAGGAGGGTCCTCAGATGCACTGGACCGGTGCCACAAACACAACAGAGCAAGGCCTCTGTTTGTATTCAGATGGCACTTTGCCATGATGCCTTTGACAATCAGTGATATATATTCTGTCAATTATTCTTAGACGCAGTTCACAGAGGACATATAGATGAATTTACGGATTGAGGAAACGATGCGTGGACAGGACGGATGGACGGACAAATCAATACCGCGAGGCTTGAAATGCACCCAAACGCACAACATTATGCAGTTTCTCCTCATTTTCTCAGTTCTTTTTCTCCTTCCTCGCTCTTCAGTCAATCTCTGTAGTGTTTTTGTAACTCTTGTTGACAATTGCTTTAATAACTCCTGTGTTTAATATTAAATGAGGAGAGGTAAACAGGGACTTCTCAAGCATCCCACAGTGAAATCCATCGTACCTGCTAAGGTTTTCGCCGGGTGCTTGTGTTCATCCTCCACAACAACATATTTATCATTCTTGATCCGTGAGAGGAAAGTGGCCAAATTGACCAATTATTCAGAAACAGAATTGCAGATTCTGCATAATGTCAGTTGGCGAAATGTGCAGAATTGGCTGTTGGTGGATGAAGGCGTCCATTTACCCGTGGTGTTTTTGTTGCTTAGGGGTGATTTAATATTTAGAGTAATTGGACTGGTGCTGTTCACTCCGGTGAGGTTAAAGTAAGAAACTTTTAAAAGCACCCTGATTAAAGAGGATGTACAAACACCCAGTGGTCAGTCGTACATCTGAGGTGGTGAACCGAACGACTCGCAAAAAATGCTATTCGATTGTGGAAAGCACTTTTTCTAGGTCAACTGTTTCAAATTATTGTTTTTCCCCCCGAGCAAATAACCGTGGGCATCCCGGTGCAAAAATCTCAAGTGATCTATTCTGCAACTCCAATTTCCTGAGTTGGCAAGAAAAAGTGTTTACTTAGAAATAAATGTGTTAAAACAGACACTGGAACGGCTTTAAAGTCACACATTGAGGTGAAAACCTTGTTAAGTCATTAAAAAAAACAATTCTGAAAAACAATTTGAAAAATATAGCTGCGAGCAGCGATTGCGGGCCCAAGCCGGTGGCACCGCAGCTTTGGCCCGCAATCGCTGCTCGCAGCTATATTTATATATATATATATATATATATATATATATATATATATATATATATAAAGCCAGTGGCACCGCACCCTTGGTGCTTTTAGGGTTATTCTACATGACGTGCAAAAACATAACCCCCGCTTTGACTGTCAAAAAGAAGTGTGCTGAAGAGCTTGCAGCAGTGAAGGCTCTGCAAAAGTGCGGATCGAGGGCACATTTTAACCACAAAGTATGCATGAGCAACCTTCTGAAAGGTCAGGTGTACATCAAGGTCTACATCTGTACTGTGTTTACATTATAGTATGTAGGGATGCGCCGATCCGATACTCAGGATCGTTATCAGCTCCGATACTGCCATTTCTTAAGCCTGGTATGTTTTAAATAAGTTTTTATTTTAATTTTTATAAGTGAAGGCATAATATAACCAGTTAAATTGTAGTGCATTGACAATAGTTTTATATAATTAGTTTATTAATTAAATTAACTTGGTCCATAAACTTGGTCCAGCTGCGAGACTGACAGGTCTGACTGTCTGACACTGGCCAATCGGAATCAAGAGCGGAGAAGCGGCCGCTCCCATAGGCAGTATAGTATCTCCCCGCCCTGTGGAGGCATTCCGCCGGTCTCGTGAAGTTTCTCGCCGGTCTCGTCTCTGAGACCCCTACACCTGGTATTAAAATGCGATCTGTATCCAGATAAGTTATCCGGATAATAAAAAAGAAATATCAATGCAAGGTATTACGTTGTGATCGGATTGTGATCGATTTGCCTGACCATCTGGAGGTAGTCTGGCTCGCATTGTGTTCGGATCTTTACGTGTAAACGCAATCTGGTTGTTGATATCACACATGTATATTTTACTCCTCCCAAAAATGCTAAAAAATAAACGAGTGAGAGCGTTTACAGGCTGTTATAGTCAGACATGACGGTGCTACTGCGACACGCATCACCGCCGCAGATGAGCAGCAGCTGAGCGTCAAACCAACGTGCAAACATCGCAAATAAAAGTGAAAGTAGCCTAAGTCAGAGACGCTTAATCATCTACACAATCATCTTCAAGTAAAGAAAGAAATGATCTCTTGACTCTTACAAGGGCTGTTGCCACTCTCTCTTATTGATGTCTATTGATGAAATTAGCTGATGATCAATAAAATGCATGCTAATATCTGTAATAAACAACCGACAAAATTACTGTATGATGGTGTAAATAAAGAATCAGTCCAGCATCGCCATGTCAGTGTGTATTGATTCATCATTGTCTCTTCATAGTTTGCAAGAGACATTTAATAAACTGAGCGTATTTGATAAACTGAGCATAGCCTATTCATCTGTCAATATAACCTCATTCTTTTTAATGATCAGAAGAACGCGTATCGACTACCGTTACAGTACAATATGTCCTAACTACACACGACGCCGCGACACGCGATAAAAGGTATCTTTTCCATGTAAATCAGAGTTTTTGTCCTAACCAGACGCGACGGCGACATGCGAAGTTTCTAATTTAGAAACGGTTCCTATTTCTGCGATGTCGCGGCTGACAGAATGAAGAAATTACACTGGTTATGAGTACACATTATTTATTTTTAGTTAAAAATAGGTCACTGTGCCACAAGCCATAACGGATAATTTACCTCAGATTTTGAAAGCATGTAATATTATAGTGTTCAAAATGAATTCTATGCAAACATACGACTGTATTTCATAACAACGACAATAACTTGAGGCAGATGCCACCAAATGTGTTAAAATAAATGAATTATTTGCTGGACTTAAGTGAATAGGATAGCCATTTAATGACCATAGCACATAGTTGATGTGAAAAAAGGAGTATTTTGCATATAAATATGCACATAAATACATATTTTTTCAATTTGTCTCCCTGAAAGTGCCTGGCAGAAGCCTATACTGTCTGTGTCATAAATGTGAACATAATATTATCTACTGTCTGTGTCATAAATGTGAACATAATATTGTAACAGAATATTCTTATGCTATATTATATAAACTATATTTCATGAGGTGAAACATCACTGCCAGGAGCTACAGAATATATATTTCTGTAGGTCCTCACCGTGATGTTGCACTTCATGAAATATATGTAGTATAGCCTAAGAATATTCTATTAAAATATTAAGTGGCACATAAATTCAGACCAGTTATTTACAATAAAGCCTTATAAAATCATTTCCATTCCATTTGTTTATTATTTTAATAGTTTTTTCTTGGTTTTGATAGTAAATCAAATCTAATCAGTAATTTTACATGCAGATTAATGCACGTATAGATTAATGCACGTGTGTGTGTGTTTTCATAGTGGGCCGGTCTGGATGAAGTGTCCAGGGCTGATTTTTTGTCCCAGTCCAGCCCTGAATGGCAATATTCACATTACTTTCAGTTTATTGCTCGAAAGTACAAAAATATTTGAGTGAAATGTAGGCTATAGTAAACCCTAAAATTATTATTTGTGACATTAGAACAAAATATGTGGATATAAAAACATGTATATAGGCTAAAGAACTAAATGAACGATCTCTATTTTCTAATTTCACGACGTCCACACAAGACCAGGCTTGGGAGGGTTACTTTAAAAAATGTATTCCGATACAGTTACAAATTATTTCATAAAAAAGGGTCCCACTTTATATTAATTGGCTTTAAGTACTTTATACTTTTTCAAAAAGTAACTACAATCTGATTACTTTTTTTGATGTAACTCACTGTAATAATATACAGTTACTGGATTTTTGTTTCCTGATTACATAATGCTGTTACATGTATTCTGTTGCTCCCACAAGACATTAGTCTGAATATTTTCCTGTATGAACAAAATGGAGTTTCCATTGTTCACACACAAACACACACAGAGTTCGATAGCGCCTCTCTCGTGACTGTGTGTGCGTGTCATGTGTTCTAGGCTGTGTGCATGCACTTCTGAAGCTGCTCAGAAAATAATAAAATGCCATGCAGAGGACTAATGCAAAATGTGTGGGAAAATCCATTTGATTGTAGTTTAAGTGAGAAATAATTTCAGTGCTCTGGTCAATAGCTGTAGAGTGAAAACTGGTGAATGCAGTATACAGCTTTCACAGAAAGAGAATGATGTGAGCACGTACGATTGGCAGTGCTGATAACGATCCTGAGTATCGGATCGGCGCATCCCTACATACTATAATGTAAACACAGTACAGATGTAGACCTTGATGTACACCTGACCTTTCAGAAGGTTGCTCATGCATACTTTGTGGTTAAAATGTGCCCTCGATCCGCACTTTTGCAGAGCCTTCACTGCTGCAAGCTCTTCAGCACACTTCTTTTTGACAGTCAAAGCGGGGGTTACGTTTTTGCACGTCATGTAGAATAACCCTAAAAGCACCAAGGGTGCGGTGCCACCGGCTTTATATATATATATATATATATATATATATATATATATAAATATAGCTGCGAGCAGCGATTGCGGGCCAAAGCCGGCGGTACCGCCATCCCGGTGCCTTTAGGTAACTAAAGGCACCGGGGTTGCGGTGCCACCGGCTTGGGCCCGCAATCGCTGCTCGCAGCTATATTTATATATATATATATATATATATATATATATATATATATATTTTAGGGCCCAAGCCCTGAAAGGGCTTAGGCCCTATTGTTTTCCTTAGGATTATTATTTTTTTTTTTTTTTTTTTTCTAACGACTATCCGGGCACTTTTGGGGCCCTTAACATGCTCAAAAACTCTTGAAACTTTGCACACAGGTCAGAACCCGCGGCCATCAGAGCCGGGCTGAAGCTGGTACCCGGGCGTGGCAGGGCGGCTCGTCAGCGCCCCCTGGAACAGGGTCTGAACACTTTGTCCATAAATCAAACACGCTTGCATGTAATAATATGAAACTCGGTACACATGTCAATCTCATCGTTTCATATATTCATCACACTTTTACTTTTTACCCCAGCCCAACAGGAAGTCAGATATTTCCGTTTGTTTTTAAAATGCTTGCAATGGAATTTAATGTACTCCTCCTAGAGCATTCATCCGCATGGAACGAAACTCGGTCAGCCTGAAGTCAAGACATAGACGATCAAAAATTGCGAGGGGATTTTTGATATCTCGAACGGTTTGGCTGTGGCGAGGAAACAAAATTATGGTGAGAAACGTGAAACAGGAAGTGTGTCCTAACTTCAGCATACATTAACTGATCTTGATGAAACTTCAGGAGTGTGTTCGCCGTAAGAGGACGATCACATGGATGTGACTATTGTGTGTCAAAGTTATAGCGCCACCAACTGGCAGCAGGAAGTGTGTCACTTTCAAAATGCTTTGAAATCACCCTCTTATTTTAACCCGATTTGCTTCAAACTTCATCTGTATAATGTAAACATACGGCAGATGTAGACCTGTGAATGGATTCTTAATATCTTTGAAACTGTTGCCGTGGTGACGCATCAAACTTTACCATTCTTTTAGGATGCTTTTGAGACCCTTAGCATGCTTCAAATTGCATGAAACTCCTCAGACACATCACATTTATTAGCCAGTAGACATGTGCAAAGTTTCAGAAACGGGCGTGGTGAGGGCTCAGTAGCGCCACCTTTTGACAAAAGTTGGGTTGTTAGTTTTATCTACAGTTACAAAAATCAGTATGTATATTGTACTCCTCGAGCCGGACAACTTTCTAATTGACACTCTTTAACTAGGACCCACAGAAAGTAAGATATGTTTGTTTGAATCTGGTCATGCTCCCTTTGAGCCTACATCTCTGTCTCTCTCTGTGTGTGTGTTAGTAGGGGGAGGGGCTTAACTTAACCATTTCAGTGCTGTGTGTTTTTTTCTGCTGTGTAATTTCTTAATACATTTCTTAAGCCTGGTATGTTTTAAATAAGTTTTTATTTTAATTTTTATAAGTGAAGGCATAATATAACCAGTTAAATTGTAGTGCATTGACAATAGTTTTATATAATTAGTTTATTAATTAAATTAACTTGGTCCATAAACTTGGTCCAGCTGCGAGACTGACAGGTCTGACTGTCTGACACTGGCCAATCGGAATCAAGAGCGGAGAAGCGGCCGCTCCCATAGGCAGTATAGTATCTCCCCGCGAGGCATTCCGCCGGTCTCGTGAAGTTTCTCGCCGGTCTCGTCTCTGAGACCCCTACACCTGGTATTAAAATGCGATCTGTATCCAGATAAGTTATCCGGATAATAAAAAAGAAATATCAACCCAGATAGCAAAAAATATCCGCACGGCTTCTTTTTGCCGCCGGCCCTACGCTGTCGGCTATAGGTGCGTCCCGCTGGCGGCGATGAAACGTTTGCCGCCGAATACGTCACTGAGGGTCACTCCCATTTTTTGCGAGATGCCGCCGGCGAATAGCTGGCGGACCGCCTGCTTCATTTTCACTGGCGGTTCCCTCCGTCTCATGGACCGCGGCCGGCTGGCGGCAAGCCGCTTTGAAATTCAAGGATTTCAACACTCAGAATCGCCCAGCCATGGCTTACTTGCTCCATGGGTTTAGGCTATGACAGATTCTTGACTCTTGATTCCGTTATAAGGTCTGGAAATTAAATTTAAATTACTTAAATATAGGCTAGTAATATAGGCTATGTAAAATGTAATTATTTTATGCATTTAAAAATATTTACATTTCTTTGATTAATGCACATTTGAGACAGATAAACAAAAAATAATTTGTAAATAAAATTTACTTGGCAATAAATATCTTTCTGATTAGGTTTTACAAAATATATTTAATTCGTGGTATGAACAATTTAGAAGATATTTTTATTATTATTTTATTATTTATTTTAAAGGCAATTAAAAATAGAACCATTAGATTGTGAATGATAATTCACTATTTTGTGCATAGAAAATCTATAGCTAAAACAAATGTGTTTTAGCTATAATTTTTGCTATTCACAAAATAGCAAAATAGTGAATTAACAGTCACAATCTAAATGTTTATATTTTTACAAAGACTAGGCGCCGCGTTGCATTCTGGGACGTGTGAGTCATGTTGGAGGCTTCGCAAATGTACACCAGCAAATCGAATGAGAAGCAGCTGAGTTGGGAGAAAGAAAATAAACAAAGATGTTAAAGTCCCTAAAAGGATGTGGAATTTACCGGGATAGGTTTAATAGGGAAACCCGGGACCGGAATGTGGATAAAACACTACTTTTAACGGGTTGGATCCATTTGAAATTTCCTACAAACAGTGGAAGTACAGTACGCTACGCTAACCGGACAAAGGTAAACTGCGCTCCACCTAGCTGCTAGTTTAGTGACAGTTATAGTGCTAACAACCATTCACACATGTAACATTTTTAACTATGCTTTTCAAAAGTGTAGTTAGTAACGTTAGCTGTTTTAAGCATTAATCTTAAGTTAGTAAGCAAAACGATGCTTAAAGCAAGAGGATAACAGTTTAGCAACAGGACAACAGAGACTGACCGGTCCGATTAAAGGGCTAATGTTAATGTTATGAGAATATTAAAATACGGGATATTTTACAGGAATATTAGTAAAACGGAAAGACAGCGGGAAAGGAGCTCAAGTACGTGAGAAACCCAGAAAAAAACCTGAGATTGACAGCTAACGTTACTAACTATCTGTCCGGATTACCCTGTTCCCACTGTTTGCCGACTCTTTGTTGGAAATTTCAAAATGGATCCAAACCGTTTAAAGTGCCTGTTTAGTCCACATACCAGTCACTGGCTTCCCTATTTAATATATCCCGGTAAATTCCTCAACCTTTTATGGATTTTAACATCTTTTTTATTTTCTTTATCCCAACTCTGCTGCTTCTCCTCGTTCGACTTGCTGCATATTGCTACATGCGCGTAAGCCTCCAACATGGCCAATAAAGAGAAGACGAATATTGCCGAAGTTACTACAACAGCCCACAGTTTGCTTGCTAGCAAAGTCATCGACTACCGTCGTATAAGTAAGTATATGTTTCCTTTTTTGTAACGCAATATTATGTTTACATTGGTTTTATTTTATCTTTTTAAAATATGCTTAGTTAGTCATCTTTGTTCTTGCAGTACGCTGCTAGTCCTGTTGCTACAGTGGCTAACGTTAGCAGCTAACACATGCTGTTTTGCCTTTGTTAGGACACGTTGCTAGTAACATTAACGTTACATGTAGTAGAAATGTAATTAGCTAGTAGTTAGCCAAAGCTTTATATCTAGATGGACTAAGTATAACTTGTATAATTATATATTATAATGTATATATGTTGTGTAAATTATTTTGTTTGTCCGAACTAGTATTTTGCTTTTTTGCGTATTTTAATTTTTTTATTTTTTGCAGATTTACAGAGACTCTAGAATGATAAACAAACTCTGAGGGAAAGCAATGCACCAGCAGGTGAGAATATGCACTCTTTCTTAAGTTTAACTTTTTTTGTGTGTGATATAGGTCCAAAATTACCATATGCATTGCATTTTGTAGCGTCAGATGACAGCGGCTCACTTCAAGAGCAAGGTGAAGCAAGTTGGGATAATTTTGAAGATGTTTGCTCACACTGGGCAATCAGGTACAACTTGCAAACAACTTAAGCATTGGTTGTTGGTTTAATTCCCAATGGGGCCCATCTGTACATGTGGTAGACCTAGAAATAACTGTCATAGTTTAGAGGGACCCGGACTGACTACTTTATTCTTTTATTCTGGGAACCCTGCAGACGTCTTGGAGAGTTTGGGCGATGTTGTGCGCAGCATGGACAACAAAATGGGACTATATGCTGCAACATTTTGAGTTATCCCTGACAGGGGATCTGTTACTCCCACTAGACACCCAGGAAGATTTGGCGTTACTTGACAACAGTATGAGGCAGGATAAAGAGCTCCATGAACAATTTGTAAGTGTTCTGATTTCGTTCATATCGCAATAGTGTAAAAAAAAGTGTTTTTATTTCTTTCTAAAAAGTAAAATTAAGATTGTGCACAGTATATTCTACAGTATGAATCCACACCCTGTTACATTTTAAATTTATGAGAAGCTTCTGATAAATGTAATTTGTTACACTTTTTTTTTCAGGGACCTAAAGACAACCATGTGGCGAATGCTTCTGAGTATCTTCTCTAATCACCTTTCCATCAATATAACCTGGTCTGGTTTAGGTGATAAAGCATGTTTTAGAGATATGTTCATGAAGACCATTGGTCAAAGTAAGTTGGATATTTGTTTTTTATATTTAAGTAGATGTGTATGACTTTATGCCTTTCAAATGGAATGACAGATCGTTATTTTCTACAGATTTTCTCTCTGATGAGGCGATCCAGGTTAACGTTACACATCACCTGAAAGGAACATCTGACAGTGCAGGTGGAAAAAGGCACCGCTGAGTGGGACCCACAGCCGACCTTTTAAACCTAGGCCGACTACTGACACCCCAGCATCACTAGACAACTGGAACCCTTTTTTTATCCTGCAGACAGTAACTTCAAGACATCTAAAAAAGGCTTGTTACAGTGCTTAACTCTTCTATTTTAATATAGCTTGTAAATCCTAGATTATACATCTAATACTTGATTTCTGCACATTACCTGGTACCAAATATTCTACTTCATTCTGTCACAGTGCTTAATGCTTAACTGTTATTCTATTGTTAAATATAGCTTGTAAATCCTTGTGCCACAGGTTAGCATTGCAGTTATAATGGTATATTCTCAAATTATTTGGTGTCCTTCACTTTCTTTGGTACCAAATATCCTCATTACTTATGTTTACTGGTAATTATTTTCATCCCAGAGCTGAACTCTTTATGTTATTAGCAAGTATTGTAAGTGTTTTATGTATATGTATATATATATATATATATATATATATATATATATATATATATATATATATATATATATATATACATATACATAAAACACTTACAATACTTGCTAATAACATAAAGAGTTCAGCTCTGGGAGGAAAAGAATGAAGATTTTCACTATTATATATAATAGTGTATATATAATGTTAAATGTGTATAATAGTGTTTTAACTAAAAATGTATTGGAAAGCTGTGTGTGTATTTCTATTTTTCTGTTATATTTCAGCGATCTGACATATTGTTTAATTACAGTTACTGTACTTGTGGAAATGTGGAAATAAAATATCAAATGGAAATTTGTCTGGTTTGAGCATCATTATTCTTGATAAACGGCATGCTGTAAATATAAAATTAATTAAATAAATAAATATATAGTGCAATAAGCGGCGGGCCGCGGTCAGCTCGCTCAAAAAAAGCGTTTGCCTCCGACGGGCCGCTGAAGGTCCGCCTTTAGGTATAGTGGCGGTGGAACGGCGGCTGGCCGGCGGGCCGTCCGCGGAACGAAGGCGGTAGGAAGGCGGCAGACGCTTTTAAAAAGCGGCTGCCGCCGGCGGTCCGCCGTCAAACTTGTTTGCGATTACGCCTTTCTGACGCTTCTACTGCCTCCGGAGCGCCGCCGGCGGCCCGCCGACTCATTGCTATCTGGGAATGCAAGGTATTACGTTGTGATCGGATTGTGATCGATTTGCCTGACCATCTGGAGGTAGTCTGGCTCGCATTGTGTTCGGATCTTTACGTGTAAACGCAATCTGGTTGTTGATATCACACATGTATATTTTACTCCTCCCAAAAATGCTAAAAAATAAACGAGTGAGAGCGTTTACAGGCTGTATAGTCAGACATGTCGGCGCTACTGCGACACGCATCACCACCGCAGATAAGCAGCAGCTGAGCGTCAAACCAACGTGCAAACATCGCAAATAAAAGTGAAAGTAAGTCAGAGACGCTTAATCATCTACACAATCATCTTCAAGTAAAGAAAGAAATGATCTCTTGACTCTTACAAGGGCTGTTGCCACTCTCTCTTATTGATGTCTATTGATGAAATTAGCTGATGATCAATAAAATGCATGCTAATATCTGTAATAAACAACCGACAAAATTACTGTATGATGGTGTAAATAAAGAATCAGTCCAGCATCGCCATGTCAGTGTGTATTGATTCATCATTGTCTCTTCATAGTTTGCAAGAGACATTTAATAAACTGAGCGTATTTGATAAACTGAGCGTAGCCTATTCATCTGTCAGTATAACCTCATTCTTTTTAATGATCAGAAGAACGCGTATCGACTACCGTTACAGTACAATATGTCCTAACTACACACGACGCCGCGACACGCGATAAAAGGTATCTTTTCCATGTAAATCAGAGTTTTTGTCCTAACCAGACGCGACGGCGACATGCGAAGTTTTTTCTAATTTAGAAACGGTTCCTATTTCTGCGATGTCGCGGCTGACAGAATGAAGAAATTACACTGGTTATGAGTACACATTATTTATTTTTAGTTAAAAATAGGTCACTGTGCCACAAGCCATAACGGATAATTTACCTCAGATTTTGAAAGCATGTAATATTATAGTGTTCAAAATGAATTCTATGCAAACATACGACTGTATTTCATAACAACGACAATAACTTGAGGCAGATGCCACCAAATGTGTTAAAATAAATGAATTATTTGCTGGACTTAAGTGAAAAGGATAGCCATTTAACACTAGAACTCCCAAGGCGGTCATTTTGACCGTTTTTAAAATTTACAGTGTAATAACTTTGTTAAAATAAAATCAATGTGGCTGTAGGACTCTGACTTTTCCTAAATATGTGTATATTTTATTCTGGCACTGTTATTTTATTACAATCACAAAACACAAAACAGTTGCGTCCTATTTCTAGAATGGCCATGGCGGTCATTTTGACCGCACGCATTATAAATATCATAAGTCTGCTATATTTCCCGCGATCAACACGCACATATTGTAGAAGTGCACAAATGAGCAAGTTTCGCGTCCATCACGCAACTGGCAAGCGAATTTCGCTCCGACAACATGAAATCAAAAGCCACTCAATTGGTGCGAGAGTCGGGTAGGCGGTCCGGGACGAAGATGATGAAGGCAGTGCCAAGTAAGGAGAAACTGCAAAAATTAAATCAAGGAGTCATGTGCCAAATGTCACAAAGTAGTGTGAGGGACTGAAGCTGCACGCGAAGCGGTGTTTTCCTATGTGTGTGTGCGTAACGTCAGTGAATGAAGCGGGGGGTTTCCACCGTTCAAATGAGCCCACATCTTTATTATCATCTATCGTAACATTGTAGATCTATTTATTTTTAGATTTCACATTGATTGTATTTGTATAACAGGGCTGTAGGCTACTGTATGAAGCTTTGACGTTTCCTAGATTTTTTGCATGTCTATTCACGTGGAGAGTGCGGTGAAAAAATATTTTTGACGCAAAACTTTCCTCGGCAGCACCTGTCGGGGAAATATTTTTGTATTGGCTTTATAATATGATATAATATTTTTGCTTGTTTTAAGGGCGATGGCATTATAACATGACAACAGGAATTATAAGTGTCACTGGAAAACTTAAAGAGAAAGGTTCAAATGCAGATATGACATGACGAAAATGACGTTCAGTACAGCCAAATGAACGTTAAAGTTTGAACGGTCAGAATGACCGCTATGGTCGTTGTAGTAGTTATGGAATCCCGGTAGTTCTTGTGTTAATGACCATAGCACATAGTTGATGTGAAAAAAGGAGTATTTTGCATATAAATATGCACATAAATACATATTTTTTCAATTTGTCTCCCTGAAAGTGCCTGGCAGAAGCCTATACTGTCTGTGTCATAAATGTGAACATAATATTATCTACTGTCTGTGTCATAAATGTGAACATAATATTGTAACAGAATATTCTTATGCTATATTATATAAACTATATTTCATGAGGTGAAACATCACTGCCAGGAGCTACAGAATATATATTTCTGTAGGTCCTCACCGTGATGTTGCACTTCATGAAATATATGTAGTATAGCCTAAGAATATTCTATTAAAATATTAAGTGGCACATAAATTCAGACCAGTTATTTACAATAAAGCCTTATAAAATCATTTCCATTCCCTTTGTTTATTATTTTAATAGTTTTTTCTTGGTTTTGATAGTAAATAAAATCTAATCAGTAATTTTACATGCAGATTAATGCACGTATAGATTAATGCACGTGTGTGTGTGTTTGCATAGTGGGCCGGTCTGGATGAAGTGTCCAGGGCTGATTTTTTGTCCCAGTCCAGCCCTGAATGGCAATATTCACATTACTTTCAGTTTATTGCTCAAAAGTACAAAAATATTTGAGTGAAATGTAGGCTATAGTAAACCCTAAGATTATTATTTGTGACATTAGAACAAAATATGTGGATATAAAAACATGTATATAGGCTAAAGAACTAAATGAACGATCTCTATTTTCTAATTTCACGACGTCCACACAAGACCAGGCTTGGGAGGGTTACTTTAAAAAATGTATTCCGATACAGTTACAAATTATTTCATAAAAAAGGGTCCCACTTTATATTAAATGCCTTTAAGTACTTTATACTTTTTCAAAAAGTAACTACAATCTGATTACTTTTTTTGATGTAACTCACTGTAATAATATACAGTTACTGGATTTTTGTTTCCTGATTACATAATGCTGTTACATGTATTCTGTTGCTCCCACAAGACATTAGTCTGAATATTTTCCTGTATGAACAAAATGGAGTTTCCATTGTTCACACACAAACACACACAGAGTTCGATCGCGCCTCTCTCGTGACTGTGTGTGCGTGTCATGTGTTCTAGGCTGTGTGCATGCACTTCTGAAGCTGCTCAGAAAATAATAAAATGCCATGCAGAGGACTAATGCAAAATGTGTGGGAAAATCCATTTGATTGTAGTTTAAGTGAGAAATAATTTCAGTGCTCTGGTCAATAGCTGTAGAGTGAAAACTGGTGAATGCAGTATACAGCTTTCACAGAAAGAGAATGATGTGAGCACGTACGATTGGCAGTGAATCTTTTATGCGGACAAAATAGCTCAATAAGAGTAACAAAATACATGTGGAAAAAATCACATCGTAATGTTTTAAAGAAGAGTGGTTTGATTAAAGTGGTGTAAATATACCCGATCCGGCAAAGATGGCAGTATCGGAGCTGATAACGATCCTGAGTATCGGATCGGCGCATCCCTATATACTATAATGTAAACACAGTACAGATGTAGACCTTGATGTACATCTGACCTTTCAGAAGGTTGCTCATGCATACTTTGTGGTTAAAATGTGCCCTCAATGTGCACTTTTGCAGAGCCTTCACTGCTGCAAGCTCTTCAGCACACTTCTTTTTGACAGTCAAAGCGGGGGTTACGTTTTTGCACGTCATGTAGAATAACCCTAAAAGCACCAAGGGTGCGGTGCCACCGGCTTTATATATATATATATATATATATATATATATAAATATAGCTGCGAGCAGCGATTGCGGGCCAAAGCCGGCGGTACCGCCATCCCGGTGCCTTTAGGTAACTAAAGGCACCAGGATTGCGGTGCCACCGGCTTGGGCCCGCAATCGCTGCTCGCAGCTATATTTAGGGCCCAAGCCCTGAAAGGGCGAAGGCCCTATTGTTTTCCTTAGGATTATTATTATTTTTTTTTTTTTTTTTTTTTTTTTTTTTTTTTTTTTCTAACGACTATCCGGGCACTTTTGGGGCCCTTAACATGCTCAAAAACTCTTGAAACTTTGCACACGGGTCAGAACCCGCGGCCATCAGAGCCGGGCTGAAGCTGGTACCCGGGCGTGGCAGGGCGGCTCGTCAGCGCCCCCTGGAACAGGGTCTGAACACTTTGTCCATAAATCAAACACGCTTGCATGTAATAATATGAAACTCGGTACACATGTCGATCTCATCGTTTCATATATTCATCGCACTTTTACTTTTTACCCCAGCCCAACAGGAAGTCAGATATTTACGTTTTTTTTTAAAATGCTTGCAATGGAATTTAATGTACTCCTCCTAGAGCATTCATCCGCATGGAACGAAACTCGGTCAGCCTGAAGTCAAGACATAGACGATCAAAAATTGCGAGGGGATTTTTGATATCTCGAACGGTTTGGCTGTGGCGAGGAAACAAATTTATGGTGAGAAACGTGAAACAGGAAGTGTGTCCTAACTTCAGCATACATTAACTGATCTTGATGAAACTTCAGGAGTGTGTTCGCCGTAAGAGGACGATCACATGGATGTGACTATTGTGTGTCAAAGTTATAGCGCCACCAACTGGCAGCAGGAAGTGTGTCACTTTCAAAATGCTTTGAAATCACCCTCTTATTTTAACCCGATTTGCTTCAAACTTCATCTGTATAATGTAAACATACGGCAGATGTAGACCTGTGAATGGATTCTTAATATCTTTGAAACTGTTGCCGTGGTGACGCATCAAACTTTACCATTCTTTTAGGATGCTTTTGAGACCCTTAGCATGCTTCAAATTGCATGAAACTCCTCAGACACATCACATTTATTAGCCAGTAGACATGTGCAAAGTTTCAGAAACGGGCGTGGTGAGGGCTCAGTAGCGCCACCTTTTGACAAAAGTTGGGTTGTTAGTTTTATCTACAGTTACAAAAATCAGTATGTATATTGTACTCCTCGAGCCGGACAACTTTCTAATTGACACTCTTTAACTAGGACCCACAGAAAGTAAGATATGTTTGTTTGAATCTGGTCATGCTCCCTTTGAGCCTACATCTCTGTCTCTCTCTGTGTGTGTGTTAGTAGGGGGAGGGGCTTAACTTAACCATTTCAGTGCTGTGTGTTTTTTTTCTGCTGTGTAATTTCTTAATACATTTCTTAAGCCTGGTATGTTTTAAATAAGTTTTTATTTTAATTTTTATAAGTGAATGCATAATATAACCAGTTAAATTGTAGTGCATTGACAATAGTTTTATATAATTAGTTTATTAATTAAATTAACTTGGTCCATAAACTTGGTCCAGCTGCGAGACTGACAGGTCTGACTGTCTGACACTGGCCAATCGGAATCAAGAGCGGAGAAGCGGCCGCTCCCATAGGCAGTATAGTATCTCCCCGCCCTGTGGAGGCATTCCGCAGGTCTCTCGCCGGTCCCCAGCAAACATTGGTCCGACGGCGACGTCGTGTCCCTGGCCAAAAATAGTTGCGGCCAGGACGTCATAAATCGGTAAAAATATGTAACACAGAAAAAATCCTAAAAATGCATTCAGATACATTTGTACATGTCTACAGTTGCATGCATAATCGTTATTTTAACTTTTAGGTACGTGTAGTTTATACAGTGTATCGGGTGAGAGGACGTCACCTGGCGACGTCTTTTACACGTGCATTTATAGTCCATCTTGACCCTCTATGAAATCCTTGTTAAACATGCAAAGGCTGCGCTTAATCCTTGCATCGTTTATACCGCAATAATTAATGTAACTGACGAAGCAGTTTTTAAGAAGTTGTGAAGACGTCCAATAGGCGTCCTTTACACGTCTAGACAGGCTGTGAATATACGTCCACTGACGTCTTTTGCACGTCTAGTCTAGCAAGACAGAAAAAAAATTATCAGGAGTTATCTTTATGAAATACACGATTTGTATACAATGTAAATATCAATTATAATCACAAAATGTCCAGTGTAGTCAAGTGACTACAAAGCCACAGCATTTTATTCATGTTATGGATCAGTTGTGAGTTGACGTCCAGTAGGTGACGTCCTTTACACGTGCATTTATAGTCCATTGGTCACCTCTTTGAAATCCTTATGAAATATGAAAAAAACAATTATGCTTACACCTTGGCTGATATTGAAGTAAATAATTTAAATGCCCCAAGTAGTTTTTACGAGGTTCTAAAGTAATTACGTCCTCAACCTTAAAAAACTGAGCTACCGAGATTTGATAACAAATCCCGCGATATGGCAAAATCCCGCGATATGATGGATTATCTCGCGATAAAGCGATAGCCAATTTCCTGTTGTTTTTTCTTCCAACCACGACGAGGCGAGAAGGATTTGATAATCGGGGGCAAAAAGTTGACGAACTACAACAAATCTGCTGTTTGGTAAGTACATTTTTTATTATTTTATAAATGTGATTTGAGTTTTGTAATTTGACTCGAAGGAACCGGAATAAATGATGCGTACACTTTCAATTGAAAGGTTTGAGTTTGGATAAAATTAACAAGGCAGAATTTCTTATTGCGACCATTTTTTTCCACCGGTGGGACCAGATTTTGTTATAAGTCGCGCTTATGCGACCGCAACGTTGCAAAAGCAGCAAAAGTCAAACAAAATCAAAACGGAACGAATCTGCGAAACTAATGCGGAACGATTCTCCGCTAAACCTGTACGGACACTTCATTAATTCGGACCATTAAGGATGTTTCCATCATGATATTTCAGGTCCAAATCAGGTTGTGTTTTGCAAAATTGTTAACATAATATCCCAAAACGGCTCTGTGATTTACTGTGTTTATATCTCATACTACAATAAAATTTTATTTTTTTGTGCAGGTGAGGTTGTTGGCACATATCTGGAAGGAGACTACCTGATTCCTCACCTATGGCCTCAGCTTTAAATGTTAAGTATGACTGTACATTTTTTTGCACATTGATTATAAATACTGTCTGTTTGCAAATAACAAATCTTGTGTTTCTGATAATATTTGTAGTGTATTGTGGATGTATTATTGTTACTTAGAAGGAAGTTAATGTGCTCTCTATAATAAGGCAGATTTCCAGTTTTGCTCTGTTACAAGTCTATAACCATACTCTAAAGATTACCAATTTCAATCACTTTTGTGAGGTGAAGTGAGGGTAAGTATGTTAATGTTTTATTTAGCCATGGGGTTGTCCTATCTAAAACTGAATTTACATTTTACAAATATTTACATTTTGAAATAGGTGGCACCAGACCCTCAAGGAGTGCTCACCCCATGTCAACTCAAAGTATTATAGACCATTTCAAAAGATGTAAACAACACTGGCCCAGAAGCACTTCCTGTTTCAGTTTGTAACTGTTTTCTTTATTTCACATGTAAAGAAAACATCTGAAAGATGTTTGTTTAACTCTTTGATTCAGTTTTAAATGTTCTGTTGGTTGTATTTTATCACAGCTTTGTGCTTCTGGGCCAGTGTTGTTTACATCTTTTGAAATGGTCTATATGTGGTGTGGAGTTCGCTGTCAACCTTTGTTAGAAGTACAAGTATTTAACTAAGTATCAAATGATTATTGATACCATTTTTATCACTCGCTGTCAATTCAGTCTAACCTAAATTGACCTTTATGTGGACTTTTTTGTTTTGTTTTGTTTTTTGAGGTGAAGTAATCCTGTGTAATTTCTTTCAAAGAATCATGTCAAATGTCTTACTGGTGAGGGGTGGTGGCCAAATTGATAAGATGCTTTTCCACGCAACACCTTTGTACTAAGTAATTCAAGGTAATTTTGGCCTAATGACATTAAAAAAAATCTCTTGTTCCTTGTCTTAATATTAGTGTAATTTTTATTGTTAGCTTTTATCAAATCAGGGGACATTCTTTAAAAGGCCACCTGTCTGAATATTTTATTTTAATTATTTCACTATTCAAACGCATTTAATCCAGAAAACCTTTTATTGGCATAAGATTATTATGCAGGAAAATAACATTGCTATTTTCAGACATTTTCGAAAAACGTATGTAATTAACCTAAAAATTAGCCTTTTTTATAACCGCATTCTCTTCCTTCAGATGCTGTGACGAGTTGGAACCCAAACGCCACAGATTAAGACGTTGATGCACTGCAGCAATGACGGACACCTGAAGCACACTTAAGAAGAGCTGGATATAAAAATTGCCATAAACAAAACCAAAACCTTAAAGCCATAAACAAATTTCAAAGACTCTAAATAATTTTATTTATGCCTGTTTAACAGTAATGCAAGACTGAAGTAACTGAAAGTTAGTACTGCCACAGCTCTGACTTCTATTTATCAATGGTGGAATATTTTTAGAAAGACTTTTCTGTAATATTATAGAATGTGTTGACTGTTCCTGTACTTTTGTTAGGCTATATTCTGGTTTGATTAATGGCTGCTTAACCTTAATGTGAAACTGTTAAGGAAAATGTCATTGTACTATTTTTTTTTTTTTTTACCAGTTTAACAACTGTAAGACATTTCAAATGTAATATTCTTAATAAAATGTTGTTGTAAATTATAAGTTTTTTGCTTTAGTCCAGAAGTAATGTGTTTATGTACACGTGTTTAAACGGTTGTATAGACATCCAGGTCTGACCGGACCGGTTTTGGACCTTATTTAGAACCTAGTCAAGCTCAGATGTGTAGAAATATCCTGATTGATACCTTTCACGAACTTACACAATATGGGTGTAATTTTATATGCAGGAATATATATATACACACATACAATAGGTAGCAACAAATCCCGCAGAACTAAAAAAATAAGCCCATAGAGACGTCCGTGGACGCGCAGAAAAGACGTGCAATTCACGGCCAGATGACGTCGAAGACGTCGGTTCAACTTCCATTTTGGAACTATTTTTCAACCATGACGGGACGTGTCGGATGGACGTCTTTTCAACGGTCAATAAACGTCAAAATGTTTGCTGGGTCTCGTCTCTGAGACCCCTACACCTGGTATTAAAATGCGATCTGTATCCAGATAAGTTATCCGGATAATAAAAAAGAAATATCAATGCAAGGTATTACGTTGTGATCGGATTGTGATCGATTTGCCTGACCATCTGGAGGTAGTCTGGCTCGCATTGTGTTCGGATCTTTACGTGTAAACGCAATCTGGTTGTTGATATCACACATGTATATTTTACTCCTCCCAAAAATGCTAAAAAATAAACGAGTGAGAGCGTTTACAGGCTGTTATAGTCAGACATGTCGGCGCTACTGCGACACGCATCACCACCGCAGATAAGCAGCAGCTGAGCGTCAAACCAACGTGCAAACATCGCAAATAAAAGTGAAAGTAAGTCAGAGACGCTTAATCATCTACACAATCATCTTCAAGTAAAGAAAGAAATGATCTCTTGACTCTTACAAGGGCTGTTGCCACTCTCTCTTATTGATGTCTATTGATGAAATTAGCTGATGATCAATAAAATGCATGCTAATATCTGTAATAAACAACCGACAAAATTACTGTATGATGGTGTAAATAAAGAATCAGTCCAGCATCGCCATGTCAGTGTGTATTGATTCATCATTGTCTCTTCATAGTTTGCAAGAGACATTTAATAAACTGAGCGTATTTGATAAACTGAGCGTAGCCTATTCATCTGTCAATATAACCTCATTCTTTTTAATGATCAGAAGAACGCGTATCGACTAGCCTACCGTTACAGTACAATATGTCCTAACTACACACGACGCCGCGACACGCGATAAAAGGTATCTTTTCCATGTAAATCAGAGTTTTTGTCCTAACCAGACGCGACGGCGACATGCGAAGTTTTTTCTAATTTAGAAACGGTTCCTATTTCTGCGATGTCGCGGCTGACAGAATGAAGAAATTACACTGGTTATGAGTACACATTATTTATTTTTAGTTAAAAATAGGTCACTGTGCCACAAGCCATAACGGATAATTTACCTCAGATTTTGAAAGCATGTAATATTATAGTGTTCAAAATGAATTCTATGCAAACATACGACTGTATTTCATAACAACGACAATAACTTGAGGCAGATGCCACCAAATGTGTTAAAATAAATGAATTATTTGCTGGACTTAAGTGAAAAGGATAGCCATTTAACACCAGAACTCCCAAGGCGGTCATTTTGACCGTTTTTAAAATTTACAGTGTAATAACTTATTTGTTAAAATAAAATCAATGTGGCTGTAGGACTCTGACTTTTCCTAAATATGTGTATATTTTATTCTGGCACTGTTATTTTATTACAATCACAAAACACAAAACAGTTGCGTCCTATTTCTACCTAGAATGGCCATGGCGGTCATTTTGACCGCACGCATTATAAATATCATAAGTCCGCTATATTTCCCGCGATCAACACGCACATATTGTAGAAGTGCACAAATGAGCAAGTTTCGCGTCCATCACGCAACTGGCAAGCGAATTTCGCTCCGACAACATGAAATCAAAAGCCACTCAACTGGTGCGAGAGTCGGGTAGGCGGTCCGGGACGAAGATGATGAAGGCAGTGCCAAGTAAGGAGAAACTGCAAAAATTAAATCAAGGAGTCATGTGCCAAATGTCACAAAGTAGTGTGAGGGACTGAAGCTGCACGCGAAGCGGTGTTTTCCTATGTGTGTGTGCGTAACGTCAGTGAATGAATAGGGGGGTTTCCACCGTTCAAATGAGCCCACATCTTTATTATCATCTATCTTAACATTGTATATCTATTTATTTTTAGATTTCACATAGATTGTATTTGTATAACAGGGTTGTAGGCTACTGTATGAAGCTTTGACGTTTCCTAGATTTTTTGCATGTCTATTCACGTGGAGAGTGCGGTGAAAAAATATTTTTGACGCAAAACTTTCCTCGGCAGCACCTGTCGGGAAATATTTTTGTATTGGCTTTATAATATGATATAATATTTTGCTTGTTTTAAGGGCGATGGCATTATAACATGACAACAGGAATTATAAGTGTCACTGGAAAACTTAAAGAGAAAGGTTCAAATGCAGATATGACATGACGAAAATGACGTTCAGTACAGCCAAATGAACGTTAAAGTTTGAACGGTCAGAATGACCGCTATGGTCGTTGTAGTAGTTATGGAATTCCGGTAGTTCTAGTGTTAATGACCATAGCACATAGTTGATGTGAAAAAAGGAGTATTTTGCATATAAATATGCACATAAATACATATTTTTTAAATTTGTCTCCCTGAAAGTGCCTGGCAGAAGCCTATACTGTCTGTGTCATAAATGTGAACATAATATTATCTACTGTCTGTGTCATAAATGTGAACATAATATTGTAACAGAATATTCTTATGCTATATTATATAAACTATATTTCATGAGGTGAAACATCACTGCCAGTAGCTACAGAATATATATTTCTGTAGGTCCTCACCGTGATGTTGCACTTCATGAAATATATGTAGTATAGCCTAAGAATATTCTATTAAAATATTAAGTGGCACATAAATTCAGACCAGTTATTTACAATAAAGCCTTATAAAATCATTTCCATTCCCTTTGTTTATTATTTTAATAGTTTTTTCTTGGTTTTGATAGTAAATAAAATCTAATCAGTAATTTTACATGCAGATTAATGCACGTATAGATTAATGCACGTGTGTGTGTGTTTGGATAGTGGGCCGGTCTGGATGAAGTGTCCAGGGCTGATTTTTTGTCCCAGTCCAGCCCTGAATGGCAATATTCACATTACTTTCAGTTTATTGCTCGAAAGTACAAAAATATTTGAGTGAAATGTAGGCTATAGTAAACCCTAAGATTATTATTTGTGACATTAGAACAAAATATGTGGATATAAAAACATGTATATAGGCTAAAGAACTAAATGAACGATCTCTATTTTCTAATTTCACGACGTCCACACAAGACCAGGCTTGGGAGGGTTACTTTAAAAAATGTATTCCGATACAGTTACAAATTATTTCATAAAAAAGGGTCCCACTTTATATTAATTGGCTTTAAGTACTTTATACTTTTTCAAAAAGTAACTACAATCTGATTACTTTTTTTGATGTAACTCACTGTAATAATATACAGTTACTGGATTTTTGTTTCCTGATTACATAATGCTGTTACATGTATTCTGTTGCTCCCACAAGACATTAGTCTGAATATTTTCCTGTATGAACAAAATGGAGTTTCCATTGTTCACACACAAACACACACAGAGTTCGATCGCGCCTCTCTCGTGACTGTGTGTGCGTGTCATGTGTTCTAGGCTGTGTGCATGCACTTCTGAAGCTGCTCAGAAAATAATAAAATGCCATGCAGAGGACTAATGCAAAATGTGTGGGAAAATCCATTTGATTGTAGTTTAAGTGAGAAATAATTTCAGTGCTCTGGCCAATAGCTGTAGAGTGAAAACTGGTGAATGCAGTATACAGCTTTCACAGAAAGAGAATGATGTGAGCACGTACGATTGGCAGTGAATCTTTTATGCGGACAAAATAGCTCAATAAGAGTAACAAAATACATGTGGAAAAAATCACATCGTAATGTTTTAAAGAAGAGTGGTTTGATTAAAGTGGTGTAAATATACCCGATCCGGCAAAGATGGCAGTATCGGAGCTGATAACGATCCTGAGTATCGGATCGGCGCATCCCTACATACTATAATGTAAACACAGTACAGATGTAGACCTTGATGTACACCTGACCTTTCAGAAGGTTGCTCATGCATACTTTGTGGTTAAAATGTGCCCTCGATCCGCACTTTTGCAGAGCCTTCACTGCTGCAAGCTCTTCAGCACACTTCTTTTTGACAGTCAAAGCGGGGGTTACGTTTTTGCACGTCATGTAGAATAACCCTAAAAGCACCAAGGGTGCGGTGCCACCGGCTTTATATATATATATATATATATATATATATATATATATATTTATATATATATATATATATAAATATAGCTGCGAGCAGCGATTGCGGGCCAAAGCCGGCGGTACCGCCATCCCGGTGCCTTTAGGTAACTAAAGGCACCGGGGTTGCGGTGCCACCGGCTTGGGCCCGCAATCGCTGCTCGCAGCTATATTTTTTCTTTTTAGGGCCCAAGCCCTGAAAGGGCGAAGGCCCTATTGTTTTCCTTAGGATTATTTTTAGGGCCCAAGCCCTGAAAGGGCGAAGGCCCTATTGTTTTCCTTAGGATTATTATTATTTATTTTTTTTTTTTTTCTAACGACTATCCGGGCACTTTCGGGGCCCTTAACATGCTCAAAAACTCTTGAAACTTTGCACACGGGTCAGAACCCGCGGCCATCAGAGCCGGGCTGAAGCTGGTACCCGGGCGTGGCAGGGCGGCTCGTCAGCGCCCCCTGGAACAGGGTCTGAACACTTTGTCCATAAATCAAACACGCTTGCATGTAATAATATGAAACTCGGTACACATGTCGATCTCATCGTTTCATATATTCATCGCACTTTTACTTTTTACCCCAGCCCAACAGGAAGTCAGATATTTACGGGTTTTTTTTAAATGCTTGCAATGGAATTTAATGTACTCCTCCTAGAGCATTCATCCGCATGGAACGAAACTCGGTCAGCCTGAAGTCAAGACATAGACGATCAAAAATTGCGAGGGGATTTTTGATATCTCGAACGGTTTGGCTGTGGCGAGGAAACAAAATTATGGTGAGAAACGTGAAACAGGAAGTGTGTCCTAACTTCAGCATACATTAACTGATCTTGATGAAACTTCAGGAGTGTGTTCGCCGTAAGAGGACGATCACATGGATGTGACTATTGTGTGTCAAAGTTATAGCGCCACCAACTGGCAGCAGGAAGTGTGTCACTTTCAAAATGCTTTGAAATCACCCTCTTATTTTAACCCGATTTGCTTCAAACTTCATCTGTATAATGTAAACATACGGCAGATGTAGACCTGTGAATGGATTCTTAATATCTTTGAAACTGTTGCCGTGGTGACGCATCAAACTTTACCATTCTTTTAGGATGCTTTTGAGACCCTTAGCATGCTTCAAATTGCATGAAACTCCTCAGACACATCACATTTATTAGCCAGTAGACATGTGCAAAGTTTCAGAAACGGGCGTGGTGAGGGCTCAGTAGCGCCACCTTTTGACAAAAGTTGGGTTGTTAGTTTTATCTACAGTTACAAAAATCAGTATGTATATTGTACTCCTCGAGCCGGACAACTTTCTAATTGACACTCTTTAACTAGGACCCACAGAAAGTAAGATATGTTTGTTTGAATCTGGTCATGCTCCCTTTGAGCCTACATCTCTGTCTCTCTCTGTGTGTGTGTTAGTAGGGGGAGGGGCTTAACTTAACCATTTCAGTGCTGTGTGTTTTTTTCTGCTGTGTAATTTCTTAATACATTTCTTAAGCCTGGTATGTTTTAAATAAGTTTTTATTTTAATTTTTATAAGTGAATGCATAATATAACCAGTTAAATTGTAGTGCATTGACAATAGTTTTATAAAATTAGTTTATTAATTAAATTAACTTGGTCCATAAACTTGGTCCAGCTGCGAGACTGACAGGTCTGACTGTCTGACACTGGCCAATCGGAATCAAGAGCGGAGAAGCGGCCGCTCCCATAGGCAGTATAGTATCTCCCCGCCCTGTGGAGGCATTCCGCAGGTCTCGTGAAGTTTCTCGCCGGTCTCGTCTCTGAGACCCCTACACCTGGTATTAAAATGCGATCTGTATCCAGATAAGTTATCCGGATAATAAAAAAGAAATATCAATGCAAGGTATTACGTTGTGATCGGATTGTGATCGATTTGCCTGACCATCTGGAGGTAGTCTGGCTCGCATTGTGTTCGGATCTTTACGTGTAAACGCAATCTGGTTGTTGATATCACACATGTATATTTTACTCCTCCCAAAAATGCTAAAAAATAAACGAGTGAGAGCGTTTACAGGCTGTTATAGTCAGACATGTCGGCGCTTCTGCGACACGCATCACCACCGCAGATAAGCAGCAGCTGAGCGTCAAACCAACGTGCAAACATCGCAAATAAAAGTGAAAGTAAGTCAGAGACGCTTAATCATCTACACAATCATCTTCAAGTAAAGAAAGAAATGATCTCTTGACTCTTACAAGGGCTGTTGCCACTCTCTCTTATTGATGTCTATTGATGAAATTAGCTGATGATCAATAAAATGCATGCTAATATCTGTAATAAACAACCGACAAAATTACTGTATGATGGTGTAAATAAAGAATCAGTCCAGCATCGCCATGTCAGTGTGTATTGATTCATCATTGTCTCTTCATAGTTTGCAAGAGACATTTAATAAACTGAGCGTATTTGATAAACTGAGCGTAGCCTATTCATCTGTCAATATAACCTCATTCTTTTTAATGATCAGAAGAACGCGTATCGACTACCGTTACAGTACAATATGTCCTAACTACACACGACGCCGCGACACGCGATAAAAGGTATCTTTTCCATGTAAATCAGAGTTTTTGTCCTAAACCAGACGCGACGGCGACATGCGAAGTTTTTTCTAATTTAGAAACGGTTCCTATTTCTGCGATGTCGCGGCTGACAGAATGAAGAAATTACACTGGTTATGAGTACACATTATTTATTTTTAGTTAAAAATAGGTCACTGTGCCACAAGCCATAACGGATAATTTACCTCAGATTTTGAAAGCATGTAATATTATAGTGTTCAAAATGAATTCTATGCAAACATACGACTGTATTTCATAACAACGACAATAACTTGAGGCAGATGCCACCAAATGTGTTAAAATAAATGAATTATTTGCTGGACTTAAGTGAAAAGGATAGCCATTTAACACCAGAACTCCCAAGGCGGTCATTTTGACCGTTTTTAAAATTTACAGTGTAATAACTTATTTGTTAAAATAAAATCAATGTGGCTGTAGGACTCTGACTTTTCCTAAATATGTGTATATTTTATTCTGGCACTGTTATTTTATTACAATCACAAAACACAAAACAGTTGCGTCCTATTTCTACCTAGAATGGCCATGGCGGTCATTTTGACCGCACGCATTATAAATATCATAAGTCCGCTATATTTCCCGCGATCAACACGCACATATTGTAGAAGTGCACAAATGAGCAAGTTTCGCGTCCATCACGCAACTGGCAAGCGAATTTCGCTCCGACAACATGAAATCAAAAGCCACTCAACTGGTGCGAGAGTCGGGTAGGCGGTCCGGGACGAAGATGATGAAGGCAGTGCCAAGTAAGGAGAAACTGCAAAAATTAAATCAAGGAGTCATGTGCCAAATGTCACAAAGTAGTGTGAGGGACTGAAGCTGCACGCGAAGCGGTGTTTTCCTATGTGTGTGTGCGTAACGTCAGTGAATGAATATTGGGGTTTCCACCGTTCAAATGAGCCCACATCTTTATTATCATCTATCTTAACATTGTATATCTATTTATTTTTAGATTTCACATTGATTGTATTTGTATAACAGGGCTGTAGGCTACTGTATGAAGCTTTGACGTTTCCTAGATTTTTTGCATGTCTATTCACGTGGAGAGTGCGGTGAAAAAATATTTTTGACGCAAAACTTTCCTCGGCAGCACCTGTCGGGAAATATTTTTGTATTGGCTTTATAATATGATATAATATTTTGCTTGTTTTAAGGGCGATGGCATTATAACATGACAACAGGAATTATAAGTGTCACTGGAAAACTTAAAGAGAAAGGTTCAAATGCAGATATGACATGACGAAAATGACGTTCAGTACAGCCAAATGAACGTTAAAGTTTGAACGGTCAGAATGACCGCTATGGTCGTTGTAGTAGTTATGGAATTCCGGTAGTTCTAGTGTTAATGACCATAGCACATAGTTGATGTGAAAAAAGGAGTATTTTGCATATAAATATGCACATAAATACATATTTTTTAAATTTGTCTCCCTGAAAGTGCCTGGTCTGGAGAGTGCCTGGAAAGTGCCTATAAGTTCCAGTGCCTGGAAAGTGCCTATACTGTCTGTGTCATAAATGTGAACATAATATTATCTACTGTCTGTGTCATAAATGTGAACATAATATTGTAACAGAATATTCTTATGCTATATTATATAAACTATATTTCATGAGGTGAAACATCACTGCCAGGAGCTACAGAATATATATTTCTGTAGGTCCTCACCGTGATGTTGCACTTCATGAAATATATGTAGCCTAAGAATATTCTATTAAAATATTAAGTGGCACATAAATTCAGACCAGTTATTTACAATAAAGCCTTATAAAATCATTTCCATTCCCTTTGTTTATTATTTTAATAGTTTTTTCTTGGTTTTGATAGTAAATATAATCTAATCAGTAATTTTACATGCAGATTAATGCACGTATAGATTAATGCACGTGTGTGTGTGTTTGCATAGTGGGCCGGTCTGGATGAAGTGTCCAGGGCTGATTTTTTGTCCCAGTCCAGCCCTGAATGGCAATATTCACATTACTTTCAGTTTATTGCTCGAAAGTACAAAAATATTTGAGTGAAATGTAGGCTATAGTAAACCCTAAGATTATTATTTGTGACATTAGAACAAAATATGTGGATATAAAAACATGTATATAGGCTAAAGAACTAAATGAACGATCTCTATTTTCTAATTTCACGACGTCCACACAAGACCAGGCTTGGGAGGGTTACTTTAAAAAATGTATTCCGATACAGTTACAAATTATTTCATAAAAAAGGGTCCCACTTTATATTAATTGGCTTTAAGTACTTTATACTTTTTCAAAAAGTAACTACAATCTGATTACTTTTTTGATGTAACTCACTGTAATAATATACAGTTACTGGATTTTTGTTTCCTGATTACATAATGCTGTTACATGTATTCTGTTGCTCCCACAAGACTTTAGTCTGAATATTTTCCTGTATGAACAAAATGGAGTTTCCATTGTTCACACACAAACACACACAGAGTTCGATCGCGCCTCTCTCGTGACTGTGTGTGCGTGTCATGTGTTCTAGGCTGTGTGCATGCACTTCTGAAGCTGCTCAGAAAATAATAAAATGCCATGCAGAGGACTAATGCAAAATGTGTGGGAAAATCCATTTGATTGTAGTTTAAGTGAGAAATAATTTCAGTGCTCTGGTCAATAGCTGTAGAGTGAAAACTGTGAATGCAGTATACAGCTTTCACAGAAAGAGAATGATGTGAGCACGTACGATTGGCAGTGAATCTTTTATGCGGACAAAATAGCTCAATAAGAGTGACAAAATACATGTGGAAAAAATCACATCGTAATGTTTTAAAGAAGAGTGGTTTGATTAAAGTGGTGTAAATATACCCGATCCGGCAAAGATGGCAGTATCGGAGCTGATAACGATCCTGAGTATCGGAGCGGCGCATCCCTACATACTATAATGTAAACACAGTACAGATGTAGACCTTGATGTACACCTGACCTTTCAGAAGGTTGCTCATGCATACTTTGTGGTTAAAATGTGCCCTCGATCCGCACTTTTGCAGAGCCTTCACTGCTGCAAGCTCTTCAGCACACTTCTTTTTGACAGTCAAAGCGGGGGTTACGTTTTTGCACGTCATGTAGAATAACCCTAAAAGCACCAAGGGTGCGGTGCCACCGGCTTTATATATATATATATATATATATATATATATATATATATATATATATATATATATAGCTGCGAGCAGCGATTGCGGGCCAAAGCCGGCGGTACCGCCATCCCGGTGCCTTTAGGTAACTAAAGGCACCGGGGTTGCGGTGCCACCGGCTCGGGCCCGCAATCGCTGCTCGCAGCTATATTTAGGGCCCAAGCCCTGAAAGGGCGAAGGCCCTATTGTTTTCCTTAGGATTATTAGGGCCCAAGCCCTGAAAGGGCGAAGGCCCTATTGTTTTCCTAAGGATTATTTTTTTTTTTTTCTAACGACTATTCGGGCACTTTCGGGGCCCTTAACATGCTCAAAAACTCTTGAAACTTTGCACACTGGTCAGAACCCGCGGCCATCAGAGCCGGGCTCAAGCTGGTACCCGGGCGTGGCAGGGCGGCTCGTCAGCGCCCCCTGGAACAGGGTCTGAACACTTTGTCCATAAATCAAACACGCTTGCATGTAATAATATGAAACTCGGTACACATGTCGATCTCATCGTTTCATATATACATCGCGCTTTTACTTTTTACCCCAGCCCAACAGGAAGTCAGATATTTACGGTTGTTTTTAAAACGCATGCAATGGAATTTAATGTACTCCTCCTAGAGCAATCATCCGCATGGAACGAAACTCGGTCAGCCTGAAGTCAAGACATAGAGGATCAAAAATTGCGAGGGGATTTTTGATATCTCGAACGGTTTGGCTGTGGCGAGGAAACAAAATTATGGCGAGAAACGTGAAACAGGAAGTGTGTCATAACTTCAGCATACATCAACCGATCTTGATGAAACTTCAGGAGTGTGTTCGCTGTAAGAGGACGATCACATGGATGTGACTATTGTGTGTCAAAGTTATAGCGCCACCAACTGGCAGCAGGAAGTGTGTCACTTTCAAAATGCTTTGAAATCACCCTCTTATTTTAACCCGATTTGCTTCAATCTTCATCTGTATAATGTAAATACACGGCAGATGTAGACCTGTGAATGGATTCTTGACATCTTTGAAACTGTTTCCGTGGCGACGCATCAAACTTTACCATTCTTTTAGGATGCCTTTGAAACTCTTAGCATGCTTGAAATTGCATGAAACTCGACAGACACGTCACATTTATTAGCCAGTAGACACATGCAAAGTTTCAGAAACGGGCGTAGTGAGGGCTCAGTAGCGCCACCTTTTGACAAAAGTGGGGTTGTTAGTTTTATCTACAGTTACAAAAATCGGTATGTATATTGTACTCTTCGAGCCGGACAACTTTCTAATTCACACTCAATAGCTAGGACCCACAGAAAGTCAGATATTTTAGTTTGAATGTAGTCACACTCCCTCTGGGCATATGTCTGAGCCTTTGCCTGTGTGTGTTTGTGTGTGTGTGTGTGTGTGTGTGTGTGTGTGTGTAGAGCAGGGGGAGGGGGCTTAATTAACCATTTAACTGCTGTGTGTCTGGCCAGCATAAAGAAAATACATTTCTTAAGCCTGGGATTTTTTAAATAAGTTTTTATTTTATTTTTTTATAAGTAAAGGCACATAGCCAGTTTAATTGTAGTGCATTGACAATAGTTTTATATAATTAGTTCATTAATTAAATTAACTTGGTCCATTAACTTGGTCTGAAAATTGGGTCCATAAATCAAACACACTTGCATATAATAATATTAAACTCGGTACACTTATAGATCTCATTAGCCCAAACAACTTTAAGCCAGCAAAACAGGAAGTCGGTTGTTTCAGTCTGTATGTTACTTATGCGTCTCTCTCATGAAACCGCATGAAGCTGATGCGAGCTGAGAGACTGACAGGTCTAACAGTCTGACACTGGCCAATCGGAATCAAGTTCAGATTCTAGACTTGAGAAGCGGCCGCTTACACCGTGTCCTAACTACACACGACGCCGCGACACGCGATAAAAGGTATTTTCCATGTTAATAAATCAGAGTTTTTGTCCTAACCATACGCGACGGCGACATGCGAAGTTTCTAATTTAGAAACGGTTCCTATTTCTGCGACGTCGCGGCTGACAGAATGAAGAAATTACACTGGTTATGAGTACACATTATTTATTTTTAGTTAAAAATAGGTCACTGTGCCACAACCCATAACGGATAATTCACCTCAGATTTTGAAAGCATTATAGTGTTCAAAATGAATTATGCAAACATACGACTGTACTTCATAACAACGACAATAACTTGAGGCAGATGCCACCAAATATGTTAAAATAAATGAATTATTTGCTGGACTTAAGTGAAAAGGAAAGCCATTTAATGACCATAGCACATAGTTGACGTGAAAAAAGGAGTATTTTGTATATAAATATGCACATAGCCTATATACATATTTTTTCGATTTGTATCCCTGAAAGTGCCTGGCAGAAGCCTATATCTACTGTCTGTGTCATAAATGTGAACATAATATCATCTACTGTCTGTGTCATAAATGTCAACATAAACTATATTTCATGAGGTGAAACATCACTGCCAGGAGCTACAGAATAGGGGAGCGCGGGGATAAATGTAGACCTAACGCGGGGTTAAATGTAACACGGACATTTTACATAGTTTGTCAGTATCTAGCCGGCTGTCTTTCCGCTCTTTTTCTCTTGCTGCCAGAAGACGGTCTCCCGCGAATTTTCGGAACGTTTTGATTATATTTCGTGAAGATAATGGACAAAGAGTGTTTTGACATCATGAAAGTAAATTTTTTCATCGTAGATTTTTTTCTGTTTCCGGGTTGGATGTATACGCGTCCAAATCTAACTTTATATTGCCTTAATCACTGTCTTGTTGGCTTAAACACAGCACCGTTTTGAAACATGTCAGTAATTTCTATAGCGACTGTTAGCTAGGTTTAAAATATGTAATACACAGCAGGATTAGTTGTAACACAGTGTTCCAACTGCTGCCACAATGATAATCAAATGAAAACGGAGCCACACAACTTTTCAGGTTTGAGTATACATTTAACTTTGTTGGACTTTCACAAACAATGTTGTAATTTAAAATGTTTAAAATTTAGTGCACTATGAATGATAACTTATTTATTTATTAAAATATGGCTTGTTTTTAATGTAATTAACCATTTAAATTTTTATTCTAAGCTCATTTGTATTATTATTAATGTTATTATTATTAATAATAATAATTGTACATGCAGCTGCCACACACAAATCTAATTTAATTGCAATTACAATATTTATATATGTTTATTTTATTTATTATTATTTATTGCAAAACCGTGCAGCCCTTTTCTACGTCTCTAGCTATGATATTGATCCATAACAAAAGGATGATTGGATGAGGGATGGATGTATGGATATCTACCCATACAGATGCACAAACAATATCAAACTATAAAAATAAAATAGTACTGAATTATGTCTGTTACACACAAGTGTTACAACTAACCCCTCTGTCTGTTACAATTAACCCCGCATATGGGGTAAGTTGTAACATTTGCACTTCTGTCACTTTCAGTGCAACTGTACAAAAATGGTAGGTCCTAGAAAAAAACTTTAAGTGTTCATTTGTAGCAGAGATGTGTATGTTGCTTGTGTAAAAAAAGTATTAATCTAACCTAATCATTTTTTAATTAATTGAGCCAAAACCAAAATGCGTTACTTTGTGCCCGCTCTCCCCTATATATATTCTTAGGTCCTCACCGTGATGTAGCACTTCATGACATATAGTTTATGTAGTATAGCCTAAGAATATTCTATAAGAATATTAAGTGGCACATAAATTAAGACCAGTTATTTACAATAAAGCCTTATAAAATCATTTCCATTTCCTTTGTTTATTATTTTAATAGTTTTTTCTTGGTTTTGATAGTAAATAAAATCTAATCAGTAATTTTACATGCAGATTAATGCACGTATAGATTAATGCACGTGTGTGTGTGAGTGTGTGTGTGTGTGTGTGTGTGTGTGTGTGTGTTAACATGCATAGTGGGCGGCCCATGTGGGCCAGTCTGGATGAAGTGTCCAGGGCTGATTTTTTGTCCCAGTCCAGCCCTGAATGGCAATATTCACATTACTTTCAGTTTATTGCTCGAAAGCACAAAAATATTTGAGTGAAATGTAGGCTATAGTAAACCCTAAGATTATTATTTGTGACATTAGAACAAAATATGTGGATATAAAAACATGTATAGGCTAAAGAACTAAATGAACAATCTCTATTTTCTAATTTCACTAAACATTTCATTAAGTTTCGTGGACATTTTATAAAACATGGATCTTAGGCTCATTTTGTAAACATAAATAACTGATTTAGATGCGCAAACTGGGTGCCGTTGCGGAGATGTAGGCTCCATGTTCGGTGCAGGTTCGGCTTCTTGTCGTTCATCCTCGGATGCGGCATCGCGTGCGCTGTTTGCCGCGCGCACCTTTCCGCTCGTTCGGACCAGTCAAGTAAAAACAAGGCTCGAAAGTCTTGGATAACACAAAACGAAATGAACAGGATTGTTGCAGGGTTCATTGTAGAAGACATGCTTCCCCTGTCGACCATTAATCCCCCAGGTTTAGAAAAATACATTTTAAATTAGGATTAAGAATTTTATGGGATAAAGTGACCTTTATTTTATTATTTTTCATTGACATCTTTTATTTTTTTTTTAATTATTATTATTACCATGAGTCGACTAAAAAGCTGGTTTTGTTCTCAGGAGAAGAGTTTTATTCTCCCAGCCTGTTTTGAAACTTCTGTGTTAAACACTATTTTAAAATTTTGAATTTTGAACCCCATTTTGTTTGTGAATTTTACAGTGCGGCATATTTATTTGTGCAGACAGGGATATTGTTCTTTCATGTCATTTTGTATACATTTTACAATAAAGTGATGATAGGGCAAAAACTGATATGATGTTTGTCCATGTAGGCTACACGGTAAATTAAGAAACAGGAAATTAAAGTAATAAGTAGTGAAGTTATTTTTCCAACGCAGTAACTAGTAAAGTAATCTCATTACAATTTACAGAAGTAACTAGTAACTAATTACTTTTTTGACTAACTACCCCAACACTGTATAAGACTATACCAATATTGGAACTATAGCCATTTTATTCCTTTTTTTTAATTTAAGAATTATGTTTAAGTTTAAAAACAGACAGAATGGTTTAGTCAAAAAAGAAAAAAATCATTCATAGTGCTATACTGCCCTCTTGTGTTCAAAATTAGGTAGAACTATTGGATCAATATCCACACATTAATACAGTTGGCAATACAGTATAATAGGTAATACAGTAGGATTGGGGCCTTAAAAATCGCTAACTTAAAAAGTGAAAGTAACGGACGTCCACACAAGACCAGGCTTGGGAGGGTTACTTTAAAAATGTATTCCGATACAGTTACAAATTATTTCATAAAAAAAGGGTCCCACTTTATATTAAATGGCTTTAAGTACTATATACTTTTTCAAAAAGTAACTACAATCTGATTACTACTTTTTTTGATGTAACTCACTAGATTTTTGTATCCTGATTACATAATGCCGTTGCATGTATTCTGTTGCTCCCACAAGACATTAGTCTGAATATTTTCCTGTATGAACAAAAAGGAGTTTCCATTGTTCGCACACAAACACACATTCGATGGCGCCTCTCTCGTGACTGTGTGTGCGTGTCATGTGTTCTTGGCTGTGTGCATGCACTTCTGAAGCTGCGCAGAAAATAATAAAATGCCATGCGGAGGACTAACGCAAAATGTGTGAGAAAATCCATTTGATTGTAGTGTAAGTGAGAAATAATTTCAGTGCTCTGGTCAATAGCTGTAGAGTGAAAACTGGTGAGTGCAGTATACAGCTTTCACAGAAAGAGAATGATGTGAGCACGTACGATTGGCAGTGAGTCCTGTGTGTGGACAAAATAGCTCAATAAGAGTAATAAAATACATGTGAAAAAAATCACATCATAATGTTTTAAAGAAGAGTGGTTGGATTAAAGTGGTGTAAATATACCCGATCCGGCAAAGATGGCAGTATCGGAGCTGATACTGATCCTGAGTATCGGATCGGCGCATTCCTAAATACTATAATGTAAACACAGTACAGATGTAGACCTGGATGTACACCTGACCTTTCAGAAGGTTGCTCACGCATACTTTGTGGTTAAAATGTGCCCTCAATGTGCACTTTTGCAGAGCCTTCACTGATGCAAGCTCTTCAGCACACTTCTTTTTGACAGTCAAAGCGGGGGTTATGTTTTTGCATGTCAAGTAGAATAACCCTAAAAGCACCAAGGTGGCGGTGCCACCGGCTTTATATATATATATATATATATATATATATATATAAATATAGCTGCGAGCAGCGATTGCGGGCCAAAGCCGGCGGTACCGCCATCCCGGTGCCTTTAGGTAACTAAAGGCACCGGGGTTGCGGTGCCACCGGCTTGGGCCCGCAATCGCTGCTCGCAGCTATATTTATATATATTTATTTTTTTTTTTGTTTTTTTTTTTTTTTTCTAACGACTATCCGGGCACTTTTGGGGCCCTTAACATGCTCAAAAACTCTTGAAACTTTGCACACGGGTCAGAACCCGCGGCCATCAGAGCCGGGCTGAAGCTGGTACCCGGGCGTGGCAGGGCGGCTCGTCAGCGCCCCCTGGAACAGGGTCTGAACACTTTGTCCATAAATCAAACACGCTTGCATGTAATAATATGAAACTCGGTACACATGTCGATCTCATCGTTTCATATATTCATCGCACTTTTACTTTTTACCCCAGCCCAACAGGAAGTCAGATATTTACGTTTTTTTTTAAAATGCTTGCAATGGAATTTAATGTACTCCTCCTAGAGCATTCATCCGCATGGAACGAAACTCGGTCAGCCTGAAGTCAAGACATAGACGATCAAAAATTGCGAGGGGATTTTTGATATCTCGAACGGTTTGGCTGTGGCGAGGAAACAAAATTATGGTGAGAAACGTGAAACAGGAAGTGTGTCCTAACTTCAGCATACATTAACTGATCTTGATGAAACTTCAGGAGTGTGTTCGCCGTAAGAGGACGATCACATGGATGTGACTATTGTGTGTCAAAGTTATAGCGCCACCAACTGGCAGCAGGAAGTGTGTCACTTTCAAAATGCTTTGAAATCACCCTCTTATTTTAACCCGATTTGCTTCAAACTTCATCTGTATAATGTAAACATACGGCAGATGTAGACCTGTGAATGGATTCTTAATATCTTTGAAACTGTTGCCGTGGTGACGCATCAAACTTTACCATTCTTTTAGGATGCTTTTGAGACCCTTAGCATGCTTCAAATTGCATGAAACTCCTCAGACACATCACATTTATTAGCCAGTAGACATGTGCAAAGTTTCAGAAACGGGCGTGGTGAGGGCTCAGTAGCGCCACCTTTTGACAAGAGTTGGGTTGTTAGTTTTATCTACAGTTACAAAAATCAGTATGTATATTGTACTCCTCGAGCCGGACAACTTTCTAATTGACACTCTTTAACTAGGACCCACAGAAAGTAAGATATGTTTGTTTGAATCTGGTCATGCTCCCTTTGAGCCTACATCTCTGTCTCTCTCTGTGTGTGTGTGTTAGTAGGGGGAGGGGCTTAACTTAACCATTTCAGTGCTGTGTGTTTTTTTCTGCTGTGTAATTTCTTAATACATTTCTTAAGCCTGGTATGTTTTAAATAAGTTTTTATTTTAATTTTTATAAGTGAATGCATAATATAACCAGTTAAATTGTAGTGCATTGACAATAGTTTTATATAATTAGTTTATTAATTAAATTAACTTGGTCCATAAACTTGGTCCAGCTGCGAGACTGACAGGTCTGACTGTCTGACACTGGCCAATCGGAATCAAGAGCGGAGAAGCGGCCGCTCCCATAGGCAGTGTATAGTATCTCCCCGCCCTGTGGAGGCATTCCGCAGGTCTCGTGAAGTTTCTCGCCGGTCTCGTCTCTGAGACCCCTACACCTGGTATTAAAATGCGATCTGTATCCAGATAAGTTATCCGGATAATAAAAAAGAAATATCAATGCAAGGTATTACGTTGTGATCGGATTGTGATCGATTTGCCTGACCATTTGGAGGTAGTCTGGCTCGCATTGTGTTCGGATCTTTACGTGTAAACGCAATCTGGTTGTTGATATCACACATGTATATTTTACTCCTCCCAAAAATGCTAAAAAATAAACGAGTGAGAGCGTTTACAGGCTGTTATAGTCAGACATGTCGGCGCTACTGCGACACGCATCACCACCGCAGATAAGCAGCAGCTGAGCGTCAAACCAACGTGCAAACATCGCAAATAAAAGTGAAAGTAAGTCAGAGACGCTTAATCATCTACACAATCATCTTCAAGTAAAGAAAGAAATGATCTCTTGACTCTTACAAGGGCTGTTGCCACTCTCTCTTATTGATGTCTATTGATGAAATTAGCTGATGATCAATAAAATGCATGCTAATATCTGTAATAAACAACCGACAAAATTACTGTATGATGGTGTAAATAAAGAATCAGTCCAGCATCGCCATGTCAGTGTGTATTGATTCATCATTGTCTCTTCATAGTTTGCAAGAGACATTTAATAAACTGAGCGTATTTGATAAACTGAGCGTAGCCTATTCATCTGTCAATATAACCTCATTCTTTTTAATGATCAGAAGAACGCGTATCGACTACCGTTACAGTACAATATGTCCTAACTATACACGACGCCGCGACACGCGATAAAAGGTATCTTTTCCATGTAAATCAGAGTTTTTGTCCTAACCAGACGCGACGGCGACATGCGAAGTTTTTTCTAATTTAGAAACGGTTCCTATTTCTGCGATGTCGCGGCTGACAGAATGAAGAAATTACACTGGTTATGAGTACACATTATTTATTTTTAGTTAAAAATAGGTCACTGTGCCACAAGCCATAACGGATAATTTACCTCAGATTTTGAAAGCATGTAATATTATAGTGTTCAAAATGAATTCTATGCAAACATACGACTGTATTTCATAACAACGACAATAACTTGAGGCAGATGCCACCAAATGTGTTAAAATAAATGAATTATTTGCTGGACTTAAGTGAAAAGGATAGCCATTTAACACCAGAACTCCCAAGGCGGTCATTTTGACCGTTTTTAAAATTTACAGTGTAATAGGCTAACTTATTTGTTAAAATAAAATCAATGTGGCTGTAGGACTCTGACTTTTCCTAAATATGTGTATATTTTATTCTGGCACTGTTATTTTATTACAATCACAAAACACAAAACAGTTGCGTCCTATTTCTACCTAGAATGGCCATGGCGGTCATTTTGACCGCACGCATTATAAATATCATAAGTCCGCTATATTTCCCGCGATCAACACGCACATATTGTAGAAGTGCACAAATGAGCAAGTTTCGCGTCCATCACGCAACTGGCAAGCGAATTTCGCTCCGACAACATGAAATCAAAAGCCACTCAACTGGTGCGAGAGTCGGGTAGGCGGTCCGGGACGAAGATGATGAAGGCAGTGCCAAGTAAGGAGAAACTGCAAAAATTAAATCAAGGAGTCATGTGCCAAATGTCACAAAGTACTGTGAGGGACTGAAGCTGCACGCGAAGCGGTGTTTTCCTATGTGTGTGTGCGTAACGTCAGTGAATGAATAGGGGGGTTTCCACCGTTCAAATGAGCCCACATCTTTATTATCATCTATCTTAACATTGTAGGCTATATCTATTTATTTTTAGATTTCACATTGATTGTATTTGTATAACAGGGCTGTAGGCTACTGTATGAAGCTTTGACGTTTCCTAGATTTTTTGCATGTCTATTCACGTGGAGAGTGCGGTGAAAAAATATTTTTGACGCAAAACTTTCCTCGGCAGCACCTGTCGGGAAATATTTTTGTATTGGCTTTATAATATGATATAATATTTTGCTTGTTTTAAGGGCGATGGCATTATAACATGACAACAGGAATTATAAGTGTCACTGGAAAACTTAAAGAGAAAGGTTCAAATGCAGATATGACATGACGAAAATGACGTTCAGTACAGCCAAATGAACGTTAAAGTTTGAACGGTCAGAATGACCGCTATGGTCGTTGTAGTAGTTATGGAATTCCGGTAGTTCTAGTGTTAATGACCATAGCACATAGTTGATGTGAAAAAAGGAGTATTTTGCATATAAATATGCACATAAATACATATTTTTTAAATTTGTCTCCCTGAAAGTGCCTGGCAGAAGCCTATACTGTCTGTGTCATAAATGTGAACATAATATTATCTACTGTCTGTGTCATAAATGTGAACATAATATTGTAACAGAATATTCTTATGCTATATTATATTTCATGAGGTGAAACATCACTGCCAGGAGCTACAGAATATATATTTCTGTAGGTCCTCACCGTGATGTTGCACTTCATGAAATATATGTAGCCTAAGAATATTCTATTAAAATATTAAGTGGCACATAAATTCAGACCAGTTATTTACAATAAAGCCTTATAAAATCATTTCCATTCCCTTTGTTTATTATTTTAATAGTTTTTTTCTTGGTTTTGATAGTAAATAAAATCTAATCAGTAATTTTACATGCAGATTAATGCACGTATAGATTAATGCACGTGTGTGTGTGTTTGCATAGTGGGCCGGTCTGGATGAAGTGTCCAGGGCTGATTTTTTGTCCCAGTCCAGCCCTGAATGGCAATATTCACATTACTTTCAGTTTATTGCTCGAAAGTACAAAAATATTTGAGTGAAATGTAGGCTATAGTAAACCCTAAGATTATTATTTGTGACATTAGAACAAAATATGTGGATATAAAAACATGTATATAGGCTAAAGAACTAAATGAACGATCTCTATTTTCTAATTTCACGACGTCCACACAAGACCAGGCTTGGGAGGGTTACTTTAAAAAATGTATTCCGATACAGTTACAAATTATTTCATAAAAAAGGGTCCCACTTTATATTAATTGGCTTTAAGTACTTTATACTTTTTCAAAAAGTAACTACAATCTGATTACTTTTTTTGATGTAACTCACTGTAATAATATACAGTTACTGGATTTTTGTTTCCTGATTACATAATGCTGTTACATGTATTCTGTTGCTCCCACAAGACATTAGTCTGAATATTTTCCTGTATGAACAAAATGGAGTTTCCATTGTTCACACACAAACACACACAGAGTTCGATCGCGCCTCTCTCGTGACTGTGTGTGCGTGTCATGTGTTCTAGGCTGTGTGCATGCACTTCTGAAGCTGCTCAGAAAATAATAAAATGCCATGCAGAGGACTAATGCAAAATGTGTGGGAAAATCCATTTGATTGTAGTTTAAGTGAGAAATAATTTCAGTGCTCTGGTCAATAGCTGTAGAGTGAAAACTGGTGAATGCAGTATACAGCTTTCACAGAAAGAGAATGATGTGAGCACGTACGATTGGCAGTGAATCTTTTATGCGGACAAAATAGCTCAATAAGAGTAACAAAATACATGTGGAAAAAATCACATCGTAATGTTTTAAAGAAGAGTGGTTTGATTAAAGTGGTGTAAATATACCCGATCCGGCAAAGATGGCAGTATCGGAGCTGATAACGATCCTGAGTATCGGATCGGCGCATCCCTACATACTATAATGTAAACACAGTACAGATGTAGACCTTGATGTACACCTGACCTTTCAGAAGGTTGCTCATGCATACTTTGTGGTTAAAATGTGCCCTCGATCCGCACTTTTGCAGAGCCTTCACTGCTGCAAGCTCTTCAGCACACTTCTTTTTGACAGTCAAAGCGGGGGTTACGTTTTTGCACGTCATGTAGAATAACCCTAAAAGCACCAAGGGTGCGGTGCCACCGGCTTTATATATATATATATATATATATATATATATATATATATATATATATATATAAATATAGCTGCGAGCAGCGATTGCGGGCCAAAGCCGGCGGTACCGCCATCCCGGTGCCTTTAGGTAACTAAAGGCACCGGGGTTGCGGTGCCACCGGCTTGGGCCCGCAATCGCTGCTCGCAGCTATATATTTTTTTTTTTTTTTTCTAACGACTATCCGGGCACTTTTGGGGCCCTTAACATGCTCAAAATCTCTTGAAACTTTGCACACGGGTCAGAACCCGCGGCCATCAGAGCCGGGCTGAAGCTGGTACCCGGGCGTGGCAGGGCGGCTCGTCAGCGCCCCCTGGAACAGGGTCTGAACACTTTGTCCATAAATCAAACACGCTTGCATGTAATAATATGAAACTCGGTACACATGTCGATCTCATCGTTTCATATATTCATCGCACTTTTACTTTTTACCCCAGCCCAACAGGAAGTCAGATATTTACGTTTTTTTTTAAAATGCTTGCAATGGAATTTAATGTACTCCTCCTAGAGCATTCATCTGCATGGAACGAAACTCGGTCAGCCTGAAGTCAAGACATAGACGATCAAAAATTGCGAGGGGATTTTTGATATCTCGAACGGTTTGGCTGTGGCGAGGAAACAAAATTATGGTGAGAAACGTGAAACAGGAAGTGTGTCCTAACTTCAGCATACATTAACTGATCTTGATGAAACTTCAGGAGTGTGTTCGCCGTAAGAGGACGATCACATGGATGTGACTATTGTGTGTCAAAGTTATAGCGCCACCAACTGGCAGCAGGAAGTGTGTCACTTTCAAAATGCTTTGAAATCACCCTCTTATTTTAACCCGATTTGCTTCAAACTTCATCTGTATAATGTAAACATACGGCAGATGTAGACCTGTGAATGGATTCTTAATATCTTTGAAACTGTTGCCGTGGTGACGCATCAAACTTTACCATTCTTTTAGGATGCTTTTGAGACCCTTAGCATGCTTCAAATTGCATGAAACTCCTCAGACACATCACATTTATTAGCCAGTAGACATGTGCAAAGTTTCAGAAACGGGCGTGGTGAGGGCTCAGTAGCGCCACCTTTTGACAAAAGTTGGGTTGTTAGTTTTATCTACAGTTACAAAAATCAGTATGTATATTGTACTCCTCGAGCCGGACAACTTTCTAATTGACACTCTTTAACTAGGACCCACAGAAAGTAAGATATGTTTGTTTGAATCTGGTCATGCTCCCTTTGAGCCTACATCTCTGTCTCTCTCTGTGTGTGTGTTAGTAGGGGGAGGGGCTTAACTTAACCATTTCAGTGCTGTGTGTTTTTTTCTGCTGTGTAATTTCTTAATACATTTCTTAAGCCTGGTATGTTTTAAATAAGTTTTTATTTTAATTTTTATAAGTGAAGGCATAATATAACCAGTTAAATTGTAGTGCATTGACAATAGTTTTATATAATTAGTTTATTAATTAAATTAACTTGGTCCATAAACTTGGTCCAGCTGCGAGACTGACAGGTCTGACTGTCTGACACTGGCCAATCGGAATCAAGAGCGGAGAAGCGGCCGCTCCCATAGGCAGTATAGTATCTCCCCGCTCTGTGGAGGCATTCCGCCGGTCTCGTGAAGTTTCTCGCCGGTCTCGTCTCTGAGACCCCTACACCTGGTATTAAAATGCGATCTGTATCCAGATAAGTTATCCGGATAATAAAAAAGAAATATCAATGCAAGGTATTACGTTGTGATCGGATTGTGATCGATTTGCCTGACCATCTGGAGGTAGTCTGGCTCGCATTGTGTTCGGATCTTTACGTGTAAACGCAATCTGGTTGTTGATATCACACATGTATATTTTACTCCTCCCAAAAATGCTAAAAAATAAACGAGTGAGAGCGTTTACAGGCTGTATAGTCAGACTTGTCGGCGCTACTGCGACACGCATCACCACCGCAGATAAGCAGCAGCTGAGCGTCAAACCAACGTGCAAACATCGCAAATAAAAGTGAAAGTAAGTCAGAGACGCTTAATCATCTACACAATCATCTTCAAGTAAAGAAAGAAATGATCTCTTGACTCTTACAAGGGCTGTTGCCACTCTCTCTTATTGATGTCTATTGATGAAATTAGCTGATGATCAATAAAATGCATGCTAATATCTGTAATAAACAACCGACAAAATTACTGTATGATGGTGTAAATAAAGAATCAGTCCAGCATCGCCATGTCAGTGTGTATTGATTCATCATTGTCTCTTCATAGTTTGCAAGAGACATTTAATAAACTGAGCGTATTTGATAAACTGAGCGTAGCCTATTCATCTGTCAGTATAACCTCATTCTTTTTAATGATCAGAAGAACGCGTATCGACTACCGTTACAGTACAATATGTCCTAACTACACACGACGCCGCGACACGCGATAAAAGGTATCTTTTCCATGTAAATCAGAGTTTTTGTCCTAACCAGACGCGACGGCGACATGCGAAGTTTTTTCTAATTTAGAAACGGTTCCTATTTCTGCGATGTCGTGGCTGACAGAATGAAGAAATTACACTGGTTATGAGTACACATTATTTATTTTTAGTTAAAAATAGGTCACTGTGCCACAAGCCATAACGGATAATTTACCTCAGATTTTGAAAGCATGTAATATTATAGTGTTCAAAATGAATTCTATGCAAACATACGACTGTATTTCATAACAACGACAATAACTTGAGGCAGATGCCACCAAATGTGTTAAAATAAATGAATTATTTGCTGGACTTAAGTGAAAAGGATAGCCATTTAACACTAGAACTCCCAAGGCGGTCATTTTGACCGTTTTTAAAATTTACAGTGTAATAACTTTGTTAAAATAAAATCAATGTGGCTGTAGGACTCTGACTTTTCCTAAATATGTGTATATTTTATTCTGGCACTGTTATTTTATTACAATCACAAAACACAAAACAGTTGCGTCCTATTTCTAGAATGGCCATGGCGGTCATTTTGACCGCACGCATTATAAATATCATAAGTCTGCTATATTTCCCGCGATCAACACGCACATATTGTAGAAGTGCACAAATGAGCAAGTTTCGCGTCCATCACGCAACTGGCAAGCGAATTTCGCTCCGACAACATGAAATCAAAAGCCACTCAATTGGTGCGAGAGTCGGGTAGGCGGCCCGGGACGAAGATGATGAAGGCCAAGTAAGGAGAAACTGCAAAAATTAAATCAAGGAGTCATGTGCCAAATGTCACAAAGTAGTGTGAGGGACTGAAGCTGCACGCGAAGCGGTGTTTTCCTATGTGTGTGTGCGTAACGTCAGTGAATGAAGCGGGGGGTTTCCACCGTTCAAATGAGCCCACATCTTTATTATCATCTATCGTAACATTGTAGATCTATTTATTTTTAGATTTCACATTGATTGTATTTGTATAACAGGGCTGTAGGCTACTGTATGAAGCTTTGACGTTTCCTAGATTTTTTGCATGTCTATTCACGTGGAGAGTGCGGTGAAAAAATATTTTTGACGCAAAACTTTCCTCGGCAGCACCTGTCGGGGAAATATTTTTGTATTGGCTTTATAATATGATATAATATTTTTGCTTGTTTTAAGGGCGATGGCATTATAACATGACAACAGGAATTATAAGTGTCACTGGAAAACTTAAAGAGAAAGGTTCAAATGCAGATATGACATGACGAAAATGACGTTCAGTACAGCCAAATGAACGTTAAAGTTTGAACGGTCAGAATGACCGCTATGGTCGTTGTAGTAGTTATGGAATTCCGGTAGTTCTTGTGTTAATGACCATAGCACATAGTTGATGTGAAAAAAGGAGTATTTTGCATATAAATATGCACATAAATACATATTTTTTAAATTTGTCTCCCTGAAAGTGCCTGGCAGAAGCCTATACTGTCTGTGTCATAAATGTGAACATAATATTATCTACTGTCTGTGTCATAAATGTGAACATAATATTGTAACAGAATATTCTTATGCTATATTATATAAACTATATTTCATGAGGTGAAACATCACTGCCAGGAGCTACAGAATATATATTTCTGTAGGTCCTCACCGTGATGTTGCACTTCATGAAATATATGTAGTATAGCCTAAGAATATTCTATTAAAATATTAAGTGGCACATAAATTCAGACCAGTTATTTACAATAAAGCCTTATAAAATCATTTTGCATTCCCTTTGTTTATTATTTTAATAGTTTTTTCTTGGTTTTGATAGTAAATGAAATCTAATCAGTAATTTTACATGCAGATTAATGCACGTATAGATTAATGCACGTGTGTGTGTGTTTGCATAGTGGGCCGGTCTGGATGAAGTGTCCAGGGCTGATTTTTTGTCCCAGTCCAGCCCTGAATGGCAATATTCACATTACTTTCAGTTTATTGCTCGAAAGCACAAAAATATTTGAGTGAAATGTAGGCTATAGTAAACCCTAAAATTATTATTTGTGACATTAGAACAAAATATGTGGATATAAAAACATGTATATAGGCTAAAGAACTAAATGAACGATCTCTATTTTCTAATTTCACGACGTCCACACAAGACCAGGCTTGGGAGGGTTACTTTAAAAAATGTATTCCGATACAGTTACAAATTATTTCATAAAAAAAGGGTCCCACTTTATATTAATTGGCTTTAAGTACTTTATACTTTTTCAAAAAGTAACTACAATCTGATTACTTTTTTTGATGTAACTCACTGTAATAATATACAGTTACTGGATTTTTGTTTCCTGATTACATAATGCTGTTACATGTATTCTGTTGCTCCCACAAGACATTAGTCTGAATATTTTCCTGTATGAACAAAATGGAGTTTCCATTGTTCACACACAAACACACACAGAGTTCGATCGCGCCTCTCTCGTGACTGTGTGTGCGTGTCATGTGTTCTAGGCTGTGTGCATGCACTTCTGAAGCTGCTCAGAAAATAATAAAATGCCATGCAGAGGACTAATCAAAATGTGTGGGAAAATCCATTTGATTGTAGTTTAAGTGAGAAATAATTTCAGTGCTCTGGTCAATAGCTGTAGAGTGAAAACTGGTGAATGCAGTATACAGCTTTCACAGAAAGAGAATGATGTGAGCACGTACGATTGGCAGTGAATCTTTTGTGCGGACAAAATAGCTCAATAAGAGTAACAAAATACATGTGGAAAAAATCACATCGTAATGTTTTAAAGAAGAGTGGTTTGATTAAAGTGGTGTAAATATACCCGATCCGGCAAAGATGGCAGTATCGGAGCTGATAACGATCCTGAGTATCGGATCGGCGCATCCCTACATACTATAATGTAAACACAGTACAGATGTAGACCTTGATGTACACCTGACCTTTCAGAAGGTTGCTCATGCATACTTTGTGGTTAAAATGTGCCCTCGATCCGCACTTTTGCAGAGCCTTCACTGCTGCAAGCTCTTCAGCACACTTCTTTTTGACAGTCAAAGCGGGGGTTACGTTTTTGCACGTCATGTAGAATAACCCTAAAAGCACCAAGGGTGCGGTGCCACCGGCTTTATATATATATATATATATATATATATATATATATATATATATATATAAATATAGCTGCGAGCAGCGATTGCGGGCCAAAGCCGGCGGTACCGCCATCCCGGTGCCTTTAGGTAACTAAAGGCACCGGGGTTGCGGTGCCACCGGCTTGGGCCCGCAATCGCTGCTCGCAGCTATATTTAGGGCCCAAGCCCTGAAAGGGCGAAGGCCCTATTGTTTTCCTTAGGATTATTTTTAGGGCCCAAGCCCTGAAAGGGCGAAGGCCCTATTGTTTTCCTTAGGATTATTATTATTTTTTTTTTTTTTTTTTTTTTCTAACGACTATCCGGCCACTTTTGGGGCCCTTAACATGCTCAAAAACTCTTGAAACTTTGCACACAGGTCAGAACCCGCGGCCATCAGAGCCGGGCTGAAGCTGGTACCCGGGCGTGGCAGGGCGGCTCGTCAGCGCCCCCTGGAACAGGGTCTGAACACTTTGTCCATAAATCAAACACGCTTGCATGTAATAATATGAAACTCGGTACACATGTCAATCTCATCGTTTCATATATTCATCGCACTTTTACTTTTTACCCCAGCCCAACAGGAAGTCAGATATTTACGGTTGTTTTTAAAATGCTTGCAATGGAATTTAATGTACTCCTCCTAGAGCATTCATCCGCATGGAACGAAACTCGGTCAGCCTGAAGTCAAGACATAGACGATCAAAAATTGCGAGGGGATTTTTGATATCTCGAACGGTTTGGCTGTGGCGAGGAAACAAAATTATGGTGAGAAACGTGAAACAGGAAGTGTGTCCTAACTTCAGCATACATTAACTGATCTTGATGAAACTTCAGGAGTGTGTTCGCCGTAAGAGGACGATCACATGGATGTGACTATTGTGTGTCAAAGTTATAGCGCCACCAACTGGCAGCAGGAAGTGTGTCACTTTCAAAATGCTTTGAAATCACCCTCTTATTTTAACCCGATTTGCTTCAAACTTCATCTGTATAATGTAAACATACGGCAGATGTAGACCTGTGAATGGATTCTTAATATCTTTGAAACTGTTGCCGTGGTGACGCATCAAACTTTACCATTCTTTTAGGATGCTTTTGAGACCCTTAGCATGCTTCAAATTGCATGAAACTCCTCAGACACATCACATTTATTAGCCAGTAGACATGTGCAAAGTTTCAGAAACGGGCGTGGTGAGGGCTCAGTAGCGCCACCTTTTGACAAAAGTTGGGTTGTTAGTTTTATCTACAGTTACAAAAATCAGTATGTATATTGTACTCCTCGAGCCGGACAACTTTCTAATTGACACTCTTTAACTAGGACCCACAGAAAGTAAGATATGTTTGTTTGAATCTGGTCATGCTCCCTTTGAGCCTACATCTCTGTCTCTCTCTGTGTGTGTGTTAGTAGGGGGAGGGGCTTAACTTAACCATTTCAGTGCTGTGTGTTTTTTTCTGCTGTGTAATTTCTTAATACATTTCTTAAGCCTGGTATGTTTTAAATAAGTTTTTATTTTAATTTTTATAAGTGAAGGCATAATATAACCAGTTAAATTGTAGTGCATTGACAATAGTTTTATATAATTAGTTTATTAATTAAATTAACTTGGTCCATAAACTTGGTCCAGCTGCGAGACTGACAGGTCTGACTGTCTGACACTGGCCAATCGGAATCAAGAGCGGAGAAGCGGCCGCTCCCATAGGCAGTATAGTATCTCCCCGCTCTGTGGAGGCATTCCGCCGGTCTCGTGAAGTTTCTCGCCGGTCTCGTCTCTGAGACCCCTACACCTGGTATTAAAATGCGATCTGTATCCAGATAAGTTATCCGGATAATAAAAAAGAAATATCAATGCAAGGTATTACGTTGTGATCGGATTGTGATCGATTTGCCTGACCATCTGGAGGTAGTCTGGCTCGCATTGTGTTCGGATCTTTACGTGTAAACGCAATCTGGTTGTTGATATCACACATGTATATTTTACTCCTCCCAAAAATGCTAAAAAATAAACGAGTGAGAGCGTTTACAGGCTGTATAGTCAGACATGTCGGCGCTACTGCGACACGCATCACCACCGCAGATAAGCAGCAGCTGAGCGTCAAACCAACGTGCAAACATCGCAAATAAAAGTGAAAGTAAGTCAGAGACGCTTAATCATCTACACAATCATCTTCAAGTAAAGAAAGAAATGATCTCTTGACTCTTACAAGGGCTGTTGCCACTCTCTCTTATTGATGTCTATTGATGAAATTAGCTGATGATCAATAAAATGCATGCTAATATCTGTAATAAACAACCGACAAAATTACTGTATGATGGTGTAAATAAAGAATCAGTCCAGCATCGCCATGTCAGTGTGTATTGATTCATCATTGTCTCTTCATAGTTTGCAAGAGACATTTAATAAACTGAGCGTATTTGATAAACTGAGCGTAGCCTATTCATCTGTCAGTATAACCTCATTCTTTTTAATGATCAGAAGAACGCGTATCGACTACCGTTACAGTACAATATGTCCTAACTACACACGACGCCGCGACACGCGATAAAAGGTATCTTTTCCATGTAAATCAGAGTTTTTGTCCTAACCAGACGCGACGGCGACATGCGAAGTTTTTTCTAATTTAGAAACGGTTCCTATTTCTGCGATGTCGCGGCTGACAGAATGAAGAAATTACACTGGTTATGAGTACACATTATTTATTTTTAGTTAAAAAGAGGTCACTGTGCCACAAGCCATAACGGATAATTTACCTCAGATTTTGAAAGCATGTAATATTATAGTGTTCAAAATGAATTCTATGCAAACATACGACTGTATTTCATAACAACGACAATAACTTGAGGCAGATGCCACCAAATGTGTTAAAATAAATGAATTATTTGCTGGACTTAAGTGAAAAGGATAGCCATTTAACACTAGAACTCCCAAGGCGGTCATTTTGACCGTTTTTAAAATTTACAGTGTAATAACTTTGTTAAAATAAAATCAATGTGGCTGTAGGACTCTGACTTTTCCTAAATATGTGTATATTTTATTCTGGCACTGTTATTTTATTACAATCACAAAACACAAAACAGTTGCGTCCTATTTCTAGAATGGCCATGGCGGTCATTTTGACCGCACGCATTATAAATATCATAAGTCTGCTATATTTCCCGCGATCAACACGCACATATTGTAGAAGTGCACAAATGAGCAAGTTTCGCGTCCATCACGCAACTGGCAAGCGAATTTCGCTCCGACAACATGAAATCAAAAGCCACTCAATTGGTGCGAGAGTCGGGTAGGCGGTCCGGGACGAAGATGATGAAGGCAGTGCCAAGTAAGGAGAAACTGCAAAAATTAAATCAAGGAGTCATGTGCCAAATGTCACAAAGTAGTGTGAGGGACTGAAGCTGCACGCGAAGCGGTGTTTTCCTATGTGTGTGTGCGTAACGTCAGTGAATGAAGCGGGGGGTTTCCACCGTTCAAATGAGCCCACATCTTTATTATCATCTATCGTAACATTGTAGATCTATTTATTTTTAGATTTCACATTGATTGTATTTGTATAACAGGGCTGTAGGCTACTGTATGAAGCTTTGACGTTTCCTAGATTTTTTGCATGTCTATTCACGTGGAGAGTGCGGTGAAAAAATATTTTTGACGTAAAACTTTCCTCGGCAGCACCTGTCGGGGAAATATTTTTGTATTGGCTTTATAATATGATATAATATTTTTGCTTGTTTTAAGGGCGATGGCATTATAACATGACAACAGGAATTATAAGTGTCACTGGAAAACTTAAAGAGAAAGGTTCAAATGCAGATATGACATGACGAAAATGACGTTCAGTACAGCCAAATGAACGTTAAAGTTTGAACGGTCAGAATGACCGCTATGGTCGTTGTAGTAGTTATGGAATTCCGGTAGTTCTTGTGTTAATGACCATAGCACATAGTTGATGTGAAAAAAGGAGTATTTTGCATATAAATATGCACATAAATACATATTTTTTCAATTTGTCTCCCTGAAAGTGCCTGGCAGAAGCCTATACTGTCTGTGTCATAAATGTGAACATAATATTATCTACTGTCTGTGTCATAAATGTGAACATAATATTGTAACAGAATATTCTTATGCTATATTATATAAACTATATTTCATGAGGTGAAACATCACTGCCAGGAGCTACAGAATATATATTTCTGTAGGTCCTCACCGTGATGTTGCACTTCATGAAATATATGTAGTATAGCCTAAGAATATTCTATTAAAATATTAAGTGGCACATAAATTCAGACCAGTTATTTACAATAAAGCCTTATAAAATCATTTCCATTCCCTTTGTTTATTATTTTAATAGTTTTTTCTTGGTTTTGATAGTAAATAAAATCTAATCAGTAATTTTACATGCAGATTAATGCACGTATAGATTAATGCACGTGTGTGTGTGTTTGCATAGTGGGCCGGTCTGGATGAAGTGTCCAGGGCTGATTTTTTGTCCCAGTCCAGCCCTGAATGGCAATATTCACATTACTTTCAGTTTATTGCTCGAAAGTACAAAAATATTTGAGTGAAATGTAGGCTATAGTAAACCCTAAGATTATTATTTGTGACATTAGAACAAAATATGTGGATATGAAAACATGTATAAAGGCTAAAGAACTAAATGAACGATCTCTATTTTCTAATTTCACGACGTCCACACAAGACCAGGCTTGGGAGGGTTACTTTAAAAAATGTATTCCGATACAGTTACAAATTATTTCATAAAAAAGGGTCCCACTTTATATTAAATGCCTTTAAGTACTTTATACTTTTTCAAAAAGTAACTACAATCTGATTACTTTTTTTGATGTAACTCACTGTAATAATATACAGTTACTGGATTTTTGTTTCCTGATTACATAATGCTGTTACATGTATTCTGTTGCTCCCACAAGACATTAGTCTGAATATTTTCCTGTATGAACAAAATGGAGTTTCCATTGTTCACACACAAACACACACAGAGTTCGATCGCGCCTCTCTCGTGACTGTGTGTGCGTGTCATGTGTTCTAGTCTGTGTGCATGCACTTCTGAAGCTGCTCAGAAAATAATAAAATGCCATGCAGAGGACTAATGCAAAATGTGTGGGAAAATCCATTTGATTGTAGTTTAAGTGAGAAATAATTTCAGTGCTCTGGTCAATAGCTGTAGAGTGAAAACTGGTGAATGCAGTATACAGCTTTCACAGAAAGAGAATGATGTGAGCACGTACGATTGGCAGTGAATCTTTTATGCGGACAAAATAGCTCAATAAGAGTAACAAAATACATGTGGAAAAAATCACATCGTAATGTTTTAAAGAAGAGTGGTTTGATTAAAGTGGTGTAAATATACCCGATCCGGCAAAGATGGCAGTATCGGAGCTGATAACGATCCTGAGTATCGGATCGGCGCATCCCTACATACTATAATGTAAACACAGTACAGATGTAGACCTTGATGTACACCTGACCTTTCAAAAGGTTGCTCATGCATACTTTGTGGTTAAAATGTGCCCTCGATCCGCACTTTTGCAGAGCCTTCACTGCTGCAAGCTCTTCAGCACACTTCTTTTTGACAGTCAAAGCGGGGGTTACGTTTTTGCACGTCATGTAGAATAACCCTAAAAGCACCAAGGGTGCGGTGCCACCGGCTTTATATATATATATATATATATATATATATATATATATATAAATATAGCTGCGAGCAGCGATTGCGGGCCAAAGCCGGCGGTACCGCAACCCCGGTGCCTTTAGTTACCTAAAGGCACCGGGGTTGCGGTGCCACCGGCTTGGGCCCGCAATCGCTGCTCGCAGCTATATTTAGGGCCCAAGCCCTGAAAGGGCGAAGGCCCTATTGTTTTCCTTAGGATTGTTATTAGGGCCCAAGCCCTGAAAGGGCGAAGGCCCTATTGTTTTCCTTAGGATTATTATTATTTTTTTTTTTTTATTTTTTTTCTAACGACTCTCCGGGCACTTTTGGGTCCCTTAACATGCTCAAAAACTCTTGAAACTTTGCAAACAGGTCAGAACCCGCGGCCATCAGAGCCGGGCTGAAGCTGGTACCCGGGCGTGGCAGGGCGGCTCGTCAGCGCCCCCTGGAACAGGGTCTGAACACTTTGTCCATAAATCAAACACGCCTGCATGTAATAATATGAAACTCGGTACACATGTCAATCTCATCGTTTCATATATTCATCGCACTTTTACTTTTTACCCCAGCCCAACAGGAAGTCAGATATTTACGGTTGTTTTTAAAATGCTTGCAATGGAATTTAATGTACTCGTCCTAGAGCATTCATCCGCATGGAACGAAACTCGGTCAGCCTGAAGTCAAGACATAGACGATCAAAAATTGCGAGGGGATTTTTGATATCTCGAACGGTTTGGCTGTGGCGAGGAAACAAAATTATGGTGAGAAACGTGAAACAGGAAGTGTGTCCTAACTTCAGCATACATTAACTGATCTTGATGAAACTTCAGGAGTGTGTTCGCCGTAAGAGGACGATCACATGGATGTGACTATTGTGTGTCAAAGTTATAGCGCCACCAACTGGCAGCAGGAAGTGTGTCACTTAATGCTTTGAAATCACCCTCTTATTTTAACCCGATTTGCTTCAAACTTCATCTGTATAATGTAAACATACGGCAGATGTAGACCTGTGAATGGATTCTTAATATCTTTGAAACTGTTGCCGTGGTGACGCATCAAACTTTACCATTCTTTTAGGATGCTTTTGAGACCCTTAGCATGCTTCAAATTGCATGAAACTCCTCAGACACATCACATTTATTAGCCAGTAGACATGTGCAAAGTTTCAGAAACGGGCGTGGTGAGGGCTCAGTAGCGCCACCTTTTGACAAAAGTTGGGTTGTTAGTTTTATCTACAGTTACAAAAATCAGTATGTATATTGTACTCCTCGAGCCGGACAACTTTCTAATTGACACTCTTTAACTAGGACCCACAGAAAGTAAGATATGTTTGTTTGAATCTGGTCATGCTCCCTTTGAGCCTACATCTCTGTCTCTCTCTGTGTGTGTGTTAGTAGGGGGAGGGGCTTAACTTAACCATTTCAGTGCTGTGTGTTTTTTTCTGCTGTGTAATTTCTTAATACATTTCTTAAGCCTGGTATGTTTTAAATAAGTTTTTATTTTAATTTTTATAAGTGAAGGCATAATATAACCAGTTAAATTGTAGTGCATTGACAATAGTTTTATATAATTAGTTTATTAATTAAATTAACTTGGTCCATAAACTTGGTCCAGCTGCGAGACTGACAGGTCTGACTGTCTGACACTGGCCAATCGGAATCAAGAGCGGAGAAGCGGCCGCTCCCATAGGCAGTATAGTATCTCCCCGCCCTGTGGAGGCATTCCGCAGGTCTCGTGAAGTTTCTCGCCGGTCTCGTCTCTGAGACCCCTACACCTGGTATTAAAATGCGATCTGTATCCAGATAAGTTATCCGGATAATAAAAAAGAAATATCAATGCAAGGTATTACGTTGTGATCGGATTGTGATCGATTTGCCTGACCATCTGGAGGTAGTCTGGCTCGCATTGTGTTCGGATCTTTACGTGTAAACGCAATCTGGTTGTTGATATCACACATGTATATTTTACTCCTCCCAAAAATGCTAAAAAATAAACGAGTGAGAGCGTTTACAGGCTGTTATAGTCAGACATGACGGCGCTACTGCGACACGCATCACCACCGCAGATAAGCAGCTGCTGAGCGTCAAACCAACGTGCAAACATCGCAAATCAAAGTGAAAGTAAGTCAGAGACGCTTAATCATCTACACAATCATCTTCAAGTAAAGAAAGAAATGATCTCTTGACTCTTACAAGGGCTGTTGCCACTCTCTCTTATTGATGTCTATTGATGAAATTAGCTGATGATCAATAAAATGCATGCTAATATCTGTAATAAACAACCGACAAAATTACTGTATGATGGTGTAAATAAAGAATCAGTCCAGCATCGCCATGTCAGTGTGTATTGATTCATCATTGTCTCTTCATAGTTTGCAAGAGACATTTAATAAACTGAGCGTATTTGATAAACTGAGCGTAGCCTATTCATCTGTCAATATAACCTCATTCTTTTTAATGATCAGAAGAACGCGTATCGACTACCGTTACAGTACAATATGTCCTAACTACACACGACGCCGCGACACGCGATAAAAGTATGGAAAGCCAAATGGGTCAAATTTCGCCACTATCCAAACGCGTTTCATATTCTAAACGCCGGTTTTTACGCCGTTTAAGACGAAAAGACGCCGCAAATTACGGCGTTTACAAAGCAAATTCGCCGTCATTTTCGGCGTTTTTTTATCCAGCCAATGACGCCGTTTCTGACGCCGCAGGCCATCCACAGTGCGCCGTTATTTGCGGCGCTTCTGTCTGACAAAGACGGCGTAAAAAGCGGCGTTTTGTATAATATTATAATCGGCCCCACCCTTTTCTTCAAAGTTCAGCCCATCTAATGAAGTAACGTTAGGTGGAAAGACATTTGTAGTAGATTGTCGATCTGAATAGCGATCCGTCTTTAAGGTTCTGTTTTTGGAATGTTATCATATTTTTATGTCTTCATTGGGCACGTGTAGGCTATCGCCTTTTCCCTTTATTGAATGTAGATATGTAGGCTAGTATGATTTTAGCCTCTGTTTACATTCATGTCTGTGAAATCCATTAGTTTATACAGCGAATGTAACATCTTCAGTAGGGCAGTGATCTACCTGCACGACAAACAGTGTCGTTTTGCTCGTAGTGACAGAGGTTCGACTCGCAGGTCCGACCGTATTTTTATCTGCTTTGTTTCTTTTTTTAATGTTCTGTTGTATGTCTTTTAAATTTCGGAAGACTACCCGATAGCTGACAACTGATTGAGTAAATATGACAGCAGCAGCTGTTTTAAGCCCCCTTACAGTGGCTGCGGTTATGGGTCCCTTTATTGCTGATTATTATGATGTAGGTGGGCAGATGCTTCACGATATAGTCCATTTCGCTTTTTAAGATCACAAGACTCTGGAGTTTTAGCAGTTCCCAGGATACACGAAAGGAGGTAGAGCCTTCCTAAACGATTCAACTATTAAAACAAGAGATGACGCTCCAGCCCAAGCGCGGACTACCGCTGCTATCGACCATACAAGACAGGCTAATTATTTATTATCACGCTGCCCTTTCCTTAAAATAGACATTCATATTTGCTAACGCTGAATAATAGGCTATATTTTGAACTATCATCATTCTGATGTGATATAGCCTATTATAACGATTATATGACGTTTTTTTATTTTTATTTTATTTTACTCTTTGCTGCCACATACATATTATTTTCTCGTAATAACGAGATGAGATCTTTTATTAAAACGATTTTTTTTTTTTCGCATAACAACAAGATGTTATGTCGCTGAAACTACATATTTTCATTTGTCACGGCACCCAGTTTGGGAACCACTAGCCTATGCACCCAGGATTGATAAACGTATGATTAGTCATTATTGCTTAAATTAATGACTACTAATCTAGTAAAATCTTTAGTCTGGCACCTACATTTAATATTTGACATTATTTAATTAATTTATAGCTCTTTACATTAAAGTTGACTTTGCATTATTAGTTAATTAACTAATAAAGTAAAGTTTAAATTAAGATACCACCATATACCTATTTCTATTGCTTATTCCACCACACAAATGACTGTTTATAAGGCGACATTTCCTAACATGTAAGATTGTAGGTAGTATCTTTAAGATTTTTGCATTGAATTGGATTGTAAATTCTCTAATAAATACGAAGACTGACATTTCGTTAATTAAACAAAATAAGAACACAATGTTGTAAAAAAAATAAACGACTTAGGCTATTAAGTTTTATTTTTGTTAATAGACTTAATTACTTAGAGAATATATATATATATATATATATATATATATATATATATATATATATATATATATATATATAGACCATTTCAAAAGATGTAAACAACACTGGCCCAGAAGCACTTCCTGTTTCAGTTTTTAACACTACATAAAAGCTGGGATAAAATACAACCAACAGAACATTTAAAACTGAATCAAAGAGTTAAACAAACATCTTTAAGATGTTTTCTTTACATGTGAAATAAAGAAAACAGTTACAAACTGAAACAGGAAGTGCTTCTGGGCCAGTGTTGTTTACATCTTTTGAAATGGTCTATATATATATATATATATATATATATTCTCTAAGTAATTAAGTCTATTAACAAAAATAAAACTTAATAGCCTAAGTCGTTTATTTTTTTTACAACATTGTGTTCTTATTTTGTTTAATTAACGAAATGTCAGTCTTCGTATTTATTAGAGAATTTACAATCCAATTCAATGCAAAAATCTTAAAGATACTACCTACAATCTTACATGTTAGGAAATGTCGCCTTATAAACAGTCATTTGTGTGGTGGAATAAGCAATAGAAATAGGTATATGGTGGTATCTTAATTTAAACTTTACTTTATTAGTTAATTAACTAATAATGCAAAGTCAACTTTAATGTAAAGAGCTATAAATTAATTAAATAATGTCAAATATTAAATGTAGGTGCCAGACTAAAGATTTTACTAGATTAGTAGTCATTAATTTAAGCAATAATGACTAATCATACGTTTATCAATCCTGGGTGCATAGGCTAGTGGTTCCCAAACTGGGTGCCGTGACAAATGAAAATATGTAGTTTCAGCGACATAACATCTTGTTGTTATGCGAAAAAAAAAAATCGTTTTAATAAAAGATCTCATCTCGTTATTACGAGAAAATAATATGTATGTGGCAGCAAAGAGTAAAATAAAATAAAAATAAAAAAACGTCATATAATCGTTATAATAGGCTATATCACATCAGAATGATGATAGTTCAAAATATAGCCTATTATTCAGCGTTAGCAAATATGAATGTCTATTTTAAGGAAAGGGCAGCGTGATAATAAATAATTAGCCTGTCTTGTATGGTCGATAGCAGCGGTAGTCCGCGCTTGGGCTGGAGCGTCATCTCTTGTTTTAATAGTTGAATCGTTTAGGAAGGCTCTACCTCCTTTCGTGTATCCTGGGAACTGCTAAAACTCCAGAGTCTTGTGATCTTAAAAAGCGAAATGGACTATATCGTGAAGCATCTGCCCACCTACATCATAATAATCAGCAATAAAGGGACCCATAACCGCAGCCACTGTAAGGGGGCTTAAAACAGCTGCTGCTGTCATATTTACTCAATCAGTTGTCAGCTATCGGGTAGTCTTCCGAAATTTAAAAGACATACAACAGAACATTAAAAAAAGAAACAAAGCAGATAAAAATACGGTCGGACCTGCGAGTCGAACCTCTGTCACTACGAGCAAAACGACACTGTTTGTCGTGCAGGTAGATCACTGCCCTACTGAAGATGTTACATTCGCTGTATAAACTAATGGATTTCACAGACATGAATGTAAACAGAGGCTAAAATCATACTAGCCTACATATCTACATTCAATAAAGGGAAAAGGCGATAGCCTACACGTGCCCAATGAAGACATAAAAATATGATAACATTCCAAAAACAGAACCTTAAAGACGGATCGCTATTCAGATCGACAATCTACTACAAATGTCTTTCCACCTAACGTTACTTCATTAGATGGGCTGAACTTTGAAGAAAAGGGTGGGGCCGATTATAATATTATACAAAACGCCGCTTTTTACGCCGTCTTTGTCAGACAGAAGCGCCGCAAATAACGGCGCACTGTGGATGGCCTGCGGCGTCAGAAACGGCGTCATTGGCTGGATAAAAAAACGCCGAAAATGACGGCGAATTTGCTTTGTAAACGCCGTAATTTGCGGCGTTTGTACCACAGTACGCCGTAATTTGCGGCGTCTTTTCGTCTTAAACGGCGTAAAAACCGCCGTTTAGAATATGAAACGCGTTTGGATAGTGGCGAAATTTGACCCATTTGGCTTTCCATATAAAAGGTATCTTTTCCATGTAAATCAGAGTTTTTGTCCTAACCAGACGCGACGGCGACATGCGAAGTTTCTAATTTAGAAACGGTTCCTATTTCTGCGATGTCGCGGCTGACAGAATGAAGAAATTACACTGGTTATGAGTACACATTATTTATTTTTAGTTAAAAATAGGTCACTGTGCCACAAGCCATAACGGATAATTTACCTCAGATTTTGAAAGCATGTAATATTATAGTGTTCAAAATGAATTCTATGCATACATACGACTGTATTTCATAACAACGACAATAACTTGAGGCAGATGCCACCAAATGTGTTAAAATAAATGAATTATTTGCTGGACTTAAGTGAATAGGATAGCCATTTAATGACCATAGCACATAGTTGATGTGAAAAAAGGAGTATTTTGCATATAAATATGCACATAAATACATATTTTTTCAATTTGTCTCCCTGAAAGTGCCTGGCAGAAGCCTATACTGTCTGTGTCATAAATGTGAACATAATATTATCTACTGTCTGTGTCATAAATGTGAACATAATATTGTAACAGAATATTCTTATGCTATATTATATAAACTATATTTCATGAGGTGAAACATCACTGCCAGGAGCTACAGAATATATATTTCTGTAGGTCCTCACCGTGATGTTGCACTTCATGAAATATATGTAGTATAGCCTAAGAATATTCTATTAAAATATTAAGTGGCACATAAATTCAGACCAGTTATTTACAATAAAGCCTTATAAAATCATTTCCATTCCCTTTGTTTATTATTTTAATAGTTTTTTCTTGGTTTTGATAGTAAATAAAATCTAATCAGTAATTTTACATGCAGATTAATGCACGTATAGATTAATGCACGTGTGTGTGTGTTTGCATAGTGGGCCGGTCTGGATGAAGTGTCCAGGGCTGATTTTTTGTCCCAGTCCAGCCCTGAATGGCAATATTCACATTACTTTCAGTTTATTGCTCGAAAGTACAAAAATATTTGAGTGAAATGTAGGCTATAGTAAACCCTAAGATTATTATTTGTGACATTAGAACAAAATATGTGGATATGAAAACATGTATAAAGGCTAAAGAACTAAATGAACGATCTCTATTTTCTAATTTCACGACGTCCACACAAGACCAGGCTTGGGAGGGTTACTTTAAAAAATGTATTCCGATACAGTTACAAATTATTTCATAAAAAAGGGTCCCACTTTATATTAAATGCCTTTAAGTACTTTATACTTTTTCAAAAAGTAACTACAATCTGATTACTTTTTTTGATGTAACTCACTGTAATAATATACAGTTACTGGATTTTTGTTTCCTGATTACATAATGCTGTTACATGTATTCTGTTGCTCCCACAAGACATTAGTCTGAATATTTTCCTGTATGAACAAAATGGAGTTTCCATTGTTCACACACAAACACACACAGAGTTCGATCGCGCCTCTCTCGTGACTGTGTGTGCGTGTCATGTGTTCTAGTCTGTGTGCATGCACTTCTGAAGCTGCTCAGAAAATAATAAAATGCCATGCAGAGGACTAATGCAAAATGTGTGGGAAAATCCATTTGATTGTAGTTTAAGTGAGAAATAATTTCAGTGCTCTGGTCAATAGCTGTAGAGTGAAAACTGGTGAATGCAGTATACAGCTTTCACAGAAAGAGAATGATGTGAGCACGTACGATTGGCAGTGAATCTTTTATGCGGACAAAATAGCTCAATAAGAGTAACAAAATACATGTGGAAAAAATCACATCGTAATGTTTTAAAGAAGAGTGGTTTGATTAAAGTGGTGTAAATATACCCGATCCGGCAAAGATGGCAGTATCGGAGCTGATAACGATCCTGAGTATCGGATCGGCGCATCCCTACATACTATAATGTAAACACAGTACAGATGTAGACCTTGATGTACACCTGACCTTTCAAAAGGTTGCTCATGCATACTTTGTGGTTAAAATGTGCCCTCGATCCGCACTTTTGCAGAGCCTTCACTGCTGCAAGCTCTTCAGCACACTTCTTTTTGACAGTCAAAGCGGGGGTTACGTTTTTGCACGTCATGTAGAATAACCCTAAAAGCACCAAGGGTGCGGTGCCACCGGCTTTATATATATATATATATATATATATATATATATATATATAAATATAGCTGCGAGCAGCGATTGCGGGCCAAAGCCGGCGGTACCGCAACCCCGGTGCCTTTAGTTACCTAAAGGCACCGGGGTTGCGGTGCCACCGGCTTGGGCCCGCAATCGCTGCTCGCAGCTATATTTAGGGCCCAAGCCCTGAAAGGGCGAAGGCCCTATTGTTTTCCTTAGGATTGTTATTAGGGCCCAAGCCCTGAAAGGGCGAAGGCCCTATTGTTTTCCTTAGGATTATTATTATTTTTTTTTTTTTATTTTTTTTCTAACGACTCTCCGGGCACTTTTGGGTCCCTTAACATGCTCAAAAACTCTTGAAACTTTGCAAACAGGTCAGAACCCGCGGCCATCAGAGCCGGGCTGAAGCTGGTACCCGGGCGTGGCAGGGCGGCTCGTCAGCGCCCCCTGGAACAGGGTCTGAACACTTTGTCCATAAATCAAACACGCCTGCATGTAATAATATGAAACTCGGTACACATGTCAATCTCATCGTTTCATATATTCATCGCACTTTTACTTTTTACCCCAGCCCAACAGGAAGTCAGATATTTACGGTTGTTTTTAAAATGCTTGCAATGGAATTTAATGTACTCGTCCTAGAGCATTCATCCGCATGGAACGAAACTCGGTCAGCCTGAAGTCAAGACATAGACGATCAAAAATTGCGAGGGGATTTTTGATATCTCGAACGGTTTGGCTGTGGCGAGGAAACAAAATTATGGTGAGAAACGTGAAACAGGAAGTGTGTCCTAACTTCAGCATACATTAACTGATCTTGATGAAACTTCAGGAGTGTGTTCGCCGTAAGAGGACGATCACATGGATGTGACTATTGTGTGTCAAAGTTATAGCGCCACCAACTGGCAGCAGGAAGTGTGTCACTTAATGCTTTGAAATCACCCTCTTATTTTAACCCGATTTGCTTCAAACTTCATCTGTATAATGTAAACATACGGCAGATGTAGACCTGTGAATGGATTCTTAATATCTTTGAAACTGTTGCCGTGGTGACGCATCAAACTTTACCATTCTTTTAGGATGCTTTTGAGACCCTTAGCATGCTTCAAATTGCATGAAACTCCTCAGACACATCACATTTATTAGCCAGTAGACATGTGCAAAGTTTCAGAAACGGGCGTGGTGAGGGCTCAGTAGCGCCACCTTTTGACAAAAGTTGGGTTGTTAGTTTTATCTACAGTTACAAAAATCAGTATGTATATTGTACTCCTCGAGCCGGACAACTTTCTAATTGACACTCTTTAACTAGGACCCACAGAAAGTAAGATATGTTTGTTTGAATCTGGTCATGCTCCCTTTGAGCCTACATCTCTGTCTCTCTCTGTGTGTGTGTTAGTAGGGGGAGGGGCTTAACTTAACCATTTCAGTGCTGTGTGTTTTTTTCTGCTGTGTAATTTCTTAATACATTTCTTAAGCCTGGTATGTTTTAAATAAGTTTTTATTTTAATTTTTATAAGTGAAGGCATAATATAACCAGTTAAATTGTAGTGCATTGACAATAGTTTTATATAATTAGTTTATTAATTAAATTAACTTGGTCCATAAACTTGGTCCAGCTGCGAGACTGACAGGTCTGACTGTCTGACACTGGCCAATCGGAATCAAGAGCGGAGAAGCGGCCGCTCCCATAGGCAGTATAGTATCTCCCCGCCCTGTGGAGGCATTCCGCAGGTCTCGTGAAGTTTCTCGCCGGTCTCGTCTCTGAGACCCCTACACCTGGTATTAAAATGCGATCTGTATCCAGATAAGTTATCCGGATAATAAAAAAGAAATATCAATGCAAGGTATTACGTTGTGATCGGATTGTGATCGATTTGCCTGACCATCTGGAGGTAGTCTGGCTCGCATTGTGTTCGGATCTTTACGTGTAAACGCAATCTGGTTGTTGATATCACACATGTATATTTTACTCCTCCCAAAAATGCTAAAAAATAAACGAGTGAGAGCGTTTACAGGCTGTTATAGTCAGACATGACGGCGCTACTGCGACACGCATCACCACCGCAGATAAGCAGCTGCTGAGCGTCAAACCAACGTGCAAACATCGCAAATCAAAGTGAAAGTAAGTCAGAGACGCTTAATCATCTACACAATCATCTTCAAGTAAAGAAAGAAATGATCTCTTGACTCTTACAAGGGCTGTTGCCACTCTCTCTTATTGATGTCTATTGATGAAATTAGCTGATGATCAATAAAATGCATGCTAATATCTGTAATAAACAACCGACAAAATTACTGTATGATGGTGTAAATAAAGAATCAGTCCAGCATCGCCATGTCAGTGTGTATTGATTCATCATTGTCTCTTCATAGTTTGCAAGAGACATTTAATAAACTGAGCGTATTTGATAAACTGAGCGTAGCCTATTCATCTGTCAATATAACCTCATTCTTTTTAATGATCAGAAGAACGCGTATCGACTACCGTTACAGTACAATATGTCCTAACTACACACGACGCCGCGACACGCGATAAAAGTATGGAAAGCCAAATGGGTCAAATTTCGCCACTATCCAAACGCGTTTCATATTCTAAACGCCGGTTTTTACGCCGTTTAAGACGAAAAGACGCCGCAAATTACGGCGTTTACAAAGCAAATTCGCCGTCATTTTCGGCGTTTTTTTATCCAGCCAATGACGCCGTTTCTGACGCCGCAGGCCATCCACAGTGCGCCGTTATTTGCGGCGCTTCTGTCTGACAAAGACGGCGTAAAAAGCGGCGTTTTGTATAATATTATAATCGGCCCCACCCTTTTCTTCAAAGTTCAGCCCATCTAATGAAGTAACGTTAGGTGGAAAGACATTTGTAGTAGATTGTCGATCTGAATAGCGATCCGTCTTTAAGGTTCTGTTTTTGGAATGTTATCATATTTTTATGTCTTCATTGGGCACGTGTAGGCTATCGCCTTTTCCCTTTATTGAATGTAGATATGTAGGCTAGTATGATTTTAGCCTCTGTTTACATTCATGTCTGTGAAATCCATTAGTTTATACAGCGAATGTAACATCTTCAGTAGGGCAGTGATCTACCTGCACGACAAACAGTGTCGTTTTGCTCGTAGTGACAGAGGTTCGACTCGCAGGTCCGACCGTATTTTTATCTGCTTTGTTTCTTTTTTTAATGTTCTGTTGTATGTCTTTTAAATTTCGGAAGACTACCCGATAGCTGACAACTGATTGAGTAAATATGACAGCAGCAGCTGTTTTAAGCCCCTTACAGTGGCTGCGGTTATGGGTCCCTTTATTGCTGATTATTATGATGTAGGTGGGCAGATGCTTCACGATATAGTCCATTTCGCTTTTTAAGATCACAAGACTCTGGAGTTTTAGCAGTTCCCAGGATACACGAAAGGAGGTAGAGCCTTCCTAAACGATTCAACTATTAAAACAAGAGATGACGCTCCAGCCCAAGCGCGGACTACCGCTGCTATCGACCATACAAGACAGGCTAATTATTTATTATCACGCTGCCCTTTCCTTAAAATAGACATTCATATTTGCTAACGCTGAATAATAGGCTATATTTTGAACTATCATCATTCTGATGTGATATAGCCTATTATAACGATTATATGACGTTTTTTTATTTTTATTTTATTTTACTCTTTGCTGCCACATACATATTATTTTCTCGTAATAACGAGATGAGATCTTTTATTAAAACGATTTTTTTTTTTTCGAATAACAACAAGATGTTATGTCGCTGAAACTACATATTTTCATTTGTCACGGCACCCAGTTTGGGAACCACTAGCCTATGCACCCAGGATTGATAAACGTATGATTAGTCATTATTGCTTAAATTAATGACTACTAATCTAGTAAAATCTTTAGTCTGGCACCTACATTTAATATTTGACATTATTTAATTAATTTATAGCTCTTTACATTAAAGTTGACTTTGCATTATTAGTTAATTAACTAATAAAGTAAAGTTTAAATTAAGATACCACCATATACCTATTTCTATTGCTTATTCCACCACACAAATGACTGTTTATAAGGCGACATTTCCTAACATGTAAGATTGTAGGTAGTATCTTTAAGATTTTTGCATTGAATTGGATTGTAAATTCTCTAATAAATACGAAGACTGACATTTCGTTAATTAAACAAAATAAGAACACAATGTTGTAAAAAAAATAAACGACTTAGGCTATTAAGTTTTATTTTTGTTAATAGACTTAATTACTTAGAGAATATATATATATATATATATATATATATATATATATATATATATATATATATATATATATAGACCATTTCAAAAGATGTAAACAACACTGGCCCAGAAGCACTTCCTGTTTCAGTTTTTAACACTACATAAAAGCTGGGATAAAATACAACCAACAGAACATTTAAAACTGAATCAAAGAGTTAAACAAACATCTTTAAGATGTTTTCTTTACATGTGAAATAAAGAAAACAGTTACAAACTGAAACAGGAAGTGCTTCTGGGCCAGTGTTGTTTACATCTTTTGAAATGGTCTATATATATATATATATATATATATATTCTCTAAGTAATTAAGTCTATTAACAAAAATAAAACTTAATAGCCTAAGTCGTTTATTTTTTTTACAACATTGTGTTCTTATTTTGTTTAATTAACGAAATGTCAGTCTTCGTATTTATTAGAGAATTTACAATCCAATTCAATGCAAAAATCTTAAAGATACTACCTACAATCTTACATGTTAGGAAATGTCGCCTTATAAACAGTCATTTGTGTGGTGGAATAAGCAATAGAAATAGGTATATGGTGGTATCTTAATTTAAACTTTACTTTATTAGTTAATTAACTAATAATGCAAAGTCAACTTTAATGTAAAGAGCTATAAATTAATTAAATAATGTCAAATATTAAATGTAGGTGCCAGACTAAAGATTTTACTAGATTAGTAGTCATTAATTTAAGCAATAATGACTAATCATACGTTTATCAATCCTGGGTGCATAGGCTAGTGGTTCCCAAACTGGGTGCCGTGACAAATGAAAATATGTAGTTTCAGCGACATAACATCTTGTTGTTATGCGAAAAAAAAAAATCGTTTTAATAAAAGATCTCATCTCGTTATTACGAGAAAATAATATGTATGTGGCAGCAAAGAGTAAAATAAAATAAAAATAAAAAAACGTCATATAATCGTTATAATAGGCTATATCACATCAGAATGATGATAGTTCAAAATATAGCCTATTATTCAGCGTTAGCAAATATGAATGTCTATTTTAAGGAAAGGGCAGCGTGATAATAAATAATTAGCCTGTCTTGTATGGTCGATAGCAGCGGTAGTCCGCGCTTGGGCTGGAGCGTCATCTCTTGTTTTAATAGTTGAATCGTTTAGGAAGGCTCTACCTCCTTTCGTGTATCCTGGGAACTGCTAAAACTCCAGAGTCTTGTGATCTTAAAAAGCGAAATGGACTATATCGTGAAGCATCTGCCCACCTACATCATAATAATCAGCAATAAAGGGACCCATAACCGCAGCCACTGTAAGGGGGCTTAAAACAGCTGCTGCTGTCATATTTACTCAATCAGTTGTCAGCTATCGGGTAGTCTTCCGAAATTTAAAAGACATACAACAGAACATTAAAAAAAGAAACAAAGCAGATAAAAATACGGTCGGACCTGCGAGTCGAACCTCTGTCACTACGAGCAAAACGACACTGTTTGTCGTGCAGGTAGATCACTGCCCTACTGAAGATGTTACATTCGCTGTATAAACTAATGGATTTCACAGACATGAATGTAAACAGAGGCTAAAATCATACTAGCCTACATATCTACATTCAATAAAGGGAAAAGGCGATAGCCTACACGTGCCCAATGAAGACATAAAAATATGATAACATTCCAAAAACAGAACCTTAAAGACGGATCGCTATTCAGATCGACAATCTACTACAAATGTCTTTCCACCTAACGTTACTTCATTAGATGGGCTGAACTTTGAAGAAAAGGGTGGGGCCGATTATAATATTATACAAAACGCCGCTTTTTACGCCGTCTTTGTCAGACAGAAGCGCCGCAAATAACGGCGCACTGTGGATGGCCTGCGGCGTCAGAAACGGCGTCATTGGCTGGATAAAAAAACGCCGAAAATGACGGCGAATTTGCTTTGTAAACGCCGTAATTTGCGGCGTTTGTACCACAGTACGCCGTAATTTGCGGCGTCTTTTCGTCTTAAACGGCGTAAAAACCGCCGTTTAGAATATGAAACGCGTTTGGATAGTGGCGAAATTTGACCCATTTGGCTTTCCATATAAAAGGTATCTTTTCCATGTAAATCAGAGTTTTTGTCCTAACCAGACGCGACGGCGACATGCGAAGTTTCTAATTTAGAAACGGTTCCTATTTCTGCGATGTCGCGGCTGACAGAATGAAGAAATTACACTGGTTATGAGTACACATTATTTATTTTTAGTTAAAAATAGGTCACTGTGCCACAAGCCATAACGGATAATTTACCTCAGATTTTGAAAGCATGTAATATTATAGTGTTCAAAATGAATTCTATGCATACATACGACTGTATTTCATAACAACGACAATAACTTGAGGCAGATGCCACCAAATGTGTTAAAATAAATGAATTATTTGCTGGACTTAAGTGAATAGGATAGCCATTTAATGACCATAGCACATAGTTGATGTGAAAAAAGGAGTATTTTGCATATAAATATGCACATAAATACATATTTTTTCAATTTGTCTCCCTGAAAGTGCCTGGCAGAAGCCTATACTGTCTGTGTCATAAATGTGAACATAATATTATCTACTGTCTGTGTCATAAATGTGAACATAATATTGTAACAGAATATTCTTATGCTATATTATATAAACTATATTTCATGAGGTGAAACATCACTGCCAGGAGCTACAGAATATATGAAGAGTTTGGTTCCAAAACGCTATAAATCCATTTTGATGAATTTGAGTAAAACTGTGTTTTCTTTAGCAAGAAAATGGGAAGATGAAAAACAATATTTTCAGTTTAAAATTTTCACATAGCATTTGTAGGTTATAATATCAATAAAAAATTAAATCCATGTTTTGATTTTCAAAGATTTATTATAAAAACAGATTATTTTTTCCCCAAAATGCAATAAATCCATTAACTTATTTTTTTTCAAAATGCAATTAATCAAAAAACTTTCATACACATTGACTTTCTTGTGTAATCCTATAAATCCATTGCTTTAATATAACAATATTCTGCAACACTTTAAGGGTACAGGTCATGAATTATCATGAATTCACGGATAAAATGAATCATGCATGAATTATGCATTCATTCATTCATTATTTTCATCAGAAACTAACAACATTTTTTTTTAACAGTTCAACGTTTTTCATTCATGACTTCATGGATAAACAACACCTTAATTAAAACATTAACTAAGATGAGCACATCATCATGAATTTTGATTTATTAAGCATGATCTAACGTTACTTCTGCATATCGCTGTTGTCAACCTTGGGATGTCGCCGCTGAGGTTTTTTTGACGGCGATCAGCTGTAAAATGGCTTGGTTCTGCTCGGTTTTCGTTGACTTTGAATAAAACAACTGAAAGTTTTTCAAAAGATCCCTGGGGTCAGTGTGTCAGCGAGACAGAAGTTTGATGCTGTCGCGTGAGAACAAGCAACAGCCGGCATTTCCGTTACTGTTTACATTGCGTGAATGGTGCGTTGTGATCGGTTAAGCGGATATGTTGCATTTTGCAGAAAAGGGAGACTGGCGTTTGTCGCGGTTTGGAAAGAAAGGGAGAAAACATTACACAATAACACGGCGGATATCGCATTTTACGTCAAATTAAACATTGTTTTGTATCTGGTCGGTATTGAAAAGTCCGATTTTTGCAGTAACTCATTTTTTTTTAAAAATGGCGTTTATCGCGTTTTGGAACCAAACTCTTCATATATTTCTGTAGGTCCTCACCGTGATGTTGCACTTCATGAAATATATGTAGTATAGCCTGAGAATATTCTATTAAAATATTAAGTGGCACATAAATTCAGACCAGTTATTTACAATAAAGCCTTATAAAATCATTTCCATTCCCTTTGTTTATTATTTTAATAGTTTTTTCTTGGTTTTGATAGTAAATGAAATCTAATCAGTAATTTTACATGCAGATTAATGCACGTATAGATTAATGCACGTGTGTGTGTGTTTGCATAGTGGGCCGGTCTGGATGAAGTGTCCAGGGCTGATTTTTTGTCCCAGTCCAGCCCTGAATGGCAATATTCACATTACTTTCAGTTTATTGCTCGAAAGTACAAAAATATTTGAGTGAAATGTAGGCTATAGTAAACCCTAAAATTATTATTTGTGACATTAGAACAAAATATGTGGATATAAAAACATGTATATAGGCTAAAGAACTAAATGAACGATCTCTATTTTCTAATTTCACGACGTCCACACAAGGCTTGGGAGGGTTACTTTAAAAAATGTATTCCGATACAGTTACAAATTATTTCATAAAAAAGGGTCCCACTTTATATTAATTGGCTTTAAGTACTTTATACTTTTTCAAAAAGTAACTACAATCTGATTACTTTTTTTGATGTAACTCACTGTAATAATATACAGTTACTGGATTTTTGTTTCCTGATTACATAATGCTGTTACATGTATTCTGTTGCTCCCACAAGACATTAGTCTGAATATTTTCCTGTATGAACAAAATGGAGTTTCCATTGTTCACACACAAACACACACAGAGTTCGATCGCGCCTCTCTCGTGACTGTGTGTGCGTGTCATGTGTTCTAGGCTGTGTGCATGCACTTCTGAAGCTGCTCAGAAAATAATAAAATGCCATGCAGAGGACTAATCAAAATGTGTGGGAAAATCCATTTCATTGTAGTTTAAGTGAGAAATAATTTCAGTGCTCTGGTCAATAGCTGTAGAGTGAAAACTGGTGAATGCAGTATACAGCTTTCACAGAAAGAGAATGATGTGAGCACGTACGATTGGCAGTGAATCTTTTATGCGGACAAAATAGCTCAATAAGAGTAACAAAATACATGTGGAAAAAATCACATCGTAATGTTTTAAAGAAGAGTGGTTTGATTAAAGTGGTGTAAATATACCCGATCCGGCAAAGATGGCAGTATCGGAGCTGATAACGATCCTGAGTATCGGATCGGCGCATCCCTACATACTATAATGTAAACACAGTACAGATGTAGACCTTGATGTACACCTGACCTTTCAGAAGGTTGCTCATGCATACTTTGTGGTTAAAATGTGCCCTCGATCCGCACTTTTGCAGAGCCTTCACTGCTGCAAGCTCTTCAGCACACTTCTTTTTGACAGTCAAAGCGGGGGTTACGTTTTTGCACGTCATGTAGAATAACCCTAAAAGCACCAAGGGTGCGGTGCCAACGGCTTTATATATATATATATATATATATATATATATATATATATATATATATATATAAATATAGCTGCGAGCAGCGATTGCGGGCCAAAGCCGGCGGTACCGCCATCCCGGTGCCTTTAGGTAACTAAAGGCACCGGGGTTGCGGTGCCACCGGCTTGGGCCCGCAATCGCTGCTCGCAGCTATATTTTTAGGGCCCAAGCCCTGAAAGGGCGAAGGCCCTATTGTTTTCCTTAGGATTATTAGGGCCCAAGCCCTGAAAGGGCGAAGGCCCTATTGTTTTCCTTAGGATTATTATTATTATTTTTTTTTTTTTTTCTAACGACTATCCGGGCACTTTTGGGTCCCTTAACATGCTCAAAAACTCTTGAAACTTTGCACACAGGTCAGAACCCGCGGCCATCAGAGCCGGGCTGAAGCTGGTACCCGGGCGTGGCAGGGCGGCTCGTCAGCGCCCCCTGGAACAGGGTCTGAACACTTTGTCCATAAATCAAACACGCTTGCATGTAATAATATGAAACTCGGTACACATGTCAATCTCATCGCTTCATATATTCATCGCACTTTTACTTTTTACCCCAGCCCAACAGGAAGTCAGATATTTACGGTTGTTTTTAAAATGCTTGCAATGGAATTTAATGTACTCCTCCTAGAGCATTCATCCGCATGGAACGAAACTCGGTCAGCCTGAAGTCAAGACATAGACGATCAAAAATTGCGAGGGGATTTTTGATATCTCGAACGGTTTGGCTGTGGCGAGGAAACAAAATTATGGTGAGAAACGTGAAACAGGAAGTGTGTCCTAACTTCAGCATACATTAACTGATCTTGATGAAACTTCAGGAGTGTGTTCGCCGTAAGAGGACGATCACATGGATGTGACTATTGTGTGTCAAAGTTATAGCGCCACCAACTGGCAGCAGGAAGTGTGTCACTTTCAAAATGCTTTGAAATCACCCTCTTATTTTAACCCGATTTGCTTCAAACTTCATCTGTATAATGTAAACATACGGCAGATGTAGACCTGTGAATGGATTCTTAATATCTTTGAAACTGTTGCCGTGGTGACGCATCAAACTTTACCATTCTTTTAGGATGCTTTTGAGACCCTTAGCATGCTTCAAATTGCATGAAACTCCTCAGACACATCACATTTATTAGCCAGTAGACATGTGCAAAGTTTCAGAAACGGGCGTGGTGAGGGCTCAGTAGCGCCACCTTTTGACAAAAGTTGGGTTGTTAGTTTTATCTACAGTTACAAAAATCAGTATGTATATTGTACTCCTCGAGCCGGACAACTTTCTAATTGACACTCTTTAACTAGGACCCACAGAAAGTAAGATATGTTTGTTTGAATCTGGTCATGCTCCCTTTGAGCCTACATCTCTGTCTCTCTCTGTGTGTGTGTTAGTAGGGGGGGGGGGCTTAACTTAACCATTTCAGTGCTGTGTGTTTTTTTCTGCTGTGTAATTTCTTAATACATTTCTTAAGCCTGGTATGTTTTAAATAAGTTTTTATTTTAATTTTTATAAGTGAAGGCATAATATAACCAGTTAAATTGTAGTGCATTGACAATAGTTTTATATAATTAGTTTATTAATTAAATTAACTTGGTCCATAAACTTGGTCCAGCTGCGAGACTGACAGGTCTGACTGTCTGACACTGGCCAATCGGAATCAAGAGCGGAGAAGCGGCCGCTCCCATAGGCAGTATAGTATCTCCCCGCCCTGTGGAGGCATTCCGCTGGTCTCGTGAAGTTTCTCGCCGGTCTCGTCTCTGAGACCCCTACACCTGGTATTAAAATGCGATCTGTATCCAGATAAGTTATCCGGATAATAAAAAAGAAATATCAATGCAAGGTATTATGTTGTGATCGGATTGTGATCGATTTGCCTGACCATCTGGAGGTAGTCTGGCTCGCATTGTGTTCGGATCTTTACGTGTAAACGCAATCTGGTTGTTCATATCACACATGTATATTTTACTCCTCCCAAAAATGCTAAAAAATAAACGAGTGAGAGCGTTTACAGGCTGTTATAGTCAGACATGACGGTGCTAAGCGACACGCATCACCGCCGCAGATGAGCAGCAGCTGGGCGTCAAACCAACGTGCAAACATCGCAAATAAAAGTGAAAGTAAGTCAGAGACGCTTAATCATCTACACAATCATCTTCAAGTAAAGAAAGAAATGATCTCTTGACTCTTACAAGGGCTGTTGCCACTCTCTCTTATTGATGTCTATTGATGAAATTAGCTGATGATCAATAAAATGCATGCTAATATCTGTAATAAACAACCGACAAAATTACTGTATGATGGTGTAAATAAAGAATCAGTCCAGCATCGCCATGTCAGTGTGTATTGATTCATCATTGTTTGCAAGAGACGTTTAATAAACTGAGCGTATTTGATAAACTGAGCGTAGCCTATTCATCTGTCAATATAACCTCATTCTTTTTAATGATCAGAAGAACGCGTATCGACTACCGTTACAGTACGTCCTAACTACACACGACGCCGCGACACGCGATAAAAGGTATCTTTTCCATGTAAATCAGAGTTTTTGTCCTAACCAGACGCGACGGCGACATGCGAAGTTTCTAATTTAGAAACGGTTCCTATTTCTGCGATGTCGCGGCTGACAGAATGAAGAAATTACACTGGTTATGAGTACACATTATTTATTTTTAGTTAAAAATAGGTCACTGTGCCACAAGCCATAACGGATAATTTACCTCAGATTTTGAAAGCATGTAATATTATAGTGTTCAAAATGAATTCTATGCAAACATACGACTGTATTTCATAACAACGACAATAACTTGAGGCAGATGCCACCAAATGTGTTAAAATAAATGAATTATTTGCTGGACTTAAGTGAAAATAGCCATTTAATGACCATAGCACATAGTTGATGTGAAAAAAGGAGTATTTTGCATATAAATATGCACATAAATACATATTTTTTCAATTTGTCTCCCTGAAAGTGCCTGGCAGAAGCCTATACTGTCTGTGTCATAAATGTGAAAATAATATTATCTACTGTCTGTGTCATAAATGTGAACATAATATTGTAACAGAATATTCTTATGCTATATTATATAAACTATATTTCATGAGGTGAAACATCACTGCCAGGAGCTACAGAATATATATTTCTGTAGGTCCTCACCGTGATGTTGCACTTCATGAAATATATGTAGTATAGCCTAAGAATATTCTATTAAAATATTAAGTGGCACATAAATTCAGACCAGTTATTTACAATAAAGCCTTATAAAATCATTTCCATTCCCTTTGTTTATTATTTTAATAGTTTTTTCTTGGTTTTGATAGTAAATAAAATCTAATCAGTAATTTTACATGCAGATTAATGCACGTATAGATTAATGCACGTGTGTGTGTGTTTGCATAGTGGGCCGGTCTGGATGAAGTGTCCAGGGCTGATTTTTTTGTCCCAGTCCAGCCCTGAATGGCAATATTCACATTACTTTCAGTTTATTGCTCGAAAGTACAAAAATATTTGAGTGAAATGTAGGCTATAGTAAACCCTAAGATTATTATTTGTGACATTAGAACAAAATATGTGGATATAAAAACATGTATATAGGCTAAAGAACTAAATGAACGATCTCTATTTTCTAATTTCACGACGTCCACACAAGACCAGGCTTGGGAGGGTTACTTTAAAAAATGTATTCCGATACAGTTACAAATTATTTCATAAAAAAGGGTCCCACTTTATATTAATTGGCTTTAAGTACTTTATACTTTTTCAAAAAGTAACTACAATCTGATTACTTTTTTTGATGTAACTCACTGTAATAATATACAGTTACTGGATTTTTGTTTCCTGATTACATAATGCTGTTACATGTATTCTGTTGCTCCCACAAGACATTAGTCTGAATATTTTCCTGTATGAACAAAATGGAGTTTCCATTGTTCACACACAAACACACACAGAGTTCGATCGCGCCTCTCTCGTGACTGTGTGTGCGTGTCATGTGTTCTAGGCTGTGTGCATGCACTTCTGAAGCTGCTCAGAAAATAATAAAATGCCATGCAGAGGACTAATGCAAAATGTGTGGGAAAATCCATTTGATTGTAGTTTAAGTGAGAAATAATTTCAGTGCTCTGGTCAATAGCTGTAGAGTGAAAACTGGTGAATGCAGTATACAGCTTTCACAGAAAGAGAATGATGTGAGCACGTACGATTGGCAGTGAATCTTTTATGCGGACAAAATAGCTCAATAAGAGTAACAAAATACATGTGGAAAAAATCACATCGTAATGTTTTAAAGAAGAGTGGTTTGATTAAAGTGGTGTAAATATACCCGATCCGGCAAAGATGGCAGTATCGGAGCTGATAACGATCCTGAGTATCGGATCGGCGCATCCCTACATACTATAATGTAAACACAGTACAGATGTAGACCTTGATGTACACCTGACCTTTCAGAAGGTTGCTCATGCATACTTTGTGGTTAAAATGTGCCCTCGATCCGCACTTTTGCAGAGCCTTCACTGCTGCAAGCTCTTCAGCACACTTCTTTTTGACAGTCAAAGCGGGGGTTACGTTTTTGCACGTCATGTAGAATAACCCTAAAAGCACCAAGGGTGCGGTGCCACCGGCTTTATATATATATATATATATATATATATATATATATATATAAATATAGCTGCGAGCAGCGATTGCGGGCCAAAGCCGGCGGTACCGCCATCCCGGTGCCTTTAGGTAACTAAAGGCACCGGGGTTGCGGTGCCACCGGCTTGGGCCCGCAATCGCTGCTCGCAGCTATATTTATATATATATATATATATATATATATATATATTTTATTTTTTTCTAACGACTATCCGGGCACTTTTGGGTCCCTTAACATGCTCAAAAACTCTTGAAACTTTGCACACAGGTCAGAACCCGCGGCCATCAGAGCCGGGCTGAAGCTGGTACCCGGGCGTGGCAGGGCGGCTCGTCAGCGCCCCCTGGAACAGGGTCTGAACACTTTGTCCATAAATCAAACACGCTTGCATGTAATAATATGAAACTCGGTACACATGTCAATCTCATCGTTTCATATATTCATCGCACTTTTACTTTTTACCCCAGCCCAACAGGAAGTCAGATATTTACGGTTGTTTTTAAAATGCTTGCAATGGAATTTAATGTACTCCTCCTAGAGCATTCATCCGCATGGAACGAAACTCGGTCAGCCTGAAGTCAAGACAGAGACGATCAAAAATTGCGAGGGGATTTTTGATATCTCGAACGGTTTGGCTGTGGCGAGGAAACAAAATTATGGTGAGAAACGTGAAACAGGAACTGTGTCCTAACTTCAGCATACATTAACTGATCTTGATGAAACTTCAGGAGTGTGTTCGCCGTAAGAGGACGATCACATGGATGTGACTATTGTGTGTCAAAGTTATAGCGCCACCAACTGGCAGCAGGAAGTGTGTCACTTTCAAAATGCTTTGAAATCACCCTCTTATTTTAACCCGATTTGCTTCAAACTTCATCTGTATAATATAAACATACGGCAGATGTAGACCTGTGAATGGATTCTTAATATCTTTGAAACTGTTGCCTTGGTGACGCATCAAACTTTACCATTCTTTTAGGATGCTTTTGAGACCCTTAGCATGCTTCAAATTGCATGAAACTCCTCAGACACATCACATTTATTAGCCAGTAGACATGTGCAAAGTTTCAGAAACGGGCGTGGTGAGGGCTCAGTAGCGCCACCTTTTGACAAAAGTTGGGTTGTTAGTTTTATCTACAGTTACAAAAATCAGTATGTATATTGTACTCCTCGAGCCGGACAACTTTCTAATTGACACTCTTTAACTAGGACCCACAGAAAGTAAGATATGTTTGTTTGAATCTGGTCATGCTCCCTTTGAGCCTACATCTCTGTCTCTCTCTGTGTGTGTGTTAGTAGGGGGAGGGGCTTAACTTAACCATTTCAGTGCTGTGTGTTTTTTTCTGCTGTGTAATTTCTTAATACATTTCTTAAGCCTGGTATGTTTTAAATAAGTTTTTATTTTAATTTTTATAAGTGAAGGCATAATATAACCAGTTAAATTGTAGTGCATTGACAATAGTTTTATATAATTAGTTTATTAATTAAATTAACTTGGTCCATAAACTTGGTCCAGCTGCGAGACTGACAGGTCTGACTGTCTGACACTGGCCAATCGGAATCAAGAGCGGAGAAGCGGCCGCTCCCATAGGCAGTATAGTATCTCCCCGCCCTGTGGAGGCATTCCGCTGGTCTCGTGAAGTTTCTCGCCGGTCTCGTCTCTGAGACCCCTACACCTGGTATTAAAATGCGATCTGTATCCAGATAAGTTATCCGGATAATAAAAAAGAAATATCAATGCAAGGTATTATGTTGTGATCGGATTGTGATCGATTTGCCTGACCATCTGGAGGTAGTCTGGCTCGCATTGTGTTCGGATCTTTACGTGTAAACGCAATCTGGTTGTTGATATCACACATGTATATTTTACTCCTCCCAAAAATGCTAAAAAATAAACGAGTGAGAGCGTTTACAGGCTGTTATAGTCAGAGATGACGGCGCTACTGCGACACGCATCACCACCGCAGATAAGCAGCAGCTGGGCGTCAAACCAACGTGCAAACATCGCAAATAAAAGTGAAAGTAAGTCAGAGACGCTTAATCATCTACACAATCATCTTCAAGTAAAGAAAGAAATGATCTCTTGACTCTTACAAGGGCTGTTGCCACTCTCTCTTATTGATTGATGAAATTAGCTGATGATCAATAAAATGCATGCTAATATCTGTAATAAACAACCGACAAAATTACTGTATGATGGTGTAAATAAAGAATCAGTCCAGCATCGCCATGTCAGTGTGTATTGATTCATCATTGTCTCTTCATAGTTTGCAAGAGACATTTAATAAACTGAGCGTAGCTATTTGATAAACTGAGCGTAGCCTATTCATCTGTCAATATAACCTCATTCTTTTTAATGATCAGAAGAACGCGTATCGACTACCGTTACAGTACAATATGTCCTAACTACACGCGACGCCGCGACACGCGATAAAAGGTATCTTTTCCATGTAAATCAGAGTTTTTGTCCTAACCAGACGCGACGGCGACATGCGAAGTTTTTTTATTTAGAAACGGTTCCTATTTCTGCGATGTCGCGGCTGACAGAATGAAGAAATTACACTGGTTATGAGTACACATTATTTATTTTTAGTTAAAAATAGGTCACTGTGCCACAAGCCATAACGGATAATTTACCTCAGATTTTGAAAGCATGTAATATTATAGTGTTCAAAATGAATTCTATGCAAACATACGACTGTATTTCATAACAACGACAATAACTTGAGGCAGATGCCACCAAATGTGTTAAAATAAATGAATTATTTGCTGGACTTAAGTGAAAAGGATAGCCATTTAATGACCATAGCACATAGTTGATGTGAAAAAAGGAGTATTTTGCATATAAATATGCACATAAATACATATTTTTTCAATTTGTCTCCCTGAAAGTGCCTGGCAGAAGCCTATACTGTCTGTGTCATAAATGTGAACATAATATTATCTACTGTCTGTGTCATAAATGTGAACATAATATTGTAACAGAATATTCTTATGCTATATTATATAAACTATATTTCATGAGGTGAAACATCACTGCCAGGAGCTACAGAATATATATTTCTGTAGGTCCTCACCGTGATGTTGCACTTCATGAAATATATGTAGTATAGCCTAAGAATATTCTATTAAAATATTAAGTGGCACATAAATTCAGACCAGTTATTTACAATAAAGCCTTATAAAATCATTTCCATTCCCTTTGTTTATTATTTTAATAGTTTTTTCTTGGTTTTGATAGTAAATAAAATCTAATCAGTAATTTTACATGCAGATTAATGCACGTATAGATTAATGCACGTGTGTGTGTGTTTGCATAGTGGGCCGGTCTGGATGAAGTGTCCAGGGCTGATTTTTTGTCCCAGTCCAGCCCTGAATGGCAATATTCACATTACTTTCAGTTTATTGCTCGAAAGTACAAAAATATTTGAGTGAAATGTAGGCTATAGTAAACCCTAAGATTATTATTTGTGACATTAGAACAAAATATGTGGATATAAAAACATGTATATAGGCTAAAGAACTAAATGAACGATCTCTATTTTCTAATTTCACGACGTCCACACAAGACCAGGCTTGGGAGGGTTACTTTAAAAAATGTATTCCGATACAGTTACAAATTATTTCATAAAAAAGGGTCCCACTTTATATTAATTGGCTTTAAGTACTTTATACTTTTTCAAAAAGTAACTACAATCTGATTACTTTTTTTGATGTAACTCACTGTAATAATATACAGTTACTGGATTTTTGTTTCCTGATTACATAATGCTGTTACATGTATTCTGTTGCTCCCACAAGACATTAGTCTGAATATTTTCCTGTATGAACAAAATGGAGTTTCCATTGTTCACACACAAACACACACAGAGTTCGATCGCGCCTCTCTCGTGACTGTGTGTGCGTGTCATGTGTTCTAGGCTGTGTGCATGCACTTCTGAAGCTGCTCAGAAAATAATAAAATGCCATGCAGAGGACTAATGCAAAATGTGTGGGAAAATCCATTTGATTGTAGTTTAAGTGAGAAATAATTTCAGTGCTCTGGTCAATAGCTGTAGAGTGAAAACTGGTGAATGCAGTATACAGCTTTCACAGAAAGAGAATGATGTGAGCACGTACGATTGGCAGTGAATCTTTTATGCGGACAAAATAGCTCAATAAGAGTAACAAAATACATGTGGAAAAAAATCACATCGTAATGTTTTAAAGAAGAGTGGTTTGATTAAAGTGGTGTAAATATACCCGATCCGGCAAAGATGGCAGTATCGGAGCTGATAACGATCCTGAGTATCGGATCGGCGCATCCCTACATACTATAATGTAAACACAGTACAGATGTAGACCTTGATGTACACCTGACCTTTCAGAAGGTTGCTCATGCATACTTTGTGGTTAAAATGTGCCCTCGATCCGCACTTTTGCAGAGCCTTCACTGCTGCAAGCTCTTCAGCACACTTCTTTTTGACAGTCAAAGCGGGGGTTATGTTTTTGCACGTCATGTAGAATAACCCTAAAAGCACCAAGGGTGCGGTGCCACCGGCTTTATATATATATATATATATATATATATATATATATATATATATATATATATATATATATATATATAAATATAGCTGCGAGCAGCGATTGCGGGCCAAAGCCGGCGGTACCGCCATCCCGGTGCCTGGGGTTGCGGTGCCACCGGCTTGGGCCCGCAATCGCTGCTCGCAGCTATATTTATATATATATATATATATATATATATATATATTTTTTTTTTTTTTTTTTCTAACGACTATCCGGGCACTTTTGGGGCCCTTAACATGCTCAAAAACTCTTGAAACTTTGCACACGGGTCAGAACCCGCGGCCATCAGAGCCGGGCTGAAGCTGGTACCCGGGCGCGGCAGGGCGGCTCATCAGCGCCCCCTGGAACAGGGTCTGAACACTTTGTCCATAAATCAAACACACTTGCATGTAATAATATGAAACTCGGTACACATGTCAATCTCATCGTTTCATATATTCATCGCACTTTTACTTTTTACCCCAGCCCAACAGGAAGTCAGATATTTACGGTTGTTTTTAAAACGCTTGCAATGGAATTTAATGTACTCCTCCTAGAGCATTCATCCGCATGGAACGAAACTCGGTCAGCCTGAAGTCAAGACATAGACGATCAAAAATTGCGAGGGGATTTTTGATATCTCGAACGGTTTGGCTGTGGCGAGGAAACAAAATTATGGTGAGAAACGTGAAACAGGAAGTGTGTCCTAACTTCAGCATACATTAACAGATCTTGATGAAACTTCAGGAGTGTGTTCGCCGTAAGAGGACGATCACATGGATGTGACTATTGTGTGTCAAAGTTATAGCGCCACCAACTGGCAGCAGGAAGTGTGTCACTTTCAAAATGCTTTGAAATCACCCTCTTATTTTAACCCGATTTGCTTCAAACTTCATCTGTATAATGTAAACATACGGCAGATGTAGACCTGTGAATGGATTCTTAATATCTTTGAAACTGTTGCCATGGTGACGCATCAAACTTTACCATTCTTTTAGGATCCTTTTGAGACCCTTAGCATGCTTCAAATTGCATGAAACTCCTCAGACACATCACATTTATTAGCCAGTAGACATGTGCAAAGTTTCAGAAACGGGCGTGGTGAGGGCTCAGTAGCGCCACCTTTTGACAAAAGTTGGGTTGTTAGTTTTATCTACAGTTACAAAAATCAGTATGTATATTGTACTCCTCGAGCCGGACAACTTTCTAATTGACACTCTTTAACTAGGACCCACAGAAAGTAAGATATGTTTGTTTGAATCTGGTCATGCTCCCTTTGAGCCTACATCTCTGTCTCTCTCTGTGTGTGTGTTAGTAGGGGGAGGGGCTTAACTTAACCATTTCAGTGCTGTGTGTTTTTTTCTGCTGTGTAATTTCTTAATACATTTCTTAAGCCTGGTATGTTTTAAATAAGTTTTTATTTTAATTTTTATAAGTGAAGGCATAATATAACCAGTTAAATTGTAGTGCATTGACAATAGTTTTATATAATTAGTTTATTAATTAAATTAACTTGGTCCATAAACTTGGTCCAGCTGCGAGACTGACAGGTCTGACTGTCTGACACTGGCCAATCGGAATCAAGAGCGGAGAAGCGGCCGCTCCCATAGGCAGTATAGTACCTCCCCGCCCTGTGGAGGCATTCCGCCGGTCTCGTGAAGTTTCTCGCCGGTCTCGTCTTTGAGACCCCTACACCTGGTATTAAAATGCGATCTGTATCCAGATAAGTTATCCGGATAATAAAAAAGAAATATCAATGCAAGGTATTACGTTGTGATCGGATTGTGATCGATTTGCCTGACCATCTGGAGGTAGTCTGGCTCGCATTGTGTTCGGATCTTTACCTGTAAACGCAATCTGGTTGTTGATATCACACATGTATATTTTACTCCTCCCAAAAATGCTAAAAAATAAACGAGTGAGAGCGTTTACAGGCTGTTATAGTCAGACATGACGGCGCTACTGCGACACGCATCACCGCCGCAGATGAGCAGCAGCTGAGCTGAGCAGCAGATTAATAATTCAAAATAAATGAATTATTTGCTGGACTTAAGTGAAAAGGATAGCCATTTAATGACCATAGCAGAGTATTTTGCATATAAATATGCACATAAATACATATTTTTTCAATTTGTCTCCCTGAAAGTGCCTGGCAGAAGCCTATACTGTCTGTGTCATAAATGTGAACATAATATTATCTACTGTCTGTGTCATAAATGTGAACATAATATTGTAACAGAATATTCTTATGCTATATTATATAAACTATATTTCATGAGGTGAAACATCACTGCCAGGAGCTACAGAATATATATTTCTGTAGGTCCTCACCGTGATGTTGCACTTCATGAAATATATGTAGTATAGCCTAAGAATATTCTATTAAAATATTAAGTGGCACATAAATTCAGACCAGTTATTTACAATAAAGCCTTATAAAATCATTTCCATTCCCTTTGTTTATTATTTTAATAGTTTTTTCTTGGTTTTGATAGTAAATGAAATCTAATCAGTAATTTTACATGCAGATTAATGCACGTATAGATTAATGCACGTGTGTGTGTGTTTGCATAGTGGGCCGGTCTGGATGAAGTGTCCAGGGCTGATTTTTTGTCCCAGTCCAGCCCTGAATGGCAATATTCACATTACTTTCAGTTTATTGCTCGAAAGTACAAAAATATTTGAGTGAAATGTAGGCTATAGTAAACCCTAAAATTATTATTTGTGACATTAGAACAAAATATGTGGATATAAAAACATGTATATAGGCTAAAGAACTAAATGAACGATCTCTATTTTCTAATTTCACGACGTCCACACAAGACCAGGCTTGGGAGGGTTACTTTAAAAAATGTATTCCGATACAGTTACAAATTATTTCATAAAAAAGGGTCCCACTTTATATTAATTGGCTTTAAGTACTTTATACTTTTTCAAAAAGTAACTACAATCTGATTACTTTTTTTGATGTAACTCACTGTAATAATATACAGTTACTGGATTTTTGTTTCCTGATTACATAATGCTGTTACATGTATTCTGTTGCTCCCACAAGACATTAGTCTGAATATTTTCCTGTATGAACAAAATGGAGTTTCCATTGTTCACACACAAACACACACAGAGTTCGATCGCGCCTCTCTCGTGACTGTGTGTGCGTGTCATGTGTTCTAGGCTGTGTGCATGCACTTCTGAAGCTGCTCAGAAAATAATAAAATGCCATGCAGAGGACTAATGCAAAATGTGTGGGAAAATCCATTTGATTGTAGTTTAAGTGAGAAATAATTTCAGTGCTCTGGTCAATAGCTGTAGAGTGAAAACTGGTGAATGCAGTATACAGCTTTCACAGAAAGAGAATGATGTGAGCACGTACGATTGGCAGTGAATCTTTTATGCGGACAAAATAGCTCAATAAGAGTAACAAAATACATGTGGAAAAAATCACATCGTAATGTTTTAAAGAAGAGTGGTTTGATTAAAGTGGTGTAAATATACCCGATCCGGCAAAGATGGCAGTATCGGAGCTGATAACGATCCTGAGTATCGGATCGGCGCATCCCTACATACTATAATGTAAACACAGTACAGATGTAGACCTTGATGTACACCTGACCTTTCAGAAGGTTGCTCATGCATACTTTGTGGTTAAAATGTGCCCTCGATCCGCACTTTTGCAGAGCCTTCACTGCTGCAAGCTCTTCAGCACACTTCTTTTTGACAGTCAAAGCGGGGGTTACGTTTTTGCACGTCATGTAGAATAACCCTAAAAGCACCAAGGGTGCGGTGCCACCGGCTTTATATATATATATATATATATACATATATATATATATATATATATATAGCTGCGAGCAGCGATTGCGGGCCAAAGCCGGCGGTACCGCCATCCCGGTGCCTTTAGGTAACTAAAGGCACCGGGGTTGCGGTGCCACCGGCTTGGGCCCGCAATCGCTGCTCGCAGCTATATTTATATATATATATTTAGGGCCCAAGCCCTGAAAGGGCGAAGGCCCTATTGTTTTCCTTAGGATTATTAGGGCCCAAGCCCTGAAAGGGCGAAGGCCCTATTGTTTTCCTTAGGATTATTATTTTTTTTTTTTTTTTTTTTTTTTTTTTTTTTTTTTTTTTTCTAACGACTATCCGGGCACTTTTGGGGTCCTTAACATGCTCAAAAACTCTTGAAACTTTGCACACGGGTCAGAACCCGCGGCCATCAGAGCCGGGCTGAAGCTGGTACACGGGCGCGGCAGGGCGGCTCGTCAGCGCCCCCTGGAACAGGGTCTGAACACTTTGTCCATAAATCAAACACGCTTGCATGTAATAATATGAAACTCGGTACACATATCGATCTCATCGTTTCATATATACATCGCGCTTTTACTTTTTACCCCAGCCCAACAGGAAGTCAGATATTTACGGTTGTTTTTAAAATGCTTGCAATGGAATTTAATGTACTCCTCCTAGAGCATTCATCCGCATGGAACGAAACTCGGTCAGCCTGAAGTCAAGACATAGAGGATCAAAAATTGCGAGGGGATTTTTGATATCTCGAACGGTTTGGCTGTGGCGAGGAAACAAAATTATGGTGAGAAACGTGAAACAGGAAGTGTGTCATAACTTCAGCATACATCAACCGATCTTGATGAAACTTCAGGAGTGTGTTCGCTGTAAGAGGACGATCACATGGATGTGACTATTGTGTGTCAAAGTTATAGCGCCACCAACTGGCAGCAGGAAGTGTGTCACTTTCAAAATGCTTTGAAATCACCCTCTTATTTTAACCCGATTTGCTTCAAACTTCATCTGTATAATGTAAACATACGGCAGATGTAGACCTGTGAATGGATTATTGATGTCTTTGAAACTGTTGCCGTGGCGACGCATCAAACTTTACCATTCTTTTAGGATGCTTTTGAGACCCTTAGCATGCTTCAAATTGCATGAAACTCCTCAGACACATTACATTTATTAGCCAGTAGACATGTGCAAAGTTTCAGAAACGGGCGTGGTGAGGGCTCAGTAGCGCCACCTTTTGACAAAAGTTGGGTTGTTAGTTTTATCTACAGTTACAAAAATCGGTATGTATATTGTACTCCTCGAGCCGGACAACTTTCTAATTGACACTCATTACCTAGGACCCACAGAAAGTAAGATATGTTTGTTTGAATCTGGTCATGCTCCCTTTGAACCTACATCTCTGTCTCTGTCTGTGTGTGTGTTAGTAGGGGAGGGGCTTAACCATTTCACTGCTGTGTGTTTTTTCTGCTCTGTAATTTCTTAATACATTTCTTAAGCCTGGTATGTTTTAAATAAGTTTTTATTTTAATTTTTATAAGTGAAGGCATAATATAACACGTTAAATTGTAGTGCATTGACAATAGTTTTATATAATTAGTTTATTAATTAAATTAACTTGGTCCATAAACTTGATCTGAAAATTGGGTCCATAAATCAAACACACTTGCATATAATAATATTAAACTCGGTACACTTATAGATCTCATTAGCCCAAACAACTTTAAGCCAGCCCAACAGGATGTCGGTTGTTTCGGTCTGTACTGTATGTGAATGTTTTGCAAAACCAGCCTTTACATTTTTATTTCCCCCCTCTTAAGTAATTTTTAATTATTCCCACACCAAACTTCTTCAAAATTATGAAAATATATTAAAGATACTAAATCAGGCATATGTACTGGCCATCGGGACTACCGGGAGATTCCCGGTGGGCCGCGGTCTGGTTTGGCCGGCGGCCCGGCGCGTTATGTATTTTGTTTTTAAATCATTATTAATTGTAAATATATTCTATCGTAAGTATTTGTTAAATCATCCAATTCCGGACTTCTGCGTCTCTCTCATGAAGCCGCATGAAGCGGACGCGAGCTGAGAGACTGACAGGTCTGACTGTCTGACACTGGCCAATCGGAATCAAGAGCGGAGAAGCGGCCGCTCCCATAGGCAGTATAGTATCTCCCCGCCCTGTGGAGGCATTCCGCCGGTCTCGTCTCTGAGACCCCTACACCTGGTATTAAAATGCGATCTGTATCCAGATAAGTTATCCGGATAATAAAAAAGAAATGTTAATGCAAGGTATTACGTTGTGATCGGATTGTGATCGATATGCCTGACCATCTGGAGGTAGTCTGGCTCGCATTGTGTTCGGATCTTTACGTGTTGTTCGGATCTTTACGTGTAAACGCAATCTGGTTGTTGATATCACACATGTATATTTTACTCCTCCCAAAAATGCTAAAACATAAACGAGTGAGAGCGTTTACAGGCTATGTTATAGTCAGAAATGACGGCGCTGCGACACGCATCACCGCCGCAGATGAGCAGCAGCTGAGCGTCAAACCAACGTGCAAACATCGCAAATAAAAGTGAAAGTAAGTCAGAGACGCTTAATCATCTACACATTCATCTTCAAGTAAAGAAAGAAATGATCTCTTGACTCTTACCAGGGCTGTTGCCACTCTCTCTTATTGATATCTATTGATGAAATTAGCTGATGATCAATAAAATGCATGCTAATATCTGTAATAAACAACCGACAAAATTACTGTATGATGGTGTAAATAAAGAATCAGTCCAGCATCGCCATGTCAGTGTGTATTGATTCATCATTCCCAGCAAGCAATTTTACGTCCAAAAGACGTCTAATAGCCGTCAAAACATAGCCCAGACGTCTACGCTAAATCAAGGCTAAATTTGGGCTGTCAGTGAAAATCTAATAGACGTCTAACCATAGCCCAAGCATAGACATCTAACCATAGCCCAAGAATAGACTATAGTCAACAATTAGACGGCTATTGAACGACTACATAATAGGCAGTGCATATGGGTCTAGGCTAAAACAAGGCTAAATTTGGGCTGTCAGTGAAAATCTAATAGACGTCTAAATGTAGCCCAAGAATAGACTAGTCATCAATTAGACAACTATTAAACGACTACATATACATGCAATAGACAACAAAATGGTTAAAAGATTCTTTTCACTCAAATATAACAGGTTCACATAAATAACAAGCCATTCCAAAAAAAAAAAACATATATAAAAGGCTTTATTTAGCAAAAGAACAACATTACGTAACTTCAAAACATAAAAATTACCACACCAATATTAAAATTAAAAATATAAAATTATTTTAACATGAACAACTTAAGATAATAAAATAGAAAACTCTGTTGCTGCTGGGAAGTTGGTCATCACAGCATCTGCCAAATAAGAATAAAATAATTAGCACAAGAAAAGCATTGTTGAAAGTACATGTACGTTTTGTGTGTGTGTGTGTGTGTGTGTGTGTGTTCTTGTGTTCTGTTTAGGTTTTAATGCACATCGGAGCTATTTGCATTATTGATATACTGGCGGATACTTTTTAGATTTGCTTATTTTATATAGCCAATCATTTGTATTTTTATGCTGTATTATAAAATTAATTTGAAAGTTTCAAACTTGAATTAATGAAGGCATTTTGAATGAAACTTCATCTTACTTTGCTTGTACAATAACAAACATTATTCTACTCTATTAGCTTATGCTCTCCAACAAGCCAATGTTCAGACAAATTTAATTTTATAATTTATATCAATGATGGACTTTGTCAAAGACAAGAGATTTAGTGAGGAAATGCTATTTTTATATCACAATGATCTAAAGAAAAGAGCCAAATATAATTGTGGATTTCATAACACTTTATAATAGATTGCATGTGTTTCATGTTTACAGCTTTGGATTCAGTAACGTTAGGCCTACACGTGCATGTACCATGACACACCCGCTAAAATGTCACGATTCCAACAACACATGATAACAAATAATTTATCTAAAAAATTAACACGTCAAAATGAAAACACAGATGCTTAAAAGACAAAAGTGGGAATGTATTTTACCTGTTGTCGTCGACCGTCAGCTGAATGCAATGCTCTGCCTCGTTTAAAATATTTGAGAATGGTCGATCGCGTGACCGGTGATCTGTGCTATCAAGACTCGCGTTGTCAGCAGTCATGTCTCAGTAGGGCTGTTGCCATCTAGCGGTTGAGAAATGTAATTGCATTTTTATTTAATTTAAAATAATAAAACAGTCAAATAAAACCGTAGATTTTTAATTAATGTGTGACTGTGACAGCAAACATGAAGCTGCAAGGGTGAAAAACAAGAAAACAATTTTAAGATTTATTTTGGCAATAGCCTACTAATCGCTGGTCTAAATCAGGGCTATAGCCAAGCCGTTAAACGTAGACCACTGATTGCCTCGATTTCGACAGTGGGCTAAAAGCAGACTGCACATAGCCCATCCAATTCAGAGGATCGTGACTAATCGACCATGTCATGATATGACACTGGCACCTTGTAGATATGTTTACCAATGCGAACATGATGGGATATCAACTATCTCATGCGTTGCCTGCCCAACAATTCATTAAAACGACAATTAATCAGTTTCGACTAGAAGTGGGCTATAAATAGCCGGACAGACTATACGAGCTAGATCGCGTCTTCACACAGCCTACACATAGAAAATGTCAAAGAAATCAAACCAAACACCTTGTAATCACAGTTGACTTTGCTTACATGATGGAATATAATACATTTTGCAAGTTATTTTGGAAAAAATACATTTAGCCATGATTCAATGTTATTTTGGCTAGAAGTGGGTTACACATAGCCGGACTATATCGGGTCTCTATTTAACCTAGACGGTGAAATGAGGGCTATTGCTTGCTGGGTTGTCTCTTCATAGTTTGCAAGAGACATTTAATAAACTGAGCGTATTTGATAAACTGAGCGTAGCCTATTCATCTATCAATATATATAGGCTAACCTCATTCTTTTTAATGATCGGAAGAACGCGTATCGACCACCGTTACAGTACAATATGCACGTATGTCCATTTAAACTCGATTTTGGGTCAAATATGGATTATATCATGACACTGGCAAGAATATGGTTACATTTAAAGATGTTGTGCCAAGCATGAGAATGCTACGTTCAGCTGCTTTTGAAATAACATGTTTTTTTCCAATTCCTGAAAAGTAACCGTTTTGGACATACGTGAGTTTCATCGGGCAGCGACGATATATTAAAGATACTAAATCAGGCATGTACTGGCCATCGGGACTACCGGGAGATTCCCGGTGGGCCGCGGTCTGGTTGGGCCGGCGGCCCGGCGCGTTATGTATTTTGTTTTTAAATCATTATTAATTGTAAATATATTCTATCGTAAGTATATTGTTAAATTGTCCAATTCCGGACTTATGCGTCTCTCTCATGAAGCCGCATGAAGCTGACGTGAGCTAAGAGACTGACAGGTCTGACTGTCTGACACTGGCCAATCGGAATCAAGTTCAGATTCTAGACCTGAGAAGCGGCCGCTTACACCGTGTCCTAACTACACACGACTCCGCGACACGCGATAAAAGGTATCTTTTCCATGTAAATCAGAGTTTTTGTCCTAACCAGACGCGACGGCGACATGCAAAGTTTCTAATTTAGAAACGTTCCTATTTCTGCGACGTCGCGGCTGACAGAATGAAGAAATTACACTGGTTATGAGTACACATTATTTATTTTTAGTTAAAAATAGGTCACTGTGCCACAAGCCATAACGGATAATTTACCTCAGATTTTGAAAGCATGTAATATTATAGTGTTCAAAATGAATTCTATGCAAACATACGACTGTATTTCATAACAACGATAACTTGAGGCAGATGCCACCAAATGTGTTAAAATAAATGAATTAATTGCTGGACTTAAGTGAAAAGGAAAGCCATTTAATGACCATAGCACATAGTTGATGTGAAAAAATGAGTATTTTGCATATAAATATGCACATAAATACATATTTTTTTTCAATTTGTATCCCTGAAAGTGCCTGGCAGAAGCCTATACTGTCTGTGTCATAAATGTGAACATAATATTATCTACTGTCTGTGTAATAAATGTGAACATAATATTGTAACAGAATATTCTTATGCTATATTATATAAACTATATTTCATGAGGTGAAACATCACTGCCAGGAGCTACAGAATATATATTTCTGTAGGTCCTCACCGTGATGTTGCACTTCATGAAATATATGTAGTATAGCCTAAGAATTTTCTATTAGAATATTAAGTGACCAGTGTTGGGGAGTAGTTAACTACAAGTAGCGGCGCTACTAACTTAACTACATTTTTCAGTAGCTTGGCAGTAGCTCAGTTGCTTTTTAAACAGTGTAGCTTTTCCAGTAGCTAACTACTTTTTGCAGCAAGTAGCGGTGTAGCGCGAGCAAAAGCTACATTGCGTTTGTCGAGCCTGCGCGAATCAGCGCGATGCAAGGATATTCTTCTTCTTGTTAGATTACAAACTCATTTTTTGCCATTACCGCCACCTGTTGTTTAATCACGCATCTTGCGGCTAACGGTTCACTGACGTAAAGAAGTGCGTTGACACACCCATATTATGATTATCCATGATGGAGCAAGACGTGACGGCAGATTTGGAGGATGGAGAAACAACTAACGTCAATTACCCGTGGCCTTATTTGTCCAAGCTAAATCGGTATTTTTGAGAAAATGTTCTAAATGCAATTTATGTTGAATGTATATTTTGTTCTTGCAATGTTGTAAGCTATTTGTTGCAATTTTGCACTTTTGACAAACAGTCTAAGATATTTGAGTGTTGTGTGTAAAAAAACAATACTCTATGAAATCATAATTGTATTGCATTGTTTTAAACACTAAATATTTTAATTAAAACGTTCATCAGACACTTATTCAGTTATTTATAATATATAATTTATAACATGTTATAATAATAATAATATGTAATATAATAGCCGGTTGTTCAAAAAGCAAAAGTAGTTTCAATGTAGCTAACTACTTTTTGATAGTAACTTGTAGTGTAGCTAACTACTTTTCCAAAAGAGTAGCTTGACTGTAGTTAAACTACTTTAACGTACGAGTAGCTTGTAGCTTGTCAAACTACAGTTTCAGAGTAGCTTCCCCAACACTGTAAGTGACACATAAACAAGCCCTTCAGCACACTTCTTTTTGACAGTCAAAGCGGGGGTTATGTTTTTGCACGTCATGTAGAATAACCCTAAAAGCACCAAGGTGGCGGTGCCACCGGCTTTATATATATATATATATATATATATAAATATAGCTGCGAGCAGCGATTGCGGGCCAAAGCCGGCGGTACCGCCATCCCGGTGCCTTTAGGTAACTAAAGGCACCGGGGTTGCGGTGCCACCGGCTTGGGCCCGCAATCGCTGCTCGCAGCTATATTTAGGGCCCAAGCCCTGAAAGGGCGAAGGCCCTATTGTTTTCCTTAGGATTATTTTTTTTTTTTTTTTTTTTTTTTTTTTTTTTTTTTTTTTCTAACGACTATCCGGGCACTTTCGGGGCCCTTAACATGCTCAAAAACTCTTGAAACTTTGCACACGGGTCAGAACCCGCGGCCATCAGAGCCGGGCTGAAGCTGGTACACGGGCGCGGCAGGGCGGCTCGTCAGCGCCCCCTGGAACAGGGTCTGAACACTTTGTCCATAAATCAAACACGCTTGCATGTAATAATATGAAACTCGGTACACATGTCGATCTCATCGTTTCATATATACATCGCGCTTTTACTTTTTACCCCAGCCCAACAGGAAGTCAGATATTTACGGTTGTTTTTAAAACGCGTGCAATGGAATTTAATGTACTCGTCCTAGAGCATTCATCCGCATGGAACGAAACTCGGTCAGCCTGAAGTCAAGACATAGAGGATCAAAAATTGCGAGGGGATTTTTGATATCTCGAACGGTTTGGCTGTGGCGAGGAAACAAAATTATGGTGAGAAACGTGAAACAGGAAGTGTGTCCTAACTTCAGCATACATCAACCGATCTTGATGAAACTTCAGGAGTGTGTTCGCTGTAAGAGGACGATCACATGGATGTGACTATTGTGTGTCAAAGTTATAGCGCCACCAACTGGCAGCAGGAAGTGTGTCACTTTCAAAATGCTTTGAAATCACCCTCTTATTTTAACCCGATTTGCTTCAAACTTCATCTGTATAATGTAAACATACGGCAGATTTAGACCTGTGAATGGATTATTGATGTCTTTGAAACTGTTGCCGTGGCGACGCATCAAACTTTACCATTCTTTTAGGATGCTTTTGAGACCCTTAGCATGCTTCAAATTGCATGAAACTCCTCAGACACATCACATTTATTAGCCAGTAGACATGTGCAAAGTTTCAGAAACGGGCGTGGTGAGGGCTCAGTAGCGCCACCTTTTGACAAAAGTTGGGTTGTTAGTTTTATCTACAGTTACCAAAATCGGTATGTATATTGTACTCCTCGAGCCGGACAACTTTCTAATTGACACTCATTACCTAGGACCCACAGAAAGTAAGATATGTTTGTTTGAATCTGGTCATGCTCCCTTTGAACCTACATCTCTGTCTCTGTCTGTGTGTGTGTTAGTAGGGGAGGGGCTTAACCATTTCACTGCTGTGTGTTTTTTCTGCTGTGTAATTTCTTAATACATTTCTTAAGCCTGGTATGTTTTAAATAAGTTTTTATTTTAATTTTTATAAGTGAAGGCATAATATAACCCGTTAAATTGTAGTGCATTGACAATAGTTTTATATAATTAGTTTATCAATTAAATTAACTTGGTCCATAAACTTGATCTGAAAATTGGGTCCATAAATCAAACACACTTGCATATAATAATATTAAACTCGGTACACTTATAGATCTCATTAGCCCAAACAACTTTAAGCCAGCCCAACAGGATGTCGGTTGTTTCGGTCTGTACTGTATGTGAATGTTTTGCAAAACCAGCCTTTACATTTTTATTTCCCCCCTCTTAAGTAATTTTTAATTATTCCCACACCAAACTTCTTCAAAATTATGAAAATATATTAAAGATACTAAATCAGGCATATGTACTGGCCATCGGGACTACCGGGAGATTCCCGGTGGGCCGCGGTCTGGTTTGGCCGGCGGCCCGGTGCGTTATGTATTTTGTTTTTAAATCATTATTAATTGTAAATATATTCTATCGTAAGTATTTGTTAAATCATCCAATTCCGGACTTATGCGTCTCTCTCATGAAGCCGCATGAAGCGGACGCGAGCTGAGAGACTGACAGGTCTGACTGTCTGACACTGGCCAATCGGAATCAAGAGCGGAGAAGCGGCCGCTCCCATAGGCAGTATAGTATCTCCCCGCCCTGTGGAGGCTTTCCGCCGGTCTCGTGAAGTTTCTCGCCGGTCTAGTCTCTGAGACCCCTACACCTGGGATTAAAATGCGATCTGTATCCAGATAAGTTATCCGGATAATAAAAAAGAAATGTTAATGCAAGGTATTACGTTTTGATCGGATTGTGATCGATATGCCTGACCATCTGTAGGTAGTCTGGCTCGCATTGTGTTCGGATCTTTACGTGTAAACGCAATCTGGTTGTTGATATCACACATGTATATTTTACTCCTCCCAAAAATGCTAAAACATAAACGAGTGAGAGCGTTTACAGGCTATGTTATAGTCAGAAATGACGGCGCTGCGACACGCATCACCGCCGCAGATGAGCAGCAGCTGAGCGTCAAACCAACGTGCAAACATCGCAAATAAAAGTGAAAGTAAGTCAGAGACGCTTAATCATCTACACATTCATCTTCAAGTAAAGAAAGAAATGATCTCTTGACTCTTACCAGGGCTGTTGCCACTCTCTCTTATTGATATCTATTGATGAAATTAGCTGATGATCAATAAAATGCATGCTAATATCTGTAATAAACAACCGACAAAATTACTGTATGATGGTGTAAATAAAGAATCAGTCCAGAATCGCCATGTCAGTGTGTATTGATTCATCATTCCCAGCAAGCAATTTTACGTCCAAAAGACGTCTAATAGCCGTCAAAACATAGCCCAGACGTCTAGGCTAAATCAAGGCTAAATTTGGGCTGTCAGTGAAAATCTAATAGACGTCTAACCATAGCCCAAGAATAGACATCTAACCATAGCCCAAGAATAGACTATAGTCAACAATTAGACGGCTATTGAACGACTACATTTATACGTCTAATAGGCAGTGCATATGGGTCTAGGCTAAAACAAGGCTAAATTTGGGCTGTCAGTGAAAATCTAATAGACGTCTAAATGTAGCCCAAGAATAGACTAGTCATCAATTAGACAACTATTAAACGACTACATATACATGCAATAGACAACAAAATGGTTAAAATATTCTTTTCACTCAAATATAACAGGTTCACATAAATAACAAGCCATTCCAAAAAAAATATATATATAAAAGGCTTTATTTAGCAAAAGAACAACATTACGTAACTTCAAAACATAAAAATTACCACACCAATATTAAAATTAAAAATATAAAATTATTTTAACATGAACAACTTAAGATAATAAAATAGAAAACTCTGTTGCTGCTGGGAAGTTGGTCATCACAGCATCTGCCAAATAAGAATAAAATAATTAGCACAAGAAAAGCATTGTTGAAAGTACATGTACGTTTTGTGTGTGTGTGTGTGTGTGTTCTTGTGTTCTGTTTAGGTTTTAATGCACATCGGAGCTATTTGCATTATTGATATACTGGCGGATACTTTTTAGATTTGCTTATTTTATATAGCCAATCATTTGTATTTTTATGCTGTATTATAAAATTAATTTGAAAGTTTCAAACTTGAATTAATGAAGGCATTTTGAATGAAACTTCATCTTACTTTGCTTGTACAATAACAAACATTATTCTACTCTATTAGCTTATGCTCTCCAACAAGCCAATGTTCAGACAAATTCAATTTTATAATTTATATCAATGATGGACTTTGTCAAAGGCAAGAGATTTAGTGAGGAAATGCTATTTTATATCACAATGATCTAAAGAAAAGAGCCAAATATAATTGTGGCTTTCATAACACTTTATAATAGATTGCATGTGTTTCATGTTTACAGCTTTGGATTCAGTAACGTTAGGCCTACACGTGCATGTACCATGACACACCCGCTAAAATGTCACGATTCCAACAACACATGATAACAAATAATTTATCTAAAAAATTAACACGTCAAAATGAAAACACAGATGCTTAAAAGACAAAAGTGGGAATGTATTTTACCTGTTGTCGTCGACCGTCAGCTGAATGCAATGCTCTGCCTCGTTTAAAATATTTGAGAATGGTCGATCGCGTGACCGGTGATCTGTGCTATCAAGACTCGCGTTGTCAGCAGTCATGTCTCAGTAGGGCTGTTGCTATCTAGCGGTTGAGAAATGTAATTGCATTTTTATTTAATTTAAAATGAAAAACAGTCAAATAAAACCGTAGATTTTTAATTAATGTGTGACTGTGACAGCAAACATGAAGCTGCGTGGGTGAAAAACAAGAAAACAATTTTAAGATTTATTTTGGCAATAGCCTACTAATCACTGGTCTAAATCAGGGCTATAGCCAAGCCGTTAAACGTAGACCACTGATTGCCTCGATTTCGCCAGTGGGCTAAAAGCAGACTGCACATAGCCCATCCAATTCAGAGGATCGTGACTACAAATCGACCATGTCATGATATGACACTGGCACCTTGTAGATATGTTTACCAATGCGAACATGATGGGATATCAACTATCTCATGCGTTGCCTGCCCAACAATTCATTAAAACGACAATTAATCAGTTTCGACTAGAAGTGGGCTATAAATAGCCGGACAGACTATACGAGCTAGATCGCGTCTTCACACAGCCTACACATAGAAAATGTCAAAGAAATCAAACCAAACACCTTGTAATCACAGTTGACTTTGCTTACATGATGGAATATAATACATTTTGCAAGTTATTTTGGAAAAAATACATTTAGCCATGATTCAATGTTATTTTGGCTAGAAGTGGGTTACACATAGCCGGACTATATCGGGTCTCTATTTAACCTAGACGGTGAAATGAGGGCTATTGCTTGCTGGGTTGTCTCTTCATAGTTTGCAAGAGACATTTAATAAACTGAGCGTATTTGATAAACTGAGCGTAGCCTATTCATCTATCAATATATATAGGCTAACCTCATTCTTTTTAATGATCGGAAGAACGTGTATCGACCACCGTTACAGTACAATATGCATGTATGTCCATTTAAACTCGATTTTGGGTCAAATATGGATTATATCATGACACTGGCAAGAATATGGTTACATTTAAAGATGTTGTGCCAAGCATGAGAATGCTACGTTCAGCTGCTTTTGAAATAACATGTTTTTTTCCATTTCCTGAAAAGTAACCGTTTTGGACATACGTGAGTTTCATCGGGCAGCGACGATATATTAAAGATACTAAATCAGGCATGTACTGGCCATCGGGACTACCGGGAGATTCCCGGTGGGCCGCGGTCTGGTTGGGCCGGCGGCCCGGCGCGTTATGTATTTTGTTTTTAAATCATTATTAATTGTAAATATATTCTATCGTAAGTATATTGTTAAATTGTCCAATTCCGGACTTATGCGTCTCTCTCATGAAGCCGCATGAAGCTGACGCGAGCTAAGAGACTGACAGGTCTGACTGTCTGACACTGGCCAATCGGAATCAAGTTCAGATTCTAGACCCGAGAAGCGGCCGCTTACACCGTGTCCTAACTACACACGACGCCGCAACACGCGATAAAAGGTATCTTTTCCATGTAAATCAGAGTTTTTGTCCTAACCAGACGCGACGACGACATGCAAAGTTTCTAATTTAGAAACGTTCCTATTTCTGCGACGTCGCGGCTGACAGAATGAAGAAATTACACTGGTTATGAGTAGCTACACATTATTTATTTTTAGTTAAAAATAGGTCACTGTGCCACAAGCCATAACGGATAATTTACCTCAGATTTTGAAAGCATGTAATATTATAGTGTTCAAAATGAATTCTATGCAAACATACGACTGTATTTCATAACAACGATAACTTGAGGCAGATGCCACCAAATGTGTTAAAATAAATGAATTAATTGCTGGACTTAAGTGAAAAGGAAAGCCATTTAATGACCATAGCACATAGTTGATGTGAAAAAATGAGTATTTTGCATATAAATATGCACATAAATACATATTTTTTCAATTTGTATCCCTGAAAGTGCCTGGCAGAAGCCTATACTGTCTGTGTCATAAATGTGAACATAATATTATCTACTGTCTGTGTCATAAATGTGAACATAATATTGTAACAGAATATTCTTATGCTATATTATATAAACTATATTTCATGAGGTGAAACATCACTGCCAGGAGCTACAGAATATATATTTCTGTAGGTCCTCACCGTGATGTTGCACTTCATGAAATATATGTAGTATAGCCTAAGAATATTCTATTAGAATATTAAGTGACACATAAACAAGCTCTTCAGCACACTTCTTTTTGACAGTCAAAGCGGGGGTTATGTTTTTGCACGTCATGTAGAATAACCCTAAAAGCACCAAGGTGGCGGTGCCACCGGCTTTATATATATATATATATATAAATATAGCTGCGAGCAGCGATTGCGGGCCAAAGCCGGCGGTACCGCCATCCCGGTGCCTTTAGGTAACTAAAGGCACCGGGGTTGCGGTGCCACCGGCTTGGGCCCGCAATCGCTGCTCGCAGCTATATTTATTATTATTTTTTTTTTTCCTAACGACTATCCGGGCACTTTTGGGTCCCTTAACATGCTCAAAAACTCTTGAAACTTTGCACACAGGTCAGAACCCGCGGCCATCAGAGCCGGGCTGAAGCTGGTACCCGGGCGTGGCAGGGCGGCTCGTCAGCGCCCCCTGGAACAGGGTCTGAACACTTTGTCCATAAATCAAACACGCTTGCATGTAATAATATGAAACTCGGTACACATGTCAATCTCATCGTTTCATATATTCATCGCACTTTTACTTTTTACCCCAGCCCAACAGGAAGTCAGATATTTACGGTTGTTTTTAAAATGCTTGCAATGGAATTTAATGTACTCCTCCTAGAGCATTCATCCGCATGGAACGAAACTCGGTCAGCCTGAAGTCAAGACATAGACGATCAAAAATTGCGAGGGGATTTTTGATATCTCGAACGGTTTGGCTGTGGCGAGGAAACAAAATTATGGTGAGAAACGTGAAACAGGAAGTGTGTCCTAACTTCAGCATACATTAACTGATCTTGATGAAACTTCAGGAGTGTGTTCGCCGTAAGAGGACGATCACATGGATGTGACTATTGTGTGTCAAAGTTATAGTGCCACCAACTGGCAGCAGGAAGTGTGTCACTTTCAAAATGCTTTGAAATCACTCTCTTATTTTAACCCGATTTGCTTCAAACTTCATCTGTATAATGTAAACATACGGCAGATGTAGACCTGTGAATGGATTCTTAATATCTTTGAAACTGTTGCCGTGGTGACGCATCAAACTTTACCATTCTTTTAGGATGCTTTTGAGACCCTTAGCATGCTTCAAATTGCATGAAACTCCTCAGACACATCACATTTATTAGCCAGTAGACATGTGCAAAGTTTCAGAAACGGGCGTGGTGAGGGCTCAGTAGCGCCACCTTTTGACAAAAGTTGGGTTGTTAGTTTTATCTACAGTTACAAAAATCAGTATGTATATTGTACTCCTCGAGCCGGACAACTTTCTAATTGACACTCTTTAACTAGGACCCACAGAAAGTAAGATATGTTTGTTTGAATCTGGTCATGCTCCCTTTGAGCCTACATCTCTGTCTCTCTCTGTGTGTGTGTTAGTAGGGGGAGGGGCTTAACTTAACCATTTCAGTGCTGTGTGTTTTTTTCTGCTGTGTAATTTCTTAATACATTTCTTAAGCCTGGTATGTTTTAAATAAGTTTTTATTTTAATTTTTATAAGTGAAGGCATAATATAACCAGTTAAATTGTAGTGCATTGACAATAGTTTTATATAATTAGTTTATTAATTAAATTAACTTGGTCCATAAACTTGGTCCAGCTGCGAGACTGACAGGTCTGACTGTCTGACACTGGCCAATCGGAATCAAGAGCGGAGAAGCGGCCGCTCCCATAGGCAGTATAGTATCTCCCCGCCCTGTGGAGGCATTCCGCCGGTCTCGTGAAGTTTCTCGCCGGTCTCGTCTCTGAGACCCCTACACCTGGTATTAAAATGCGATCTGTATCCAGATAAGTTATCCGGATAATAAAAAAGAAATATCAATGCAAGGTATTACGTTGTGATCGGATTGTGATCGATTTGCCTGACCATCTGGAGGTAGTCTGGCTCGCATTGTGTTCGGATCTTTACGTGTAAACGCAATCTGGTTGTTGATATCACACATGTATATTTTACTCCTCCCAAAAATGCTAAAAAATAAACGAGTGAGAGCGTTTACAGGCTGTTATAGTCAGACATGACGGCGCTACTGCGACACGCATCACCACCGCAGATAAGCAGCAGCTGAGCGTCAAACCAACGTGCAAACAGTGCAAATCAAAGTGAAAGTAAGTCAGAGACGCTTAATCATCTACACAATCATCTTCAAGTAAAGAAAGAAATGATCTCTTGACTCTTACAAGGGCTGTTGCCACTCTCTCTTATTGATGTCTATTGATGAAATTAGCTGATGATCAATAAAATGCATGCTAATATCTGTAATAAACAACCGACAAATTTACTGTATGATGGTGTAAATAAAGAATCAGTCCAGCATCGCCATGTCAGTGTGTATTGATTCATCATTGTCTCTTCATAGTTTGCAAGAGACATTTAATAAACTGAGCGTATTTGATAAACTGAGCGTAGCCTATTCATCTGTCAATATAACCTCATTCTTTTTAATGATCAGAAGAACGCGTATCGACTACCGTTACAGTACAATATGTCCTAACTACACACGACGCCGCGACACGCGATAAAAGGTATCTTTTCCATGTAAATCAGAGTTTTTGTCCTAACCAGACGCGACGGCGACATGCGAAGTTTCTAATTTAGAAACGGTTCCTATTTCTGCGATGTCGCGGCTGACAGAATGAAGAAATTACACTGGTTATGAGTACACATTATTTATTTTTAGTTAAAAATAGGTCACTGTGCCACAAGCCATAACGGATAATTTACCTCAGATTTTGAAAGCATGTAATATTATAGTGTTCAAAATGAATTCTATGCAAACATACGACTGTATTTCATAACAACGACAATAACTTGAGGCAGATGCCACCAAATGTGTTAAAATAAATGAATTATTTGCTGGACTTAAGTGAAAAGGATAGCCATTTAATGACCATAGCACATAGTTGATGTGAAAAAAGGAGTATTTTGCATATAAATATGCACATAAATACATATTTTTTCAATTTGTCTCCCTGAAAGTGCCTGGCAGAAGCCTATACTGTCTGTGTCATAAATGTGAACATAATATTATCTACTGTCTGTGTCATATATGTGAACATAATATTGTAACAGAATATTCTTATGCTATATTATATAAACTATATTTCATGAGGTGAAACATCACTGCCAGGAGCTACAGAATATATATTTCTGTAGGTCCTCACCGTGATGTTGCACTTCATGAAATATATGTAGTATAGCCTAAGAATATTCTATTAAAATATTAAGTGGCACATAAATTCAGACCAGTTATTTACAATAAAGCCTTATAAAATCATTTCCATTCCCTTTGTTTATTATTTTAATAGTTTTTTCTTGGTTTTGATAGTAAATGAAATCTAATCAGTAATTTTACATGCAGATTAATGCACGTATAGATTAATGCACGTGTGTGTGTGTTTGCATAGTGGGCCGGTCTGGATGAAGTGTCCAGGGCTGATTTTTTGTCCCAGTCCAGCCCTGAATGGCAATATTCACATTACTTTCAGTTTATTGCTCGAAAGTACAAAAATATTTGAGTGAAATGTAGGCTATAGTAAACCCTAAGATTATTATTTGTGACATTAGAACAAAATATGTGGATATAAAAACATGTATATAGGCTAAAGAACTAAATGAACAATCTCTATTTTCTAATTTCACGACGTCCACACAAGACCAGGCTTGGGAGGGTTACTTTAAAAAATGTATTCCGATACAGTTACAAATTATTTCATAAAAAAGGGTCCCACTTTATATTAATTGGCTTTAAGTACTTTATACTTTTTCAAAAAGTAACTACAATCTGATTACTTTTTTTGATGTAACTCACTGTAATAATATACAGTTACTGGATTTTTGTTTCCTGATTACATAATGCTGTTACATGTATTCTGTTGCTCCCACAAGACATTAGTCTGAATATTTTCCTGTATGAACAAAATGGAGTTTCCATTGTTCACACACAAACACACACAGAGTTCGATCGCGCCTCTCTCGTGACTGTGTGTGCGTGTCATGTGTTCTAGGCTGTGTGCATGCACTTCTGAAGCTGCTCAGAAAATAATAAAATGCCATGCAGAGGACTAATGCAAAATGTGTGGGAAAATCCATTTGATTGTAGTTTAAGTGAGAAATAATTTCAGTGCTCTGGTCAATAGCTGTAGAGTGAAAACTGGTGAATGCAGTATACAGCTTTCACAGAAAGAGAATGATGTGAGCACGTACGATTGGCAGTGAATCTTTTATGCGGACAAAATAGCTCAATAAGAGTAACAAAATACATGTGGAAAAAATCACATCGTAATGTTTTAAAGAAGAGTGGTTTGATTAAAGTGGTGTAAATATACCCGATCCGGCAAAGATGGCAGTATCGGAGCTGATAACGATCCTGAGTATCGGATCTGCGCATCCCTACATACTATAATGTAAACACAGTACAGATGTAGACCTTGATGTACACCTGACCTTTCAGAAGGTTGCTCATGCATACTTTGTGGTTAAAATGTGCCCTCGATCCGCACTTTTGCAGAGCCTTCACTGCTGCAAGCTCTTCAGCACACTTCTTTTTGACAGTCAAAGCGGGGGTTACGTTTTTGCACGTCATGTAGAATAACCCTAAAAGCACCAAGGGTGCGAGTATGTACATTTGTACATACTGAAACAGTAATTAAATATAGCTGCGAGCAGCGATTGCGGGCCAAAGCCGGCGGTACCGCCATCCCGGTGCCTTTAGGTAACTAAAGGCACCGGGGTTGCGGTGCCACCGGCTTGGGCCCGCAATCGCTGCTCGCAGCTATATTTAATTACTGTTTCAGTATGTACAAATGTTAAATTTTTTTTTTTTTTTTGGTAATTATGTATGTGAAAATACTTTAACAATGTTTTCAAGGATAGGAAGAAAGAGGTACATGAATGTTTGGTGAATTTATTTTATTTCTGAAAGTTTTGTAATGATCCAATCGCAGTTGAGGTCAAAGGGTGGGGTGAAAAAGAAAGAGCGTGGAAGAAGAGAGAGGAGAACCGCGTGTGGTTTTGCGGAGAGAGAAACTTGGTAAAAGTTACTGAAATTGACCAGTTTAGTCGAAGTGTTCGATAAGGACTCTTAAAAGACTTTAATGGTGATCATTCTGTTTGTGTACGTGGCTTACTCTGCACACAAAGACTGAAATACGTAATTTAGCCGCTGATATAGTGGTTAGTGTTTTTGCATGGACTTTTCTATAAGCTAGCGACCAGCGACCGCGATTAGTAAAGCCCGTGTGGACCTGTGAAATCGATGACGAGGATCAAAGACCCGACGGAGCCGGATAGCGTTACTGTCTGGTGGACTTTGCCCAGTTCGTCGACCATGTGACTCTTCTCCTCATTATCTCTGCCCCGCGAATCTGTCTTCTGCTGCTTGATGCTTTGATCCAGTGTGCGTGAGTTTACATTCACATAAAGGTACCATTATATTTTGTTTGGCCCGTGTGGTGAAGCAGCCAGTTGATTTTTGGCTACAACGTACCCAAGCTACATTCAGGCCTGCATCAATGAACATTTAAGGGGTAAATCTAATTCAAGTGTTGCCGGCTATTTTATTTTCTTGGGCCCTTTTTGTTTGAGTGTGAATGTGAATACCTCTGTGATCTAGTAATGTGATTACAATTGAGATTTACTTAATATTTCTTTCTATTTCTATATTTTCTAAGTAAATCGGTTACTCTTTTGTATAACACTTGTGGTTACTGACTCTTTGGATATTTTAAGTTAAGACAAAGAGTGTTTTTTGGTTTAAATACTCAGGTGTTTACAGGATAATAATTATATTACATTTAATTTCCAGTTAAAGGGTGTAATTATTACTGTTTAACTAGACATTTAAAAGGGAAAGAGTATTTAAATCACAAAAGTTAAACAATAATTAGTTTATTAGAGAAACCTCACTTATTTTATTTTGTAGATTTTAAAGAACTCAGGATAGCCACCTGTCATTATAGTCCAACCCGCTAGAGAGGCGCTACATAAATTGGAGGCACCGCTGGGATCATTAGTGTGGGTTTTTTGTTTTATTTTTTTTTTCCATTTTACTTTGAAAGTTAGCATTTTGAAGTTTTTGTTAGTGCTAACGGATAAGATAAAATGGAGCATTTGGAAGAGCTAGTAACAGAGTTAAAGGGATGGTGCCGTGGCGAAGCATTAGACGAGGCTCATGCAGTCATGGTGCTCATTCTAGAAGATGTGGACACAAGTGCAATAGAAGAGACAATGCAAACAGTGAAGTGTTTGGGACGTGTTCGAGTCAGAGGCCGAACTTTCAACAGCAAACTAAACCGATACTTGGTCCTGTGTGAGTGTAAGGAAGTAGTAAACGGCAAAATCGTTCCATTTGAAGTGCTTCCTATTGACGGTGGAGGTCCGTGGCCTGTTATCACAGCAGATGCTGCTACACAAGCCCGTACACAAGGTTATAAGTCTGGTACGCAACAAGCTCCAGGTAAACGTGTTGAGGATCGTCACCCATTGTTCCCTGAAGATGAAGCTGCTGCCAAGTCAACAGAGGCCATTCTGCGAGCTGTGAGTGATTTACTTGACAAAACGTCCAAGTCCTCAAGCGAGTTTGGAAGCTATCGCCGCCTACGAACCTTCTCTGGGTTATTGCCCACCCCAGCTGGCGAAGAGCAGTTCGATCACTGGTTGGGTCAAGCACGGCTCATGGTGGAAGAATGTGAATGCTCTCTCAAAGAGAAGAGGCGGAGACTGATGGAAAGTCTCAGAGGCCCAGCGCTTGACATTGTAAAAGCAGCACGAGCCAGTGATCCTGAAGTGAGCCCCGAAGACTGCTTAGAGGCACTGGAGCATGCTTTTGGAACAGCAGAGTCAGGAGAAGAGTTGTATTTATCATTTCGTTTACTGCAGCAACAACCCAGTGAGAAACTGTCTGATTTCCTCCGACGTCTGGAACAGTCGTTGACGAGGGTGGTGCAGAGAGATGGTCTCCCTTTTGGATGTGCTGATAAAGCAAGACTTGACCAGTTGTTGCGTGGTGCGATATCCTCTGATCTGATGTTACTTAACCTTCGTCTGAGAGAGAGGAGAGCAAAGCCCCCCACCTTTCTACAGCTGTTAAAGGAAATACGCACAGAAGAGGAATATGAGGCCTCACGAAAGAAGATTACTCCTGTCATGCAAGGTGGAAATATAAGGGAGAATGCTGACGTGAAGCAGACTGAAATCCAGAACTTGAAGTCTGAGATCAAAGAACTTAAGGCCTTAGTTGCTGCTGTTGTGTCTAAGCCAGCCCACGACACATCAGTTAGCAGAGAGAAAATTCCCCCAAATGAAGGGTACAGTGAGTGCAGCTCGGACAGTGAGATTGCAGCTTTGAAAAAACAAATGAAGCGCCTGCAACAGAAAGTTACAAATAAAGTGGCTGAACCTCATGCTGCCGTTTCTGCTGTGAATGCCTCAAAACCAGTAGCCAGCTCCCCACAACGGTCATTCAAAGTATCGGACGAACACTTCTGTTATCGATGTGGTGAGAGTGGGCATTTTGCGAGGAAGTGCCAAAGCCCAGAAAACCAGGCTAAAGTTATCAAGAGACTTATCCAAGCTCTGAAGTTGTCCAAGAACAACCAGCCGTCAAGTGATGCCACTGCTAATGCAGTTAACTGTTCTGTGGAGAAAAGTACAGCTGACATGCCTGAAGGTGTGCCTATTCCTGATGGGTTAGTTGGGCCCCCTAGCCTGGTGCCACTGAAGGTAAATGGAGAACCCTGCACTGCTCTATTAGATAGTGGCTCTCAGGTGACAATCATTTTTGAACCTTGGTACCAGAAGTACTTGTCGAATATCCCCATTCAGCCAGTATCTGGTCTTTCCCTGTGGGGTTTAAGTGAGTCTGAAGCTAGCTACCCTTACCGTGGCTATGTGGTAGTTGAAGTGGAGTATCCAGCTGAGGTGGTTGGAACAAGTCAGACTGTAACTGTCCTAGCTCTCATATGTCCAAACCCCAGGCCTGAAGATAAGACGTCTGTCATTGTGGGTACCAATGCGAGCCATGTTAGACGTCTGGTGAATCAGTGCAAAGATAATGGAATTGATGTCACCCGAACACTAGGCCTTCGGGTTCGTGTCGAGGAAGATCAACCTGCTCTGAAGGGTGCTGTGGTCCCAGTACTAGAGGAGGAGGCTGGTCGTGTCCGATGGATGGGTCCAGGCCCCTTGGTCTTACCTCCAGATGATGACACTCAGGTAGTGTGTAAAGTCAAGCTGAAGAAGCCGGTTGCTCAAGAAATCCTGATGATAGACTCCTCACCAGCTGCCGTCTTACCTGCTGATGTGATTTTTCATCCCATGGTTGTGCCCAGTGGGGCATTGGATGTCAACAGTGTGAGAATCCTGCTCAAAAGTGAATCTTCAAGAGAAACTTCCATACCTGTGGGAACAGTGATTGGAGGAGTATACCACATTGATGATATACGACGATTCCCCCTAAGGAGACTGTTTCTGCTGACTTTGATGAGAGCATGATAAACTTTGGGGACTCTCCTATCTCAGAACAATGGAAGAACAGATTGTGTAAGAAACTGGCTCAGAAGTCTCATGTCTTCTCAATGCACGAATGGGACGTGGGATTAGCAAGAGGAGTAGAGCACAGAATCCGACTCTCTGATTCCCGGCCTTTCCGTCAACTATCACGCCGGCTAGCCCCTGCTGATATCGAAGATGTGAGAAAGCATTTACAAGACCTGCTGCATGCAGGGATCATAACAGAGTCGCGAAGCCCCTATGCATCCCCTATAGTTGTTGTCAGAAAGAAGACTGGGGCTATTAGAATGTGCATAGATTACCGACTGTTGAATAGCCGAACCATACCTGACCAGTACACAACACCCTGCATTGAGGATGCGTTGAATGCTTTGACAGGGAGTCAGTGGTTCTCTGTACTGGATTTGCGTTCAGGCTACTACCAGATAGCCATGTCCGAAGAGGACAAAGAGAAGACGGCATTCATTTGCCCGTTAGGATTTTTTCGGTTTGAACGAATGCCTCAAGGCATTACTGGGGCACCACCAACCTTCCAAAGGTTAATGGAAAAGGCAGTCGGTGACATGAACCTCTTGCAAGTGCTGGTGTACCTAGATGATGTAATCGTGTTTGGAAAAACTCTCGAGGAACACGAAGAGAGACTGCTTAAGGTCCTAGATCGTCTCGGTGAAGTTGGGCTGAAACTCTCAGTGGACAAGTGTCAGATCTGTCTGCCAAGGGTCAAGTACCTGGGGCACATCGTGTCTGCAGATGGAGTTGCCCCAGATCCAACCAAGATTGAGGCTGTCACTACATGGCCCAGGCCCACAAACCTGAAGACATTACAATCTTTCCTAGGATTTTGTGGTTATTACCGCCGATTCATTCGCAACTATTCTGAAATTGTTAGACCACTAACTGAACTCACAAAGGGATATGCTCCAACTCAGAAGAGTAAGAAGTATGCCAAAGATGTGAACAAAGTTTACTTGAAAGAATCAGAGCCTTTCAGGGAAAGATGGGACAAATCCTGTACATAGGCGTTTCATCACATAATCCACTGTCTGACGCATGCCCCTGTCCTGGCATTTGCCAATCCACAACATCCATACATCCTCCATGTGGATGCCAGCTTGAAGGGTCTTGGTGCTGTGCTTTACCAAGAACATCCTGAAGGCCTGAGACCAGTTGCTTTTGCTAGCAGAAAAATCAGCTCAGCAGAGAGGAACTACCCCATACATCAGCTGGAATTCTTGTCACTCAAGTGGGCGGTAGTCGACAAATTCCATGACTATTTGTATGGGGCAAGATTCACCGTACGTACTGATAACAACCCCCTTACGTACGTGCTGTCCACCGCCAAGCTCAATGCGGTGGGGCATCGCTGGCTAGCTGCCTTGTCGACGTACGAGTTTGATGTGCAGTATCGCCCAGGGCGTCAGAATATCGATGCCGACCTGTTGTCAAGGAACATGCCAGAGGAGGACGACAGTGCTTGGGTGACTATACCTCAGTCTGGAGTGAAAACTATCTGCCAGAGAGTCTGTAGCTCAGAGTCTGCACGCAGTATACCAGTCTGTGTAGCTCAGCTTGGAGCATCTCCTCACTGTGTTCCTGATCTGTATGCGTTTCCCACCCACATGGAGTTGAAGTCTCTGGAACTCATGTCCAAACAGAGTCTCAGGAAGGCTCAGGAAAAGGATGAGGCCATTGGCCCAGCCATCCAAGCCATCAAGCATGGGCGCTGGCCAGAGGAGGGGAACGTGAGTCCTGAGCTATCCAGATTGAAAAGAGAAGCTGGGAAGCTGTCAATGAAAGATGGATTGCTGTACCGCTACTGTAAAAGACCATCCGGAGATGTGGTCAGTCAACTCATTCTGCCAAGAGAGTTCCGTGAGATAGTTATGCGGGCCATGCATGATGACCTCGGGCACCTTGGACAAGAAAGAACTGTTGACCTTATCCGAAATAGATTCTTTTGGCCTAGGATGTCGGTGCAAGTGGAAGAATACATCAAGAACTGCGGGGAGTGTGTTACTCACAAGAGCCCTATTCAGAGAGCTGCTCCGTTGCACCAGATCGACAGCCATGGGCCTATGGATTTAGTGTGCATGGACTTTCTTTCCATGGAGCCTGACTTCAAAGGCATAAGTAATGTGTTAGTGGTAGGGCTGGGCGATATGGACCAAAAGTCATATCCCGATATATTTTTCTGAATATCGATATACGATATATATCGCGATATTTCCGCAAAGTGAGAGCAAATGTTCAGTCAAAGCCAAATATGAGTCACAAGTAGCCTAGTTTTATAGAAACAAGCTATTTCAGTGAACAGGTGAAAAATCAAATGAAAAATTTCAGTGAACAGGTGAAAAATCAGGTGAAAAATTAATAAATAATAAAAAGGCTTCTTCGCCTGGTTCACAATTAAATGCTCAGCTGTTCAATTAACAAGAAAATGTAAACATAAATACTGTATAACAACAGGAGTACCTTTTTATTTTATTTTTTTTATCAAAGCTCCGTAAGGTGGGTGTGTGAAAATTAATTTGCAGTGAGCTTTTTCACAGTGTTTCCTCTAGAACTTTTCCCGCTGTGGTGGCAGGGATATTCCCATGACCACACTCCCTTGCCCCCGGTGTTTAGGCTAAACCTGTCTAAATATTATAGTATGAAAGGCCCTAATTTAGAGCGGCAAATCGATTATGCGCATCCCGTGCGCAAAATGAAGCACTTGAAGCAACGCGAAGTCACAGTGTACAGGCGCAGCGCTTCACATTTAAAAGTTTAAGCACAAAGTATAGAGATATTTAAAGCTTATTATATCTATGCAACATTTTATTGATCCTTTTCTTTTAACAGTTTTAAATTTAAGTTACAGTATGCGTGCTCTCTAGTCCAGCGCTGTAATAAGACACCCAGGAGAAAGTAATATGATTTATAAAGCGCTATAAACTCCAGTAAGAAAGTAATTTTATGAAAACCATATAAATGTAACACAAATAAAGTATAATAATGGGAACATTGATCTTGAAGAGAGTTTCGTCGTGTTACTGTCGTAACAGAACGTGATGCGCTGTTTGAATGCTGCTGAATGGAGAATGATGGAGGAGAGACCAGTTTCCATTAACTTAACTATATATTCATGACTATATATTCATTTTTACCTCACATTATGCTATTGAACGAATTTAGATGGCTTGGAATAGTGCGAAAACTTTATGGTGGTTTACATTTGTTATGCCTTTACGGGGCTAACAACACAATAGTGCGTGCACAATACCGGACTTCACTGAGAAGCTGCTGCAGCCGCGGCCGGATGATGTTTGGTGTGGCGGCCGCGGGAGAAAGACTGTAGGAAACACCGTTCCGGGTTATCGATGGCTTGCGGCTGGGGCTTCTGCAGCACACAGTTTCACGCGCGGGGAGCAGTGCTGTGGGCTCCGGTCAGCAGCTTGCTTGGAGCAAGGATTACAGCGCATATTTGAACTATATCGATATATGCGATATGGTCCAATTCCATATCGCATTTAAAAATATATCGATATATTTTTTATATCTATATATCGCCCAGCCCTAGTTAGTGGTTACGGATCATTTCACGAGGTACGCCCAGGCTTTCCCAACTAAAAGCCAGAAGGCTCATGCTGTTGCTAAGGTCCTAATTGAGAAATATTTCATACATTATGGACTGCCTTCGAGGATCCATTCGGACCAAGGAAGAGATTTTGAGAGCCGTTTGATCCGAGAATTGTTGGCCTTGATGGGGATACGCAAGTCACGAACAACACCGTACCATCCGCAAGGAGACCCGCAACCAGAAAGGTTCAACCGAACTTTGCTCTCAATGCTTGGTACGTTAGGCCGGGAGAAGAAGCGTACGTGGAGTCAACATATTCCTCACTTAGTACACGCATACAACAGCACCAAGTGTGATGTCACCGGGTACTCACCTTACCATCTAATGTGTGGCAGAGAGGCGAGACTTCCTGTTGATTTGTGCTTTGGGACATCCTCAGATCGCATGGAAGAGGCGTCTCACACTCGATATGTCACCAAGCTAAAAGAAGACTTGAAGCAAGCCTACAAGTTAGCCTCTAATGCTGCAGACAAAAGGCACCAGCGAAACAAGAAGTTGTATGATCGCAGAGTTACCTTTCAGTCCATAGAGATTGGCGATAGAGTGCTGCTCCGGAATCTAGGCCTGAGAGGCAAGCACAAACTGGAAAGCAAGTGGAGTCCTGATCCGTATGTTGTCGTTGGAAAGATGCCAAGTCTACCAGTGTTTAAGATCAAACGGGAGGATGGAAGACTAGGGACAAAGACTATACACAGGGACCACCTACTTCCGATTGGACAGCTGGTAAGAATGCCACAGACTGACCAGGATGCTGATCCGCCTGAGAAACCCAAGACCAGAGCAGGCACTCATAAGAGAAGTCAAAGGGACACAACACCAGAGACTCAAGAGTTACAGGAGTTTTCTGATTCGTTCTCTGACATGGAGTATTATGTCACTCCCCGTGTCACTCGGAGAGAGCCTGTCCCAAGGGTGCTAAATACTGCTAGGCCAGTAATTGATTTAGAAGATGACCCTGAAACGGAACATGAAAATGATTCAGACCTAGAAAAGGTGGGACACCACTCTGAACCAGAACCACCAGAACCTGAGGATGAGGAGTTTGATCCAGAAGTAGCTCTGGAAGAGACTAGTAATGCTGGATCGGAGTCTGAGCAAGAAGTATCTGAGGTCCAGGAGGATACAGTGCTGCCCAGAATTGAGCCTAGACCTAAAAGAACTGCCAAGCCAACTATTAGACTCACCTATGATGAGCCTGGTAGATCAAGAGATGAGCCTTTAACCATAGTACACCGAGGGATAGTCATCAAAATAGGAAAACACTAGAGATCAGTTATTATTTTTATTAAGTCAGCAGCCATATCACCCTGTAGCCCAAGACTGGTTGCCCACTGAAGCTAAGCGGGGCTGAGCCTGGTTAGTACCTGGATGGGAGACCTTCTGAGAAAACCAGGTTGCTGCTGGAAGAGGTGTTAGTGAGGCCAGCAGGGGGTGCTCACCCTGTGGTCTGTGTGGGTCCTAATGCCCCAGTATAGTAATGGGGATACTATACTGTCAAAGAGCACCGTCCTTCGGATGAGACGTTAAACCGAGGTCCTGACTCTCCGTGGTCATTAAAAATCCCAGAATGTCTTTCGAAAGAGTAGGGGTGTAACCCCGGCATCCTGGCCAAATTTGCCCAGTGGCCTCTGTCCATCATGGCCTCCTAATCATCCCCATATATACCAATTGGCTTCATCACTGTCTCCTCTCCACCAGTAGCTGGTGTGTGGTGAGCGTTCTGGCGCACTATGGCAGCCGTCGCATCATCCAGGTGGATGCTGCACATTGGTGGTGGTTGAGGAGATTCCCCTCTCTTTGTGAAGCGCTTTGAGTGTCCAGAAAGGCGCTATATAAATGTGATGAATTATTATTATTATTATTATTATGCCCTTAGGACTCCTTTATCAGTTTATTAGTGTCTGATGAGGACACTCAGACATTTAAAAGGGGGAAGGTGTAACCCTGTTGAAATATATTCATATATATTCATTTGAATAATACAGTTTTGAATAAATAATTTCATTGTTAAATAAAATAGAATTTAAGGTTAAAAAGTTAAAATTCATTGACCAGCAATGACATTATTTTGGGTAATGAGAGAAATGCCTATTGGGTGATGTTCATTAATTACTGTTTCAGTATGTACAAATGTTAAATATTTTTTTTGGTAATTATGTATGTGAAAATACTTTAACAATGTTTTCAAGGATAGGAAGAAAGAGGTAAATGAATGTTTGGTGAATTTATTTTATTTCTGAAAGTTTTGTAATGATCCAATCGCAGTTGAGGTCAAAGGGTGGGGTGAAAAAGAAAGAGCGTGGAAGAAGAGAGAGGAGAACCGCGTGTGGTTTTGCGGAGAGAGAAACTTGGTAAAAGTTACTGAAATTGACCAGTTTAGTCGAAGTGTTCGATAAGGACTCTTAAAAGACTTTAATGGTGATCATTCTGTTTGTGTACGTGGCTTACTCTGCACACAAAGACTGAAATACGTAATTTAGCCGCTGATATAGTGGTTAGTGTTTTTGCATGGATTTTTCTATAAGCTAGCGACCAGCGACCGCGATTAGTAAAGCCCGTGTGGACCTGTGAAATCGATGACGAGGATCAAAGACCCGACGGAGCCGGATAGCGTTACTGTCTGGTTAGTCTCAGCCTCAGACGTCACGCCCACGGAACGTTGGCTAAACGTCTGATGCATATGGTGCACTTAACTGGAAACACTTCAGGAATGTCGAAGTCGTTATCTGATTGGTTGAAATTTATCGGATTTCCGGGGGGCGTCAGTGTCGCGTTTATTTTCGGTCCGCCGGGAAACAAAGCGCGGGCGTGTGATTGCGGAAGAAAAACTGTTGTGTTTATATGAGTGACAATGAGCATTTATCAAGATCAGCTAAACGTAGTTGTATGTCCCCTCCTATCTATTATGGAAGATCAAGTGAAGTACCGGAGGTGAGGCGTTTATTTAGTAGGCGTGAGCGCGCTGGGGCGGGAACGTAACTTACATTCGCAGCCTGACTCATGTGAGTATTCAATGTGCGGCGGCTCAATGACAGCAACAGCAGGCTGTTTTGAATGAGACGACCCGATGAATGGGGAGCGCTACATTCTGTGACGCGCGAGCAGCGCTGTGTGTCTGTAGAGTGAGCACTCGTGAGCGGGCACGTGATTTACACACATTTCCTGATTTATACGAGGTTGAACTGGCCGTGTGAAAGCGGGCATAAGATGGACATGAGCGCGAGTTCGTGGGCGAAATTTATAACGCAGAGCTTTGTTAACCAATTGATCCATATACAGTATAAGGCGCTCCGGTGACTGCTGCTGACTTGTTGCACGCCGGCCTGTTGTTGTGGAGACATTTCCACGCCCCGAAACGTGACGCTGAACGAAACGAACTGTAATTGGTTGTTTGACATGTCGGTCAAACGGCCTTATGGGCGGGCCTTGGCCAAAGAAAGCTGCTATGAATTCCAGACCTTCAGCCGTCAGTCTGAAGGTCTGGCTACGCGAGACTACTGTCTGGTGGACTTTGCCCAGTTCGTCGACCATGTGACTCTTCTCCTCATTATCTCTGCCCCGCGAATCTGTCTTCTGCTGCTTGACGCTTTGATCCAGTGTGCGTGAGTTTACATTCACATAAAGGTACCATTATATTTTGTTTGGCCCGTGTGGTGAAGCAGCCAGTTGATTTTTGGCTACAACGTACCCAAGCTACATTCAGGCCTGCATTAATGAACATTTAAGGGGTAAATCTAATTCAAGTGTTGCCGGCTATTTTATTTTCTTGGGCCCTTTTTGTTTGAGTGTGAATGTGAATACCTCTGTGATCTAGTAATGTGATTACAATTGAGATTTACTTAATATTTCTTTCTATTTCTATATTTTCTAAGTAAATCGGTTACTCTTTTGTATAACACTTGTGGTTACTGACTCTTTGGATATTTTAAGTTAAGACAAAGAGTGTTTTTTGGTTTAAATACTCAGGTGTTTACAGGATAATAATTATATTACATTTAATTTCCAGTTAAAGGGTGTAATTATTACTGTTTAACTAGACATTTAAAAGGGAAAGAGTATTTAAATCACAAAAGTTAAACAATAATTAGTTTATTAGAGAAACCTCACTTATTTTATTTTGTAGATTTTAAAGAACTCAGGATAGCCACCTCTCATTATAGTCCAACCCGCCAGAGAGGCGCTACATTCCTAATATTGTTCTGGGAGTCCCCAACAACAGTTTTACAAGCATGCAATGACAAAAAACACTTTTGTTGTCTTATAATACGCATTTATTTTTACCTGAATTGCCCACCGACTCCCATATGAATCGTTTTAGCGAGTCGTTTTCCAAAACCCGCCTTTGCGTGACGCTAATCTGCGGTGATTGGTCAGATGACCTAGTCAGTTGTGATTGGTATTCTCTGTGCAGAAAAACGGAACTCTTATTACCTTAAATGGGTTCTCAACTCCAGTCCTCGCGACCCACTGCTCTGCATATTGTGTATGTCTCCCTCATTTAACACACCTCAGATCCTCAGCTCGTTAGGATAGGGCTCGCGAATCCATACTTTATAGCGTTTAGGTTTGTGAAGCAATCATCTTCAAAATGACGCGAACACAGAACAAGGTTTGGGCTATACTTGTGTGGTATAGCAGTACTTGTATATATGAACTGCAGCCACTTAGTCTTCAAATACTCCTCACTTGGCAGGTGAAAAAAGTTCGCTTTTGCGTCGCACTTCAAAACACAGCGTCTCGTCGACATGATTGTTTTCCGAAGCCCAGATCTCGAAAAACGACAGAGTCCAAAAAGGTGCGGTGGGTCCAAACCTCCATGCTCTCAGACCTCCCTGGCCAGCCCAGGCAGGGTGGCCCGTCCTGGGCCAGTTTCAGATTTGCCCGCCACCCCGGTTTTCCCTAGCGTCTCCGAGCGCAGTAAGTGGGCGTTTCTTATTCAAATAACTTGTCAAGTTGACGTCAACCAGACAAAGGAAAAGTATCGTTTTTCGAACGATTCATTTCAGCAACTCAGAGTCGACTCTTGTTTTTGAGAGACAATAACTTTGTATACGATGAACTTTCATGTTTAAAACTTTGCAGGACGTTTTCGTTCACTTAGATCTATGTTAAACACTACATGAAGGGCAATTTTCAAAAACCCAAAATAGGTACCCTTTAAGTCAAACGTATTTCCACCTTTCGCGGTTAGACGCGTCCACGTACGGTGAGTTGCGAGCCGAGAAATCCAATGTGACGCTTCTGATCTGGTGGAGGCCCTTCGGTAACCGGGACCCCCTGCCCGACTGTGCTGAGCTTTATGGTATCCAGGATTGTACCCTAACCACGAATAGAAGCGCGTACACCCGCGCTGATGCCGTTATTATCCACCACCGCGAACTGATGCACAAATGGAGCCTCCCCAGCGCGCCGCGGCCTCCGTGCCAGAAGTGGATCTGGATGAATTTTGAATCTCCGAGTCACTCCGGCTCTTTGATTGGTCTAGATGGGGTGTTTAATCTTAGCATGTCATACCGTCGAGGCTCGGACGTGTTTCTGCCGTATGGTTACCTGCAGCCCCGGAGGGGAGAAAGAGAGACTCCGCAGGTGAGTGCGCGGCACAGGCGTGGAATCGTCGCGTGGATAGTTAGCAACTGGAATGAGCAACACGAAAGGGTGCGATTTTATCGGAATCTCCGGCGATATGTACGTGTGAATGTTTTTGGACGTGATGCGCGTGATTTGATATCTGATAGCGTAGTGCGCACCGTATCCCGGTATAAATTCTACCTGGCATTCTAGTTGCACACAGATTACATCACGGAGAAACTGTGGAGAAACGCTCTCTTATCAGGGCCAGTGCCAGTGGTTTTGGGACCGCCACGGGAGAATTATGAACTTTTTCTTCCCGCTGATGCCTTCATACACGTTCAAGATTTCAGTGGCCCGCGGGCTCTTGCCGCGTACCTGAAACACCTGGACCGAAACCACTCCCTCTATCAGCGTTACCTGAACTGGACGCGTCACTACAGCGTCATGTGTGTGACGTCATTCTGGGCGGAGCATTACTGTATGGCCTGTAGAGCTGTCCAAGCCAGCAGGCGCCAGTACAAATCAGTGTCTGATATTGCCCTTTGGTTCGAGTCTTGATGTTCCCTGTGAGTGTGTCAGTATAATTATAGACACCTACTCTTTCACTTTTACCTCTACCACTGTCACAATGTCTTACAATGTGTCGCAAGTTTGGGAATTGTGATTTTTCTGTTAAATAACTTATTATGGATATGTTTGTTGATTTAACAATATACAATCTCATAATTAATCTTGTGCCCATCTTATACACTCACCCTTTTTTCTCTCGACTGAACGGATTACAAATTTAATCAGAGCCGGACAGTATTGGAGTACATTTACTTGAGTACAGTACTTAAGTACAATTTTGAGGGATCTGTACTTTACTCAAGTATCATTTTTGGGGAGTACTCATGACTTTACTCAAATACATTTGAGAGGGAAATATTGTACTCTTTACTCCAATACATTTCTATCCATAACCATGAGTAAAAAGTAACTAGTTCTAAAAAAAAAAAAAAAAAAAAAAAAAATGGAAATAAGAAAAATTTCGGAAACCCTCAATTTGTTGTTTCCCTCTCAAACGTGATTGGATTGTGCAGGCGCCACTGATTGAGACAGCCTATCAAAATCACCTTTAGCTTTCCGCCAAAGTCTACTAGTCTAGCTTTCAACTCCATGGTCAGATTTAGATAAGAGACCAAACCATGGACGAAACAATGGATGGAGACGCAGCAGGTCCATCTAGGGAATGTGCCAACCCATGACCCCACCTCGCCACACAATTTCAATTTTCTGAAATGTTCTTAAATGTTCATTAAAGCAACATGGTAAAAAGATGAAAATGACTTGATTTTACATTAACATTTTTCATAACTAAATAAAATTATGTATTTACAGATGTTAAACATTGAATGGGGTCAAATTGACGCCAAGGATAATAGGAGGGTTAAATGTTAAATAAAGCAACATGGTAAAAAGATGAATATGACTTGATTTTACTTTCAATTCCTTTTACATTCTCCAAGGTATTGACATTAAAATTTTTCATAACTCCATTTTGGACGTTTCTGTCCATAAATGTAAGCACTGTGGCAGGTAATGCAATATTTAGAAAATGTACTCTTGTACTCTTGATACTCAAGTACTTTTAAAAACAAGTACTTCAGTCCTTTTACTTGAGTAGACGTCTGACTGTAGTACTTTTACTTGTACTTGAGTAAAATTTGGCAATGGGTATCTGTACTTTTACTCAAGTAATAAAGCTGTGTACTCTGTCCGCCTCTGAATTTAATTATAGCCTATGTTTAAGATCTGCTAATCCTACATCCATAAATATCACTTGGAAATCTAAGGTGAAATAGGCCTATGGGCATTCAATTTGAACATGATTTCAGAGAGGGGGTTTTGTCAGTCTTTGATGTTCCTACACTGTTGAATTCGGACTATGTCAAAATCAAGTCAAAATCGCTCTTGCTCAACACTTTGTATAAGCATGTATTTTCACCCTCACAGAAACAGCAAATGAGCCCAGACTCATGTAGTTATACAGGATCAGCGATTTTGACTTGATTGTAATTAAGCAATTACTGTAATGGGTTTCCTTTTCTCTCATTTTTTAGTCATTAAATTACTCATTTAATTGCATTAAATAATGTATAGAACAATTCCATATAGACACAATAGTGAATTTAACATCAAAATTTGTTTTTAATGTAACCTTCTGCTTTAAAAAAAATTGGTCAGTTCAAGAATGAATAATGTATGCGCTCCACTTATATGTTGGATATTGTCTTTCAAGTGCTTTTGTTTACTGTAATTTTATAAGAGGTCAGGGGAAGTTTGTGAACATTTTTTTTATGGATAGAGTATTGAAATTTGTCAGCTTTAATGTTAATGGATTGAATGGGCAGAGTAAAAGAAAAAGGGTTTGATACAATCTTGTATAGCTTTCCTATACAAGAAACTCACCTCATTATGCAGGAACATGGCAGGTATCATCAAAGGCCAGAGTGGCCATTTTGATAAATAAAAACACACCTCTGGAAATACTTGATACTATCAGTTATCCATCAGGACATTATGTCTTTATTAATTGTGGAATATTCTCGGAAAAATGGTCACTGATACATTTATATGCACCTAATTATGATGATGAGTTGTTAATGCAAGATATATTTCTAAAAGTTGCAGTGCGGCGGCGAAATATACTTATAGGAGGGGATTTTGGAGGCAGATGCACCCTCAGACTCTGGATTATTTATTGTACTCATGCCTTCATAAATCCCACACTAGAATTGATTTGTTCTTATTGTCCACCCAGCTATTACTTAGAGTATGAATATTTATCTAGAACTCTATCTGATCACTCACCATTGACCTTGTCCATTTTATTCCCAGATTTCTGCACATTCATAAGGGACCAGATTAAAGGAGTAGTTCACTGGTAATTTACTCATCCCCATGTCATCCAAGATGTCCATGTCATTCTTTCTTCAGTCGAAAAGAAATTAAGGTTTTTGATGAAAACATTGCTGGATTTTCTCCATATTATGGACTTCAATGAGAACCAAACGGTTCAAGGTCCAAATGAGAGTTTCAGTGCAGCTTCAAAGGGCTTTAAACGACACCAGATGATGAATAAGGGACCCTTATCTAGGACCCTTCGAGTCATGTCTCGGAAAAAAAGATTTGTTCATTTTGATGAACAAGTTCGAACAGGACAGTCATGAACGCTCAGAACAGAGCAAGGCGAGCATTTGTGGGTATAAAACCAACCTTTTTTTATACATTTTTTAAATGACCGATCGTTTCGCTAGATAAGACCCTTATTCATCGTCTGAAATCGTTTAAAGCCCTTTGAACAGTTTGCTGTTTGCACTGAAACTGTCTTCTGGACCGTGAACCGTTTGGTTACTTGTAAAGTCCATTATATGGAGAAAAATCCTGGAATGTTTTCATCAAAAACCTTAATTTCTTTTCAACTGAAGTTGTTTTAGTGCCTCCTCTCCCAACAGTTTCATTTTATGGGATATGTTAAAGGCGTATCTGAGGGGACAGATAATATCCTATATAAAAGGTCTGAAAAAGCAACACACAATATATTGATAAGTTGGAAAAAGAAATGTTACTCTTGGAAAAAAGCTTATCCTCATATAACCCATATAACCCTATTTAAGGTATTAACTAAGTTTGGTTTGGACAACTATTTATTAACTGTGAGAACCCTGTATTATAAACCCAAAGCAAGGATTACTACTATGGGCACCAGTTTCCCTAAATAGATCCAATAGACAGTGGTGTCCACTGTCCCCAAGTCTGCCTGCCTTAGCCATTGAGCCTTTGGCAGAGGTAATCAGAAGGGAACCTAATATAAAAGGAATCTGAAATAAATTATAATTCAAAGATTGAATGATAGTCTATTATTTAAAAAAATTGACGAAGATCTACACAGATGGATTAGCCTCCCCATCACTTTGATTGGGAGGATTATTTGCATTAAAACTAACATTTTGCAGAGGTCGCGGACATCTTTCATTCACTGACAAAAAATGGGATAATAAAAAGTCAATTCACAAGGTACCAAGAATATCTTTGGAGAAATTGACGTGGGACTACAAGGGGGACTTCAACTACCCAATTTTAAAAAATATAACTTTGCAGCCCAAAATGACAAAATTGTTTTGTCTCTGTTTGAGAATGCCACTTCAATAGGAACTCCTACGTGGGTTCATTTTGCATTTTATTCTTTGGGAGACATTTTTTTTTAGTTAGTTTGTTTACAATTACCTGTTGACCCAGCATTTTACTTGCTGGGGAACTTTATGAAAATTGATAAACCACTTAACAAATTTCAAATAAAAATTTCGAAATAGCCCTTGCAGTGGCCAGAAAGTGTATTGCTGTCACAAGTTTGTGTTTGTTCTTGTTCTTGAAAAACGAAAATAAAGTATTCACACAAAAAAATATGCAATTTTATATTATTTATTTAAATGAATTAAAAGTTCAGATTGTTGTCTATCCTTGTATCTTCAGCTAGGTGAGGTTTGTTTGGGATTTAGAAAGAAATTAGTATAAGTAATGCAGTACTTTATAGAGAGTAATTAGTACAGTAATCTGTACTAATTAATTAGTACAGTAATCTGTACTAAGTACCTGGCAACAGAAAATGTTTAGCTGAAAACCAAAATTATAATTCGAAATGTTTCACACACATATTGTATCTCTGCCCAATTTGCTTATTTTATTTGTTCTTTTCAAAATGTAGATAAACTGAGGGTCAGATTATTGTTTTGCAACATGTAAACTTGCTGTGTTATTTGTGTTATTAATAAAATAACTGACCCTTTGTGAGCAATTTCTCACTAAATATGTTGGTTTTACAGTAAAAGCTCTGTGTAAAGGTTTTTGTAGGAGTTTTTCCTTAGAGAATGTAGTATTTGATAATGAGGTGTGTGTATGTACTGTGATTTTGTAAAATATATAATTAAGACAAATCTGTAATACAGAACACTGATTTTATATTGCTTTGATTACCAGAGCTATTAAAAAAATAAAATGATAAAGGATTTGGAGAATGGAAACCACAACAAATTATTAAATTAGAAATGGGTAAGACAGTGGTAAAATTAAGGTAGATGACCTCTAGAGAAAACTGTTAATCAATCATGCAATTGTCTTTGGACGCAAAACATTATACAGTAGTCATTGACCCTCGACAATTTCACCATTTAGCATTGTAGCAGTGCAAGTAGCAGTCTAAAATATTCCCAGCCAAAGAACAGTTTTATTCAATTAAATAAAGTTTTTTTTTTCAGGTAATTAAAACACACATGATGCAAAACAGCAGTTATTGCTGTAAAATTAATAACAAGCTTATTTGCCACTAAACTAAAAAAAAAGATCAACAGCATTCAATCGTTTAGTTTTACACATAACAATTCCATACAAAAAAAATCACACAAAATATTTCTCTGAATTATATAGCTCTGTGGAACTTATGTGGCAGCTGATAAACTAGACAGACGGGAATTTAAGACATTGAGTATGCAAGTAATCAGGCCGGAGCAAATGCCTTACTCCTCAATTGTTTCAGGGTGAAAAATGGACAGAAAATAGAATTCAGGAATCAAATTCAGTGTTTTGGAGGCACAATATTGAATTCCAGCTTTTACTTTGTGCTTCCTTTGTTTTCTTAATATCTCATTTCTGTCTGTCTTTTTGTGTTCTATTACATCATCTCTTTCTTTATGTTCCCACCCTTCCTTTTTCTGTCTCCCTCACTCCCTCTTGCCTCTCTCAGAAGTGCTGTCCTGTCTGTAGGAATGATATTTGCAGGGTTGTTGTTTCATATAAGGATCTCCAGCAGATCTTGGTCAGGCAGGGGCATCTTCTGTCCTCTCCTCAGCCCTGCTCGACCTTCTAGGCCTTTAGCCTGTCTGGGTGGACATTCTGCACATAAAAACAGGGTTCAAATTACTTTTTTGTCAAACCTTTCTTCAGTGATACCATTCTTCTTGCATTATTTCATTAGATACTAGCATTACTACTACTACTATTCGATTCTAGCGTATTTTGTCTAAAGAATCATTTAGTCATTGTTTTTCAGTATTTTTATGGGAAAAGGTGCAGGTCACTGTGTCACTCACAGCATCAAGATATCCATTTTATTAACCCAACTGGCCCTCATTAAGACCTGCTACTTTTGTTTGACTTTACTGGTCATTTAGGACACATGATCTCATTCGAGCTTCATTTTAAAATTGCCACGAAAAATGGAAAATGCAACCGAATTTTCTTTTCTATTACAAATTAAATTATATTTAATAGCTTATAATTCACTGCAGTATGTTACAAACCCCATACATTACAGTACAAAATTATTCATGTGTTTTCCTCCTTTGAATGGATGTTAATGAATAGATGACTAACACTTCTGTAGATATTCAGTTACATAGTTGTTTTGATAATAGTAGATTTTTTAAACCCAGAGTATATTTATGATATTACTGTAGAAATGCTGCAAGTTTTTGTCTTGTTCATTTTTGTGTTTTGTTAGTTTATGAAGTTACACAGTTACAGTTAAAAGTTTTGAAAAGAGAATGTAAACATGCAAATTGGCCTGCATAGTACAAAAAACTATGATAAATGACCCTCAGTTTAGCTCTCATAGACTGCTGTTGTGATCACTGTGTGAAGACTGTAGAAAGAGTGACAAGTATTGTGAAATGTGTCTAAGCGATTGTAAAAAAACTGTCATTTTTTGATTAAAGATTACCAGGGCATGTTTTTTTAAAATAATAATGTGCATGGATAACTAATTTAAAATAAACACAGGATGATTCAATAAAAAAAAATAACTATAGTCAATTTTGATTTCATTGTGACTTGTCAAGGAACACTCTACTCTCACATTTACACTCATAGTTCACTTTAATAGGTACACCTTGCTAGTTCAGGATTGGAGCGCATTTTGCCTTCAGAACTGCCTCAATTCTTTATGGAAGAGATTCAATAAGGTGCTGGAAATATTCCTCTGAGATTTTGGTCCATATTGACATGATATAAACACGCAGCTGCAGCAGATTTGTCATCTCCACATCCTTGATGTGAATCTCCTGTTCCTCCTCATCCCAAAGCTGCTCTATTGGATTGAGATCTGGTGACTGGAGTCAGTTTCAGTACAGAGAAACCAGTTTGAGATGACTGATCTTTGTGACATGGCCTGTTATCCGGACGAGCCCATCAGAAGATGATACACTGGTCATAAAGTGATGGACATGGGCAGCAACAAGACTCAGATCCTGTAGTTTGTGGTGTTTTAATTATGCTCAATTGGTACTAAGGGATCCAAAGTGTGCCAATAAAATATCTTCCACACACCATTACACCATCAGCAGCCTGAACCGCTGAGACACTGAGGCAGGACTTCTCGCCTTCAGGTCTGGCGACAGAGCACTGTATAGCTCTGCAAGAGCCAGCCTGAAAAGAGGCATCAGAGAGGCCAAAGCAGCTCACAAGAGAAGGATTGAGGATCACTTTAACAACAACAACCCACGGAGGGCCTGGCAGGGCATCCAGCAGCTCACTAATTACAGAAGTAACAAGACTACTGCAGATGGCGACATTGCTTTGGCAGAGAAACTAAATTGTCACTTTGTCCGCTTTGGAGAGAAGAGCACAGCCACCCATGCATCTCCTTCACCTGACGGCAACAACAGCTATACACTCACTGTGCAGGAGCACGAGGTGAGGCAGGTGCTCAGTAAAGTAAACCCGCGGAAAGCTGCAGGTCCAGATGGGGTTACGGGCAGGGTACTAAAGGACTGTGCGCCACAGCTCTCAGCGGTCTTCACCAGACTATTCAATCTGTCCCTGTCCAAACAATAGTTCCTCTGCCCAAGAAATCTACCATATGCAGCTTAAATGACTACCGCCCTGTGGCACTTACACCAGTGATCACTAAGTGCTTTGAACGGTTGGTCCAGCAGCATATTATAGCCAACTTACCAACCACCTTGGATCCATATCAATTTGCTTACAGAGCGAATAGGTCTACAGAAGATGCTATTAACACCGCCCTTCATAATGCACTAACCCATCTTGAACACCGGGGGAGCTATGTGAGGATGCTCTTTGTAGACTTCAGCTCTGCTTTTAATACTATAATTCCTGGGAGACTTCACATCAAACTCATTGATTTAGGACTCCCTCAATCCATCTGTAAATGGATCATGGATTTACTGACTAACCGACCTCAAACTGTAAGAATAGGGCCACACATCTCCACCCAACTTACACTCAGCATCGGCTCACCACAGGGCTGTGTGTTAAGTCCCTTGCTCTACTCCCTTTACACATACGACTCTACCGCAATCCATTCTACCAACACCATTATTAAGTATGCAGATGACACAACTGTGGTTGGTCTCATCTCAGGGGGAGACAAGTCAGCCTATCGGGAGGAGGTCCAAAGACTGGTTGAGTGGTGCAAGGACAATAACCTTATCTTGAACACATCCAAGACAAAGGAATTAATCATTGACTTTCGTAGGAAAAAGGTGGACATGGAACCACTTCACATTAATGGGGAATGTGTAGAAAGGGTTCCTGTCTTCAAGTTCCTGGGCACATACATCACAGAGGACTTTTCATGGAGCACCAATATCCACTATATAGTCAAGAAGGCCCAGCAGCGACTCCATTTCTTAAGAATCCTCCGGAAAAAACGTCTGGAGGAGAAGCTGTTGGTGTCATTCTACCGTTGCTCTATTGAAAGCGTGCTGGCCTACTTTATATCTGCGTGGTATACTAGCTGTTCAGCAACGGATCGGAAGGTCCTCCAGAGGTTCATTAACACAGCACAAAAAATCATCGGCTGCACTCTGTGCTCCCTGCAGGACATCTTCAGCTCTCGCTGCCTCACCAGATCTGTCAACATTCTAAAGCTGCGTTCCATTTGACAGGATCCCTACGCAGTGTTCACTGCTCCCTACTCCCTGAACACGGTACATCAGTTGAAGTGGACTTCGCTGACAATACCGCTCATTTGGAATGCCCTGCAAACGTCATCAGTTAAGTTAAGTTAACGTACGGGGTTCCGCAGATTATGATAATAAAACAAATAGATATAGGCTTACATTAATATTTCAATTGAATTTAATATCACATTTAAAATATATATATATATTATACAATAATAAATAAAAATATGATAAGGTAAATTCTGAGGTAAATGGTTGTGGTAATCGTTTATAAAGTCCCAAGGACATACAAAAAATAGCATATGTAAATGTAATATTCACCCCAATAACCGTTAAAATACTTAGTTAGTATAATAATGACAAAATGTATGCATACTTACACACAAACAAACTCCTCCATCGTTATTTACGACCGCTCTGACTGGTGATGACGTGACGCGCAATGACAGTTGGGTGATTCCGCTCTCGACTTCCTGTGAAGTGATGTATCGATGTTCACTTATTCCCTACGCCGTTTGCAGTGCCCTTCCAACTGAACATATTCGTTCCCTTCGGATTGGAATCTCACTTAAGATGGCGAAATACCCTGTGAAGTCCACTTCGCAGTTCACTAACGGTCGAATGGAACGCACCTTAAGAGACCCTTCACATCCTGGACACCATTTGTTTGCTTGGTTGCCTTCTGGCAAACGTTTCATGTCAATCAAATCCAGAACAAATAGACTCAAAAATAGTTTTTATCCCACTGCCATACGGACAATGAACACTACCAGTCACCTACACATACCATATGTAACAACTTGCACCACCACTCCAGGACTCAGGGACTAGCCTTTTTGAGTGTCGAAATGTATGCTCTAAGCACCTGTTTACTATCCATACTCCGTTGTTTTAAGAGACTGTGGTTGGATATGTGGGGAGGGGGGAGGGGGGATGGAATGGTTGGATACCATATTGATTTATATCTAAATGTTTTTTTTAACTTAATTTTATTTATTTATTATATTATACTCATTTTAAAGCACTGTGAGGATTGTCGTCCAATTTCGTTGTACCTTGTACAATGACAATAAAGAATTCAATTCAATTCCATGCTTTCATGTTGTTTACACCAAATTCTGACCCGACCACCTGAATGTTGCAGCAGAAATCGATACTTATGTTTTGGGGGCAATGTTTTTCTATTACAGTAATCTTCTATTGTCCAGTTTTGGTGAACTCTGTACTCAGTTTGTTTTTATCTGACAGAAGATATAAGACAGATGTTTTAGAGCTGAGACATGTTTAAGAAGAGCATCTCCGGTGTCACTTGTGTGTCTTCTGCTGCTGAAGCTCTTCTGCTTCAAGGTTTGATGTGTTGAGTGTTCAGAGATGCTCTTCTGGTTTAAGGTTTGATGTGTTGAGTGTTCACAGATGCTCTTCTGCTTCAAGGTTTGATGTGTTGAGTGTTCAGAGATGCTCTTCTGCTTCAAGGTTTGATGTGTTGAGTGTTCACAGATGCTCTTCTGCTTAAGATTTGATGTGTTTAGTGTTCAGAGATGCTCTTCTGCTTCAAGGTTTGAAGTGTTGAGTGTTCAGAGATGATCTTCTGCTTCAAGGTTTGATGTGTTGAGTGTTCAGAGATGCTCTTCTGCTTCAAGGTTTGATGTGTTGAGTGTTCAGAGATGCTCTTCTGCTTCAAGGTTTGATGTGTTGAGTGTTCAGAGATGCTCTTCTGCTTCAAGGTTTGATGTGTTGAGTGTTCAGAGATGCTCTTCTTCTTCTTCAAGGTTTGATGTGTTGAGTGTTCAGAGATGCTCTTCTGCTTCAAGGTTTGATGTGTTGAGTGTTCAGAGATGCTCTTCTGCTTCTAGGTTTGATGTGTTGTGTGTTCAGAGATGCTCTTCTGCTTCAAGGTTTGATGTGTTGAGTGGTAAGAGATGCTCTTCTGCAGATGGATGTAACTAGTATGTATTTGAGTTACTCATGTCTTTCTATCAGCTGAACCAGTCTGATCATTATCCTCTGACCTCTTGAATCAACAAGGCATTTTCTCCCACAGAACTGACAGTCACTGGATTTCTCTTTTTTGGATCATTCTCTGGAAACCCTAGAGATGGTTGTGCTTGAAAATCCCAACAGATCAGCAGTTACTGAAATAATCAGACGAACAACCAGGCCACGCTCAAAGTCACTTAAAGGGGTCATGAACTGGCTTTTTAAATTTTATTATATTGTTTTCTGAGATCAACTTATGACGTTCGCTTGGTTTTTACATTCAAAAACATCAAAATGAATAAGTAATAGGCTATTTTCTACCCTAGTTTTGAGCCTTGCTCAAAAACGCTCGGTTTTATGGGTGTCTCACATTGAAGACTTGGAAGTAAAAATCCACTGCTGTGAGTGGATAGCAGTTTTGCATATTAAAATGAGTTTCAACTCACTCGTCAGTGCACGTAGGAAAAATTGTTTTGAAAACTTCCAATGTTGTAAAATGGCAACCTGAATGATTTGCCCCTAAATGCTCAACCCAGTAGTCGTTGATCTTCTTCTGCATGGTGGTGTTTTATCCTCTTTGTCGTCATAGTTCCCCACTTTGAAAAACAAGTTGTTTGCTGAGCTTGGTGTCAATATGGACGCTATCTGTTCTGAAACTTACAGGATATTCTTATAATATGATGACCTCTTAGATGTCAAAAGCTCAAGGAAACTTTGATTTCTCAGTTCATCAACCCTTTAAATTAACTTTCTTTCCCATTTTGACGTTCAGTTCGAACTTTAGCAGATCATCTTGTACATGCAATGTAAGTTGCTGCTAATAATTGGCTGATTATATATTTGCGTTAATAAGCAGTTGAACAGGTGTACCTAGTAAAGTGGCCAAAGCTACATTGTCACTTTCTGGCTGTCTCACCTCTCTTCTCTTGCCTTTTGGAGGTTCCGGCACTAAAGGTCTTTAAAATCGGTCCTGTTTGACAGCTGCTGTCTCTGCTGACTGATTTAGAATGAGGGGACAGGAGAGGAGTGGTGGGGAGAGATAATGATAAAGGAGGCAGATGAGAGACAGATGAGGACAAGGGTAATGTGGAAGAGGAAGAGGGAGGGAGAGAGGAGCGGGGAACACAGGAGGATGAGGTTATTAATGATGTGTTTGAACTTGCAGAGCCCAAGAAGGGAAGAAAAGAGGAAGGTAGAGAGGAGAATGATGGAGGAAGAGATGAAAGAGAGGAGTCAGGCAGAGATGAAGAGACTGAAAGAGATGGCAGAGGGGGAAGAATGTGCTCTACTTGGTCCTTTCCTCGGAATACATCTGCAAACAAGAACACAAACCATTTAGTGGAACGTCTAGCAACACAGGTCACATTGTAGTGATGAGTGCTATAGTCACATTTATTTATATAGTGTTTTTTACAATACAGATTGTTTAAAGCAGCTTTACAGCGATAACAGGAAAATAATGCAAACAACTTTGTTTCCAGAAGAAAATAGCATCACAGTCCAGCTTAAGTAAGTTAAGTGGTGTTTCATCAGACTTTGAAACTGTATTTTATTTAGACACACTAACATCAATAGTCAGCATGTAAATCTCAACAATGGTGAAAATAATAAAGCATGTTGTTCTGGGTGCCACCAATCAAAACTTATTCATAGCTCCCATCATGCATTTATTGAACTATAGTGTGGTCTCCCCAGTGGACCAGCACGATAACCGTCTGTATTGAGCCGAGTAGGGGACATCTATGGGCAGTGGTTAAATTGGCTTTTATAGGGAGGGGGAGCCCTTATTTATGGTGAATGGTCATCATTCAAAATCGCTCCGTAAAATGACTCAATGTGTTTTTACACCAAAGAGGCTCTTTTTCCAGTATTAATGTGTAAGGTATTGTTGAGTACTTCTTTAAACAATGGATTTCACCCTTGGAAAATATATTAAAGTGAACATGTTTGAAAATATTGGTTGGTTATGTTGATTTAAAAGAATCAGGACCAATTTCTTTGGCAGTTTGCTGTTTGATCACAGTGACACGGATGGGCTGTACAGCCCATTTATTCTAAAATAGAAGTTGTAAAAAAATTATCTTGCTAGGGGGGTTTGGGGGTATGCCCCCCCAAGAAAATTTTGGTTTTCCTGATCTCGACATGTCCATTTTAAGGTGTTTTGAAGGCCCCCAAAAAACAAAATGGACAACTTAACTTTAAAAGTGTAACCCCTCACACCCAGGTCCTACTCGCCCCGCTCCGAGCGGGCCTCGAACCCGGGTCTCCGGCATGAGAGTCAGGCGCGCTAACAAGGAGGCTAAAGACTGCAGCCTCTAGCGTCTGTCGCTAGAGCGCCCATTGAGATCGGGGAGTGAGGTTTACCCGCACAGCAACTACCAGCTGGCCTCCGTTACACTCACCCCCCTAAACCTCACTCTCATCCGGGTCACGGCACCAATGTAACCCCTCACACCCAGGTCCTACTCGCCCCGCTCCGAGCGGGCCTCGAACCCGGGTCTCCGGCATGAGAGTCAGGCGCGCTAACAAGGAGGCTAAAGACTGCAGCCTCTAGCGTCTGTCGCTAGAGCGCCCATTGAGATCGGGGAGTGAGGTTTACCCGCACAGCAACTACCAGCTGGCCTCCGTTACAAAAGCATATGGTCAGTCACATGAAGTAGGCCTATTTGATCAGATAACAGATTCTTTAACATGAGAATCAGTTTAAATGCTGCAATGAATGATCCACACTATAAAATGGAATGCAGAATGTTTATGCATTTGTTGACAATACACAATAACATATTTGAAATAGGAAGGTCCTTAAATAAGAAATGATTCAAGGATTATTTTGTAGATGTTACATTTCAAACAAACGCCAATGCAATCATTCTGTGCCCAGAGGCATATGAGCAATTAGTGTGAGCATCAAAGATCAGTTTCAGCTACTTTTTCTTTCCTAAATTAATCAATATTTTTGGACTAGCTAATGGTTCAATTGCTCACTTATTAAGACAGTCACTTGTCGCCGCCTTCTGGCTTAATGATGCAAGTTGCGCAAACACGAACAAGCAGAGTGATACAGTGAAAAGTCGAACATATTTGAATTAACTTTATATTAAAATAATAATAATGGCAATATATTTAATAAGGTGCTTGTGTTGTTAAATTGAGCTTATAGTATCCACTGTCTTTGATCAAACTTATTTATGCGGATCTTTTAAAACTTCTATCAACAAACAGCTGTTTATTAACTAACGTTACTTGCAGCTTATCTCGCACTGTAGCCTATGCTTGTTAACTGAAGCGTCGCTTTGGGATTCGCGCTCGGCTTGCGCTTCTGTGAAGGGGTGTGAATCATCAACAATGTCACGATACGATATGCATCACGATACTAAAGCCACGATACGATACGTATCACGATACGGATCAATTTGGAATTTATTTTGAGCTGAGTGTTATAACAGTTGTGATAACTGAAAAACAATATTTTTTGTCATAAAAAATAGTTAAAGCTTTTAAAGTCTGCCTCAATATCTGAAATGACAATTATAGTGACACCGAAGCATGTCTACACTGCTCAATGACTAAACAAAACTTAAAACACTTCATAAAAGCAAAAAAGATAACAACTTAAATTTAACTTAGTTTTCTCAGAACCTAGTATTTAGGAATGTGGTCTTAAGTGTTCAAATGTGCACCAAACAAAGTCATTTCTTCTATGTTGAAATCATTTTAAAAGATTACATTTTCCAATTTTTATGCAGAAACAACAATTGATTGACATGCTCAGGGTGAAGAGAGTGACAGCAGATATATCTCAAAACGCTAATGCTTAGTTATAACCATAATAACCAACTGTGTTTAGAGGATACTTACCAAGACAGAAATTTGACATGATTTTGCGTGGTTTAGTCTGTTAAAACGATATAATCTCGCGATGTGAGGCGGCTTTACTCTAGTCATATGCACGCAGCGAAAAACAATAGGTTACTGTCGTAACCCCGGTTCTCTGAAACATCGAGTGGAGAGATCCACCTATGGGAAGGGCATCCGTACCTGACCTCTGCAGAAGCATCCAATTGCACCAAGTCTGGCTAGACAGACAGAAGCGCGCGGCCAATGCCCGATGAGGCCACACCCCTCACCCACGGGCATATAACATCTGGGCGCGCTGCTATACCTCAGTAAGTATATTCGCTTCTCGTGCGGCAAGCGGGGCAAAGCTGGTGGATCTCTCCACTCGATGTTTCAGAGAACCGGGGTTACGACAGTAACCTATTGTTCTCTTTCATCATCTCGTGTTCGAGATCCACCTATGAGAGAGACATGGACAGCTCCCCGATTGCCCAATACACTCACAGTGAGGTTCTGAAGCCAGAGAAGGACGGTCACCTCGGGGAGGCAGTGCCTGACACGTCCCTTAATCATGAGCCTGCGATGGTGAAACCACACCTAACTAATGTGGACAAGCAGGACATGAAATACGCATGGGACACATGCGAGATAGTAACCCCAACCCACCAAGACATAAACTATACCCGAAAGGGGGAGTAATGATTGGTGACAGGAATGAACATGGCCAGTCAGCCCATTCACTCTTAATGGTTATATATATCCCAACAGGGTTACAGGGAGGGGCTAAGACGACCCCACCCCTAGAACCGAATGTGCTACCGAGGTACTGGTGACATCCAGCCGGTAATAGCGCACGAAGGTATGAGGAGAAGCCCAACTGGCAGCGGAGCAGATGTCCTGCAGTGACACTCCCCTAAACAGAGCCCAAGAGGTGGCTAAACCTCTTGTGGAATGAGCTCTGATGCCCCTAGGGGGCTGCACTCCCTTTGCTTTGTAAGCCATGGTAATAGCACCCACAACCCAATGTGAGAGGCGTTGCTTCGAAATGGGACTCCCTAAGTGAGGGGGAGCCCATGAAACAAAGAGCTGGTCGCTCTTCCGGAAAGCATTCGTCCTGGTCATATATGCCTGTAAGGCACGGACTGGACACAGAGCGTTCAGCCTCTGATCCTCTAGAGAGGTAAAAGGTGGAGGGTGAAAAGCGGACAGCTCCAACACCTCCGAAGTGAACGCAGGGAAGCACTTCGGCATGAAGGCCGGGTTAGGCTTAAGGAAGACCTTATCTCCACAAAGAGAGAACTTAGAGCACAAGGGATGAACCGAGAGTGCATGTAGCTCACTGACACGTTTAGCAGATGCCAAGGCCAAAAGCAAAGCTGTCTTGAGAGATATAGTATCCACTATATATACTATACTATCCAAAGGCTCAAAAGGGTGTTGAGACAGAGCTTCCAGCACCATGGAGAGGTCCCACTCCGGGACAGTTCTCCTGACGACTGGCAAAGAGCGGCGTGCACCCTTCATAAATCTGCGGATTAGAGGGTGCTGACCGACGGTCGAGCCCTCAAAAACCCACATGACAGGCTGAAATAGCAGCCAAGTAGACCTTAATGGTGGAAAAGGACCTGCCTTTATCCATGAGGTCTTGAAGGAAACACAAAATATCAGGAACTGAACACTGATAAGATGTGATACCGCGCCCATCACACCACCCCTCGAACACTTGCCACTTACAGCCATATAAGGACCGTGTAGAGATGGCCCTGGCATTCTGAATAGTGATGACCACACGCGGCGAAAGCCCAAGTGCGTTCAGGTTCGTCCTCTCACAGGCCAGGCCCAGAGAGCCACCCTGTCCGGGTGGGGGTGGTAAATCTCCCCGTTGGCTTGGGATAATAGATCCGTGCAAACGGGAAGGCACAATGGCTCGGCGTATAACAGAGGGATTATCACCGCCAGCCACGGTGCTTTGGGCCATCTGGGTGCTATCAGAATGAGAGACAGGCCCTGCTCTCTCACCCTGGCAAATGTGGGAATTATCAGGCACAGGGGAGGAAAAGCATACAGGAGCACTCTGGGCCATGGGTGGGCCAGTGCGTCTACCCCGAGGGGCGCGTCCATGTCCCTTAGAGAGAAGAACATAGGACAATGGCAGTTTTCGCGCGAGGCGAATAGATCTATGCTCGCCCGTCCGAATCTCATCCATAGCATTTCCACTATCTGCGGATGAAGACGCCAATCCCCGTAGATTGGGTTTCCCCTTGACAGCAGATCTGCGCCGACGTTCAGAATGCCTGGGACGTGAGTCGCGCGTAGCGACAAGAAGACCCGTCTGCTCCACACCAAGAGCTTGTGAGCTAGAAAGTGAAGTTTCGACGAGCGCAAGCCGCCCTGACGGTTGATATATGCCACAGCCGTGGTATTGTTGCACCGTACCAGCACGTGATGTCCCTGCAGGCGAGGCAGAAAATGATTCGGAGCTTTCCAAATGGTTAAAAGCTGTAAATAATTTATATGTGCTGAAAGTAGTCTGTTTGGCCACAGACCATTCACCATTCTGCCCTCCTGGGTGGCACCCCAGCCTGTTAAGGATGCATCTGTCGTCACCACTTTCCGCATCGTAACCGCCCCGAGAGGGGTTCCCCCTGCGTAAAAGTCTGCGTTCTTCCAATGGCGCAGGGCTGCAGAGCACGCGCGCGTCACTGTAACCGAGCGGCAAAGGTCGCGAATCGGGCTGAAATGTAGCGACAAAACCCATTTCATGAACGCCCTCATCCTCAGGAGTCCTAATGGCACAACTTGGGTGGATGAAGCCATGAGACCCTGCATCCTGAGACATGTGCGATATTGCACTTTCGCCCCTTCTCTGAACTGTGACAGACAGCTCATTAGAGAGCGAACGCGCTCTAGAGAGAGACGCGCTCGCATGGCAACCAAGTTCAACTCCAAACCCAGGAAAATGACATTCTGACTGGGCGTGAGATTGCTCTTGCCCACGTTCACTTGGAACCCGAGCGATGTGATGTGCGCGAGCACACGGCCGGTGTCCTGCAACACCTTCTCCTTCGATTCGGCTATGATGAGCCAATCGTCTATGTAAGTCAGGATTCTCAGACCTGTTATTCTCAGAGGCGTTAAGCCCGCCTCCGCGCACAGACAGAAAGACCGGGGACTCAAACTGAGTCCAAACGGAAGAACTGTGAATTCGTAACATATGCCCTGGTAGGCAAAACAAAGAAACTTCCTGTGCGGAGGATAAATGCTTATGTGAAAGAAAGCATCTTTCAGATCGACTGATGTGAACCAGTCGTTCTGTTTTATGGCACGGGCGAGTGCGCCCTGTGTCAGGATTCTGAAATTGTATTTCCTCAAATGTTTGTTCAACACTCGAAGGTCCAAGATAGGGCGGAGAGAGCCGCCTTTCTTTGGAACCAGAAAATACCGGGAATAAAAACCCTGGTTCATCAGATTGGGGGGTACCACCTGAATCGCTTCCATGTTTAAGAGAGATGAAATTTCCTCTTCCAGAATGTGAGAGGCTTTCTCTTCCGTGTGAGAAAAGAGAATGGCGTTGAAATGAGGAGGTTTTACTGCGAATTGCAATCTGTAACCCTGCATTATTGTACGCATAACCCACTCGGGAGCCGAAACGGTTCGCCAAGCCACTTCGTGACTCGCGAGTGTCCCCGCTCGGGACAGAGCGGAGCTGTGTCTTGAGACCAACAGCGAGAAGAGAGAACGCCGTTGAAAAGCGGAGGTATTGTTACAAACTGCAGCTTGTAACCCAGGGTTGCAGTGGGCAAAACCCACTCAGGCGCTGGATTGCTTGCCAAACCGCTTTGAACCTACCGAACGCCCCCGCTCGGGCCGGAGCGGGGAAATATGGGCCCAGCTGGTTCATATGTGATGCAAAGGCGTCATCTAGTGGGCACACTAGAGGCGACATGCATGGGGTTCAGAGGGATTTCCTCTGTGGAGAGAGGTCCTCTCTCCAAAACGAATATTTGATTCATAACTAGTGTGTTTTGTGTTGGGCAAACACTGTGTGAACTGGGCAAACATAGTGGTGTACACTGTGCTAAACTTACACCCACAAGGAGCCCCCTGAAAATGGGGGGAAAACACACATCTCCTGAACACATGAACTGGGCAGTCTCAAGTGCAGGCAGAAAATCCAAATTAAGGATATAATATGAATAGTTTGTTTAAAAATGTATTTGGTTATGTGTTGGGAAACACAAGGACCGAAGCCTTCCACACACAACGTCCGCTAAGAACACATGGGCTTGCAGCCTCAACTGTGATAGCCCAGCTAGTTGATTTGTGAGCCAATGGCGCCATCTTGAGGGTGGACTCGGTGCGACATGCATGGGGTCAGAGAGATTTGCTCTCTATGTTGACAGATATAAAATGCCGGGAGAATACGGAGGGCTCGTGGCCCCGTGAACGCGGGCTCGAGGCTTCCATGGTGGAACAACAGGCGGGCTGCTAGCGTTCAGGGCCGCCTTCCTAGGAAGGCATAAATAGAAACCTCAACACGTAACTCATAAACGCCCGTGAGACAGTATTAACAGTCTAGCAGGACGCTCCAGGCGTGCTTGAGAATTTCGCGAACACCGGAAAAAACTTTGAAGAGTTGATTCCTCAGGCTGGGCGGTGGTTCCCGCGCTTACCCGTCGTAAATATTCCTATCCTGGTCGGTGGTGCTCTATGGAGCTGGCCACACAATGTTGAGACGAACGGCCGCTCGCTCACACACTTCCAGGAGGATCGACTGAGAGGAAACCGTGTGAGCGCTAGCTCTAGGGAACGTTAGAAAGACCGCGTCATCTTCGTCGCCGGAGCCGACCGGTTCGTCAACGAGAGTGAGGTTTTCCCGCGAAGATGTTCTCTTCAGGGAATGCGGAATGGGCTGAATACCGCTCAAATATTTTATCGGTGGCGCTCCGGGAGTCCCCCGGTAGCGCGTCATCATCACCGTGTCCCCCATCCGAGAAAGAAATGCAAAGCACGGTGCGCTGGATAGTGCAACTAAAAAACCGGCTTAGTAAAAAGCTACATGGGCAGCAATTACAATGACCGCAATTCCCCGGGTTCTCCAAAGCTTTTTGAGCATGCTAAGCCCAAGCGGACCACGCAGAACGAGAGGGTCCTTAGCGGCGATGACAGCACCACACGCGGCCGGGCAGGCTCGTCGTGATAGACTGTTCCCCGGGGGGAGCGACTGTTTAGACGGTCACATAGCCATGGGTGGGCCAGCGGTGAAGAACTCGGAAAATACGTGGCGGGCAGCCATGTATGGAGGAGCAGGTGAAGGACAGTGAGAGCTCAGAGGCTCCGGATGCAAACAACACAGGGGATAGGCTGAAGAAACGACTGTCACTCACATCTGGCGGAGGCTAATCTGGCGATATGTCCTCCTGTAGACTCGAAAGTGAGCAGCGTAACGTTAATCCAACCGAACTGTGTCAGTGCAGAGGTCGCGAGAAGCGAATGTCAACTGAGGAATAGCAGCGCGCCCAGATGTTATATGCCCGTGGGTGAGGGGTGTGGCCTCATCGGGCATTGGCCGTGCGCTTCTGTCTGTCTAGCCAGACTTGGTGCAATTGGATGCTTCTGCAGAGGTCAGGTACGGATGCCCTTCCCATAGGTGGATCTCGAACACGAGATGATGAAAGAGAACAACTCTCAGAGAGCGCGCAAGTAACAGTGCTAACTTAAATCATTTGAATCTTTAAACCAAGCGTGCCGCACCAGCCCTCAAAAGTGAAGCCAAAACGTCTCGATCGCCCCCCTGTGACTGGTCCTAGTATAGCTCATAATCCCCGCCTCCCCATGTTATTCAATGGGACGCGAGACCAACTAAACAATTAAATTACACTTCACATATCCTTTTTCCAAAGATAGTTTCTGTCATTTACTGTAGTTTATATCACGTTTATGTAATTTAAAGTGTTCGTTTTTAAAATAAGTTTGTTTTTAGTTAGTTATGTGATGATAAAATAACGGTGCTCTGACATCATGATTGACAGCTGTGATTGACAGGTTCTCTGTGCGAGGTAGTCACTGAAGCACCAGCGAACGTTTTTAATAATGTTGATTATGTGGTTAGTAGTTGTATTTACCTTATTTTAACAAGGTTCTGCAATCGGCAGACATCATTGGACAGGAACGAAGCAGACAGAGCAACTTAATGAAAGTGCGGGGCGTGTGCTTGCGTTTGATTCAGCGAGAATGAGGGCGGGGCCTTGATTTCGCGGCTTTACTTTCTGCTCACGACTGCGCATGACTGGTCCCCAAACACGCAAGTGCGCAGACTCAAGTTCGAGATGTCAGCGCCATATCGAGACACTGGCGGCCTCAGTTCTCTCTGATGGAAAAGAGCGAGGGGGCGTCGTCCATCTTTTTTTACAGTCTATGGTTTAAACTGGTAAGACTTAAAGACGCGCAAATGGTAAACTTTAGTCACGATGCAATACTGACCCGATTAAGCAAGTGAAGTTTCTATCATGTCCCAACTCCTAAACGCGAGCGTGTTTTTTACCGGCTAAAGTGCTGGACGCTTGCCTTGAGCAGCCGTTTGAGAGAGAGAGCTGACGCAGCACCTTTGAACTGGCGCTGTTCGTCGCAGAACGTTTTCAAACTACTGAGTTGATTTTATAATTTGTGTGGATTTATTTCATAATGCAAAATACATGCTTAAGTGAATCAATGTTTGCAATGTATTGATCGCCAGAAGTTCATGATGATATATCGTCGTATCAATATTTTGAGCACAGCTGTGAACACAAATCCCTCTTGCTCGATTAGACTCAAACAATTTGACATTGACGAGCGGGTGAGTGCTGAAGCAGCTCAGACGAGGAGATCAGTTATCGTTGCGATGGGCAAATCATTGCAGCTCCAAGTTCGAGTTAATATTAGCCAAATATTTCAAAACTTTCATTATATACACTCAACAAAATTTATATATTTGGTGCTGAAGGAGACGGAGCTGAGCTCCGGCAGGGTGTGTTGTGAACCCGAGGAGGCGGAGCTGCGCTCCGGTGTGCTCCGCCCCAATTTAACCAGTGTCTATGGGGGTTTTCAAGGGGTACCTTCAGTCCTCAGTGTTTCGTCGACTAGCCCACAACACCTCAAGAGGGCTCGACAGTGACTCTGGCATCCCAGTCAACCTCCTTCGTCCCCCATTCAACACAGCCCAGCTTACTGACCTCCTTCACGTGACCTAACCACAATCTTACAATCTCTCCACAACCCAACCATACGCACCAACCCGTTTGACTAAGGCTGTCTCAACTACAGCCAGTTACTGCTCCTTTCTGCTGCTTCAGATAAGTTCTTTACTGTGCGACGCAACTCTTGGCCACTGAATCCGACGTCTCTGAGGAACCGGGCTGTAGAGTGTGCCACAAATCCTCGACAACCCACTTCCACTGGATAAACCTGGACTCTCTATCCTCACTGTTCTGCTTTAGTGGCCAGATGAGCACACCGCAGTTTCTTCCTCTCATATGCCTCATCTACAGCATCCTCCCATGGCACTGTTAACTCTATCAGTTGAACCATGCGTGCTGATCCAGACCACAAACAATATCTGGTCGGAGGTTAGTGGTGGAAAAATAAGCCGTTGATCAAGATCAGCCAGCATTTTCCAGTCCCTAGCAGCTTCCAATTGTCCTGGGAGAGAATTGGTTTTAACAACTTTTCTTGGTGGTTGCTCACCTGGGTGGAGGAATATAGTCTTCTGTGTGTAATGTTTTGCTAGAACACGCCAAACATCGCAGTACTTGCTCATATCGCCAAGTAAACAGACCTTGGCTAAGAGACCTTACATCCTGTCAGAATGTGCCTTAATGTAGCAGGTGATGAACACAAAGGACAAGAGGGATCCTCTCCTACCCAGAGGTTTAGGTTCTGGGATGATCATATGTTGACCTGATAAGGAAACTGATCCTACTCTCGTCCATTGACCAAAGGTGTTTGCCAGCCCATCTTGCGTTGTTCCACACTCTCCCATCTCATCCACTCTCCCTGCTTGGCCTGGGATATGGCCTTTATACACCTCATCCTCTCCTCCTGCTTTTGTACATCATTGACTACCAGCTTCCTCCTTTGAGCTGGGTCTGCCTTGTGCCATTTAGGAGGAGCTAAATTGAGCCCAAAACTTCCATGCTGTACCTGTCCCACGATATCCCCAATTTGAAGGGCAGCTTTTGCCTCTACCACAGATTTCTTGCTGACCACTTTCTACCAGTTTTTAATACAGGTGCTGCCTCCCTTACACATTTGTCGCGTGACTATACTAAGGTCATTTCTAGCCTGACCTTGGCACACTTAAACTCCTCGGTTATATCAGAAACTGGCAGCTGCAATATTCCTTTACTATAAAGTCACACTCTGCTGAGGCAGTGTGGAACTCCCAACCATTTCCTGATGTATGAACTTATTAACACTTCAAGCTTATCCTCTGTTGTCAGAGAAACCTCATACACAGTCAGTGGCCGCAGCAACCTCGGCAGTAGACCAAACTGAAAGCACCAGAGTTTTAGCTTGCCTGGTAGAGCACAGCTGTTTATGCTCTTCAACCCTTCCACTGCTTGTCGTCTAACTTCTCCCACTCGAACTGTGTCCTTTGGATCCCCATTGTACCATCTCCCCAGACTCTTCACTGGCTTCTCAGAAACTGTTGGTATTGCCTCACCATTAATGAAGAATGTTTTATCTACTACTTTTCCTTTAACTATCGAGATGCTCCTTGATTTAGAGGGCTTAAATTGCATTAGTGCCCATTTAGTATGATCGGTTAACTTCCCCAATAACCGATTAGTGCAGGCTAGTGTTGTAGTCATGGTTGTCATGTCATCCATGTATGCTCTGATTGGTGGTAGTCGCATCCCAGAAGCCAAGCGCTCCCCTCCTACTACCCAATACCCATCTTGATGCCCTAATGATTACTTCCATTGCCATGGTAAAAGCCAGTGGAGAAATGGTGCATCCTGTCATTATTCCAACCTCTAAGCATTGCCATGTAGTGCTGAATTCTGGAGTTGAGAAACTAAATTGCAAATCTCCAAAATAGGCTTTTACTAAATTTGTTATTAACATTGGTACTCTGAAAAAATAAAATGTTGCCCAAAGAAGCTCATGTGGCACTGAACCATATCCATTAGACAAATCTAAGAACATGGAGCTCCTTCCTCTCCTTTTTAGCTGATTGAATTCATTGCCAGATAACATTGATATGTTCTAAGCATACTGAGAACCCTAGAATGCCTGCTTTTTGAACTGAAGTGTCAATGAAGCCATTCTTTAAGTAAGTTCAACTTAAATAAGTAGGTGGACAATCTCTGAGCAATGCTTAAGAAAATTATACCTTCAATGTTTAATAGTGAAATAGGATAAACTGACTGATGCTTGTAACATCTTTTGCTACAACAAGGTAGACATAACTCTCTAATCGAGATTTGTGATTCAGATCAAATTATGATTATGTCAAAACATAACCAACACCATCTGATCAATTTTTCTCTATGCTCATCTGGTTATAATTCAGATACAACAGCTAAACAAAATCTAATGTTGACAGAGTCAAAAGCCCAACTAAGGCAAACACTGATCACCATAATGGTGTCTTAAAAAATTAGATTTTCTACTTCAGTGATTCTGCTTGTTAACATCAGATGTCTTCAAGATGGTGTCTTGAAGTTCGGAGTCATATTGCCAATATTCTTCAGAGGACAACAGGCCAGACTTCTTTTCAATAAAGAGTGGCATCAACAGGATTCAGTCAAGTGTTCATTTAAAATTGTGCAAATTAGATCACTAACAAATTTAATTTACATTTAACTTATTTTGTTTAAATTTTTCCATAACATGACAGTAGCTTTTTTCAATTTGCATTGTCACTGCCTAAGATGTCAATAATAATCAATAATCAATAAGCAGCAAAAAGTCTGAATAACTTAAACACATTTAATAAAATGGTTACACTGAATAATAAGTATAAACTAGAATGTACATTTCCAGAAGAAAAGGTGAAGTGGTGCTTGCAGTGGCAAAACTCACCACCCTGTTGCTAGGGTGTTCTGGGTGGTTGCTAGGGTGTTGCTAGGTGGTTGCTAGGGTGTTTCTATGGTGTTCTGAGTGGTTGCTAGGGTGTTGCTAGGTGGTTGCTAGGCGGTTGCTAGGGTGTTCTGGGTGGTTGCTAGGGTGTTGCTAGGGTGTTACTAAGTGGTTGCTAGGGTGTTGCTTGGTGGTTGCTAGGGTGTTCTGAGTGGTTGCTAGGTTTGATTGATTGATTGAAAACTTTATTGAACAACAATCAACGTGCAGTGTTCAAAAGGATAAAAACACAAGAAAGCCCAAGGGCTTGTTTCCATTGTGGTCCTTCATGGAAGACGAGAAACAGTACATAGACAAAATAACATTTAAAACAGTAGAGAAAGAGGGCATACAAAATACAAACACACAAAATAACAAATAAAAGCACAATAAAAAGAACAAAACAAGAGTCAGATTCCCAGATAAACAAGCAGTCAATTATAATATTCCTACTACTACATGCCTTTCTATTTCTATTTCCTTTCTTTTTATTTATTTTTTATTTATTTTTATTTTTTTATTGGTTTAATAACCACTTTTTTATAGAAAATTTAAAATAATAATAGGAAGAGCTCAACAGTTTAAGGTTTGTAGGTAAACCATTCCACAAGACAGCTGCAGAGTATAGGAAAGAATACTTTCCCACACAGGTCTTAAAAAGGCCTATAATCTGTGGAACTCCCCCTAGTGCAGTAGTTGTGCGTATCACTAATTTTTGAAAAGTAATCACTTAAGTACTTTGGTGCCAGATTATATCTTATCTTATATACTAAACACAGTTTAAGTTGAGAAACCCTCTCCTCCACTCTGAGCCACCCAAGGCGGGAAAAATGATCTGGAAGAAGATGAGTTTTAAGATGTACCTTAAGGATCACTCTGATTAATTTATTTTGACAGATCTGTAACTTGTCTTTGAGGCCTTTAGTAATACCTGTGTACCAAGATGTGCAGGCATAGTCAAAATGACACTGAACCAGCGCATCGGCCAAGGTTTTTAAGGTTTTACCGTCTAAGAGGCTGGATATTCTTGCCAGAAATTTAGTCATTTGGCTTACTTTTGAGATAATTTTCGGGCCATGCACTCCCCTGATAATTTATTATCAAGTATACAGCCCAAGTAAATACCGTAACTGTTTCCTTGGCTGTAATTTCAACATTACCTATAGGACCACCCTAAACCCCATAGCCTTTTTAAGTTTATCTCTGGACCCAAAAAGAATTGACTCTGTTTTACCAAGGTGGAGAGACAACTTGTTGTCTGTTAGCCAAACACTAAGGTTAAGGAGTTCTAAACTAAGCAGCCTTTCCACCTCTGATTTGTCTTTATGAGAGACTAAAATAGCTGAGACATCTGCAAATAAAAACAAATTGCAGTCTATGGCTGATGACATATCATTGACATATAATAAAAAAGAGAGGTGGTTGCTAGGGTGTTCTGGGTGGTTGCTAGGGTGTTGCTAGGTGGTTGCTAGGGTGTTCTGAGTGGTTGCTAGGTGGTTGCTAAGTGGTTGCTATGGTGTTCTGGGTGGTTGCTAGGTGGTTGCTAGGATGTTGCTAGTTGGTTGCTAGGGTGTTCTGAGTGGTTGCTAGGGTGTTGCTAAGGTGTTCTGGATGGTTGCTAGGTGGTTGCTAGGGTGTTGCTAGTTGGTTGCTAGGGTGTTCTGGGTGGTTGCTAGGGTGTTGCTAGGTAGTTGCTAGTGTGTTCTGGGTGGTTGCTAGGGTGTTGCTAGGTGGTTGCTAGGATGTTCTGGATGGTTGCTAGGGTGTTGCTAGGCAGTTTGTAGGGTGTTCTGGGTGGTTGCTATGGTGTCGCTAGGTGGTTGCTAGGATGTTCTGGGTGGTTGCTAGGCGGTTGCTAGGGTATTCTAGGTGTTTGCTAGGGTGTTGCTAGGTGGTTGCTAGGGTGTTCTGGGTGGTTACTATGGTATTCTGGGTGGTTACTATGGTGCTACTAGGTGGTTGGTAGTGTTCACAGATGGTTACTACAGAGTTTTTATAATGTTCATGGCATGATTTAGCACTTAGCTAATCAATATTAGCCTGTAGCTATTCACTGCTAGCATGTGTAGCATGTAACAAGTCCTGTTTGCTAGCATGAATAAAAAGATCCAACCCCCATCTCTATACGATGTTTTGATGCAGAGATATAGGTCTTGCAAAACGGTTGCTAGGGTACTCTGTTTGGTTGCTAGGGAGTGGCTTGGCAACTGCCAATCATGAAGCTCCAAAGTCAATGTTAATGTATAAACCAACCCCCATCTCTATACGATGTTTTGATGCAGAGATATAGGTCTTGCAAAATGGTTGCTAGGGTACTCTGTTTGGTTGCTAGGGAGTGGCTTGGCAGCTGCCAATCATGAAACACCAAAGGCTGCTTGTCAGTATGAATGTATAAACCAACCCCTATCTCTATACGATGTTCTGATGCAGAGATGTAGGTCTTGCAAAATGGTTGCTAGGGTACTCTGTTTGGTTGCTAGGGAGTGGCTTGGCAGCTGACAAACATGAATCTCCAAAGGCTGCTTGTCAGTATGATTGATATAATACAACTCCAATGTCTCTGTGACATTCAGAATCGAAGATATCCCTCTTTAGATTTTGGTTGCTAAGTTGCTCGACAATGGTTGCTAGGACGTGGCCAGAAAGTGTTGAGGTGATTCAAAATTGGCTGTTTGCTGGCCCGAGTCAAACGAGCCCACCCTCATGTTTCTATGACACTTCTATCCGGAGATATCCCTTCAGTCTCTTTCAATGGAAGTCTATGGGAGTTGTTGCTAAGGTGCTCTAAATGGTTGCTAGGGCGTGGCTTGATGGGTTCACAATGATCCTGAGAGACTGATTGGCCGTCTGATTAAAATGAGCCCGCCCCTTGTCTCTATGATACTGTGATCCAGAGCTATGTTCAATACAAAATCCCTATGCAATTTACCATAGTAGGAAAAACATGCATTTGATGGGACGTCCTTCACCATAGTAAGTCAATGGGGCAACTTTGGGCCCCTCCTGCCCCCCAGGGGTGCAACTTTTACCCCATTGTGAGGTATGTTCTTACAGAGCCTGTTAGCCTCTTCAAATGTGGTAAATCGCAGATTTCTACGAAATCGGAGTTCTGAACTATGACTCGTCAAATTTTTTGTCAATGTTAAGTCTATGGGATTTTTTTGGGCCGTTTTTCGCCCCTGGGGCGAACATCGTACCCCCGATCGCTTAGAAAAGTCATAGCACACCTCTCCTAAATGAGCCGGTCGATTTGACACCTCACCCATGGGTCTGTGACAAAAGCTGCGGGAGGAGTAGCGTGCCAAAAAACGCACGGAAGTTGAAAAAAAAATAAGTATGGAGGATAACAATAGAGTTGCTTTGCAAGCACCACTAATAAATAAAGTATTTACAAATCATTTGCAAATAATTAATTAAAGGAGAACTCCGGCGCAAAATGAACCTTTGGTCTATTAACGGATTGGTACCTAGTCATCCATTCTCTGAGATTTGTTTTCATGATAATCGAATGTAAAGAGTTTTATCTCTAAAAACTGTTTAGCGTATAATACCACTAACAAGCCTCAAAATAGCCCCACACTAACACAGTAACATAATGAGGGTCCCTACATGCAAAACGAAGCATTGAGAACTTTGTAAGTGTACAGACAATTTAATAAGAAGATATTTTATGAAGACAGTCCACTTCATGTATACAGGCAGGAGACCAGTCGAACCACGAACAGTTCAGAATTTCGCTGAACTTCATAAAGTTCAGTTCACTTGCCATGTCGTTTGGGGTTCAACTTATCAAGACTGTTTTCAAAAGATGGCTCCTGTCTGTATACACGAAGTGGACTAATTGACTTCTAGTGGACTTCTGATTATTTATTGTTGTCGCTTTACACAAAGTTAAAGGGATTTGAATTAGAATCTCTGTAAAACCTAACAGTTATATGTACTAAATAAAATTGAGTTCACTGTACTCAAATATTACCAAAAGTTATGAGGACACAATGACTGAAACAGAACTAAACTGAATGAGTTATAGAATATTTATAGATCCCAACATGATAATTGGATAATAACTGTATAATTAGGTGATTAATTAAGTGATGACTGAGCATTGGTGATGAACACCTGCTGTTAACAAGCATAATCACTGAAGAAATGAGAAACACAAGAACTACAATTAACTTAAATGAAGATAAAAGAAGATATTAAGGCTGAATCCCAATTCACCCATTGGCCCTACCCCTTGTTATCGAGTGTACCCCTTGGCCCTTAAAACTGAGTTACAAGGGCCAAGGGGTTGAAAGATTCCCCTACGAAATGGAACAACCCTTCATGAGCCTGATTCGTCATCAGTCGTCGGCGATGGCTCTGCCGTTACAGAGTTTGTACAGGATTTCTCCATGACAACAACTGACAATCATCAGCGCAGCTGCTCTTAACTTTGAATAAACATGATGATTATAACATCCCTTCCTCGAAATGTATGTCTTTTCTGATCGGAAAGGTAATTTATTATACTATTTCTTAATTTAAACGACTATAGTGTTATTATAAGAGTAAATAAAGTGCGTGGTGGAATCATCTGGCGCTAAATTTAAATGTTTAACCGTTTGCGATCCATCTCGCCGGTGATTTCCGATGCATTCCGTGAACTTTTCTCTTAGCCCTCCGTTTGGAGTGTGCCTCTGAAAAATCTCTTTTTGCAGATCTGGCTGATGTCTGGCTGATGTAACCCGTGTGTTTGTAAAACACATTTGTTATGGCACAAAAGACAAAAAAAGTATAATCAGGTGTTTTATAGAGTGAAGCCGGTAATGTAGTAAGTAGGGATGTAAATAGCCTCTATGCACGAACCCTGCTGACGTGTGTTCGAACGAATCTCAGTCAGCGTCTTTACTTCCGGAAGCGCGTTCAGCAGGCCAACTGTATAGCGGCAAAACTGTAATAAAATCCGTTTTCTCAGAAACGGAGACAACGATTTTAGAAACGCTGATTCGCTAGTCGAATTTCGTACGATATGAGAGAATACTAACACTCAAAGTTGTTGATTTGGCTCGAAATATATAATTTAAATAACTTCTCTTTTTTACTCTTGTGTGACAGCTAACTGCCTCACAGTGTTGTTAACATCATTCACGTTAACCAGAGGACGTTTTTATAAACAGCAAGTGTAATTTGACACTATCTCCACCTATCGCAAAACCGACTTCTGACCATAGACTGACGCAGCACCGGAAGTAGGTGGGCGTGCTGAGACAAATATGGAAGCGGTCGTGCATAGAGCCTATTATCGATTAATTCATGAATCATTAGTTGATCGACCTTATCGATCGATTAACGATTAACTGATAAGCGCCTGTTTTCCTGAGAATGTAAATTACTCACGGTATCAATTTAACATAAAAAGCTAAATATTGCTTATACTAAGTAAAAATGCATGTTATATTGCTCAATTGATGTTTTATTGTAACAGTTGGGATACATCACAGAATATTGCCATTTATTATGTAGTTTAACAAAATAAATTATGCACAGAAAATTAAAATACATTAAAAAAAATAATTGTGTACTGGCTCACCTGTTGAAACATTAAGCAACATAAAATAAATTTAAATAAAAATCTATATGGGTAGGCTTATCCTACCTACACTATATTAAGCCTACATATAATAATCTATCTGGTAAACTACTTGTATAAAAAACTTGAAACATTAGCAGCAGCACTTATAATATAGGCTGAGGGGGAAGTCAAAGGTACAATTTGTAACGAGTGGAAATAAGGTGTGGCCCCTTTAAGAGCTATGCGCTCCCTGTTGAACTATCGGCAATATGTGCCGTGGGCCTCGAACACCCCTTTTGCTGTCTATGTGAAATTACCACACCGTGTATGAAAGCAGAGACTATTTATATAGAGACATGCCACTACCTCAATCCTTAATACAAATGTATAGGGAAAACCCGCAACACCAAAGATGGCGGTTGTATGCAAATGCCCCGCCCCTCCCGCTGGACAGCAAATCGTCTGCTTTGGTCAAGCTGGGAAACATTTAAATACGTTACTGTTTAAAAGGGCGGCAGATTTGATATCCAGTGTATGTGTGCGTTGTTTAAATATCAGACATCCCAAGTCTCCCAGAAGTTTCGGGGGTGTCTCCAGTGTAACATCCTGACTGTATGTCCTAAAAGGGACACCGTAGCCCTGTGACAAGTCCCGCGAGCTTTACGAGAATCGCGAGACTATGTGTTGTTGTTGCTGAATGCTAGGACGGGAATAAAGAAGCACACAGTTCCAAGAGTTTGTGTCCGGTCCAGTTATTATAAATATGTTTTAGCCAGTGAGCAAACATTACATGGTGTCAGAGTAGAGGCTAGCACCCACGTCCGACAGAAACATGGATAGTTTCGGCGTCCCAGCGCCCAAGATGGATTGGGAGTCAGCTAACTTACCAGAAGTGTGGCGACGTTTCAGACAGCACGTGGAGCTAATATTCTCCGGACCTCTACAAGAAAAGCGCGAACAGGACAAAGCTTGAACACGACAACAACCTCAAGGCCATGCTGAAGCGCACAAGAGAAAGAGGGGTGAAGCTAAATCCCGACAAATGCCAAATATGTGTATCAGAGGTCAGCTACTTCGGCCACACGCTCTCACGAGAAGGCGTCAAGCCAGACCCGGCGAAGGTGAAAGCGATACAAGAAATGCAGCCACCCACATGCAAAGGGGAGTTGGAAACCATCCTTGGGATGATTAACTATTTGGCCAGATTCGCACCACGCCTCTCTGAGATAAATGCACCACTACGCCAACTGCTAAAGCAGGACAGTGAATTCTTATGGGACAAAAACCACGACAAAGCATTCACGCAAACGAAAAAACTGATAACAGACCACCCTGTGCTTGCATACTTTGACCCACGAAAAGAACTCAGACTCCAAGTAGATGCCTCAAAATGCGGTCTCGGCGCTGTCATCCTCCAGGACGGTAAACCCATTGCCTATGCCTCCAAGTCACTAAACAGCACCGAAGTGAACTACGCCCAAATAGAAAAGGAGCTTTATGCAGTTTTATTCGGCTGTAAGCGCTTCCACGAATACATGTATGGCCGGAGTGTGATTGTAGAATCTGACCACAAACCTCTGGAAGCAATCCTCCGAAAATCGCTGGCTGCAGCACCACCGCGGCTACAGAGGATGATACTACAGCTTCAGAAATATAACATCCACATCACCCACCGGCCCGGAAAGGACATCCCAGTGGCCGACACCCTGTCCCGGAAATCCATCGAGCACCAAGACAGCAGCCTCATGGAAAGCATGGAAGCACAGGTACATACACTCATAAGTACTGTTCCAGTGAGTGACCGCAAGCTACTGGAGATCAAGGATGCAACAGCACAAGATGCACAGCTCGCTACACTCAGAAAAGTCATACAGAGCGGATGGCCTGACGAAAGGAGGAAATGCCCGCTCGACGTCCAGGAGTATTGGAACCACCGAGATGAAATTTCCGAGATGGATGGAATACTTTTCAAAGGTGAGAAAATCATAGTAGCCTCAGAGGAGAAATGCTCCAGCGCATACACGCAGGACACATGGGTGTAGAGAAAAGCAAGCACAGAGCACGAGACCTCCTGTTCTGGCCTAGAATGGGAAAACAAATAGAAGCCATAGTAGAACAGTGCTGTATATGCCAGGAACGACGTGATGCTAACCCAAAAGAACCCCTGTGGTCACATAACATACCTGAGAGACCATGGCAAGTGGTAGGCATAGACCTCTTCACATGGAACACTCAAAACTTCATCGTCATCGTAGACTACTACAGTAGATTCTTTGAAATGGAACAACTCACGAGCTGTACCTCACTTGCAGTAATCGCCAAACTCAAGTCTGCGTTCGCCCGTCACGGCATCGCAGAGACAGTCATCAGCGACAACGGACCGTGCTACAGCTCTGAGGAGTTTCGCTGCTTTGCAAACACGTGGAACTTCACCCACACCACCACAAGTCCACGCTACCCGCAAAGCAACGGCCTTGCTGAAAAGACTGTCCAGACAGCAAAGCGCATCCTGGACAAGGCAAAAGCCGGAAACACAGACCCCTACCTCGCCCTGCTGGAGTACAGGAACACCCCAGTAGACAACCTTCAGTCACCGGCCCAGCTTCTGATGAGCCGACGACTACGTTCTGTACTCCCAGCGACCAGTAGGCATCTGCAGCCAAAGGTAGCACCCCAGAAAGCTATCCAAGACAGACGGAAGGCGTGCCAACACCGTCAACAGGCATACTTCAACAGAGGCACCAAGCCATTGTCTCACCTTCCTGCTGGCACACCTATTCGCTTCCGTCAAGAGGATGGTTCCTGGAGACCTGCAACGGTAACACAACATGCACACACACATAGGAGCTACCACATCCAGACAGAAGATGGACAAAGTCTACGACGCAACCGTTGGCACCTTCGCGAAAGCAGAGATGCTCCAGACACTAAAGACACACAGCATACAGAAACGCTCACCAATAACACACAACCACCACAACCTGAACCCGCGGACCACCCGCAACCGACAAACCAACAAAAGCCCAATTACACAACACGGTTTGGCCGTATCTCCAGGCCAAGACAAGTCCTTGACTTGTAATGTAAAGGGTGTAGGCGGATCGCTGCCCTAAAAGAAAAAATGTGAAAAGAAAATGTGCTTACTGGATTGTGAAAAAATGTTTTTACAAACTTGTTACTTACCTGATACCTCTGAAATACTGTGAAGTCAGTTTGACTGCCTGTTTCGTCTTTTTCACAACTAGTTCACCTTCAAGTTACTTGAATTATATAAAAGTCAAAACATTGCTTCTGATTATAAAACTAATGCACATCTTATGTCATTTAATTGCTGCCAGTATTTGTTTACATTACAGCAATAGCACTAATAATGACCACAGACTGCACTTTTCAGAATGCTTATATATGCATTAAGCACAATTGCCATGTTCATGGAATTAATGTTATGTGTGTTAAGTAATGCCATTTGTTTCTTAAGAAGGGAGATGTAACATCCTGACTGTATGTCCTAAAAGGGACACCGTAGCCCTGTGACAAGTCCCGCGAGCTTTACGAGAATCGCGAGACTATGTGTTGTTGTTGCTGAATGCTAGGACGGGAATAAAGAAGCACACAGTTCCAAGAGTTCGTGTCCGGTCCAGTTATTATAAATATGTTTTAGCCAGTGAGCAAACATTACATCCAGCAGATAGAGGCTTTCTGATGCCCGCAAATTAGTTAAAATCTCCTGGAATCTAGAGCGAGCGAGCAAGAGCGTGCACATACTGTGACAGAGAGCGAGAGAGCCCTTGCGCAGTAAAAGTATAACGTGTGGGAAAACTGCATTTTAAACCTTATTTTGGGGCAAAGTCATCAAACTTTTTCAGCGATTTTTATCATATTTTATAACTGTTTCAATACATGCAGTTTTTATGTCCCAGTGACCAGTGAAAGTGCAGTTCTGACTCTCTGCCCATTCATTAAGATAAAGCCTGGTCTTGTTAAGTCCGAAATAGCTGCCCGGAGGCGCTGCCAAGATGGCGGCCGAGTGGCATGACTTGCCTGAAAGGACTTTGATGAAAGTGTCACAGACAGTTTGACTAGTTTCCCGGGAAAAATAACAAACCGAGAGGGGTCCAAGAGCTAGGGCTAAAAAACAGGAGAAACCCAGGAAAACGGGAGTGTTGACTGACAGGTATGAGCTAAGTTATTGTTAGAATACAGCTGGATTTTCGAGGTTAGCACGCTGTATAACGTTAGCTGGTGCAAGTCAATATCGATGCACTCCACTCCGTTTTGACCGCCTCATGTTTGGTTTCTTTTTTGCCGCCTCAAGTTTCTGTCGGCTCTCTCGCGTGAGAACATCGTGTCACGTTCGCTATGTTCAGGTAGTCAACAATTAATTTAATTTAATCGATAATCGAGTAAATTCTTGTTGATGTTTTATTAACAAGGTTCGGGAGGATCACGTTCTAATGATCAATCAATCAAGTCAGCCAGCTGTCAGCAATCAGTAATCAACTGGTTCACTCAATCAGCACAAGTAAAGCCTATAAAAACACACAGTCAACTCACCCATATTCCTCGACTGTTCTCAGCATTTGGTGTACTGCTAAAAGATGTCCCAAAGGCAACTTTCACCGTCCAATGATGAGCTTAACCTCGCTCCGCCGCCATCAGCTGGCCCCAGGACAACTTCTCCACCTGTTACCGCTTCCCAGCCCCACGTTTCATCTCGTGGGCGCCGGTCGGTACAGACAACCTCTCGCACGCCAAGACGCCGGGGCTTACCCTCACCGCCACCGGCGAGGACTCCAGCTTCCTCCCCAGCGTCCTCCTATCGTTCGGCCGTGCCAACGATTCCGCCTATTGAAAAGTGGACAGTCTTGAGTCTGAGACAAGCGCTGATAAACTCAGATTTTCAGCCCTCGCGCAGGATGACTAAAGAGCAACTTTACAACATGTATGTTACCTTGCAATCATCAAACATCTCTCCTAGATCCACCCCAGGTTCCAAGGCGGCCAGCAAGCCGAGAAATTCTTGCGAGGCCCGGAACTCGCCTCGCCCGACTCTGCCACCTTCCCGTGCAATGTCCGGTTTGCCGCACGCTTCGGCCCGGAGCGCCAGGATCTCTGCGAGCCTGGGTCGCGCTCCAGATTCCACTGCCACGAGACATCACTCGTCTCCCGCTTCACCTCAGCTTTTCAGCACGGCGCTTCCCGCCGCAGCGCCATCCACAGCTGAGCCCGCCGGCTCACATTCTGCTTCCCAGTTTTTTCCTCCTGCTGTTTCTAACCCTTTTCCTCTGCAGTGGCCTCCGGCTCCCGTAGCAAACGCTAGCGTGAGGTTGCCTCCGCTAGCGGCGGAGGCCCAAACTTTCCACCAGTTTCCTGCGACTACTGCTAATCCCTCCCCTTTTCAGTGGCCTGCAGCCCAAGCAAGCGCAGGACCACCTCCGCTTGCAACACAGGCTCAGGCATCTCATTCATTTTTTCCTTTCCCCTCTGGTGCTTTTTTAATCTTCCTTCTCAAGCCCCACAGGCCGACCTAAGCGTGAGGCTGCCTCCGCCGATAGTCGCAGCCCAGGCTTCTCTACCCTACAGCTCTCTTCTAAATGCCAAATCACAATACTCTCTTTTCACAGCTACCCCGATGCCAGTTCCACCAAACGCCGTCGCTCTGGAGCCTCCCCCGGTGACTCAAAACATCCGAGCACAGATTCTGGCAGGTGCGGATGTTGATCTCTCACTTTTACTTTCTCTTCTTCCCGTATCCGATTCCAACCGTCAGTTAGACTGCGGGGATTTTTTAGTCACTTTAAAAAATCAAAATACACATTCGTCACGTTTACTTTCTTTTTCAGAGTTTTCAATTGCTTTCAGCCACTACACAGACATCATTTGCACAGCCTTCCCCCATAGGCGACGCGAACTGAACGACTATTTAGCACTGGTAGCCGAGCTCGCGTTGTCCTACGGGGGAGGGCACTTTTACACTTACCACAAACTCTTTTCAGCAAAATGCGCCGTTAGGGTTTCTCAGTGGAACCAATGCCCTTACTGGGGAGCACTAGACACTGACTTGCACAGTAGAGTCTTCCTCGGCTGTAGGAATATTTCCTGCGCGGTCTGTAGGTCAGTGTCGCATCCCACGTCATCGTGTCCCCAAGTTAACCCTTTCGTTTCCCCACGCTCTGAAACAGCACCAGTCAAATCCACCAGCTACACACCAAGACCGGCGACTAGCAACCGTCACGAGGCTAACTTCAGATCCGGAGCACTTACAGACAACAAACAGCCTTGCAACAATTTTAACATTGGCAAATGCACCAGACAGCGTTGCCGGTACTTGCACATATGCAGCTTTTGCGGCGGTGCTCATGCCCGCCCTGTATGCCCTGTGTATAAAGATGTCAATAAAAAATCTAGAAATTATTTATCGACTCCTGTGAATATTTCTCGCCTTTCCATCGAACTAGCTCACCACCCGGACTCTGAATTCACCGAATATCTGCTGTCTGGCCTACAACACGGCTTTAAACCTGGAGTGGTTTGTCCGCTCTCCCAAAATATCATCTGCGATAATCTCCAATCGGCTCTCGCCGAGCCCGACGTGGTAGACAACCTGATTAAAAAAGAAGTCGAGTCAGGCTTCATGATTGGCCCTTTTGACGAGCCTCCTTTCAAAAATTTCCGCATTAGCCCCATTGGAGTGGCTACGAGAAAGTTTTCTGGTAAGAAACGTCTCATAGTCGATCTGTCAGCTCCACATAAGTCTATGTTTCTAAGCATTAACAGCCTGATCCCACTCGACGAATTTTCTCTCAAATACCACGACGTAGATCACGCAGTCGACCTGAATAAAATCGTGGGTCGGGGTGCCTGGCTCGCAAAAATTGACATCACTTCGGCTTTTAAAGTGATGCCCATCCACCCGGATTCATGGCACTTATTCGGCGTGCGCTGGCATGAGAAATTCTATTTCGCCGTACGCTTAACTTTTGGATGCAAAAGCAGCCCCAAAATTTTCGACATGTTATCTGAAGCCGTTTGCTGGATCCTGTCAAACAATTACGCAATTCCTCACCTCATTCACCTGCTGGACGATTTTCTAATAATTTCGCCTCCCGGCGCCATTCCAGCAGCCCAGATCCTCACAGTTCAAAAAGTCTTTTCTGAGCTCGGAATCCCCATCGCCCAGGAAAAAACCATGGGTCCCGCCACATCCATCGAGTTCCTTGGCATTAATCTAGATTCAGTTCGATTCCAGGCCTCCCTGCCCAAGGAGAAAATTGATAGGATAATCCTCATCTCATCTACCTTCACAGACAGCCCAGAGTGTTCCAAACGCGAACTCCTATCCATGCTCGGCCACTTAAACTTCGCCATGCGCATTATTCCACAAGGCCGCCCTTTCATTTCTCATCTCCTCTCCCTCGCGTCTTCAGTCCACGCACTAGAGGATCTAATTTCCATAACTCCGGCATGCCGCAATGAACTCGGGCTATGGATAACTTTCCTTAAACAGTGGAACGGCCTATCCTTTTTCTATAAGGACCTAATTTCCTCCCCCCTCGACATCCAGCTGTTCACAGATGCAGCCCCCTCCGTTGGCTTTGGAGGGTTCTACCAAGGTCACTGGTTCGCGTCTACGTGGCCCCCCCAAATACAGGACACGCTTCAGTCCTCTGCATTATTCGAACTCTACCCTCTCGTAGTAGCAGCCTTCCTGTGGGGGAAAGAATGGACTGCTAGCAGCATTGTAGTGCATTGTGACAACGAAGCTACAGTCCAGTGCATTAATAAAGGCCGCTCCCATGCACCCGCACTAATGCCACTTTTAAGACGTCTAATCTGGATTTCGGCATGTGACCAATTTATCTTAATTGCCAAACACATCTCCGGGTCAAAAAACCAAATTGCTGACTCTCTGTCTCGCTTTACGTTTCAGAAATTCAGGATGCTGGCTCCAGAGGCGGACGAGCTCCCAACTCCAGTACCTCATTATTCGGAATTAATATTCCCATAACCCACCCGCAAAAATCCCTCCTCAACATATCGCTCGATACCATTCTCCAAGCTGTTTCCCCCAGAACTCTCCAATCCTATGTGACCGCATGGAAATGTTTTAAAGCCTTCCACCTTTCTTATAACACGCCATTCCCTGATTTCTCCCTCCTTACAATAACTTCCTTTATCTCTTACCTTTACAGCGTTAAGAGCCTCCAAGTCGGGTCCATCAAAAGTTACTTAAGCGGCATCCAATTTTTTCACAAATTGATCCACGGCGCCCCCTCTCCGGAAATAAATAATTCACAAACCTCCCTCTTGATTAAAGGCATCCAGCGATCCCAGCCCACCCGCTCGGATACCAGACAACCCATAACATTAGATATTCTCACTAAATGCATTCAGACCCTCCGCACAGGCTACCAATCCCTTAATACCTCCCGCACACTCGACGCCATGTTCATTCTAGCCTTTTTTGGTTTCCTAAGATGCTCTGAACTGGCTATCACTTCCAGATTCGACCCAAAAATCCACCCAAACATCTCAGATCTCTCAGTGCTTGACAGTGAAACAATCTCGTTTCTGATTAAACAAAGCAAAACAGACCAAACCAAAAAAGGCCACTTCATATATATTTTCAACCTCCCATCACCAATTCAACCGTTCCAAACTATACTAGCCTACCTCCAACTGAGAAACTCGCATGCGAAATCCCCTCTCGAACCCTTGTTCATCGACGATTATAACAAACCCGTGACACGCTTTTGGTTCCAAAAACACCTAAAATCTGTTCTCCAACTTTCAGGCATCCCAGCAGAGAATTTCTCCAGTCATTCCTTTCGCATTGGAGCAGCAACCTCAGCAGCCCAAAAAGGCCTCTCTCAGCAACAGATCCAAGCGCTTGGAAGATGGTCCTCAGACGCGTTCCAAACCTATATCACAACTAATCGTTTCCATATCAAAAAAGCCCACCAAATCCTCATTGGTTAAAAAAACAAAAAAAAAAACAAAACGCCGCTTTTCTGGTCGAATATTTATGTCTATTATTTCTCCGTCCAGCGAGTATTGATCTCCCAGCGGACCCAGCGAGAGCCTTCCCCGTCAAGCCTCTGTCTTCTCTCCGTCCAGCGAGTATTGATCTCCCAGCGGACCCAGAGACAGCCTTACCGATCGAGTATGTATATCTACTCTTTCTCCGTCCAGCGAGTATTGATCTCCCAGCGGACCCAGAGTCAGACTTCCCAGCCGAGTAATTATATCTCCTCTTTCTCCGTCCAGCGAGTATCGATCTCCTAGCGGACACAGCGAGCGCTTTCCTGGTCGAATATTTATGTATATTATTTCTCCGTCCAGCGAGTATTGATCTCCCAGCGGACCCAGCGAGAGCCTTCCCGATCAAGTATTTATATCTATTCTTTCTCCATCCAGCGAGTATTGATCTCCCAGCGGACCCAGCGAGAGCCTTCCCTGTCAAGCCTCTGTCTTCTCTCCGTCCAGCGAGTATTGATCTCCCAGCGGACCCAGAGACAGCCTTACCGGTCGAGTATGTATATGAAGAGTTCAGATGCAAAAGCCTCTAAATGCCACTTGAAATTTTCTTCTAAAATGATCATTTTTATCAAGCTTGTATATTTAAGTTCATTAATTTCACTTAAATGGCAATGAAGATTACCTATTAATTGTCATTAAAGTGAAATTACTGAACTTAAATATACAAGCTTGATAAAAATGGTCATTTTAGATGAAAATTTCAAATGGCATTTAGAGGCTTTTGCATCTGAACTCTTCATATCTTCTCTTTCTTCGTCCAGCGAGTATTGATCTCCCAGCGGACCCAGAGTCAGCCTTCCCAGCCGAGTAATTATATCTCCTCTTTCTCCGTCCAGCGAGTATTGATCTCCTAGCGGACACAGCGAGAGCTTTCCTGGTCGAATATTTATGTCTATTATTTCTCTGTCCAGCGAGTATTGATCTCCCAGCGGACCCAGCGAGAGCCTTCCCAGTCAAGCCTTTGTCTTCTCTCCGTCCAGCGAGTAATGATCTCCCAGCGGACCCAGAGACAGCCTTACCGGTCGAGTATGTATATCTCCTCTTTCTCCGTCCAGAGAGTATTGATCTCCCAGCGGACTCGGCGAGAGCTCCCTAGGTCGAGCATCTTCATCTCCTCCTCCAGCCAGCGAGTATTGATCTCCCAGTGGACATAGCCAAACCCTCCCAGTAAAGCATCTATGTTTTTCTTTCAGGACTGGTGAGGATTACCGATGCTGGGACCCTTGCCACAAGAACCCTCCCGTTCGGACACCGCAAGCTCTCCCAGCCAAAACTACCAGGCTCTCCTTGAAATGCCAGCCCGCCAATCTCTGCGCTCTTTTCGGGGGGTCTTTAAGCAGGCGGCTGTCCTTTACACACTTTGCTTTTTGGGGAGTACTCTGGGTTCGGGCCCAATTTCCGAGCTCGGAGCCCTCCCCCCGGACAGCACGCCAAATACGCATAACTATTTTTATTCTCTGATCATTAGTGAGTGTGAACTCATGAATTGATGTTTTATTAACAAGGTTCGGGAGGATCACGTTCTAATGATCAATCAATCAAGTCAGCCAGCTGTCAGCAATCAGTAATCAACTGGTTCACTCAATCAGCACAAGTAAAGCCTATAAAAACACACAGTCAACTCACCCATATTCCTCGACTGTTCTCAGCATCCCTCCACCACCCCGTCTCCTCACACTTACCTAATTAACTTCCTAAACAGAGATACGGGGGGAGTACTCTGGGTTCGGGCCCAATTTCCGAGCTCGGAGCCCTCCCCCCGGACAGCACGCCAAATACGCATAACTATTTTTATTCTCTGATCATTAGTGAGTGTGAACTCGTGAATCGACAATTAATCAATAATCGATTAACTGTTTGCATCCCTAGTAGTGAGTAAGTGAAGCTGGTAATGCTGTTGTGAGTGAGCTGGTAATGAGTTGATTAATCCTCCTCTGCTGAGATCTTCAGAGATTTAGTATCAGTTGATTTCATAAGGCTGTGTCTTAAGATGTAGTTTTTGCATTTTTCTTTCCTTCAGTGGTTTTGCTTGTTAACAGCAGGTGTTCATCACTAATGCTCAATCATCACTTAATTAGTCACGTAAACTCTTGACTGCAATGTATATCTTCTTTCAGTTTCAGGTGTCTTCAAATGTAATGTGCTAGCTTAATTTACAGGATTTGACTTTATGTGGGATATTGTGAGTTATCAGTAACTAAGTGCTTAAAATTCATTTAAAGTTTGTAATTTCACTGTTTTTACTCAATATAGTTAAGTTTTAGCTATAGCAATAAAATATATAGATAAATGAAGTGTAAAGTTTAATTGTGTATTGAGGAATATCCTATCCTTGTTGTGTTTGAGTCCGCCAACAGTCCTCAACTGATTATAATATGATAGATAGATTATACAGCCATTGTTGTAAATGTGTTAATATGCAGAAGATGCTAGAAAATTTTAATATAATACACATACAAAGTTACAGTCATTCACTCATACTGTATGTTTTGTGAAAAATGAGGCATGGGACAGTAATCAGATTGTAACAGAGCGTAACTCTGTGTGTTGTTGTATACAGTAGCCTACTTGTATACTCACTTGTACTGCCTTTCCAGCTGTGCTGGTCTCTGTGGTCAGCCTGTGATGTCTGGCGTGGGTGTAGTCCACTTGCTATGGAAATGGAGGGCACAGAGCAGGCAGGACGCAGAGGAGCGGGATCTCTACGAGAACGCTGTTGTAGAACTTGAATCATGGCGTCTTTCTCCAGCAACTGAGCATGCAAGTCCTTCATTCTGTGATATACAGAGGAATTCCTAATTAAAGTAATTGGGTACTTTTTTGGGGATATATAACACTGGGGCTATATAACAATGTTTTGTTTGTACAGATTCCCCTGTTGACATTAAAGAATTTTAAAGAAAGTGCCTTTAATTTGCAGCAAAATATGTTTTATTTAGTTGTTGTTGTTGTTGTTGTGTGTGTGTGTGTGTGTGTGTGTGTGTGTGTGTGTGTGTGTGTGTGTGTGTGTAACTTTCAGGAGGGTGTACTCATTTTCACAACATTTTATCCCTTTGATAAGAAAATGTTATTTTCCTGATTAACATTTACATGCTTTTTTGGTTGACCAAGCAGACTTAAACATTACACATTACATCATTAAAGAACCTAATATGTTATCTATGTAAAAGAGTAACTGCTTAATTTGTTAACTTTGAGAAGGGGTACTCATCAATACATATAAAGTTATTGTTTTTAATCTAGATCTAGTTCAGTCATGAAACTCTGATTGGTCCTTTGCATTCAATGTGATATCTCATCATTAACACATGCCAAGCTGATTAGCCTTTGCTCAATCTGCAGCCAATAAGATTATTTGCTCACCATTTTAATAGTCTGTTCAGTGTTTTGTGTTTAATATAGAATTTTTACATTTTAGGCAAATATATAAATAGAATGTATTTAAGATTTTTGCAAACAGTCACATGCCTGGGCAACATGTTTTATACTGTGACCATATTTACATGAGCATTACGTTTATTAGAATTCACCTTTGTTCCACGTCCTGACAGTGCCGACTGCTCTGGCTTCTGCTGTCGTCTTCATGCAACCACAGCGAGCTGTCACTGTAACTGCCACTGCGGGAGTGCTGGATCATAGTCGTGTCTCTGAAAACACAACACACTCCATCTCTCAAAACTCAAAAATAAGACGACTTGTAAAAAGTTAATACTTTTTAATCTCTTCATTGTCATTATTAAAAATAAATGTAGACAATTTTAGAAAGTGTAAACAAGATTGTACTGCAGAAATATATTAAATGGAGGTCTGTGAGGAATGAAAGAGAAAAGAAAATGTGTGTATTGTACCTACATAAACATGCATCCACTTAAACCCATTCTTACTCCCAACGTATCAAAAACTGAAGTGTCAAGAGCCTTTAGCATCCCTATTAAGATGTAGTATCTACAATGCTTTCAGCAAGGCAAGGGAAATTGCATTGCCATTATATAAAATAAAATATTGGGCATATGATTTTGTCATTAGGACATAAGGTCAGGGTTCCCTGTAGGCCAAACAATCGGATACCACAGCGGCCCATCACCTGTATCTGATCCTCGTCATCAGTCCATTTCTGTCCACGGTCTATTTCTGTATATAATAAAGACTATAAGCTATATAAAATCGCATCTTAGTGAGATATGGATAATAATTTGAACCGCTTTAAAGTTTTTATATTTGTATAATTAGATATTTAAGTTGAAACCCAGAATTAAAAGTTCTAAGTTCTGGGGTCATCAAGGCTGGGACAGATCCATCTGTTGTATACTTCATTGCTCTGGGAAAGGCCGCTTTTGAAGGAGCCTTTGAATTGGGTCGTTGCCCTGCTGTGACGCAATCGACCTTTAAAGACGCAGCTATTCCGGGTCAGTGTCTGGCCCATAACTATAGGAAACAGACTTCTTCTTACCTGCTTTACTCACCTTGGTGTTTGGCTAGTAAGACTACAGTGAGTTTTGGTTCCATTTGCTCCAAGCTAACTCCAGTGAATTTAAATATACCCACCTGTATACCTACCGGTATCTGTGTGTATCAACACCTCACCTGCTCCTCAGTGTGTGTGGATCCTGTGCTGTCCTGTTAAAGATAAAAGAACCAAGTTAATCAGCAAACATCTTAACTGAACTGTCTATCTTGCATTCGCTTACCTGCTAAATCTGTGTTTGGATAAATCCTTGAAACATTCACGTTGGGGTATAATTTGCACAGCAACAATTATTTTATTACATTATACTATTTTTGAGCATGATTGTTTTGTCAGGGCTGGGGCACAGCTGGGGTTTCTGGGTACCAGTTACAGCAACCCTACCCACTCCATCTGCCGTAACACACTAAAATCACAAACACATGCACGTTGATAAGTGGTTAAGTTAAGGCTGGGTCTACTGGTGCAGTTAGGAGCTCAAAAAAATGACTACTGATATTTAGTCATATTGAGTGTTAAATGGGTTTAAAATTAAATGTATGGATGAGTAACTAAGTGAAAACACATTATTTTAGAGATGTTCCCTCAAAACATGCCATAATAAGTACTTTGATTCATTTATTCTATTTAAGGGTGTTTAACATTTTTACTGGAATAAAAAGACAAAATTCTTTTAACAGAATGTTTAATAAAATATATTAAGCTGTCTGAATCATGCTAGTTCCTATGCTAGTCAGGCATCCCTCAATTATGTCATTTCTGTCTCTTTTTTTTTTTTACAAAGTGCGAGGGCGACCTCTATCTACTTTTAAGATTACAACACAAAAAATCTACCAGAACATGATTAGAGAGTTTCATGGCTTTTTGAATGGATAACCTGTTCAAATTTCAAAACCAATATGTGCATATAACTTCTTGAAATCAGGCAAAAAACAGAGATTCTAATTATTGGCCAAAAAACTTCCTCACGTAATAACCTAGAATACTGACTAACAATTGATGACTGCTCTGTCAAGTCCTCGTCGTCGGTTAGGAACCAGGGTGTGCTCTTTTGATACCAACGTTTCATTTGAAAGTCAGGTTTCTAGCATCTGTAAAATCATATTCTTTCATCTTAAAAATATATCTTAATTACGACATATGCTTTCAATGAGAAATGTGGAACAGCTAGTTAATGCGTTCATGGCTAGATTATTGTAATGCCATAATCACTTACTTAATAAACAAACAACAGCTGGTCCAAAACGCAGCAGCTCGAGTTCTTACCAGAACCAGGAACTATGACCATTAGCCCGGTTCTGTCAACCCTGCTTTTAGTTCCCCAGTACTTGAGCGAGCTCCTTAACACATTATAGTCCAGAATGTCTATTGCGATCTCAAAACTCTGGCTAGTTGATAATACCTAGAATATCAAAATCGACTGCTGGCGGTAGATTATTTTTCTATTTAGCACCTTTAGCACCTTTGAAACAGTCTTCCTGACTTTTTCCGGGAAGCAGACACATTCTGTCAGTTTAAATCTAGACTAAAAACCCATCTTTTTTACCTGGCATTCACATAGAACATTATACATTTCTATTATTCAAATCAGTTAAATGATTATTAGCTGCATATAATCAGGTCAGCCGGAAACGGAAAAACAACACCGTAACTCGTATCATAAGAAAAATTCCATCTACGCTAATGTCAGTCTTTCTATTTATTCCAAGGTCAACCGGATCCGAAGTCAGCCGGATCCGGGCCGTATCCAGATCAGATGGAGGACCTGCGCATCGCATCCCAATGCATCCCTGAAGTGCCAGACTCTGTGAAGGCCTCATGGACACCTCAACAAATCCGTCTCAATACCGGCATGACTCCGACCTCCAACCAGATGGAACTGGATAATAATGTGAATGTTCTGATCCAATCTGACCTCTGACCTGTAATGCTGCCTGAATTATAATTACACATAATCACACCTGGAGATGGGAGTTCTCTCTCTCTCTCTCTCTGTCAATTTTGTTACCCTCCTTAACAACACCTATCTTAGAAAGGGGCTCGTAAACAATACATTGTAGGTTATCGTCAATGAATGGCCGGTTGTTCAAATGATGTCCACAGAATAATATGGGCTTTAGAGATAATTGTCCAAATTTTGGGGTAGACTTGACCTGTTAAAAGAAGACAGTCTCCATCCATCCATTGAGTGCTCTTATTTTGTCTCAGTAACTGGGATCCATGTCAGGAAGCAGGCAGACTGATCAGTCTGCCATATGTCATTAATAACATCACTTAGGTAATTTATCATATAAAATTATTATTATTATTCATCTTCCATGAACTTACCAAACACTAAAACTACCTTGGCAAGAAAAAAAAAGATTGATGTCAACTTAGAAAATGAAAAAGAAAATGTAAGTTAAATGTTTACTAAAGTTTTTCAAACATTAGCTCACTTTCATTAAAGACCTATCTTTTCTCGGCTGCTTTTAACTGTTCTTAGTTATGTGTAGTTGTCTAATTGTTGTGTACAGTTGGGTCTGTAAAAGCACTTTGGTCAACTCGTGTTGTTTTTAAATGTGCTCTAGAAATAAATATGATTTGATTTGATTTGATTTGATTTGATGTGGTTATAGCAGATATAGGACCGCAAAGTGAATCCAGAAGTGCCTTTCGCTCCCGTTCCACCACATCACAAAGATGCTCTATTGGGTTGAGATCTGGAGACCGTGGGGGCCATTTTAGTACAGTGAACTCATTGTCATGTTCAAGAAACCAATCTGAAATGATTCGAGCTTTGTGACATGGTGTATTATCCTGCTGGAAGTAGCCATCAGAGGATGGGTACATGGTAGCCATAAAGGGATGGATATGGTCAGAAACAATGCTCAGGTAGGCCGTGGAATTTAAACGATACCCAATTGGATATGGGTACCACATACCATATGAATGTCTCAACATAAATCAAGACTCATCAGACCAGGCAACATTTTTCCAGTCTTCAACTGTCCAATTTTGGTGAACTCTTGCAAATTGTAGCCTCTTTTTCCTATTTGAAGTGGAAATGAGTGGTACCAGGTAGGGTCTTCTGCCGTTGTAGCCCATCCGCCTCGTGTTGTTAGCCCGTGTGTTGTGGCTTCACAAATGCTTTGCTGCATACCTCGATTGTAACGAGTGGTTATTTCAGTCAAAGTCGCTCTTCGATCAGCCTGAATCAGTCGGACCATTCTCCTCTGACCTCTAGCATCAACAAGGCATTCACCCACTGGACTGCCGCATACTGGATGTGTCTCCCTTTTAACACCATTCTTTGTAAACCCTAGAAATGGTTGTGCTTGAAAATCCCAGTAACTGAGCAGATTGTGAAATACTCAGACCAGCCCGTCTGGCACCAACAACCATGCCACACTCAAAATTGCTTAAATCACCTTTCTTTCCCATTCTGACATTTAGTTTGGAGTTCAGGAGATTGCCTTGACAATTGCCTTGACTAAATGCATTGAAGCAACTGCCATGTGATTGGTTGGTTAGATAATTGCATTAATGTGAAATTGAACTGGTGTTCCTAATAATCCTTTAGGTGAGTGTATATGTAATAAAAGCCTACCAATCAGGTTAATATATACCTATGCCTTCAGATTCTGAATCTTTAGGTTCGGTGTAAAAATGCATATGTAAATAATAAGTGGACCAAGAGGACTAAAAAATTTGTTTGTTTTTTTTGGTCCGGACCAAACTAGTCAAGCAAACCAAACTACAAGTGTGAACCTGAACATGATTTACTGTGAAGGTACAAATAAAAATTTTAATTTTTAATTTATTATGTCTTTATATAGAAAGCTGTGTGTGTGTGTGTGTGTGTGTGTGTGTGTGTGTGTGTGTGTGTGTGTGTGTGTGTGTGTGTGTGTGTGTGTGTGTGTGTGTGTGTGTGTGTATTGACCTCTGTGCTGAGGCTGTAGCTGCGGCCTCCATGGCGAAGTGTCTCATTGCGCTCTCTTCGAAGTACTTCTGCTCCCAGCATGTCATATCAGCCTCCAATCCCAGAATCCTTTCCTCTCTCTCCCTTAGCAGATCCAGTAGCGCAGGAGCACTGGACTCACGCACAGAGAGGGGAACGGCTGCACCAGCGCGCTACACACATACACACGCACACACACACACACACACACACACACACACACACACACACACACACACACACACACAGTCAGTGGTTATGAGTAATGTTGCGCTGGATAATTACTCTCTAACCTTTAGGTCTGTTGCAGTTGACAACTCCCATCCGTGGCAAACAGATAATGTGATTGGGCATGTGAATGTTACTATTACATAAACAGATCTGCACCAACCTGTTAAAGGGATAGTACACCCAAATTTTTTTATTTACTCACCCTCAAGTTGTTCCAAACCGGTATGAGTTTATTTTATCCATTGAACACAGAGGAAGAGATTTTAAAAAATGTTGGTAACCAAATAGTTGACGCAGCCATTGACCATCCAGTCATAGTATTTATTTTTTCTATTGAAGCCAATGGCTACCGTCCACTGATTGATTACCAACAATCTTTAAAAATATCTTCTTTTGTGTTTAACAGAAGAAAAAAAACTCATACAGGTTTGGAACAACATGAGGTTGAGTAAATGAAAAGGTGAACTATCCCTTTAAGGAGCACACTGACTCTTGCACATCCAAAACCAGCATCAATCCCGTTCCTGGAGCCCACATCTCAAGTCAAGTCAAGTCTCAAAAAGTATTAACGAAAATATGATTGGTTGTCATAACTGAATAATATAACTGGGTGTGGAAAAGTTAGGTTAACTGAGTTTCCGTTTTCTTTTTTTCATTGAATTAGCAGTCTTTAAAAGATTTTTAAACACAGAGTATGGCTTTAATTTTAATAAGTAACGTCATGTTATATAGAGACAACTTTAAAGGGATACTCCACTTTTTTTGGAAATACGCTCATTTTACAACTCCCCCAGAGTTAAACTGTTGAGTTTTACCTTTTTTGAATCCATTCAGCCAATCTCCGGTTCTGGCGGCACCACTTTTAGCATAGCTTAGGATACATCACTGAAGTGCACAAGACCAATAGCATTTCTCTCAAAAAAATTACCAAAGTGCTTCGATATTTTTCCTATTTAAAACTTGACTCTTCTATAGTTACATCGTGCACCAAGACAGACGGAAAATGTAAAGTTGAGATTTTCTAGGCTCATATGCAGGGAACTATACTCTCATTCCTGCGTAATAATCAAGACACTTTACAGCAGACGCGTTGACTACACAAACTTAGTCCCGGTCACGTTAGAAGCTGGGGACTATTTTCAGGCGCTGCGTCATAACATTACGCCTGCTGGTTGGAATAAACCAAACAAAAGGTGAAATGCATGGCCATACAGTTAAACTACTAGTTTTTGCAAAATGTTCTATTTTACAGTACAACACTACAAATTGCAATACTATTATTTATGTCTTAATTTCTTCTTTTTCAAGAGTAAAATCATCCAGCTTTTATTTTGGTGAAAATAACTGTTAACAGGTTTCTCGCTTCTTACTACAAATCTGGTGAAATGGGTGGTGCACATTTCTTTCCAAATATATGCCGTAAGTGACCCAAACTGAGAGCAGAAATACAGAGATGGAGTTCATGTGGAGCAGCTGACCACATTACCCCAAACAGTGTAATCCCTGTAATTCCTTAAAAATCTTAATTCTCTGTACTTTGCCTTACTAATACTGCAAAAAATTACAATTTAATTAATTAAACAATTAAATGAACATGACCTGGACATACTATGTAGTAAATTCATTGCATTGCTGGAGGAAGATGGACTTTTTGAAGTGTTTTTTATTTTTTTTATTTACAAAGTCAAGTCAATATAAAGATTTATACAATAACGGTTTCAATCATTGTACTGTAATTTTCAGTTGAAGAAGTTTCAGTTTAATTCACGGACCTGTTGTGTTCGCAATGACTCCAGTTCTCTCTCCAGGCGCGTACGCAGACGTCGTTCCAGCTGCTCGCGTTTCTCACATGCCACCTGGAGCTGCGCTAATGCCTGCTGCAACCGCTCTACCCGCTCCACATACTTCTGCTTTTTACTCATCTACAGCACACAGACAGAAATAAGAGATAATTATTTACTTGGGAAGACTGACACTGCTTTCTGGGTGTTTTATATCTCTCTGCTCAATGTAGCTTCAGCTTCTAAACCAATTGTAAAAACACACAGTTAATATTGTTGTTGTTTTTTTATTGTATCAGTTCAGGCTAGAGTCAGATTCTGAAAATGTGGATGATCAAGCAGATCAACCTGACCATCTTTGCAAGCACAACTAACATTTACATTTACATCTCATCAGTTATCAGACTTGAGCATAACTTTTCATAGTGGCAAGGTTTTATCTTGTGTTTACTATGTTTGTGGATATGAATCCATCTCAGCACTTGATCATTTGTGAAGATCTTAAGATCTCCTGGCTTCAACCTAGTTAGACCCTCTTACGGCTGTGCCATGGTTTGTCATCCCTTCAGCTCTGAGCATCCTATTTCACCAGTTCTGCTGAGGCTTCCTCCACTGGCTCCACTGTCAGTGTTCTGTTCCTTTGCTGGTTTGCCAGTGGTCTCTTCCTCCACTGACTTCCCTGTGGTCTCTTCCTCTGCTGGCTTCCCTGTGGTCTCTTCCTCCACTGGCTTCCATGTGGTCTCTTCTTCTTCCGGCTTCCCTATGGACTCTTCCTATGCTGACTTCCCTGTGGTCTTTTCCTCTGCTGGCTTCCTTGTGGTCTCTTCCTCTGCTGGCTTCCCTGTGGTCTCTTCCTCTGCTGGCTTCCCTATGGTCTTTTCCTCTGCTGGCTTCCCTGTGGTCTCTTCCTCTGCTGGCTTCCCTGTGGTCTCTTCCTCTGCTGGCTTCCCTGTGGTCTTTTCCTCTGCTGGCTTCCCTTTAGCCTCTTGTGCTGACTTCCCTGTGGTCTTTTCCTCTGCTGGCTTCCCTGTGGTCTCCTCCTCGGCCGGCTTCCCTGTGGTCTTTTCCTCTGCTGACTTCCCTGTGGTCTCTTCCTCTGCTGACTTCCCTGTGGTCTCTTCCTCCACTGGCTTCCATGTGGTCTCATCTTCTTCCGGCTTCCCAATGGACTCTTCCATGGACTCTTCCTCTGCTGGCTTCCCAGTGGTCTCTTCCTTTGCTGACTTCCTTGTGGTCTTTTCCTCTGCTGGCTTCCCTTTGGTCTCTTCCTCTGAGGGCGTCCCTGTGGTCTCTTCTTCTGCTTCTGCTTCTTCCGGCTTCCCTACGGACTCTTCCTCTTCCGGCTTCCCTGTGGTCTCAGATGGCTTCCCTGTGGTCTCTTCCTTTGCTGACTTCCTTGTGGTTTTTTCCTCTGCTGGCTTCTTCCTCTGCTGGCTTCCCTGTGGTCTTTTCCTCTGTTGGCTTCCCTGTGGTCTCTTCCTCTGCTGGCTTCCCTGTGGTCTTTTCCTATGCTAGCTTCCCTGTGGTCTTTTCCTCTGCTGGCTTCCCTTTGGTCTCTTGTGCTGACTTCCCTGTGGTCTCTTCCTCTGCTGACTTCCCTGTGGTCTCTTCCTCTGCTGACTTCCCTGTGGTCTCTTCCTCCACTGGCTTCCATGTGGTCTCTTCTTCTTCCGGCTTCCCAATGTACTCTTCCATGGACTCTTCCTCTGCTGGCTTCCCTGTGGTCTCTTCCTTTGCTGACTTCCTTGTGGTTTTTTCCTCTGCTGGCTTCCCTGTGGTCTTTTCCTCTGACAGCGTCCTTGTGGTCTGTTCTTCTGCCAGCTTCCCTATGGTCTCTTCCTCTGACGGCTTCTCTATGAACTCTACCTCTTCCAGCTTCCCTGTGGCCTCTTCTTCTGCTGACTTCCCTGTGGCCTCTTCTTCTGCTGACTTCCCTGAGGTCTCTTCTTCTGCTGATCTCCCTGTGGTCTTTTTCTCTGCTGGCTTCCCTGTCATATCTTCCTCCACTGGCTTCCCTGTGTTCTCTTCGTCTTATGGCTTCACTGCGGTCTCTTCCTCTTACAGCTTCTTTGTGGTCTCCTCCTCTGATTGCTCCTCTGTGGTCTCTTCCTCCATTCATTCCCCCATGGTACTCTTCTGCTTGGGGGTCCTGACCTGGCCCACCATCCCACCCACTTATAATCATTATCATCTCTTCCCACCATTAAAGTGTTTTTGTTTATTGCGCCAGGAAGCTCCAACCAGTAGGGGGAGTAATGTCTCATGTTTTGTTGATGTACATTCAAAGACTCTTGTTTTGACATTGTTTGGCTCATTCCTGTGTTTTGGACATGCTATTCCTGTGCTTCTGTGTTATCATCTATTGGATCATGCTTTTACAGTATTACAGTTTTTCTCCATTGGTTTGGCTCATTTCTTGAAACAGAAATTACATTCTCAAAACTCTAAGATCATATGGCAAAACAGTCTTATGGTTCAGCACAACACTATAGCTCACTCAAAAGCTCATATCTCTCCCAAAACAGTTCACTCATGCTTCAAAACTAAATTCATTTCTCATATAAAGAGTCAGTGCCACCAAAATGGCAAAGATCCTTCTCAATTGCTTTGGCTCATTTCTCAAAACAGACCGGGCATTCTCAACACTCTTGGTTCTCTTGCCAAAATAACGTGGATGGTTCTTCACAACACCATGGTTCACCTGCAAAAGCTCATACATCTCCCAAAACAGTTCACTCATGTGTCAAAATTGAATTTCCTTCTCATTTAACCAGTCAGTGCCCCCAAAATGCTTAGTCCTTTTGGCATTGTGTAAGCACTGCAAGTTAAAATTGTTTAGATGTTTTGTCACTATGGCAGAGGACCATTGAAATATCCCTCATGTCCACCTTTCAGTCTTAGCCCAGTCCTTCATTGACAATGGTTACTGTACTGTTTTTTGTCTAGCTAACAGAATACAATTGTGTATAAAACTTTTTTTTTTTTTGGATTTTAGGGTAAGAGTACATCACACATTGCACTCATACTGCCAAGGAATTGCAACCATTATCATCCACACACAAAAAGTAACTTCCATACATCAGAGGTAAAAGAAAATACATTCTCAAAACAACATGGACACACCTATAGGAATGTTCTATGTTCTCCACAAGTTCAATATACTGCTGGCCACTACTCCAGTGGTTCCAAACCTGGGGTACATGTACCCCTATGCAGAGGTACTACAGGGGGTATCTGACAGAAAGGGGACGGGGAAAATCAATGACTAGACTTACTGAAATGTTACAGTAAAACCCACAGTATTAGATAGATTAGATAGATATTATCTAAAGATAGATATTACAGTAGACAGATTTACATGGGAGGCACTACAGTAATTGCAGCTCTTTGACCGGTTGACCTCTTTGATACGGTTTGATTGGTCATCTGAGATGTGTGAAACTCCTCCTTCGTTAGTAAAGATCTGTCAATTGCTGTAATAAATTTATCAAATTTTCCAAGGGATTCATATATGGTATTCATGGTATTATGTTCTTGACTAATTTTGACAATTGAACAGACTATTGTGCATGTGATGACTTATACAATGAAATGACGCTGACACGTTTTGGAGTGAACAACCTTTAGACTGAGAATGTGCAATCAGTTTAGATCAACAAGATGTATTCACTTGGAAATTGTGCTAAATGTAGGCTACCTGTACTTAATCATTTGCAAAGATGTACTGAGACATTGAGACGTGTACTTAGGCATTTGCAATATGATGAACTGAATAGGAAATTCAATTCTGTTGTGAACAATTGCCAAGTAGTTTGGAGGTTTGTGCATGTTGTTTTGGGAATGTTATTTCTGTTTCAAGAAATGAGCCAAACCAATGGAGAAAAACTGTAATATATACTGCAAATATACTGGCCTCTGCTCATCCCTCAGATTTTGTTTAGTATGGTCATTCAGGGTGTACAGACTCACCTCTTCTTCTAGTTTGACAACTTTGCTCTGAGCGTTATTTAAAGCCTGCTCTAAGATGCCAATGTGTCGTCGCTGATCCTCATTGTCTGAACGGAGATCAGCTGCCTCCATCTCTAATTTTTCTAGATCTTTCAGGCTTTCTCTTCCTGAGAAAAATACAATATAAAGTTGTTTCAGAATTTTTTTCCAACATTTTGGTGTAATTCAGTACTAAATGTGTAATTAGTAGTATTTGGTGCTCTATTTAGTGTGTATTTGGTGCATATAGATTGCTGTTCTTTGACTGCAGCTGAACTGTGAAACTTAACCTGTTAAAAACATAAATTGAAGATTACTTGAAGAGTTGTTCTTGAAGATTACTTGTTGAGTTGGCTCAAGAAGATGGATTGATTTTTAGCAGTGTTATTCACCATGGTAACTTATACAATATAAAACCTTCTCTGGAGAAGGTTAGCCATGTAGAGGCCACAAACCAAAACTGGACCTAACAGCTATGAGAGACATATATCTGATATGGTCAAGAAGACACTCCCTATGTATCTCTTGCTCCAAATTTAAAGCAGTTCACAACAGGAAGTTAAAGGGTTAGTTCACCCAAAAATGAAAATTAAGTCTTTAATGACTCACCCTCATGTCGTTCCAAGCCCGTAAGACCTCAGTTCATCTTCGGAACACAGTTTAAGATATTTTAGATTTAGTCGGCGAGCTTTCTGTTTCTCCATTGAAAATGTATGTACCTTATAGACGCTTTCAGCAGTGACAACATAAACAAATGGTACTGCGCATGTGCATTAAACTGGCCCAAACTTAACTTCCGGCAGACTTGCGGAGACAATCCATAATGAGTAAATAAGCTTAGTAGCTGGTATTTTTTTGCCAGTTAAAGAAAATAAATGTTACCTGGCCAAACTGAAATGTGACACTACCAGACCCGTTGAACAAAAATTGGAGATAAGATGTTTTTCTACCGACGTGTCTGATTTACCGCAGTGTTAAAAAACTGTGGCGAGCGCGACGGCGGGGTTTGATAAGGTTAACATAGCTCTCCTTATTAGCTAGGCTTCTTACATGCTTGCTAACCTTTTTTTTAAGATGGGTCTCCACATTGACAGCATGTTGGATGGATCGGTGCAGCGCTGTTTATGATACTAACCATTCAATCCACAGACTGGTCCGCTGTCAATGTGTTTTTGCAAGAGAGAGAGAGAGAGAGAGCGCGTGCTAATGCGCTGCACGCAACTCTGCAGTCAATTACAATTTTTCTCATCTTAAATTGTTAAAAACACGGAAATCAATATGTGGCGGTCAGCGCTGATAATGTGGTGGGCAGCCACTAATAAATGTATGGAAAACACTGTACCGGTTATCACTCAGATCAGATAAACAGGCTATTTTAATACCGCCGTCTCCCTCATAGGAAACCTTGACATTTTTATTTTTAAAAATTGCGTTTGCTCCCTAGGTCAGGTTGCACCCCACAGCTCAACAACCTGCTCATCACCTTAACTTTCACTGCATTTGTAGTCAATGCCATATTATCCAGTAAACACTAATAAACGAACAGAATGGAAGTTAACTTTGGGCCAGCTCATCACCATGGCAGCACGTCTGATGAAAGCGTCTATACTGTCCATGTACATAAAGGCAATACAGACATCATCAAAGTAGTCCATGTGACATGAGTGGGTTAGTTCGAATTTTTTGAAGCATCGAAAATACTTTTTGGTCCAAACATAGCAAAAACAACGACTTTATTCAGCATTGTATTGTCTTCCGGTTCTGTTGTGGATCTTTTTTTTTTTTTTTTTTTTTTTAGAATACATATTACAAACATACAATCATCACAGTTTGTAAACAGAAATTATACAGCAAAAAAAATAAATAAATAAATAAAAATAAACATCGGTTCTGTTGTGGATCGACGCTGCCGACGCTGCTGACGCTGACGTGAGACGCGGCTGACGTGTGTCTGGTGCGTCCGTCCGTGTATTCGGGTTCAAATAAACATGGGCAAAAAAATGCAAGTCTTCCTCTGTGTGGAAATCCTTAGACATGTTTGCGAAGATTGTTTTGTACAGCGTGTGTCTCCCTCAGACTGTGAACGAAGCTCGGACGCACCAGACACACGTAAGCCGCGTCTCACGTATCAGTGTCAGCAGCGTCACTGAACGCGGATCCACAACAGAACCGGAAGACAACACAATGCTGAATAAAGTCGTTTTTGCTATGTTTGGACCAAAAAGTATTTTCGATGCTTCAAAAAATTCGAACTAACCCACTCATGTCACATGGACTACTTTGATGATGTCTGTATTGCCTTTATGGACATGGACAGTATAAGGTACATACATTTTCAATGGAGGAACAGAAACTTAATCACCTGTACTTAATCATTTGCAAAGATGTACTGAGACATTGAGACATGTACTTAGGCATTTGCAATATGATGAACTGAATAGGAAATTAAATTCTGTTGTGAACAATTGCCAACTAGTTTTAGGGTTTGTGCATGTTGTTTTGAGAATGTTATTTCTGTTTCAAGAAATGAGCCAAACCAATGGAGGAAAACTGTAATATATACTGCAAATATACTGGCCTCTGCTCATCCCTCAGATTTTGTTTAGTATGGTCATTCAGGGTGTACAGACTCACCTCTTCTTCTAGTTTGACGACTTTGCTCTGAGCGTTATTTAAAGCCTGCTCTAAGATGCCAATGTGTCGTCGCTGATCATTTGCAAAGTACTTAATATCAGCGTCGATCCACAACAGAACCGATGTTTATTTTTATTTATTTATTTTATTTTTTTGCTGTATAATTTCTGTTTACGAACTGTGATGATTGTATGTTTGTAATCTGTATTCTAATTAAAAAAAAAAAAAAAAAGATCCACAACAGAACCGGAAGACAATACAATGCTGAATATACCGTTACAGTTAAGCAGTAATGACTTTATGAATTACTTCAACGAGAAAATAGAAAGCATCCGAAACACAATTATAAATGTACAATCCTCTATGGTGTCTTATGATTCAGCCGCACTTATGGCCCCTCTAGAACAACTACACCGCTTTACAACGATAGGACAGGAGGAGCTAAATAAACTTATCACTGCATCTAAACCCACAACATGTTTATTGGATCCAATACCCACTAAACTACTAAAAGAACTATTACCTGCAGTAGAAGAGCCTCTCCTCAATATTATTAACTCGTCTCTATCTCTAGGTCATGTTCCAAAAATATTCAAGCAGGCAGTAATAAAACCTCTCATTAAGAAACCACAATTAGACCCAAAAAAGTTAGCGAATTACAGACCCATTTCAAATCTTCCATTTATGTCCAAAATATTAGAAAAAGTTGTGTCCGCTCAACTATGCTCTTTTTTGCAAGAAAATGATATCTATGAAAAATTCCAGTCAGGATTCAGACCGCATCATAGCACTGAAACTGCGCTAGTTAAAATTACAAATGATTTACTTTTAGCTTCTGACCAAGGCTGTATCTCAATACTAGTCCTACTTGATCTCAGCGCTGCGTTCGACACTATAGATCATAAAATACTCTTGGATCGACTACAAAACTACACTGGTGTTCAAGGACAGGCATTAAGCTGGTTCAGATCGTATTTATCGGACCGTTATCATTTTGTCTGTTTAAACGGGGAAAAATCAAAGATAACGTCAGTAGACTATGGAGTACCGCAAGGATCAGTTTTAGGCCCTCTGCTATTCTCAATATATATGCTGCCACTTGGTAATATTATAAGGAAACATGGAATTAATTTCCACTGTTATGCTGACGACACTCAATTATATATTTCATCACGACCGGACGAAAACACTAACTCCTCTAAATTGACAGAGTGTCTCAAAGATGTAAAATGCTGGATGACGCGTAACTTCCTGCTATTAAATTCAGATAAAACGGAGGTATTACTTATTGGTCCAAAAAACCACTCACAAAATCTCTTACAACAAAACCTTAATATAGACGGATGTCCTGTTACTTTATCCACTACAGTAAAAGACCTGGGTGTTATACTAGACCCCAACTTATCTTTCGAAAATCATGTTTCATATGTTACAAGGACAGCCTTTTTCCACCTTAGAAACATTGCTAAGCTACGTAACATGCTATCTCTCTCTGATGCAGAAAAGTTAGTTCATGCATTCATGACCTCGAGACTAGATTACTGTAATGCTTTATTAGCCGGTTGTCCTGCATCCTCAATAAACAAGCTACAGTTAGTCCAAAATGCAGCTGCTAGAGTTCTTACTAGGTCAAGAAAATATGATCATATAACACCGATTTTATCATCTCTGCACTGGTTACCTATTAAGTTCCGTATCAACTACAAAGTACTATTACTGACCTATAAAGCCCTAAATGGTTTAGCTCCTATGTACTTAACAGACCTTCTCTCGCCCTACAATCCACCGCGTTCCTTAAGATCACTAAATTCAAGGCTTCTGGTCATTCCTAGGATATCTAAGTCCAGTAAAGGAGGGAGGGCGTTCTCGCATCTAGCTCCAAAACTCTGGAATAGCCTTCCCGATACGGTCCGGGGCTCTGACTCGCTGACACAGTTTAAAACTAGACTAAAGACGCATCTCTTCAGTCAAGCATTCACATAATGCTCACCTGTCAGTCCTCTTTTATGCCATACCGAACCGTTTGCCACTGAAATTGCTTAACGCACCAGTGGGGCTCGATAGCCTTTTAGACAAACGGGTCGGTCCGTATGGCTGAGTTGCATTGCGGAGAGTTTGGGTTGCGGAGAGTTCGTGAGATAGTGGTTTTCTAACACCGACACCCGTACAATGGAAATTATTATGAACATCAGCTATGCTAATTATGAACATCAGCTATGCTAATTATTTCCCATCTGCCTTTCTGCTGTTATCTCGGGACGCTTGTCCCGAGAAAAATGGCGTTCGTCAGGTCCAGCCTTGTATCCAGCATCTCACGGGGGTTTCGGATGCCCCACCGCCTGTGATGAGAAGACCAACGCCTGTGAAGAGACGACTCAACGCCTGCGATATGTTATGGGGCTGTTTTAGACATAAATAATATTTATATTTAATATTTATATTTAAACAATATGAATGTAAGCCAGAGGAGAACTGGCCCCCGACTGAGCCTGGGTTCTCCCAAGGTTTTTTTTTTCTCCATCCAATCTGATGGAGTTTTGGTTCCTTGCCACTGTCGCCTTGCTTTTGGCTTGCTTGGCTTGCTTAGTCGGGATTATTTAGGATTATTTAATATTTAACAATATTATCGATCTGTGTTGTACTACTTTCATGTTATCACTGTGAAGCTGCTTTGATACAATCTGTATTGTGAAAAGCGCTATATAAATAAATGTGACTTGACTTGACTTGACTTGAATAAAGTCGTTGTTTTTGCTATGTTTTTGGACCAAAAAGTATTTTCGATGTTTCAAAAAATTCGAACTAACCCACTCATGTCACATGGACTACTTTGATGATGTCTGTATTGCCTTTATGTACATGGACAGTATAAGGTACATACATTTTCAATGGAGGAACAGAAAGCTCGCCGACTAAATGTAAAATATCTTAAACTGTGTTCCGAAGATGAACGGAGGTCTTACGGGCTTGGAACGACATGAGGGTGAGTCATTAATGACATAATTTTCATTTTTGGGTGAACTAACACAATGCTGAATAAAGTCGTTGTTTTTGCTATGTTTGGACCAAAAAGTATTTTCGATGCTTCAAAAAATTCGAACTAACCCACTCATGTCACATGGACTACTTTGATGATGTCTGTATTGCCTTTATGGACATGGACAGTATAAGGTACATACATTTTCAATGGAGGAACAGAAAGCTCGCAGACTAAATGTAAAATATCTTAAACTGTGTTCCGAAGATGAACGGAGGTCTTACGGGCTTGGAACGACATGAGGGTGAGTCATTAATGACATAATTTTAATTTTGGGTGAACTAACCCTTTAAGGGAGGGAAGCAAGCATTCATTTGGGTTGAGCAGTTAGACAACCTGATTAGATTATACATTTTATAGGGGAAAAAGAATCCAACCAAACAGAAATTATGCAAAAAGAATGTTTGTGTAATGATGCACAAAAAGCAGTAAAATCTCACTGTGTGAAAGATACAAGTGTCCGTCATCTTGTCCCTCCAGCTCCTGAATGGCTAGCTGATGATTGGCTGTTTCCAAATGCTCTTAAAAACACATATGAGAAAATGTTATTTGTCACAGGACACAAGAACAGCTCAAATAAACTAAATTAACAAGCACATCAATAAAATACTTACATAGTTCAACAGTTTTGAGTAAAACTCAAATTCTAATCAAAGTATGAGCACTATCTCACCTCTCAAGTCTCTGTTAAAATCATGAAGACGCCTGATCTCTGCTTCTAGTTTATTCCTCATGTTTTTTTCCAAAGCATCCCGTTTGGATGTGCTCTTCACTAAACTCTCATGTGCTTCTGACAGTTGCACAACTTCCACCTCCAACTGCAAATACAGCACAAACTCCCATTAATGCTGTACTGTAATGTAATAATGCCAGTGTCCTCCTGTCAGTGTGACCCTGGATCACAAAACCAGTCACAAGTCGCACAGGTATATTTGTGGCGTTAGCCAATAATACATTGTATGGGTCAAAATATAAGTAAGTAAGTAAAGATCTTGTTCCATGAAGATATTTTGTAAATTTCCTACTGTAAATTATATAAAACATTTATTTTTGTGAGTGAATGCAGCACAATCGCAAACATAAATGGACAACTTTAAAGGTGATTTTGTCAATGTTTCAATTTTTTGCCACCATCACTCGGCCAAATACAGACAGACAGATGGACAGACAGACATACAGACAGACAGACGGACGGACAGACAGACAGACGGACGGATGGACGGACGGACGGACGGACGGACGGACGGACGGACGGACGGACAGACAGACAGACAGACAGACAGACAGACAGAAGGATGGATGGATGGATGGATGGATGGATGGATGGATGGATGGATGGATGGATGGATGGATGGATGATATATAGACAGACAAACAGAGACAGACAGATAGACAGATGGATGGATAGATAGATAGATAGATAGATAGATAGATAGATAGATAGATAGATAGATAGATAGATAGATAGATAGATAGATAGATAGATAGATAGATAGATAGATAGATAGATAGATAGATAGATAGATAGATAGATAGATAGATAGATAGATAGATAGAAAGATAGATAGATAGATAGATAGATAGTCAGACAAGTACCCGTTGCAGTTTGCTGGCCTTCTCCTTTTGCTTGTGAAGTTCTTGTCTAAGGCTTTGGTTCTCTTCTTTTAGGATCTCCAGCATCTGCTTGGCATGGCTTACCATGGCATACGTTTCCCCTGGGAAAGGTTGTCCAAAAAGGGCCACACAAGAAGACAGTCCCTGGCTCTCAGATCCAGTCTGAGCTAGAGGAAATCCCAGGGACTGAGACAGGGATATAGCCTGATATTGTTGCTGAGTAGCCTGTGAGGGCAGGATACAAGTCTCTGAAGCCATGGGACTGGTCTGTGTTTGTTGTTGTGATGAAGACAAAGGGCACTCTCTAAAATACAGAAAGATAGTGATTTGAAAGTGAGACAGATAATGTGTTAGCACCTGTTCATAATAAATACTTATAGGTGAAGTGTGTACATTTTCCAATGTTAACACAGTTTATCATTTACAAGTTAAATAGGTGTGAGTTAGTTTAATGCAGAGCCAACTATAAATATGATGGCTTAAATTATAAACACTGAGTCACTTTAAAACATTGCTTGTTTGAGTGGTCAAACATGTCAGTGTCTGGCTCAGCCCCTGGTTACCTGTAATAATCTATTTGGGGGAATTTGAAAAACATATTTTTTGCAGTTCCAATTGGTGCTGCTGGTGGCGCAGAAATGACACAATTCACCTTTATGTGTCTGTTACAATTACCTTGCTATATTTCTGAGTGGCACTGTCTCCAACATGGCTGCTCTCAAGGTATCACTGTAGAAGTGTCCCTGTTCCAGAGACTCTGAGTTGGAGTGTAATGTGGGCGAAAGCATAGTCTGTACCTTAAATTTAAAAGGATATTCTGGGGGAGGACCTCTTTGATCCAAATTCCATTGTGGTAAGGGTAAGGGTGGTGGTGGAAGTTGTAGGTTAGTCATGGAGGTATTACTAGTTGGTGAGAGGGAATCTGCTGTATTATCGTCAGACCCACAAGGAAAAGTGTCTCGTGAGAAAGGTGAATTGGAAGGTCCCACACTGTGCTTAGCTCCATTATATTCTAGACTGAGTTGCATGATCCTTTCACTGAGTGAGCATACATGACCCTGTTTCAACTCTGTCAGACCTTCATCAAGAGATGTACCACTAGTTCCTTGCTGGGCCCATGCTTGGCCCTCCACAAGAACTGCTGAGAGAGAAGTGGAAGAAGACGAAAGAGAAGGGGGGGAAGAGAGTGAGTGTGTGTTAGAAAATGATTGCAGATGGGAATGTGTGCTTGCAGGACTGTCAGACATTGTTGAAGACTGTATCTGCTGAACCTGATTGTGTTGGAGCTGACTTTGGTGTACATGGTTTTTATGGCCCTCCTTGTGAAAGACATGGATCTGATTTTGTTGAAGATTGTTTTGAAGGATGTCTGGATTTTGAACAGTCTGTTGGTTGTGGCCAGGGATTTGGGACTGAGGGTCCATCAGACTTTGCTGTCCTTTGTACAGCTGAGACTGAATTTTAGCCTCCTCGTAAGACGGAAGTTCTAAGGTGTCAAATCCGGACAAAGTCTGGGCCGCTGGAACTGCTTGACCTGTACCTGGGCTCACACCACCAGTCTTTTCCATGGAACTGCTGTCCACTTGATGCTCCTGGCCTTGAGGTTCCTGTCGTGATTGAAACTGCAAGGGCATAATTTGATATGAATGGGCTACTTGACCCTCCTTTTCAAGGAGTAGGTTCTCTGTAGATGTGGGGTTGCTTAGCATCTGAGAACTGTCGTTTTCTACCCCTCCTCCAGTTACACTTGTTCCATAATGCAGATGTTCTTGCATAAGCCTGTGAAGCACAGTTCCAGACGCACTCTCCTCAGAACTGTGCATGTCTGCTGCTGCACAGATGAGCAAGATGTAGCACGGATACGTCCCGATGAACTGGATAATATTATCTAAAAAAGGAGAAGAAGCAATAATTCCAATACTAATACAAAATAAAGAATGATGACAAATATAATAATATATATATATATATATATATATATATATATCATGTAGGGATGTAAACGGTTAATCGATTATCGATTAATTGTCGACAAGAATTTACTCGATTAAATGATTAAATTAAATTAATTGTCGGCAAACTGAACATAGCGAACGTGACACGATGTTCTCACGCGAGAGAGCTGACAGAAACTTGAGGCGGCAAAAAAGAAACCAAACATGAGGCGGTCAAAACGGAGTGGAGTGCATCAATATTGACTAGCACGAGCTAACGTTATACAGCGTGCTAACCTCGAAAATCCAGCTGTATTCTAACAATAACTTAGCTCATACCTGTCAGTCAACACTCCCATTTTCCCGGGTTTCTCCTGTTTTTTAGCCCTAGCTCCCGGACCCCTCTCGGTTTGTTATTTTTCCAGGGAAACTAGTAAAACTGTCTGTGACACTTTCATACCTTGGTGTGTTTATGGGCTCTATGCACTGCGGTATTTCCGGTGAAGGTGTAAGGATGCTCGATAACTTCCGCCGATCGTAGAGTCCAATGCAATACCGAGAATTTATATTGAATTTTATACTCCATGTTTATACTAAAGAAACGTTAGTCACAAAAACAGACAAAACAGACACCCCTCGTTGTGTTTATGTTTCTTTTAAAAATCATATTAAATAAACATAACTATATATAAAATTACATCTAAACATATGAATGTTTCGTTTCAGGACGGGAGGACAGTAAATTTGAAGACTCTGCCATAATCCCGTTTTCCTCCGCTTTAATCTCCCCAACCGGAAACTGATGAGCATCATTGCATCAAATATGGAACTTATGCGTGCATATAGCCCATTAAGGAATATAACATGCATTTTTAGGTAACACTTTACAATAAGGTTCATTAGTTAACATTAGTTAATGAATTAACTAACATGAACTAACCATGAGCAATATATTTGTTACAGTATTTGTTCATCTTCATTGATGTTAGTTAATAAAAATAAAGCTGTTCATTGTTTGTTCATGTTAGTTCACAGCGCATTAACTAATGTTAACAAGATTTTAATAAAGTATTAGTAAATATTGAAATTAATGTTTACAAATATTAATAAATGCTGATAAGTGCTGTTCATTATTAGTTCATGCTAACTAATGTAGTTAACTAATATTAAACAATGAACCTTATTGTAAAGTGTTACCCATTTTTACTTAGTATAGTATAAGCAATATTTAGCTTTTTATGTTAAACTGATACCGTGAGAAATTTACATTCTCAGGAAAACAGACGCTTATCAGTTAATCGTTAATCGATGGATAAGGTTGATCAACTAATGATTCATGAATTAATTGATAATTTACATCCCTAAGATCATGCTTACAGACATGGACATGAAAAGGCCCTGGCAATTGAGCTATAGTTCTACATGTTTATTTAATTGCCTTGGATCATTACTTTTCTTTCCCCTTTATATATGTTAACTTCATCAATTGTAATTAAAATGCTAATTAGACATATTTTCTGTGTATTTCAACAATTCATTCACACTGGAAGCAATCAATACTTCAAATAAAAAGAGTATAGGTTTAGCACTGAACTGCTGCCAATAATGCATGAGCAAAAGTATGTATGTGCATTTACTATATGGTATGCTATATTCATAATATTCTTTTTCTTTTTGATGGACCAATAAATTAGTGTTGTTGAGCGGATCTGTTGAGTGAACAATTCAATGGCTCACTCATAAATAAAGTTAATGTCTTCACCTACTTGCATAATGATATAATCTTGAGAAAGAGTCGCTGAAAACTCCCCATCAATGTGCAAAGACTGAAAAGACTGACAGCTTATATGCAAACATAGACAAACTGTGAAAAGACTTTTGAACTGTGTATCTGCACTGCTCAGCCAATCAAATTCGAGAACCAGAACTATGTATTTGAATACAAAGTTCTGGTTCTTGAATGGTGGCTGACACACCATGTCAACTACAAAGAGGTAAGGTATTCTAACAAGAAACGAAACAAAAAAAATTTTTTTGTTGTTGTTTCTTGTTCTTGTAAATAAAAAAGAATATTATGAATATATCATAGTCATATAACAAATGTATATAACATTCTGAATTAAGTAAAAGTATTAATATTAAATGAAATTATTTGAAATGTCGCAACTTTTATTATAGAGTAGGCACTCTATAGGCCTAATAAAAGTTACGCCTTCTCAAATGTTTTCATTTAACATTAATACTTTTACTTAATTCAGAATAAAAGCCTGGACTATTTCCAGTTCCACAGGGACTATAACAATAAGGAACAATTTATGGAATCACTTTCAGAACTATTTTTTTTCCAGCTGATGGATTATAAAACCATTGAAGCCAATCAGATTCACCTGACTTTAAAGGCTTAAGTGATTAGAATAAACAGATTGTTACCGTTATATTTATTTATATCATTCTTGTATTGAACAGGTCTAGGACATTCAGTGGTTGCTTAGTTAAACACAACTTATCACATACTTTATAATATGTGCTCATGTAAAATATTATGTAGAGGTAGGTAACATGTGCTTTATATAACATAGGCAATGCATTAACTGGTTTTCTCATCATTATATCATTTATTTAAAGTGAATCAATTTGGATCAGATCAAATAGAAATACTGCACATTTAGCACAGTAGATTCATAGTATCAAAAAAAGTTATATAAATAATTAACATGACAACATATGCGAAATGACAGGAGGAATAAAAAGGGAAACATACCCCAGAAACCAAAAATAGAAACACTATATGAACTTCAGCATTACGTAGCCAGCTAAAGCCCCACCGCAGTCTACATTAGGCTACCAACAGGCTGCATGAAACATTCCAGGACATTTAAAAGTATATTCAATTAATGTCCATGCAGTCAGATCTAAAAAAAAAAAATGAAAAAGATTTTTTTCTAGAAGTAGCTAATCAAATGCATTTGGAAAAAATATCAATAAGCATTATTAATAAATAAATCCTAGTCTTTGGCACATGCAGCAGATCTCTAAACTTCATCCGAGAGCTGGTAAACATGAGTCACGCATCACGTTACACTGATCACATCATCCGCTACATTGAATTCACAGAGGAAACTTTGCAAAACAAGGCAGATAAGCTAGCAAATGTATGTTGTCGCATTTACCCAGCGATATCCTGACACAGATAACTCAATCTGTCAACGGGGGAGAGTTTTTGTAAGTAGGGACTCTCTCTGGAGCTTGCCGAAGCGCTGCTGCTGAACACATTTGACTGACTTGCAACAATCATGTCCATTCACTGTGGTATGGCAGGAATGTGTGTGTGCCCGACCCTCTTGCCAGCATGCGTTCCTGGGTCCTAGCGCCAGTTAAGAATAAGTGCGTACGTGCTTTAAATATACTACATATAAAGATTATATTTAAATATAAATATAATCTTTAAATATAAAGATTTAAATATATATTTATATATGCACTCCCAGAATGCATTTCAGCATGAAGCACAGTTGTTGAGATTCATACACTGATTATTGATGTTTGCGTATGTTTAGTAGTTCATAATGTTTTGTGCACAAAAAAGTATCTTTATGGTATCTTATTAAAGTATCAGTGTGTTTATACTACAGTAGCCTATTTAAAAGCATTAAATGAATTAACACACTTTTGATCCGTGATTACTCTTGGGTATGTGTGAGATCTGTGTCCCTATTTATTCAATGATGATTATTAACGCTTTAGGTTACAGCCCGGAAAGTCTGTGTAATTAAGAGGATTTTACAGAATAACTTTTGGTAATTATAGTGTACCTATAAATTACTTGTATGTAAGTAGTATAAGGGAACAATAGTCTGGGGAATAAAGGGAGAATTAAAAAAATATTTATACTGTAAGCATTATATGACTAAGGGGTAGGCTACTTATTCTTCTACAACAATCTTATTTGGGAGCAATTTAGCAAGAACATACACTGCATACCTTTTTGTAATAATTGTGTACCAAATACTGTATATAGGGTTTTTTTAAAGGAGACATATCATGCAAAATACACTTTTTTAGCCCTTAAATGCATTTTATTGTATATTTGGAGTGTTTATAAGTACAGAAAAGTTGAAATTATTCTCTTCAGGTGCTTCGTTTATATCTTTATATTCTGTTTTGGTCATATTTTTCAACCTGTTCGGATTTTCCTGTTGTCTATTACGTTTTTTTAAAACAATTACGTCACAGTATTTGCAGCGGAACTGACAAATAAGGACATCGACTACCGGCATAGCGATCTCATTGGAACTCCATTGAGACGATTGAAGCCCGTTTTTGGCGATTTTTTAGCACTTCCGTCCCTGACGCGCAGACTCATACAGAGCTAGACTACGTAGATTTGACGTGAGTGAACCGTTTGACTTCTAGTGCGGTGGCATGAGAAATCTGAATCATTCCCTCCTGAAACATGCGCAGAGGCAGAGAGTATGAATAGGAGCTGTCCACGGGCTAGGAGAAGGAGACAAGTTTGCTAGGTATTCTGATTAATTATTTTGTCATTTTGCCTCCACGTTTCCCGATTGTGCGCGAGCTTCTTCTCGTGTCCATACGGTAATCTCAAAACTATGCGACAGAGAGTCGCGTGGGTATGACGCAATCGTTAGCCTACTTTCACTAAAACTGCTTCTACGGGGCCATAACATAAGGTACAAGGTAATGGAGCATTTTATACATTGTCGAGTTTCTTTAGAAATAAATAAAGGACAAATGGGGTCTTCAAACGCCTCAGATGTAAAGTTATTCACTGTCAAAGTGACGGCAAAATGAACGGGAGTCAATGGGAATGCTAACGCAAGTGAAGTTCTGCCACAAGATGTCAGCTCCCACAAGGCTTCAACTTCCGGTCGATGGATTACCCCCTTGACTACCGGTCCAACACTTCGAGCAATCCGCCATTATTATTTCTCGCTCCGATTTTGTAGTCCAAGCTCAATGATGCAGAAGTTACGGGAGGGCTAGTCAAAATGTTCGGTTGTTGGATGTAGTCACCTGAAGCACTTCAAGGATCCCCAATCCAACAACCTCCGCCAGTATACAGAAGGGTTTGCCGATCGACTTCGTCTGAATGAGGGGTAAATTCCTTCTATCATTAGCTGCTGTGTTTTCTGACGCTTTCTAAACGCAAGTTATCATATTATTATCATACAGATTTTTAGTGGTAAGATCAGACCGCAGTCATTTATCTTGTCAGAGTGCTTGTTTTAACAAGAGAAATAGTCGACTTTCACTAAAAACACAACATAACTTAACTTTACATACCACTGCATCCATATGAAGACGTTGTTCTGCAGGTTTGTCGTCGTCTTTTTCAAATCGCTCGCTCTGGCTCGAATACGTAACGCTTGATGGACAAGTCTTCCGTTGTTGACATTTTGTTAACGTGTGAATAAAAATGTTCTTTGAAGCTATAGTAATCGTTTATCTCTTATCAAACTACAATAATGGCTGAACGCGGGGAGTTGAACCGACCGTGAACTCAGCGACCTGGAGAGCGGGCGGGGAAAGACGCAACTCCTTTTTATTTAAAGGGGACGCTTCGAAACGGGTTACTCACAGAAGCACATCAGAAAAGGGGTAGAAAAGGGGCCTGTTGAGCTATAATAATGAGGAATTCAGACCCAAGCATTGCAGTTATGCTTTATATAGACCAGAAATGTATGATTTATAAGTAAAAATGAATGATTTAAAAGCATGATATGTACCCTTTAAATTACAGTGTACTTATCGCATTTATACTTTTGTTTTTGTTTGTTTTTTGGTAGCAAAAGTGCAGATATTTAAGTTTGGGCTATGTTTTAATGCAAGAAAAGCTAAGATTTATTTAAATACTGGGAAATATATCTTGTTTAATGTGGTTACAGTGGTGCTTCTATAAAGGTTTCAGAGTCAGTGATATTAGATCGTGTGTATGTATTTTTATTGTACTTACCCTGTAACTACATGGAATAAGAGGGTAACAAGCACCACTACATGAAAAAAGAGTTTCCTTCCCCAATATTTAAGCAAAAGTTGCAATAGTTTTCTTTTTCAGTGCACTTTTGTTAAAAAGATTACTGCATAAATGCATAGATATGTACCCTGTAATTTAAAAAAAAGCCTATACAGTATGTATTGGTTATTTCAAAAAGGTACACAGTGTGTGTTCTGGCTAAATTGCTCCCAAATGTAAGATTGTTGAATCATAATAGTAAGTACCCCTTAGTTCTATAATACTAACAGTAGGCTATAAATATATATATTTTTTAATTCTCCTGGTTGTTACCCCTTTATTCCCCAAAACTTACATATTGTTCCCTTATATTTATATTGTAAGTACATTACAGCTACACTATAATTACTGAAGGTTACGCTGTAAAATTTGTAATCTAAAGCGTTACCGATCTAAAGGCTGTAATCTAAAGCGTTACCGATTATTACAGTAAAGACCAACTGCAAACGCTGATCACCTCAAACGTGCAGCGTGTGATTTTCAGCGACATCTAGCGGTTCGGTTGCGCAGCCCACTGCTCATCCCTCCCTTTCAAAGAAGCCACGGTGGCTAAAACAGGGCAAACATTTCGTCGTCTGAGACAGCAGAGAATAGCCAGAGTAAGACAAGAGTGTGTAACATTGTCACTGTTTCTATACCACATTCTATTATAAACCACATCAAGTTTGCAAAGCCATAGTCAGGTGAGGATCAAGGGTCTTAATATATACTGTAAGTATGTCTTAATATATATATACATACTTTTTAGTAGGTACGTTTGGATAGATGCTGAAACGTATCTGCAACATTTAAACGTAACATTATTACGTTTTTACAGCTACAAAACGTAAACTATTTATGTATATTCTATCCACCTTATTCTGCTCTAAACAATGGGCGCCAGCCGCGCCGCCATAACAACGACGTCAACTTCCAGTTCGAGTCTAGTCTATGCTTTTTTGCCATGTGTTTTAGATTGTGTCAACCTCACATCGCTTAACTAAATTTAAAAAAAAAACATTCATCAAATGTGATCTGATCACGTTATTTTTTATTAAATCACAGATAAAAACAAAATGAACGTTTTTCTTTTCTTCATAACTTCCAAAGGATAACTGATGCATTACTGCACAATCTCCCTCATCCAGCAAACATCCGACAGTTTCTATCACCCCGACTGCAGAACAGTAGGCCTACTAAAAGGTTAGGCTGGTTAGCCCTTTGACACCTGTCTACCTCTGCTTTCAAAGATGCATAATCTATATATTTCTCAGGGCTGTGGGGTTACGCCGAGTTTCAGACCAAAGCCCAGTTCGCCTCCGTCATGATCATGAATCATATACCTCTTATTTATTAAAACCAGTCAATTGGTTGATGAAACATTGATTTAAATAAAATCTCGGTGAAAGTTTTAAAGTCGCTTTCATAACGGTCATTCCTTGAATATAAAACGCATGTGTAAACTGATATTTTTCTAATGTCTGGACCACTGATCTATATAATATATCATTGTATATAGATGAGTGGTCTGGTCTAGAGTGCTAGCATTCAATGTAAACAATACTTCAACGGGAAGTGGAAAACCGTTTAGTCAGTTGAAACCGCAATGAATCATGGGAAATAGAACGGGGCGGGCACAGAACATGGGTATCATAAAGACATCCGTATAATTTCCCTTTTTACCATTTTATAGATGAATGTAAGATCCCGTAACCCTAATCCCAAACCTAAACATACCCATTTTATACATAATATAAAAAAGGATAAAACGTAATGGACAGATGTGTTGGGAAAGGGCAGTTTTATTAACAATATAGCATTAAAATATATTTTGAGCCACCAATCCTACTCCTACCCCTAAACCTACCCATAACAATTCCTTAAAACTACGTAACAAACTACAATTATGAAGAAAAACATGACTAACAGACAAGTATAATCACAATAATTTATTTATTGCGAAAATGTCAAAACCGATACCAAAAGCCATTCACACGATGAAGCGTTGCAGTCGCAGTCTTCTCTGCAGTATTGTAATAGTTTTGTATGAAGTACAGAGCAGAAATTAAATTACTAATCTCAATGAAAATGTTAATCCGGCTTCGGTTCGCGCTTCTCCATTTCAAATGAACTAAACCAACCGTCTCACAGTCCTTCTGTGACGAAGCAGATAAGAGCCAATGAACGTTTGATATCACTGCCGTAAAACATGACGTATCGCTTCTCAAGGCGCAATTTTTGAATTTGAATTTATCACCTGCACGGGGTTTGAAATGCACGGTCGCTGCTGAGAATGGAGACGAAGATCACGACTGGATAAGAGGCTGAATTGACCCTTCGCTAAGCCCCGCCCTCCCTAGTTACTGTTGCTACGTCTGTCAAGCTTTCGCGGCTGGCCCATCTATTATAGTGTGGATGCACCCGGTGTCAGACATTCCCAGTGAGATAATTAGTAATTTTAATTTTTTAAAGTGAAATATCTGAGAGAGCAAGACAAAGGGACTACAGTATGCATTCGAGGGATATATTCACGACATTATATGCAACCGATTAGAGAATAATTTCTTAAAAATTGAAGTTAAAGACTAACGTTATTCCTAAGCGCAAGCAGCAGCGCCTCACGCTGACCGTTCAAATGGAAAACACAAATCAACAGCTATGTTCATACACTGCAGGGTATGTGAAAATAATCTTAATAATTATAAATCAAACAGCTTATCAATAAATCTTGTGGAATAACACTAATACCGGGAGAGCCGCGATCGGACTGGGTGAAGTTATTAGTAAGGGGTAACGTTAGTTGTCACGGTAGACATTTTCTCTGTTTCCTTCTAGTTTCGTGTTTTTGTTGTTGTATGAATGCACGTGTGTGAGAGGTGTGTTTGTATGACATCACCTGATCCGCTCCAGCTGTTCATCATTACATCACCAGCTGCAGTTGTTCACTACCACTCTATTTATACTCACCGCTGTTCTTTCATTCCTTGTCAGATCGTTGTTTCATGTGGTTCGTGTTTGGTTACCGGTGTCGAGTCCTGCCTTGTGTTCCCGTTCCTCGTCTGGATTCCTGTATTCATCGTTCGTCTCTTCACCGTGTCTTCACATCACGTCTTCATGGATACTGACCATCTTGTCCCTGCGTCACTATTTTCGTCTGTTTGCACTGCCGACCTTGTGTTTCCATTAAATCTGACAACTTGCCATTGATTCCTGTCATTCGTTATAATCCCGTGACAGAACGATCTGACCCGAGATGGAAGCAGCGAGTTCATCACAAAGGTCAGTGGAAGAGTTTATTCATCACAGCACCAGAAGAATGGATGCACAGCAGAAGGAGATCAGCGATACAGGTCGCGCAGTGCAAGCCTTGGTGACGCAGGTGTCCGAGCTCACCCAGCATATCCAACGGCTTCAGATCCCCACTGCGCCGCCCACACCGACCGTTCCCCTCACACCTCCAGAGAGACCCGCGATGTCGGAGCCCCGCTTGCCGGTACCGGAACACTATTCTGGTGAACCAGCCTTTTGTAGAGCATTTCTGACCCGTTGCTCGATGCATTTCACTCTACAACCACGCACATTCGAGACGGAAGAGGCCAAGGTGGCGTTTGTTCTAATTTTACTGACAGGTAAAGCAGCTCTCTGGGGGACGGCGGTGTGGGAGAATCAAAATCCATGCTGCACCTCGTTCCAGACCCTCTCCGAAGAAATGAAGAAAGTGTTTGACCGGGCGGTCTCAGGAAGAGAAGCAGCCAGAACATTAACGGAATTACGTCAAGGAGAAAGATCGGTTTCAGATTTTTCCATAGAATTCCGGACTTTGGCGGCGGAGTGCGGCTGGAACGAGGAGGCGCAGTGGGATATGTTCCCGCATGGGCTGGCTGACCACGTCCAGAGGGAGATCTACGCCCTGGATCTTCCTACCACTCTGAACGGACTGATTGATCTTGCTCTGCGGGTGGACGCTCGGCTATCCAGGGTCGAGCGCCGAGTCCCGTCCACCCGTACCTTCGGAGGAGTCGACGTTCCCAGATCCAGCGGCAGGGAGGTGGTCAGCCCCATCTCCGATCCCGAGCCCATGCAGGTGGGTCGAGCTCGGCTTTCCCGGGAGGAGAGGGAGAGGCGGAGGTCCCAGGGTCTCTGTCTGTATTGTGGAGGAGCCGGACATTATGCTTACAACTGCCCAGTAAAAGGCCAAGCCCGATAGTAAACTTGAGGCTACTATCGGGTGGGATCTCCGCCAGGAAGACCTCATCGACCACATCTACACTCAGATTAAGATGGTCAGTCCACCAGCACGATTGTCTTGCACTGTTGGACTCCGGGGCAGAAGGTAATTTTATGGACTATAATTTTGCACATACGTTTCATATTCCCCTCCGACCACTCAATCACCGGATTTCTGTTCATGCATTAAACGGTCAAGAACTTCCCACTATTTCTCACATCACTGAAGACATCACACTTATTACATCTGGCAACCACACCGAGACCATTTCCTTTTTCATTCTGGACTCTCCTTTGGCACCCGTTGTACTCGGACATCCCTGGTTGATCAAACATAACCCCCGTGTGGACTGGATTAACAAGACTGTGCTGGAGTGGAACAATGAATGTCGTAAGTCTTGTCTTGTGTCTGTGTGTTCGTCTGTATCTGTTTCTGTGTTACAGGAGGAGGCAGGGGATTTGTCTAACGTGCCCGCAGAGTATCTGGACCTGAAGGAAGTGTTCAGTAAGTCTCGTGCTGCTTCTCTCCCTCCGCATCGTCCCTATGACTGTGCTATAGATTTACTGCCAGGTAAGTCTCCGCCTAAAGGCAAGTTATATTCACTTTCGATTCCTGAAAGAGAGGCTATGGAGAAATATATTTCTGATTCTCTAGCAGCCAAGTTCATTCGCCCTTCCTCTTCTCCAGCGGGGGCGGGGTTCTTTTTTGTGGGGAAGAAGGATGGATCGTTGCGACCTTGCATTGATTACCGAGGGCTGAATAACATTACGGTAAAGAATACTTATCCTTTGCCGTTGATGTCTTCAGCCTTCGAGAGGTTGCAGGGAGCATCTATTTTCACAAAATTGGACTTACGTAACGCTTTGGTTCGCATCAGGGAGGGAGATGAGTGGAAAACTGCCTTTAACACCCCTAGGGGGCACTTTGAATATTTGGTCATGCCTTTCGGTCTGTCCAACTCCCCGGCGGTTTTCCAGGCACTGGTCAATGACGTGCTGCGAGATATGATCGATCAATTCATACTGTATATGTCTACCTGGATGACATATTGATTTTTTCTTCATCTCTCCAGGAACATGTGCAGCACGTCCGACGAGTGCTTCAGAGGCTGCTAGAGAATGGGCTTTTTGTCAAGGCGGAGAAATGCGATTTTCATGCACAGTCTGTTCCTTTTCTAGGGTACATCGTGTCGTCCGAGGGAATGCGGATGGACCCTGAGAAGATCAAGGCTGTGGTTGATTGGCCAAGTCCAGATTCACGCAAGGCCCTGTTGAGGTTTCTGGGGTTCGCCAATTTTTACCGGCGTTTTATTCGCAATTTCAGCCAGCTGGTCGCGCCTCTGACTGCCTTGACCTCCCCCCGAACTGCGTTCAGGTGGTCTGACTCAGCCGAGGCTGTGTTTTCCAAACTAAAGAGCCGCTTTGTTTCAGCTCCTATCCTAATAGCCCCTGATTCATCACGTCAGTTCGTGGTGGAGGTCGACGCATCGGAGGTGGGAGTAGGAGCAGTGTTATCCCAGCGTTCACCTGTGGACGACAAGATGCACCCTTGCGCGTTTTTTTCTCATCGATTATCCCCAGCCGAACGCAATTATGACATTGGTAACAGAGAATTGTTGGCAGTCAAGTTAGCGTTGGAAGAGTGGCGTCACTGGTTAGAAGGGTCGGGGGTACCTGTTATCGTCTGGACTGATCACAAGAATCTGGAATACATTAGAACTGCTAAACGATTGAACTCCAGGCAGGCTCGGTGGGCACTTTTTTTCGGTCGTTTTGATTTTACTCTTTCTTACCATCCGGGTTCCAAGAACATCAAACCCGACTCACTATCTCGCATATTTGATTTTTCCCGAACGCCCGTCTACTCCCGAGTGTATTTTACCCGAGACCATATTTGTCTCAACACTCACATGGGAGATCGAAGCGAAGGTCATGGCTCCGCCCGGATGCCCACCGAACCGTTTGTTTGTGCCGGAGGGATTACGGTCTGACGTCATCCAGTGGGGTCACAGTTCCAACATAGCTTGTCATCCAGGAGTCAATCGTACTGGTTTTTCAGTCAAGCAACGATTTTGGTGGCCACGTATGGCTCGCGACGTTCATGATTTTGTTTTGGCTTGCTCAGTTTGTGCCACTGGTAAGTCTTCCAATCGACCCCCAGATGGGTTACTTCAGCCGCTGCCGGTGCCTTCGAGACCCTGGTCCCATATCGCTCTCGATTTTATTACCGCCCTCCCACCCTCTCAGGGGAACACAGTGATTTTAACTGTGGTGGACCGGTTCTCGAAGGCAGCACATTTCATCCCCTTACCCAAATTGCCTTCAGCTAAGGAGACAGCGGCTACAATCGTAGATCACGTCTTTCGGTTACATGGCCTCCCGATAGACGTGGTTTCCGACAGGGGTCCCCAATTTGTGTCCAAATTTTGGCGAGAGTTTTGTAGACTACTGGGGGCGACTGTTAGTCTGTCTTCTGGGTTTCATCCCCAGAGCAATGGTCAAACTGAGAGAGCCAACCAAGATTTGGAAAGAACGTTGCGATGTTTGGTTTCCAAGAATCCTTCTTCTTGGAGTCAACAACTGTCTATGGTGGAGTACGCCCACAATACGTTACCAGTGTCATCTACAGGCCTATCTCCGTTTGAGTGTAGCGTAGGTTACCAGCCACCTGTTTTTCCTAGTCTGGAATCCGAAGTCGCGGTCCCCTCCGCCCACGCCTTCATCCAGAGGTGTCATCGCACTTGGACTAGAGCCCGCGAGACTCTACTCCAAGTGGGAGCACGCACCAAGGCCAAAGCCGATCACCACCGGCGGAAGCCTCCCGTATACGTCGTCGGTTCCAAAGTGTGGCTTTCAACTAAGAACATTCCTCTCCGATCCGTCTCGAATAAACTTGCTCCCAAATTTATTGGCCCGTTTGCTGTCACCAAAATCGTTAGTCCGGTGGCAATCCGCCTCAAACTTCCTCTTGCGTACAGGAGAATTCATCCCGTGTTCCATGTATCCAAAGTCAAGCCCGTTTTTTATGCCCGCATTAATCCGCCAACCCCGGTTCCCCCACTGCCGCGACTCGTAGATGGGGAACCATCCTATTCGGTCAATCGTATTCTGGATTCTAGACGGAGGGGACGCGGATTCCAGTACTTGGTGGACTGGGAAGGTTACGGTCCGGAGGAGAGAAGTTGGGTTCCTGCTAGAGACATTCTGGATCACTCTCTTATCGATGATTACAATCGGCAGGTAAGGGAGTCTGGGAACGCCAGGAGGCGTTCTTAGGAGGAGGGGTACTGTCACGGTAGACATTTTCTCTGTTTCCTTCTAGTCTCGTGTTTTTGTTGTTGTATGAATGCACATGTGTGAGAGGTGTGTTTGTATGACATCACCTGATCCGCTCCAGCTGTTCATCATTACATCACCAGCTGCAGTTGATCACTACCACTCTATTTATACTCACCGCTGTTCTTTCATTCCTTGTCAGATCGTTGTTTCATGTGGTTCGTGTTTGGTTACCGGTGTCGAGTCCTGCCTTGTGTTCCCGTTCCTCGTCTGGATTCCTGTATTCATCGTTCGTCTCTTCACCGTGTCTTCACATCACGTCTTCACGGATACTGACCATCTTGTCCCTGCGTCACTATTTTCATCTGTTTGCACTGCCGACCTTGTGTTTCCATTAAATCTGACAACTTGCTATTGCTTCCTGACATTCGTTATAATCCCGTGACATTAGTAGGACGTCGATAACAAAATGCTGAAATATATATTTTTAAGTATGTCAGTGAGCCTTTGTCTTGTCTCTTTAATCGTCTTTTATTAGGTTATATCATTGACGGACCAAAGAACCATCAATATTTCCAAGCAATAGGTGTTTTTGTTAAGCATGTCTACCAGAATGGGTCTCGCACATAGATGCTAGATCACGCCAATCATTTCTCCCCTTGGCTTTTAGATTTTCTGGAAGGAAAACAATTCCTCTCCCCCGTCAAAACTTTTAGTATACCGGTATCAGTTTTGTATGGAATGCCAAAGCTGACTTAATTAAAAATAAATAAATACATAAATAAATGTACGAAGAAATGTAAAAAAAAACAAAAATACATAAATAAATACATAAATAAATATACAAAGAAATGTAAAAAAGTGCAAGTAAATGAGTATTTATACTTTTATTTCCATATTTATGTATAACTGTATTTTTTCACACATTTATTTATTTATTTATTTATTCATTTATTCATTTATTTATTTCAACTTTTATTTATTTCCACATTTATTTCCGTATTTATGTTTTTATATCTACATTTCTTTACTTTCACATTCATTTATTTCTATATTTATTTATTTCCACATTTCATCATTTCCACATTTATTTATTCCAACATTTCTTTCTCCGTATGTTAATGAGGGGGGCGTGTTTTAACTCAGACCTCAGCAATCGAGCTCAGAGTGGCAGTTCTGAAGCTTTGAGGCCACAGTGACACCTTGTGGTGTGTGACCAAACGAACCGCAAGAGCTGTGCAGGAATCTTACATTTTAAGTCATGTATTTCACCCTAACTGCATGTATAGGGTTAATACACATAGCACACATAAACAGAAACTGCACTTCACGGGTCTAATAGCAGATACTTGGACATGAAAGCGCATGAAAGTATCTTCTATTAATAACAATGTAGGCCTAAACGTGGTGGATAGGGCTGATAGCTTGGGTTTATTGTCGATGAGACACACCAGCGCACAGTTCACTGACTCCCACGCAAGCATATTGATCAATGAGTTTGAAACATGACTCAATACGCGGTTTACATCCGCGTTTCCTAATATCGTATGCATAACAGATGACAATTCAAATGTTTAAAACGCAACCAATATTTAGATGCTGCTCTACTGATTAATCACAAGAAGACATACATTTTGATTTATTCTAAAATGTAATCGCGAATGTAATCGCGGACGTTTCAAACTCATTGATCAATACGCTTGCGTCAATGTGCGCTGGTTTCTCTCCATGTTCTGTGCTGGTGTGCGAGTCTCATCGCCAATAATCACAAGCCAAAAGCAAGCTATCAGCTATCATATTCATGTGTTAACCCTGTATAGCCTACCCTACATACAGTTAGGGTGATATACACAACTTAAAATGTGATATTGCACACACAGCTCATGCGTTTCGCTTGGTCACATTCCACAAGGTGTCACTGTGGCCTCAAAGCTTCAGCACTGCCACTCTGAGATCGATTGCTCATGTCTGCGTTAAAACACGCCCCCCTCATTAGTATATGGACAAAGAAATATTGGAATAAATAAATGTGGACATAAATTAATGTGGAAATAAATAAATATGAAAATAAATAAATTTAGACATAAAAATATAAATACATAAATGAATGTAGAAATAAATAAAAGTGGAAATAAATAAATAAATAAATGTAGAAATAAATAAATAAATAAATAAATAAATGTGTGAAAAATACAATTATACATAAATAAGGAAATAAAAGTATAAATACTCATTTATATGTATTTTTTTACATTTCTTTATATATTTATTTCTGTATTTATTATGTATTTTTGCTTTTTTACATTTCTTCGTATATTTATTTATGCATTTATTTATTTTTAATTTAGTCAGCTTTGGCATTCCATAGTTTTGCACAATCCATACGCACAATGCGTCAGCATGTCCCCTCGTTCGAAAGCTTGACAGACCTCCCGCGCATAGTTACGGTTGCTAAGACATGATTGGCCAGTGGCGGTTTTCGGGCGTGGCTTAGCGAAGGGTCAATTAGGAGTTGTTTCTTGCAAACAACTATAGATTCTAATTATTTGGATTACATCAAACTAATAAAATTGATGTCTTTTGTGAATTTTTGTTGTGTTTTATAGGAGAAAAGGCTTTATGTGTCTCAAGGTAAATAAACTTACAAAACGGTTAAACGAGTAACGTTATATTTTTAAGGTTTTATAGAGTATTGTTTAACACCATGCAGGCGAAACGAGCAAAATGTTAATATTTATGAGTATTGTATCAATAAATGCGACTGAAAACTTAATTAATAAGACAGTGGAATGCAATAGAGTCGAAACATAATTAATGCTATACGATATGCATAAATTGTGATACGTACAAATGTGTACGTCGGTGGATTTGTTCATAAATTACGTTTTTTGTGCTATCAATACGTAAATAATTTACGTTTTAGTACTATAAATACGTCAGTAGCCTATTATAAGTTTCTGCGGATATAAAACGTAATTCTATATATACGTATGATAGAACGACACTTTACCTACAGATACATACGTATTCTCATGAGATCACGTTGCGATAAATTTACTGTGGCTGAGCTGGTTGAAGCGTATAGGCTAAATAAGCCTTGTTTAATCTTGACACGTCTGCATCCCTATAAGGCACCATTTACTAGGCTTTTTTTCTCTGATTTTGAAAATTCTTTGCCATCAAATTAAAATGCCTCCAAGACCGACTTGTGGACCGCGATCGACAGGTTGGTGACCACGTTACTGTTTTACGGTCAATGACAAGAGTACTATCCTGGACATTTATCCCCACATAGCAAGACAGCGAGGGAGAAGAACAAAGTTACTAGAAACAGTCGAACTATTTTACACCACTGACAATGAAATGAATTAAAGATAACTTTATCATGTGATAATAACTCAGGATTTAGCAACTTGGGGGCCCAAGGCGAAGGTATGTATGAAGGATTGTTTTGCACGTTTGGAGGAGGATTTAGAGGAGAGGATGGTTCAACTCTTGTTGTGTGGTTGATTGTACGCCTTGTTGGGGGCCTGATAAAAAGTGTTTCATTTCATTTTAAATAAATAAATAAATAAATAAATAAATAAATAAGAACAAGATCAATGAAGACTTACCCGGCTTTGCAGTGAGCAGTGATTATTTCTCCTGCAATCACCCACGGGAGATGCGAATCACGTTGTGACTCTGCTTGGCCGCATGTAGCCTATAACACGCCAATTCGTATTTCCAACACGCATAATCGCTGTTCAGCGTGTTTTTGAACGACATTGACTTAATGTAACTGTATATAATTATGACCTACCCCAACCCCGTCCCTAAACCACCCGTCACTGTGGTTAATACCATTTATGATGTAGATCTACATTTTGCTTCGTTTCGCTTAATTCATTAACGGCATAGACATACACGAATACACGCATACCTTAAAATGCATATAAGACGCCACTTGATTAGAAAGAAGCGTGTATGTTTAAGCAAAAGTCATGATGTCATGTTGCTTTTAGCACCATCACTGCTTTCTGTTTGGCAGAAAAGATCGGCCCAACTTTTCGAGAAACAAAATAATCATAGGTCTCCGACTTTTGAAAGCCTAAAGGTCTTAAAATGATCCTAAGGTTCTAAATTAAAATCTTTCATGAGTGAAGGATCCAGGGGTTTCTATTAAATAAGAATAAATGTCTCCCCAGCAGATTATAGTGGCCAAGGCATGGGCGAATCTGACCAACGTTTTTTGACATCCCAAATCACATATGGGCTTTGAATAACTTCAATTTTGTCACCCATAACAAATTTTGAGCTTCTCTCCAAACCTCCTCCGGTCGTCAGATATTAAAGTGCTTATATATTGTGTATTTTGCCTGCTAACTCTCTTGAAAGTGCTTGTCGCGTCTTTACAGCCAGTCATTCTATTTTCTTGCCACACAACGACTAGCGCATGTGTACAATGATGTAAACAAAGATCCTCCTATATATTGTATGTTGTAGGAGTGGCATTTTAGAGTGTTTAGTTTAACTGATTAATTTATTGAAGCTTGAGAGCATAAATGAATTTTGAATTGAAAATTGTATCAGTGATCGTTAATTTGCCATACATTTTTGTTTGAATCAAATGTATTTTACAAATTAATGTTCTAGTAGTAATTAATTATTTGGTACTGCTGTAGGTTTCAATTGACCCTTCGCTTAGCCCCGCCCTCCCTAGTTACTGTTGCTACGCCTGTCAAGCTTGTTTCGCGGCTGGCCCATCTATTATAGTGTGGATGCACCCGGTGTCAGACATTCCCGATGAGATAATTAGTCATTTTCGGCGAACAAGTGAAATATCTGAGAGAGGAAGACAAAGGGACTACAGTATGCATTCGAGGGATATATTCACGACATTATATGCAACCGATTAGAGAATAATTTCTTAAAAATTAAAGTTAAAGCCTAACGTTATAGTCCCAGCGCGAGCAGAAGCGCCTCATACGCTGACCGTTCAAATGGGAAACACAAATTGAGGAACACCTCATACACAGCAGGGTATGTGAAAATAATCTTAATAATTATAAATCAAACAGCTTATCACTTATTCGCTTATATTAACACTAGGCTAATACCGGGAGAGCCGCGATCGGATTGGGTTAAGTTAGTTAGTAGGGGTAACGTTAGTAGGACGTCGATTAACAAAATGCTGAAATATATTTTAAAGTATGTCAGTGAGCCTTTGTCTCGTCTCTTTAATCGTCTTATTTTAAGTTATATCATTATGACCAAAGAACCGTCAATATTTCAAAGCAAATATGTGTTTTTGTTAAGCATGTCAACATTTACCAGAATGGGTCTCGCACATAGATGCTAGATCACGCCAATCATTTCTCCCCTTGGCTTTTAGATTTTCTGGAAGGAAAACAATTCCTCTCCCCCGTCCAAACTTTTAGTATCCCGGTATCAGATTTGCACACAATCCATACGCACATGCTTCAGCATGTTCCCTCGTTCGAAAGCTTGACAGACCTCCTGCGCATAGTTACGGTTGCTAAGACACGATTGGCCAGTGGTGGTTTTCGGGCGTGGCTTAGCGAAGGGTCAATTCAAAGTTTCAAAACATTTATTTGAAATAATGAAAAATAGACTTTTTGGCCAACATGAAATATTTAATTAATTACAACATTTGAAAAAAATTACAACATTTATTTCAAATTGAGTTGGCCCAACAAGCTATGTTTAGTCAACAGAAAATATTTAATTGACATAACATTCTATTTCAAGTTCAGTCTACATGCAGGGGTGGTCAGCACAACACACAAAAAGTTGGTTTCCGCAACTTAAATTGGGCCAACTAAAAATTGTAGGTGTTTGTATCCTTTTTCTGTTTAGAAGAACTGAGCCTTTAAATCTCCTTTGTGAAGGAGACATAAAAAGTTCTTTATGAGGCAAATAGTTCTCACTTTATATGAGCTCACAAAAATAAATCATGAATTACAGCAGGGATACGTGTTAATAAAGCATTTATGACTATTACTGCTATATAAATGATGAATTAATGATTTTCTAATGCTTAACATGCAGTTATTGTAAAGTGTTACCTAGTTTAGTTTCAAGGAATCATATCAAGCAGAGATCCAAACAGTCAAGATACTAACTGAGAATTGCATAGCATACACTGCAAGCATATGCATGTGTGTTTGTGTAAAGATTATACACCCTCAAGCAGCTGTATTGGCTGTCTAATCTGTCGAGCGGAAAAGATACTAAACAGCATTCCACAAATGTAAATGTGTTCAAAAGATTTTATAAAGCAATATCAAATACTATTTTACACTCTCAAGACAATGTTTACCATCTTGTTCAAAAAGACTGTAGAAAAGGCAGAAAAGGGAGGAAAACATCATAAAAAGCAATTAAAATTTATTTTCCTCCAGGAATACTGGATCACATCTTTCCTGCCACTTTCAAAAACTTCTATAAAAAGTGTCCTACCTCTTTAGTTGCTCCTCTGTTACTTCTAGTATTGTTGCTGCTGTTTTCAATAAAAATAATACAGAGAGGCTATTTGGGTGTACAATATTTGTCCTTTAAATGTGAAAAGTTTTTTTCGGCTGGAACTACTCAGATAATCATGTTTTGTGTGCAAGCGTTTATGATGTCGAAATGGCACAAAATATGTTGCCTCAGTGCATGTGTCTTGACATGCTTGTCCAAGCCTTTACACACATCCTCTGCCCAGACATGCTAGTTCAGCAAACTCCAAAGGCCTTGGATTGGGGACAAGGGAGTGTGAGAAACAGATGTGGGTTGAGGTAAAATCTGAGACATAAATACAGACAGACATAGACAAAGGAACAGAGACAAAAATGTCAGAGAGTCAAACATCCTTTAAGTGTATAAAAAAAATACAGAAATTTAAACACAATTACTGAAGTTTAATTGGAACAATGGTTTAGCCACTCATAGTGATCATACATTAATACAGACACATTGTTTTCCCGTCGGTTTTCATATAATAAAAAGGTAACTTTCATAAATAATTTTGATGTGTAGATATAAAGATATAAATTTGAGTAATTGTGATGAGTAGATATCTCACGACCAATTAGTACGAATTCGACGAATGATTAAAAAGTGGCTAAATCGTAATTCATACGACCACACTTGTACGAATTAGTACGATTTTCCTAAATCGTACATATTGTACGAATTGGCCAATTCGTATGAATTCGTACAAATGACCTACCCCTTACCCCGCCCCTAAACCTAACCATCACATTAGACAAATCGTACATACGAGTGAGGTCTTACGAATTAGTACGAATTAGACACTTTTTAATCATTCGTCGAATTCGTACGAATTGGTCGTGAGATAGGGTAGCGATACCTCATGAGGTTCACTTGATTAATATTTTTTTTTTTAAATATATATATAAAAATGCGTGGGGACCAAAAAAAGTACACAATGATAAGGATTTCAGATATTGCCGTCTTTATGGGGACATTTTGTACAAACTTAGAAAGTCATACAAATATCATACAAACTTGGAATGTCTGAACTTAAGTAAGCAACTAAATCTCATAGCAAAACTCTGGCCCATGAAAAACGTCTCTTACAACAAATTATTATTTACAGCTACAGTAAGCAAGAAAAACTATATTAGTCTTTAAAATATGCTCAATAAAAAGGACTGCTATTCAAAAAATAACATCAATAAAAACATACACACTATTATACAGACTGACACGTTTTACTGTCAAATAACACAAGGCAATCCCAGACAAACTAAATGTGTGTCACTATTTTTCCCTCAGTGGCCATTTTTAGCTGTCCCCAGAATTCAATGTGCTCCCACCCTTGACCATAATTACATATTACTCCTTGGGTTTATGCATGGGCGTTCCACATTATTTGGTCATGTGGATGTTTTTGCCTCTTTATTTGCCAAACGGCAAACAAAAGAAGAGAATGCAGTCTTCAGAATTTGCTGCATTATGTCAGTTGTGTAAATTAAGCACAATATTTGTAAATTAATCAAAGATAACAGATCTGTGCTATTTGTACTGCAACAACTTTTCAAGGACAGTGAGATTCAGCATTATTAAATGTCCTGGCCTTGAATCCTAGATTAACAGCCTCATCCTTGCACACTGTCAGCTAAAGTGCTGTAAAAGAGTACACCGAAGAATACAATAACAGATTTTGTATTTTCTCAATATATGGGTTAATCTATTACACTGTAAAATAATATTGTTGGTTTAACTTAAAAAATGAAGTAACCTGGTTGCCTTAAAATTTTAAATTCATTGAAATGGAAATATTTAGTCAATGCAGTGAAGGAGATTGATTTAATCATCAGTAATTAATAATATTATGTTACCTGAAACACATAAATTAATTTGATTTGACAAAAGAAAAAATGTTGTGATTACAAATCATGAACATATCTTTTTATGGTAAAAGTATTCTTTGGAATCATGTGGTTATATTTCTGATATGCTTTGTTTGTTATAGCAAAAACACATCAAACATTTTGCCACATTTATCCATCTTTATGAAACCCTCAGCAGATGACTTTCAGCATGTCGGTACTGTTCAGTGTGATCCTTCACATAAACACGACATTTACATAATACATGATAAAGTAACACACTTTATTTGGTGCACAGATCCACCATTACCGCCAACAACCCAAACCAAAGCCCGAAGTGAATAGTGTAGAGGGGAAATAACATGTTACAATCTCCCTGTACTTTAAACAAAAAACAACAAAAATATAAATAAAACTGTTGAATATGATGTTTTATTTAACAAGGTTCGGGAAGAGCAGGTGCAGATAATTAACCCAATCAGCACAAGTGGAGATCAAGCAGTAATCAACTCACGACAAGATAAATAAGAGCAGACCCACCTTTATTCCTTGACAGTTTATCAGCATCCCATCTCCACCCCATCTCCTCACCTTTACTTCCATCTACTCTGACCAACGGGGGGAGTACTCTGGGTTCGGGCAGAGATTTCAAGCTCAGAGCCTTCCACCCAGACAGCATGCCAAGTACGCATAACCTTTACCATAATAATTGTATATAGGTGAAATCGTGAAATCCAGGAAACCGTATAAAACAAATGACACAGTTACCACAACAAATCAGTTGTTGCATATTGAGTTGAAAGTGTTCAGTCTTTTCAAATGTGCTTTCCACAGTCCCTCACTAAGTGCTTTCAATAACACCAGACGCTCCGTTTTTGCTAAGACAGTCAGCGAGTTGAGTTTATGTGTCCAAAGTACGTTCTTTATCTTTTTACTCTGTATGAGGCCCTTTATGCTCCTTATTTCCAGTCAAAGTTGTTTCTCAGTGACCTGTTTTGTTGACATAAGGGAATCAAACAGACAGTGTTTGACTCAGCGTTTCAGTTGCGAGCTCTGAAACAGAAAAATAGCATAGTTCCATCTTACAGGCCAGAGTTTCCCTGCCAGAGTACTCCCCACCACACATCTTATTGCCAACAGAGAGGAGAAAACTTCCCTTCTCCTCCCAATCAATGTTCCCCTTGTGTTCCCCATCAGGGAAACTTCCCAGGGAATCATCACTGAAAATGATAAATCTCAGAGCAATACTGTGTCCCAAATGCTGAAACCTGTAGTAATTTTTTTTTTTCAGATTTAAGATTTCTAAAGACTTTATCTCGTTAATAGACTGGACTGTAGCATCTTTTATATTTGATACTAAACTGCTTGCATCAAACATAATGTCTGGTTTGTTTTGCAACCCAAAGAATCTGTCCTATTTTTGACCTCAGCTTCTTTTTTCAGTCTCATTAAAGGGGACCTATTATTCAGATTCCTTTATTTGTTATTTTCATGGTGTACATAAAAACGAAATTGTGTTTCACACATACACTATTCAGTAATTCAGTGCACAATTTAAATATAAATATAAGAATACTAGAATACATTAAAAAGATGAAAAGGTTTAATAAAATAAATAAAATAATAAATAAATAAATATATAGTTCAAATCATGTTCTCTGGTTAAGAAGTCTAATAGCTGTGGGGGAAAAAACTGTTTAATAGCCTCCTAGTTCTTGCCCTGATACTTCTGTATCTTTTACCAGTCTGAAGGAGTATGAACATGGCACATGAGAAATGAGTAAAGTCCTTAATGATGCAATTTGCTCTGTACACACAACGCTCTCTGTAGATGTCCTGAATATGTGGCAGTGACACACCAATGATTTTTTCAGCAGTTCTCACAATCCTGTTAAGCTTATATCTCTCCTTTGCCGTACTGTTCCCAAACCAGCAAGAGATAGCCTACAGTAAGGCCTGTACACACCGGGACGAATATCAGCGCGCGTTATTCGTCAGCGTTTTTCAACGCGTTTTTTGTGTTCACACCCAAGCGTTTTTCGCTGACGATGAGCCGAGTGAACATGCAAATTCATTCCCTGACATTAGATGGCGCTTAATGTAAAACAGAAATAATAATAGAATACTATACTAGGGTGATCATATTCATGTCTCAATGTTTTATGACAGATTAAAAAAATGAATGAAATAATGATAGAAATAATGTCTTCTGTATTAGAAATATAAATATATAAATAATAAATAACTAAAAGAAATACCCCCAAATGTAACAAAAAATAGCTCTCACAAACTTACAAAAACGAAATAACAAAATCTACTTATATCTTTAGTTTTCATCCTCTTTGTCCTGTTTTTCTTCCTCATCCACCTTGTTTGCCTATCTATATTTTGCTGTGCAACTGATCTTTCCCAACAGTTTTTTTTTTTTTTTTTTGACAACCAGGATATTTTCATCACTTAAAAACACCCAGGACAGGAGTTGAGACAAAGTTGAGATGTTGCCCAGAGATTAAAAAAAAAAAACGCACTAGTTGTCGGATGAACAGATGCACGAGAGTCGTATTTCCCCGTGTTTAATAAAACCACTCAAACGTTACACTTGTCCTCATACATGGGGATCGAGCGAGAAAAAATACACAAACAAACATCCAACTCTGGTCACAATAGAAAAATAAAAGAAAGAATACAAAGAGTCAGCAGAGCGGTTATCTCCTCTCCTCACTTGTCAGAATCTAACTGACACTACGCACACTATAGACCATTTCAAAAGATGTAAACAACACTGGCCCAGAAGCACTTCCTGTTTCAGTTTGTAACTGTTTTCTTTATTTCACATGTAAAGAAAACATCTTAAAGATGTTTGTTTAACTCTTTGATTCAGTTTTAAATGTTCTGTTGGTTGTATTTTATCCCAGCTTTTATGTAGTGTTAAAAAACTGAAACAGGAAGTGCTTCTGGGCCAGTGTTGTTTACATCTTTTGAAATGGTCTATACGCAGTTCTCATCTCAACTCGGATTTCTATAGCACAAAGTGACACATGTCCCGGGGAAACGGGACTGTTGGTCATCCTAATTTTATTACAGAAATACTAATATAAATATTATCATTGCTCTTTGTGCTCCGAGACCAGCAGTTCAACATTTGTCGTGCCTATTGGCATCTTGCCATTTAGGCTATATCTTCTTCGCCGTATGTGCTCGGCAAGACCGTTTTGTGTTTGAGCGCCCCCAAGTTGTGTTTTACTGTCGCGCGCGAAATTCGTCCCGGTGTGAACAGGCCGTAGGCTATGTGAGAATGCTCTCGATGGTGCCTCTGTAGAACAAGGTAAAAGCTGGAATAGGGAGATCTACCTTCTTCAGTCTTCGAAGAGAATGAAGTTGCTGTTGGGCCCTCTTGATTATAGCTGTTGCGAACAGCTATGGGTCCAAACTGGTTGGGAGACATGATTTGATGTGGTTCATAACAAGCCCCTCAAAGCATTTCATAACTATTGGGGTCAGGGCTACAGGACGATAATCATTCATTGTGGCAGGATTTGACGTCTTAAGGCCTGTTCACACCAGGACGAATTTCCCACGCGATATTCATCGACGTTTAACGCCTCGTGACGAAACAATGGGCGCCAATGTGAGTGTTCACACCGACGCGAAAAACGCCACGCGTAAAAACGTCATTTTTTTAAAAAACGCCTCGGGTTCGTTTTTTTGGTTTGACGCGCCACGTCAAAACCTATCCGACCAACGAGATTGGCGGGTTTGCTCACGTGTCTGGTACTTTTGAAGTTACAGTAAAACACAACTTGGGGGCGCTCAAACACAAAACGGTCTTGCCGAGCACACATACGGCAAATAAGAGAAGATACCTATGGGCAAGTTGAATGTTGAGCTGCTTGTCTCATAGCATAAAGAGCTATATGATAATATTTATATTAGTATTTTTGTAATAATAGTATAGTATAGGGTGACCAACAGTCCTGTTTTCCCGGGACATGTGTAAAACGGTCACTTTGTGCTTTATAGAAATCTGAGTTGAGATGAGAACTGCGCATTCTGTGCATAGTGTCAGTTAGATTTTGACAAGTGTGGAGAAGAGATAACCGCTCTGCCGACACTTTGTATTCTTTCTTTTATTTTATTAAATACGACAACTCTCGTCCCTCGTGCAACTGTTTATCCGACAACTAGTGCTATGTTTTTATCTGGGCAACATCTCAACTTTGCGTTACACATGTACTGTTTCCACGTCCTGTCCTGGCTGTTTTTTAAGTGATGAAAATGTCCTGGTTTTCAAAAAAACTGATGGGAAAGATCAGTTCTACAGCAAAATATAGATGGGCAAACAAGGTGGATGAGGAAGAAAAACAGGATTAAGAGAATGAAATTTAAAGAAATTGTTAGTTCGTTTTTTTAAGTTTGTTACAGCTATTTTATGTTACATCTGTCATAATAAAACATTGAGACATGAATATGATCACCCTAGTATTCTATTATTATTTCTGTTTTACATTAAGCGCCATCTAATGTCAGGGTCAGGGAAAGAATCGGCTCATCGTCAGCGAAAAACGCTTGGGTGTGAACACAAAAAACGCGTTGAAAAACGAATCGGTTACCTAACGTAACCTCGGTTCTCTCTAGGTGAGGGAACGAGTATTGCGTAAGCTAGCTTACGCTACGGGAAAGATTCATCTTTGCTGAGAAGTTGAAGCCAAAAAATTATTCCATAATTTTGTAATCATTGTCAACACAGTATCTCTGAGGCAGACCATGAGCGGGGCTAGCTAGCAGCTCATTGGTTCGCTCAGAGAAAATGCATGAGCCTATGGGAGAGTGGCGCTGAGCCCGCAGCCAATGAGCGGACGGCGCTCGCTCATTGCGTCAGAGCCCACCGAAAGGGGCGTGGCTATAGTGTATAAAACTGGCTCTCCCAGGCTCAGTCGTTGATTTCTTTCAGCATGAAGCGAAACGCTGGTGGCGCAAGCACGGCCGGGAACGCAATACTCGTTCCCTCATCTAGAGAGAACCGAGGTTACGTTAGGTAACCGATTCGTTCTCTTACGAGAGGTTCTCTCGTATTGCGTAAGCTAGCTTACGCTACGGGAACATCTGGTCAATGCCGTGCGCGCTATGTAACCACTAAGCATCCCAGGGGGAAAACACCGGGGGAATCTTAAAGTGGAAGAAGACAATAAGGCGGCCAGCATAGCGGCCGTTATCATCTAATGCATAAGCCCATAAGGCGGCCGGCATAGCGGGCCGTAAACGTATAATGCATAAGCACATAGGGGGGAGCACAAGGGACGAAACCGGTAGTGATAGGACTCCCAATACTGCAGCTTCTTATAGGAGAGCTGTATAGTACTAGACCGCCAGTAATTTAGCCTGTAAGGCGGGGACTTCCAAGTTATAGAATCTGACAAAGGTGGAGGGAGAGGCCCATCCCGCAGCCACACAAATGTCGTGAATGGAAATTCCGCAGGACCATGCCCACTGTTACGTTCCCGTATCGCGTGCGCTCTTGTGTTGTCTTCCCGCTCTCTTTCTCTCGGTTACTTTCACTTTTGTAGGTACCCGTGATTGGCCAAGTGACCCGTCAATCATCGTTGGCGCTGACGTCACCTCTTCTCGCCATCGCCAATGGGAACAGGCCACCTGGGGAATAAAAGTGCACGCCAGACGTCTCCACAGAAGCTCTCGGCTCGCTGAGAGTCTCAAACCACGCTGCTCTGTCACTGTTGCGCTGCTCATTTGTATGCCCTGTTAAGGTTATGGTTCTCGTTCACTCTCTGTGATGCTAAGAGTATGAGTGAACTCTCCCTGTGCTTGACTCTCTCTGATTTTATGTGACCTGCTTCGCAGCACGCCTGAGGTTACTAGTATGGAGGGGAGATAGACAGAAAGCATGTCACTTGACATACACTGCCACACGCAGGGGGTTTCGCTTTTTGTTTAGTACACTAGGGTAGGGGCGAGCGCCACACCTTGTATTTTGGTTTCTGTTAGTTAGTGGAGACTAGATAGGGCGTCCTGGACGCTGAAGACTTTTATTTTCTTCTTTATTTTCTTAGTTAGGATTAGAGGTTATTTAACAGCTAGACTTCATTTGGTTTTGTTATTTTCTTTTCTTTGGCGCCGCCCACGTCTATCTTTTCTTCCCATTAACTTGATCCATCTTACAGAAATTCTGTATAAATGTCCTTTTTATATTTATGTTAATCTATATTCGTATGGATTAAATTATTTTCACTTTTGCCACTGACCTTATTTGTTGAATAAAGGTTTTGGCGTTTTTTGCACAGTAACTTTGGTTGTGTAGTTTTTTTTGTACAGCCCATGGTTTATGTAGGTTCCTCTATAATGTCACTTAAAATGTTGGACTCCCGAACCCCTGGACTAATTCGGGGGTCGTAACAATTGGGGGCTCGTCCGGGATGTTTAACACCCATCATCAGACATTGAGAGGATATATGGACTATGGTTGTATTAATGGCAAAGTGATTTGATTCAGGACTTCGTATTATATATTTTTTTTCAGGGTAGCTTGATGCGTGGGATTTTTTTGCCCGTAGTATGGTTCGTAACATTAGTCGTGATGGCTTTTAATCTGCAGACGTTTGTTGAGCATCCTTCCTTAGAGCAGTTTGATCAGTGTCGAAAAGATGATTTGCTGAAGATTGCGGACCACTATAAAATTGTTGTAGCGAGGCAAGCTTTAAAGAAAGAGATTAAGAATGCTATATTCGAACGGTTGGTAGAGATCGACATTTTTCCGAGACCTGGTGTGAATCCTAGAGAGACCAGGCCACTGCTGGCGCGCGGGTTTCTAGTGGGGGGGTATCGGACGGAGAGCAGAGCGAGACAGGTGCCGAGGTTGATGTCGGGGCGGAGACTAAGGCCGTCTTGCCGCCTTTTGATCCGTCCTCCCCTGCTTCTGTTGGGTCTGGGAACGGACGCTTGAGAGTCCGTCTGGCTCGTTTGCAGTATGAAGCGCAGGAAAGGGCCCAGGCGCGTCAGGCTGAGTTGGACCTGAAGCTCGAAATGCACAGGCTCGAGGTCGAAGCTGAGAAGGAGGTGAAGGTCGGCTGAGCGGGCACCCCGTGTGGAAGCTTCTGTGGCGGTATCTCCGAGCGATCATTCTCCAACCTTCGATGTTAGCAAACACATTGCTTTAGTGCCTCCATTTAGGGAAACGGAGGTGGATACGTATTTTAGCGCATTTGAGCGTATCGCATCCTCCCTCCGTAGGCCTAAAGATGTGTGGTCCCTTTTGCTGCAGTGCAAATTGGTTGGTAAGGCTCAGGAGGTTTGCTCAACATTGTCGTTAGAGGAAAGCTTGCAATATGATACGGTGAAGTCTGCTATTCTCCGTGCATATGAATTGGTTCCCGAAGCCTATAGGCAGCGATTTAGAAATCATCAGAAACTTGCCAGTCAGACTTTTGTTGAATTTGCTCGTGAAAAAGGGAATCTTTTTGATAAGTGGTGTAACGCGAGTCAAGTGACAGATTTTAATTCGTAACGAGAATTGCTTTTGTTAGAAGAATTTAAAAAGTGTTTGCCAGAACGAGTTGTGATATACTTGAACGAACAAAAAGTAAATTCTTTGTCGCAAGCAGCTGTGCTGGCAGATGAATTCGTGCTTACGCACAAAACGGTGTTCAGTTCAGCTCGTCCTGAGAAAAATTCTTCGGTTCAGTCTACTCATCCTCAGCCGTCTCATGCGAAATCTCCTTCCCCACGTCTTAAAGGGGTAAGGGAATGTTTTTATTGTCACAAGCAGGGGCATGTAATTGCAGATTGTTTGACGCTGAAGCGTAAGCAGCAGCAGCAACCGTCTAAAAGTGTGGGGTTTGTTAATTCTTTGATGGAGAATACTGATGATACTGCTGGGTTGGGCTGTGTTGATTCGGGTTATAGTCCGTTTGTGCTTAAGGGGTTAATTTCATTGACTGGTAAACCTGAAGATCAACGTGAGATTCAGATGTTGCGTGACACTGGCGCCGCACACTCATTTATGGTAGGAGATACTTTGCCTTTGTCTGAACAGTCATTTTGTGGCTCGAGTATCTTAGTTCAGGGAATCGAAATGGGTTTCGTAAAAGCACCGTTACATCGCGTTCATTTAAAAAGTGACCTTGTAACTGGTTTTGTGACGGTTGGAGTACGTCCTTCTCTGCCCATAAAAGGTGTTTCTTTTATTCTGGGTAATGATTTGGCCGGGGGTAAAGTGATGCCTGTGTTGGAAGTTATGGATCAGCCTAACTTTGTTTCCTGTGATGAGTTGTCAGTGAGTTATCCTGATACCTTTCCTGCGTGCGTTTTGACGCGCGCTCAGGCAAAGAGAGTGGGTGATGTCGTTGACTTATCCGAATCGTTTATGGTTCCCGTATCTGCTGAAATGTGTTACCGTCGGAAGATACCAGCTTTTCTAAAGAACACATTAATGCGGACATTTTGAGGTTAGACAATAGTACTTTGAGTGTGCCTATGTCCTGCGAACGGATTATTGCTGCACAAAAGGAGGATGAATCTTTAGCCAAATGTTTTGCCTCTGTAGTATCTTCCGACCAGATCAGTCAGGAGAAGGTAATCTATTTTGTGGAAGATAATTTGTTGATGCGTAAATGGTGCCCAAATTCAGACAAAGATGGTGAATGGAATGTAGTGTGCCAGATTGTCATTCCATCCTGTTATCGTCAGCACGTGTTGTGTTTGGCGCATGATCATGTGCTGTCAGGTCATCTGGGTATCACGAAGACTTATAACAGGATTCTGAAACATTTCTTTTGGCCTGGGTTAAAGCGGGATGTTGTGCGATTCTGTCGCACTTGTGATACCTGCCAGTGCATGGGGAAACCCAATCAGGTAATTCCCCCTGCTCCGCTCTGTCCTATTCCTGTTATTGGAAAACCCTTTGAACATGTAATTATCGATTGTGTTGGACCGTTACCTAAATCAAAGTCGGGTAATTTATTCCTGTTAACGATAATGTGCACAGCTACTCGATTTCCTGAGGCCATCCCACTTCGAAAAATTACTGCTTCTGCTGTCATCAAAGCACTGATTAAGTTTTTCGCTACGTTTGGGTTACCGAAAATCATACAAACAGATCAGGGAATGAATTTCATGTCTAAGATTTTTAATCAGGTCTTGCAATCACTTTCCATTACTCATCGCGTGGCGAGCGCATACCATCCAGAGAGTCAGGGTTCACTTGAGCGATTCCATCAAACGCTTAAGTCAATGTTGGGGAAATACTGCAAGGACACTGGGAAAGATTGGGATGAGGGAGTTCCTTTGATGCTGTTTGCTGTTCGTGAGACTGTCCAGGAGTCGCTTGGATTCAGTCCCGCGGAGCTTGTCTTTGGACATAATGTTAGGGGTCCACTTAAACTCCTAAAAGAGAACTTATTAGGAATTGATGTAAGTCCTAAGACCAATGTGCTGAATTATGTCAGTCGTTTCAGAGAGCGTTTGCATAACGCGTGGGCACAGGCAAAAGAGTCACTAACAGCCGCACAAAAAGATATGAAGCGTCGATATGACACCAAGGCCGTTCCTCGTTCTTTTAATGCCGGTGACCAAGTGCTTGTATTACTGCCCACTTCAGGATCAGCTTTGTCTGCCCGTTTCTCAGGTCCCTATGTGTTGGAAAAGAAATTGAGTGCGACAGACTATGTAGTTTCTACTCCTGATAGGACACGCAAGACACGGGTCTGTCATATTAATATGTTGAAAGCATATCATTGCAGGGAGGGATCTTCGGAGAAAACTGAGGAAAAACCTGTACCTGTGGCTTCGTCTGTGGCCGTAGCCGTCGATGTTTCATCTTCAGTGGAAACAGGGGCTGATGAAGATGGTCTCGTGCTGCGTAATGCACCACAACAGTGTACTAGACTGAGAAACTCAGAATTGCTGAAGAAGTTGCCTTCTTATTTAGTGCATCTATCCGAAGATCAGAGACAGGATGTTATCCAGTTAATTGAAAATTTTCCTTCTCTTTTCAGTGATACGCCTTCTAGAACTTCGGTGTTACAACATGATATAGATGTTAACGATTCTCCCCCTATCAAACAACATGCGTACCGGGTTAATGCGTTCAAGCGAGCGATCATGAGAGAAGAAGTTGAATATTTAACCACTAATGGTTTAGCTGTTCCTAGCTACAGTCCGTGGAGCTCGCCGTGTGTACTCGTTCCTAAATCAGATGGAACTTTCCGTTTTTGCACGGATTATCGGAAGGTGAACGCGGTTACGATGCCAGATTGCTATCCTCTTCCTCGGATGGAGGATTGCATCGATAACCTTGGTTCTGCACGCTTCGTTACTAAATTAGATCTATTAAAAGGCTATTGGCAGGTGCCTTTAACTAGTCGTGCATCGCAAATCTCCGCATTCGTGACACCTGATCACCTTATGGAGTACAAAGTTATGCCGTTCGGTTTGCGGAACGCACCCGCAACCTTTCAAAGGTTGGTGAACTTAGTGTTGGCTGGTGTGCCAAATTGTAACGCGTACTTGGATGATTTGGTGGTATACTCTTCAGAGTGGTCAGAACATCTATCCTTGCTGTACACTGTCTTTGATCGACTGGAAAAAGCTACGTTAACCCTGAATCTAGCCAAATGCGAATTTGCCCGAGCAACGGTGACGTATCTTGGTAAGGAGGTTGGTCAGGGGCAGGTTCGACCTGTAGCCGCTAAAGTTTCTGCGATCAATGAATTCTCCATTCCCACAACCAGACGCGAGTTACGCCGTTTTTTGGGAATGGCAGGATATTATCGGAGTTTCTGTCGAAACTTTTCTAGCGTGGTGCATCCACTCACGAGTTTACTGAGTCCATCTAAAGCTTTCGTCTGGTCACCTGAGTGCCAACACTCGTTTGATAGTGTAAAAGCTTTACTGTGTAGTACTCCTGTCTTGGCCGCTCCGGATTTTGCTTTGCCTTTCAAACTTGAGGTTGATGCAAGTGCTGTAGGTGCTGGTGCAGTACTCCTTCAAGAGGATAAAGACCACATTGAACATCCTGTGTGTTATTTCTCTCGAAAATTTAATAAACATCAATGTAATTATTCGACGATTGAGAAGGAGGCTCTGGCATTATTGTTGGCATTGCAATACTTTGAGGTTTACATCGGCTCTAGTCCTCTCCCGGTTGTCGTCTATACGGACCACAATCCGTTAGTGTTTCTTTCCCGCATGTACAACCAGAACCAGCGACTCATGCGCAAAATTATAATTTGGAAATTCATCACAAGAAAGGAACAGAAAATGTTGTAGCCGATGCCCTTTCTAGGTGTGCTTAATTCTTGACTTGGTGAGGTTTATGTATAATAATAAAAAAATATGTATCCTGGGCCTACTTGTTTTTTTGTTTTGTTGTCATTGTTTTTTTTTTTTGTTTGTTTTTTTTTTGAAGGATTGTCCTGATTGTAACAAACTAATCATTTCATCATTATAAGTTTGTTCTTATGGAGGGGGATGTTACGTTCCCGTATCGCGTGCGCTCTTGTGTTGTCTTCCCGCTCTCTTTCTCTCGGTTACTTTCACTTTTGTAGGTACCCGTGATTGGCCAAGTGACCCGTCAATCATCGTTGGCGCTGACGTCACCTCTTCTCGCCATCGCCAATGGGAACAGGCCACCTGGGGAATAAAAGTGCACGCCAGACGTCTCCACAGAAGCTCTCGGCTCGCTGAGAGTCTCAAACCACGCTGCTCTGTCACTGTTGCGCTGCTCATTTGTATGCCCTGTTAAGGTTATGGTTCTCGTTCACTCTCTGTGATGCTAAGAGTATGAGTGAACTCTCCCTGTGCTTGACTCTCTCTGATTTTATGTGACCTGCTTCGCAGCACGCCTGAGGTTACTAGTATGGAGGGGAGATAGACAGAAAGCATGTCACGTGACATACACTGCCACACGCAGGGGGTTTCGCTTTTTGTTTAGTACACTAGGGTAGGGGCGAGCGCCACACCTTGTATTTTGGTTTCTGTTAGTTAGTGGAGACTAGATAGGGCGTCCTGGACGCTGAAGACTTTTATTTTCTTCTTTATTTTCTTAGTTAGGATTAGAGGTTATTTAACAGCTAGACTTCATTTGGTTTTGTTATTTTCTTTTCTTTGGCGCCGTCCACGTCTATCTTTTCTTCCCATTAACTTGATCCATCTTACAGAAATTCTGTATAAATGTCCTTTTTATATTTATGTTAATCTATATTCGTATGGATTAAATTATTTTCACTTTTGCCACTGACCTTATTTGTTGAATAAAGGTTTTGGCGTTTTTTGCACAGTAACTTTGGTTGTGTCGTTTTTTTTGTACAGCCCATGGTTTATGTAGGTTCCTCTATAATGTCACTTAAAATGTTGGACTCCCGAACCCCTGGACTAATTCGGGGGTCGTAACACCCACGATGAAGCCATGCCTCTGGTGGAATGAGGCCTGACGCCCAGCGGGCAAGGCAGGTCTTTTGAGGCGTAAGCAGAGGCAATAGCATCCACTATCCACCTAGACAGTGTCTGTTTAGAGGCGGCTAGACCCTTGGTGCGGCCGCCGAACGACACAAACAGCTGCTCCGAGCGTCTGAGAGCAGCAGTGCGTGTAGTGTACACTCTCAGAGCCCGGACCGGGCAAAGGCGATCAGCGTCACATTCGCTATCGGATGCAGGCAGAGCCGATAGAGAAATCACTTGCGCCCTGAAGGGGGTACCAATCGCTTTTGGAACATAACCGTGTCTAGGTTTAAGAATGACAATGGAGTCATTAGGTCCAAACTCAAGACACACGGCGCTAGAAGACGCGTGAATATCCCCCACGCGTTTTACTGAGGCGAGGGCAGTCAGAAAAACGGTTTTTAGCGAGAGGTATTTTAGATCCACGGACTCGAGTGGTTCAAACGGTGGGGCTTTCAAAGCTTCTAGAACTATAGAAAGATCCCAGACCAGCACCGTAGGGGGGCGAAGGGGGTTCATCCTTCTGGCTCCCCTGAGGAAGCGGATGATTAGCTCGTCTTTGCCCAAAGACTGGGCGCGCCGGGGTTCAGTGAACGCCGCGACGGCCGCCACGTAAACCTTTAGAGTGGATGGGGACCTGCCCTTATCCAGCATCTCCTGAAGGAACACGAGCAAAGACGAAAACCTCGCACGTCCGTGGGTCCAAGTTTTTGTCGGTGCACCCTCTAGAGAACACAGACCATTTTGCAGCATAGAGCTTTCTAGTAGATTCCGCTCTGGCATGTTTGATCGTGTTCAGAACTCCTTCTGGCAAATCGACGAGTAGTCGTTGGTCACCCATGCATGAAGCACCCAGCGCTGTGGATGGGGATGCCAGATTGTGCCGCGAGCTTGAGAGAGGAGATCTGCTCTGATTGGAATGGGCCACAGGGCTGTCTGCGACAGCTGCGTGAGCTCCGGGAACCAAATCTGATTCTCCCAGCGCGGGGCTATGAGGAGCACCGGGTGGCGTGTGTCCCTGATTCTCTGAATGACCTGCGGTAGCAGAGAGATCGGGGGAAAAGCATAGAGCGGGCGGCGGGGCCAATCCTGGGCTAACGCGTTTCGGCGAGAAAAAGTTCCCATGGTAACGCCCCTCTGAAACCACTCGGTTACTGACCATGGTAGCAGTGCAGTGATACATGTCTGTGTAACCTTGATAATCTGGCGGCCCGTAGTCCACTCGCGGTGGGATACGCGGCTCTTTAACCAGCGTTGAAGGGGGCGCATGTGCAGGAGACCCAGCTGTAGCACAGCGGAGGCTGAGGCCATATAACCCAGCATCCTCTGAAAGGATTTCAGGGATGTGAGGGTACCCATCCGAAAGGAGTCGGCTAGACGCTGAACACGGCGCGCGCGCTGTGTGGATAAGCGAGCCTTCATCGTGATAGAGTTCAAATCTATTCCAAGCAATGAAACAGATTGACTGGGCTGGAGAGAGCTCTTTGTCCAGTTGACAGAGAGTCCCAGCGCTTTCAAATGGTTGAGGAGAACTGCGCGGTGAGACAGAAGCTCCATCTGAGACTGTGCTAGAATCAGCCAGTCGTCCAGATAGTTTAAAATGCGCAGCCCCTGACTCCGCAGGGGGGGCGAGCGCTGTATCCATGCACTTCGTGAACGTACGGGGTGCTAAGGATAGGCCGAACGGGAGAATGGCATATTGGTAAACCTGACCCTCGAAGGCGAAACATAGGAATGGCCTGTGACGAGGATTTATCTCGATCTGGAAATAGGCGTCTTTCAGGTCTAGAGAGATGAACCAGTCCCCCTGGCGGACGTGCTCGAGGAGTTTTCTGACTGTGAGCATTTTGAACGGTCTCTTCATGAGCGCTTTGTTCAAGACCCTGAGATCTAAGATCGGCCTGAGGCCGCCGTCTTTCTTGGGAACAAGAAAATAATGGCCGTAAAACCCAGACTCGGTCATAGATGGCGGAACTCTCTCTATTGCGCCCTTCTACAGCAGCTTCGCTATTTCTGAGCGGAGCGTGATCATCGCAGCTGGGCTGACAGCGGATTCGAGCCGAACGCGCGAACGGGGCGGGCGGCGACGAAACTGTAATAGATAGCCATTCTTTATGATGCTTAAAACCCACGGGGAGATGCCGGGGATGGCTTCCCACGCTTCGCAGCATGCGGCTAGCGGTAGAATGGCAATTTCGCCCTGATTGCTGCACATAGCGGGCTGAACACTGTGTGTGGGCGCGCTTAGAGCGTGTGGCAATGGGACTTACACTCAGAGAGGAGTTTTGGGCCGTGAGACAAAGTGAGCAGAGGAGGGACACGCTCGTGGGCGTGTTTATGTTTTCTGCTACTAGAGCGATCAGTGGCCACTCTGTGGGAGACACGGGGCATATGGTGCTTGTGTGTAAGAGTGAACACATGCTTGTGGGCACATTTTTTACACTTGAGGCTTTTATGCTCTTTTTGTGAACTCTCTGGGTAGCCGTGAAAACGGCTTTTTGTCACTCGCAAGCGGGCAGGGAAACCGGCTTGTTTGTGGCGGTAAACACTACTATAGTCGGCGAGGCGTCGGGGACTAGCAGAGGACGAAACTTTGACGGCGGTCCGGCCGCAGCGGGAGAGGGCAGTCTTTTTATCAGCTGTGCTAGGCAGACTTTTGCTGATCAGGCTTCAGCGTGATCTTGGGTCGAGGCCCCCGGGGAGGAGGCTGTCTGCGGCGGCTGTCAGAGCGAGAGCGGCCGCCCTGTCTACGCTGGGGCTGCTGAGCTTGCTGAGGCGGGCGCTGTTGCGGGGTTCTGGCAGGGGGCTCGTGAGAGCAGCCTGCAGAAGTGCTGGCGCGGCGGGGCAGGAACAAGTTCATGGCCTGGGTGGCTTTTTGTACCTCGGAGAAGCGGTTGACGATACCCGTGATGGCAGATCCGAAGAGGCCGGTCGGAGAGATAGGCGTGTTGAGGAACACGGCGCGTTCTGAATCTCCCATGTCGGCAAGCGTGAGCCACAAGTGTCTCTCAGCGACACAGAGGGCGGCCATACATCTCCCCAGGGCTTGTGCGGTGGCTTTAGTGGCGCGAAGGGAGAGGTCCGTCGCGCTTCTCAAATCCGAAAGGATGGGCAGGTTCCTACCGCTCTTCGCCATCTCGCACAAGATGTCGCTCTGTAGCACTTGGAGGACTGACATGGAATGCAGCGCTGAAGCGACCTGTCCGGCGGCGGCGTAAGCGTGAGCATGAAATGTGGAGGTCGCTCTGCACGCTTTCAAAGGAAGCGTAGGGGAAGAACGCCATCTAGCAGAGGACGGGCAAAGGTGAGCGGGCGACCAGGTCCTCGACGGGCGGCATGGCAGTATATCCCCTCTCGGCGGCTCCATCCACCGAGCGTAGCGAGGCGGATACGTCGGAGCGGTTTCGAGCCGAAAGAGGGGCGTTCCAGGACTTGGTGAGCTCGTTGTGTAGCTCAGGCAGGAATGGTGCAGCCCGGCTGCAGGCGGGGGCCGGGCGCCGGTGCAGGAATTTACCATCTATGCGGTTCGGTGGTTGCTCTGGGGGAGGCGACCACTCGAGTCCCAGGCGGTCGACGGCCTGTGAGAGGAGATGTAACAATTCCTCTTCAATGCCGGTGCGGGTCCCCGCAGACTCTCTCGTCGAAGAGCCAATCGACGACCAGTCCTCGCTGTCCAAAGCGTGCAGCGAATAAGAGTCCTTCTCTTCCGCGGTGTCGTCGGATGCGACAGAGCGGCGGCATCTGTATGTCTGGCTGGGGCGGAGAGGGAGAGCGGTCGATGGGCGGCAGCGGCGGCCCGCATGGATCCGCAGGGGGCTCCGGCGGCCTCTGGGAGCGGCGTTTCTTTTTCCGCGGCGAAGAGAGAGGCGGCGCGGGAGCAGCCTTGACCGCCTGTAGTGCCCCGCCCGCAGGGAGGACAGAGGCAGGTCTTCGCAGTGGTCGCATCCTCCGTTGGCGAGGGCAAGCTCTGCGTGTTCCACTCCGAGGCAGAGAGCGCAGATGAGGTGGCGGTCTCCTTCTTCGAGTGGAGAGCGGCATGAACCGAAAATTGAGGCATCTTGAAAAAGACGCTCGAGCTCTTTTAGGGAATGGATTAGAAAAGGATACGGCGTCGGATGGCGCTAGCTTGCAGGACGGCTGAAGGTGGCAGACGGCCGGCTTCCTCAGTCTCCGGAGCTCGCTAGAAGGTGCCTTCTTCGATGACGGCGGCTTCTTCCCAGGACAGCGGATGCGTATAGCTCGCTGAATGATGAAGAATCAACGACTGAGCCTGGGAGAGCCAGTTTTACACTATAGCCACGCCCCTTTCGGCAGGCTCTGACGCAATGAGCGAGCGCTGTCCGCTCATTGGCCGCGGGCTCAGCGCCGCTCTCCCATAGGCTCATGCATTTTCTCTGAGCGAATCAATGAGCTGCTAGCTAGCCCCGCTCATGGTCTGCCTCAGAGATACTGCGTTGACAATGATTACAAAATTATGGAATAATTTTTTGGCTTCAACTTCTCAGCAAAGATGAATCTTTCCCGTAGCGCTAGCTTACGCAATACGAGAGAACCTCTCGTAAGAGAACGCTGACGAATAACGCGCGCTGATATTTGTCCCGGTGTGACAGGGTCGATATTGTCCCCACCACTTTTGAAACATCTCTCGCGGCACGGATGTAAATTATACAAATAAATAAATCATCTCTAGTTAACTAGCAGAGCATTCATTTAGTTCGTTTGTTAAATAAGAGGCGATCTAGCGCTGAAATGTGTTGCTTTTGAAACCAAGTGATCAAAGTGCTCGTTGCCGCTGCGATCAGTGGCGTGGATACAGTTCTTGTGGCTCGCGCTATCGCACACACGGACTCGCGCTTTAAAGGGTACATATCATGCTTTTAAATCATTAAATTTTACTTATAAATCATACATTTGTGGTCTATATAAAGCATAACTGCAATGCTTGGGTCTGAATTCCACATTATTATAGCTCAACAGGTCCCTTTTCTACCTCTTTTCTGATGTGCTTCTGTGAGCAACCCGTTTCGAAGCGTCTCCTTTAAATAAAAAGCAGTTGCGTCTTTCCCCGCCCACTCTCCAGGTCGCTGAGTTCACGTTCGGTTCAACTCCCCGCATTCGGCCATTATTGTAGTTTGATAAGAGATATACGATTACTATAGTTTCAAAGAACATTTTTATTCACACGTTAACAAAATGTCAACAACGGAAGACTTGTCCATCAAGTGTTACATATTCGAGCCAGAGCGAGCGATTTGAAAAAGACGACGACGAACCTGCAGAACAACGTCTTCATATGGATGCAGTGGTATGTAAAGTTAAGTTAACTATGTTGTGTTATTAGTGAAAGTCGACTATTTCTCTTGTTAAAACAAGCACACTGACAAGATAAATGACTACAGTCTAATCTTACCACTAAAAATCTGTATTGATAATAATATGATAACTTACGTTTAGAAAAGCATCAGCAAACACAGCAGCTAAATGATAGAAGGAATTTACCCCTCATTCAGACGAAGTCGATCGGCAAACCATTCTTTATACTGGCGGAGGTTGTTGAAGTGGGAATCCTTGAAGTGCTTCAGGTCACTACATCCAACAACCGAACATTTTGACTTGCCCTCTCGTAACTTCTGCATCATTGAGCTTGGACTACAAAATCGGAGCGAGAAATAATAATGGCGGATTGCTCGAAGTGTTGGACCGGTAGTCGATGTCCTTATTTGGCAGTTCCGCTGCAAATCCTGTGACGTTATTGTTCAGAAAACGTCATAGAAAACAGAAAAATCTGAACAGGTTGAAAAATATGACCAAAACAGAATATAAAGATATAAACGAAGCACCTGAAGAGAATAATTTCATCTTTTCTGTACTTATAAACACTCCAAATATACAACAAAATGCATTTAAGGGCTTAAAAAGTGGATTTTGCATGATATGTCCCCTTTAATCCGTTGTGGAGACTCTATATTCGATCCGGTGAAATCACAAAGTAAAATGCACACAAACATACAACTGATAAATATAATCGGTTTTATTCAGAGAGAGAGAGAGAGAAAAATGATACGAGTGCGGATTAGAACCCAGAACCTCTGTCACGCTTGGCAAAATTTCTGCCACTGGACTATTGAAATGCTTGCTTAAACTCATACATCTCATTAAACGACAAATTAAACACAATATATTATTTTAATTGATTGCTAGACATCAATATGTTATTGTACATATATAATACAAATAATCTGATTTATTATTTGTATTAGAACCTGCCTTTGTGCTAATTTATCATCTGTAATCTCAAACCGAGAGAAAAAGTTATTAAGATTATCTGGTAGAGAGGGATCATTTTCTGTTGTCCGGACAGTATGCTTATAGCTGTTTGAAATCCCTGCCATAACCGCCCTGTGTCCCTGGTGTCATTAAAATTACTTGACAACTTTCTTCCATACTCTCTTTTAGCCTCTCGAATTGCTCTCTTTAGATCATTTCTTGCTAAATTGTACGCTTCAGTGTCACCAGATCTAAATGCAGCATCCCGAAGCCTTAGCAATGATCGAACCTTTGATGTAAGCCAAGACTTACTAGTTTAACGCATCTTGACAGTTTTTGTAACAGTCACATCATCAATGCATTTACTAATAAATCCCAACACAGTCTCTGTATATTCCTCTAGGTTCAAACAGTCCTCAGATGTTGCTGCTTCCTTAAAAATGTTCCATTGTGTACACTCAAAGCAGCCCTGTAAAGATGAGAAAGCCTCCTGTGGCCACACTCTAATTTCCTTGACCACTGGTGGCTCCTGTCTCACTCTGTATTCGGGTTTCAAAAGAACAGTCAAATGATCAGAGCTGCCAATATGTGGTAATGGTGCTGCAACATATGCATCATTGATGTTTGTATATAGATGATCAAGTGTATTTTTCCCTCTTGTTGCACATGTAACATGCAGGTAAAAATGAGGTAAAACAGACTTCAGATTAGCGGTAACACTTTACAATAATAGTACATGAATAATCATGTACTAATACCTGAATTAATAGTTACTTCAACATTTACTCATGATTAGTGAATATATGAACTAATAATGAACAAATGAAGAGCAACCCTTAATTACAACAGGAGTCATCCTGATTCATGCATGCATAACAGCAGCCTTAAACATGTTAGTACATGTTTGATAGTTAATGCATTAATTAACGTTTAGGGGTAAACTAAATCAGTCTCTATCTGTATGAGTCATCTAATAAGAAGTCATCTAAATTTGAATTAAGTCAAGTCAAGTCAAGTCACATTTATTTATATAGCGCTTTTCACAATACAGATTGTATCAAAGCAGCTTCACAGTGATAACATGAAAGTAGTACAACACAGATCGATAATATTGTTAAATATTAAATAATCCTAAATAATCCCGACTAAGCAAGCCAAAAGCAAGGCGACAGTGGCAAGGAACCAAAACTCCATCAGATTGGATGGAGAAAAAAAAAACCTTGGGAGAACCCAGGCTCAGTCGGGGGCCAGTTCTCCTCTGGCTTACATTCATATTGTTTAAATATAAATATTAAATATAAATATTATTTATGTCTAAAACAGCCCCATAACATATCGCAGGCGTTGAGTCGTCTCTTCACAGGCGTTGGTCTTCTCATCACAGGCGGTGGGGCATCCGAAACCCCCGTGAGATGCTGGATACAAGGCTGGACCTGACGAACGCCATTTTTCTCGGGACAAGCGTCCCGAGATAACAGCAGAAAGGCAGATGGGAAATAATTAGCATAGCTGATGTTCATAATTAGCATAGCTGATGTTCATAATAATTTCCATTGTACGGGTGTCGGTGTTAGAAAACCACTATCTCACAAACTCTCCGCAACCCAAACTCTCCGCAATGCAACTCAGCCATACGGACCGACCCGTTTGTCTAAAAGGCTATCGAGCCCCACTGGTGCGTTAAGCAGTTTCAGTGGCAAACGGTTCGGTATGGCATAAAAGAGGACTGAAAGGTAAGCATTATGTGAATGCTTGACTGAAGAGATGCGTCTTTAGTCTAGTTTTAAACTGTGTCAGCGAGTCAGAGCCCCGGACCGTATCGGGAAGGCTATTCCAGAGTTTTGGAGCTAGATGCGAGAACGCCCTCCCTCCTTTACTGGACTTAGATATCCTAGGAATGACCAGAAGCCTTGAATTTAGTGATCTTAAGGAACGCGGTGGATTGTAGGGCGAGAGAAGGTCTGTTAAGTACATAGGAGCTAAACCATTTAGGGCTTTATAGGTCAGTAGTAGTACTTTGTAGTTGATACGGAACTTAATAGGTAACCAGTGCAGAGATGATAAAATCGGTGTTATATGATCATATTTTCTTGACCTAGTAAGAACTCTAGCAGCTGCATTTTGGACTAACTGTAGCTTGTTTATTGAGGATGCAGGACAACCGGCTAATAAAGCATTACAGTAATCTAGTCTCGAGGTCATGAATGCATGAACTAACTTTTCTGCATCAGAGAGAGATAGCATGTTACGTAGCTTAGCAATGTTTCTAAGGTGGAAAAAGGCTGTCCTTGTAACATATGAAACATGATTTTCGAAAGATAAGTTGGGGTCTAGTATAACACCCAGGTCTTTTACTGTAGTGGATAAAGTAACAGGACATCCGTCTATATTAAGGTTTTGTTGTAAGAGATTTTGTGAGTGGTTTTTTGGACCAATAAGTAATACCTCCGTTTTATCTGAATTTAATAGCAGGAAGTTACGCGTCATCCAGCATTTTACATCTTTGAGACACTCTGTCAATTTAGAGGAGTTAGTGTTTTCGTCTGGTCGTGATGAAATATATAATTGAGTGTCGTCAGCATAACAGTGGAAATTAATTCCATGTTTTCTTATAATATTACCAAGTGGCAGCATATATATTGAGAATAGCAGAGGGCCTAAAACTGATCCTTGCGGTACTCCATAGTCTACTGACGTTATCTTTGATTTTTCCCCGTTTAAACAGACAAAATGATAACGGTCCGATAAATACGATCTGAACCAGCTTAATGCCTGTCCTTGAACACCAGTGTAGTTTTGTAGTCGATCCAAGAGTATTTTATGATCTATAGTGTCGAACGCAGCGCTGAGATCAAGTAGGACTAGTATTGAGATACAGCCTTGGTCAGAAGCTAAAAGTAAATCATTTGTAATTTTAACTAGCGCAGTTTCAGTGCTATGATGCGGTCTGAATCCTGACTGGAATTTTTCATAGATATCATTTTCTTGCAAAAAAGAGCATAGTTGAGCGGACACAACTTTTTCTAATATTTTGGACATAAATGGAAGATTTGAAATGGGTCTGTAATTCGCTAACTTTTTTGGGTCTAATTGTGGTTTCTTAATGAGAGGTTTTATTACTGCCTGCTTGAATATTTTTGGAACATGACCTAGAGATAGAGACGAGTTAATAATATTGAGGAGAGGCTCTTCTACTGCAGGTAATAGTTCTTTTAGTAGTTTAGTGGGTATTGGATCCAATAAACATGTTGTGGGTTTAGATGCAGTGATAAGTTTATTTAGCTCCTCCTGTCCTATCGTTGTAAAGCGGTGTAGTTGTTCTAGAGGGGCCATAAGTGCGGCTGAATCATAAGACACCATAGAGGATTGTACATTTATAATTGTGTTTCGGATGCTTTCTATTTTCTCGTTGAAGTAATTCATAAAGTCATTACTGCTTAACTGTAACGGTATATTTTGCTCTGGTGATGTCTGTTTGTTTGTTAGTCTAGCCACGGTGTTAAATAAAAACCTTGGGTTATTTTGGTTATTTTCGATTAGTTTGCGGAGATGTTCAGCCCTGGCTGTTTTTAGAGCCTTTTTATAACATGACATACTGTCTTTCCACGCGATTCTAAAGACCTCTAAGTTAGTTTGTTTCCATTTACGCTCTAACTTACGGGTTTCTCTCTTGATAGCGTGCGTATCACTGTTGTACCAGGGTGCTTTAGTTTTCTCTCTAACCTTTTTTAATCTAATTGGTGCAACAATATCTAATGTACTAGAGAGAATGGTGCTCAAACTGCTAGTCATTTCCTCTAATTCATCTGTTTGTTTGGGTTCACTTAGCAATTTAGATAGATCAGGTAAGGTATTTGAGAATCTATCTATAGTGGTTGGAAGGATTGTTCTGCCTGGTCTATAACGTGGTGCAACATGACATATTTCAGCAGTGCGTATTATGCAAGTCACCATGTAATGATCAGTGATGTCATCGCTTTGCGGTATAATATCTATGTCAGTTGGATCGGTTCCGTACGATATAATTAAATCTAGTGTATGATTTAGACGATGAGTGGGGCCACTGACGTTTTGTTTGACCCCAAAGAATTAAACATTTGATTTCATACTGCCATAATTTACACTGTAACATCATAATCTGTTATCTGCAGCAAGCATTGTGACAAATAATTTAATTAATTAATTAATTTGTCAATTAATCTGTCTAATCTTTCTTCCTGGAACTACAGTATGTAGAGTTTGTTTCCGGTGGGACACTCATTAGTGCTCGTTCGATACGTTGGTTGTGTGGTTGTGTTCTTATGGTAATGCTGGCATTTTAATCTCATAATTGATGACTTCTTTTGTAAACAGAATTAATAATTAAAGACATGTTTGCATGTATGTTGTATTTAGGAGGTTTCAGGAGGTTATGGTTAATTACCTGTATTTTTTGTTTAAATATGCTTCAATTAGCATTAGCTTGTAGCTTATTCCCTATTTTACATGTAATCGTGTTTTATGTGTGTCTTTACAGGTATGTTTGGACTTTTTGAAGTCCATTTATGTTTAATTGCATAAATAAAATTAAAAGAACAATACATAATTTTTATTTTTATGTTATCTTTTACCATGGGTGTAAAGGAATAAGGATGGCACTCTTATCGTATATGTTTATTAATATATTAGTTCATGATTTGTAAGTACATCATTGTGTCATGACTTTACTTGAGGAGGCACATCATCATTAATTCATTATTAACTAACCATACAATAACATCAACTAATGGCTTGTTAATGCATCATTATGTCGTGACTTTACTTGAGGAGGCACATCATTATTAACTCATCATTAATTACTTAATAAGTAACATGAATTCATGACTTGTTAATGTATCGATGTCATTTCTTGTCTTGGCCCTTCAAGAGAACATATTTTAAAAATGATCAATTACACATGTGCTATACATATTCAGCTCTTCTAAATCAGATATAATTTGCTACTTTTTGGTGGATTGTAAAGAAGTGGAAGTGCTGTGCCCGAATTTGGATGGAGAAGGAACTGTACGGTAGGAGGAAAGTGGACACATTTTGAGGGGAAAATAAAAGAAGACCAACATCCGACTGTAATATGATATAAAGACAGTAAACAAATCCACAAAATAACCACACAAATAACCATCATCTGTGCTACCACTGATTTTAATTCTGAAAATTGCATCTGTTTAATGCATATATTAGTGTAGGCTTTTCACTCTTGATGGCAGAAGTGGCATCACTTAAAACGGAATGAGATTTTTATTGATGCATTTTTGTGTGTTTAATGAGAAAGGTTAAATGTAAGCATTGCAAGACATTCACTGATGTTTGTGACCGTTGCTGGTGGCAAATTTATGAACAATTTTACATTGTGTGCCCTTTTAATACATCTTATCGTCTAATCTAGAGCATGTTTAGTTTAGTTTACCTCATTGTGTTAATTTATACATTAATTAACAAGCATGTACTAACGTGTAGTTACGATGGTATATTCATGCAGGAATTCATATGACTCATGTCGTAGTTAAGGTTAATTCTTCATTAGTACATGTCTTAACTCATCATTAGTTCATAGTAAAGTAATTATTAATTCAGGTATTAGTACATGATTATTCATGTACTGTTATTGTAAAGTGTTACCAGATTAGCCTTGTTAAAATCCCCAGCAAAAATTAAAAATGCATCTGGATAGGTTGTCTGTAGCTGACTCAGAGTTTTGTAAAGTTCTCCCATAGCCTGCTTTACATCTCCATTTGGAGGAACATACACTGCCGTAATAAGAATTGCTGTCAATTCACATGGTAAATAAAAAGGTCTGCATTTTACAGTCATAAGCTCCACATCCGGAGAGCAGGCTTTAAAAATCATCTTAACATCATAGCACCATGAATGGGCTCTATGCACGGCGGTAATTCCGGTGAAGATGTAAGGATGCTCGATAACTTCCGCCGATCGTAGAGTCCAATGCAATACCGAGAATATATATTGAATTTTATACTCCATGGTTATACTAAAGAAACGTTAGTCACAAAAACAGATAAAACAGACACCCCTCGTTGTGTTTATGCTTCTTTTTAAAATTATATTAAATAAACATATACAGTATAAAATTACATCTAAACGTATGTACGTTTCGTTTCAAAGACGGGAGGACAGTAAATTTTGAAGACTCTGCCATTATCCCGTTTTCCTTGGTTTTCCTCCGCTTTAATCAACACAACCGGAAATGGACGAGCATCCTTGTGTCAAATGCGGAACTTATGCGTGCATATGGCCTGTTGAAGCTACATTAGTTTGCTTTCAGTAGTGGTAATTTGTTCATTAAATTGTTTATTATTTTGATAATGTTTTTGTTTGTTTAGTTAATTGTTTTACTTATATGTTTAGTCTTTATTTTGGTTAGTTTAATAATTGCAATGTTTGATTTAGACACCTGAGGGCAGTAGTGGGCACAGGTGAGGGTAAATATAGGTAGGAAGTAGGAAGTAAGCAGCAGCACCTGGGTGATGGGCACATGTTTTTTTTACCAGCGCGGGAGATGCTGTATTGCTTGCTTAGTTGGAACAAATAAACCAGCCACAAACCCTGAATCCAGTTTTGAATTTGATTTATTTTCTTGCCTGCATACATTACCTGCCCAGGGTGCTAGAAGTTGTCGTTTGAAGGTTTGATTTAAGTTTAATTTTCTTTTGTTTGTTGACAAACGGCCACTACATCAAGTAAAAAACCTGCTCATGGATTAAAGAAAGAACTTTCCTTGGAATTTGCTTCGGCTATTATTGGGATACCCGATGGAAAATCAGTATGGATTGTTTTATTTACCATTTGTGGATTATTTGCTGGCATGAGACAGAGGCCTTGCCCGAGCTAAGAAATCTCCAGTTGGTATGTGCTGCAAGAAATGCCGTATAGGAAAACGGTTTATGAAGAGGTACGTGATCTTGAACTGCTTTAATTGGCTGTGTGTTTGTTGAATCATCAACCCTGCGGGTGGCCTATACATTCATAAAAGTGTAAAGCCAGTGCTGTGTGTGCTTGTGTGGATGAAGAGGATTGTTGTATAAAACAAAGTTGTTACGATAAAGATCGCCATCCTTGCTTTACCTTGTTGCCCGATTGTGAACCTTCACTGACATTATCAACAATTAAGCTACACATTTGCAACAAAATGACTGATGTGGAGAGGCCGGAATCAAAGCGGTCAATCAAATTGACTTCTAAAGGAATGTGCTTTTACATAAAAACTTGTCAAGAAAAACGCACTGCAAAAACCAACCAGGCTAAAAGGCTTATGGATAAAATCCGTGCCTTAATGGAATTAAATGAAAATGCAGACGTGGTGAACACTCAACTTGCTTTGTTCATTAAGTGTTATGAAGAAGCACTCGATATACATGAAACATTTATGGAATTGCCTCTACCAGAAGATGAAAACCTCACCACTAAAACCAAAATCTTTGAGGAGAAGATGAAATCGTGTCATGCATTTATTGAAGATGTGAAGGAGTGGCTGTCTAAAGCTGGTCGTCCATACTCACAGGCAAAAGAACCTATCGACGAAGGATGTGTTGACGATGGAATACAACCTGAAGACAGTGTTTCTAACGTCACATGCGTAAAGGCAAGTTCTGTAAAATCACGTACCACTGGCATATCAAAGACATCTGCAAGATCTGCAGCGCGCATTAATGCGGAGGCTGAGAGAGCACCTCTTCTTAAACGCTCTGAAGCTTTAAAAAGGAAACATCATATAGAAGCACAGGAAGAAAGGCTTCGTAGAGAAAAGGAGCAATTGGCGCTTGAAACGGATTTGGCAGCTACAACTGCAAGGCTGCAGGTTTTAGAAATGAACTCATCACAGTGTGGTTCAAGACTATCTGATGGAATGAACTCTTATTTGGAGAGGAGTAAAGCTCAAAGGTCCATTGGTTTAGATCCTCTTGTCAAAGCTTTTGTCCCACATGAAAATGATGTTCCTGCTGTACCTGATCCTACAACAGTTGTTAGGCCAAGACAAGGATTTGCTGAGCAAATGTATGGAAGGCCGATTGTGCCAGAAGCTCCATATCAAGAATTACAGACTGCAAATGGACGTCAAATGGGACGTATATTAAACACTCAAACTCAAAGTGGTAATAACCAAAATGATATGGTGAGCATTATGCAAAAACAAAACGAAATCACTGCACTGTTGGTTCAACAAAATATATCCTCTGTTCTTCCTCCAAGAAATCTGCAAATTTTTGACGGAGACCCTCTTCAATATAAATCCTTCATTAGAGCCTTTGAAAATGTAGTGGAGAAGAAAACAAATAATCCAAGCGACTGTTTGAGCTTCCTTGAGCAATACACTAGGAGGCAGCCAAAGGATCTTGTGCATAGTTGTCAGCATATACCTCCAGATCAAGGCTATCAGAGAGCCAAGAGTCTTCTTGCTCAGCACTTTGGAGATGAACATAAAATTGCTTCTGCCTACATGGAGAAAATATTCAATTGGACACCCATCAAAGGTGAAGATGTAAAAGGATTACAATCATTCTCTCTGTTTCTCCGAGGATGTTCAAACCTAACAGAACAAGTAATGTATATGAGGGAACTGGACTTACCAGCTAACATGCGGAGTATCATTTTAAAACTTCCTTACAAACTAAGAGAAAAATGGAGGAATTTTGCATGTGATCTGCAAGAAAGAAGTGGGCAGAGGGCTACATTTATTGATCTTGTAAATTTTATTGAGAGACAAGTGAAAATTGTTACAGATCCAGTGTTTGGAGATATTCAAGATCCTCAACATCCTAATGTCAAGGCCTCCTGTAGCAGTCAGCCACGACAAAGAAGGAAGGGAAGCAGCTACATTACGAAATGTCACTCCTGTGAGGGAAGAAGCTATGGCACGGCCTGCAGAACATAGCACAACCTCCACTCATTGCTGTCTTTTCTGCCTGCAGAGAAACCACACGCTAGGTCAGTGCTCACAGTTTGAAGCCAAAGCACACCGGGACAAGATCAACTTCATTAAGGACAAAGGTATTTGTTTTGGTTGCCTGAAGGTAGGCCATACAAGCAAGGACTCTAGGAGTCGATTGGATTGCCATGTATGTCATCAGAAACACCCCGGAGTCCTTCATATAGAAAGACAGGATAAAGGCACATCTGTTGGACAGGCCAAACCACCTGTGAGCCTTTCAAGTGACTCAACTGTAACCTTTCAGACGTGTGGCCATATTGGGGCCGGTGTGGAAGATGAATCTACCTTCTCTATCGTTGCAGTAAAGGTCAGAAGCAAACTGACTAATAAGATCATGCAGACATATGCTTTTCTGGATCCTGGCAGTTCCGGCACATTCTGTACAGAAACCATGGCGAAAAGGTTAAATTTGCGAGGTAAGAAGACAAGCATTTTGTTGAGAACAATGGGCCAAAGAAAGGTTGTGAACGCTCATGTTTTGTCAGGTCTGGAAGTGTCTGGCATGGGTGCTGAAGATTTCATAGAGCTTCCTGATGTTTTGACTCAAAGAACTATACCTGTGTCTACACTTAATATTCCATGACAAGCAGATATTGATCCATGGCCGTATTTGAAGGATGTAAAACTCTATGACATTCATGCAAGTGTAGATCTGCTTATTGGAACTGACGCCCCTAAGGTTCTGGAGCCGTGGGAAGTTATAAATAGCCAAGATGAGGGCCCATACGCTGTCAGAACCAAGGTTGGCTGGGTCATTAATGGTCCTCTTCATGGTGGAAGCTGTAGAGGTAAGAGTGGCTATTCTGCTGTAACAGCAAATCGAATCTCTGTTGAACACCTGCAAGAAATGCTTGTCAAGCAGTATCATCATGATTTTAATGAGAAATCATCAGAAGAGCAGATTGAAATGTCCAGAGAAGATATTAAGTTCATGGATATTGTCAGTAGTACAGCAAAGCTAATTGGAGGTCATTACTGCATTGATTTGCCATTCAGAAAGGAAGATGTAACCCTGCCGGATAATCGTTATATCGCAGAACAGCGCTTATGTAGCCTGAAAAGAAAGTTTGATAGGAACAGTGGTTTTAAGGAGGAATATACCATTTTTCTAAATGAAATAATAACACAGGGACATGCTGAGCCAGTTCCTCTTGACCAGCTGACAAAGAACAATGGGAAAGTGTGGTATATCCCTCACCACGGGGTGTACCATCCTCAGAAGGGCAAGCTAAGAGTTGTTTTTGACTGTGCAGCCTCATTCAAAGGAACATCGCTCAATAGTCAGCTTTTGCAAGGCCCCGATCTCACCAACAGCCTCATTGGAGTTTTAGTCCGATTTAGGCAGGAGCCTATTGCAATAGTGGCTGATATCCAATCTATGTTTCACCAGGTTCATGTCTCAAATAAGCACGTTGACTTTCTCCGTTTCCTCTGGTGGCCAGATGGTGACACTGCACAGGCTCTGCAGGAATACCGCATGAAGGTACATCTATTTGGAGCTGCATCATCGCCAAGCTGTGCCAATTACCGTATGCCTTGAGGAGAACTGCAGATGACAATGCAGAACACTTCCCTCCAGAAGTTGTGAGTACAGTGAAAAACAATTTTTATGTTGATGATTGCCTCCGTTCAATGGCCTCAGAAGAGGAAGCTAGGAAAATGATCCAGGATTTAACTGCACTCTGTCAAAAAGGAGGATTCACTCTGTCAAAGTGGGTCAGCAATAGTCGTGCAGTGTTGCGCTGTCAATGAAGTCCACAGAGCAAAAGACATGATGGAGCTGAATTTGGATACAGATCAACTTCCTGTTGAACATACATTAGGACTACAGTGGTATGTTGAGACTGACCAATTTGGATTTAAGACCTCAGTACAAGAGCAACCATGGACGAGAAGAGGAATTCTTTCGGTGGTCAGCTCCCTTTATGACCCATTGGGCTTCCTTGCTCCATTCAGCATGATGGCAAAGTTGTTACTGCAGGAACTCTGTAAAAGAAACCTAGGATGGGACGAAGATATTCCCCATGTTCTCACTAAGCAATGGGCTGGCTGGTTGGAAGATCTCCACAAGGTGGCAAGGTTCAAGATTGATCGTTGCATTAAGCCTAATGACTTTGGCAACCCTCTCACTATACAGCTTCACCACTTTTCTGATGCCAGTGAGGTTGGGTATGGAGCTGTCTCTTACTTAAGACTGGAAAGGGATGAAAAGGTGCATGTTTCATTTATGATGGGGAAGGCCAGAGTTGCTCCGCTGAAGCAGACAACAATTCCTCGCCTAGAGCTAACAGCTGCAGTCCTCGCTGTCAGAGTAGACTGCATGCTACGGAAGGAGTTGCAACTTAGGCTGGAGAAGTCAGTTTTCTGGACGGACAGCACAACAGTCCTTATATATATATATATATATATCAAATGAAAACCGACGATTCTATACCTTTGTGGCCAACTGAATTGCAGTCATCAGGGAGGCAACGGATATTGATCAGTGGAGATATGTGGGGACAAAGGAAAACCCAGCAGATGAAGCGTCAAGAGGAATGAGGGCAGAAGATCTCCTGAATGGAAGGAGATGGATTATGGGACCTGATTTCCTTTACAAGTCCAAGGATGGGTGGCCTAAATTAGATGAAGACCTTAAGGTGATTTCTGGCACTGATCCTGAGGTCAAAAGGGTCTTGACAGTGAATGCGGCTGTTAAAGACACAGACAATGCTATGGACCACCTGATTCATTACTTTTCATCTTGGAAGAGATTGCAGGTGGCTGTAGCTTGGCTTCTCAAGATCAAGGGTACTCTTGTGTTATTGGGACATAGGAGAAAGGAGCTTTATGCCTCTGCCGACCTCAGTATGGACATCACAGATTGTCATAGACAGGTGGAAAGCCAAATGCAGAGCTTTAAGGCTACGCTCAAAGGACAGAGTCTGACACCTCAAGATGTGACCCGGGCAGAACTGTCAATCATCAGGTATGTACAACATCAACGGTTTAAGGATGAAATTACCTCGCTGCAGAGTGTTGTGAAATCCATATCCAAGGACAGTCCACTGTATAGATTGGACCCAGTGATGGATGGTGAGATTCTCAGAGTGGGTGGTCGGTTAAGCAAAGCCTTAATGCCAGTGGAATCCAAGCGACCTGCTATTCTGTCAAAAGACCTGCATGTATCAACACAAATTCTGCGCCATATTCATCAGCAGATAGGTCATTCTGGAAGAAATTATATGTTGTCCAGATTAATGCGGAAGTATTGGATTATAAATGCAAACTCTGCTGCAGGAAAAGTTATATCAGATTGTGTTGTTTGCAGACGCAACAGAGGAAGACTCCTTGCACAAAAAATGGTGGATTTACCAGCTGAAAGAGTGTTGCCTGATGAAGCCCCTTTCACTCATGTTGGCATTGATTATTTTGGGCCTATTGAAGTTAAAAGAAGCAGAAGTCTTCTCAAAAGATACAGAGTGCTCTTCACCTGTATGACCAGCCGTGCTGTACACTTGGAAGTAGCATACTCGTTGGATACAGACTCCTGTATAAATTCTGTGAGAAGGTTCATCTGCAGGCGAGGCCCAGTTTCAACTTTCAGGTCTGACAACGGAACTACCTTTGTTGGAGCCAGCCGTGAGCTCAAGGAGAGTCTGACTGCTCTGAACCATGGTAAAATTCAAAAAGCCTTTCTTCAGGACGGCATAGAATGGAGATTTAACACCCCATCAGCTTCCCATCAAGGTGGCGTTTGGGAGCGCTTGATTCGCTCAGTGAAGAGTGTTCTTACCTCAGTCCTTAAACAACAGACCTTGGACGATGAAGCACTCCAAACTGTTTTTTGCGAAGTTGAAGCAATATTGAATGATAGGCCTATTACAAGGGCCTCAGATGATTCAAATGACTTGGAAGCTTTGACGCCGAATCACATTCTGTTGTTGAAAGGTAAACCAATTATGCCACCAGGATTGTTTGAAAGAAATGATCTGTATGTCAGAAAAAGATGGAAGCAGATACAGTACATGGCAGAACTCTTCTGGAAGAGATGGATTCTTGAATACCTGCCATTGATGCAACAGAGACAAAAATGGACAGCACTAAGAAGAAACCTTATACCTGGAGATGTTGTTCTTGTGGCAGATGCTACAGCTTCAAGAGGATCTTGGATGATGGGGAAAGTTTTGTATGTCAGATCAGATGTGAATGGGGTGGTGCGCTCTGTCCGCCTCCAAACGAAGACCAGCATCTTAGAGAGGCCTGTGACGAAGCTGTGCTTGCTGCTGGAGGCGGTGGTGTGATCACAAACTAACTTTCTCTCTTTCTCTGTGTCTGCCTCTATTCTCTTTCTTTCTCTTTTCTCTGCAGGTGCGGCAAGACATCTGTGCCTGATATGTTTAGAATACATAGTGTAGCTTCATTTTCAGAGTTCAGTAATTGTGATAATGCACAATTAGGGGCCGGAGTGTTGAAGCTACATTAGTTTGCTTTCAGTAGTGGTAATTTGTTCATTAAATTGTTTATTATTTTGATAATGTTTTTGTTTGTTTAGTTAATTGTTTTACTTATATGTTTAGTCTTTATTTTGGTTAGTTTAATAATTGCAATGTTTGATTTAGACACCTGAGGGCCGTAGTGGGAAGTAAGCAGCAGCACCTGGGTGATGGGCACATGGTTTTTTACCAGCACGAGAGATGCTGTATTGCTTGCTCAGTTGGAACAAATAAACCAGCCACAAACCCTGAATCCAGTTTTGAATTTGATTTATTTTCTTGCCTGCGTACATTACCTGCCCAGGGTGCTAGAAGTTGTCGTTTTAAGGTTTGATTTAAGTTTAATTTTCTTTTGTTTGTTGACAAACGGCCACTACATGGCCCATTGTTTGTGTAAATTGCCAGGCCTCCTCCTAGGAGCTTACCCAATTTTGACATGACTCTATACGTTCTATGGAGTGTTAGCCCCGCTAGCTCAATTTCGGAATCTGGGATTTTGTCCGTCAGCCACGTTTCTGTAAACACAAAGACGCAACAATCCCATACTCCACGCTGTAACGATCTCCAAAGACTGATGTAATCCATTTTAGTGTCCAATGAACGAACATTCGCCAACAGGACTGAGGGAACAGCCGGCTTGCAGGGGTTATCTCTTAGCCTATCGCTAAGGCCTCCTCGCTTTCCCCGCTTGCGTGTTCTGTCACAGCGCCGACAATGATGCTTCCCTGTCGCGATAGCTCCAAGTGAACATGGTACACAGCCTCGGCATAGCAGTCTGAGCTTAGTAAGCCGATCTAGATCTTTCGGTTGCCTTTTCCCGCATCGCTGTCTATTGTCTGTAATGATTTCAGTTAATGTTGTTTCCTGATAAAACCACTAGGGGTCACTGTATGTTAAGTGATGAGTTGTAACATTACTGGAAGTAGGAGAACAAATCAGGCACATGGAATGAACAAGACATGCTTGTAGTTACTGCACTGCAGATTGTTTAATAAAGAAAGAAATAAACAAAACATGGTACCAGGAGTGAAATCATCCGAAGATTACCTGTTGTGAAAGCGTCAAGATGGATACTTTGAGACCACCGGAGAATTTGAAGCTCACAGGCAATGTTGATTGCAACTGGCGCAGTTTCAGACAGAAATTTGAGCTATACATTGCAGCCATCGGGATGGACACGAAGCCAGAAGCACGTTGACAATTGACAATTGCTGGTCCACAGGCTATTGAAGTGTATAATACCTTTGTATTTGCTGAGGATGAGGATAAAAACAAGCTTGACGATGTGCTAGACAAATTTACTGCTCACTGTTCACCGAAGAAGAATGAAACATATGAAAGATATATATTTCGTTCACGTGTGCAATAACCGCTTGAAACATTTGATAACTTCCTAACTGACCTGAGGCTCAAAGCGAAGACATGCAATTTTGATCAGCTGACTGACTTGATGATACGAGATCAGATTGTGTTTGGCATAAGTGATGTGAAAGTAAGACAACGCTTACTGAGAGAAACAGAGCTCACGTTGCTTGAATCAATCAAAATTTGTCAAGCCAGTGAAATTGCTCAGCTGCATGTGAAAACTTTTGGTGAAATGATGCCGAAATACGTGTCTACGAGCTCAGATGCAGTAATCGGTGCAGTGTCATTGAAAGGAAAGCGATACATGTCTAAAGCTGTAAAACAGACGAATGATGTGTACAATTGCAAACGTTGTGGTACAGAACATCAACCTAAGCAATGTCCAGCTTTCGGGAAGCACTGTGGGAAGTGCAATGGTAAAAATCATTTTGCAAAACAATGCTTCTCCAAAGGGAAAATGAGACAAAAAGAGAGATCTGTTAAGATGATAGAGGAAACTAACCTCAGCGATACCTTCTTCGGCGGCATGGTTAATTGCCAGGAAACACAGGATTCTGAAAAAACTGAAAAGTTAACAGAGCATGTACAAAATCAGGAGGGTGCTGACAGAAGTGACAAATGGAGAATACCGCTAGAGATTAATGGAACGCTGATTGCTCTCAAGCTTGACACTGGTGCAAAAGCAAATCTAATCAGCATGACAGACATCAAAAGGATGAAAGAAAAAGTCGATACTTCTCAAAGACTATAATGGACAAATCATTGATTCTCTTGGCATATGTAAACTGAAAGTAACGGTGAAAGAGAAAGTGCACCACCTGCTGTTCTCTGTAGTGGCTGAAGGGCTAGAATCTCTGCTAGGTGACAAAGCATGTGAAAACCTGAATCTTGTCAAAAGGGTGTATCACATCAACCAAGACTACTCAGTGGTGAGTGCAAGTGATTCTGTGGATGACATAATGGAAAATTTTGCAGATGTCTTCAAAGGGTTTGGTGTTTTACCTTATGTTTACAAGATCCAGTTGAAAGAGAATGCGCATCCTATAGTGCATTCTGCTCGTCGAGTTCCTGCACCTCTCAAAGATCGTCTGAAAAAAGAGCTAGACAGGATGATCACACTTGGGGTAATCAAAAGAGTCGAAGAGCCAACAGACTGGGTGAATTCCATGGTGTGTGTGAAAAAGAAGAATGGAGAGTTAAGAGTGTGCATGGATCCAAAAGATCTAAATGATAATATAAGGTGTGAACACTTTCAAATACCAAAACATGAAGAAATAATGAGTGAAATGTCAGGTGCCAAATACTTTACAAAGCTTGATGCTTCGCAAGGATTTTGGCAAATACGTCTGGACGACGAGAGTTCAAAGTACTGCACCTTCAATACTCCATTTGGTAGATATTCATTCCTCAGACAACCTTTTGGAATTGTCTCTGCATCAGAAATATTTCATCGAGCGATGGAGAATATCATTGAAGGGCTTGAAGGAGTCAGAGTATATCTTGATGACATCATCATTTGGGGATCTTCACTGCAAGAGCACAATAGAAGACTGACCGACGTGTTGCAGAAAATAAAAGTGAGTGGATTGAAGCTCAGCAAAAACAAATGTCAGTTTGGAGTGCAAGAACTGGTGTTTCTTGAAGATAAGCTATCAAATCAAGGAATACAGCCAGACAACGAGAAGATCAAGGCCATAATTGAAATGGAAAGCCCCACTGACAAAAAAGGTGTACAACGAGTAATGGGCATGGTGAATTACATAGGAAAGTTCATTCCGAATCTTTCTGCAAGAACATCACACATACGGCAACTCTTACAAAAGACATCAGACTTTAAGTGGACAGATGAACATGAGACTGAGTGGCAGCAGTTGAAAGTAGCGTTAACATCCGCACCTGTACTGCAACTCTTTGATCCCACAAAGAAAACTAAAGTGTCCACTGATGTATCAAAAAATGGTCTTGGTGCTGTTCTATTGCAAGCTGATGATGAGGTTTGGAAGCCAGTAGCATATGCAAGTAGATCCATGACTGATTCTGAGTGCAGATATGCACAAATTGAAAAAGAGTGTTTGGGATTAGTTTTTGGGATGGAAAGGTTTCATAGCTATGTGTATGGTCTTCCTACCTTCGTGGCAGAAACACATCATTGTCCATTGATTGCAATAGTGAAGAATAATCTGACAGAGATGTAAAAAGGGCCACGAAATCGATCCAAATCGCGGGGTACGACTCGTGGTGAAGATTTCAAGCGTGTTCCGTCTTTCCCAGGGCAAAGTGATGTTTAATTAAATGCAACACATTTAATCTTATGTATTAACTCGTTTCATCTGACTCCATAAAATGAAAAGGGTTTATCAATGATATCTGTGCATCATTTAATATGTTAATGCTTGACTATTACTTTTAACTCTAATGAGAATAAAGTCAAAGTCTGTTAAAATAGCCAAATATAACAATTTATTATGTCAGGTAAATGCATCATTGGAATTCCACGAGATAATCAATGCAAACCCTCAAATGTTTCAAAGAACAAAGAACTTTACCCAACATATTACATGAGCTGAGAAGACACAACATCATGGGCTGATCTGAATACAGAAAGGCAGACCCGAACTCTTGTTACATCTCCCTTTATAACCAGACCTCCTTTCATATGCAAGTTTCCAGTGGAAATTTACTGTATTCCCTGCCATGCTTACTGGGGGAAGGAGCTTAGAACAGTGGAAATTAGCATTTAAGCACATTCCTTTGTGTAACAGTTATTCCTAAACTTTTTAAAACCTTATTACCTTTTCTTTTATTACTTTGGGAATGAGACATTATTACCAGTCACCCTGAGACCATCAAAATGACTCCAAACACTCCTAAAAGATTATCACATTCACATTAAAGACCATATTCTTGTGAGTTTTCAGTGTCATTGACTGAAAGAGAGGGAGAGAGGGATGTAGCTCAGAGGAAAGGGGGTAGGGTGTCGATGTTAATTTGCACGCAATGCCATTTGTCTTCAGAGGGCATTGGTCAGAACCAGTTTTCCAGTCTTACAGAGATGACACCAAGGATTCAAAGGCTTATGATGAAGTTGCAAAGGTATGATTTTGACTTGGTGTACATGCCTGGCAAATACCTGGTGATGGCAGATACACTTTCGAGAGCACAGACAGGAAATTGTGTGAGTACAACAGAAGATGATGTGGAGATACATGTCAACATGGTTCGTACTGCGTTTCCTGTATCAGATGAAAAGTCAAAGCTGATACCACAAGAAACCAGAAAAGATGCTGAACTGCAAGCTGTAGTTGACAACATGCATAATGGATGGCCAATGGGTGAATCTTCAAAATATCGTGAAATCAGGGGTGATCTGAGCGTAGTGGATGGAATGCTTTTGAAACAAAACAGAATTGTAATTCCACAAAGCTTAAGGCAAGACATGTTAAACAGGATTCATGAAGGTCATTTAGGAATGGAAAAGTGTAAAAGGCGAGCAAGAGACACAGTCTTCTGGTCTGGGATGAACAAAGACATAGAGAATCTGGTGAAAAGTGTGAAAATTCAGAAATTCAGAAGCAAGCAGATCAAAGAACCAATGATGATACCAGACTTACCAACATCAGCCTGGGAGAAAGTTGGAATGGATCTCTTTCATCTGAAAGGTAATAATTATTTAGTGATAATTGATTATTACTCAAATTACCTTGAACTGGCCTTACTTTCCAACATGTCCACAAGGTGTGTGATAACACATGCAAAATCAATTTTTGCAAGACATGGAATACCACAAACTGTCATGAGTGACAATGGTCCATGCTTTAGTAGCAAAGAGTGGCGAGATTTCTCAGTGGAATATGACTTCAAACATGTTACTTCGAGTCCAGAATATGCCCAAATCAAATGGCAAGGCTGAGAAAGGTGTTCATATTCTCAAGCAACTGCTGAAGAAAGCTGCAGATACTGAGTCTGATCCGTACCTCGCTTTGCTCAACTACAGAACATCTCCATTGGAATGTGGAATGGCTCCAGCTGAAATTCTGATGAAACGAAAACTTCGTACTACATTGTCATGTTGTTCACAGCAAAGAAAAAATGTGAAGTTAAAACATAAGTTCAACCAACTGAAAGAAAATCAAAAGTTCTATTATGACAGAGCTGCAAGGCATTTGCAATCATTGATGATGGATGATGTGAGAATCAGAAATGATGAGAATTGGAGCAAGAAAGCTGTGGTCATGCAAGAAGTAGCTCCGAGATCTTTTCAGGTGAAAACAAATGATGGACAAATTCTCAGAAGAAACAGACGTGATTTGTTGAAGACTGAGAAAGAGTCACAAGTCTTGAATCAGAGCAATCCTGAATCTGAGTAAACTGCATTGTCTGCAAGTGATAATTGTGACATTAATTCAAACACAGACAGTCAAACATCAAACAGTCATACAGTTACACCCTGCAAGACAAATTAGAAAACCTGAGAGACTGGGGCCTCGTCCACACGAAGCCAGAGCTTCCCCTATCCGATATTTTTTTTCTTCGTTCTAAAAAAAAAGTCCGTAAACACGGCGGCGCGAAAAATATCTGCGTCCACACGAAACCGCACTGAAACCGACCTATAGTATCCAGCTGCAGACCCGCAGCACACCAGTTTCAGAACCCCAACGCCAGAACCCCAGCGCCAGAACCAGAAGTAAGGGGCGGGCTTACGTTCTAACCAACACCAGCGCCAGGGCCGTAAGTGAGGGGCGGAGCTTAGATTTGAAACCTAATAACGCCACCTAACGAAATTCGGAGGGTATTTTACACATGAAACAGCTTTTATTGAACATGAAACGTCCTACTCTCTACGTATGTAGGCTATGTTATGATGCTACATAACAGTACAAAAAGCATTTTAAAACATTGATTTTGTGGAATATAATTGTATATAGTTTCAGTTATCCGTTTCTTTGTATTATGAGTTACTTCCTGATCTTGATGGTGAAAAAATAATACTTGAAACTTATGGGCATTTTAATGTATAACAGTTCAATAATTTTAGCTAAGCAGTTTATACATACGTGTAGATTTATGAAGGTAAGACCTTTGTTTTTTGGTTTTTATGAAGGAGTTAACTTTGTATAATAATAACAGCTTTTAAAGATATAAAACAAGACGAGTATTGGAGGTTTTCAAAATTATACACAATTTGATAACTGATTAGACGTGTGATATTTATGTTCTATTTGTTTATTTATTTATTTATTTATTGTGTTTACAAAAATCTTAAATTGTTTTGATATTGAAGATATGTATTTGAAAGATGATTTTGATTGTTTAATAAAAAAAAAAATAATAAAAAACGCATGGGTATTTTTTATAAAATATACTTTATTTCACAAGAACATGTGCAGCATGCATTTTTTTCGTGTAAAATAATAATGTCAAAATCTAAAAAACAGAGAAAATTCGGCATTGTTTTAAAGGGGTGGTCCATTAAAGGTTCACTTTTTTGATTTTAAATAGTGTGTAATGTTGCTGATGGTGCATTAACAGTATCTGCAAAGTTGCAGCGCTGAAAGTTCAATGTAAGCAGAGATATCGTCTTTTAAAAACCAGGAAGTGTAAACGCCTACAAAAACGACTCGATTGGGACTACAACGGGTTATGGTACGTCACTAACCCGCACATTTGCATCAACCACTCCCTTCGGAATATGCAGGAAATGGCATGCGCATATTTCTGCAGCACGTCGAGTGAGTTGTGTTCACGCAGCTGTCAGGTCTTCTGTGTTTCAAGCTTCCCAAGGATGCTATACTTCATCAACAATGGATACAATTTATGTTTGATTATATTCCTGAAAGTGACGATCGTAATCTAGCTCTCTGTGCTGCGCATTTTACGGAAGACAGCTTCCAGAATCTCCACGAGTTCAATGCAGCAACAAAAAGGTGTAATAAACAATGAAGCTGATCCAACTTTAAAACCAGAGGCAGCAGTTGTTGGACCACAACCTGTAAGTAGGCTAAAGACTTGATCGTTTTAAATGTATTTGCATGTATAATTCCAGACGTAACGTTAGCCTGTGTTGTATTTATTTATTTATTTATTTATTTTTCAAAATGCCAGCGCTGGCTTTTATAGCCACTATATGCTACTAGTTATGCTAGTATTTTGTGTCAGGGTTCCCACTCTTTTCTTGAAATGATTTTCCAGGACTTTTCCAGGACATTTTCAAGACTTTTTCAGCTGCGACAGTGCGAATCAAGTTATCACAACTAAGGCCGGGCGATATACCGATTTGTGATATTGTACCTATACTGATATATCTGTATTATAGTTGTGCAAAGATTGTTGTCTTTCACAATGCCACCTGCTTTTCTCTACTTGCAATGCCACACTATAATACTAAAACAGAAGTTATTCTCTAATTTAGTTCATACACTGGTATTTTACTTGCTGATATCAGTTTAAAAGTCCAAACTCTCACAGTCAAGCTGTATTCACAATCAGTCAACGTTAGAAAATTTTAACTATTATCGGACTTCTAAATTAATTGCATCTGCTCACACAAAGGCACATTATGCATCTGGTAGCTATACATAATGGCATAAACTGATGAGTTATGTGTTTTTGATTCTAAATTATTTTGATTTATCAAATCTTTGAAACCATTTTTGTCAATTATATTGCTGAAACCTTTTGTAAAGCTAAATGTGTTTAAATGCAAAATTTTTGTTTCTGCTGTCGGATAATAGAACAAGTATACTGACTGGAACGTGCAGAGTGCGAATTACCCCCACCATAATGGAGGGTACTGCTCCTTCACTTTCTTATATGAACGTGTGCAATTATAAAATGATAAAAAAAAAAAATCTTGCAACACTATTTAACCTGTAGACAAAATTATATGGACCAATGAGAGGGTTTTTCTTGGCTCAAAATGAGGCAGAGTAGGCAAAATCGTAACACTAGGGGGGTCCGGGGGCATGCCTCCCCGGGAGAAAATTTCGTACATTTAAAGATAAATTCATTAATCTGGTGCACTTTGAGTCACTCGAATCTGTTGTTAAAAATAAATAATAATCCGCCTGCCAACCACATCTTCTTTGATTTAGATATCTGCATCTGATCATCACATTACAATTATTCAATTAAGCATGATAATATGGTAACATATCACACTGAAGTATTTAAAATTAACATTTATTTATATTAAAGTTCTTTTTTTAGTAAAATTACATTTCCTTAATAGCCTAAACAGAGGCTTTACTCCCTTTAAACTTTAATTGTCAATGTTTCATTTTTGAAAACACTCTTGTCTGAATAATTTTTTAACTAGGCTATTTGTTTATTGAACTGTTATGAAATCAATAGCCTATCTCGGTTTCAATCGTGATGGCTTTCAGGAAAACAGAACTCTGATCGTGTGTAGCCTATATTATTTCTTAACTATAAATGTATATGTTATAAATAACTGCGCGAGCTTCAACAGCGCAACTTTGTTACTGTCCGTAGGCCTACATTAGCAGGAGCACCACAACAACAACAACTCACTCGGCTAATAGCTGCCCTGATTGTTGCCTCGCTGCTAGGAAATAAAATAATTACTATTATGAATATAAAACGTCACTAAAGACCTATAATTTTCACAATCATGGGGCAAGTCCCTTGGCAAGTCCTACCAGCGTACTGAGATGTCAAATTGCGTACTACGTAAAATGCGTAAATATTGGCAGGTTTGTGTCACGTGGGGCGCTGTGCTGGCTACAAGCAGAAATGAAAGCAGACAAGCGCTTCAACCCAATATTATTCGTTGAAGGCAGCTGAAAACAGACATTCATGCGTAAAATGTTCAACCCGAAAATTATTTTCCAGGACAATGCAAATGTTTCCAGGACATTTTACATTTTTCCCCATTTTCCATGTGTTTTCCAGGCCTATATATGCTTTATGACGTTATTTTCGATTTGATCAAGAACGTAAACTTGCCAACGCTGTTTGTGCTTAACATTAGTAGCCAGTCAGTTGCTATCGTTGCCAGTCAGATGCTATTGTGTAAAACAAACGTGTATATGGTTAAAAAATGGCAAATTATCATTCAGAAACGTTTAGTAAGAGCCGTGTGTGGTGTGGTTCTGTTTTACTCGCTTCATCGCGGCTTTCTCGGTCTGATTCTGCCTCAAAGTGCTACTGCAGTTAGACACCATTATTTACATCTTCTGGACCGGAGCTGGCGTTTCCCAGTAAGGTAATAGGCGTTAACCTTCCGGACAACGTGAGCGACAGTTTAGCCAATCACAACACACCCGCCCAAACGAACCAATCTGAGCCCACGACGTGTTTCTGAGGGAGTGTTTTCATAGAATCAGGAAGTCAAGTTTTTTTTAAGTTTTTTATTGAAACAGTATCAATTTACAAACTCAAATAGGGAACAATATTATGCATACAAAAATAAATCATTCATATATCAGTGCATATTTACCTACTTACATAGGTTACAAAAACAATTGCATAATTAGTACAATAATCAAAACAAAATTCAAACATTTAAACATTTAAGGGGGTTACAAATTGCAAGGAAAAAAAATAAATAAATTTAGAAAGAAAGAGACTCATACATGTTTTTATACAGTTTACAGAGGGACTGGTTATCTTTGGATAAGTATTTGATGGATGCTAAATAAATCTTCATTTTTAAAACAAGTTATAGAAGGTTTACAATTGTTCCACTTGCTTTTATGAATATGGTATTTACCCAATGAAATAATAACGTTTAACATCAATGATAAATTTTTAGATAGACCGTCTACATATATCAAAATCTGAGATACATTCAGTGGAGGAATATCAATACCAATACTTAACCAGCTGTAAAGGTCCTGCCAGAATTGCAGTGTGACCGGACAAGAAAAAAATAGATGTTCAATGGTTTCAGGCTCTTTTGAGCAAAATCCGCATAAATCTACATCAAAACAGAATCTTTTCCTTAAGATTTCAGCAGCAGGATAAACATTGTTGATAATTCTAAACTGCATCTCCTTTATTTTAGGTATAATTGGCCATTTAAGATAATAACAATACTTTTTACAATAACAATACTTGAATGTTTCATTTTCATTCATTCTAACTTTTGTAGGTGTATTGAAATCATAAAATATTTTACTTTTAAGTAAATTTCCAATTGTTTTGTTATTACATTTTTTATCCAGAATGAGCATCTCTCCAATCTTCAGCTCAGGTAATTTAACTGATACACTTGAATATGTAAGTGTGTTTTGTATTGTTTGTTTTAGTGGAAGAGGGATTGCTCTACAAACACTATTAAATTCTCTAAAAGAACATTTTATGTCAAATTTCTCTATGAAAGAATTATATTGAATAAATTGACCCGCTTCATCTATCAAATCAGCAACAAATAAAACATTTTTCTCCAACCAGTCTTGTTTGAATAATGATTTCCTATTAGCCATAATGGTCCTATTATTCCACAGAGTGGATCCATGAGGTGTGAAGTTGTGAGTAAATATCATTTTCCAGTATTGCAAAATCTGCTTGTGAAAATTTGAGAGCTTAATTGGCAGTTTAGTAATCTCAAAATCGCATTTCAGCAGAAACTCCAGTCCTCCGACTCTCTTGAATATACACTTTGGTATATGAAACCATATTGAATTAGGCTGTGTTAAGTATGATTTTATCCAATTCAACTTAAGTACTCCAATAATTGTTTCAAATTCAGTGGCTCTTAACCCTCCAATTTTATAGTCTTTAATCATCTGGGATTTTTTAATATAATGAGTTTTATTTTTCCAAATAAAATTAAAAATGACAGAGTTAACCTTTTTTATCAATTGAGGAGAAACATAAAGGGAATAAGATGGGTAAATTAATTTAGATATGCCTTCAGCTTTTGTCAAAAGGATTCTGCCCATAATAGATAAATCTCTCATAAGCCAATGATTGAGAGATTTTTTCATTCTATTTATTCTCTCTTCTATATTTACTAGTTCTCTTGTATTTGAATCTTTATATATTGTCAACCCAAGGTATTTTACTTCAGTTTTAACTGGAATGGAATTTAGACTTTCCTCGTCACATGAATACAAAGGTAACAATTCACATTTTTTTAGGTTTAAGCACAGACCCGATGCACTTGAAAAAAATGAAATAATATTCAGGGCTTTCTCGATCATAGATTTGTCTTTTAAGAATATTACTGTATCATCAGCGAATTGACTGATTCGATACTCATAGCCACATATGGTTATTCCTTTTAATTGAGGGTGGTTGACAATTAGGTAAGCTAGCATTTGAGTGCATAGTATAAACAATTTTGGAGAGATTGGACAACCCTGTCTGATTCCACATAAAATTTCAATTCTAGGAGTCATTCCAGGATTGAGGGATATATAACTATAAATATCATTATATAACATTTTAATAACCTTGCAAAACCTTTCTCCAAAGCCAAACTTTTTCAGAGTTGTAAATATAAAGTCATGCTCCACGGTATCAAATGCTTTAAAGAAATCTATAAATAAAATAAGGCTATCTGATAGTATCATTGAATTATAATCAATTAAATCTAGAATTAATCTAATGTGATTTTGGATATATCTTCCTTTAATAAATGCTGATTGAAACTCCTCAACAAGTTTTTCTAATACAGATTTTAAACGATTAGCATAAACCAAGGCAAATAACTTATAATCGGTGCATAATAGAGTGATTGGTCTCCAGTTATCTAGTGACAACAATTGTTTCTTGGGTTTAGGCAGCAAGGTTATTAAACCTGTTTTCATTGTAGGGGATAAGCTCCCTTTCTGTATGCATTCCAAAAATGCATTATATAATAATTTCCTTATATCCTTCCAGAAGTGTTTTAAAAATTCTGTTGTTAAACCGTCAATACCTGGTGACTTAGAATTTTTCATTTGTTTTAATGCCACATCTAATTCTGCTATAGTCAACTCATCATCGATTAAGTTTTTATCATCCTCATTTAATTTTTGAATATTATCAGTAATATTATTAAATAAAGAATCACAATCTGCCTTTTTAAATGAATAAAGGTTACGATAGAAAAGCCAAATTTCATTCTGGATTTCTTTATGATCTTCTATTATAATATTATTAATCTCAAGCTTATTAATTTTTTTCTTTGTTTGTCTTTGTTTTTCAAGGCCGAAGAAATATGATGAACTTTTTTCACCTTTTTCAATCCACCGGGCTCTTGAGCGGATATAAGCTCCATTTGCTTTTTCTGAATACAACTCATCTAATTGAGATTGTAACTCTCAAAGTTTTGCTGTGTTTTCAGGTGATAATTGCGAATTAACTGCCAATAAATTTATTTCCCCAATCAAATCCTTTTGTTTTTGTTTTCTCATCATTGATAGGAATTTTCCTGTGTCAATAGCTAATCTTTTGACCTTAAATTTAAACCATTCCCATTTACTCATGCAAGACATGTCAAGCTTTTTAATCTCTTCAATGAGAGACATCACCTGTTGACAAAAGCTATCATTATTTAACAAATCATTATTGAATTTCCAAATATTAGGAGAGGACTGAGGTTTCTTAGAAATGGATAAAGACATAGCAACCATACAGTGATCCGTAAGTGGAGATGCTGAAATGAAACAGTCTGAGACATCCTTACATAGTTCATTAGTAATAAGCCAATAATCTAGTCTAGAGCATTGACCATTGCCTGAGGGGTTGAACCATGTATATTGAACACTGTTCGGGTTAGTTATTCTCCAGTAATCGACCACATTTGTTTTTGTACATAGATTCAGTAATGCATCATTATACACAGATTGTGTACTTCTTTGAGGTTTTCGGTCTAACCATGAATCAGGTGCAATATTAAAGTCTCCCCCCATTATCACATTTACTGCTTTATAAGTTATTTTCCATTCGTTAACCATACTCACAAGTTTCTCAAATAATTCTCTATTAGCCATATTGTTATTGTATCCATAAACACATAGTAGTATATAACATTATGTCATTTATTTCCACTGCTACCATTAACCAGTGACCTTCTGTATCCTCTTTGTGAGCAATTATTGAGCCTTCAAATCTATTAAATAATAACATCACTCCAGCTGAATGAGAAGATCCATGTGCAAACAGAACTAAATCTCCCCATTGTGTCTTCCAAAATTTTTCATCGTTCAAAACAGAATGAGTCTCTTGTAAGAATATGCAATTTGCTTTTTGTTCCTTGCAAAATAAAAAAATGGCTTTACGCTTAACACTATTTTTTAACCCCCTGACATTCAAAGATATAAAAGAAATAGACATAGATTTACTGTACAGAACGAACTTTAACATTTTAATATGCAGGAGTGAACATGTTGTCCTTAATGACATTTTAACAAAACCTACTACCTTAACAGGCAATTTGACTGGTATTTAATTACCATTTCTTCGATAGCGTTATAATTATCAGATTTTCCCATCTGATATAGGCCTAGTGATAACTTTTGGAAACTTTTGGAGTCCAGACGTTACCTTCCATGATCAGCAGCTACGGGTCAACTCTCAGTCCATCGATGAGTGCATAGCCTTCTTTTAGGAATGCTCTTTTCCCCTTTTTCCTGGCTTCTTGCACTTTTGGCCACAACTTGGCACGCGCTTCACGATCTTCCTTTGAGAAGTCTTCTTTGAACTGGATGTTCAACTCTTTACACACTTTTGCCTCTCTCGATCTTTTCCATTCTTCGTCACGAACAGTCCGCATTAAGAATTGGATGATCACCGGCCTGGGTAATCTGTTAGTAGCGGCGTCGTTCTTTTTTCCTAAACGATATCATGGTGTCTACCGACCCCCGAAGTTTCTCCACAGACAACGGAATCACCCGGGTGAGAATTCCAATCACCGTTTCTCTTGTGTCTTCTTTCTCTTTTTCTGGCAGGCCGATTAATCTGAGATCCCATCTTCTCTTATATCCTATAGTATCCAGCTGCAGACCGGCAGCACACCAGTTTCAGCACCCCAGTTTCAGAACCCCAGCGCCAGAACCGGAAGTAAGGGGCGGAGTTAGGTTCTAACCAACACCAGTGCCAGGAACGTAAGTGAGGGGCGGAGCTTAGATTTGAAACCTAATAACGCCACCTAACGTAATTTGGAGGGTATTTTACACATGAAACAGGTTTTATTGAACAAGAAACGTACTCTCTACGTATGTTATGATGCTATACATTACTGTACAATAAGCATTTTAAAACATTGATTTTGTGTAAAATAATTGTATATAGTTTTGTTTCATTGTATTATGAGTTACTTCCCATGATGGTGAAAAAATAATACTTGAAACTTATGGGCATTTTAATGTATAGGCCTAACAGTTTAATAATTTTAGCTAAGCAGTTTATACATACGTGTAGATTTAGAAAGATACGAACATTGTATAATGAAGCTTTGAAAGATATAAAACAAGACAATCATTGGAGGTTTTCAAAATTACACACAATCTGATAACTCATTAGACCTCTGTGATATTTTATGTTCTATTTATTTATTTATTTATTTATTTATTTATTTATTTATTTATTTATTGTGTTTACAAAAATCTTAAATTGTTTTGATATTGAAGGTGTATTTGTAAGATGATTTTGATTGTTTAATTAAAAAAAAAACGCATGGGTATTTTTTTTATAAAATATACTTTATTTCACATGAACATGTGCAGCATGCATTTTTCGTGTAAAATAATGTCAAAATCAAAAAAAGAGAGAAAATTCGGCATTGTTTTGTTAAAAATCTATACAAAATGACCAAATCAACCCAAGCTAGACCTGTTTTATCACAACAATTTTGTTTAAATTTAACTTACAATGTATCAAATGAGGAACTCACGGCCCGTTTTGTCCTTACATGCTTGCTAAAATAACTATAATGCAATAATAATAATTCCGCCCCTCCCCCACTTCCGGTTCTGGCGCTGGGGTTCTTAAAGGCCCTGTCCCAAATCGCGCACTTCACGCGGACTTGCGGTCTCGTGGACTTCGATTGCGCGTGCTCGCCGAGTCCACGAGTCCGTAGGGTGTCCCATTTGGCATTTTAACGCTCTTAAGTGTGCTCAGCAGCGCCCCCTTTGTACCCTTGAAGCGGTCTTCCGCGAAGCCCGCATAGATGCAGGCTCCGCGCACTTTAACTACCCAGGAATCCTTGCGAAAGGCCAATCAGACAACAGATGGGAGGAGATTTCACTCACGGACTGTAAACATGACTGAGAAGAGAATATTTAAGAGTTTAATTATGTTTTTTATGACATAGGCGTACATTTTACCAGTTGTTACAGTTTATACAAACATATTATCAACCAGTGGTTGTATCTCAAACGTAATAATAGCTGTTGAATATACGATTGCATTATGATTCATTACATAAATAGAACCGTCATATAACATAGTATAAATTTTGAAACCTATTCATTTTTCTTAAACTCGTCTTCATTTTGTGTTAAATTGAATATTATGTAGGCTATTATTATGTTCATCTGTATTTATCATTTACATAACCATGACATCTACTCTAATGCCCAGGTGGCATATACAATTATAGAACTGTAAAAGCAGGCTGTTTAGTTCACATGGATACGATTTTGGAAAATAAAATAAATCCTGTTTTCGATGCTAAAGAATGGAATTTTTTTTAATGATATGTTTGTGTCATTAAAAAAATAAATATTATATATTTCTAATAAAGGGACTGATGAGATGATCTTTAAGTTTATTCAGCTCCGTATGGAGAGGGATATCTGTTAGGGCTTTCACAGGCGTGAGGAACGGGTTCCTGTTTCCGGCGTGACGATCGAGTCTGTCCCAAAAATACCTCTCAATGCACCCTCGCGGACTCAGGCTAAGGGCCCTATAGGTCTGCACTGCATGACGTCACCAAAGTGTGGACTCTGAGGAAGTCCACAAGTCCGGAGTGTGCCATTTGGGACAGGGCCAAACTGGGGTTCTGAAATTGGTGGTGCTGCGGGTCTGCAGCTGGATACTATAGGTTTTAATGGACGACGGCGAGGCGTAAACCGGCCGACGCGCAGCGGAGGCGGCCTCCGCCGAAGGACACCTCGGAGGGCATTAACCCGCTTATACCCAGCAAACATTTTGACGTTTATTGACCGTTGAAAAGACGTCCATCCGACACGTCCCGTCATGGTTGAAAAATAGTTCCAAAATGGAAGTTGAACCGACGTCTTCGACGTCATCTGGCCGTGAATTGCACGTCTTTTCTGCGCGTCCACGGACGTCTCTATGGGCTTATTTTTTTAGTTCTGCGGGATTTGTTGCTACCTATTGTATGTGTGTATATATATATTCCTGCATATAAAATTACACCCATATTGTGTAAGTTCGTGAAAGGTAATCAATCAGGATATTTCTACACATCTGAGCTTGACTAGGTTCTAAATAAGGTCCAAAACCGGTCCGGTCAGACCTGGATGTCTATACAACCGTTTAAACACGTGTACATAAACACATTACTTCTGGACTAAAGCAAAAAACTTATAATTTACAACAACATTTTATTAAGAATATTACATTTGAAATGTCTTACAGTTGTTAAACTGGTAAAAAAAAAAAAAAAAAAATAGTACAATGACATTTTCCTTAACAGTTTCACATTAAGGTTAAGCAGCCATTAATCAAACCAGAATATAGCCTAACAAAAGTACAGGAACAGTCAACACATTCTATAATATTACAGAAAAGTCTTTCTAAAAATATTCCACCATTGATAAATAGAAGTCAGAGCTGTGGCAGTACTAACTTTCAGTTACTTCAGTCTTGCATTACTGTTAAACAGGCATAAATAAAATTATTTAGAGTCTTTGAAATTTGTTTATGGCTTTAAGGTTTTGGTTTTGTTTATGGCAATTTTTATATCCAGCTCTTCTTAAGTGTGCTTCAGGTGTCCGTCATTGCTGCAGTGCATCAACGTCTTAATCTGTGGCGTTTGGGTTCCAACTCGTCACAGCATCTGAAGGAAGAGAATGCGGTTATAAAAAAGGCTAATTTTTAGGTTAATTACATACGTTTTTCGAAAATGTCTGAAAATAGCAATGTTATTTTCCTGCATAATAATCTTATGCCAATAAAAGGTTTTCTGGATTAAATGCGTTTGAATAGTGAAATAATTAAAATAAAATATTCAGACAGGTGGCCTTTTAAAGAATGTCCCCTGATTTGATAAAAGCTAACAATAAAAATTACACTAATATTAAGACAAGGAACAAGAGATTTTTTTTAATGTCATTAGGCCAAAATTACCTTGAATTACTTAGTACAAAGGTGTTGCGTGGAAAAGCATCTTATCAATTTGGCCACCACCCCTCACCAGTAAGACATTTGACATGATTCTTTGAAAGAAATTACACAGGATTACTTCACCTCAAAAAACAAAACAAAACAAAAAAGTCCACATAAAGGTCAATTTAGGTTAGACTGAATTGACAGCGAGTGATAAAAATGGTATCAATAATCATTTGATACTTAGTTAAATACTTGTACTTCTAACAAAGGTTGACAGCGAACTCCACACCACATATAGACCATTTCAAAAGATGTAAACAACACTGGCCCAGAAGCACAAAGCTGTGATAAAATACAACCAACAGAACATTTAAAACTGAATCAAAGAGTTAAACAAACATCTTTCAGATGTTTTCTTTACATGTGAAATAAAGAAAACAGTTACAAACTGAAACAGGAAGTGCTTCTGGGCCAGTGTTGTTTACATCTTTTGAAATGGTCTATAATACTTTGAGTTGACATGGGGTGAGCACTCCTTGAGGGTCTGGTGCCACCTATTTCAAAATGTAAATATTTGTAAAATGTAAATTCAGTTTTAGATAGGACAACCCCATGGCTAAATAAAACATTAACATACTTACCCTCACTTCACCTCACAAAAGTGATTGAAATTGGTAATCTTTAGAGTATGGTTATAGACTTGTAACAGAGCAAAACTGGAAATCTGCCTTATTATAGAGAGCACATTAACTTCCTTCTAAGTAACAATAATACATCCACAATACACTACAAATATTATCAGAAACACAAGATTTGTTATTTGCAAACAGACAGTATTTATAATCAATGTGCAAAAAAATGTACAGTCATACTTAACATTTAAAGCTGAGGCCATAGGTGAGGAATCAGGTAGTCTCCTTCCAGATATGTGCCAACAACCTCACCTGCACAAAAAAATAAAATTTTATTGTAGTATGAGATATAAACACAGTAAATCACAGAGCCGTTTTGGGATATTATGTTAACAATTTTGCAAAACACAACCTGATTTGGACCTGAAATATCATGATAGAAACATCCTTAATGGTCCGAATTAATGAAGTGTCCGTACAGGTTTAGCGGAGAATCGTTCCGCATTAGTTTCGCAGATTCGTTCCGTTTTGATTTTGTTTGACTTTTGCTGCTTTTGCAACGTTGCGGTCGCATAAGCGCGACTTATAACAAAATCTGGTCCCACCGGTGGAAAAAAATGGTCGCAATAAGAAATTCTGCCTTGTTAATTTTATCCAAACTCAAACCTTTCAATTGAAAGTGTACGCATCATTTATTCCGGTTCCTTCGAGTCAAATTACAAAACTCAAATCACATTTATAAAATAATAAAAAAATGTACTTACCAAACAGCAGATTTGTTGTAGTTCGTCAACTTTTTGCCCCCGATTATCAAATCCTTCTCGCCTCGTCGTGGTTGGAAGAAAAAACAACAGGAAATTGGCTATCGCTTTATCGCGAGATAATCCATCATATCGCGGGATTTTGCCATATCGCGGGATTTGTTATCAAATCTCGGTAGCTCAGTTTTTTAAGGTTGAGGACGTAATTACTTTAGAACCTCGTAAAAACTACTTGGGGCATTTAAATTATTTACTTCAATATCAGCCAAGGTGTAAGCATAATTGTTTTTTTCATATTTCATAAGGATTTCAAAGAGGTGACCAATGGACTATAAATGCACGTGTAAAGGACGTCACCTACTGGACGTCAACTCACAACTGATCCATAACATGAATAAAATGCTGTGGCTTTGTAGTCACTTGACTACACTGGACATTTTGTGATTATAATTGATATTTACATTGTATACAAATCGTGTATTTCATAAAGATAACTCCTGATAATTTTTTTTTCTGTCTTGCTAGACTAGACGTGCAAAAGACGTCAGTGGACGTATATTCACAGCCTGTCTAGACGTGTAAAGGACGCCTATTGGACGTCTTCACAACTTCTTAAAAACTGCTTCGTCAGTTACATTAATTATTGCGGTATAAACGATGCGAGGATTAAGCGCAGCCTTTGCATGTTTAACAAGGATTTCATAGAGGGTCAAGATGGACTATAAATGCACGTGTAAAAGACGTCGCCAGGTGACGTCCTCTCACCCGATACACTGTATAAACTACACGTACCTAAAAGTTAAAATAACGATTATGCATGCAACTGTAGACATGTACAAATGTATCTGAATGCATTTTTAGGATTTTTTCTGTGTTACATATTTTTACCGATTTATGACGTCCTGGCCGCAACTATTTTTGGCCAGGGACACGACGTCGCCGTCGGACCAATGTTTGCTGGGTACCATCATGGTCATTTGCCAAATAAAACATTTTTAAAACATTAGTTTATATTTTAATTAGGCTAAATCTAGTTTTTACAAATAATAACTTGCCTTGCTTGACTGTTTAGCAACCGGAGATATTTATAGTCCGCTTAGCTCGTAGGCCTATAGCCTATCCCTTCAGGTTCACAAATGCATTTTTTTTTCATGAAACACAAAGGTAGGCATAGTTTTTTTTATTAGCCTACACATAAAACAATTAATCAAACAACAATAAAAAAACAATTAGCTCTGAGCTCCAGCGATTTGCGTTTAACGTTAGGCTATAGAGGGCAATAAATTAATCAGATCAAAGAGAGGGTCATTTGCCTCAGGCTCCTTAGGCTTGAAACGCTGTAACGTTACTCTCCTCCTGCCTTGGTTGTCTGGACAGCTGCGTAAAACTCCCGCAGGGTCTCATTCAGGGGCGCGTTTCCCGAAAGCATCGTTAAAGCCAGCCAACTATGGTCGCAAGTTCCGTCGTTATCAATAGAGTTCAATGGAGCAGAGCAGCAGCGGTGTAATTTTATCCGTTTTATTTACTTTTTTTTTCTTTCTTCAGCAGCATACCAGTCGTCAAAGTTGCCATATTCTCCATAAATGTTAAAAGAAATAGCACGAAGTCGCTCATTGTTGTATTAGGCTATAATATCTAACGTTAGATGATAGAGCGACTGCCTGAGAGATGTGACTGCCTGTTGCTATGGTTACTCACAGCCTCACCGGGTGCGGTTGGCAACAGCTGGATTGAGAGTGGAGTACGCATGGTAGGAAGCTTGGAGGATTCCGGAAGTGATCCGGAAATGGAGGAAGAAGTAGTGTTAGGCGCGGAGAGTGGAGGCGTTGAATGGAACGTAGTGAAGAAACGAAAGAGAAGGAAAAACTGTGGTCAGATTTCGGATTCTGATAGTGAAAAGGAAAGACGTCAGGTAAGAAAGGAGGAGTACAAGGTACTGATAAAATTCGCATCTGAATCGGAAGCTGCAATAAATCCGCTGAAATTAACTAAAGCGATTAATGATGAGTTAGGGCAGATTAACAATGCAAAAATGTTGAGGGGTGGCAAATTGTTGCTTTTTTGTAAAGATGTCAAGCAACAGAAAAAGGCACTAGGGATGAAGATGTTACTGGGGAAAAAAGTAAGTTCAATTCAAGAAGAGAAGAAATGGGTAAGAGGGGTAATAACAGGAATACCGACTGACATGACAACAGAAAAAATCAAAAGGAATATCTCAGGAGCAGAAGTGAAGGAAGTGAAAAGACTTCAGTATGTCAAAGACAAAGAAAGGAAGGATAGTCTATCTGTGATGCTACATTTTGATGAGGAGAAATTACCTGAGAGGGTTTACTTAGGATACATGGCATATGAGGTTAGACCATATGTACCTCCCCCATTAAGATGTTTTAAATGTCAAAGATTTGGACATGTGGCAGCAGTGTGTAGAGGAAAGCAAAGACGTGCCAGATGTGGAGGAGAGCACGATTACGGCAAATGTGAACTAGGAGTAAATCCCAAATGCTGTAACTGCGGGGGAGATCACAGCGCTGGGTATGGAGGATGTCAAGTGAGGAAAAAAGCAGTGAGAGTACAAAATGTCAGAGTGGAAGAAGGGTTAACATATGCGGAGGCACTGAAGAAAGTTGAACAGGAAATAAAATCAACAGAAATTGAGAAAGTTGAATATCAGGCATTGACAATGGATAAAGGTAATGAAGAAACTGAGAATGATCCACTGGAAATTGATAAAGTGTCGTTTGTAGCATTTATAGCTGAAGTGGTAAATTGCTCAGCACAAACGGAAAGTCGGACAGAGAGAATTAAGATCATAGTGAGGGCAGCAGAAAAGTATCTGGAAATTGAGGGAATCAGTGTGGAGATGGTAAATGAAAAACTAAAAGTACAGGGAGGATACACTCAGACAACATGTGGAGGTTCTTAATGGTGTTGCTAATACTGCAATGGAACGCGAGAAGTTTGATTGCAAACGGACAGGAATTTAAAAACTTTATATCAAAACAAGAAAGATGTCCAGATATAATTTGTGTTCAGGAGTCTTGGTTGAAACCATGTCTTAATTTTACATTACAAGGATAAATTGTAATACGTAGAGATAGAACAGGTGGAACTGGAGGAGGGATAGTAACGTTCATAAAACAAGATATAGGGTATAGGATTGTAGAGATTAATCAGGAACAAGAGGTATTGGTAGTTGAAATATGGGAAGGATCAGAAAGAATAAAAATAGTAAATCTATATAATCCGTGTAAGAAATTAAATATAGGAGAGTTGGTTAAAATAGATGAGAAAGGAGATCATAAGATGGTATGGTGTGGAGATTTTAATTCTCACAACACATTATGGGGGAGTGAAAAGACAGATCAAAATGGTTTGGTAGTGGAAGAATTGTTAGAGTTAAGAGGATTAGTTTGTATAAACGATGGATCGGGCACAAGAATAGATATAGGAAGTGGAAAGATGTCAGCTTTAGATTTAACTTTGGTATCAGAAAACTTAGCAAGGAAAAGTACTTGGAAGGTAATGACTCAAAATAATATAGGAAGCGATCATTTTCCAATATTAAGTAAAATAGGAGTAGAGATTCAAAAAGATAAGGTTGAGAGAATACAAAGATGGGCATTTAATAAGGCAAATTGGGAGCAATTTAAGGAGAGGAGCGAAGATTATCTGGAGGGAATTATGGGTGTAACAGAGGATGTAGATGAGTAAAATACAAGTATTTGTAAAGCAATAAGGAGAGCAGCAGAAGAGGCGATAGGAAAAAACAAATCAGGAAATAGGAAAAAGGTGGTTCCTTGGTGGAACGAGGAGTGTAGTGAGGCAGTCTTTATAAGAAATAAAGCGCTTAGGAAAGTAAGAAAAAGTATTAATTTTTATGATTTAATAAACTACAAAAAGGCACAAGCAAAAGTGAGGCGTGAGATAAGAAAAGCAAAAAGAAATTATTGGAGGGAATTTTGTGAAAGTATTGGTGAAGAAATTGAAATTAACGAAATATGGGCGATGATCAGAAAGATGAGTGGAATTCAGAGAGCTAGCAGCATACCAGTACTAACAGATGAAGAAAAATCAGTGGTTTCTGATAAAGAAAAAGCTGAAGTATTAGCAAAAACATTTATGAAGGTGCATAGTAGCGATAATATTCCAGAGGACATGAGAAGGTATAGGAGAAGACGCATGATAGAAAATCCTAAAATATTAGAAAAAAGAGGGCATTTGAGTAGTGTAATAGAGGTAGAGTTTACAATGTATGAAATGAAGAGAGCACTCTCAGGGGCAAGGCATACTTCTCCAGGTAAGGATGACATTTGTGTAGAGATGATTAAAAATTTATCAGAAACATCATTAAAGATAATTCTAGGATTGTTTAATAAAATATGGGAAACAGGGAAGCTTCCTTCTGATTGGAAACATGGGGTCATCGTGCCAATTGCTAAGCCAGGGAAAGACAAAGATAAACCAAGCAGTTACAGACCAATAGCATTGACATCAAACCTATGCAAACTTATGGAGAGAATGGTAATGTCAAGGTTAGTATATTTTATAGAGAAAAAAGGGTTATTTTCACCATCACAGAATGGTTTTAGGAAGGGACGCAGTACTATGGATTCTGTTATAAGTCTGGAGGCAGAAATAAGGAAGGCTCAAGTAAATAAAGAGGTTGTAGTTGGAGTGTTCTTCGATATAGAAAAAGCATACGATATGTTATGGAAAGAGGGTTTGTTAATGAAACTTGATAAAATAGGAATTACTGGAAGGATGTATGATTGGATAAAGGATTTCTTATTGAATAGGACAATACAAGTTAGAATTGGGACAACATATTCACAAATATATTCTACAGAAAATGGAACCCCCCAAGGTAGTGTAAGTAGTCCAATACTTTTTAACATTATGATCAATGATATTTATACACAAATTGACACTGGAATAGTAGGTCACTGTACGCAGATGATGGGGCACTATGGAAAAGGGGTAGAAATGAAAAATTTGTGGTAAAAAGTATGCAGGGGGCAGTGAATAAGGTAGAAGAATGGGCAAATGAATGGGGTTTCCGGTTCTCAATTGCAAAAACGCAGGTAATTTGTTTTACAAAAAGGAGGAAAAACAGTGTAAGTATAAAAATGTATGGTCAGGAATTGGAACAAGTTAAAATATTAAGATTTTTAGGTATGTGGATGGACTCTAAATTAACATTTGGTATTCACATTCAAAAATTAATTGATAAATGTAAAAAGGGAATAAATGTAATGAGGTGCTTGGCTGGGGTTGACTGGGGAGCAAGTAGACAGTCCTTAAGAAGAATATATAGCACATTAATAAGACCCACAATAGACTATGGAAGTCTGATATACTGCTCAGCTTCAGATACATGGCTCAAAAAGATTGAGGTTATACAGACTCAAGCTCTAAGGATCAGTTGTGGAGCTTTTAGGACATCTTCAATACCAGCTATCCAAGTAGAGATGGGAGAAATGCCTCTTGAAATGAGAAGAAGAAAGTTAAGAATGAGATACTGGATAAATGTAAAAGGGCATGATGAAAGACATCCAGTTAAAAAGGTATTGGAAAACTGTTGGGAGTATAATTATGGAAATGTAAATAGTTTTGGATGGGTAGCGAAGAAGGAGGCGCAGGAAATGGGTTTAACAGAGATAGATGTAGGCCCTACTGTTGCAATATCATCAATACCTCCATGGTTATACCCAAGACCAGAAATAGACGTAGTAATTCATAAAGAGATGCATAAAAATGAACCGAATTTGCCATTAAACACTATAGTTCTACAACATATTAATCAAATGTATAACAGCATGGTAAAAATATTTACAGACGGATCAAAAGATCCAATAACAGGTAGAGCCGCGGCAGCCGTATATATCCCTCAGCACAGTGTTAAAATGTCAAAAAGAGTAACAGATCATTTATCAGTTTTCACAACAGAACTAATAGCTATATCATTAGCGTTACAATGGATTGAAGAAAGGCAGCCAAAGAATAGTGTGATATGTTCTGACTCACTATCAGCTCTGCAAAGTCTAGAGAGTGGAACTTCTGCAACAAGACAAGATATATTAAATGAAATATTGCAGAAGTTATTTACCATAAAACAATTAGGCGTAAGAGTGAGTTTTTTATGGGTGCCAGCACATGTCGGAGTAAAGGGGAACGAGGAAGTTGACAAACTAGCAAAGGAGTCGTTGAAAGATCCTGAGATCAAAATAAGAGTAAAGATGAGTAAAGCAGAAACTAAGGGGCTGATTGGGATTGATGTGAAAAAGAGGTGGCAGAGGATATGGGACAATGAATTAAGAGGAAGACATTTGTATAATATACAAAGTAAGGTGGGGGAGGAAAGAGCAAAGGTTAATAATAGGAAAAAGGATGTAATTATGACAAGACTGCGTATTGGACATACAGCACTGAATCAAAGTTTACATAGAATAGGAAAACATGAAAGTGGTAATTGCGATAAATGTGGACATCCAGAAACAGTAAAACATGTATTACTAGAATGTGTAGCATATAGGAGAGAAAGGCATGAATTAATTCAGTCTTTAAAGGATAGGGGTGTAAGAAATTATACACTTAAGGATTTGTTAGAAGGAACAGAGTATACAATACACGAAAAAGTATTAAAATTTTTAAACGATACAGAATTAGTAAGAAAGATATAATTTAGTTATCATATATATATATAGATATATACATATTTTGTATTTTTGTTTTTCTTTTTTTTCTTTTTATTTTTATATATATATATATATATATATTCAAGTGTATTCTATCAAGTAGTGCTCCATACTCCAATCCAGTAGGTGGCGGATAATGCACCTTGAAGTTGGTTGCCAACCGCCATTTAAACAACAGAAGAAGAAGAAGAACAGTTTCACCGGAACTAGAGAGCCTAAGTCCCGCCCCTTCGCTTCTGGCTCATGGGACCTTATTTCGGAAAAAATATGAATGGAAGTCAATGGGGAGAGACAACTTATCTTTTTATTCCGTCTGAACTGTGCCCTCAATTACACATATGATGTTTGTCAATTTAAAAGATGATTCTCAAAGTCAAAAATGTCGCAGTTTGTCATACAACAGAAGAGTAACATTTAGTTTTATGTGAAAATCGCTCTGTGAACTACATCTCCCGGGAAGCGAAACGTGATCCGCTGCTCGCGTGTGTGCAGTCTGGTTCAAAACACTCAGGTAGGACGGCGTAACGTTGCGATTATAACGTAAGACTGTAGAAACAATGACAGACAGCCTCAGTAAAGTTAGCTTCCATTCATTGAGAGAAAATGTGCGCCTTTGGGGTTTGTAGTCTTTGTAATTACGTATTTTCACAGTCTTATACCTCAACGGTTTTACATCAAACTGCGACTTTCTTTACTTTAAAATGTATCTTTTAAATTGACAAACATCATATGTGTAATTCAGGGCACAATTCAAACCAGATCAAAATATTTGTTGTCTCTTGCCATTGACTACCATTCAATATTTTTCGAAGTTAGGTCCCATGGTGGTCGACCGGAAGGGGAGGGACTTAGGCTCTCTATATCACTTTTTAACGGACACCCTGCAGCCAATCAGAATCGAGTATTCACCCAGACCATGGTATAAGTTGTTGTGGACTATTGCCGGGAGGAGACATTAAAAGAAGTAAACGATCTTCATGTTGTCGTCCTTCCTCTCACCATGAAAGTGCGTTATAAAAACGCAACCAAAGCAGGAATACTACAGTGTAGGCTTGTGTTTTTTAAAAACTTTAGAGGAGACATTAAAAGTCTTCAAAATGTATACATTTTGGATTAACTTGTAAAGATTATCTTGACAGACAAAACGTGTAAGGGTCACAACTCTTAGTTAAACACAGATATTATTTTTTGCGATTTTCCAAAAGTCTATGGGAAAAATGCATAGATTTTCGATCAAGGGAACCCATGCGCCGCTAGCTTCCGAGTCGTCCTACAAAGTGACGTCATCACTTCGGCACTTCCAACACGAGAAGAAAGCAATTTCATTCATGATGTTAATATGAAAAATGTGCCATGATTTAGGGGGAGGTTGCTGCCATCTGTTGGAAACCTAACAGTTAAAGCAAGACGAAATTTCAATATAGCCACTAGATGGCTGCATTAATAAGAGTTTGTGGTCTTTGATACAGTTATGAATAAGTATCTGTAACAAGAAAGCTTTGTTGATGAACATAATCTGTAATAATAAATAACCACTCTTGGTCAGTGATAAGATTACTGAATTATTCTCTATTAATAATAAATAACCACTATTGGTCATTGATAAGATTAATGAATTATTCTACTTTATGATCACCTGATCATCCGTGTTTCTGGTTCCCTTTGCAACATATTATGTGTTTTAGTATACACTGACCATAGAAGACCATAACTCACATAAAAATGACATGGTGTGAAGGTGACCAAACATTTTGAATAAAATAACATATAAACCTCTGTTCATTCTTAATAAGAGCTTCTTCTGACGTCTGGCAGAGATAAAGTCAGTTTGGTTAGTAAGTGAAGCTGGTAATGCTGTTTGTGGAGGTGTTCAATCAGATCTTTAGAGATGCATTGTCTTCTTTTATTTCCATTTGATTTCAGGCTGTGTGGCATTAAGTCACTTATTGTGTATCTTCTGAGAGTGCAAGCATGATGTTAAATCCACATTGCATTGTAACATGATTCAATGCCATTACCATTGATTTTTGGATGAAATTTAAAAACTAATGTCTGCATTACTTGCGGGAGCAAAAGTGATGTCGATTTAGTGCAGTTATCAGACACATAAACATTGATTTAACCGAGGGTTGTAGGCAGTAAAACACACATTCACACCTATAGAAAATGTGTCTGCAGTTCACTCATCTTTGGTGTGAGGGTAAAGACGTTCTCGCTCAGCTGGGACTCGAATCTTTCGCCACGTCCCTTAATATCAGACAAGAGACAGAGATGTGTTCACAGCAAAACCCTCAGTGTTAAATTACTGCTATGGTTTATAAAACACATTTGTTATACCAAAAAACAAAACAAGACAAAATATGATAAGGTATTTCTTTTATTTTCAAAACCATCACGCCGTGGCCTGGTACACTAATCTTATATTAATTGTTAATTTTGTGTGATTGACAGTATAATTCAACAGATCCAGTAATGTTATGCTTAATCACAGGTTTTTGAAAACCTGGTCAAAAGGAACTCTTAAATGTCATCATTTCAATCATAAGTTTATATTGTTTAAAACCTTTTGAGGAACCTTTGACCAGAAATGAGTTCAATAGCTTAGACATGGACTTCTCTATGGCTTAGGAAGCATCTGTTATATGAGTATGTATGGAAAGTTCAAGATCAAGTACTTTTGGGAAAGATAGTCATCTCAAAAATCGTCTGACTAAACTAAAATACAGAACTGTTCTTATCCATTTCAAGGGGTGAGGAAACAAAGCAAATGTAACAAAGCAAATGTAAATGCATGATTTATGGTTACAGGAAAATTCCCCAGCCCTGATCATGAGATGACAGCATAGCAGTTATTCGAGCCTTGAGATGCTAATCCAATTAACCTGAGATTGATCGAACCTTTACTTTGTCAGTGAGACAAAGGGTGGGAGTCTCAGCAAACTGAAAACAGGATTAGCAGATATCATCCCCTGTTGCTAATGCTAAATTTAATATACAGAATCTAAAAAAAAAATATTCTTAAATTTGTAATCCAAGTTCAGGAGTACCCGTGGGTCAGAACTATGTTCATTAGGTCAAAAATGAACCTCTGAATAGCTTATATTACATTATAAGGAGTCTATAAGTTTATATTGTTTAAAACCTTTAGAGAACCTTTGACCAGAAATGAGTTCAATAGCTCAGATGGACTTCTCTATGGCTTAGGAAGCATCTGTTGGAGTCTGAGTACATGTATGGAAAGTTCAAGATCAAGTACTTTTGGGCCAGAAACATGTTCAGTAGGTCAAATATCTGTCTGGCTGAAATCACATGATAAGAGGTCATTCTGTTTATGAGCTTAATTTTCAAGAACTCGTTGGCCAAAAATATGTTCAGTAGGTAAAATAAGGACTCTTGTATGGCTGAATATCAAAGCAGTCAATGAGTACTCTGTCAAAGAAAATAACTGTGATTTTTTTGACAATCATTTACTTTCATTTTAAATTGTACTGAAAACACGGTCAAATTAAAAATAATATCTGTAAAATAAAAATGCAGCATGTTATTTGAGTTATTGTGACATTAATGACAAATTCCAGTCATTCACATTTTTTATACAGAAAATTAATTGTATTTTTCATACAGTATTTTTTCTGTTTTCTTAAATTGCATAAAAATGTATGTAAAATTACAAATATAATCTGTAATTAAACAGTAACAAAACAATTAAATGATAAAACGGTTAAATGACCGGCAGCCCCCGCAAAAAACGGTAACATTATAAAGTAAAACATCCTAAATTAAATAAACCGAAAAAACACACATTTACAGGTATTTCCTGCATTATAATGATCAAATATCTTCATTGTACAAAAATTGTAAGAAAAGGGTCAAATGACTGGCAGCAAATAGAAACCATAAAATTCACATAAAGTGCCATATAACCATATAATTCAAATAAAGTGCAAAAAAATTTAACTGTCACTGAAATGTGATGTCACCATGATTGAGATCAGATCTTGACCTTTATGTTTTTAATATTAGTGTTTCTCTGGCTGCTTTAACTGTGTTTTTTTTACACCTTTGTGGCAATAGAAAACATCAGCTGATGTTGGTCATTTATTGATGATGTTATAGTCATCATATGGTGATCTGATTCACTGATATGACTCTGATAATAGTCTGAATAAAGAGTCTAGTTGACATTATTTTGTATATGGACTTTATTTTTAAACAAAGTCTATGATTAATGTCAAAATTTTCCCTATGAACCTTGAAACTACAGAAGAGACAATGAGAATTTTTGCCCTCATTGCATTTTTACAATGGGGTAATGTTGTTAAGATTTTACACAGCACGAAGCTTGATTTAAATTGTTCAATTAAATTGAAAAAAGTTTTGCGTGTTGCTCGAAGGCAACTGTTTTCTTGGACGGAGCAACAGAATGAGGCCTTTCTATAAAAGTTACTCAGTAACTTTATTGAACTCAGGGCTCCAGACTAACTTTTTTCATCTCCGTCCTGGAACCGTCCTAAAGTGAATGTCAACCGTCCCAAAATAAAAATGTTGTTTCTGTACTTCTGTTATTATCATCCATAGCTGTTATCTAAAACAATTCAGATGACTAAAATATAATAGGTTTAGTTCAACTGTAATGCATTAATTTAGAATTTCTCTTCCAGAGAAAAAATCTATTAAGCAGTTAATATGAATGATTTTAAAGTTTGAACATGCAAAAACAGATACAGATTTAACTGCTGTGACTTATTATTTATCTTGCCTGAATGTTTGCCCTCATTGCATTTTTACAATGGGGTAATGTTGTTAAGATTTTACACAGCACGAAGCTTGATTTAAATTGTTCATTTAAATTGAAAAAAGTTGCACAAATAAATACAATAGAATAAAGATACAATTAAAGACAAATAAAGAGAAAAGTTTTTATTCATAAACTGAACAAAGTAATCGAATGGAAAATAACACTGGATAGTATTTTAGTCCTGAATAAATTAAATACATAGGCTATTAATCCTGATTCCCTTAATTTAAAGCTCTCTTTTGTTGTTTTGACGGCAAAATTAATGACCTACAAATATGATTGCTGTCACTTTAAGAGCTAGTGCACGGATTCTGTGTTCACTATACTGGCATGTGTTTTATGTTTATTAAAGACAAAACCGACTATGTTTTGACTATTATACTCACGAAGACCGAAATTGTCACAGTTTTGCATGTTAAAGCAATATAATCCGTGAAAAATAACTTTTGTTACTGGCCAGCTGTTCTTGAGGCGGATTTTCTATGATTTTCTATGAATATGCTCATAGAAAATCATCCCACAGGGCGCGCGAGCGCTGATTAGTTTAAAATCGCTTGAATGTTTAAACTGGTAAGACTAAAAAGACGCGCAAATGGTAAACTTCATTCACGATGCACTGCTGGCCACTGCTGATGCACTGCTGCGGCCCCTTTTCCACCAAAGCATTTTGAGAACCGGTTCGGAGCCGAGACTGGGCACAATGGCTAAGAAAAGGTATTAGAACTATAGGTGATCTGCTGGAGGGAGACATATTTATGTCATACGATGATATCAAAAGAAAATTTAACTTGGAGGGTCCTGACCATTTTTGGAAGTATTTACAAATCAGAGATTGTTTGAAAGGAAGTGTTAGGTTATTAAATGGGAAAAATCCTATAGAGACCTTTCTGCTACTACCTCCACTACTGTCCAAAGCCTCAAAATGGTATAATATCTGCCCCTGGGTTAAAAACAATACAAGTAAAAGTCTGAAAGTAATATGGGAAAGAGATTTAGGATGTGCAATGGATGATGAGACATGGGATTCTATTCTGTCAAATAGTCAAGTCAAGTCAAGTCACATTTATTTATATAGCGCTTTCACAATAGATTGTATCAAAGCAGCTTCACAGTGATAGGCTAACATGAAAGTAGTACAACACAGATCGATAATATTGTTAAATATTAAATAATCCTAAATAATCCCGACTAAGCAAGTCAAAAGCAAGCCAAAAGCAAGGCGACAGTGGCAAGGAACCAAAACTCCATCAGATTGGATGGAGAAAAAAACCTTGGGAGAACCCAGGCTCAGTCGGGGCCAGTTCTCCTCTGGCTTACATTCATATTTTTATATATAAGTATTAAATATAAATATTGTTTATGTATAAAAGGGCGCCATAACATGTCGCAGGCGGTGAGTCGTCTCTTCACAGGCGTTGGTCTTCTCATCAGGCGGTGGGGCATCCGAAACCCCCGTGAGATGCTGGATACAAGACTGGACCTGACGAACGCCATTTTTCTCGGGACAAGCGTCCCGAGATAACAGCAGAAAGGCAGATGGGAAATAATTAGCATAGCTGATGTTCATAATAATTTCCATTGTACGGGTGTCGGTGTTAGTGTGAGGAAATAACGGGAGGATGCAAGATGCAAATAACTCAGTTTAATGATAGGTCAGAAATGACAAAAGTTAGACACAGGTCGGGGACAACACTCAGGTGGTAGGTGAAGCAGGGACGAGATGGCGATCCGGTGGTGAAGACGTGCTCGAGTGAAACCCAGGGAAGTGGAACATCCAGACGACACGAATACTGACGAAATCCAGGTAACACGAAGAACTGATGAAATCCAGATGAGACACAGACGAGGCACGAGCACAGGAAACACACCGAATGACAACCACAACGATCTGACAACAAGAGGGAGAAAATGCTGGGTATATATATGCACTGAAATGAATGGCAGCTGGTGACACTAATCAACGCAACGAGTAACCACACCCACACAATTACACTCACACAGACACCTCAGCATGAGACAGCCGATTCATGAACCGTGACAGTACCCCTCCTCCTAAGAACGCCTCCTGGCGTTCTCAGACTCCCTTACCTGTCGATTGTAATCATCAATAAGGGAGTGATCCAGGATGTCTCTAGCAGGTACCCAACTTCTCTCCTCCGGACCGTAACCCTCCCAGTCCACCAGGTACTGAAATCCGCGTCCCCTCCGTCTCTAGTCCAGAATACGGTTTACCGAATATGTTGGTTCCCCATCTACGAGTCGCGGCGGGGGGACCGGGGCAGGCGGATTAATGTGAGAATGAAACACGGGTTTGATTTTAGACACATGGAAGGCGGGGTGAATTCTCCTGTACGCAGGAGGAAGTTTAAGGCGGACTGTCACCGGACTAATAATCTTGGTGACAGGAAACGGGCCAATAAATTTGGGAGCTAACTTGTTAGACACGGAGCGGAGAGGAATATTCTTGGTAGAAAGCCACACTTTTTGACCCACGACGTAGACGGGAGGCTTTGACCGGTGGCAATCGGCCTTGGCCTTCATGCGCCTCCCTGCTTGGAGTAGAGTCTCACGGGCTCTAGTCCAAGTATGGTGGCACCTCTGGACGAATGCGTGAGCGGAGGGGACCGCGACTTCGGATTCCAGACTCGGAAAAATTGGTGGCTGGTAACCTAAACTACACTTAAATGGCGAGAGGCCCGTGGATGACACTGGTAATGAATTGTGGGCGTACTCCACCATAGAATGTTGTTGACTCCAGGACGACGGATTCTTGGCAACCAAACATCGCAACATTCTTTCGAGGTCTTGATTGGCTCGCTCAGATTGTCCATTACTCTGGGGATGATAGCCCGAGGACAGACTGACCGTGGCCCCCAGTAATTTACAAAATTCTTGCCAAAATTTGGATATGAATTGGGAACCCCTGTCAGAGACCACGTCCATCGGGAGGCCATGTAACCGAAAAACGTGATCTATGACAGTAACCGCTGTCTCCTTGGCTGAAGGTAATTTGGGCAAGGGAATGAAATGTGCCACCTTCGAGAACCGGTCCACTACGGTTAAAACAACCGTCATGCCATTGGAGGGCGGGAGGGCGGTGACAAAATCTAGAGCGATATGGGACCAGGGTCTCGAAGGGACAGACAGCGGTCGAAGTAACCCATCTGGGGGTTGGTTAGATGTCTTGCTAGTGGCACAGACTGAACAAGCCAACACAAAATCGTGAATGTCGCGAGCCATCAAAGGCCACCAAAATCGTTGTTTAACTAGAAAACTGGTACGAGTCACTCCTGGATGACAAGCCACGTTAGAGCAATGACCCCACCGAATAACGTCGGACCGTAACCCCTCCGGCACAAACAAACGACTCGGTGGGCAACCGGGCGGAGGCGTTACCCCTTCTAAGGCTGTCATAACCTTCGATTCGACCTCCCATACCAGAGTGGAGATGACAACTTTCTCAGGTAAAATACACTCGGGAGTCAACGGGCGTTCGGATGGATCAAAAATACGAGATAAAGAATCGGGTTTGATGTTTTTGGACCCGGGGCGGTACAAGAGAACAAAATCAAAGCGTCCGAAAAAAAGAGCCCACCGAGCCTGCCTGGAGTTGAGTCTTTTAGCAGATCTGATGTATTCAAGATTCTTATGGTCGGTCCAAACGATAAAGGGTACCCCTGAACCCTCTAACCAATGACGCCATTCCTCCAACGCTAACTTAACTGCCAACAACTCTCTATTACCAATGTCATAATTGCGTTCGGCAGGCGATAGTCGATGAGAAAAAAACGCGCAGGGATGCAACTTGTCGTCTGAGGAAGTGCGCTGTGAAAGTACTGCTCCTACTCCCACCTCTGACGCGTCGACCTCCACCACGAACTGACGTGTGGGATCAGGGGTGACAAGAATGGGAGCCGAAACAAAGCGACTTTTGAGGTTGTTGAACACTGCCTCAGCAGTGTCCGACCACCTGAACGTCGTTCGGGGGGAGGTCAAGGCAGTCAGAGGCGCGACTAGTTGGCTGAAGTTACGAATGAAACGTCGGTAAAAATTGGCGAACCCCAGAAACCACTGTAGGGCCTTGTTGGCCAAGTTACTCCATGTTGAAACAGTGTTAGTGCACCAGTCGACACGGGGGTTGTGTCTAGAAAGCCACGGGTGACCCAAAACCACTGGTGCAAGTGGTGAGTCCATGATAAAAAATGAAATGAGTTCAGTGTGATTCTCAGAAGTGATGAGGGTAATGTCTTCGGTAACATGAGTGATGCGGGGAAGTTCTTGACCATTGAGTGCGTTGATGGTAATGGGGTGCGAGAGGGGAGTGATAGGAATCTGAAGTCTATGTGCTAATTTGAAGTCCATGAAATTACCCTCCGCTCCCGAATCCAGAAGTGCGCTGGAGCAGTGCGTTGATTGTCGCCATCTCAGTCTTACCGGGAGGAGGGTTGATGATGTCGATGAGGTCTTCTCGGCGGAGATCCCACCCGATAGTAGCCTCATACTTACTACCGGGCTTGCTCTTTTACCGGGCAAGAGTGGATGAAGTGGCCCGCCCGGCCACAGTAGAGACAAAGTCCTTGGGATCTCCGCCTCTCCCTCTCCTCCCGGGAAAGCCGAGCTCTCCCCACCTGCATGGGTTCGTGGTCGAATGCGGGGCTGACCGCGCTCGCACCCCCGGATTGGTGGTCCTCCGCACTGGGCATTGGGCGGTTGGGACGCGTCAGTCTGTTCACACGATTCAGTCGAGCGTCCACTCGCAGCGCAAGTTCCACCAGTCCATTCAGCGTCTCAGGTAGGTCCATTGCATAAATCTCCTTTTGAACGCGGTCAGCCAACCCATGCAGGAACATATCCCACTGCGCTGCTTCGTTCCAACGGCACTCTGCGGCCAGGGTGCGGAACCGAATGGAGCAGTCCGCCACCGAGCCATCTCCCTGTCGCAGTTCGGCGAGTAATCTGGCCGCCTCCTTACCCGCCACTGCACGATCGAAAACTCTCTTCATCTCCTCGGAGAGTGCCTGGAACGAGGTGCAGCAGCTGTCCTTGTTCTCCCACACCGCCGTCCCCCAAAGCGATGCTCTTCCTGACAGCAGGGTTAATACAAAAGCCACCTTCGCCTCCTCGCTCTGGAAAGTGTGTGGCTGTAAGGCAAAATGCATAGAACATCTAGTGAGGAATGCTCTGCAAAACTCAGGTTCACCGGAATATCCCTCAGGTGTGGGTAGGTGTGGCTCTGATCTCTCCGCTGCTGCCGGCGCTGGTGGTGGGGGGACGGGCGGCGTGGGGGGCGCAGTGGAAGTCCGTAAAAGCTGTACTTGTTGGGTGAGCTCGGACACCTGCTTCACGAGTGCTTGCACCGCACGACCTGTGCCAGAGATACTCTCTTCCTGTTGATCCATACGTGCGATACTGTGAGCGATGAAGTCGTTGATCTGTGATGAATTTGCTGCATCCATGGTTTGGTCAGATCGTTCTGTGAGGAAATAACGGGAGGATGCAAGATGCAAATAACTCAGTTTAATGATAGGTCAGAAATGACAAAAGTTAGACACAGGTCGGGGACAACACTCAGGTGGTAGGTGAAGCAGGGACGAGATGGCGATCCGGTGGTGAAGACGTGCTCGAGTGAAACCCAGGGAAGTGGAACATCCAGACTACACGAATACTAACGAAATCCAGGTAACACGACGAAGAACTGATGAAATCCAGATGAGACACAGACGAGGCACGAGCACAGGAAACACACCGAATGACAACCACAATGATCTGACAGCAAGAGGGAGAAAATGCTGGGTATATATATGCACTGAAACATGGCCGTGGGAACTAGGGGTGCTGAGGGTGCTGCAGCACCCCCTGGCGACAGCTGTTTCACTACATTGAAATTTAATATGACGTGACTTTAAATAACTTTTTGTTTTTCAGCATGTTTTTTAAGAACACCTTCTACCTTTATAAAACGACTCAAACGATTATTTCATTTTTATATGTTGTCGAATATAGTTGTATAGAAATTAATAGGCCTATAGACTGCCTATCATAAGGCAAAAGTCGATCTCGCATAGAGTGAGTGATGACACTGGTTGAGGTCCAGCATCTCAAAATTGATTTGACACTCATTTTATGCATGTGAAAAAAAACTAAATAGACTATAGATGTCTTGATTAAAGCATTCTTTGGCATTAAGGGCTGTTCACAAAGAACGAGTTTTTCCATTACCCTCTGCTACTGTTCCAATGATTTTCACTGTGAACGCGCACGTAACTGTTGCGCTCACGTCTCGCGAACGAAACCTCATTCTCAAAACGCGGCACTCAAGTTAAAATAAGTTCAACAAAAATGCACTTCGAGACCTTGCATTACACAAAATTCGCCTGTATGTGCTGAATGAAAGTAATTGTAATGGTCTAGTGGTAGAATATTAGACTAACGTGCAAGAGTATCTGAGTTCTAATTCACACTCGCATAGTTATTTTTCCCCCTCATTAAAACCGATTATGTGTTTATCAGTTGTTGTCAAGCAGGGACATGACAAAATGTTTGAATGCATTTTACTCTGTGGTTTCACCAGCACGAATAGAGATTTCTCCGCAACTGATCACGCTCGTGCGCGTGTGAAGATGTTCCGCAGCGCGAGCCACAAGAGAACACTTTATCAGCACTGAGTCAACGAGTACTTTGATCACTTGATATAAAAAAATCAACACATTTGATTTCAGCGTGCTATTTCTCCTCTTATTTAACAAATGAATGCTCTGCTAGACTAGTTAACCGGATATGTTTTATTTATTTGTATTGGTACATCCGTACCGCGAGATGTTCAAAAGTGCTGGGGAAAATATCGACCCTGGCAAAAAGTGGTGGGGAAATTCCCAAATAATAATTATTAATAATTATAATAATAATATTTAAAAAAAAATTTGTTTTTTTGCGTCAAAATATTTCTCAAACGGCAGTGCCCCCCGCTGATGACCCACTGCCCCTCCAGTAGATCTGCTCTGGCGCCGACTCTGTCAAGCCACGCCCATTAAGCCCCGCCCCCAGTACCCCCATGATAAAATATGTTCCCACGGCCATGCACTGAAATGAATGGCAGCTGGTGACACTAATCAACGCAACGAGTAACCACACCCACACAATTACACTCACACAGACACCTCAGCATGAGACAGCCGATTCATGAACCGTGACAGTTAGAAAACCACTATCTCATGAACTCTCTCTAATTGCCTTAGCAGCGACAACCGTAAATTAAAATACATAAATTATGTCAATACAATATTGACATTTAACATTATTTTATATTTTAAAAATATATATTTCATACACAGTCTGCTCTGATTCCCGACTTGCAGCTGAAATATGATGTAGCCTAAATATTTTTCCACCTTCAAATATTAGCGATGCATGCATTTCACACATTTATATATAAATATATCCTATAAAAGTGTACTGTCCACAACAGTGAATAAGATCAATGGATTTATTTCCATTCAAATTGATTGAAACCAAATTAATAACAGAACAAAGGCTAAGAGTAGGCCCTAACTACGCAAACAAAGAAACGGAGAAAAAGGCCTTTAAAGTTTTTATACCAGCCAGTCAAACATGTAAAGGGTACATTATGTGGTAATGCATCTCCGAAACGGGACGTAATTTAAGCCAGATATTTTTTCACAAGCTCATTAGAAGTCTTAACTCATTTTTGACCAAATGTGTAGTTACTGCGCTTTGCCTTTGTAGGGCAGCAGAGTAGACTTAAATGATCCCTTATGGTGCCCTCTAGTGGGCAACGTTAATAAAACAGCCTTCATTTTCCTTATGGTTTGAGCAGGGGTTATAATAGCAAAACTTTAATTTTAATAGATGTATGAATTTGTGATTCTCGGGAGGAGAAAAGCAAATTAATCCAGGGGTTCTCAATTGATAAGGGTTGGAGCTAAACTCTGCAGGAGAGTGGACCTTGAGGACCAGAGATGACAACCCCTCATCTATTATAATTGGCTTGCCCTTCGTTTTGGTCATAAGTTACCATATTTTTCCTTTGTTACAACAAGAAAATAATATTTTGACAATAAATTGATAAAACAGAAGAAACTTAGAATTAAGGCGAGATCGCTAAAAAATGCTTCATTTATTTGATTCAAAATACAGCAAAAATTTTGCACACCCAAGTTCAAACTAAGGGGTTTCTAAAGCATCTGCAACATTTATCAAGTTCAAGGATAATTGTGCACGCATTAATAAATCATTATGATATTAAAATCATAATAAAGTCAGCTATTGCCTACTATATGTACAAAAAAAATCAGATGTTTAATTACACGTTAAGAATTTTCCTCCCATATAAAACCATAATAATAACGCTTAATGTGGCTTAATGCAGATTAGAATGTCCCCTTATGTCGAAATAACGATTTATTATGTCTAAATATATAATTATGCGTAATAACAGATATCGAAATAACGACGTATTATGTCGAAATAACGAGATATTAAGTTGAAATATGTAATGTTTTAACAATAATATATAATGTTTTAACATAAAAAATGAAAACTTGTTTTTGTTTTCAAAAATGGAAACAAAAAGAAAACACGTTTATAGACAGTCAAGTTAGTTAAGGCTTCATTTAGGCTATTTGATTCAAAATACAGCAAAAACAGTCATGTTTATATTATTATATTTATTTATTTATTTATTTAAAATGCAATTTATTTCTCTAAATTTCAGATAGTTGCTGTTGTTTTGAACTTTCTATTAATCAAATAATCGTAAAAACACAATTGTGCACAATTGTTTTTAACATTGATCATAATTATAAATGTTTTTTTGAGCATAAAATCATCATATTAGAATGATTCCAGAAGGATCATGTGACATTAAAGACTGGAATAATGATGCTGAAAATTCAGCTTTGATCGCAGGAATAGTCTAAATTACATTTTAATATATATTCAACATAGAAAACAATCATTTTAAGTTGTATAAATAGCCTATTTTACAATATTACTGTTTAAAATATCTTACCGTTCAAAAACTTTTGACTGTATAGCCTAAAGCATTGAATAAACTTACAGTAGTTAGCCTAAGCACCGGTGGCCCTTTTTGAGAAATGAGTTTACTAATTAGCCTAAATGTGTGAAATGCATGAATCGCTAATATTTGAAGGTGGAAAAATATTTAGGCTACATCATATTTCAGCTGCAAGTTGGGAATCAGAGCAGACTGTGTATGAAATATATATTTTTAAAATATAAAATAATGTTAAATGTTAATATTGTATTGACATAATTTATGTATTTAAATTTACGGTTGTCGCTGCTAAGGCAATTAGAGAGAGTTCATGAGATAGTGGTTTTCTAACACCGACACCCGTAGTACAATGGAAATTATTATGAACATCAGCTATGCTAATTATTTCCCATCTGCCTTTCTGCTGTTATCTCGGGACGCTTGTCCCGAGAAAAATGGCCTTCGTCAGGTCCAGTCTTGTATCCAGCATCTCACGGGGGTTTCGGATGCCCCACCGCCTGTGATGAGAAGACCAACGCCTGTGAAGAGACGACTCACCGCCTGCGACATGTTATGGCGCCCTTTTATACATAAACAATATTTATATTTAATACTTATATATAAAAATATGAATGTAAGCCAGAGGAGAACTGGCCCCGATTGAGCCTGGGTTCTCCCATGGTTTTTTTCTCCATCCAATCTGATGGAGTTTTGGTTCCTTGCCACTGTCGCCTTGCCTAAATGAAGCCTTAACTAACTTGACTGTCTATAAACGTGTTTTCTTTTTATGTTTCCATTTTTGAAAACAAAAACATGTTTTCATTTTTTATGTTAAAACATTATATATTATTGTTAAAACATTATATATTTCAACTTAATATCTCGTTATTTCGACATAATACGTCGTTATTTCGATATATGTTACACATAATTATATATTTAGACATAATAAATCGTTATTTCGACATAAGGGGACATTCTGCATTAAGCCACATTAAGCGTTATTATTATGGTTTTATATGGGAGGAAAATTCTTAACGTGTAATTAAACATCTGAATTTTTTTGTACATATAGTAGGCAATAGCTGACTTTATTATGATTTTAATATCATAATGATTTATTAATGCGTGCAAAATTATCCTTGAACTTGATAAATGTTGCAGATGCTATAGAAACCCCTTAGAACTTGGTTGTGCAAAATTTTTGCTGTATTTTGAATCAAATAAATGAAGCATTTTTTAGCGATCTCGCCTTAATTCTAAGTTTCTTCTGTTTTATCAATTTATTGTCAAAATATTATTTTCTTGTTGCAACAAAGGAAAAATATGGTAACTTATGACCAAAACGAAGGGCAAGCCAATTATAATAGATGAGGGGTTGTCATCTCTGGTCCTCAAGGTCCACTCTCCTGCAGAGTTTAGCTCCAACCCTTATCAATTGAGAACCCCTGGATTAATTTGCTTTTCTCCTCCCGAGAATCACAAATTCATTAAAATTAAAGTTTTGCTATTATAACCCCTGCTCAAACCATAAGGAAAATGAAGGCTGTTTTATTAACGTTGCCCACTAGAGGGCACCATAAGGGATCATTTAAGTCTACTCTGCCCTACAAAGGCAAAGCGCAGTAACTACACATTTGGTCAAAAATGAATTAAGACTTCTAATGAGCTTGTGAAAAAATATCTGGCTTAAATTACGTCCCATTTCGGAGATGCATTACCACATAATGTACCCTTTACATGTTTGACTGGCTGGTATAAAAACTTTAAAGGCCTTTTTCTCCGTTTCTTTGTTTGCGTAGTTAGGGCCTACTCGTAGCCTTTGTTCTGTTATTAATTTGGTTTCAATCAATTTGAATGGAAATAAATCCATTGATCTTATTCACTGTTGTGGACAGTACACTTTTATAGGATATATTTATATATAAATGTGTGATATGCATGAATCGCTAATATTTGAAGGTGGAAAAATATTTAAGCTACATCATATTTCAGCTGCAAGTCGGGAATCAGAGCAGACTGTGTATGAAATATATATTTTTAAAATATAAAATAATGTTAAATGTTAATATTGTATTGACATAATTTATGTATTTTAATTTACGGTTGTCGCTGCTCAGGCAATTAGAGAGAGTTCATGAGATAGTGGTTTTCTAACACCGACACCCGTACAATGGAAATTATTATGAACATCAGCTATGCTAATTATTTCCCATCTGCCTTTCTGCTGTTATCTCGGGACGCTTGTCCCGAGAAAAATGGCGTTCGTCAGGTCCAGTCTTGTATCCAGCATCTCACGGGGGTTTCGCATGCCCCACCGCCTGTGATGAGAAGACCAACGCCTGTGAAGAGACGACTCACCGCCTGCGACATGTTATGGCGCCCTTTTATACATAAACAATATTTATATTTAATACTTAGGCTATATATAAAAATATGAATGTAAGCCAGAGGAGAACTGGCCCCGACTGAGCCTGGGTTCTCCCAAGGTTTTTTTCTCCATCCAATGATGGAGTTTTGGTTCCTTGCCACTGTCGCCTTGCTTTTGGCTTGCTTTTGGCTTGCTTAGTCGGGATTATTTAGGATTATTTAATATTTAACAATATTATCGATCTGTGTTGTACTACTTTCATGTTAGCCTATCACTGTGAAGCTGCTTTGATACAATCTATTGTGAAAAGCGCTATATAAATAAATGTGACTTGACTTGACTATTTGACAGAATAGAATCCCATGTCTCATCATCCATTGCACATCCTAAATCTCTTTCCCATATTACTTTCAGACTTTTACTTGTATTGTTTTTAACCCAGGGGCAGATATTTTACCATTTTGAGGCTTTGGACAGTAGTGGAGGTAGTAGCAGAAAGGTCTCTATGGGATTTTTCCCATTTAATAACCTAACACTTCCTTTCAAACAATCTCTGATTTGTAAATACTTCTAAAAATGGTCAGGACCCTCCAAGTTAATTTTTCTTTTGATATCATCGTATGACATAAATATGTCTCCCTCCAGCAGATCACCTATAGTTCTAATACCTTTTCTTAGCCATTGTGCCCAGTCTCGGCTCCGAACCGGTTCTCAAAATGCTTTGGTGGAAAAGGGGCCGCAGCAGTGCATCAGCAGTGGCCAGCAGTGCATCGTGAATGAAGTTTACCATTTGCGCGTCTTTTTAGTCTTACCAGTTTAAACATTCAAGCGATTTTAAACTAATCAGCGCTCGCGCGCTCTGTGGGATGATTTTCTATGAGCACATTCATAGAAAATCCGCCTCAAGAACAGCTGGCCAGTAACAAAAGTTATTTTTCACGGATTATATTGCTTTAACATGCAAAACTGTGACAATTTCGGTCTTCGTGAGTATAATAGTCAAAACATATTCGGTTTTGTCTTTAATAAACATAAAACACATGCCAGTATAATGAACACAGAATCCGTGCACTAGCTCTTAAAGTGACAGCAATCACATTTGTCGGTCATTAATTTTGCCGTCAAAACAACAAAAGAGAGCTTTAAGTTAAGGGAATCAGGATTAATAGCCTATGTATTTAATTTATTCAGGACTAAAATACTATCCAGTGTTATTTTCCATTTGATTACTTTATTCAGTTTCTGTCTATGAATAAAAACTTTTCTCTTTATTTTTCTTTAATTTATTCTATTGTATTTATTTGTGCAACTTTTTTCAATTTAAATGAACAATTTAAATCAAGCTTCGTGCTGTGTAAAATCTTAACAACATTACCCCATTGTAAAAATGCAATGAGGGCAAACATTCAGGCAAGATAAATAATAAGTCACAGCAGTTAAATCTGTATCTGTTTTTGCATGTTCAAACTTTAAAATCATTCATATTAACTGCTTAATAGATTTTTTCTCTGGAAGAGAAATTCTAAATTAATGCATTACAGTTGAACTAAACCTATTATATTTTAGTCATCTGAATTGTTTTAGATAACAGCTATGGATGATAATAACAGAAGTACAGAAACAACATTTTTATTTTGGGACGGTTGACATTCACTTTAGGACGGTTCCAGGACGGAGATGAAAAAAGTTAGTCTGGAGCCCTGAGTTCAATAAAGTTACTGAGTAACTTTTATAGAAAGGCCACATTTTGTTGCTCCGTCCAAGAAAACAGTTGCCTTCGAGCAACACGCGTTTTGTTCCTCAAAATTGCATTTTTGACTGAATCAGACGAGTAAATGATTCAAGCAGGCTACCCATTTATAAATGCAGTCGTTTGTTGGGTTAAGCAAATTGTGATTTTTGAACGACTCGTTTGAATAAAGGATTCAACTCCCTCATTAAGATGGAGACTTGCCGCCACCTACTGGCGGTGTTAGTTTCATGGTTAAAAAGTAGACGTTTCATTTTAATTTTTTCAATCATTTCATATTCTACCTACATTTTTTTACATTTAAAACATTAATCTCTTAACATAATTTATGCAATTATAATTTGCTGTGTAAATCCACATGCCATGTCTAAACAGCCTGTGTCAATCCAAAAATTGATTTTATTGATACCGACTTTTTTTTTTTTTGCATAGTAGCCATAAACCTTGTCTTTGCATTCTGATTGAATTTGTTGATTAACTAATCTGACTATTTAAGAATCTGACATAAGAGGACAGATACATGACAATGATCCTGCATTATATTGTATTATAATGAAGTTGTAAGCCTACCACTAAACTTTGACTATATAGGCATGTTGCATATTGCTTGTTCTAGGAACCTCAAAGCATATTTAAATTATCCAATTTGCTACTCCATCATGATGTTTGTAGTGCCCAAACATAAACTCAAGCCCAGGGGCATAAAGGCCATAAATCACAAATAGACTTTATAACAACAAATATATTATTTATTATTCATATAATGTTGTTGCATCACATATATTAGTCCAAATTTGACCCATTGAACATTTTTGTGGCCAGAGTGTCCTGGAAATTTAACTTTCTATAAATCCTCATTGTCTCCTGCTGATGTTACATGGTAGTCCTTATGTGACCAATTGAACATATTTGTGGTCGAAGTGTCCTCGATCTTGCTGTTCATCATCATTGATATTTGACCTTTTGAACACTTCTGGCCAAAGAGATCTCGATCTTGAAATTTCTAGACATTCTCATTGTCTCTTCTGTAGTTTCAAGGTTCATAGGGAAAATTATGACATTAATAATAGACTTTGTTTAAAAATAAAGTCCATCTATATACAAAATAATGTCAACTAGACTCTTTATTCAGACTATTATCAGAGTCATATCAGTGAATCAGATCACCATATGATGACTATAACATCATCAATAAATGACCAACATCAGCTGATGTTTTCTATTGCCACAAAGGTGTAAAAAACACAGTTAAAGCAGCCAGAGAAACACTAATATTAAAAACATAAAGGTCAAGATCTGATCTCAATCATGGTGACATCACATTTCAGTGACAGTTAAAGTTTTTTGCACTTTATTTGAATTATATGGTTATATGGCACTTTATGTGAATTTTATGGTTTCTGTTTGCTGCCAGTCATTTGACCCTTTTTTACAATTTTTGTACAATGAAGATATTTGATCATTATAATGCAGGAAATACCTGTAAATGTGTGTTTTTCGGTTTATTTCATTTAGGATGTTTTACTTTATAATGTTACCGTTTTTTGCGGGGGCTGCCGGTCATTTAACCGTTTTATCATTTAATTGTTTTGTTACTGTTTAATTACAGATTATATTTGTAATTTTACATACATTTTTATGCAATTTAAGAAAACAGAAAAAATACTGTATGAAAAATACAATTAATTTTCTGTATAAAAAATGTGAATGACTGGAATTTGTCATTGTCACAATAACTCAAATAACATGCTGCATTTTTATTTTACAGATATTATTTGTAATTTGACCGTGTTTTGAGTACAATTTAAAATGAAAGTAAATGATTGTCAAAAAAATCACAGTTATTTTCTTTGACAGAGTACTCATTGACTGCTTTGATATTCAGCCATACAAGAGTCCTTATTTTACCTACTGAACATATTTTTGGCCAACGAGTTCTTAAAAATTAAGCTCATAAACAGAATGACCTCTTATCATGTGATTTCAGCCAGACAGATATTTGACCTACTGAACATGTTTCTGGCCCAAAAGTACTTGATCTTGAACTTTCCATACATGTACTCAGACTCCAACAGATGCTTCCTAAGCCATAGAGACTCATTTCTGGTCAAAGGTTCTCTAAAGGTTTTAAACAATATAAACTTATAGACTCCTTATAATGTAATATAAGCTATTCAGAGGTTCATTTTTGACCTAATGAACATAGTTCTGACCCACGGGTACTCCTGAACTTGGATTACAAATTTAAGAATATTTTTTTATTTAGATTCTGTATATTAAATTTAGCATTAGCAACAGGGGATGATATCTGCTGATCCTGTTTTCAGTTTGCTGAGACTCCCACCCTTTGTCTCACTGACAAAGTAAAGGTTCGATCAATCTCAGGTTAATTGGATTAGCATCTCAAGGCTCGAATAACTGCTATGCTGTCATCTCATGATCAGGGCTGGGGAATTTTCCTGTAACCATAAATCATGCATTTACATTTGCTTTGTTACATTTGCTTTGTTTCCTCACCCCTTGAAATGGATAAGAACAGTTCTGTATTTTAGTTTAGTCAGACGATTTTTGAGATGACTATCTTTCCCAAAAGTACTTGATCTTGAACTTTCCATACATACTCATATAACAGATGCTTCCTAAGCCATAGAGAAGTCCATGTCTAAGCTATTGAACTCATTTCTGGTCAAAGGTTCCTCAAAAGGTTTTAAACAATATAAACTTATGATTGAAATGATGACATTTAAGAGTTCCTTTTGACCAGGTTTTCAAAAACCTGTGATTAAGCATAACATTACTGGATCTGTTGAATTATACTGTCAATCACACAAAATTAACAATTAATATAAGATTAGTGTACCAGGCCACGGCGTGATGGTTTTGAAAATAAAAGAAATACCTTATCATATTTTGTCTTGTTTTGTTTTTTGGTATAACAAATGTGTTTTATAAACCATAGCAGTAATTTAACACTGAGGGTTTTGCTGTGAACACATCTCTGTCTCTTGTCTGATATTAAGGGAAGTGGCGAAAGATTCGAGTCCCAGCTGAGCGAGAACGTCTTTACCCTCACACCAAAGATGAGTGAACTGCAGACACATTTTCTATAGGTGTGAATGTGTGTTTTACTGCCTACAACCCTCGGAACAATGTTAAATCAATGTTTATGTGTCTGATAACTGCACTGAATCGACATCACTTTTGCTCCCGCAAGTAATGCAGACATTAGTTTTTAAATTTCATCCAAAAATCAATGGTAATGGCATTGAATCATGTTACAATGCAATGTTGATTTAACATCATGCTTGCACTCTCAGAAGATACACAATAAGTGACTTAATGCCACACAGCCTGAAATCAAATGGAAATAAAAGAAGACAATGCATCTCTAAAGATCGGATTGAACACCTCCACAAACAGCATTACCAGCTTCACTTATTACTAACCAAACTGACTTTATCTCTGCCAGACGTCAGCAGAAGCTCTTATTGAGAATGAACAGAGGTTTATATGTTATTTTATTCAAAATGTTTGGTCACCTTCACACCATGTCATTTTTATGTGAGTTATGGTCTTCTATGGTCAGTGTATACTAAAACACATAATATGTTGCAAAGGGAACCAGAAACACGGATGATCAGGTGATCATAAAGTAGAATAATTCATTAATCTTATCAATGACCAATAGTGGTTATTTATTATTAATAGAGAATAATTCAGTAATCTTATCACTGACCAAGAGTGGTTATTTATTATTACAGATTATTTTCATCAACAAAGCTTTCTTGTTACAGATACTTATTCATAACTGTATCAAAGACCACAAACTCTTATTAATGCAGCCATCTAGTGGCTATATTGAAATTTCGTCTTGCTTTAACTGTTAGGTTTCCAACAGATGGCAGCAACCTCCCCCTAAATCATGGCACATTTTTCATATTATCATCATGAATGAAATTGCTTTCTTCTCGTGTTGGAAGTGCCGAAGTGATGACGTCACTTTGTAGGACAACTCGGAAGCTAGCGGCGCATGGGTTCCCTTGATCGAAAATCTATGCATTTTTCCCATAGACTTTTGGAAAATCGCAAAAAATAATATCTGTGTTTAACTAAGAGTTGTGACCCTTAGGCTACACGTTTTGTCTGTCAATATAATCTTTACAAGTTAATCCAAAATTTATACATTTTGAAGACTTTTAATGTCTCCTCTAAAGTTTTTTTAAAAACACAAGCATACACTGTAGTATTCCTGCTTTGGTTACGTTTTTATAACGCACTTCATGGTGAGAGGAAGGACGACAACATGAAGATCGTTTACTTCTTTTAATGTCTCCTCCCGGCAATAGTCCACAACAACGTAAATGCGTCTCTATAACACGCATCGTGTATTATCGTGTAATTTATACGCGAAAATGAGTTTTTACGTGCATATGAGACGCAGTTTTTCGCGTGCAATTGATACGCAGTTCATTTGCGTATAATACACACGCACCCCACACCACTAATTCTAGCCAAACGTATAATACACACGCACCCTACCCCACACCTAAACTTAACCTAACCAACCAATGCGTATTATATGCACGTAAAAACTCACTTTAGCGTATATATTACACGACAATACACATGCGTGCTATAAAGACGCATTTAGTGTGATCGGGTTGCACACACTACGCACATTTCACTCCCTCCGCCTCTAAGCAGGCACTATTTAACATTAGTATAAGTGTGCAACAACACTATATTGAGAATGAGGAGTCACGTGCCGCTTTGAGCTGGTCGGCCATAACCGGCACTGCGTCATAGAATGTCTCTGAATAGGTTCACGCCCACTTTTGGGGAAAACAAACTAGACTCCCCATAGACTTCAATACAAAATAACGGCAAAACCCAACGCCCGTACACAGCCGACATGCGTAAATAACTTAAGAAAATACTTACCATACACCATGTCAAGTAATTATATGTCCACCCTGCCTGCCATAGAGCGTGAAAGATACATACCCGTTATCAAGCCCAGGCTATCTGCCATCATCATCATAAATTCATAAGATATACTTGAAGGTTTTTTACTTTAAAAAAACGAAATAAAATAATTCACTGGCTTGTTGACTCGACGAGGTACAAATAAATGTCCGGGTAAGACACCTCTGGCCACTGGGTGGGGTGGTTACCCCAATTTCACATAGGGAGAATAAAGGGACATGTTTTTAAATTGGCCAAATTAAGTTTTTGTATGTATCTTCCATGCTCTATGGCAGGCAGAGTGGACATATAATTACTTGACATGTTTTATGTAAGTGATTTCTTAAGTTATTTACGTCTGTCGGCTGTGTATGGACGTTGGTTTTTGCCGTTATTTTGTATTGAAGTCTATGGGGAGTGGGCGGGGACAAAATTGACAGTTAAGTTCCCGGATGTGCCGGTTGTGCGTATGATGGTAGGAGACGCTATCGGTTACCAGTGGCAACGCCTTTAGAACCTTGTTAGAGTTCCCCACAGAGACGCCACTAAACATTCCAGAGCTCCTTAATTGTCGCACATTTATTATTTTGAAATATTCGTTTTCATTTATATAATTCATTTGCTATATGGATTTTTACGTCATAGAAATAATTATATAAATCATTACATTATTATAATAATTGTTTGGCATTAAAACACCATTGATAATGTAATGCAGACTGAGACTCTCGTACCTAAAAAGATGTTTGAGCCTTTTTTATTGTCCTGTTACAAATCAATGTTTTTTACTTTGTTCAACGAGCAGTTCATGGTATGGGTTGAAGCTCTTAATTTTGATCTCTCAGAGAGCACGAGATTGATGCATTTAACCTTAAAATGTACTCGAACCCCCCTAGAGGCACAGAGTCCACCCAACATCCACAAGTACAACAACGTTCCTTTAAAGTCAGTAAAACTGTAAATGCCATATTAAAAAGTCCTTGGAAAAAATATACCTTTGGCCTGCTTAAGAGGGGACATCCTGCCCAGGGGGCCCTGAACTCTTAATCCGGCCCTGCCGGTGACGAGGGCCGGTGCTCTACGAAATTTCCCGGAAGATTTTTTGGTCCCACTCCGCCCTAGCCTGGATGCCAGCCCGAACTCCGCCCACAACATTTTTTGGACGGGAAGTTCAGTCTGGACTCGATCCATTGAGGAGTAAGATCGGTTCAGAAACCATCGGGCCAATCAAATTGCTAGGGCGGGCTTTATACGATGATGGACAGGTGATCTGAAGGGACGTAATCATCACGTTATCAAAGAGCGCTTACTGTCTTCCCAGATGACTGCAGCTGGAGAATTGAGATGTACAGATTCCGCTATCGCGTCTGTTGTAAAAACAGAAAAAACAGAAAACTGCAATCAAGGCATTTGTCGATTGGAAAGATAATTTTGCCATCCCACATGATTCGGGAAAAGTGTAACTTATCAGCTGGCTCTGACGGTCGCTAAGAAGATGGGACGTAATGAAAAGCCTGTGGTCGTTGTGGTTTCTCCTTTGGTCGCATTCATGAAGGAGTAAGTAAAAGAAGCAACACTCGTTATTTAACTTCTAAAATAAGTAAAGCTGGGCTACATTCTGTATTTGACAACTGTATGCAAAGTAGCTGACTTACTGCGTTGCTCTGATTGGTTGTTGGTTTACCGACTATCCAATTGAGTGCAGAGTTGTTTTTTTCCTGGTTCGGTTAAGACACGCCTCATAATCAAAGCCAGACGGAGGGGTTTCAGACTCATCTTCCGATAGGAAACTGAGTACATGACGAAGTCAGGCTAACTCCGCCCGTAATCTTAATTATAACTTAATTATAAAATTTATTCATTTCAACAAAACCAGTTGCATGTTACCATATCAAGTACATTTAAGTTGAACTGACACTTTTTCAGTGTATTACAGAGCAAATTAAATGTAATATTGTAACGTTTACATTTATTTCCTTTTTACATTGTAACCCTTAACATGATGATATGTTTGGAACTATTTGATTTCTCCTAAATTAATAACTTTAGTTTGGCAATTCATTACAATCATGAATGATGGATTTGGATCAGCCTAGCAAGTGTAGCGGACCTCGTCTCACACCACAAAGAACTCAACGACACCACTGGCTTCGGTGGAGAAAGAGGACAGAAAATCATTACGCACGCCTTCAGGGTTTACTCTGAGCTCATTTTATACAATAAAGTTTTGCATTACAACAACTTTGTCTCTCATTTATAAAAATTCACATTCACACAAAACATTTTAAAGAAATAAAATAAAATAGTTACATATTTTTACATTAATATTATAGCCAATATGTCTCAATTTCTTAGATCGTATAGTGTTTTTTTCCTTATTCAAAACAATTAAACATACCTACTTAGGTAAAGTTGGTTTTATATTCGCACATTCGCGTTAAAGAACTTTTCAATTAAATAGTCAATGAAGCAATTTTTTTTTTCAGATTCGAAGCAGCTACAAGATAGTGAACAACAACCTTTTCTACAATCGATCAAAATGGGCAAGTATATTTTTGATGCATGCATAATTTAGGGAATATTCAATGTAGTGTGGTAACCGGGTGTCACGGATCCATCTGCACCAGATACCTGCACTCCTCCCACTCGTTCCGGCTCCCCTGAGTATTGATCGTCATCACCTGTTCCCTTCAATCACCGGCTCATTAACTCTCCCATATAAACTCACCTCTCACAAGCAGTCATTGTCTGGTCTCGTCAGTAATGCGACCTACAGACTCCCTTGCTACTAACTCGACTTCAGAGATCCACTTACCTGTTCGCTCCAAGCTCCAGTATTCATCCTCCGCTCCGGCTCCCGTCTTCCTCTGCTCTCCGCTCCGCTGCTGCAGCACGTCTGACTCACCCCACCTGCTCCAGATAAGAAACACACCATCAGACTCTTGGTTCCCTTCTACCCGGAACATTCTCTGCATTACTCACCTGCCATTGACTCTATTCCCACTCTCAATAAACCTGGTTATTCTCACCCATCTGTGTCCTTCTAATCCATGACAGAAGACCAGACCAACATGATGTTACAACCCACTCCCAGCACCGGCACTGCCGCTAAGTCCGCTCCGCCACCTCTTCCCCGAACCAGCACCGCCACTCTGGCCACATCCACCGTCACTATTTCCTCGACATCTGCCTCCGCCAGTCCCATGGCCCAACCAGCGCCCTACTCGGGCGAGGAGGAGGAGTGCAGTGGATTCCTCTTGCAGTGCGAGCTCTACATGGAAATGAATCCACACTCATTCCCCACGGATCGATCGAAGGTGGCCTTTTTCATCTCCCTGCTCAGAGGACGTGCGCTCAGCTGGGCTCACGCCCTCTGGAAGGATCGAGGCCCGGTCACACGAACGTTTACCTCCTTCTCCAGTCACTTCGTTGAGGTATTCTCTCAGTCTGCTCACACCATCTCCGTGCAAGATCAGCTGTTCCGCTTGAGGCAAGGACGATCGTCAGTGGCCTCGTACGCTCTGCAGTTTCGAACCCTGGCCGCCACTCTCGGATGGAACGAGTCAGCCCTCATAACCGCCTACCGTCATGGGCTGAATCCCGACATCCGCCTCCAGTTGGCGATCTACGATGACGCGGTCGGCATCGAGAGCATCATCCAGCGTTCCATCCGCATTGACCAGCGACGCACTGCCTGCCAGCTCGACTGCCCTGCACCTCCGCCTCCTCGCCCAGCGCTCGACCATAACCCTCCAGCACCAGAACCCATGGACATCGGCACCACTCGTCTTCCCGTCTCTGAGCGCAATCGGCGCATCTCCAACGGCTTATGTCTCTACTGCGGTGCTTCGGGTCATTTGCTGGCCTCCTGTCCCACTCGTCCAGCCCGACCCACTGTGAGTACAGTTCACTTACCTCTACACATTTCTCCGTTGAAGTACACTCCAGCTACTATCACGTATCTGAACCGTTCCATCTCAGTCCAGGCGCTGATCGATTCCGGCTCCGCCGGTAACTTCATCTCTCTGTCCACACTGCATCGGCTCCAAACAAAACAACGATCCATTCCTCAAAACCTCCAGGTACAAACCATCCTGGGCCAACCCCTGGGACGCGGTCGGGTGGGACATCGAAGCCCCGACCTAGGACTGGAGATTGGCTGGCTCCATCGAGAAGAGATATCCTTTCTGGTGCTGGAGGGATCCACCGCCGAAATCATCCTGGGACGCCCCTGGCTGGAAGCCCATTCTCCCCGTATCCAGTGGTCCACCGGAGAGGTTTTACAGTGGGGCAACGACTGTTTCCATCGCTGTCTATCATCCGTTACCAAGTCAACCCGACCCTCCATCACTCCAGTTGTGAAGGTGCCGCTATCCTCTACCACCATTGAGAGTCCCCCAGTCGAGGATCTACCGGAGATCCCCAAGCCATACCGGGCGTTCCAGGATGTTTTCGATAAGCAACAGGCATCCTCTCTACCTCCACACCGGCCATGGGACTGCGCGATCGATTTGCTGCCTGGGGCGGTCCTTCCGCGTGGTACGATCTACCCACTGTCCATCCCGGAGCAGAAGGCCATGGAGGAGTACGTTCACGAGGCTTTACAGCAAGGATACATCCGACCTTCGACTTCCCCTGCCGCTTCAAGCTTTTTCTTCGTGGGAAAGAAGGACGGAGGCTTGCGCCCCTGCATAGATTATCGCACCCTCAATCAGGCAACTGTCAAGTTCCGCTATCCTCTTCCTCTGGTCCCTGCCGCACTGGAACAACTCCGAGGGGCCTCTGTCTACACCAAGCTCGATCTTCGTAGTGCCTACAATCTCATCCGTGTGCGGGAGGGAGACGAATGGAAGACCGCCTTCATCACTCCCGCAGGGCACTACGAATATCTTGTCATGCCCTTCGGATTGTCCAACTCACCCTCCATATTCCAAGGCTTCATGAACGAAGTATTCCGAGACCTCCTGAACCAATTTGTCATCATTTACATCGACGATATCCTCATCTACTCTCCAGACCTGGATACTCACATTCATCACGTTCAAACGGTACTCCAACGGCTCCGAGACTACCAACTCTATCTGAAACTTGAAAAATGTGAATTCCACCAGCGCACCATCCAGTTTCTCGGGTACATCATTTCACCCCAAGGCATCACCATGGACCAGAGGAAGGTGGAAGGAGTGTTACACTGGCCGCAACCCACTACCCGAAAGGAACTCCAACGTTTCCTGGGGTTTGCCAATTTCTATCGACGCTTCATCCACAACTTCAGTTCCCTCAGCGCACCACTCTCCGATCTACTCAAGAATGGGGCCAAGTCTCTGTCCTGGAACACCCACGCCCTTCAATCATTCCAAGCACTTAAGACGGCCTTTAGTTCCGCTCCAACCCTCTCACTGCCCGATCCAGCCTCACCCTTCGTCGTTGAAGTGGACGCGTCCACCAACGGGGTGGGAGCGGTACTCTCCCAGCGGCAGGGGAATTCATCTCAACTCCATCCATGCGCCTTCTACTCCAAGAAACTGTCCCCAGCGGAGCAAAATTACGACATCGGCAATCGCGAGTTGTTGGCGATCAAACTAGCTCTGGAAGAATGGAGACACTGGCTGGAGGGAGCGCAACATCCGTTCACCGTCATCACTGATCATCGCAACCTTGAGTATCTCCGTGAAGCCCGAAGACTCAACCCCCGTCAAGCCCGGTGGGCCTTATTCTTCACACGCTTCAATTTCACCGTCACCTACCGACCCGGCCACAAGAACGTGAAAGCGGATGCTCTGTCACGCCAGTTCCAGCCAGATGTTGCTCCTGCAGACACCGAAACCATCCTCCCTCCAGCCATAGTTGTCAGTCCCCTTCAGTGGAGTATGGATGACCACATAGCCGAAGCCACTCAACTCGAACCTGCTCCGCCGGGAGGTCCTGAGGGACGGGTTTATGTACCTTCCCGACTACGCCTGTCCCTCATGGACTCAGTACACACGTCTCCGGGCTCTGGACACCCAGGCAGCCAGGCCACTCTCGCGCTCGTCCAACAACGCTATTGGTGGCCGGGTATGGCCCAAGATATCTCCCGGTACGTCAAAGGATGCTCAGTCTGTGCCATGGCCAAAGTTCCTCGCCACCTCCCTGCAGGCAAACTGGTTCCTCTACCCATTCCCACTCGACCCTGGTCCCATCTCGGACCAGATACTGGTAGTAGTGGACCGCTTCTCCAAGGCATGCAAACTGATTCCTCTGCCAGGTCTACCTACAGCCTTTGAAACAGCAGAAGCCTTATTCCAACACATCTTCAGAAACTTCGGAATCCCCGAGGATATCGTCTCAGACCGCGGACCTCAATTCATCTCTCGGGTGTGGAAAGCATACTTCAACCTGCTTGGCGTGACGGTCAGCCTCACTTCGGGATACCATCCCCAGTCCAACGGCCAGACTGAGCGGAAGATCCAGGAGATCGGGAGGTATCTACGTACCTACTGTCATGACCACCAGGACTGCTGGAATCGTTTCCTGCCATGGGCCGAGTATGCACAAAATTCCCTCCGTCAAACCACCACCGGACTCACTCCATTCCAGTGCATACTCGGCTTCCAACCCCCACTATTCCCTTGGTCTGGAGAACCATCTGACGTCCCAGCAGTCCATCACTGGTTCCAGACGAGCGAGAGAGTCTGGGACTCAGCACATATTCACCTCCAGTGGGCTGTTCGGAGACATCAGAGCCAGGCCAACGTCAGACGGTCCGATGCTCCTCAATATCTTCCAGGGCAATTGGTCTGGCTCTCAACTCGGGACATCCGTCTTCGACAGCCCTGTCGTAAGCTGAGTCCCAGATACATCGGCCCATTCCCTATACAGAGGCAGATCAACCCCGTCACCTACCGGCTATCCCTACCTACTCACTACCGTATTGCACCAACCTTCCATGTCTCGTTACTCAAGCCTTACACTAACCCTCTCACTCCTTCCTCCCCAGGATCTGGTGCTACGGCGGTGCCCCCTCCTCCAACCGATCCAGTGGATGACAACATCTACAGAGTCCACGAGATCCTCGACTCCCGACGACGGGCCGGCCACTTGGAGTACCTCGTCGACTGGGAGGGATTCGGCGCAGAGGAGAGATGTTGGGTCAATCGTGACGACATCCTAGATCCATCGTTACTCCAAGAATTCCATGCGGCGCACCCTGACCGTCCAGCACCCAGGGGCCGTGGCCGTCCCCGTCGTCGTTCCCGTCCGCCAGCTGGAGCTGGCCGTGGGGGGGGGGTACTGTCACGGATCCATCTGCACCAGATACCTGCACTCCTCCCACTCGTTCCGGCTCCCCTGAGTATTGATCGTCATCACCTGTTCCCTTCAATCACCGGCTCATTAACTCTCCCATATAAACTCACCTCTCACAAGCAGTCATTGTCTGGTCTCGTCAGTAATGCGACCTACAGACTCCCTTGCTACTAACTCGACTTCAGAGATCCACTTACCTGTTCGCTCCAAGCTCCAGTATTCATCCTCCGCTCCGGCTCCCGTCTTCCTCTGCTCTCCGCTCCGCTGCTGCAGCACGTCTGACTCACCCCACCTGCTCCAGATAAGAAACACACCATCAGACTCTTGGTTCCCTTCTACCCGGAACATTCTCTGCATTACTCACCTGCCATTGACTCTATTCCCACTCTCAATAAACCTGGTTATTCTCACCCATCTGTGTCCTTCTAATCCATGACACCGGGACCGTCTAAAAATTTAACATTGTTTTTCATCGTGTGCAAACAGACAATTACATTCTAGCCAACTATGTGTTCTAATGCAATAAAATGTCCTTTAGCAACAATAAAACTGCATTATAATGATGGTGTTTAAAAAGGTGTTTAGGAAATAATAAAGAATGAACATGTTGGCTACATGAACTGTAATCTGGTAACAATCCAGACTGTAGAAAGTGGAAAATCATGTGTAATCTCCTGAACACAGTTAATTGCTTCATTTTACATCTGTTTAAATTTTTGTTTATCTATTTATTTGAAATCAAAATGAACAAGAACAGTATTGGTGTTGGTTTTAATAATAACATATGATTTATTTCAATAGGTTTTAAAAGGATGGGCCGACTGTTCATAAGCAAGTTGGATCGTCTTGTCTGGACCCTACAGAACATACTACTACAGCCCATGTCTTTCTGTTTTATCCACCTCTGTTTTTCTGTTTTTAAGTGTAATAAAGACTTATACAGACTCAATATAAATACTTAATAAAGACAGTGTGACAGTGTTCTCCAGGCGCTGAATAAAAAGAATGGCCCAACGGTTTTTTATTCTTTCCTGTTGTATAGCATCTTCAGTTAAAGTTAAACTCTCACAATAACACACTTCGTTTGTATTGATTGATGTTTACAGTCCTGCAGAAATAGCACTGTCCATGGTACTGAATCCATCAGATTATTGACAAGTACTCAGAAAGCATGAAAGCAAACATGGTGTTGTTTTGGGTGTGAAGGGTGTGGATTTTGGAATAAACTGCTGCTTCAATGTATATTTTGACTGATTATAATCAAGGTTTTCTTTCTAAATATCACATGAGTGGAATGACTTAGATAGGCATGTGAGATTTTACTTAGTTATAGAAGTTACCAGTATGATTACTTAAATGTTTGTTTCATGTAATGTTTTTTTTCTGTGTTTGATATCTCAATGTAGTAACAATGCTTGCTCATTTAGTGATTCTGTGATCTTTGTAATGGCCTACAAACTCCTGTGAGAGTCTTGAAGCTGACTTCTGTTGATGAAATTAAAAACTATCTTAAGTAAATCTTTAATTTAATATAATTCTGACTCCTGCTCTTCATTCATCATATCTGGTTCTGGGTCTTTGACTGTGCACCCCTGACAGGTTAAAAGACTAGCATAACTCCTATGGGGTTCTTCAATAGCACACCTTCCATCAAAAAAATATTACATTATCTAAATATATCTATTACTGTAATGGCTGAAAACTGTAACTTCTTTACTTCATTTAAAGAAGAATGATTTGCTTTAAAAGAACATTGAAACAAAAGTACAGTTTGACATTATCTCCCTTACTGTTTGTACAATTATCAAATGTTTATTAAAAAGATACTGTAATTCCCCTAAAGTATTTTTTGTGTGTGTGTTTCAAAGGCTGTAGTGCTTTCCTATTGACCAC